>CM053160.1:5000-1255000 GCA_028571685.1 Heterohyrax brucei | reverse complement strand
ACAGACCTTTACAAAGAGAACTACAAGCCCTTTCTACAAGAAACTGAGACTTACATAAATTGAGAAACCTACCCTGCTCGTGGATAGGAAAACTTAACATCGTGAAAATGTCTATTTTACCCATAGCAATCTACTTATATAATGCAATCCCAATACAAGTTCCAGTGATATTTTTTAATGAGATGGAGAAACAAATCACTAACTTTGTCTGGAAAGGGAAGAAGCCCCAGATAAGTAAAGCATTACTAAAGAAGAACACACTGGGAGGCCTCTCATTACCCGACTTTAGAACCTATTACACTGCCATAGTGGTCAAAACAGCCTGATACTGGTACAGAAGCAGACAGATCGATCAATGGAACAGAATCAAGACCTCAGAGATGACACCAGCTGCCTATGAACAGTTGATACTCGACAGAGGCCCTGAGACATTAAACTGGGTAAAAAACAATCTCTTCAATAAATGGTGCTGGCAAAATTGGATATCCATTTGCAATAAATTGAAACAAGACTCATATCTTACTGCTTATACAAAAACCAACTCAAACTGGGTAAAAGACCTAAATATCAAATCTAAAACAATAAAGCTCATCCAAGAAAAAGTAGAAACAACAATGGAAGTTTTAATACACAGTGTAGACAGACTTCAAAATCTGTCAAACCACAATCATCAGAAGAGAAAATAAATGGGAACTATTAAGAATCAAACACTTGCTCATCCAAAGACTTTATTAATAGAGTTAAAAAGCCGCCTACAGAATGGGAAAAAATATTTGGCAACTATATGTCAGGCTGATACCTGATACCCATAATCTGTAAGGTACTACAAAATATCAATAAGAAAAAGACAAATCATCCAATTAAGCAATGAGCAAAGAAGATGGACAGACACTTCTCTAAAGAGGAGATCCAGGCATCCAAAAAACATGCGGACATGCTCACAATCATTAGCTATTAGGAAATTCAAATCAAACCCATGATGAGATACCATCTCACCCCAGCAGGGTTGGCCACAATCCAAAAAAAGCACAAAACAACAAATACTGGAGAGGCTGTGGAGAAATTGGAAATCTCCTACACTGTTGGTGGGATTGCAAAATGGTGCAACCCTTTGGAAAGCAATCTGGTGCCTCTTTAAGAAGCTGGATATAGATATACCATTTGACCCAGTAATAATTCTACTGCTTGGAATGTATCCTGCAGAATCAAGGCCATTCACATGAACTGATACATGCACATGAATGTTCATTGCAGAACCGTCCACAATAGCAAAAAGATAGAATCAACCCAGCTGCCTAACAACAGATGAATGGATAGGTAAACTATGGTATATATACTCAATGGGACATTATGTAATGAGAAAAAACAATGATAATTCAGGAAACATAACCTGGTTTCAACTGGAGGACATTATGTTGAGTGAAAGTAATCAGCAACAAAAGGACAAATACTGTATGAGACCCTTACGATAAGAACTTAAAAACAGACTCTTGCATAGAAGAAAAGACTCTCTGATGGCTGCAAGAGTGGGAGGGAGGACAAATGGGGGAGGGTTTAGATCAGATAGTTGATAGAAATTTGGTTGGGTGAAGTCAGTGATAGCACATGTTAGAAAGAAGATAATACTAGTTGGACTTCAACACAACTTGAATACTCCTCCCATCCTAACCCAATATTGCAAGGACAGTGTAACTGGGGCAGGGGGCCAGGGCCCGTGCTCTGAGGAGAAATCAAGGCCAGTTGGCACAAGTAGCATTTTGCTAATGAGGGCTGTCTGTACCCCACATTGGTGAGCGGTGTCTAGGGTCTTAGAAGCTGCCATGTTCCCATCTGAGGGTACAGCAGATGGTCCCAACTGAGCAGGAACAGATGATCACCAAAGACCAAAACGACATAGGGGAAAGAGAATGCAGAAGACAGAGAGACCCATGTGGGTGGGTCTCTAGATCACTTGTGACCAGAAGAACCAGATGGTGCCCGGCCACCACCAGTTTTAGCCACGATGGACCTCACAAAATTGAGTCTCACTGGTAACACAAGAATAAATAGGAGTGCACCCTAAGATCTCCACTGAAAGACTGCAATTGATGATCCAGGGGCTTCAGGGTTCCCCTGAGAGCATGAACCCTGGCCCTGATGCTACCCCTGTCCATAAATCATAATGAAAGTCAACTCTTTGGACAGCAATGGATTGGACTTTGTGACACTGAGTGACCATATCTTGTGGGCACTTTATGGTTCTATGCATCTATAGGATGTCATCCTGCTGATCTCTTACTGGAGGAAGCGGAGTGGGTGGAGAGGAGGGGAGAGGAGGTTGTTGGCAGAATAGGACGTGTATGGAGTAGAGAGGAAGAGTGTGCTGTCACCGGGCAGGGAGAGCAGTGGGAGCTGCATATAGGTGAGCATGAAAATTTATATGGGAATGTACACTTTCATTCAATAATACTAAAAAAAAAAAAAAAAAATGCATTCATTCTTCACCAAGCAGTTGTCTAGGAATGATTCCACAGGGACATCTACATATGCAGAAATGCATGTGAGCAAATGTGAGCAAGAACAGTTATCATTGTGCCACGTGTCATGCAAAGAATTGGAACCTAGGAAATATGCACCAGTGGGAACCGGTTCTTACAAATTGAATTAAGGATTCAATTGAATTAAGGATATTTATTCAATCTGTATGCTGAGCAGACAATCAGAGAAGCCAGGCTGCATGAAGAACAACACAGTATCAAGACTGAAGGAAGGCTAGATGATAATCTGTGTTATGCAAAAGACACAACCCTGCTCACTGAAAATGAAGAGAGCTTGAAACACTGATGAAGATCAAAGACTGCAGCCTTCAGGATGAAGTAGGAATTAACATAAGGAAAAATCCTCACAACTGGACCAATAAGTAACAAACATGACAAATGGAGAAAATATTGAAGTTGTCAAGGATTTCATTTTACTTGTAGTCACAATTAATGCCTGTGGAAACAACAGTCAAGAAATCAAGAAACAGACTGCTTTGGGCCAATCTGCTACAAAAGACCTCTTTACAGGCCTGGCAGATTGGAGAAATTCTGAGAATGTGGCCCCCAGACACTCTCTTAGCTCAGCCATGAAGTCACTACTGAGGTTCATCCTTCAGTCAAAGGTGGTGGTGGTTGTTAGGTGACATCGAGCTCGTTCCAACTTAGGACGACCCCATGGGTAACAGAACACTGCCCGGTTTGGCACCATACCTGCAGTCCTTTTCCTCTGTTTTGCTGACCCTCGACTTTACCAAGCATGATGTCCTTCTCCAGGAATTGATCCCTCCTGACATGTCCACAGTATGTAGGATGTAGTCTTGCTATCCTTGTTTCTAAGAAACAGTCTGGTCATATTTCTAAGACAGATCTGTTTGTTCTTTTGGCAGTCCATGGTATATTCTGTATTCTTTTCCAACATCCCAATTCAAAGGTGTCAATTCCATCTTCCTTATTCATTGTCCAGCTTTCACAAGTGTAAGATGCAATTGAAAATACGATGGCTTGGGTGAGGCACACATTACTCTTCCAGGTGACATCCTTACTTTGCAACACTTTAAAGAGGTTTTCAGCAGACTTGCCCAGCACAATGCATTTTTTGATTTCTTGACTACTGCTTCCATGGGTGTTGATTGTGTATCCAAGTGAAATTAAATCTTTGACAACCTCAGTCTTTCCTCTGTTTCTCATGATGTTGCTTACTGGTCCAGTTTTGAGAATTTTTGTTTTCTTGATGTTGAGGTACAATCCATACTGAAGGCTGTGGCCTTTGAGCTTCATGGGTATTTCAAGTCCACTTCACTTTCAGCAGTCAAGGTTGTGTCATCTCCATAACACAGGTTGTTAGTGAGTCTTACGTTCCTGATGCCCTGTTTTTCTTCATAAATTCCAGCTTCTCAGATATTTGCTCAGGTATTTGCTCAGATTGATAGGCATGGTGAAAGGGTACCACCCTGATGTACAGCTTTCTTGACTGTAAATCATGCCGTGTCCCTGTGTTCTGTTCCAAAAAAACTGCATCTTGATCCATGTACAGATTCTGCATGAGCACAATCAAGTGTTCTGGAATTCCTATTCTCTGCAATGTTATCCATAATTTGTTTTGATCCACATAGTCAAATGACTTTGTGTAGTCAATAAAAAGCAAGTAAACATCTTTCTGATATTCTCCACTGTCAGCCAAGTTGCATCTGATATCAGCAGTGATGCCCGTGGTTCCATGTCCTCTTCTGAATCTGGCCTGACTTCTGGCAGTTCCCTGCCAGTACACGGCTGCAGCCACTTTTGAATGATCATCAGTAACATTTTATTTGCATGTGGTATTAATAATACTGTTCACTGATTTCCACATTTGGTTGGATCGCCTTTCTTGAGAATAGGCATAAATACAGATTTATTTCAGTTGATTAGCCAGGAAGCTGTCTTCCAAATTTCTTGACTAGATGAGTGAGCACTTCCAGCGTTATATCCATTTGTTGAAATGTCTCAGTTGATATCCCATTGATTCCTGGAGCCTTGTTTTTTGCCAGTGGCTTCACTGAAGCTTCAACTTTTTCCTTCAGTACCATCAGTCCCTAATCATATGCTTCCTCTTGAAATGGTTGAAAGTCGACCAATTCTTTCAACTCTGTGTATTCTTTCCATCTTTTCTTAATGCTATGTGAGTCATTTAATGTTTTCCTTGTAGAATCCATCACTATTGCAGCTTGAGCATTGAATTTATTCTTCAGTCCTTTCAGCTTGAGAAACGCAGAGCATGTTCTTCCCTTTTACTTTTCTGTTTCCAGCCCTTTGCACCTGTCATTATAATACTTTAAGACCCAGCCTTTGAAATATTCAGTTCTTTTACCTCATCATTTCTTCTTTTTGCTTTAGCTACTCAGTGTTCAAGAGCAAGTTTCACAGTCTCCTTTAACATCCAACTTGGTCTTCCTTTCCTGTCTTTTTAATGACCTCTTGCTTTCCTCGTGGATGATTTCCTTGGTGTCATTCCATAACTCATCTGGTCTTTGGTCCTTAGTGTTCAGTGCATCAAATCTATTCTTGAGATGGTCTCTAAACTCAGATGGGATGTACTCAAGGTTGTACTTCAGGTCTGTGGACTTTTTCTAACTTTTCTCAGTTTTAGTTTGAACTTCCTTATGAGCAACTGATGGTCTGTGCCACAAGTGGCACCTGGCTTTCGTCTGACTGGTGATACTGAGGGTTTCTATTGACCTGGCCCACAGAGGGAGATGATTTGATTTCTGGGTATTACATCTAGTGAGGTCCCTGTGTATAGCAGCTGTTTATGTTGATGAAAAAAGGTCTTTGCAATGGAGAGGTCGTTGGTCTACTTCAGGCAAAGAATGGATGGACTGGACTCGGGGACACAGAATGATGCAGGTGTTGTGTGTACTTTAAGGTTTAATATATGTGTATCTGAGGCTGTCCTACTGGTTTCTTTTTAAAGAGGGGAAAGGAGAGAGTAGAGAGGAGGGGACAAGTGTTGGCTGAGTGGATCCTGGAAGTAAAGAGGGAAAGAAACGAATGTGCTGTCACGGGGTGAGGAGAGCAGATAGAGGTGCAGAGAGGCAGGACCGCAGGGTTCTAGATGGCAAATTAGATTGTAAACTTTCACTTAATCACAATAAAAAAATTTAAAGAAAAGAAGTCTTTGGTCTTGCAGAATTGTATCATTGCAATCTGTAGTAGCATTTCTATCACCAAGGTGATATTTTCCAACTACAGTTCCTTCTTTTTTTCCCATTTTTGCATCCCAAACCAAAAAAAGAACCAAACCCACTGCCATCAAGTTGGTTCTGACTCATAGCGATCCTAGGGGTCATAGTAAAACTGCCCCCTAAGAGTTTCCAAGGAGCTCCTGGCAGATGTGAACTGCTGACCTTTTTATTAGCAGACATAGTACTTAACCCACTATGCCACCAGCATTTCCTGTAAACAGTAATAGTCAGTGTATCCTGATTGCGTGTTTGATTAATTTCAGACTGCAGAAGCTGGTAAAAATCTTCAATTTCTTTATCTGTGGCTGTAGTGGTTAGTGTGTAAATTTGAGTAACTGTATCAACTGATCTTCCTTGTAGGCATATGGATGTTATCTGATCACTGACAGTATTATGCTTCGGGATAGATCTTGAGGTGTTCTTTTTGATAGTGAATGCAGCACTGTTCCTCTTCAAATCGTTCCCAGCAGGACACACCATATGATTGTCTGATTGAAAATGGCCAATATCAGCCCATTTCCACTTACTGATGCCTAGGATATCAAAGTTTATGTATTTCATTTCATTTTTGATGATTTCCAATTTTACTGGATCCATAATCCTTACATTCCATGTTCCGATTATTAAGGGATGTTTGTGCTCTTCTTATTTAGAGTCATGCCACATCAGCAAACGAAGTACCAAAAGCTTGATGCCATCCACATCGTTAAGGTTGGCTCTGCTTTGAGGAGGTAGCTCTCCCCCAGTCATCTTTTGAATGCCTTACAGCCTGGGGGTACATCTTCCAGTGCTGAATCTGATCGTGTTCTGCTGGTATTCATAAGGTTTTCACTGGCCAGTTGCTTTCAGAAGTAGACTGCTGGGTCCTTCTTCCTAGTCTTAGTCAGTTTGTTGTATTGCAGGGGCTTAAATGTTGTGATGATGCTGGGAGCTATGCCCCCAGTGTTCAGATACCAGCAGGGTCACCTGTGGTGGGTATATTTCTGCTGGGCTTCCAGACTAAGACAGACTAACCAAAGATGAGACAGGTCCATAAAACAGACTGAGACTAGAGAGGCACACCAGCCCAGAGACAAGTACTAGAAGCCTGGATGGGACAGGAGAGCTGGCAATAGGGAATCCAAGATTGAGAAGGAAGAATGTTAACATGTCATGGAATTGGTAGGCATTGTCACAAAACAACATGTGTATTAAGAGAGCTAGTTTGTTCTGTAAACCTTCATCCAAAATACAGTTTTAAAACTCCATCTAAAAAATAAAATTTTATAGTATTAAAAATTAAAGATGTCGCTTTAAGGACTAAGGTATACTTGACCCAAGGCATGATGTTTTCAGTCACCTCATACATACGTGAAAGCTGGACAATGAGTGAGGAAGACCGAAGAAAAATTGGTATCTTTAAATCATGGCGCTGGCAAAGAGTAGTGAATATAGCAGGTACTACCAGAAGAAGCAAATCTGACCCGGAAAGAGTACAGCCAGAATACTCCTAGAAGTAAGGATGGTGAGAATGTGTCTCACGCGATTTGGACATGTTATCAGAAGGGACCAGTCTCTGGGGAAGGACATCATGCTTGGTAAAGCAGAGGTCACTGAAAAAAGACAGACTCTCAGGGAGATGGAGTGACACAGTGGCTGCAGCAGTGGCCTGAGGCGCAGTGACTGTGAGGGTGGCTCAGGCCCGGGCCCTGTGTGATCTGTTGTACCTGGGCTTGCTGTGAGTGAGAACTGACTTCACAGCACCTACCTGCACCAGAGGCCAGTTCAGTAAGTTCAGGGATGTCCACGCAACCGGAAGTGCCACTCAGCTGCTGAAGGAGAAGCCTGGTCTCAGGTCACTGACAGGAAACACTTTCCAGTGTGTGCTTCTACGTGAAAAAGCAAAGCACAAAAGAGTGTACACCGTATCGTGCCATTTGTGTAAAAACAAGGAGCGTACATGTGCAGTTCCTTGTCAACACAGAAGTCTCTACAGGAGTAGATAAGGAGCTGTTTGGTATGCACTCTATCTGTGGAGGAAAGTAGGAGGCGAGGGGCCCTAGAGGGGGGCTGCTTCTGAGTAAGGCCCCTGTGCACTGTCTAAGTAGGCAGCACCGTTACCAGGGAAGTGAGATTCATGGCGCTTGGCCCTGGCCTGCAGCACAGCAGGTGAGGAGAGGCCTGCCCTGCCCAGCCTGTGTGAAGACTCTGGGCCAGGCATCTCAGGAGCTGTCCCAGGCCCACACCAGGAGGCGAAGTGCAGATACATCCAGTTTTGGAAACATGGGGCACACATGTCACCTGTGGGGATGATACCCGCTCTCCAAACACCCTTGGCTGTGGTTACCCTAGGTCTGCGGTCTCCAGGTAAAGAAAGGACCCATGAACACATGTCTCGGGCCAAGTAAAAGCCCCATCACATGGGGCACAGACTTGGGACTCGTCTGCAACGAGCATCTCACAAGGGCCGGTGGTCCCCCAGAGATCCGGGACTCACGGAGACCAGTGCTTACAGACAATGGGGGGCCTACAGGCCAATCAGGGAACACCGCTCACGGTCACCAGCCTCTTCTGAAACCCACCTGCTGGAGAGGGCCGAGGCCCCCACTTTCCCTGTCACGTGCCTCCCCCCGCCCCCGCGCTGCGCTCCACTGTTCTAGAGAAGGCACAGTCCTCCGAAGTTCCTCAGGTGCACTTCCTTCCAGAAGCCCAGGGCCCCTGGGTCCATGGGGACAGTGTGGGACGCCCTGTAGTTGAGACCCAGCCATGTCCCCACCCAGTGCTGTGGGCTGGGCTGCACTTCCCTGTGTAACTGAACAGTCGTGTGTGTTTGCGTGGCTTGGATCCAGCCATGACTGTGACGGGCACAGGGTTAGGCCGTGTTTCGTTCTCTTGTCCCTAGGGTCACTCAGAGTCAGAAACAACATGACAGCACCTGACAACAAGCTGTCGATAGATTATCTAGTAATGATAATACAGTTGTAACACAGCCCAGAGAATACTGAACACTTGGAGCTGTTGAGACACAAGCATTATTGTGATACTTAAATTGCAGTGTGGTGGTGCAGTGGTAAAAATTTTGGTTGCTCACCGAAAAGTCAGCAGTTCAGATCCACCAACCTCTCCTTGGAAAACTCTGTAGGGTAGCTCTTCTCTGTCTTGTAGGGTTGCTGTAGTGTTGCTTGAGTCAGAATCGACCTGATGGCGAAGTGGAGTGGGCTGGGGAGACGAGCTAGAGAGAAAGGGGTGAAAAGCGTGTCTCTCGTGTCATTCCTAATGGAAGATAAAAAGTCTGCTCAGCTGGGGGACGCTGTGGGACGCTGTGGGCATCCGGTCTGCCTGCAGTGCTGTGGCGATGCAGGGAGGGGGCTGCGACGCAAGGGCCAGCGGTCCCCAGCAGCCTAGACACTGTCACAGCTGGGTCCTGGCTCCTGGGGCTGCATCTGAGGGGATGATGGGGCCCCCCAGGCTCGTGTCACTGAGTCTAAGACAATTCCAGATCCTGAAGGGATGTGAGGGAGCAAAGAGACCTCGGGCAGTTCCGAGTGGGTGCCTTCAGAACCCAAAATGTTAGGCCGTCTCTGTGTGATCGGGGCTGCTGAACTGCCATGGTGAGGTCTGGAGGGCAGCTTTAATAGGAGAACCCCGGGAGTGCAGTGGGGAGCCACGGAAGGTTGAAGAGGAAGGCAGTTCTGTGCCAGGGCCCCGAAGGCAGCAGGGTGCTGACGCCTCGGTCAGTTCTGCTTCACAGATGGGCCTCCTCCCTGCTCCAGTGAGGCCCCAGCCGCGGGGAAGGGCCGCTGATGACCTGGTTAGTGCGGCAAGCAGTCCATTCAGTGCCCGGGGCTGAGGCAGAGGCCGGAGCTGGAAGCAGACCCGTGGTGACCACCCCTTCCCCTCAGGCTCGTAACACACCATCTGACCCCAGGCTTGGGCCTCCTTCCTCACGTGGGAGAAATCCTGAGTTTGGTGGGGAGGCTGCACCCTAACAGGACACCTAGTGTATCTTGGAGGTCTGTCATCACTGCCCTCCCTCAACGGCCCAGTGCAGCCCCCTCCTCACCAAAGGCCAGGAAAGGAGAGGGCAGGCAGGTGTGGGACTGCCGAAGACCGAAGCCCCAGGAAACTCACTGCTACTGAGCACCCCTACCGCCATCTACGGCCTGTCCTCTGAGTACAGGGGCCGCAGCAACAGCAGACCAGGGTGAGGCGGAGGCCCATGCAGGCCCAGTGATGCCCCTCTAGCTTACAGACTTGGTTTCCCCAATGTAGGAGGGGCTTCAGGGGCTGCATCCAGGCCCAGGATGGACCCACCTCTCCTGGGGTAGGTGTGAGCGGGAGGAGAAGGCCAGCCCCCCATGACAACACAGCTGTTTCCTGTCCCCTGCCCAACAACAAGGGCCCTTGTGTCCCCCCCATGACAGACCTCCTCTGAGGACACAGCTGCCAGGGCAGGGCTGAGTCACAGCAGTCAGCACGTCTCAGCCCCTGGGGCCCCGGGGGTTGGGGGCAGAACAGGCCCTCTGTGTCCAGGATGCACCCTCAACCCCTGGGGTTCCCACTTCGTAGCCCAAATGCTACGACCTGCTCCTCCTGTGACCCAAGCCTCACCCCGTTCGGTCACACGCCAGTGCACAGCCAGGCTGCACAGACGGGTCAGGAGTGGGGTGGGGGGGTGGGGTTCCAGCACTCGTCTGGGTGGCCGTGTCCCCCTAGCCCACAGGGACAGCTCCTCAACTGCGACCTCGTTCCTGACCACAGCCAGGAGGGCGGCTTCTGGAGGCCATTGGTTGTCTCTGCTACTGTCCGCCCTCATCCACGTGAAGAGGGAGCTCCAGGGGTTCCAGAGAGAAACGTGGTGGGGACTGATCGGGGCCGCAGAGAGGGGAGGAGTGGGGAGCAGCCCGTGTTCTGGAAATCGTGAGCTGGCCTCCTGTTGCCTGTCTGCTCTGATGCCCACCCTCTGGAAAGGGCACCTTCCCCGGGTGTTGGAAGCCGTGGTGGTGTGGTGGTTAGAGCTACAGCTGCTCACTAGAAGGTCAGCGGTTGGCACGCCCGAGGTGCCCTGGGAAGCCCTCCGGGACGGCTGTGCTCTGTCCTTTAGGGCCGCTCTGCGTCTGGTGAGTTTGGTTTCCGGTTCACCAGGAGGTGGCGCTGTGGGCCCCTCTGACGGTGAGAGCCTCGGGGGGCTCGCGGCGGGGCAGACTCCCGGTCCCACCGCGACGCCTGGACCGGAACCTGTGTGGGGACCCCGCTTCCCGCCTTCCTGGGGGCCCCGGCGTCTCCGATGGCCCTGGAGTGTGGGGACCAGCGCAGTGCAGACCTTCATTCGTTCTTCCACCCGTTCCTTCCATCTGACTCGATGGCACTTGGCTTGGCTTGGCTTCTTTCATTCATTCCAGCATTTAACCAGCAGAAGCCCACAGGGTTCCTCCCAGGAATTGGTGCTGCCGTTAGTGACGAGGTCTCAGATGGGGGACAAGCTAGACTGGGCCCTGTGCTCACAGAGTCTACATCCTGGGGGCTGGGAGGTCGTGTGGATGAGGTCCTGCGCTCCCAGCCGCTACATCCTAGGGTTGCTCATGTGTATATGACCCTGTCTTCATGAAGTTTACGGTATGAATGGCAGCTGTGTCTGTGTGTGTCCCATGGGACCCAGTGACTCAGAGGGACAAGGGAGGCGTTCAGCGAGGCACCGTGGTAGACGTGCCTGCGTGCAGACCTCCGTCAGGTGTGAGCACATGGCTGGACACAAGGGGACCATAGCCTGTCCTGAGGCCACACAGAGTAAAGAAAGACAAATTGCTTCTTAGCCAGTGGCTTCAGGTGGTGGGCCAGGCAGTCTGTCTCCCCTCTCCTTTTCCTCTAATTGGTCTGCTCTGTGATCAGATGGAGGTCCTCAGATTTATCCACTCTTTTAGCCGTATGTCAGTGGTACACACATATGTGTCATGTTGTGTCACGTACCCTCCATCAGAGCTTCCCATGGCCAAACCCAGTGGGAAACAGAGGCTAAGAGCCTAGGGTAGAGCTCCATGTAGGCCATCCCCGGGCACCATGGTCCATCCAGGGCAGCCCCGGGCACTGTGGTCCACCCTAGTAGCCTAAGGCTCTGTGTTACTGGCACAAGAAGCCACACGGCACTGAGGTGCCAAGTGAGGGCATTTCTTTCTATGGGGAGTGCAGGCGATAAAGAAGAAATCAAGATGGTTCTGCCAGCAGAGAACTAACAAGACGTGATTGGGGCCTCTGTGTATGTGTGTGTTTGTGTCCATGTGTGTACCCATGTGGATGGATGTACAGACGTGGACACAGACACTTAATATCTGCTGATATCACAGCCACAGTCCCCTGTCAAAGGAATATCGGATCAGATCCCGAAACGAGCAATTAGAGAGATTGCTTTTTCAGTGAAGCCTGCGGCAGAATAATTTGATTTTGGAAAGTGTCATAATTGGAGACTCAGGCAGGAGGCAGGTGGGGGTGGGGCTGCTGCTCACAGTGGGGGAGGGGGCGGGGAGGGGCAGGACCACGACATCAGCCCACCTGGTGACCCCATCACAGATGAACCTTTTCCACCATGCCCGCCCCGGAGGATCTCCTGGAGGGTAGGAACGTAGCCAGCATCTCCCAGACAGTATTTGTGGGGGCCTTCCAGGATCTCCGCGGCTGTGGACTCCCACAGATCCTCTCAGAGCAGATACAGACAAGGACCTTCAATGCAGACACACTGGAAAACAAGAGCACGCTGTCAAAACCGTCCCTGCGAGTTGATCACGTGGAAAGAGAGTCAATCAGCAATAACTCAGGCACCAGTGATAGAAGCTTCCGGCACGACTCCAGGTGGCCCTGTGTGCCCGGGGGGTGGCAGGTGGATGTGAACACAGCCGTCCTCCAGCTCAGACACCACATTTGTCCCTGGAGCAGGTGGAGAGAGCTGGGTGTCAGGGGGACCGGGGCACCTCAGGCTGTGTCCTGCACCCACTCTGAGCAACACCTCCAGCAGGAGGTCCGTGTCCGCCGTGCCTGAAGAGCAAGGGTAATCTCTAAGTGGCAGGACTGGAACTGGGACCCCTGTCTGCCTGTGTCCTGGCTCCCCCACGTCACACCAGCATCACGTGTGGGAGCCCGTCTTCTGGGACCCTGGCTCCTGTCACGCAGCATCACATATCCCAAGCCCCTTCTCAGAGCCTGATCTGGTGCGGGTACTGCTGCCTGCTGAGCCAGCTCCCCCTCCCCACAAAGTCACAGAAGACGAGACTCACAGTTGGGCCAACAGAGGTCACCCGTGCACCACATGAGTAATTTTGATGGCTGCCAAGATCCCAGGCTGTCCCTGGGCGGCAGCCAAGTTGCTGATGGAAGGTGAAGGGACTGCCTGCCCCGCACCCCACCTGAGCTGCAGGCTCCACAGACCCCCCAGGCTCCAGGCGGGAGTACGGGTTTGGGGAATTGTGCGCAGATCCTTAAGTGATGCTCCTGGCCCCAGCAGCGCCAGCCCCTGGATGACCTGACAGAGGGCCTGCGTCTCTAGGCCAGAGACCAGCTTGGAGGAGTCCAGTGCCCGGTTTTCCTGGCCCCACTTCCTCAGACCATGAATTTGTCCTGGGGACACAGGACAAGCTGCAAGACAGTAGTGACACCATCCGCAGCCATGACCTTGGGGCCATGAAGCCCCCTAAGTGGAGAAGGCTGTGTAATCCCCAAACCTGGGCAGGAGCAGGAGCGAGAGTGGGTGGCTTCCCACAATGAGTCCCCACCACAGGCTCCCAGGGCCCGGTGACTTCTGAGCTGTGCTGAGGGGGGACCAGCCGTGGGTGTGCGCTCTGGCTGACAGCGACCCAGGTCGCAAATGACTCAGGAGCTGTGCGGGGGGCAGACCAGAGTCTGTGCTGAGCAGTCGCCTTGGTGACTGCCGGGGCTATGCCCGGAGATGGTGCCCCGGCAGAGGCACCTACGTGGAGAGACCCTCTCTGAGCCCAGTCCTCCTCAGACACTTGTGAGGGTGCCGTGAGTCGGCCGCAGATCTACACGTCTGATTACGTTTGCTTCTACTTTTATCATCCATAATGCACCATCACCCACCACACTTTACCTCTCTCTTTAATAATAAATAAGATCAAAGAGTCCTGCAGTGGAAGATAACCAGGGGGCAGCCTACCTTGCCTCAGCTGATTAACAGATACATCTAAAGGATGGAAACAGTGAAGGACTAGACAAGGCAGTCAGTGACTCTCTGTCAATAAAGTATACAAATGATCGCCTCCCTGCCTCCGACCCCCCTCAGGCTCAGCTGATACCTCATTCCGGGTCGGTCACGTTGATCCCACTGAGATTCAGCAGTCTGACGACTGCTCCAGGTTCAATCAGCCCGTAATGGCCTGCAGTGAAATGTCACTCGATGACTGAGATCCATCTCACCTGAGCCGTGGTATTTCCGTCCTCCTCTCTTCATGTGCGTGTGAACACTGGGCACTGAGGAAGGAGACGGAAGAATTGATGTGCTCTCACTGTGGTGTTAGCAGAGAATATCGCACACAGTGTGGACTGCCGGAAGAAGGAGCAAGTCCATGTTTAGGAGAAATACAACCAGAATGTTCCTTAGAAGCCGGTGCTCATGCTGTGGACACGTCGTCCGGAAAGACCAGTTGCTACAGGAAAAAAATTAAAGTATGAGAACAAGGAGACTCTTCAGGTTGGTGGGTTGACAGGACAGTGACAGCAGTGGCCTCAAACACAGCAAGAGCGCAGAGATGACGCAAGGCTGTTATACACGGGGCACCACGAGTCACAGCTGGCTCTGTAACCAGCGCAACAACAGCTGGAGAGATGGTGACTAGGAGTAGAATTTTTTTAAGTCGGTGAGTCTGTACAGTTAGTGGATGAGGGGGTGGTACCTCTGCCTCAGCGTTTCTGAGTCTCAGGGCGGTGTCAGAGGTCTGTCCGTCTGGGTGCCATGAATCACAAACGTGTCCAGTTGCAATTCTTCATGTCATACTTTGAGCCAAATGGGAAAGTAACGTGGGGACAGTCCCAAAGTGTGTCCTCTAGCAGGAGAGAGCCACTGCAGAGGTCCAGACGCTTCTGTGCTGAGAGCACGGAGGAAACGGCCTTAGGAGAAAAGTAGGAAAACACCAGGTCGGTGAAAGCCCTGGGAAGGGGTGGAGACCCTGGAGGTTGTATGGCTTTGTTGGGGTCGCTCTGTGCATAGCTTGAACCTAAGGACTCCTACTGCACGCTGTGAGACAGAGCCGAGCAAGCTGTTCGGGGTCTGGGTTTGTCATGTTGATGCTGAAACTGGCACTCTTGCACACAGCCTGAGAATGCACTCAGGGGTGATGAACAGAGACGTCTAAAGATAAAGGATGGAGAAGTGAAAGAATGCACAAGGCAGTCAGTTTCTTTCTTCTAGAAACAAAATTGGGTGTTAGGGGAAGCGAAGGGACCACCAAGTACAGTGGTGGGCACCCTGGAGTCGGACAGGAATGCTCACCCTTCCTGAAAGGGCAGCGAGGGAGCAGGCCCCACACAGCCGCTTAGGCAGAGGTCGTTTTTGTAATTGTTGTGGACTTATGACGTGTAACATGACACCTTCCAGTTCAGCGTTTGTCGGGCAGACAATTGAGCGACATCAGTTGTGTTACACTGTGCAGCCAGCGTCCATTGCGCTGTTGCCAGATTTCCTGTTGGCAGAGACGCTCACTGCACCCTGAACAACGACCCTGCTCCCAGCAGAGTTCTTGGTGCTCGCTGACAGCAGTGTTTTCTGTCTGTGACTCCCGGATTTTTTTTTCTACATGTGGAGAAAGGAAACCCTGGTGTGTAGTGGTTAGTGCTATGGCTGCTAACCGAAAGGTCGGCAGTTCAGAGCCCCCAGGTGCTCCTGGGAAACCCTGCGGGCAGTTCTGCTCTCTCAGTGGGGCTGCTGTCGGTTGGAACTGACTTGACGGCAGTGGGTTTGGGTTTAGTTGACTTTACAGAAGCAGACCGCCTTGTCTCTCGCCTAGGAAGCAGCTGTACGGTTCAGTCACGGACCTATCCATTTGGGGGTGACTGTTTGGAAGCCCCGGTGGTGTGGTGGATTAAAAGCTGCAGCCGCAAACCAGAGGGTCAGCAGTTCAAACCTGCCGGACGCTCCTTGGAAATGCTAGGGGCCATTTCCAGTCTGAGTCGGAATCTACTTGACACCGCTGGGTTTGGTTTTTACACAAAGAAGGACATTCTCTTAACTTTTATTTTGGATGGACTGTGATTGAACACCTGTTTTAATTAAAAAAAAAAGAAAACAGATAACTTCTCAGACTACTTGTTTCTCCTTCCACTGGAATTTTTTCTTCCCTGGCACCCAAGGGTGCCAGGAGTCAAGCTCCTTGAAATCCTAATCACAGGGCAACTCTGAGCGTATTCTTAGGCTGTGTGCAGAGACAGAATCGCTGTTCCAATCCCAGCCTGCCCCTCCTCCCACAGAAGCAGCTCTTCTGCAGGCTGAGCTGACCGCACTGCAGAGCTCACTGTGGGCGCTGTGACTGGCCTTCCGTCATTACGGGGCGGCACAGTTGATGTTTAAAGTTTAATCTTTTTTCCTGGGCAGCAGGCTATTTGGTCAAGTCAGAACGTAACTTTGACTGGTAGAGAAGGAATTCTTACACGCAGTGGAGACCTTTCGAAAACTTGCGTCTCTGGGGCTCGCCAGGAATTCTTTTCCTCGGAATATTCTCCTAGGCAGCTGGGCCAGGTCCCCGCACAGTTAGCTGTCTCTGAGAGTGAGGGAGGGGGAAAGGCAGGACTGAGAGCTCGGGGGGACACAAGCGGTGAAGGGTCCTGGGCTGTGAGTCTCCTTACTGGCTTCTGCTGCAGGAAGGGGAAGCAGGACCCTGGGGTCCCAGCAACGGCAGGGGGCTCTGATCATTCATCTGGCTGGCTGATTGACAGGTGGGCACCGTGCTGGTGAGATCACTCCACTCCCCTGGAACCCTGAGGAGGGTGGCGTTGGCGCTGGGCCACCCAAGATTGCACCTTCTGGGGCACACGTCTGCAGGGTCTTACCCTGTGTGGGGGAAGGGCTCTTGAGTAAGAGAGGATTTAGCTTGTATTTTGTGGCTGAGAAGGTTTGGGAAGAGAGAAGTGATGGATTGCTAGTCAGTGGACTTTGAGTTGACTCGTGGAGGTTTTCCTGGATGGTCCTGACCATCAGGGGAGCCTTTGAGAAAGGGTAGGAGTCAGTCTTGGAGCCCCGCTTCCATGCTAGGAAGCCCCAGCCACACAGAGGTGTCCTGACGAACACTGCCAGCTGACATCCAGGAGACTAATGTCACCAGCAGGCGTGAGCAGGGAAAGGCCTCCGAGACAGCTGTCTGACCACAGCTGCACAAGGGACTCCAGGGACACCCGTAAACCCACACACCTAAGGGAATAGCAATACCACGGCTGCTATTGGTAGACGGGGTCCCAGCCCTGCACCCCCCCTGCCCCCAGCAGAGACTCAGAGCGTTAGAGCCGCCGTCGGCAGTGTCTGCTTGGAAGAAGCAATCTGCTGTGTCCACAAACCACGAGGTGGGAAATGATGCCAGTGGCCCAAGACAAGGGAGCAGGTTGCTCCCCATCAAGCCTGCAGCTGAGGACGCAGCCCGCCCGACACCTGAGTGGTAGCCTGGGACACCCTGAGCGGAGGCCCAGCCGATACATGCTGGACTCCAGACCTGCGGACACAGGGGGAGAATAAACCTGTGTGGTTTACACAGCTGTGTTGTGGCATCTGTTTCACAGCATAGACAGCGAATGCCCAATTCCAGGGTTTAGGAAGAGAGAAGTGTTGGAGCAGTTTCCGCATGTGTGAACTGCACCTCCCACTGCCACCACATGGAAGGCCAGAGGACACGTCCCTCTCTATGGCACTGGGACAGCCGTGACCATGCTCACCATGCCTAGAGCAGGCTTGATGGCAGGAGAGGGCACCAGATCTGCCCGGAGCCTGGAGGCTGGCAGTGGAAGCTCCCAGGTAGATGACGTGGTGGGTAGACAGCAGGAAGCAGCAAGCTGCCCAGTGGTGACCGTGTGGCTTTGTGGGGACCCACAGGGTTGGGGTCTTCCCAGCATGTAGTACCCGTTACCACCAAGCTGGTCTGACTTAGGCAGCCCCATGTGTCACAGAGGAGAGCTGCCTCCCTGGGTGCTCTTGGCTGTGACCTTATGGGAGGAGATCTCGGGCCCCTCTCCCACAGAGCCGTGGGGTGAGTGGGACATGCCGACCATTAGGTCAGCAGCTGAGTGCAAACCCAGCACCGCCAGGGGCTCGAGGACTGTTTGGGGCATGAGTGAACGGCGTGACGTGGCATGAGCGACAGGGCAAGCAGGTGGGCAGCATCTCTTATTAGCAACCAGAAGGCCCTCACAGCCTGCCCCTCAGTCAGCATCACGCACTCAGTGGTCATGCCTGCGGGCACCATCACACCAAAGCTCTGCAGCTGCGGGGCCTGTCACCCCAGGCCAGCAGCATTGAAGCTGGCCCGTAGGCTGTGTGCCAGCCCTCTAGCCAGCTTGAGGGACAGTGGCCAGGAGGAGAGGGGCCGCGGGCGGGCATTAGCTCTTTCTCCTCATCCCACTTAGCACAGTTACGGCTGGGCCACTCTGTCCCAGAGGTTCTGGGAGCCGTCACTGCACACCAGAGGGGATGGTGGGGTGTGGCTGGACAAACACCGAGAGGGCCTGAGTGAGGTCACACCACGTGGGCAGCTTGTGGGGGCCGCCCAGAGGAGCAGACGGCATCAGCCAGGGAGGAGGGTCGTGTCGGAGAGCATGGAGGGGTGTGTGCAGTGGAGTGGAGCGGTGTCGCCTGTCACCTAGAGACTCAGCTGAGCTATCAGGAGACAGGCCCTGTGGCCGCCACGCAGAGAGGGAGTGTGGGACCGGATTTGCACATGACAAGGGCCTCTCTCCCAACTTCAGGGGATGCATAGTGAGGGTGAACTGGAGGCTGAGGGTCCACATGCCTCACCAGATGCTGGATGGATACACACAGCTTGACACCTCCTCCCCGCCCCCTGTGCGTGTACCAGAATCCATATGGCGGCCAGGGCCCAGTGAGTCGTGGCACTGGACAGAGGCTGCCGCCCTAACCCTGGTGAGGAAAATGCCAGCCCGCACCACGACCCAGGCCAAAAGGGAAAGCAGACTGCACAGCCCGAACTGGCTGCCCCCACACACTTCCGTTAGCTCACTGCTGTTTTCTGAGCCGCCGTGTGTGTGACCATGCTGGTGCGGCTCGTGTAACTCTGGCAGGGAGACGTCTTTGCCCTTGACCACTGTAAAAACCTGGACCCCTTCGTCCCCCAGGGCTGGATGGTGACATCTGCCTTGGCCCTTCTGCTGCTGGGGGCTGCTGCCTTGGTCTGTGAATCTCCCCGGTAAAGACTTTTTCACTGCCGTTCTGGAGTTGTCCACCTCTTCCTTTGGCCTCTTAGCACGCTCTAGGTTTGAAAGCAAATTTCAAGTTACTGGTCCACGTCTGGAGACCTCGAGAGGGATGTGCTGAGCTCGATCATGATGCAGGTGACGGGCGTGCCAGTTCACGCCGTGGCCCGGGTGAGGGGTGTGCCATGCTGCCCTGTGAGCCTGTGAGCCAGGAGAGGAGTGTGCAGGCTGTCACCACAGTGAAGCAGTGGGGAGACAGAGACGTTAGGGTGGGACTGATAGGAACTGGTGCTCGACTGGAGGACGTCCCAGTCTCCTTGTGCGGCTGTAACACAGATGCCACACGAGTGGCTGTCGAGAACAGAAGTGCGAACCAGGGTTTCAGCTGTGAGTTCCCTCTGGGCCCAGCTCCGGGCAGCCGTTGGTCCTGTGGCGTCTTCCCGTGTCTGCATGTCTCTGGGTCTGGTCGGCTCCGGCGTAACGCTGAGCGCACGGTGCTTTAGCGCCTCCGCGGGTCGTAGCCCCACTTCTGCCACTTGCTGCTGCTCACGGTGGCTCGTCACTACGCCGCCCTGTGCCTCCACGTTCTCGTCTGCCCAATGGGGCTGTAGCAGTGCGCACCTCACCAGGTTGCTGTGAGGACAGCGTTGATGTGCTGAAATAGTCATGGTCTCCGTCACAGCTGTGTGAGTCGTCGTCACATTGATAAGCAGAGCTGGTCCCGGGGGGCGTTTCTGGCCTCTGAGGATGTGTCGGCGCTGGTTCTTGGCAGGAATTCGTGTCCCTGATTTGTTTTAGGTGTCCCTGGATGCCTGCCACCCCGTCATCGCCGACCTAACCGAGCAGAGGAGGAGCATCGGAGCCCTGGGAGCGTGCTGACTTACCTTCGAAATGTGTCCCTCAGCACGCTCAGTGAACTGGCCCGCATCTCCCCAAGGTAGGTGGCAGAGTTCTCTGCTTGGTGGGTCAGAATGGCCAGGGGCCGGACCACAGCCCTCAGTGGACTTGGTTTGACCCACACAGGGTCCAGGAGGTCAGGGACTTTCACAGGAAAATCTGGGTTTCCACTGTCTGAACGGTCAGCCGCTTGGCCCCCGGGCAGCCCCACAGGGCTCACTGGCGCCCCCCGTAGGTGGGACCACTCCTCCCCTCCTGGCTGCATCCCCGTACCCAGCCTGCCTGGCACTCCGTGCCATCACTGGCCCCGGCAGACACTGCGTGTGCAGCCCTGGTCTCTGCTGGACTCGGGCAGATTCAGGCTCAGGCTCAGCCCACCGTCCGTGCACTGTGTGCTGCACAACATCACTGTGCCCCTCGGGGGTGCCCAGAGGTGACCACAACACCCAGTGAGCCTGGCATTGATGGCATTGCAGTCAAGGTGCTCGCTCTGCCCAAGCGCCTCCAAGGCCCATGGAATGGGGTTCCAGGGTGGCTGTGACCCAGCCTGCAGTTGGCGTTCAGTAACCACTGAGGATGGAGTGCTGTTGGGGTGGGACGGTGGGGTGACTGTGACACGCAGTGCCGGGCATGCAGTCAGCGCTCAATAAATGCCACCTCTGGGTCCTGTCGCCCTGACCACACAGAAGTGTTTCTGTGAAGGGCCCTCCCGGGGTGTGTGCCAGGCTCCCATGGAGGCTGATGACGCGGGAGCCCTCTGTCTGGGTGTGCAGGGAAGGGGGACATGGTGAGTCGACTGATCACGTGACTGACCGATTCACAGCTGTTTGTTAAGCACCCACCGTGAGTGGGTCTAAGAGATGCTGAGGCTGGCGGGCTGACGCCCCAGCTGCAGCCTCAGTGCCTCACCCACCGGCTGGTGATTAAGCCCCGAGTCCTGGCCCTCCTGCGCACCATGCTAGCCAGGTACTGGGACACTGTCCGCAGCCCACCCTGCCGCCGCCCTCCTGGGTTCGTAGCCTGGGCGGGTCTGACTCTCCCACGGGCTGTGTGCTGGGTGCTGGCCCCAAAGTCACTCTCAGGACTTTCCGGAAGCCCAGGTCCTGCCCCAAGGGGTGGTGTGAACTGAGGCTGAGGACACCTGTGAGAAACCTATGCCCCAAACCCACAGGCCTGGCTCTGGGTTTATCTGCTGCGGATCAGAGGAGCCCATCTGGACCCTGGTACAGTGGAGGGGACATTGGATGTATGACTGTGGCCAGTGAAAACCATCCCTTCTGTCAGCCGTGCGTCTCGGGGAGCAGGCTGTGGGAGCTGGCAGAGCCTGGGAGGAATGGGGGATGTGGCTGCAGGGTGAATCAGGACCGTCCGCTTGGCCAGAGTCAGTGCCAAGGCCAGAGGCAGGGATCCCCCACGGCCGGGGATCCCCCATCGCTGGGGCGTCCTGCTCTCTGCCCAGCCGCGGTGTGCAGAGTCTGGGGGCGGTCCATTGCTGTGGTGGCTAGAAAGTTGGTCCCTAAAGATGCTGACATCCTAGTCTTCTGACCTGTGAGTGTGTGTCCATACACAGCTGAAGGGACTTGTGATCTAGATGGAAATTAACCTGTGGTACCCAGGTAGGCCTAGAGTGATCAGGTGAGTCAGTAAAACCAGAGACCCTTCCCTTGCGGCCATCAAAGCGCTGAGGAAGGAAAGGAGCAGAGATGCCAAGTTGCTGCTTTGTGTGTCGACGGACAAAGGGACAGAGATGCATCAAGGTACGTGGGTAGCGTCCAGAAGCTGAAAAAGCTGGGTTCTCCCTGGAGCCTTCAGAAGGATCTAGGCCTGCTGGGACCCGGGTGTGAGCCGTCCGTGGCCTGTGTTGGACTGCTGACTTCCAGCCCTGTCAGATGCTGAATCAGTGCTATGTCAAGGCCCCCGTGTGCAGAGATTTGTGGCAGTGGCCTGAGAAGGGAACGTGGTGGGACAGGGTGGACAGCTGGGGTTGAGAGAAGGCCTCAGAGCAGAATTCCTTCACAGGCCTCTGCCCCGGAGCCCAGGCTCGATACGGAGACACCAGGTTGCTCTCGGCAGTGTTTTACCCCTTTGCTAAAGGCAGAGCTAGACCCCGAGTCTCACGGGTGTGTGCAGAGGAGGTCACTCCTGACACCAAAGTCCGCTGTAGAGGCTCAGCCTCTGCTCTACTTTGTGACTTGGGAGGGAGGCGCTGCCTTTGGAACCCCTGTTCTGGAGGTCCCTGTGCAGCGCTATGGCGGGGTGAGGAGGCTCACCGTCCCTAGCCACCTCCACCCTAGAGGCCAGTCACAGCAGGTTAATATCAGAGTGCAGTTCTGGAATCCTACCATGGACTCCTGTGATATTTAAACATGTTTGCTAATTTGAGAGACTCATTATTAGTGAAATCATATTAACCTTTACGTTTAATTAACTTTTTATTTTCCAGATTTTAAAGAAAAAAATACTGGCTTTCTGTTGGCCAAAGGAGGGAAAAGTAATAAAGTATAGACTTGATTCAGTGTACACTGACTAGGAACAAAGTCTTTGTTCCAAGCACCGCCATGAGACAGCTGACAAAATGCTTTACGCTCGGGGGGAGCTGGGTGCTGAAGGCTGTAGCCTGGGGTCGTCCAGGGCATGGCCGGAGGAGACCCCAGCAGTCACCGTTTCTGCCTCCTTTTAGATTAACTGTCTTCAAGTGCTCTGCGTGAAACGTGAATGACCATGACTGCACTGAGGCTTAGGCAGGCCGTGACACACTTTAGCAAACCAGACTCCCCAATATCTGCTTGTTTGTGTGACTGTATGGAGGTCTTTGGTGGCTGGAGGGGTGGTCAGAACATGCATTATTCTTCCTTGAGGGGCCCACGTCTTGTTCTCGACCACAGCGTCTTTCCTGAGTGAAGGCATGTGTTGGGGGGTGGTGGGGATGCACGGAGCCGTTCTCAGCTGTCTTGTGCAGCAGCTGTTGGCAGCTGAAGCAGAGCCTTCTGTCCAAGAGAAAAGGACTTCAGAGCTTGGAACGAAGCGTCTCTGCTCTTACAGGTTCTGCCCCGACGGGTTACAAGTGTTGTAAGTTTAAAGTATTACGCTTTTCTGCATTGAAGTCCTCTTCTGCAGTGGCTGAGACAGAGCACACAGTGCACAAGGGAAAGCCTCCATGAGAGAGACCGACCCGATGGCCGTGGCAGGGGCCCCAGACGTGCCCACAACTGTGCAGCTGGCTCAGGGCCCACAGTGTTTGTTAGACACAAGGTCGTCGCGGTCAGAGCTGCCCCGACGGGGCTGACGACAGGAGAACAGTGCTCAGGATGCGTGTGGGCTGCTCGGTGGTTTTCTCCGCTGGCCTTGGCTTTTCTTACCAGGGTAATGCTGGCCTCGTCGTGAATCTGAACATGTCCCCTGTGCCATCAGTAGTGTCTTTTATTGGCATCACCACAGAGCTGGTCCCCATGAGGTGGAGTTAGAGACATCCCACGTGTCCGGCTTTGCCACGCTGCTGATCCGCTGTGCCATCTCCAGCATCAGCTGCCCCCCTGCAGTCCCATGTGCCCCCTCGTGTCTCGGGGGGCTCAGGCATAGACTTCTCCCTGGCCCGTAGTCTGTGTCCAGAGGCACTCAGCTGTCTCGCTCTGTGGGCTTCCCCGCCCGCTGCACCTCTCTTGCGGGCCTCTGCCGCAAGCCTCTCCTCGGTGGTGGTGGACTCTCCTCTGCGGTAAAGGTGGCCCTCTTTGAGGCAAAACTGACCAATCCCCTTGGTAGCCACGGGTATGCCGTCATACAGTCACCCTGGTGGCAGTTACAAGGCCACGGGTAGGAAGGCCGTCCTCAGAAGTAACTGACCCTTCTCAGCCCTCTGTTTCCTGGGGCGCGTTGTGGACTTAGTGTTCGTTCTTCTTTCAACACTGCTTCAGTGAGATCCTCTGGCCTTGGAAGCTTCTCGTTCAGGAGTTTTTAATTAAAACTTCAATTCCTTTAATGGATACAGAGCTGTTAAAATTATCTAGTCCCTGTTGAATGATTTGTGGGTGCTTTTTGAGTAATTGGTCTCTGGCAGATGGGAAGTTTGGGGGTTTTTCTTCCAGTCTGTCGCCGCTCTTTCCTCATCTTTCACGTGGCTGTCACAGAGCGAGTGTTCTCAGAGCTGATGACAACCCCTCCTGTCTGATCCATCGCTAACCGTAACTAACTAACCCCTAGCTAACCAACCCACCACCAACCCCTAACTAACCAACCCAGCACTAACCCGCAACTAACTTTACCTCCACTGTTCCCTGGAATCCGTCTGCTTGTCCCTTGAGCCCTGGGAATCGCCTACCGGCTGCTCCAGACACCCCTGCAGGTGACACCTGCCCCCACCATGGCTTGAAGGCACGTCCTCCTGGAACTCTTCAGCTGCTGACGTCCTGCAGGCCACTGCCCGCCCGTCAGTGGAGGCTGGCTTGTTGCCATGGTGCTGCCCAGGTTTCCGCGGTGTCTGGATGCAGACGGATAGGGAGAGACGCCGCAGTGTTCTGAAAACCTGCAGTGGTCTGACCACCAGCAGACCACAGGCGTGGGGCAGGGCCAGGCTGGGTGTGTGTTGTCCCGCGTGGGTCTCTGCAAGTCGGGAGCTGGCTCCACGGGGGACCCCTGGGGAGGCCTTGCTGCAGGCCTGACCCCCTGGGGATGCTGCCTGCGGCACTTCAGTGGGGCCGCAGCCTTCACATCAGACACCCCTGTGCAGGAAGCGGACGCTCGGAGGGCTGGGACAGTCCCTTTCTGCCTGGAGGCTGTGTGCTGGGGCCAGGATGCACTGTTCCTGGGCTCAGCAGTGCCTTTGGGTGGTGAGTCACTTCTGGCCAGAAGGCATTTAATGATCTTAAGTGTGTAGTGACACATAGAAGTCTTCTCCAGGGTGTTCTCGGAGACACGTGCTGGAGTGAAGGGGGAGTGTACAAGAGGCGTGCAGGGGCAGACGTGGCACCTGGACGATGGCTCCCCAGTCCTGTGACAGCGCTGCCCGGTGCTGACCGTGTGCTGGGATGCGCTAGGTCCCCCGCCTGTTCACCAGAGCCACCTTACTGTCCCATGGGTACCTCGGTCACCGTGATGACAGGCCCATGTTGCTGGAGCCAGGCCACAGCTCTCGGGCAGACAAGTATCCGCATGGTCTCCCTTGACCACCAGCTCCACTTCTTTTCCTATCAGCCGGCCTCTGTTGCAAGGATTGACTCTTACCCCTGTGAGCCCCAAATGTACCATCCCTTGCCCGCTCGGGCCACATACGATGTGTCTGACCCAGCTGAGAACTGTTTCTCAGCGACCTGCACCTGACAGTTGATATCCCCTCCCTCCTCCTGCCATGTGTCAGTAAGCGACCTCCAGAGCTGTTTCTGGGTAACAGGCATCTCAGGGCTGGTGTCCTCTCCTACTGTATACAGTGTATCTAGAAATCACTGGGACAGCTGTTTCTCGGTAACAGGCATCTGAGAGCTAATGTCCCCTCCAACTGTACACAGTGTATCTATAAACCGCTTAGAGAGCTGTTTCTCAGTAGCTCATCTGAGGGCGGATGTCCTCTCCCTCCTACCGCATACAATGTGCCTATGAGCCACTTAGAGAGCTGTTTCTCAGTAACAGGTATCTGAGGGCTGATGTCTCTGCCCTCTGATGGTGTACAATGTGTCTATAAGCCACTTAAGAGCTGTTTCTCAGTAGGGGACATCTGAGGGTGGATGTCCCCTCCCTCTGACTGTATACAGAGTATCTGTAAGCCACCCGGAGAGCTGTTTCTCAGTGACGACATTGACCAAAATGAGTGAAGGAGAGCCTCGCGCACTACGCGGCAGAGTCTGAGCATCCACCTGGCAGGAAAGCCAGTGTTCCCCCACCTGCGTTTTCTTCCTGCGGAACCTCAGCTAGTTCGCTGTCACCAGCACCGCTGCAGAGGTGCCGTGAGCAAGTCCTCCTGCACCACATGTGCGAGTTTCCAGGACACAGCCCTGGGGGATAGTATCGGCACAAGAGGGTACGTGTTCCACATGCGGGTTTCAGACACAGTCCCCAGAGGGATTGTGTCCATTTATGGCGCTGCGGCTCCCAGGGTCCAGAACTGCCCACCCCAGGACAGCCCCAGTGTGTTGGATACGCTCCTTCCCACCTGACTGGGACGAAGGAAGATCGCACCGCAGAGACATGTGCCTCTCCCTCGGTGCTCGTGCAGCTGAGCACCTCCCTGTGTGTTTACTGCCTGGCCCAGACTAGTGTACCACGTGCATCCTCTAGGACCTGGACTGTGGGTGAACAGCACCGCAGCCCCAGGGCTGCCTCCACTGGGAGTCTTGGTTCTGTTTCTGGTCCAAGGGAATATCTGTGTGACTTCGGGTCTGGCTGTGTCTTTTTGACTGGGGGCTCCATCACAGTGCTGGGAACCTTTGGGTGCTGACTGAAAGCCTGGCTGTTCACAGCCACCAACTGCCCTGCAGTAAAAGACTCAGCTCTGTAAAAATGAGCCACACAAACCAGAGAGTGCATCAGCATGAGGCTGGAGGACCGGATGGTGCCTGGCCACCAACGATGACTGTCCTTACAGACAGCTCAGCAAAGAGTCCCTGGTGGAGTGTGAGAAACACGGGGTACAGAACTTAAACTCCAGTACAAAGACCAGGTTTGGTACCCTGAGAGACTGGAGGACCCCCGGAGGGGATGGCCCTGGACTCCTGTGAGCCCGGAAGTGAACGCAGTGCAGAGCCGCCTCCCCAGGGATTGAGCAGGTCTATCAGACATAAAACACTGGTGAAGAGGGTGCCTCTTGGCTGTAAGTACATATGGGGGACTAACTGGGCAGCTCCTGTCTGGGGGCAAGAGGAGAAAACAGAAGGGGACAGGGGACAGGAAATACAGGGTAGCGAGGCATGCTGTCACACTGCGGGGAGAGCAGCCAGGGTCACATGACAGCAAGCATAAGTGTATGTATAAGAAACTGACTTGCATTATAAAATTTCCCTTAAAACACAATGGGGGGGGTGTAAAGATTGCAGGCTGGAAGGCCCTGTGGGGCAGTCCTCCTGTCCCATGGGGTCACTGTGAGTTGGAATCAGCTTTGGTGGCCTGTAGCAACAACAATGTGGGAGGTGCCGTGACTGCGGAGAGGGCACAGGGTGAGGCAGTGTTCTGTCCGCAGTCTGGGGTTGCGCATGTGGGAGGCGAGGTGGGGGAGAGGCCTGTCGAGAGTGTGCGCTCAGGGGAAGCGTGTTTCCGGGGTCAAGGCCCGGGGCCATCAGCCGTGAACTTCTGCAGCGGTGTCGCTCATGGGCCCTGTGGGACAACAGGACGGACAGAAGCGGTGTCAGGGTGCTCGCAGTGGGGGCCCCAATCCACGCAGCACATCCCTCCCCGCGGCTCTCAGAGGTGGAGCGTGGCTTGTAGAGTCCTGCTTCCTGACGTCTATGGAATTGATGGTCTTTTGTGAGAAATAGACGACGAGAAGTGTGAGAGGCCACAGGCATGTCTGCTGTTGGGGAGACCAGCCCCACAGCCCTCTCAGCCTGCACAGCAACTGAGACAGGATGAGGCCACCGTCCCCTCTCCCTGGGAGGCTCGGGCTCTGTCGCTCCTGTGGGTCGTCCCCATGGGGCCGTCCCTGTAGCTGAGGCTCTGGCAGAGGGTGTCTTAAGGTGGCATGTTCCAGAGTTTGTGCTGTTAAAACTGTTTTCATCCCGGTTGAAGAGCATGTGTAGACATCATCTGCCTAGTTGTCTGTGTGAATCAAGTCCCTAGTCCAGCCGGCTCCACCTCGGCAGCACCCTCAGCTACGGCAGAGCGGAATGCTGCCCGGTCCTGGGCCACCGTTGTGTCCGCTGTGCCCGTCTCGGTCTCCTTCGCCCTCAGTAGCCCTCTGCCTCATCACACATGGTGTCAGGACCCCCAGGGTTTCCGTGGGCTGGTTTTTTGAAGTGGCTCGCCAGGCCTGGCTTCCTAGTCTGTCTTGGTCTGGAAGTTCTGCTGAGACCTGTCCACTGGAGGTGAGCCTGCTGGTATCTGAAACACTGGTGACGTAGCACCTGGCATCCCAGCAACACCTAAGTATGACACATGACAGATGAGTATGTGGGTGCACACATACAAATGTGGACGGGGAGCCCCGGTTGCCCAGGGGTTAAGCACTCAGCTGGTACCCAGAGGCTAGCAGTTCAGACCCACAGGCTGCCCCAGGAGAGAACAGTGTGGCAGCGTGCTTCTATGCAGATCAC
Source organism: Heterohyrax brucei (assembly GCA_028571685.1). NCBI lineage: Eukaryota > Metazoa > Chordata > Mammalia > Hyracoidea > Procaviidae > Heterohyrax > Heterohyrax brucei. The sequence goes on along the minus strand of CM053160.1, from coordinate 1,226,743 downwards.
AGCCTTTGAAACCCTGTGGGACAGCTCTGCTTGGTCATGTAAGGTCACAGGGAGTCCCGACAGCTCCACGGCATGGGTGACTTTACATGCAGAGACAGAGAAAGCTTGCATCTGTTCATCTGGCCTCCTTTGCTCAGACATGAAACAGCACAAAGCAGTCTGATGATCTAGAAGAAAGATTCGGCCTGGCTGTGGAAAGCTGTGTCTGGAGAAGTGGCTCTGGGAGTGAGAGCCAGGCAGGAGGTCTGACGTGGGACCCTCCCTTCCTCGCCATGTGGCTGTCCTCATAAAGCCATCGCTCAGGCCTGGCCAAGTGGGAGTCCTGGCTCTCAGAGCCGCTCAGCAGCTAGAAGATGCAGCGGGGAAGGTCAAAGGAGTCCTTCCGGAAGCTGTCTGTTAAGTTCAGTTGCTTCCTTCTCATATCGAGTATGAGTAACGCATTAGAATGTAGCCTGCTCGAGACCTTGGGGACACTGGGGCCAGCCGCCAGGGTAGATGGATCATGGCGCATGTTTGCTGTGGGCTTCATGCTCAGCCCCTGACTGAGAGGTCAGAGGTTCAAGTCCTCCCAGAGGCACCTGGGATGAACCGTCCGTCTCTGACGTATACAAGGCCACCACTGGTTGGGTCAACTCAGGGACAACTGGCTGGTTATACCCTGGGCAGGAGACTCCTGGAGAAAGCCTTCAGGAGTCCCTGGAGCAGCCGCTGCTGATCCTTGGATACATGGGTGTGGGAGTCGGGCCCTGGCTGGTGTGACTACCACTGACACCTGCCCAGATGGCACCTGGGGTATTTGTTCCCGAATAAAACCAGAGCATGCACCCCAGGAAGCAAGCAGAGTCTGCGTGGTACACTGGTCTCCAGGGAGGGGCGAGGAGGGTGGCCGAGAGAGTGGCGAGGCAGCCACATTCAGAGGTCCCATGTGGAGGTGTGTCTGCCCACCGCTGTGCGTGGACACCTGCGTGGACAGCTGTGTACAGTCGCCACGAGAGCGCCGGCAGGGAGAAGGACACCGAGTGTGCTGGGTGGCTTATAATTACTGGAGTGACAGATGAGGTCAGGAGAGGCAGCACTGTGGCCACAAAATGTGCTGACTCTGAAGTGGAAGAGCCCACCAGGAGAGGAGCGGGCTCTGCACCCGGTGCTCGGGGACCCCCAGGGCTGCTCTTGACTCTGTCTGAGCCCACTGGGGCTGTGCGGACCAAGGGCCTGGACGTGGTCAGGTGAGTCCGAGCTTCCAGTGGGTGCAGAGACGCATTGGTACGTACACACTTGTGCACACACACCGACACACACGTGCACAGACACATGCAGGCATAGACACATAGATGCAGACACATACACAGACGTGCATACCGACATAGACCCATGCATACACACACACACACACACACATAGACACGCATGCGCACATACTCACAGACAACCTGTGAGGTCCTACAATTAAGTCTGCAGACTGAATTGTCCTGAGTGCTGCATAGCTCATAGCTGAGCACCACCACAGTCCCCTTCACAGTGCGCCCCGTAGGAAGCTGTGTGCCGACACCAGCCCCCAGCCTGCCCGTGACAGCAATTTTAGAACTCATTCTGGAATGCCCATTGCACACAGTGGCACAGTGGCAAGTTTGTGAAGTTAATCGTGTAGTTGGCTATGAGGGAGTTTTTTGCTAGGAAACAAATAACTGCATTGGAACACCCTCCCTACTTACCTGATCTGGCCCCCAGTGACCTTTTTCTTTACCCAAAGATACAGGAAATATTGAAAGGAAGACCTTTTGATGACATTCAGGACATCAAGGGTAACACGATGACAGCTCTGATGGCCATTCCAGAAGAAGAGTGCCAAAGTAGCTTTGAAGGGTGGGCTAGGCTCTGGCATCAGTGCACAGCTTCCCAAGGGGAGGACTTCTAAGGTGACTGTATTTGATACTCAGCAATGAGGTATGCAGCACTTTTTCTAGGATAAGTTTGTGAACTTAACTCATTCTTTGTATACATGCACACACTCAGACTCACATACTTTTAAAGGCATAGCTACTCACATAGGCGTGCACACACACACACACAGTCTCTCTCTGTCTCCGGAACACATCTCGGCTTCGGTCAGTCCAGCTGGAGGCCTCTGGTCTGAAGGAGGCAGACAGTGTCCCATTTGTAGACAGTCACATGCTGAGGCGTGTGTCACTGTGTGGTGGGGGACCTCTGTCGTAGTGAGTCTCCCTCAGTTCTTTACATTCCATCTTACAATGATTCTGAAGAGGACGTGGAACCAGAGATACCCCTGCTGACGTCAGATGGATCTTGGCTGAAAGCAGAGAATACTGGAGATGTTTACTTATGTTTCCTTGACTGTGCAAAGGCATTCAACTGTGTGGATCGTAACAAATTGTGGCTAACATTGCAGAGAATGGGGATTCCAGAACACTTACATGTGCTTATGAGGAATTTGTACATGGATCAAGAGGCAGCTCTGTGAACACAAGGAGACAGCGTGATTTAAAGTCAGGAAAGGTGTGCATCAGGGTTGTATCCTTTCACCATAACTATTCAATCTGTATGTCAAGCAAATAATCCAAGAAGCTGTACTGTATGAAGAAGAGCGACACATCAGGGTTGAAGGTTGACTCATTAACAACCTACGTTATGCAGATGACACAACCTTGTTTGCTGAAAGTGGAGAGAATTTGAAACACGAAGATCAAAGATGACAGCTTTCGGTATGGATTACACCTTGGCATCAAGAAAACAGAAATCCCTGAAAGACCCAAAACCAAAGAATTAATCCTACAGCTTGAACAGTAGAAAGCGAGCAACAGAGGAACCCTTCAGGCACCAGAAGAAAACAGATAATAAAGATTAGAGGAGAACTAAATGAATTAGAAAATCAAAGAACTATTGAAAAAATTAACAAAACCAAAAGCTTGTTTTTCGAAAAGGTCATGAAGACTGATAAACCAGTAGCTAAACTTACAAAAGAAAACAGAAACGCCCACAACAGAGATCCTCACAGCTGGACCCGTAAGCAACGTCATGACAGGTGGAGAAAGAATTGAGGTGGTCAAGGGTTTCATTTGTTTGTTTCCACAATCAGCACCCACAGAAGCATCAGTCAAGAAATCAAAAGACGCATTGCACTGGGAAACTCTGCTGCACGGGACCTCTTGAAGACTAAAGTCACCTTGCAGACTAAAGTGCACCTGACCCAAGATGTGGTATTTTCAGTCACATCGTATGCATGTGAAAACAGGACAATGAATAAGGAAGACGGAAGAACTGACGTCTTTGAATTCTGTTAGAGAAGAACATTGAATGTACTATGGCCTCTAGGGTCACCAGGAGTCGGATCCGACTCAACGGCCCTGGGTTTTTTTTTTAATGGATTGCTTAAAAAATGAACACATCTGTCCTGGAAGAAGTACAGCCAGAGTGCTCCTTAGAAGCAAGGATGATGAGGCTGTGTCTAACATACCTTAGACTTATTGTCAGGAGGGATCAGTCCCTGAGAAGGACATTGGGCTTGGTAGAGTGAGGCTCAGTGAAGAAGACAAAGACCCTCAATGAGATGCAGTGACACAGTGGCTGCAGCAGTGGGCCTAAGTGTGACAATGATTGTGGACGTGGCGCAGGACCGGGCAGGGTTTTGTTCTGCTGTGCACAGGGTCGCTGTGAGTCAGGGCTGACTTCACGGCACCTAACAGCAACAGTATCTTATAAGGAAGAGATGACAAGGGAGTGTGAGGACCCTAGTTTTCTCTAGAAAAATATTTTGCGACGTGAGTGAACTTTTAGCCTGTTTCTCACTCTCATCTCCAGCACTAGAAGCAGGAGAGAGGTTTCCTTGGACACCCACCAGTTAGTCCTGGTACGTTGAGATGGCCCTTCTCAGCACAGCTGGCCTGAGGTTCCCTCCATACACGTGCGAGTGGGACTGTGGTGACCAGCTGTGGAGCCACTGGGCCAGGCTGCTGAGACAGGGTGCTCTGCACTGGGCACTACCGCTGTGGTCCTCACTCCTTGACCCCCCACCCACCTCCCATGCATCTCTCTCTGCCCCCTCCCCATTCTCTCTCTCCCTATCGCCCTGCCTCTCTGTCTGTGTCCTCCTGTACTTTCTCCCTCCCTCCCTCCTCTGTGCCTACATTCGTCTCCCACCTCCTTCCCCGCTCTCAGAAGTCCTTTCTCAGTAAATCTGTCTCCAGCTCCCTGGGAAGCCAGGCGGCACCCCCATGACCCGCCATAAATAATCTGCTTTGTGATGAGAGAACAACGTCAGGGTTTAAGGTGGTGGCTGCGGCGTGCCAGGTGGGTAGTTGAGCAGAGGGGAGCCCAGGCCGCACGCCACGGGGCGCGGGAGCCGTCGCGTTCAGGGCATGCCTCAGAATCGCCTGCATCTGGTTCAATTTTCTCAACAAGAGAGTGAGAATGGTCGGAGAAGAAAACCAGCCAGGGAGCAGGCTCGTGCCCGGCAGCTGCGGACGCCTCATTTCTCATCAGGTGGCTGAGCCAGGCAGGGGGGTGCCATCGAGGCAGCCGAGGGAGGGGGCCGGTCAGGGGCTGCCGTGGAGACGTCGGCTCTGTGCTGCCCAGGCCAGCTCACTGTGGAACCAGAGCTGCGGCCACGTGCTCGTGTGCAGGTGTTTGTGAATGTGCATCTGTGTGTGCACGTGTCTGCACGTTGTGCATGAGTGTGCATTGTGTGTGCGTGAGTGTGCACGTGTGTGTGCCAAGAAAGTCCCTCAGTGACCCCCTCCCCAGGTACACCTGACTAGGTGTCATGAATGAATGACACCATTCTACCTGAGTGCTTTCAGGAGCCCAGAGAAGAAAATATGTGACGCCACTTTGAGGAACTGGGGAGGCTTTCTGAGATGGGCATTTCAGTTAGGGTTTAGCGAACACGTAGGAGCTTGCCAGGCAGGCAGAAGGGAGAGGCGCTAACTTTGGGGAAATTTCTCTAACTTTGGGGGTATCTTCTCCTGCTGGCGACCCACCCTGGCCCACCTTCATACCAGATGTGACCCCAGCACCTCAAGGACATGTCCACAGGACCTAGAAGCAGCAGGCGATTGGCCACTTGTGTTGTGACTGTCCCTTCATCCTCACTGTGACTCAGCATTTGTATTCTGCAGAGGAAGGGTGGCACGGGCACCTGTGGACATGGCTGTCACCTGGCAGTCCTCTAACTTCTTAGACCAGCCAGCACTGACCACAGCCCATGCCCTGAGCACCGACCACAGCCCCTCTGTCCCCTGCAGACCTGTCTTCCTCCTGTGTCTCCTGCCCTCTTGTCCACGCCCATCTCCCCCTGGGGTCTCTCTCAGCCTCCCTGCAGAATGCCAAGAGCAAGGACAGGGTGGTGGCAAGGACAGGGACTGATATTGGGTTCCAGCATTTTCCAGGGAACACTGTGCATTGACTGGCTGTTACCTCTGGCAAGGGGCAAGCATCTGAAAGCTGTTCCATTCCGTTTTCAGGCCAGCTGTTCCAATTCCAGAGACCCGTGGAAACTTCTTTTCCTTCTTGCTTTTGCTCAAGAACCATAGCCCATTTCCTCTGTGTGTGGCGTTCCCTTACCTGGGCTCATGGTTGGGTGTGCGCTGTGTCAGCTGGGAGTGAGAATCGAGGACTGGGCCTTTTCTTGGCTGGACTTGTGGTTTAGCCCAGGAGAGATGGAGTTAGGGAACCAGGAGGGACACAGATTTGGGTGGCTTCTTCTGGGAGGGTCCTGTCCCCTCGCTGTGCAGCCCTCATTCTGGAGCGTTCCTGGAGGGCATGTCCTCTCCAGTTCTACAGCCCTGTTGTTCTGGAACATTCTGGGAACATTCCTACACCCATCCCCTGATCTTGAGAGCTGATGGTTAATGGGCTCCTGGTCCCTGGTGTCTGATACTATTCCCCTGCTGAAGACTCAGCTGTGTCTTGTGTGGTGGTGGCCTTGAACCTGGGTAGCCTGGGACTGAGCGTCCTCCTCTGGGTCCCTTCTGCCTGGAGTTAGAGACAGACGTGTCTTCTGCCTGTGACTCTGGGTGGGCTGAGAGGACAGGAGACCGGGGGATTGTCACAGTGTCAGCAAGACTGATGTTTGTGGGGGCTGAGGGCAGGAGGGGGCATGAGGCTCGTCCCCTGGGCTAAAACACAGGCTCACAGAGATCTTCATGATTGTAGGTATCTGTCCCCCAAGTCTGCCACCACTCAATATAGGTGACGCCAGAGTTAAACTATCTGTGGGTGTCTTCATGGGAGTAAAGTGCACTTAGTCATTGCTGGGAAAGGTTAATTTGAAGACGGTTTAAAATGATCCATGCTAAAAAGGAGCCTTTCTGTGACCTTTAACAGAACCGCGGTAGGTATCCAGTGGCTGTCAAGCCTACAGTCGGCCTGGAGGTCCTGGCTGGGTCTCTTGTTCTCCTTTGCTTGGGCCTTGCCTGAGTGGGGCCTGAGAGCGGTGGGTGGGCTGAGCAGAGCTCACAGGGGCAGGGCTGAATCTGGTGGACAGACAGGGCCGGCCAGCGGTGTCTGGGGAACCATGAAAGCACCGCTGCTCGGCTCCACCAAGGCCTCGGCCGTCGAGTGTTCCTGGAGGAGCCCTGCCAGGCTTGGGAGCCTCGTGAGGCCCGCAGCACTCAGTACGGAGACCTCATCTCTGCTCCCCACACATCCCTGATGTGTGCCCACTGAGAGTCACCGCCTGACTCGGTGGAGGTGCAGTGCTGTCTTTGACTGTGATTAGAGGAGGCAAGAGAGACCCGTGAGGGGGCAGGTGCAGCGGGCCTCAGGTGGCACAGCTGGCTCCTGAAAGTCCACAAAGAGTATAAACCATTTAGGGGGGCTGAGGCCAGGCGGCTGAGTGCGGGGGCTGGGCCACTGCTGCTGGCTCGCTGACCTGCCTTTTAAAATTTAAACTCACCCACATGAGGGGGTCCAGAGAGGTCTGTCCCTTTGAAGATTCAGGTCATCCTCTTGGTGGCTGCCTCGTCTCTCCTGTACCATCCTTGGGGAGAGGATCAGTGTTTCTAGCAAGTGGCCACACTCCAGGCTTCCTGCTGCACCTCTGAGGCCTCGGTGGCCCAGCCTCGGGTGACGGGGCGGGTGGATGGAGCTGAGCTCAGACAGCGAGGCAGGAGCCCCAGGGAGGTGCAGGCAGGTTGAAGGGCTTCAGTCTGGGTCAGAGTCCTCAGACAAAAGTGCCACGAGCTACAGATACCAGGATTCCTGCCCATGTCATCTCGGCAGCAGGTCACTCACCTGATCTGCTGCTGTCACTCACTGTGACACCCGAGGCATCGCAGATGGGGGCTGTTGGAAGACACGTGCTGTGTGCGCACACGTATGCTCACAGAGACACGTGCTCACATGCGCACACAATACCCATATTCACACCCACTGATACACTTCATGCACACGTATGTGTGCAATAGGTGTGCACACATGTGCACAGATACACAAGCACACACACACACCTCACACACTAGAAGAGCAGCAGAGTCGCTGAAATTGGGCTGGGACCATTGTGAAGCCCCCTCACCTTGTCTCTGCCCTAAGGGGTACCTGCCTGGTCCTTCCTAGTGTGTAAGGTAGGTCCCCGACAGTGACCTCAGCCCGGACTAGACGGGAACCCACAGGGCTGGGTTGCACAGGGTGTGAGAGGGAATGGGATCAGAAGACAACGTTTTGCACTCAGCCCCCGTTGAGACCTTGCAGGACACACAACACTGGCTGGAGCCGAGCCACTGAGCAGAGCTGTCCTCTGCAGCCCAGGAGGGACCCCCTGCAAACAGGCCCTCTGGGAAGTCTTCCTGTCAGAGTTCCCGTGTCGCCGTCTGTCATGGGTTGAATTGTGTCCCCCCAAAAATATGTGTAGCATGTGGCTGGGATATGACTCCCAGTATCTTGGGACTGCCCTCCATTCTGTGGTTTCCCTAAACTGTATGTTAAAGGATTCGGGTGGGGCTGTAAATTCCTGCATAGGATTACTTCCTTGCTCTGCTGTAGGGAGAGTTTCCCTGGAGTGTAGCTTGCCCCACCCTTAATCCTTTTCAGCCTGCAACAGATAAAAGGAAAGAGAAACAAAGAGAATTGGGAACCTCGCACCATCAAGAAAGCAGCACCGGGAGAAGAGCGCGTCCTTCAGACCTGAGGTTCCTGCGCCAAGATGCTCCCTGGACAAAGACTGATGCAATACCAGACTTTCCTCCAGAGCCGACAAGGGGAAAGCCTTCCCCTGCAGCGGGCACCCTCGATATGGACTTGCAACCTACCGGACTGTGTAAGACTAAACCTTCCTTTGTTAAAGCCATCCACTCTGTGGTATTTCTGTTAGAGCAGCCCTAGCTGACTAAAACAGAATTTGGTACCGAGAGTAGGGTGCTGCTCTAGCAAGTACCTAAAATGTGGAAACCACTTTGAAACTGTGAATGGATAGAAGATTCAGAAGGAACGAAGAAGGCTCACATGGTGAGAAATAACAGAGGACTGGCAGCAGCAGAACCAGAGGAGCGCTTGAGCCAACCCGTGGAGCGAGAGAGGTCAGTCCCTGCGCAGAGTTTTCCTCACGGAACAGGGTGCCTCTGGGCACTTAAATCAGTGGAGCTGGCCTTGCTGACCCACAGAGCGAGAGAGCTGAGTGCCTTTGGGCAGGACTCCAGCAAGAGTGGGGTGCCTCCGGCACTTATATCAGTGGAGCTACAGAGCTTTGGAACACTTGCCTGGCAGGGCAGATGTGGGCCTGAGGCCCGGGCTGTGCGGCCATAGGAAGCTGAAGCTGAAGAGACAAATAGTGTGAGAAGCTGAGCTGCCTCAGTCTCAAGAGGTATGGCCATGACCTCAGGGGTTTAAAAGGATGGAGCCATGGCGTCCTGTGTTTGTAAGGGTGGAATTGCCACTCATTTGGGCTTACTGTGCTCCTAAAGCTGACAGGGCAGAGTTTCTGTCCAAGTGGGCCTTGAAGGCAGAGTTGTAGCACAGGGCTGGAGATCTCCACTCAGAAACCGGAGAGTGTGGCTGATACCTAGAGTCTGGAGAGCAGGGTTGTTGTGTAGAATGTCTCCGAAAATGTAAGAATATTTCCAAAGCTTTCAGGGCTAATGTAATGTGTTCTGTTGACTTGCCCGTTGCCTATTAATGCCGTCTTTCCCTGCAATTTCTTCCATTTGTAATGGAATGTCTAACTTGTGCCTGTTCTGCCATTGAAACTTTAGAAGCAGATAGCTTACCTTCTAGGTTTCACAGATGCAGAAGAATTTTTGTATTTTGGACTTGGAACTGATTTAAGACTTCTGTTGTATGGGATGGACATGATTTTGCTATGGTGAGATGAATGTGTTAAATGTTTCTGCGATGTGACTTTTGGGTTGTCAAAGAGTGGGATGTCATGGGTTGAATTGTGTCCCCCCAAAAACATGTGTAGCATGTGGCTGGGACATGAGCCCCAGTATCTTGGGACTGTCCTCCATTCTGTGGTTTCCCTAAATTGTATGTTAAAGGATTTGGGTGGGGCTGTAAATTCCTGCATAGGATTACTTCCTTGCTCTGCTGTAGGGGGAGTTTCCCTGGAGTATGGCTTGCCCCACCCTTAATCCTTTTCAGCCTGCAAGAGATAAAAGAAAAGAGAAACAAAGAGAATTGGGAACCTCGCACCATCAAGAAATCTGTACCGGGAGAAGAGCGCGTCCTTCAGACCTGAGGTTCCTGCACCAAGATGCTCCCTGGACAAAAGACTGATGCAATACCGGACTTCCCTCCAGAGCTGACAAGGAGAAAACCTTCCCCTGTAGCGGTTGCACTGAATATGGACTTGCAACCTACTGGACTATGTAAGACTAAACCTTCCTTTGTTAAAGCCATCCACTCTGTGGTATTTCTGTTAGAGCAGCCCTAGCTGACTAAAATACCGTCACTCAGCCATGCACTGTACCTGCCTTCTGCCCAGTTAGGATGGGCCCCAGGCCTGAGGAGAGATGGCTGTGGGCAGCCGCAGCCTCTCAACTCTCAGCATTAATTTTCTGGCAACGAGAGCAGGGTACCTGTCTCGATGCTTCAGGGAGAGGCCTCAGAGGAGGAGGGCTGTCCCCTGCTCACACTCCGCCCTCAGAGCAACAGCATTCTAGGGAAACCTAAGGACTACAGCCTGCAGCTGGTGGGGTGCCAGACCAGCCACTTCACTGGGGTTTCGCTGGATCAGGCTAGTGCTGGGAAGATGGGATGCCAAGAGGGGGGGACAAGTGTCCTGGCCACAGAAAGCCAGGGGAGACCATGGCAAGATCACCACTTGCAAGTCCAAGTGCCAGCCTCACAGCTGTAAATCCACACATCTGGAGAAGTGCTCGGTACCATGTGCTGTAATTTCATGTAGCGTAAGCACAGTTCCCACAGATGCACGCATTCCTTAGAGAGGTAGAGTTCCACACCAGCCATCTGTCACCGCTTCCCATGAGGCCGATTCTTAGTCCCAGGAAGGTGCTGTGGGCCACATGATGGGAGAAGCACCAGCCACCACAGAGCCTCAGTGGCTTGAAACAATTGTGTGGTTGTCCCTGTTGCTACCCTGTGCCCCTCACGAGTCATCAGGAGGGCCCCCTCGTCAAAGTCAGGGTCCTGGTGAAGAAAGCACCATGCAACCCTCTGAAGACTTTCTAATGCCCGAAGGGAGAGAAAGCTGGAATCAGGCATATGCTTGCTGACACACAGGCCCGGACCGCTGGCCTGGCCATTCATCCCGCCAGAGGCATCCTTCCAAGTGCCTGGAGGCATGGACAGGGAGAGGCGGGCTTGCACACTCACAGGCAGCAAACCCTGGTGTGGAGAAAGTGTCCTTTCATCTGCCCTGTCACTGTCCTGCCATCAGAGCCAGAGACTAGGTGTGCGCTCAGACGTATTTGACTCCCTGTCACTCAGAGGAACTTGGGAGCTGTGCCACTGACACGCCGGGCTCCTGCCGGGAGCCGCCTTTCCTGCCCCACTGTCGCAGGCTCAGATCTGTAATCCAGGTGGGATGGGGGTCTCAGATTGTTCACACTGCAAAGGATGATGGCATTCCAGACACAGAGACTAGAAGGGAATAAACTGCAGGGTGAGGTACAGACTAAAGGATTGTTCCCATAAGGACGAATGGTGTTGTAGGCAGAGACAAGAGAAGGGGTTTCGGGACCAAGTGGAGATAAAAGAAAGTGCTGAGGAAGTGCCCAGGCCAGGCCCCTGCCGTCACTCTCATTTCTGTGGCCCTGGAAGTCTGCAGGGCAGCGGCACGCTGCCAGGGTGTGGCCCTGCTGCTGTACCCGTTCCTGATGCCCTGGAAATCCCTGGCGCTTGCTCTCCAGAGACGCTTGTTGCAGAAGCCTCATCTGTTGTCAGCAAACGCCCCAAACCAGTGCTTCTCAAAAACAGACGCCCAGTAACTATCACTGCTGTAACGTGCCCCTGGAATTGGAGGTTTCCGGAATCTGGCTGTGCTGTGCTGAGCACACCCAGCGGCCTCCCAGACACCCAGGGCCCTGAAACAGACTCCGGACGGCATCCTGAAGTCAGGGGCCTTGGTGCTAGTCCCAAGAACAGCACTGTGGGCTTCAGTATCCACCCCCATTTTGAGGCCCTCACGCCCTTTCCAGGGAGGCGCCGATGCTCAGGTGATAGGCTTCCGTGCAGGAGACCCTGGTTCAGGTCCCAGCAAGCGTGTCTCTTGCGCAGCCAGCACCCTCCTGCCGGGCGGCCTGCGTGTCACTGTGATGCTCAGCGCGTTTCAGTGGAACCTCCAGACTGAGATGGACCAGGGAGGCTTGTCGTCAGCCTCCGAAAGCCAACCAGTGAAAACCCTGCGGTCACCGTGGTCCAATCCGCAGCTGCTCACAGGAATCGCCTAGGACCTGGCGAGGGGTCATCAGGAGGGGGCACGGCTCAAGGGCAGCTAACAACCGCCCTCTCTTCGATGGCCCATGTGGTGCCGAGTCCCAGTTTCTACTCAGTGAACAAATCCGTGAACTTACAAAGACGTCTGAACAAGTGTCTCCTGTGTACCAGGGAGGTGTCTCTCAGGCTTCTTGTTGTTTGGGCGGGAGAGGACAGGGATTTATGTGACCCGAGACCCGGCTGTACCATTTTGGAATTGTAGCTGGTGGGTCCACAACTGAATAAAGAAGCAGGAGACGTGACGCTGTGGGACAGGATCGGGGTCCAAGCTCCAGGGAGATTTTATTCCCGCCCAAAAGAAAGACTTAATCTTGGCCGTCTTTACGAAGGTGCTCCCCGTCTTCTCCAAGCTGTGGTACATCTGAGGGAAAATCGGAACAAAAGCAGAATTGAGAATGAAAAGAGAAGCGGGGATGGTCATTCTCACAGCCTCCGGAGATGTTTCTTCAGCTGGATTGCTTGATGCATCAAAAGAGTCATTGTCTGAGTGCAAACGGAAGCAGAAGTGACTGAAGGACCACTGTCCCAGCCCCTTCCTTCACCTCCTGGAGGGTTGTAGGCACGGCAGTACTCACCAGGGGGAGAGTGCTCTCACGCTCGCCTCGTGACCATCCGTCCCACTTCTCTGTGTCTCCGCATGGCGTGCATCTCAGCATCAGTGTCGCCCTCATCCCTGTGCCCTAGTCATGGCTGACAGTCAGGGGCTGTGGGGTTTCCGAAGAGGAGAGGAGTCAGGAGAGCCTCATCCTTGCATTCCTACACGCAAACACTGACCTGTCTCTGCAGGATCGCAGCCTCTCAGAGCCTGGGCTTGAGCACAGGGCAGCTGCACAGAGCTGCCCTGTGTTTCCCTCTAAACAGGGCATCCTCAGATGAGGGGTTCCTTCATTTGGGTGCTGGGGGTGGCACTGAGTTGAACGGTGTTCCCCAAGATTCCCATCGTGGAATCTCAGAAAGTGACCTTATCTGGAAGCAGGGTCTTTGCAGATGTGAGATGAGGTCATACTGGACAAGTGGGACCCCTCCCCCGGGCTGACTGACCCTTTGAGGAGGAGCAGAGGAAGCTGCTGAAGTGGCATTTGCTTTGTTGCTATATTTTCACCAAAATAAAATGCTAAAAATGGTACTTTTTTTTTTTTAAAGGAGAAGAGAGACACAGAGGAGGATTCATGTGGAGACGGGGGCAGGGGTGGAGAGGTGAGAGACTGGAGAAGCCTGCCCCACCCCAGGCACCCCTGTAACAAGCTCCGCGTCTGACTTTGGTCGGGACAGTGTGATTCTGGCAGCTTCTCTAACCTGAATGCCTAACCACCCCCATCAACGTGTCAGATTCCAGCCTTGGGGACCCCAGGGCTCACAGGAGCCCCGTGAACGCTGCTGAGAGTGCTCATTGCTTCCAAGGCCTCCCACTTGGTGCCCCACCACCACACAGTGTCATTGACCCCCCAGGACAGTAGTTCACAAACTTGTTACGTGACAGAGTGACTGTGCCCAAGCCCCACCTCCGGAGACTGTCGTCTGGGCTGCCTGAGCCCGAGTCTGGCTTTGCTTTGGAGCCTCACGGACAGAAGCGGTGCGGAACACAGTCGCTCGTCGCGTCCTGGGCAGACTAGGCTGTGTCTTTGGACCCCTCGCTGTGTCATGCGCAGCCGTGGTTTCTGTGTCCTCTGTTCTGCTTGGTTCTTGCCCGCTGTGTGTGCCCACAGGTGTCCCTTCTGTCCAGGGCTTTCTGGACCAAGTCCAGCAGGGTCAGTGTGAAGGTGTCTCCAGGCTCATGTGCACATTTCCCTGGGGAGCAAGACGAGGCGTGGGCTGCCCGGGCCCCGGGGTGGTCTTGTCTTCACCTTCACTGAAAATCTGCTGGCCGCCAATGTGACCCACCTCGGGGTGACCCAACCTGTGTCAGCATGGAACCGTGCTCCACGGAGCTTCAGCGGGAAGTCGTCAGGCCCTGGCTGCAGGGCACCCTGGGTGGGCTTGAACCTCCCACCTCAGTGAGGCGCTGAGGGTGTTCACTGTGTGCACCACGCAGGAACTCCTCACCTTCACCAGGCAATGCCCAGCTGTCTTCCACTATCTACCACTGAAATATGTTAATCTCTAAACAGGGAAGGTGCTGCTTCCTGAGCGTGGAAACTTCAGTTATTCAAAGTTACAAAACGATGAGGTGAACACATGCGTCTCTGTCTTCCTCTCTGGGGTCTACCACCCCTCCTTCCAGCAATGACCCAGGAAGACCACTGTCTCTAATTCTGGGTGTCCCTGTAGTGATGGGCAGCCTAGGGGAGATGCTCCTGGCGGGTGCCTCTGTTTGCTCACCTGTGAGCACCTGTCAGCTGCCGATGGGTGAGACCCATGCCTGCCTCCCCCCAAATGGCTACATACATTTTAGGGGACACATAATCGATCAGAGTCATGAAAGCAAGCACCCTGTACCCCATGCCGGCCTCCCTCCCTCATCCTAAAGTCTGTAGCACCTTCTGCTGAGGAGACGTCACGGACTTTTTTGCTTTAGAATAGTACTACTTCTCAGGAGTTAGGAAGGAAAGCATTTGTGTGGTCAGAAATATAAAATACCTCATTTGGATCCCAAATGGCACTTCTAAAGAGTAAACCTGTGGTGCCTACAGCATTTCAGAGTGGCTGTGCCACCTGGCAGAGGACGGCTCTTGTCAGGAACATCTGTGCCCTCCCCTTTCCTGCACGTGGTACACGATTAGAGACTCAGTTGTCTGTATCCCACGTGTGTGGACCCTGGGGTGAGGGCAGAGGAGCAGGTGTTACCCCCAGAAGGGCACGTGTGCACACTCAGGTGCCTGTTCCCCACCAGCCCTGCCATGCAGAGTGCACTGGGGGCTCAGGGTGCCCAAGTGTGGTCTGAGGACAGGCAGCATCAGGACCACCTGGGGCGTGGGAGACCGCAGAATCACAGACCTGTCCCAGACCTGGGTTGTCTCAGCCACCTCGTGCTGCTGTCACAGAAATACTGCAGTGGATGGTGTCACAGCCGTCTAGTGCTGCTGTCACAGAGATACCACAGTGGACGGTGTCTCAGTCACCTAGAGCTGCTGTAACAAACACCACAGTGGACAGTGTCTCAGTCACCTAGAGCTGCTGTAACAAACACCACAGTGGATGGTGCCTTAGTCACCTAATGCTGCTGTAACAGAAAACACCAAAGCGGACGCCTTTAAAAAGAAAAACTTTTATTCTGTCACATTCCAGTGAGCTACAAGTCCAAATTCAGGGCGTCAGCTCCAGGAGAAGGCCTTCTCTGTTGGTTCTGGAGGAAGATCCTTCTCAGCGGACGGGCTCGGCTCCAGGCACTGCGTCCTGGTGATCTGAGGTCCCTCACTCTCCGCTTTCTTCCTTTTCCCTTACATCTCAAGAGATTGCCTCCAGGTACAAAACAATTTTAAACATTAAGCGCAGCCTCACCAACCCAACCACCACCCACTCGCCCCCGTAACGTCACAGATGCAGCATTTACAGCAGTATGGCAACACTGCACAATACCAGAAATCAAGACCTAGCCAAATGCCTGCAGACATTTTTAGGGGGACACAATTCAATCCGTGACATGTTGTTGCTGTTGTTGGCTGCCACGGAGTCCACTCTGAGCATAGCAAGCCCGTGTGTGCAGAGAA
This sequence comes from Heterohyrax brucei, assembly GCA_028571685.1. NCBI lineage: Eukaryota > Metazoa > Chordata > Mammalia > Hyracoidea > Procaviidae > Heterohyrax > Heterohyrax brucei. The sequence goes on along the minus strand of CM053160.1, from coordinate 1,211,192 downwards.
AAACTGTGTTCCATAGGATTTTCAAGTCTGACGTTTCAGAAGGAGATCGCGGGCTCTGTCTTCAGAGGCATCTGTGGCTGGGTTCAAACCACCCGCTTCTGGGCTAGTAGTCAGGTGCCTGGCTGTGCCACCCAGAGGCCACAACCATCCCAGACCCTCTGGATCACCCTGAATCACAAAGGGTGCACCCTGCAGTTGCCAGCATGGTTAGGCAGCTTGGCTGTATTGAGAAAAGAAGAACCCTCCAGCTCCTTCCGCCCACCCCACCCACCCTGGCCAACCAGGTGACTCGGCTTTCTAAATTGTGAAGAGAAGCCAGTGACCCTGGCTTTGACCTGGATTCTGATTTTTGAAGGTTCTCACTATCTCAGGAAAACAAAAACTAGTTTAACACGACACCCAGCAGTTGCACAGCTGAGGCCACGCACTGGCTGCAGCCTCTGCTGCCGAGACTGAGCTTCCGGATTGTCGTCATCCTTGTTCCCTGGGCAGCAGCGAGTGGCTTTTCTTTGAGAGGTCATTTAGAGATGACCCTCCTGCACAGGTGAAGGCTTGTTTTGTTCCTAAACTTACTGTTGTGGGTTTTCAGTTGCCTGCCTTTTCTTGAGTCCAAGGGTCTTAGTGGCCATGAGGGTTTTGTACAGTCAGGTGCCACCTTTTGGGGAAAGCCTGACACGCCAGAAGTTCTGGGGACTCTTCTCTGTAGCCAGGATCGCTTGGGACAGATGACTGTCAACTGCTAGGAAAGGCCATCGTGGTTGTTCATGGAGAGGGTCAGCGAACACGAGGGAGACGTGCAGTGAAGTGGATTGACACGGTAGCCGCAACGGGGGGGTCACACGTACGAACCGCCGTGAAGGTGACCCAGGACCTGGCAGCGTTTCTTCGATCTGTTGTGCACTGGGTCACTGGGTCCCTGTGGGCAGAACCAACATGACAGCAACCACAGCAATGGATCGCGATCGGAAAACCATCCCGCCGATGACCCAGGACCCACCAGCACTTCACACTGTTGCGCATCAGATCGCCTCAGGTCGAAGCCGAGGCAACAGCAGGCAATGATATAGGGAAGGGGGCTTCTCAGCACTTGTTGTTAGGTGCTGTCAGGTCTGTTCTGACTCACAGCGACACTGTGAACGACAGAACGAGTCACTGCCCGGTCCTGCACCGGGTCCACAGTCGTTTCCACGCTTAAGCGCGTTGTTGCAGCCACTGTGTCAGTCCGTCTCATCGAGGGCCCTCCTTTTTTTCACTGACCCTCCACTCTACCAAGCACGATGTCCTTCTCCAGGGACTGCTCCTTCCTGACAGCATGTCCGATGTGTGTGAGACACAGTCTTGCCATCTTTGCTTCCAAGGAGCGCTCTGGTTGGACTTCTTCCAGAACAGATCTGTTGGTTCTTTCAGTGGTCCATGGTACATTCAACATTCTTCTCCAGCACCACAATTCGAAGGCATCAATTCTTCCTCTGTCTTTCTTCTTCATGGTCCAGCTTTCACATGCATATTATGCCACTGAAAATACCATGGCTTGCTCAGGTACACTTTAGTCTTCAAGGTGACATCCTTACTTTCAATACTTTAGAGAGGTCCTTCGCAGCAGATTTTGCCAGTGCAATGCATGTTTTGATTTCCTGACTGCTGCTTCCATGGGCGTTGATTGTGGACCAAGGAAAATGAAATCCTTGACAACCTCAGTCTTTTCTCCATTTATGACGATGGTGCTTACTGGCCCAGTGGTGAGGATTTTTGTTTTCCTGATGCTGAGGTGCAATCCATGCTGAAGGTTGTGGTCCTTGATCTTTGTCAGTGTCTCAAATCTGCTTCACTTCCAGCAAGTGAGGTGGTGTCGTCTATACTTAATCCCAATCTTAGTTCCAATAAAAGCAGAATCCAGAGGGAGAAATTCATTCCAGCGAACCTAGACTCTTCTTGTAGGCAAATCGGAGTATGGTTGTATTTCTTTTGAGGAGGGCAGATTGCCATCAACAAGTAGACCTTCCTTGGACAGTCTCTTTACACATCTAGTTTCTTTAATAGATTATTAAGGTCATTTGTTCTTGAGCAAGTTTTTGTAGTGTGTGTCTTTCAAAGAATATATGCATTTCATCTCAGGTATCAAATCTACAGATATCTAATGACTCAAACCCGTTGACACACAGGCCCCTCTGACTTGTGGTGACCCTGCGTCTGTCTGGGCAGGGCTGTGCCCCATGACCTTTCAAGGACTGTTTTTCCGAGTTAGATTGCCAGGCCTTTCCTCCAAGGTGCCTGTGGGTGGACAGAAGCCGCAGCCTGTCCATCAGCGGCCGAGCACGTTGACCATGTGTACCACCCGAGAACCCTCCTGATTGCACTCCTTGTAGCGTCCGTGGGGTCAGGTAGCGTCCCACCCTTCACTCTTCATGGTGACGGTTTACACTCCCCTGAGCCTCCTTGGACTTCTCAGCTGAATTATTTTGTGTTTTCAAAGAACAAGTTTTTGGTTTCATTGATTTTTTTCTATTTTTTCCAATTAATTTCTGTTCTAATTGCTGTTATTTCCTTCCTGCTGCTCGATTTAGATTTAGTTTGATTTTTTTTAGCTTCTTGAAATGTGAGATTGGGTTATTGATTTCAGAGCTGCTTTTTAGTGCTGTCTGTGCATGTGATGCCCTACAATTCCCTGTAGGGACCACTGCAGCTTCAGCCTTTGATGTGCATGTGTGTGTGTATCCATACATACACATACATGTGTACATATATGTGTACAAACATATGTCTACCTACCGTATTTTTACATAAATAACACGGACCTGCTGTGTGTGTTAGCCAGCCATGTCCTCCCCACGAGCTATTGTCCCAAGGGCTCCATGCTAATTTTCTTTTTTACAGCAGCATATGGAAGAGGGTTGGCATGGTAGCATTATCTGTGTAAAAACACTATGTGCATAGATCTGTTCTACAGAGTTTTTTTCCTTGAGGTTATTTAGAAATGTGTGACTTAATTTCCAAATATTTGAAGATTTTCCAAATGTCCTTCTGTTATTGATGTCTAGCTGCATTGCATTGTGCTCTAGAAATTAACTTTTATGATTTGTATCTTCAGTTTGTTTTTAAGTTTTTAAAGCCTAGAGTATGAGCTGTCTTAGTGGTGTCCTATCTGTGGTTGAGAATAATGCAGATCCCACTGTTTTAAGTAGGTTGTCCTGAAGCCGCCTGTCACTCAGGCTGACTGAGAATGGTGTCCATGTCGCTGGCGTCTTTGCTGACGTCCTGCCCGCTCGGCCCATCAGTTACTGAGAGCCGTGGGGCAGACTCTTGCCGCGATGGTGAATTTGTCCATATCTCCTGTGTGATCTACCAGTTTTTACCTCATGTAACTGGAAACTCTGTTGCCAGATGCTCAGACCTTTGGGATTGCTGTCTCTTCTTAGAGAATGGCCTCTTCTATCGTGCGATAATAGCCGGCTTTATCCCAGAAGATCTTCCTTGTTCTGACATCCACTTTGACTGAAATCAATATATTTTTATTCAAGCTTGTTTTGATGTATGTGTGGTATCTTTCCTTTGTCCTTTTAACCAATCTAGGCTTTTATGTTTTGTGTAGGTTTCTTGTAGGTAGCGTGTAACTGGCTCTGGCATCTTTGTACCCACTCTGACAGTATCAGCCCCTCAGCGGGGGTGTGTCAGCTGTTCACCCCGAAGACGCTGACTGATGGAGAGGGATTCCTGTCTGTCCCCGTGTTCTGAGCTTGCTCTGCTCCTTCCTTCCATTTCAGCTTCTGCCTTGGCAGAATTCAGTTGAGTATTTGCTGTTATTCTGCTGTATCTCCTGTCTTCATTGTTGTTTATACCTCTTTGAAAAGCCTTTTCCGCAGTTGCTCTGTGGCTTGTGACGTTCGCTTTTCAGTGCTCTGAGCCCGCCTTCGAACGATGGTCCTGCTGCCTCACTTCGCATAAGGACCTCACAGCAGCAGACCCCCCCATCCCCTGCCTCCCCTGTGCGGTCGTCAGGCATTTGGATTTCGCGTCCCAAATGTGCAGGGAATGTGGCTGTCACTGCTGCCGGCCTCTGTGATCTCCCAGAGCGATTCAGACTTTAAAAACAGCCAGCGTTCTCTCTTCATCCATCGCCGTCCTTAGGCTCTCCATTCTGTCTTTAGACCCTTGTTTCTGACATAGGTCATACTCCTCCCTTCTAAAGAACTTCCTCTAACCTCCCCTGAAGATAAGAAGCAGCCCTGGTGGTGCAGTGGTTAAGTGCTCAGCTGCTAACAGAAGGGTCGGCGGTTCAAGCCCATGAGCCGCTCGAGTCGAGATGACAGCCTTGTCAGCCGTGCGGGCCGTCCTGCTCTGTGCTACAGGGCTGCTGGGCATCAGCGTCCCCTGTGTGGCAGCAGGTTTTTTGTCTGGTTTGACAGTCCCGTCGGGTTCTGTGGACCTGACAGTCTTTGTTCTGCTTGCCTCTTGAAGGGTATTTTCCCTAAGTATGACATTTCAGGAGACCCTGGTGGCGTAGTGGGTTAAATGCTACATCTGCTAACCAAAAGGTCGGCGGTTCAAACCCGCCAGGAGCTCCTTGGAAACTCTATGGGGCAGTTGTACTCTGTCTTACAGGGTCGCCATGAGCAGACCAGACGTGATGGCAGTGGGTGCGTTGTGATGTTTGAAGGCTGTGTTTTTTCTTTAGAACTCTGAGGGTGTCACTTCGTCATCCTCTGGCTACCGTAGCTTCTGACGAGAAACCTTCGGTGGCCCTTATCCTTGCTCCTCCATAGACAGTGTCCCCTCACCATCTGCCCTGGAGAGTCTCCTGTGTCTGATTTTCAGCAGTTTGAAGATGCTGTTCCCAGATACTGTTGACGGGGCTGTGGTCCTTGTTTCTCCTTCTCGGTGTTTCTCAGTTTTCTTGGAGGTAAAATTTGTTCTGTTGTTAATTTTGGAAAATTTTCATCTGTTATTCATTGAAATTTTTTTTTATACCTTATTCGCTTTCTTCTCCATCGGGGAGTCAGTTATAGGTCTTTTCGACACGTTGATTTTTGTAATCCACTGTTATTATTACTATTTTTTTTTGCTCACGTGTCTTGGTTTGGGAAGGTTCCCTCGACCCCCCTGACTGTGGCTGCGTCCTTGCTGACCACGCCGAGCCCTCTCGTGGGCCCTGGAGGGCTCTTCCGTCGCTGTTACTGCTGTCTCCCTCTCTCCTGTCCTGTTCACCCTCCCCGACGGCCTGTCTCTGCCGCAGCACCCACAGAGTCACACACTGGCCGTCTTCTCCTCCGGAGCCCTCCACACGTCGCTGGCTGCTTTTGTTTGTCCTTTTCTGTCCACGGGCCGGCGCCGCACTTTGTCTCCTCGGGCTGGGCATCTCCAGCCGTCGGCACCTCAGAAGACACTGAGCTGTGCGGGGCAGTGGGTACCAATGTCGGGTTGTTGGTGCCTGGGGACAAGCGGGCTGTCCCTTACTGGTAGCCTTTGTGGTGAGGGTCTCTGAGTGTCCCTTCAGGAGGGGTGTTGGATCTGCAGTTTGGTGTTGCTGTGGTTACCCTGGAGCCTCCAGAGGTCCTACGTTCCTCCGTAGTCCTTGACTTTGTCTCCCACTTAGCTTGGACTTCCCCCGTCTGAGCTGTCCTCAGGTGGTGGGGTGGGGGTAAGGACAGAAAGCTCTGATGAGTCATCTTGTGTGGGTACTGGCACTCTGGGCCTGGCGTGGGGTCACCACGGGCGGCCCACTGGGTCACCGTGAGTGGGAGTCGACTCAGCAGCACGGGGTTTGCTTTTGCTTTCGGAAGCAGAGGTGGCCGCTCACGGCCGTTTCCGTCCAAGACTCTCTCACGGCTGCTGAGAAAGCTTTTCCGCACATATCCATTAGCTGCTGGAAGGTCTTTGGTAAATTGTCTCTTCCCATCCTTTGCCCAGTTTTCGGGTGGCTCATTCAGCGATGCGTGGCTGAGGTTTGGGCGGTCTCTGCTGGGTTATTGAGATGAGATGCTGATTGGACTTCTGGTCACCCCGTTGATTCGGTCCAATCTCCAGGCAGTCACTGCACTCTTTGGTGAGGTCTTCGGATAAATACAAAGCCTGGGTGTTCTCAGAGGTCTCAGGGACCGACCTCCTCTTCTGCTGTCTGCGCCTTGTCCGGTCTCTGTCTGCCCTGTATGGGGACTCTCAGCGTCGTTGCTGTGGCTGCACCTGTGTTCTTTCCCATTGGGGGTTTGACATTCAGCTCTCTGATCCAGGCTGGAGGGGCTTGGGGGTGTGGTGTGAGATACGGGTCCGGTCTCATGTATTTCTGTGGCAGATGGATACCCAGTTACGCTCAAGCCATTTGTTAAAGAGACTGTCTTTTCTCTGCTTTTTATCATCTGGATCTCAGTCAAGTACCAGCTGCAGGGGTGGACGATTGTGTGTCCACATCCTCCATGCTGCTCCGTCGCTCTCCGTGTGGCAGGCTGTGGCCGTGGCGGACTGTTTTGACAGCTGTAGCAGTGTCATCTGCTCTGCGGTCAGGTAGCACACGTCTTCTCGCTCAGGTCTCTGTCGGTGCCCCTTCCCTTCCCTCTCTGTTTTACCTCGGTGATTTATTTCACCCTCCCAATGCAGGACACCCCTAGGAACTGCATTGGGGTTGCGTTCTGTGTCTAGATCGTTTGGGGTCTCTAGAACGGACACTTGGACAGCGTTGAGCCTCCGTATCTACCAGCAAGAGGAGGTTCTCCACTTAGGCGGGGCTCTCTTGGTGTCCCGCCATAGGGTCTTTAACTTGTCTGTGTGTACGTCTTTGACGTCAGTGATGATGTTTATTCTGATATATTTTATCTTCTTGGGGGCGACTGCAAGTGGCATTGATTCAAGGATTTCCTTCTGGCTCCTCTCCCACTGGGTGTAGGGGAATCCGACTGTGCTGTGTCCCAGCCCTGACAACGAAGATCCCAAGCTCATCCCAGAGAAAGGGCCACCTACCTCACTGCTGAGTATCACCACTACAGCCACCTGTGAGGTGCTCCCCATGGGAGGCTATCCACCACTGCCAGCGCCTCGTCTACCCTTCAGAGCAATTTGGAACCCTTCAGGGGGCAGCCGGTGTGCCCTGTAGCATGATGGCCATCTTGCGACCTTCCCCGAAGGTTGTCTCAGGGAAGTTTTAGCCCGGAAACAAACCACCGTACTGGGCCACCCTCCCCACTCCCCTGATTTGGCCCCCGGTGACCTTTTTCTTGCCTCATTACTGGAAGCTACAGGAAATACTTACAGGGAGACATTTTGATGCCATTCAGGACAACCCAGGGCAGCAGGACAGCGGCTCTGAAGGCCACTCCTAAAGAAAGAGTTCCAGGCTTGACTGGAAGGGTGGGCTAGGCGCTGGCATGGGTGCTTAGCTTCCCAAGGAGAGTCCTTGGAAGGGGACCATAGTGATATGAGCAAGGAGGTAGGTAGCACTTTTTCCGCGGACGAGTGTGTGGCCTTAGCGGGCAGTCCTCCTCTCTCTGGGCGTGGCGGCTCTCTGTGCTGTGGGATGTCTTCCAGGAAGCCAGGAGAGCTGCCTCACGTGATGTTTGTGTTTTCAGCTTTTGAAGGGAGTGCCCCATGGACTTCCAAAAGGGTTGTGTCGTTTTTCCCTTCCTCCTGTCCGTGTAGAAGCGATCCCATGTCTCAGCCTCCACAGCAGTTCCTTGTCGGAGGGGTTGCTCTTGGATGAACGGCAGCCTCATTAGGGTGACAAGCCACTGTCGTCAAGCCGATGCCCACTCACGGCAGCCTGCAGGGTTCTGGTGCCCGTATCCGTCCCCCAGCTGCAGTGGTGGGCTCTCTCGCCTGCAGTCCCACTCAGGATTTGCTTTTGCTGTCCTTCTCTGGAGATCAGGCCTGTCGTCTGCAGAGACAGAGGGATGGATCTGAGCAGGGCTTCCTCTGAGGCCTGTCCCGTCTCCAGCCAGCCCCATGGATGCTCTCTCGGGGTTCTCTCCAGGTTGATTGTTTGCCCTGCAGTCTCAGCTCTCATGTTTCAAGAAAGCTGTGATTTTGCAGTTTGTCCAGCTTTCTTTCTTGTCGGATGAGGGATCCCTGTTCCGGCTCTCGACCTTGGTAAGCTGAGGCCACAGTGCAGACCAGCATTCAAAATACATGTTGATGAGACGAGAAAGAAAACAAGATACCAGACTCCCATCTGTGTAGACAGCCAGGCCAGGGACAGTGTCATGTCTTGTTCATGTCCCCAACCACGGGGCAGGGTCTGGGTGTGTGTTCTCAGAGCCCCGTCGCTGTGTTCCCATGCCCGGATGGCAGAGGGGGGCTGGCGCCTCCTGGTGGAACACTGCCCTGGTGGGTGCTCCTGGTGGGGGTCTGCCAGCCCGGGACGCTGGGAGACCATGCAGTCTGGCAGAAACTCAGGTTCTAGTGAGGATTAGACCCCTAGGCCCACAGGCAGTGCAGTTGGGAGGAGACCCCCAGGCTAATGAGTGTGGTGGATACAGGAACCCCTGGGGCCCACGAGGGCTGTGCTGGGGACAAGACCCACAGGCCCTAGAGGAGGGGGTGAGATGCCTAACCCCATGAGGGGTGTGGAGAGGATGAGATCCCAGACCAAGAGGGGTGTGATGGGGTGAGGCCCCTGTCCCCGTGAGGGGTGTGGTGGGCTGAGGCTGCAGCCCAGGAGGGGCCAGGCTGGGAGGGAACGGCAGTACTGTCTGTTGGGGTGCGGGTGGCGAGGGTGATGAAGGAAGGCCTGCTCCCCTGCCCTGACCTGTGGACACTCCTCATGGAGGACTGCTTCCTCTGTCACATGTGTCCCTAGGCCCGCACAGGCAGAGGGTGCACCAAGCAGCAGGGCATGGGTGGGAGGCCAGCAGGGAGTCCAAGCCCCTCTCTCCCCCGTTTAGCTCAGTGCAGCGCCCCAGGAGCTGGTGCTGAGGTCAGGTGGGGGGAGCAAGGCTAAGGCACCCCATGCCTGGGGAGGGGTCCGCAGGCAGCTCTCCCCTAGCACAGTCCCCACCAGGCCAGACCCCGTGCAGTCGGCACCTGAGGTCTGCGCGGGACGGGGCTGGGCTCCGGGCTTTGTATCAGCCCCGTGTGCTCCCGGTCTGTCACCCGGGGCTGGGCGTCCGTGTGGTCCTGGTCTGTCACCCAGGGCTGGGCGTCCGTGTGGTCCTGGTCTGTCACCCAGGGCTGGGCGTCCGTGTGGTCCTGGTCTGTCACCCGGGGCTGGGCGTCCGTGTGGTCCTGGTCTGTCACCCAGGGCTGGGCGTCCGTGTGGTCCTGGTCTGTCACCCGGGGCTGGGTGGCCGTGTGCTTACCCTGTAATCAGGTCTCGCTACACCACCGACTAGGTGTTGCTGATCCCGGCTGAACCGGAAGATGGTGAAGCTGGGTGTGAGAGGCCCCTGCTCTCTGGTCCGGTCAGCCTCCCGTGACCCCATCCTGCTGAATGGAGTCCCTCACACTGATAACACAAAATCCGTGAGGAAGGCTGTGCTCACTCTGTGCAGAGAGGCTGATGTCTGCCTGGTGACCTTGTCACCTCTCCACTTGACCTTGGGGTTCTCTAGGACTTTACAGATGAGGAAACAGGGGCAGCAAACCAGCTCCAGCTCTGTGAGTGTCCTCGAGATGCTCTCGCAGGGAGGACAGGCCTGGTCACAGCACAGTCCTGCAGTCCACCTGTGGTCCCTGAAGCAGAAGGACGTCAGGGGCTCTCACGTTCGTTCCCTTGCTGTCTGCCACCTGCATGAAGCCGCCCCATCTGGACCTTGGAGAGCAGCCCTTGTGCAGGCGGGTTGTGCCGGGGCCTCTGCCAGGGACCCCACCAGGGCCAGCACAGGGAAGCCGTCCACCTTGGGGCTGGGAGGGCAGGGCTACAGCTGAGAGTGGCTATGTGGAAATTTTGGCACGGATCGTCATTCCCAGCAGACAGAATTTAGACCAAAATACTTTAAATGCGGTAATTCCCAAACATCCAAGAGCTGACGAAATTAAAATGACTTTAGTTACACTGTCTTCTCTGATTTGAGAGGAGAAACAGTAAATGTGTCTGCTGCAGAATCGATGAGGTAATTATTCTGTAATGAATTCCAAACTCAAGGAATTAAGCGGACACACGGTCCCAGCCCTCGGGGCTCGTCCAGTCTCCGGAGGACACTTGAGGACCATGCGCAGCATGGGGGGCCAGGAGGTGCTTGAGGGTTGAGTCGTCTTCCTCTGTCACCAAGACAGGGGAAGTGGACTCCAGGAGGCCCCAGGGGCTCAGCCAGGACCCCTGTCCCTCCTACCTTGATCCCTCAGCCCGAAGGCCACACTGCTGTGTGAGGGACAGCCAGTCTGTCGGACCTTGTCCTCAGCAACAGCTCTCCCTCCCTCTCCTAAGCCCCAACCTCAGTGTCCCCAGAGCACACCTGAGGCCCCACCTCTGCACCCCGCCTCCAGCCCCTGGCTCCTCCTGCACATGTCTCAGCACCCAGGGGAGCCGCCTCCATCCTTGTTCCGGCTGTCCAGGAGGGCTGCCTCCGGGGGGGAACCACATCTGTGCAGAGCTCCCCACTGAGGGCAGGGCAGGGACTGTGCCATCAGAATTGACGGGAAGTGGACACTGCATGCTCACCACAGTCCTCAGGGCCACCAGTCACCACGTCTCCCCAAGGCACCCTTCGATGGCGTTCTCTGGAGGAAAAGACGACTGTCACTGTAGAAGCGGTTGTTTTGAACCTTTTTCTCAAAGACTGCTCTTTCCAAATACAGTTTTCCCAGGATGCAAAGCCTGTGACTAATTCATGCTTCTTTTCCTGGAGACAGGTGTTCCCTGTCATTGTGTTCATTTTGCAAGGCGCGAGCTGTAGGCCCTGAGATCTGAGGGGGAGGGGCCTTCAGCTTTACAGCCAGCGGTGCCGGGACCTGCGGGTTCTGACAGGAATCTCGTTGTGGGCACCCGCCTGTCCCGGAGCGCACCGATCCCTGCGTGACACTTTTCATGTCACCTGTATGCTTGTCATCCACTCACTTGCGCCTTCACTCAGTGACACCTGACTCAGCCTGGGAGTGCTGGGCACTACTTGGTGGGGTTGCAGAGATGGACAGACAAAGTATTGGCTTTCAGGAAACACGGGATCCAGGAAGGGATACAGATACATATCGCTGTCCCACAGGATGGGTAAACTGAGGCACAGGAAAAACAAGCTGGTGACTGCTAGGCTCCAGGCGCATAAAAGCGAACCTTACCCGCTGCCATGGGGTCAGTTCTGGCCCATAGTCAGCCTGTGTGGGGTCCCACAGTGACGTCCGCAAACTCGACTGTTCTAAGTGCTCCATACCTCGTGGCTGCATAGCTCTGGGGTCACCTTCCAGCTCCTCCCCTCGGGAAGCTACACACCTGACAGCAGCACCCAGTCCACCCATCAAAGCAATTTTGGAGCTCTTTCTGGAATGGCCGTTGCACATGGTGGCAAGTTTAGAAACTTAACTGTCTAGTTGTCTGTGAGGACGTTTTTAGCCAGTAAATAATTAACTATATTGGAATACCCTCCCTACTCACCTGATATGGCCCCCAGTGACTTTTTTCTTTACCTGAAGATAAAGAAATATTGAAAGGAAGACATTTAGAGTCACACGACAACAGCTCTGATGGCCATTCCAGGAAAAGAGTTCCAGAATTGCTTTGAAGGGTGGACTAGGCACTGGCGTTGGTGCATAGCTTCCCAAGGGGAGGACTTGGAAGGTGACTGCAGTGCTATTCAGCAACGAGGTATGTACCTCTTTTTCATGGATGAGTTTGTGAATTTAGTTGTCAGACTTTGTATGACAGAGTAGAACGGCCCCACAGGGTTTCCAGGGGGTGTGTGATGGAATCAAACCGCTGACCCCGTGGTTAGCAGCTGTAGCCAAGAGTTCACATTTATTTAAATACATTTCCAGGTCTCCTCAGCTTCTTCCAGAGCACTCCCAGGCTCTGCACCTCCCAGAAATATGGCTTTTCCGCACACCGTGTCTCGATGTCCAAGTGCCAAGCCCGGTGCCTGCTGCAGAGCAGGAGCTGGTTTTCGGAACTGCCTGTTCTGGCATCAGACACGTGCCCAGAGCACAGGCTGTGCTGCTTGTTGAGAAACAGAGGGAGGAAAGCATCCTGCACAGCTGTGCCACCCAGCGAGAGGCCCGGTCATCTGTGACGCTCAGGTCACGTCACCTGAGTGTGTGCGTGCGCGTGCGTGCGCACACACGTAGTCTGTACGAGCTGTTGTCATAACCTGGGGCTCGCGGTGCACACTCCTTCCCGGGGCCTCCTCCTCCCAGGTGTAGATGTGGCAGTGCAGCGTCCCCTCGCTGTCCTGACACTGACCTCCCCTAGCAGAGCCCCCCTGCCCAACCTCCAGGCCCCTCAGGAAACACAGACCCCGTGGCTCACTGAAGGAGGCAGAGGTGGTGAGGAGTGGGTCTCTCTCAGTGGGTGCCCCTGGGAACCGAGGAGTTTTTCTTTCTCTTGTAAGTAGGTAAAATACACAGAAGGCATGCTGCTTAACATCGACACAGGGGCAAGCTCTGGGAGGGGGCTTGTGGGTCGGACTTTTCCTGCTCTCCCCCGTGTGCCAGTGGGTATTGTCACTGGTGGTCCTAGAGAGGAGAACGGGGCCACCCTGTGGCAGGGAAGTGCAGCCTGTGTGCCCAGGATGTGGCTGGCACTGGGGGTTATGGCCACAGACCCCAGGGGCGGCTCTAGAAGGAAGGGAGACCCCTGTGAAGGGCGGGTGGTGAAGACAACTCCAGCAGGGTGGCCGCGACCCAGTGTGAAAACCTGGGGCCGTGTCCACCACAGGGACACCAGGTGACTGCCACCCACCTGGCTCAGTGTCTCAGCGTCTCACGTCAAGACCCCACTGGCCTCTCTGCGCTGTGTCTTCCCAGTGTTACTGACTGAGACTCTCTTTTCTCGCAGTGTTGCCAGCAGAGTTATCAACATGCTGACTCAGCTGGGTGGCATTCCCCCCCACCCCCTCCCCACATGTCCCCGGGGGCCGCTGGGCCCTGCCCCTCACCCACCTGGCTCGCCATCTCTGCTCAGGACCCTTCTGGCCTCTCTGTTCTGCATCCTCCCAGCTCTGGCCTGCACCTGCTTCCTCTGTGACACTGGTGTCTAATGTCTGCATGAGTGGGTGATTCATTCCTTCCCTGTACCCCTCTCTGGACTGGGTGTGAGGGGCTGGCTCAGTCTTGCTGCGTGTCAATGTCGAGGGCAGAGGCTGGCGCCTGATGGGGCTTCCAAAGCCCGTGTGGCTGGTGGGGGACCAAGTGTGTCTGTGCTGAACACGTGGGTGGTGACACACCGTGGCGTGGCGGATGGGAAACATGGTTGCTGTAGGTTCTGTCATGTTGATTTCGACTCATAGCGACCTCGTGTGATGACACAGTGGAACTGCCCCGGGGGTGTCCCAGGCGGTGACCGCCAGGGAGCAGACGGCCAAGTTGTTCTCCTGCAGAGCTTCTGCTTGGGCGCAGACGCCAATCTCAGTCGGTAGTCAAGGATTTACCGTGAGCGGAGAGGGACAGCCTGCCACCGTTCCCAGAGAGGTGTCCTTCCTTCTAAATACACTCAGACACAGCAACCTTAATTCACACGGTCATGTCACTCGGTGCTGAGTTTGCAACAGCCACGTCACCCGGCGCTGAGATCGCGCACAAGAACAAGAGGATGGAGATGATCTAACGACAGCCCCGCTCCATGAGCTCTGTCCAGTTCTCGGAAACGGAAGTCGGCGCTTGTGTCTCCTGAGAGCTGTCGTGCGGCCTCAGTCCACGTGGCCTCTCCCAGGTCTCTGCTCTCTGCCAGCCTCAGGACAGCGTGTTTCCACTTCCAGCCTCCCCTGCTCCCCGGCCCTGGGTCCACAGAATGGTGGGGGCTTTTGTCCCTCAACCCCCACCCAGTGCCATTCTCCAGGGAAATGGGACAAGTGGGGAGATGGCACCTTCCTCTGGCCGCTGGCCAGCACCATTTCTGATGACGGAGACTCAGGTTTTCACACTGTGCTGTGGCCACCCTGCTGGAGCTGTCCTCGGCCCCCGGCCCTTCACAGGGGTCTCTCTCATCAGAAATTTTGGGAACACTTGTAAATGTCATGCATTTCCACCCAGAACATTCAGGGGAGCTCAGGCCACCAGCTCCAGCCCCGTCTCTCTCAGGACCCAGCCCTGAAGCTGCGCTGACTGCCCTCCACCATCCAGAGGCCTGATGCAGTGGGACCCCAGATGGGGTGCATAACCTGGGTGCAACTTGAGGCAGCGCAGCGGTGAGAAGTTTCTGTCGGTTGTCACGTTGTGCATGCTGTGGGAGATCACTCGGCGACTGGACACCGAGCTCCGTGAGCTCCATGGTCCGCACTTGGGCCTTGGCCTCCAGCCCTCAGGCTGCTGTCACTACCAGCCGCCCTCGTCATCTGCACTGGGACACGGTCTGACCACCCTTCCTGTGCTCTGGGCCCCAGGGCTGAGGCTGGTCAGGACCCCAGGGCTGAGGGCTGATGTGTGGGGCCCCCTGAGCCGGCCTATAAGAAAGCACCTTAAAACTCCACTTGCAGGAATTTGGATATTGAGAGGGCCTGACTGGAGTCACGTGAAAGTTGGAGCTTTGCACGGAGATCAAGCGTATCATGCATGGAGCTCTGGGAAGGTCTTGGAGCTCTTAAGTGGATTTGCATTTTTATCCCAAACACCTGATGCGTGAACTTGAAAGCTGGCAGGTGGAGCGGAGCGCTCCTTGGTATCAGAGCCCGGCAGGCTGTGTGTGCACTGGGGCGGAACCAGGCACAGACTCCATGCCAGCAGAGTGCTGGCTGATGCGAGCCTCGGCTCGGCACTCACCCGGGTGGGGGTCACCCAGGAAGGGGGCCTGCTACTGCAGCAGCCCCGGCTCGGGTTCCCAGGAGGCAGCACCTCTGGTCACAGCTCTGGCCCTGAGTGGGGCGTGCACGCAGTGGGGCTCGACAGTAGGGCCACCTCAGGACTGTGGGGAGACCTGCACCAGCAGTGAACAAGGAGCAGACACCACATGAGATAGCACTCAGACCTCCACCTGCCCCAGACGTGGTCTGTGGCTCTGCCTTCTCCGAGCCCCCTGCTCACCTGGGCCCCTGGACTCCAGACACCCGTCTGCCCCGCTGCCCCTCCCCCCGTTAGGGCACAGCATTCATCACAGAATGTCTCATCTGTGTCTCACCCTGGGGCTCCCCGACCGGGAAAGGTGGGATTGCTACATTATGGACAGTGGTCACAGAGATATTGTGACTCCCATAGCAGTGTCCCTAAGTCTTCTCCTCCCCCTGGTGTGGCCCTGAGGAGGGGCTGTGTGAGCAGAGTATCTATCCCAAGGGTTTGGGGGACAGGTCAGCAGAGGCAGTGGGAGCCCCTGAGTTCTGGGGATCTTGTGCTGTTCTAACAATCCCAGCTGTGTGCAGTGGCCCAATGCAGGTGCGTAACAGGGTCTCTAAAAGGGTGGGTATCTGCACCGTCCAGGGCAGGTCTGTAATGGGGTCTGTATAGGGTCTGTAATGGTATAGGCTCTGCCTAGCCCAGCCCGGGTCTACAATGGGGCAGATTTATTTACACAGCCCAGGGCAGGTCTGTAATAGGGTATGTAATGGGATGCAGGTTTGCACAGCCCAGTACAGGTCTGTAATGAGGCAGGTATCTCAGCCCAGCACAAGTCTGTAATGGGGCGGGTGTCTGCACAGCTGGTGAGGAGGAACCATCCCCTTGACCACACTATAGCTCATCTTCCCTGTAGGGGAAGCTCTCATCCTGCACCTCGTATCACGGTGCAGGGACAGGACCCACAACACCTACAGCACCGTCTTCCCCGTGGCTGGTGGCTGGTTTCTTGTTCATGTCGGGATCTGTTTTATTACTTCTGCTGCCTTTCCTCTTCATCATCCCGATCACTCTTTCTCAGTTTTATTTGCATGTTTATTTTTGCTTCAGAACCCTCTCTTAGTGTCGTCGACGTGGAATGTCACTTGGGCTGTCAGCCACATGATCTCTCTGATTAGCTCGACTAAAAGGTGTGGTCCAGACCTTTCTCACTTCTAACAGAGCTCCCAGCTTGTCAGCGGGGCGTGTGATGTCGGTGTGGAGGGTGACATCGGCATGGAGGTTGACGTCGGCATGGAGGGTGAAGTTGGCGTGGAGGGTGATGTCGGTGTGGAGGGTGACAGCGTGGAGGGTGAAGCCACATCAGCCCTTGACACAAGCCAGTGAGGCCATGAGCGAGGACAGCAGTACAGCTGTGGGAAGGAGTCTGAATCTGAGAAACACAAGTCACAAGACACTTTGGGTGCTGTGTAAGCTTAAAGAGGAAACAGTTGTACAGAGGTATGTGTCATGGACCTCTGGCATGGTTTAAAATAAATTAAACCAGATAGACCTTCAGGATGACACAGCTTTCAGTATGGCACCCCTCTGTCCTTCTCGGTAGTGTCATGATTGTTTTTGTTGATAACAGTGGCACACACCCCCTCCTGGAGTGACTGTGTGGACTTAACCTGCAGGGCCTGGGACACAGAGTCCTCGAGGACACCCACCATGCTTCTGGCAACAGGCCAGGTTCTGACCTGCATGCTTTCAGGTCATCGCCACATGGCAAGGGGACAGCACACCTTATCCTGCTCACAGGTGGTAATCTAGCCCCAGAACTGGCCACGGCCTTACATCTCACAGGTGGACAGGACAAGAACGTGCTTGCACACGTGGCAAAGACATGGCTCAGTGGTTCACACAGAAGAGGAGGGGATGAGGAGGTGCCCACTGTGCAGCAGTGAGGTGGCACTGCGTGGATAACCCAGCCTGGTCGGAGGGAGGGGGCACTGCTGTGGCCACAGGCCCCTGAGGCAGCTGGAGCCTCATTCATTGGGTGTCTGTTGTGTGCTGGAGAAGTTCTGGAAACCGAGGAAGAGACCCTGAATGGGTGAAGAGAGATTCCTGCCCTCATGGCATTGACGTTTTAGTGGAAGAGCAGCTGACAATAAGTAACAAACCAAGTCACAGGCCCAGTGATGCCAGCAGGTGACATATCCTGAGCATTGTGACACAGGGCAGCTGAGTAGGCAGGGATGCTGAGGTATGTGTGTGTGTACATGGATATGTGGGTGTGTGCACACGTGTGTATCTGCGCATGTGTGTAGGTGTGTGTACACAAGTGTCTGTGTACATGTGCATGTGTGTGTGTCTGTATCTGAGAGATAACCATGTCGGGATATATCTTCTCCCTCACCCCTTAGGGGTAACTCAGAGGCATAGGCCCTGCACTGAGTCCTAGACTTCCCAGTGGGATCACACCTCCTGTTCAGTCTCCTCCCCTGGTCCCACCAGACTTTCCTGGGGTCGCACCAGATACACTCCTTGCATTTGAGTCCCTGTCCCGGGCCTGCTTCTGACAACAGAGTCGTGGCCCCCAGAACTTACAAACAGGTCAGGTATAGGGCACAAGATAAAAACAGAGATACGGACACAGCCTCAGCCTGTTGTCCAAACATTGTGGGAGAACCAGCGTGAAGCCGAGGCTTCGTGAGAGAACCTTCCACACGGAGCGACTGCCTGTGGAATCCCCACGGTCCCTCTCCCGTCTCTCACTCACAGCTCCAGAGGAAGGGCTGTGGACATCACCCAGCGTTTCAGTAGCCCCCACGTCCCGCTTCCCCAGCGTTGTCCTGGTCGGCCTTCCACACCGGAGAAGGTCTCTAGTCATCCTTCGGCGGTGATGATCGGGATAACTTCCGGCGAGCCCGCCCGCCTCTCGGCCACGCCCCTCCGCTGGCCAGGAAATGACGTCATCCGTCGCCTCGCTTTCCTCCGCACGTGACTGTATTGAGGTCTCCTCCCGGGGATGCTGTTTTCACGCTCGGTTTGCAGTCGACGGTGAATTCATTGCAGAGTTTAGTTTAACTTATTTTTCAGTCCTCTGTGAGTTCAGAGTGTACCCGCTTCTTACAGCAAATGGACTTCGGCTTTCCTTCTCTGCACACTGGGAATTCTCCGCAGGTATTCCGGGAGGGCTCTAAGTTTCCTTCCCGACGCGCAAACCCTCCACTGCCAGCACTGAGAGCGGGAACCCGGGGGATGGAGGAGGGCAGAAGCTCCTCGGGGACCCTGCCTGGCTGGTGCGCAGCTCGTGTCCACGGGGGGCTCCTCACTGTCCTTGCTCTCAGGCTCCTGCCGCTAAGCGGAGCCCACAGAGGCAGCCGCCTTCCTGCGCAGCGGGGCCTCGTTCCCTCTTTCACAGAGAGTCTGCGGACCCTCTTTCATGCATCATCGTGCATGCATCAGCGTCTGCTGGGAACTGGTCTGCGTTCAGACTCGTGCTCAAGTTGGATGAGACAGACGAGTCCCTCCCTCCAGGAACTCAAGTCTGTCATAAACACGGTTGGGAAACTCTCGCATCCACTCCCCTCCTGTGTCTGATAAGCCCCCAGGTTTAGCCTGAAGCATGACCCCAACCAAAGACTGTATTTCCCAGGTTCCTTTGCAGTGAGCACACCAATGTGACCACATCCTGGCCAATGGCACATGAGCAGGTGAGGCTCCCATTTCTGATGACTGACTGAAAAGGAAGTGACTTCCCTCCGAGGTCCGGGTGCAGGCCTGGAGCTGGGGCAGGGGCAGGTGCTCCAATGTCCCCTAGAGCAGTCCAGGAGGTCTTCACGGAAGAAAATCTCCCCAACTAACAAGGGCACGGGCATCCAGGCCTGGGCGCAGTGGAGACAGAGTGTCTGAGAACCATGCAGGTCAGGCGTGTGTGTCAGGTGCACAGCGGGCAGCGGACCGAGAGATGAGGAACAGAACTAAGACGGGGTGAAAGGGTGAGTCCAGCCGCCTGGGAGAGCAGTCAGCAACACTCCTGGGGAACATCTGAAAGGCGGAGCCGAGTAGTCGTTAGGTGCCATCGAGTTGGTGCCCACTCACAGCCGCTGTGTATCCGGCAGCGCACAGCACTGCCCTGTCCTGCGCGTCCTCAGTCACCGTTGTCAGAGCCCATTGTTGCAGTCACTGTCAGTTTGGCTCTTTGAGCGGCTCCTTTTTGTCACTGAACCTGGACCAAGCATTACGTCCTTCTCTGGTGACAGATCGTTCCTGATGGTGAGTCTTGAAGGTAGGACACGTTAAGTGGGTCCCAGAGGCCACCCTGTGAATGTGAGTCCCCGAGTTAATTGCCTGCTGTCCAAGCACTGACACTGCCTTTGCTCAGCCGACTGGACAGAGTGACCACGGTGCCCTCCTGGAAAACACGGGATCTGATGGAGTGGTTTCTTTTCTGAGAGGCCCCCGTGGGGTGTGTTGTTTATGCCCGCCTGTGGAAGGTAACAGCTCTAGAGTTCATCCTGTAAAGCAGACTCGTCTCCTGTGCTGTGCTCCTTGCACGTCTCCCTACAGGTTTTGGGGAGGTCACCTTTTCTTCCAGGGAAAGGCGGACACCACTGGTTACTGGGCAGACAGGGAATTCCACCAAGCTGCTCTGGTCAACACAGAGTTGAATCTCTGGCTCCACGAGCTCTGGCCTTGATTCCAGAACATTCTCTGTGTCTGTGGCACAGATCACATAGAACCACAGCATGCTCTGTGGTGTTGCGGAGCCTGCTCCAAGTGATGACGCCGTGATGACGTGGCTGATGGGTCCAGGACCTCGGGCCTCCCACGTGGCCTGACATCCGTCCTTCAGCTGAAGTCACTGCAGGCGCACTCAGCACACCTCTCTGTGCGGCATGTGCGTTAGCAGAAGGTCAGGTCAACGCTGAGTCAGAGACCTGGGGGTGCAGAGATGAAGAGGAAGCAAAGGGGTGAAGTCTGCACCCGGGATCTCCCTGTTCAGAAAAACTAACACATCCCACACCCCTCCCGGAAGCCAGTCTGGGGGTCCTGTAGCAGGATCTGCACATGGGCAGCCCGGCACACTGTGGATCTCCAAGTGCCAGTGGAGAATTCTGTGGGAGCGCCACTGAGACTTAAACTACCAGTCATGAGGCAGAAGAAGATTACATAGGATCTTCACTGGATGATTCAAGCAATCAGACTAAAAAGAATTGGATAGCCCTAATACAGCTGAGTGGAAGGACGATATTTGTGGCATTGACTATCTTAGAACATCTTGCCCCAAGGACTTATCATAGGACGCCATGATTAATGACAGACTTGATCATGATGAAACAAACCCCTTCCTCCCCGAGGGCAAGGCTCAGGACCCTCTGGTGGGTCCCCTCTTGCACGTGGCCCAGGGAGCACATTGCTGTCTGCAGGCAGCTTCTGAAGGTGCGATCACCTGTCATACTTAACAGTGTAATCATCTACCTCGATTATGTAATTAGTAAGGGCGCCATAATTATACAGTTAGAGCCTGTATTGTTATCACTGTTGAGAGCCCTGTTATGTAACTTGGACTGTCATTTCATAATGATGTGCCACACGCATCCCATGTAACCACCAGGAAACCCAAACCCACTGCTGCTGAGTCGATGCCAGTTCACAGGGTGGTCTCAGGAGGGACACAAGGGCGGGCTGCTGCCTCCACAGCACAGCCTGAAGACACCTTGATGTCTCTTCTGTTGTGTTGAGCTGCCCCGTGCTACTGTTCCCACGTGCCCACCCTTCCAGGACTGAGCACCCCTGCTGCTGCCCTAGCCCATCCAGTCTGTCCTCTGTGGGTCTCCCCTCAGATGTTTAGGTGTCCGCCCCCTGCAGTGCACACACCCTGGAAGGCACCACATTCCTTCCGTTTCATGGGTTTCTCAGGGGCCTCTGAGACACGTCCATCAGCAGTGATGTCCAGCAGCAGTGACCCGCTTCTAACTCGGCGCAGTGCAGAGGCACCTCACAGGCTCCCAAGGCTGTGATCTGTACCGGAGCCGATGGCCAGGCCTCCTCTCCTGCAGAGCAGCTGGCGAGGTCAAGCCGCTGACCTTCAGCTTGGCAGGCAGGCTGTTGACCCCCTGTGCCACCACGGCGCCTTCCCACAACCTGCCACCTGTAAACCAGTCCTAGGGACACACAGCTCTCTGTGGGTTTAACAGGCACGGAGCATTTACACAGAAGCACAGAGATCTGGAATCTCATCGTTTCAGTGGTCTAATTAGGCTTACATTTCAACCAAGGACCACGCTTCAAAAAACAAAATTAAAAAAATAATTCTACTGCAGAGGAGGGGAATAGTGAGTGTCTCATGGGAAGTTTCAACCACTGTGCTTTCCAGGCGGGGACTCTTAAGGGCTTGTGGGGACCTGCTGCCCTCACCGAAAATGAGCAGAAAGGGGACATTTAGACGAATGCTGTTTCCTGGATGTCACTCCTGAGAGGGTTCAGTCACCCCCTGATGTCCCGAGTCCCTCAGCATCCTGGCCTGGTCCAAGCACCTTCCTGGCTCAGGCCACGCTCACCCTCCTTAGTAGCCTCTGAGAGCTCTGGACAGAGATTCAGAACATTACAGGAAGATGACAAGCCATCAACACTGGAATTGTTACCTGTGAGGGTCCCAGACCCCCAGTTCGTCACGCCGTGTGGGCTTGCACGTTGCTGTGATGCTGCTAGCTATGGCACCATGTTCAGACTGAACTTCCAGACTGTGACAGGCTCGGAAGAAGGAGCCAGCAGTCTACTTCTGAAAAGAATTAGCTGGTGGAAACCTCTGAATAACAGCAGAACCCTGCTGGATCCAGTGGGAAGGGGAGCGCCTCAGACTGCAAGGCCCTGAGAGGGTGACCGGGCAAGCGCTGCCTCCTCAGAGTAGAGCTCACCATCATGACACAGCTGGTGCGAAGCTTTCAGGACCTTTGTTACAGGCTGATGTGGCGTGATTGAAAATGAGAAGAAACTGCTGCAGACATCCGTTAATAATCGGAACATGAGATGTGTGATGCATGAACCTAGGGAGATTAGAAAGCATCAGAAATGAAATGGCAAAAGCATTGTATCCTGGGCACAAGAGAGCTGAGATGCATAGCTACTGGCCATTTGGGAGTGGACGGTCCCGTGGTCTGCTGGGCCGAGAATAACAGCTTGAAGAGGAATGCTGTGGCATTCATCATCAAAAAGAACAAGCCTGTCTGTCCTGAGGTGCAATGCTGTTAGTGACAGAACAGCCACATGCCTACAAGGAAAACCAGTTAATACAATAGTTACTCAAATTTATGTACCAACCGCTAAGGCCAAAGATGAAGAAACTGAAGATTTTTACCAGCTTCTGCAGTCTGAAATTGATCAAACATGTAATCAGGACACATTGATAATTACTGGTGATTGGAATGTAAAAGTTGGAGATGAAGGAGATCCGTAGTTGGAAAATCCAGCCTTGGTGATAGAAATGATGCTGCAGAGTGCATGAGGGAGTTCTGCAAGACAAACAGCTTCTTCATTGCAAACACTTTTTTTTCATCAGCATAAACAGCAACTATGCATGTGAACCTTCTGAGACAGAATACACAAGAATCAAATCAACTACACATGTGGACAGAAGTGACAGAAAACCTCAACGTCATCGCTCAGAGTAAGACCGGGCGCCGACTGTGGCGCAGACCATCAGTTGCTCGTATGCAATTCAAACCAAAACTGAAGAAAATTACACAAAGTCAACAAGAGCCAAGGTATGGCCTTGAGTATATCCCACTTGATTTTAGAGACCATCTCAAAAATAGATTTGACACATTAAACACTGATGACTGAAGACTGGATGAGTTATGGCAAGATATCAAGGGCATCATTCACAAAGAAAGCAAGACGTCATTAAAAAGACGAGAAAAAAAAACAAAGTGGATGCACAAGAGACTCTGAAACTTGCTCTCGAATGTCAAGTAGCTAAAGCAAAAGGAAGAAACGATGAAGTAAAAGAACTGAGCAGATTTCAAAGGGCAGCTCTAGAAGACGAAGTATTATAAACCAAAACCAAAAAAACCCACTGCTATTGAGTCTATTCCAAGTCATAGCAACCCAATAGACAGAGTAGAACTGACCCATAGACTTTCCGTAGGAGCGCCTGGTGGATTTAGCTGACGATCTTCTGGTTCACAGCTGTAGCACTTAACCACTATACCACCAGGGCCCGAAGTATTGTGATGATGTGCAAAACACTGGGGATAGAAAACCAAAAGGGAAGAACACACTGTGCATCTCTCAAGGTGAAGAAACTGAAGAAAAAATTCAAGCTTCAAGTTGGAATAGTGTAGGATTCTACAGGAAAAATATTAAACAAAAAAACAGGAAGCATCAAAAGAAGATGAAAAGAATACAGTCATTATACCAAAAAAGTACTGGTCGACGTTCAACCATTTCAAGAGGCAGCTGCTGATCAGGAACCGATGGTACTGAAGGAAGAAGACAAAGCTGCATTGAAGGCACTGGCAAAAAACAAGGCTCCAGGAATTGGTGGAATATCAATTGACATGTTTCAGCAAACACATGCAGTGCTGGAACTGCTTATTCATCTATGCCAAGAAATCTAGAAGACGGCTCCGTGGGCAACCAACTGGAAAAGATCCGTATTCATGCCTATTCCCAAGAAAGGTGATCCAACCAAACGTGAAAATCATCAACAGTATCATTAATATCACACACAAGTAAAATCTGCTAAAGAGCCTTCCAAGTGCAGCTGCTACAATACATTGACAAGGAGCTGCCAAAAATTCAGGCCAAATTTAGATGAGGATGCAGAAGCCAGAATATCACTGCTGATGTCAGATGGGTCCTGGCTGAAAGCAGAGAAGACCAGAAAGATGTTTACCTCTGTTTCATTGACTATACAAAAACCTTCAATTGTGTGGACCTTAACAAATTATAGATAACATTGCACAAACTGGAAATGCCAGAGTGCTTAATTTTGCTCATGAGAAATCTATACATGGATCCAGAGGCAGTCATGCAAACAGAACAAGGAGACACTGCATGGTTTAAAGTCAGGAAAGGCATGCATCAGGGTTGTGTCCTTTCACCACACCTTTTCAGTCTATATGCTGAGCATATAATCCAAGAAGCTAGATTATATGAAGAAGAACAAGGCATCGGGATTGGAGGAAGACTGATTCACGGCCTGCACTATGCAGATGACGCAACCTTGCCTGCTGAAAGAGGACTTGAAATGTGTACTGAGAAAGATCAAAGACTGCAGCCTTTGTAGATTACACCTCGGCATCAAGAAAACAAAAGTCCTCACAAGTGGACCAGTAAGCAATATCACGATAAATGAAGGAGAGATTCAGGTTCTCAGAGATTTCATTTGACTTGGATCCACAATCAACACCCACAGAAGCAGCAGTCAAGAAATCAGAAGATGCATCGCATTGAGAAAAGCTGCTGCCAAAAAACCTCTTGAAAGTGTTCAGAAGCAAAGATGTCACTTTGAGGACTAAAGTGTGCCTGACCCAAGCCGTGGTATTTCATTCCCATAGCATGCCTGTGAAATTTGGACAGTAAGGAAGGAAGAATTGACGCCTTTGAAATGTGGTGTTGGAGAAGGACATTGAATATACCATTGGCTACTAAAAGAGTGAACAGCTCTGTCTTGGAAGAAGTGCAACCTGAGTGCCCCTTACAAGTGAGGAGAGCGCATCTGCCTCTTACCTGCCGTGGACATGTCAGGAGGGATCAGTCCCCGGAGGAGAAACGCTGTGCTTGGTGAAGTAGAGGGTGAGCGAAGAGGAGGAAGCCCCTCAACAAGAGGGATTGACACGGTGGCTGCAACAGCAGCCTCAGGCCCGCAAAGGATCGTGGCGGGTGCAGGGCCAGGCTGTGTTTCCTCAGTTGTGCGTGGGGTCGCTGTTGGTTGCGACTGACTCAATGGTACCTACCAGCAAAAGTCTTGGCCATGAACCCAGCATCTCCACCTGGGCCTAAATGTGTGCTGGGATGTCACTGGGGCCACTTGGAGCCTCCTCCTGAACGTCACTGTAGGTCCTTCCCCAGCAGAAGGTCGACGGATGACACATACGTGCTCTCTCCCTATTTCTCTGCCCTCTCTCCTCTCTGTCTCTCTCCTTTTGTCTCTCTCTGCCCTTCTTTTATCTCTCCCCTCCATCCCTCGCTCTGTGTCTCTCTCCTGTGTCTCTGCCTCTCACTGCCTGTTCCTCCCTCCCTGCCATCTCTCTCCTCCTCTTCCCCCTCCCCCTGCGCTCCCGCCCCCGTGTTCCCTGGCACTGCCCGGCTCATTAGGACGACAAGCAAGGACGTCCATAGGCAGCCCTGCCAGGAGGCATCCCACCCCTGCAAGGCGCTGGCGGCGTGCGGTGCCGTGTGGTGCACTCGGTGTGAACGGCTGGCACAGCCTCTGCCTTCGTCTGCTAATTGCTTCTTGGCTCCCTGAGCAGAGCCTTGTCCATTGTCCCCACCTCAGGAACAGGCTTCCCTCGCAGCCTGGGGAGGGGGGCTTGTTGCACCAGCCTTGGGGGGACTCAGCCAGGGAACCTGACTCCTCCAAGACACAGGAGTCCCTCCTATCGCTCAAATTCCATTGCCCACTACCTGTGCACCCCACACTCCTCAGTGAGCACCTACCACACAGCAGGCAGCAGCCAGGTGGGGACACAGTGTAGTGGGGATCCCAGCCCCAAGTCCCTCACCCGGTCAGCTGGACTCAGGTCCACAGGTTCACTCCTCCTCAGGAGAGGTCCTGGCCACTCCATGTGTAAACCTGCTGCACCTGCAGGGACCTGAGGAGGCCAGGCACTGGGATGGAGCCACCCCAAGCCTGTGTCCCTGAGAGAAGGGCTCCTGGCCTCATTTCCTGGCCACAAGCAGATCGATCAGTCCCCGTGTTTTCACCGAGTGTCAAATCCACCTTCATCCAGCTGAGATCAGACAGGGCAGGAAGAGGGGCCCCTGGAAGACATTAGACAAGTTTAAGTCTCAGGTTGAGGGCGGTCCAGTCCAGCACCCAAAGTCCAGGCTGCTTAGCCTTCAAGGAGAACCAGTCAGCAGCACCCTGGGTGAGGACAGAGAGCTGAGTCAGCATCTGCGCCTTCCCTGGGCCAGTGGAGGGTCACCCCGGCTCCTCCCTCCTAGGAAAACGGGTCTCCGCGGGTCCATAGGGCTGGAGGGCAGACGGATGGGCAGGCTGTGATGGAGCAGGGAGCACACCAGTGGTACCCAAGAGACCTGCCCTGTGCTTGTCCCCGTGGAAGGAGCGTCCGTGTCTGGGACGATGTCCTGCAGGGGGGCTCGAGAGAATCACTAAGACCTGGGGGCTGTGTCACTGACACAGGGGACTCAGGGTTGGCACTGCGGTGACAGCCCAGCGGGTGTGACCCTAGGCTCTGTGAGACCTGCTGCTGTACTCCGAGCACCAGGGCCGAGGGCCTCACCCAGGGACGGGGCTCTGAGAGAGAGGTGCAGCTGCGGGCTGCTGAGGGACCACGGTCATCATGCTAGTTCTGTGACGCTGACAGCACCAGCCACACCGGACGCCGGCTGGACCTGGCACTCAGGGGGCCGTGGTGTCAGAGCTCCAGTGTCCCCAGGGCTGCACACCATGGGGACAGCTCTGAGGTTCCTGGCTCTCACGAGCGTGTCCTGCGCATCCAACGCGGGTCAGATGGCCGGAGGAGGGATAAAATCCCACTCCGGGGGTTCCGGGCGCCCGGCGGCCGGGTCAGCTTCCCGTCACGTGGAACCCCTCCCTCCCTGGACCCGTCGCTCCTCCTTTTCCTGTGTCTTCCCGGAGCGCTGGTCCCTTTCGCGGGCGGGTGACAACGCGTTTATGGTCAGAAGAGAACGAGCCACCTGCTCAGGTGCCGTTCTCAGTGTCACACGGGGGTGCTCTCACTGCTCTGTCCCCAGCAGCCCCGGCGTGACCACCCTGCGCCGCAGCGACGGCCGCTGTCGGGGTGGGCGCCAGCCCTCAGCCCTAACCTGGAGGGCGACCTGGTGGCTGTTGCTGTCACCCCATTGGCCGGAACTTGGTCACGTGGTCCTAGCTAGCTGCAAGGGAGCCTGGGAATTGTAGTTTCGGCTCTGGGGGCACGTGTGTTCTGCTGACGGCCAGAGGCTCTGCTGCTACAGCTCAGGAGGGAAGAGTGGACCCTGGGGGGCAGTCAGCTGTCGCGGCCCACACACGGGCCGGGGCTGTTTCGGGAGCTGTGGGGACCGTTTCCCTTCACCCCCCTGAATGATTCACGGTGGACAAGGCCAAAATCAACCGTGATTACGCCAGGGCGCAGGGCGCTGCTGCCGAGATCCGGAGGAGAACTCAGGTGATTCAAATAAACGGGCATTTTAATTCCACGGCATTTTACTTTCCTGTAAGTAAACTAGATGATGTAAATTTAAATTTAAAAACTAACAAGACAGAGATGACAGACAGCTGTGCACAGGAGAGAGAAACGCCTTCTGAGAACCTCCAGGCCCGGCCGCTGCGGGATTCTCTTTAACAGTCATCGCCTTTATTGTCTGTCACTGTGACAAGCCATTTAATGCACTTCATAAGGCCCATTTGTCAGCTGTCCTCTCTGCACTGTAAATCCAAACGCACCCTTGGGCGGCCCCCGCCTTCTCTGACTTCTGACACCACCCGCACCACCCACCTTGGGGCCGACAGGTGACCCGTCCATCTACCCCTGGAGGTCTCACCACCAGGTGTGGACAAAGACCTCCGTGTACCCCACAGACCGGACCCCCCGGGAAGCACCCTCTGGAAGGAGAATTGGAACGCACCTCCCACCTAATCATGTCCTCCCGAGACATTTAGAAGTGAGCGTTCCCGTATCCACACCCCTAGGAGTCAGCTGAGGACTGCAAGGGAGACAATCGGTCTGTCCCTTCATGGAGGATTTTCCCAGCACAGTGGCTAACGACTTGCCTTCACTTCTGGGAACAATTGCTCATCTGAGCATCAGATAAAGGACGGAAGGGTCTGGGAGCACAATAGCATTCCCCAGCCCCAAGGCGACGTCTCCAGCATTCTGAGTGCAGATTGGGCATGCCAGCCATCCTGGGTCGGTCTCCCAGAGGAGGGGCCTCAAACTGCCCTGAGGAAGGCTGGGCCCACCTTGGCACCTGTGCCCAGACCCAGGCGGTGCCCTAGGATCTAAGCACACACGTGTGTTTCCAGCCTCACACCCCAGGAATGCCGCCCACCAGCTGCCTCTCTCTCTGGTAAAGTGAAGGGAGAATGGCAGCCCAGGCATCCACAGCATCAGCTCTCACACCAGAAGGTCAAGGGTCATCAGAGAGCAGCCGTGACCAGCAGACTTTTCTATTAGGGCTGACAAGGGGAGGTTCAACATGTGGGTGCTTCAGACTGGACTCTTAAGGGTGCAGACTCCAGGGGGCCCAGAGACAGTCTCAGGGCCCCACAGCCTGAGACAACCCATTCAGGGGGAGTTTTCCTGGGTACCTCTGGTGATAAAGAAAAGTCAGTGCTCAGAATCAGAGTGAGGACACGGCTGAACCCTCGACAGCCTTCTCTGGGACGCTCGCCTGCATGGCTGAGCCTGCTCGTGGCCTGCATGGCCTGCACCTCCAGTGAGCACACCTAGACTAGCTGAAGGGAGCCCGGTGTCGAGGCGATTTACAGAGGGGCCAGCAGTGTGCGGGGGTGCCCCGCCCAAATTTGGAAGCACCCATGGGACTAGAGAGCAGGGAAGGTGGTACAGCCTGAGCCCCAGGGCCTAGGAAAGGCAACATGTGGGCGGGCTGTGGCTCTGGGAGAGGGACACAAGTCACGTGGGAGAGAGCAGCACTGCCAAGCCTCGAACACCACAAGGCGTGATTGCCCCAACCTCACTGATTCCACTCTCCCATCTTCCGCTGGTGACTCCCAATGGTCAGATGCACCCCAAAGCCAGAGGTCGCCCACTGATGCACACCAGGGACATCCAGAGCACACAGAGAAAGGCCGAGAGCCAGTCTAGAGGCACTTCTAGAGCTAAAATTTTGCAGACAACTTTTTAGGGATTCCCTGAGCTGAGGAATGTTTCATTTGGTCTAAGCTCTTCTGAATTCCTGTCTCTTGTTTGACTCCAAGTGTCCTGTGTCTGTGGTTGACCCCTCAGTGGACAACAAGTCCTTCAGGGACTCGGGCTGCACTGAACACAAGGCCTAGTGAATAGCAGGTGGCCACAGTCTTTACTGGATGACTGTGAGAAAAGGTGTTTCACAACTGCTGAGATATACTCATTCCCAGACAGGGGTTACCTGCTCACCTCACCTCCATCCTCCCTCGGTGAAAAAAGCATCTTAGGGTCCTCCAAGCTTTGTTGTGATGGAATATGGAGGTGCCTGGGGACAGAAACTTTGTCATGGCCATCTACAGTGTGTCCTGCACAGTCCCAGTACTTAGCAGATACTCAGTTAACATTTCTAAAATAATCAGTGGTGGATGGAAGAGTAACGGATAGATAGGTGGATGGATGGGTGGGTGGGTGGTTGGGTGGATGGATGGATGATTAGATAAATGGGTGAATGGATGGTTGGATGGTTAGATGAATGGGGAAGATGATGGGAAATGGTTAGAGGAATCGTGGGGGAAGGAAAGATGGATGGATGAGGTGGATAAGAGGATGGATGGATGGATGGTGGGTGGGTGGGTGGCTGAATGATGGAGAAAGGAAAGATGGATGATGGGGCAGATAGGAGCATAGATGGATGAATGATGAATGGATGGGTGGGTGGATGGGTGGTGGACGAGTAGGTGGATAGGTGATGGATGGGTGGGTGGGTAGGTGGATGGGAGAATGGAAGGATGGCTGGGGGGAATGAATAATGGAGAAGGATGGATGGATGGACAGATGAACAGACAAAGAGATACTACTGACTGCTCCCATGTGATATATCAGGAAGCCTCATGACCCTCTTAGATAATTTACACTGGCCCTGAGATTTCAGAAAGTCAGTGTTCCATCCCTGAGCCTTATAATCTAACCCTGCACCTGCAGGGTCCCTGGGAGGACTAGACCCTGATGGTTCCTCACTGGATGGTCTCACCTAGACAAACAGCCAGCAGCAGGGGGGGTTCACTTTGAAGAACTGTACTGTGGTTCCAAAGTCCCCCTTGAGCTGAGCTCCTCTCAGGGCCTGTGTCTCCACTTCAGGTCCATGTGCTCTTTCATGGGGGAAGTGCCACTCTCCACAGCTCAGGTGGAAGCTTCTGGAAGTTCTTAGCATCACATGGCCAGTTACAGCCCAAGAAGAAGGAAGAAGTGGAGTGCACTGATGTGGACAGCTAATGC
Organism: Heterohyrax brucei; assembly: GCA_028571685.1. Taxonomy (NCBI): domain Eukaryota; kingdom Metazoa; phylum Chordata; class Mammalia; order Hyracoidea; family Procaviidae; genus Heterohyrax; species Heterohyrax brucei. The sequence continues at coordinate 1,181,046 of CM053160.1, read as the reverse complement.
ACGTGGGAGTGAACAGGAAATGTGTCCATCTAAACCAGGCTCTGGTTTCATTTTGGGACAGACCTCCGTAATTGTCAGCTGACTGTTGTATGATGGACTCCAGTACTGTCCTGCTCTCCTTGGAGTCACAGGCATTAGGAAATGTTCCCTCTTTGTTGCCAACGCTAGTAACCCAGCTGGTTCTCTAGAGACATCTGGGCAACTCCCCGATGTTAATCGGCTCCAGCGCCCAGTTTCTTCCAGACTGGGTCTCTGAACATCGCCCAGCATCCAGTGAGTTCATCTCCCCAGTAGTTATCTGGGCTGCAAGTCAGATGTCAGCCCGTCACTACCCAGACTGAACCTTGGACATGGGCCAGCCTCAGTTCTGGACATAAGCCAGCGGGTTTGAGAGGGGCAGGCCCGGCCTGGAGCAGGCTCCCAGGCCAGCTGCTCCCTGGACTTCAGAGCTAGGCCTGTGCCTGCGAAGAGCAGGTAAGAGAGTGACATCCCTGCAGTCTCAGGGTGGGAGCTGGGGATGGGCCAACACTGTGGGCGGGCTTGCTCCTCTGCTACAGAGCCAGCCCGTGGGCAAGTCTGGAGACTTGGTCAGTCCTACCAGGCAGCTCCTCCTGCAAGGTGACGTGCTTGCTAGGGACTGTCCCCAGGCCTCAGGTAGCCAGAACCAGGCGTGCCCCACATCCCATGTTACAAAGGACAGCTTTCTTGCTGGAGAGTGTCCCTAGGGTTCAGATGACTATACTCAGTCATGTACCACGCTCTGCATTGCGAACACCTGGTCTCTTACTGGGGCCATCCCCAGGGCTCAGACATCTGGGACCAGTCATACCTCACATCCTGCATTATGAAGGCTAGCTCTCTGGCTAGGGACCATCCTCAGGGCTCAGACACCTGGAACGAGTCGCACCCCGCACCCTGCATTATGAAGGACAGCGCTGTCAGTGGGGACTGTCCCCAGGGCTCAGGTACCTGGGGTGAGTCACAGCCTGCACCCTGTGTCATGAAGGACCCCACAAGGTTCAGCCCTGCACAGGCACAGGGTGCTGCAGGCATATCCCGCTTGTCATGCAGTGAGCTGGATGGTCAGGATGGACACAGCCCACTGCTGGGGTCCAGGACTCCAGGCACAAGCATCTCCCAGTGAGAACACGCCCCCTGGGCTGTGCCCCCACAACCCCAGGTTGAGGTCTCAGTGCCCTGCATGCTCTGCCCTGGACTGGGAGCTGCCCTGGCTGTGCTGGAGAGGAAGCACAGTGGTGCCCGCAGGAGATCTGGAAACGTGTTTCTCAGACTGCTGTGTTGCTGGGGCCTCTGGAGACCAAGAAATGCCGATGCAAGATGCTGGCCTCACCCACCACGTGTCCAAGGGCGCTGGCAGCAGAGAGGTCTGTCGTGGCTCAGAGCCCAGGACCTCAGGCAGGAAGCAAACTGTCCGCAGAAACACGGAGGACGGAGGAGCTCTGCACGAAGCTCTTGTTCGCGCTGAATCAAGGCTCCCTCCTGATTGCTGGGCTTGCGGTGACAAGCACTTCAGGAACAAAGAAACCACAAGTGTCGTCACCTGCCCCCACCCTAACTCCCTGACAGGCCGAGCCCAGCAAAGCCACAGCTCACTAATCCTGTGTCTCCAGTTGCGAGGGGAGCCTTGAAGGACACAGCAGGAGTCCCTCTTCTACCCACCGTCTCAGGGGTCAGGGTCTCGGATCAGGCGTGCAGGAGGGGACGAAGCCCCTGCTAGCCTGTGGAGAGGGGACCTTGCAGATAACTGCCTGCCTGGACCAGCTTGCAGAGCCCCAGTGTATCTCAGCAGGACTTACACCCCACGGAGGATGCAGAACCTCACTGCCCGGAGCTGCTCAGCTGTGCTCAGGAAAACGAAGATTTCAAAAAGGCTTGTTGTTAAAAAAAAAAAGATCTTCTAATTTTCTTTGTTATCCAAGAAATACAACATCTGTAGGTGCACAGTTTAACACATTAGACTGGGACATTGTGTGTCTGTGTATGCAATCATAAATACATGTTAACCAATTGTCACCTGTCAATAGGCTTATCTCAGTGCTGATTGCCTGTGTTGTGGAGTGCTCAGAGAAGCTACCCTTGTTCTCGCCTCCCTATAGAATTGATACTTTCTGGATGACAATCTGAACATGAATATACTCTGAAGTCCCTTGAAGGTGACTAGCACTGGCCTTGCTGTCACTGACACATGTTGGGGTAGGAACTGTGGCTCTTGTGTCCACACACGCTAAGGGTTTTGCTGACACCCCATGCCCTGCTCTGCTGATTAGGGGTTGGGTCAGTCCCAAGGGGTGCCGGGTGATGGGGATGGGCTTTAGCCTCCCTGAGAATTCACTTTGAGGGGACCCACCCCGTGGCTCTTAGGAGGCAGCCTCAATCGCTGTAAATGGCTCTAAACTCAAGGACATCCTTATGAAATAAGCCCAGAATAGGGGGACCAGATAAGAGGCTTGTGATTCAGAGTTCACCTTGGGAGAAAAATATTACAAAACAAGGGCAGAGTTAAAAATACTGCTGGAGAAACATTGAGAGGAGAAAATAAAACCAACTCTGCCGTCCCCGCGGGATCCTCTGGGGCAGTGCACAAAGAAGCTCCACGCGGGCCAGGGGTCCTCACAGCACTGACTCCCCTTGGAGTCAGTCCCCTTGGCGGGACAGGAGGCCGTTGTCTCCCCGTCAGCCAGATGGAGTCTGCCAGCTTCCAGGGAGCGAACCTGCCCTCCTGCTGTTGGACATTTTTAGCTGCGTCACCCTTTTGCGGTAGGCATATTAGTCTGGGCCCGTTTCAGTGACAAGTGACAGAAATCCTACTCAAACTGGAAAACGTGAAGGAGAAAATCGCAGTGGGTGATGCACTAGTTAAACACTTGGCTGCTGGCAGAAAGCTGGCTGTTAGCCTCCGTCCAGCTGCCCCCCAGGAGAAAGACCCTGAAGATGTCCCCTAGAGATTACAGCCAAGAAACCCCGAGCGGACAGCTCCATCCCGTCACAGAGGTTTGCAGTGAGTTGAAAATGAACTCGGTGGCGGAAGGGCCAGACCCAGGATCGATCTCTGTCACTCTGTGCCATCGCCGTCTCTGCCTCCTGCCGTGGCTTTATTTGGGGCATTCTCCCGGATGGCCCTCAGTTTTCCCTGGCAGACACCCCATTGAGCAGCAGCTTCAGTGCACAGAGCGACTCCTTCCCACGGAGGGGACACTGACCAGCCCCACATGGGACGTCAGGGCAGAAGAGGGAATCAGACTTAACTAAACAACCTGGATTTATGGGGGGGCAACAAAGACAAGTGAGGGACACCATGAAGAGTGGAGAATGATGTCGGCAGGACGAGCCGTGGCCGGCTGTGACAGAAGCCAGTCCATTGGCACCTTGAGGTAAAACCAGATCAGGACAGTGGACAACTCGGGTTCTTGTCTCCCAAGGTAGCCTGGCTCTTATTTATCATTCCTGTTATGAAAAACCTCTTCTAGAATCTACCATGAAGGAAGGGAATAAGGTGGGAATAATTGAAGTTAACTTGATGGTTGTTGTATAAATACCGGTATGAGTAGTGTCTCCTTCAAAATTCTTGTCCAGTCGAAATCTCAGAATGTGACTTTGTTTGGATATAGGGTCTGTGAAGATGTAATCAACTGAAGATCTCAAAATGAAACTATCCTAGATTGAGGGAAGACCCTGAATGCAATCACTGATGTCTTGATGAGAAGAGACAACACACAGACACGGAGCATGGAGGAGACTCCATGTGAAGATGGAGAGATGGGAGACACAGGGGAAGGCACGTGGAGATGGGAGCAGGGGTGGAGGGATGAGGGACACAGGGGAAGGCACGTGGGGATGGGGACAGGGGTGGAGAGATGCAGCTGCAAACCAAGGAGCGTCATCGCCACCGTGAACCTCGTGTCTTCGCCATCACCGGGATCATCTTCATCAGCGTGACTCCGCCACGGGAACGTCAGCTCAGGGGGAGCACCGATCTGCACTGTTTGTTCACTCTCCCCGTGTCCAGAAGGGCCTGTGAACACTCACCGGACTAACAAAGGGGTGAGGGAACGAGGACCTGAGTGCACACTCGCGTGCGATGACATCCGGCAATTCCAGTGTCACGTGGAACCAGCCGCTGCTTCCCGGGGCCTGGATGTCACGGGACAGAACTTTCAAGCTGCTCTCTGGATGTTCCTCCAGCCTCGCCTGCCCTCCAGCCCTCGGAGTCACACGGGATCCACGCTGCCCATCGATTAAATGTCCAGGCCGATTAAGTGACGGCTGCTTCACTGAGGCCATCTTGAAGTGGCCGGCAGAACGCCAGGTGGAGACGTCTCGTGATGGAGTGAGCCGGGCAGCGGAGGCGGAGGTGGACGGGGCTCCTTACGAGGCCGGGGGAGGTCCTGGGGGAGGCCAGGGAGGAAAGCCAGGCTCGACCCTGCCCTGAGGGTGACGGGGAGGAGCCTTGGTGCAAACTGCGTCACCTGTGTGAGCACCGTTGTACCCATCTGTGTGCTGAGCCAGGGCCGGCACTGATATGATTATGTGTGAGTGTGTGTATGTGTCTGTGTGAACACGTGCGTGCCTGTGTGAGCACGTGTGTGTCAGTGTACAGTGCATCACGTCCGTGAGCACCACTGACACCCGCCTGTGTGCTGAGCCAGGGCCGGCACTGACACATTTATCAAGAAACTGGGAATTTATGGCACCAGGGTCGTGAGCATCGCAGATAATTTTCCTCGAGTTGTTGTATCAGCCTGGCGTGTTAAACAGCCTGTAGAAGTCGCAGCATCGTTGCAAAGGACAGTGTGTCACCTGCCAGTGTGCCTCAGAAGTCACAGCCAAGTGTGATCTATGGGGGCGAGGCAGCCTCCGTGTTCCATTGCTAAATTACAGGCCTGTCAGCGTGTCCAGGAGCTGGACTGTGAAATACAGGATCGCTGACGGGGTGTCTGCACTCAGTGGTGTCCTGTAAACTCCTTGGTGTTAAAGAGAAGGTCACCCATGTGGCTAGACACTCAGAGAGGGAGGATATGGGGAAGGGAGGGAGGGGAGCAGGATGCAGGTAGAAAGGGGGTCCCCAGTGTGTGTGAGCTGGTTCCCCCTCCCAGCTCCAGGTTTGGGAACAGCTGTCTCCCAACATCTGACCCAGAACTCTCTTCCTCCCTGGAGCCCGGGTCAGACAAACTCTCGGGCCCCCCACCTCTGCCCACCTGGCTGCACTGCCTGTCCAGCAGAGTGGCTCCTGTACACTTGCGTGGGAGGCAGCCTCCTCGCAGGCCCTGCTGAGCACCCCGCCAGCTCGGCTGAGGAGGCGTGTGCATGTCCTCTTGGGTGCTGTAGCTGCAGGCTGAGTTGTGGGAAGAGTCTGAACATGAGAAGCAGCTTGTTTCTGGGAGAGGAAACACAGACGTTTCAGGAATACAAAGCAGAACCCTTGCCCAGAGCCCCTGAGAAGGAAGGAATTCAGATAAACTGACTCCCAGATCCCACTCCAGGGTATCCTCCCTCAGGAAGCAAAGTCCTGGCCTCAGGGTGAGGACCTCAGGGTGAGGACCTCAGGGTGGGGACCTCAGGGTGGGGACGGGGTCCTTTGACTTGTTATAAATGGCAGGTGCAGCCCAGAGAGAAAACAAGCACTCAGAAAACAAAGGCAGCGTCTGGGCCACAGGATCGGGACTGCTGGGGATACAGGACAAGGGCAGCCTGGCACTCTTCAGAGAATCTAACCGGCAATGCAGAGCAGCAGGCAGGACCCCAGCCTCTGCTGCCCCCAGGTTGAGTGTTGAGGTCCTAGGTCTCAGGGTTTCGTGGCACCTTTCAGTTGGGGGAGAAGCGTTAGCCGCTCGGTCCCCCACCAGCTATGGTGACTGATGTCAGGGCTTTGCCGAATAATTCTAAAGTTGCCTCCAAGTGTTATTTTCTGAACTGGATTGAACTTTCTGCCGAGCGGTAGCTTATGGGTTTTGCATACTAATTTAACAGTAATAGAGAAGGGTGCTTGCACTGTCGAAATGAAGACCGTTTCCTAAAAGGAAGAGAAGCTCACTGGTGCGGGAGGAAGGGCGGGAGCCCGCGGGGCTCCTTCTGCCCAAGGACAACACATCGAACACTTTGGGGTTATTTATTCCTGTAATTGCAGCAGTAAATCCAAATGCCAGGACTCTTAATGAATATTAATTTCTGAAATGGGCCGTGTGTTCTGAGTTTCCACCTGAAAGGCGGAGGAGAGGGGGAGGCCAGGCGCTCACACGCTCCTGAGCCCCGCCGGGCCGGCTCCCGGGGCCTGGGCAGTCAGAGAGTCTCCTTTTCCCAGGCTGTCGCTCTTATTAGTGCAGGTCACTTAGGTGAGCACCAGTCGCTAAGCGTACATCTCACGGCACGAGGGGAAAGAGCTACACACTGCTTGCACACTACTAGTTCCTCTCCTCTGGTCGTTCAGCACCATGAATGCAACTCGGGTCTTGTTTCCTGTAAAACCGTGCTTCTTCCCTCCCCCTCACAGTGTGTGGCGACCTCGAAAGCTGATTCTAGCTTTTAACATTGTGTGAATCGAGACACTGCTTTCAGGTTGCCTCTGCTCAGGAAACCGAACAGCGGCCTCCTGACGGGGTGCGGACAGCTCATGCGGTGTGGGAGGAGGTGGCTGGCCGTCCAGTCTGGCGGGAAACCCGGAGTGTCTCTTCTCGTCCGTCCCGTGTCTGCCCCACGTGTCTCCCCTGGAATTGCCCCGTGCAGTGTGACATGCAGCCACCCACCAGCCTCCCCAGGCTGGCACCCTGTCAGTGTAGCAATCCCCAAGGAAAGAAAGGCTGCCTTTCCATACTTGAGAGCCCAGAGGTCCCAGGGACATCCCCAGTTGGCTGGATGTGGACAGACACAGGTGGGCCAGCATCGCTGGCATCGCCCCCAGGATCTTAGGGCGGGCAGTGCGGGGAGTGGGGGGAGCGGCTCTCCCAGGGAAGGGGCAGGAGCAGGGCTGTGGGCAGGCGCGGACCGTGGCTCCCGAGCACTGCGGGCATGGCGCCACGCCCCTCGGCTGTCCCACGGGAGGCGCTGTGCCCCCCGAGTCTGACTGGCGATCACCAGCGCCGTCTGGCTCTGGTCCGGCCCTGTGTGGTCAGCGCAGGGCCACTCTGCTGCAAGAAGACACAACCCCCAGTGACGGCGGCTGGAACAACAAGTGCCTGAGTCTGCTGCATGGCATGTTTGCCCCAGAGACTTGTGGACAGAGCACATTATGTGCAAGGTGTTGTGGAGGAGGAAGAACACGAAAGAAAAGGAAAGAGGGAGCGGAAAGGATGCATCCCTGTCCTACCCACGTCCACCCGGCCACAGCAGGGCCTCTGGGCAGTTGGCCACTCCTGACTTGGCAGGGTGGGGCATATCTTCTTCTCCTAGAGCTACAAGCCCAACCAACTGCCTTGTAAAACTGTTAGCCACAAAGTCCCTTTCCTGACAGAGTCCTCAATAATGTCAGGGGAGACTGTCCCCATCCCTTCGTTGAAGGTTCATTTAGACACAGAATCGCCCAGTGGCATGTGTCCAGTTCAGGATCTCATGGAGCCAGCACATGACGGCCTGGCCCTCAGGTCAGCTGGCCAGAAACCCCCCAGCTCCCATCACGCCCTTCCTTTCTCTGAAGTGCGGGGGACGGGGAGGCTGGAGCTGAAGTACGTCTGGAACCCTCCGCCAATCACACCCTTCCTTTCTCTGAAGCACAGGGGACCAGGACATTGGAGCTTAAACACGGCAGAGACAGGACAGCGGGGATTAACCCCCTGCTGGAGGGCCTGCATCCCTCCCCCTGCGGTCTGCAGCTGGAGGGCGGAAACCAGGCCTGGACTCGAGCCTGCGATGGCTCAGATCTCCTTACAGATTCCGCTGGGACTCTGATCCTTCATTTGTCCTTTAGCTGCTTGTGATACTGGTTTTGTTTGTACTGCTTTGTATTTGGCCTCCAATTCACATGGAATCAGTCCTCTGGAAAAACCAATTAAAAATAAAAACAGATTAAAGGCCTTTACTGTTACCAAGCGAACATTTCAAAGAGCCCTGGGAATAAACAGTTTAAAATCCACTCACATTAAAATTAAACAAATACTTTACATTCAGCCTTCATTTTCTCAGTCAGGTTTTTGTGTTGTTGCTATGGCAACAGGCGACACTTGCGCTGAATGAAGTCCCCTCCGTGGTGTATTTCGTTTCATGCCCAGCTCTGGCGATTTCCGTGCACATCCAGATGCTTCTTCGCTGGGGTCGGCCCTTGGCGTGTCGCATGATGTGTTGCCTGCTGCTGCGTGTTCAGCCAGTGGTGTGGAGGGGAGGCAGAAGTGTCGCCTGGGGAACTTCCACACTAGATCTTTGGGGGAACAGGGCCATGTCCTGAGATTTGTGTCACGGCCTTGAGCAGAGACAGAGGTTTCAGTCTGGGGACCTTCGGGGCTCCATCCCCTTCTCGTTCAACCACCAAGAAGAGGCCACCCTTCCAGCACAGAGGGATGAGCTGGGCAGCATGCAGCCAGCAAGCTGAGAGGGATCCAGACACTGAGAGCCATTCTTGGGCAGGGTTGCTGCATTAAGTAGTGCCTTTGAAATAAATTTGCCTTCTGCTGCCTCAAAAACTAGGCGTTGACATCAGATGAGGAACACTCAGGCCGCTGGGGGCCACGTGCGGTCCTGGTGGGCGGGCCTGAGCCCCTGCCTTAGTAAGGTTGCACCAGACACGTACCAGACCCAGCCAGAAGCCAGAGAGCCCAAGGGGGACTACCAGTGGTGGTGGGAAGCAGCTGGCTACGCCAGTGCCCGCGATCATAAGCGGCTCAGATGATGAATCTGCTAAGACGTAAACTTTGGGGGTGTCAGTAGCAAGTCTGTCGTGTCAGCCTCAGGCCCTTGTGGTTTTAATTCAAGTGCAGAGCGAGAGTCCCAATTGTAAGATTGGACTGAAAACAAACAAAACAAAACCAGTGCCATCAAGTCAGTTGCAACTCCTAGGGACCACATAGGAGAGACTAGAACTGCCCCACACAGTTTCCAGGGAGCACCCGACGGACTCAGACTGCCAGCCTTCTGGTTAGCCACTGCATCACTGGGGTTTCAAGTTAGGACTGAGTCAAGAGGGAAAACAAATAGGTGACCCTTTCGATGGCGGGAGTCTGGTATTTCTGACGGCCAGGGCTCACAGAGCTGTGGTACTGAGTGAGTCTCACCACTTCCAGGTCAAGAGACCAGCAGGCACCCATTGGCAATGCTGGGATGGTGGCTGTTGGAGCGGATGTATCTCAGAGACTCAGGGAGGACCCAGCTGCCAGGGATCTGCAGTCTGACCTTACCCTTCAGGACACCTGGCACAGGCACACACACACATCAGTATACACACACAGCTACACACAAACATTGATAGCATGGTGTTGGGTAGGAACATGGAATAAATGTCCCGTTCATGGCTGCTCAGCAAAGGTGCACCTGTAGACTCTTTTGGGATGTTCTCCCTGCGGACCTGGGGCAGACATACACCTGCCAAGAAGCTCTTCCTGCACCCATCGCTCAGCAAAGGATGTCCCTCATTGCCAGCAGTCAGTGCTGTCTCAGCCTCCTACACGTCCCCCGGGGTCCGCAGGAAGCCAGGCTCCGATCACACCAACCCAGCAGGTCCTGAGGCCAGGGACATGCAGCAAAGTGGCTAGCACTTCAGGATCCTTGACCTATGGAACACTGTCCCCATGAGGCTGGTGGGAAGGGTGGGGCTGAGAATGCCCACTCCATGGACCACAGAGTGTCCACACCCCCTAGGGTGGCCTCTGAAGCAGCTTCCCCAGCTTGTGGCACAGTAAAAGTCACCACGACCCACGTCAGGTATGTGTCCTGGGGCCACCCAGACCTCCAGAACCATACAGGCAGGGTGTGGGGGTCTGTCAGTTAGGAATGGTCCCTTAGGGTAGCCTGGCTGTGTGGAGAGGTGGATCGCAGCAGAGAGGGCCCGGCCCTTCGCCCAGACCGTCCCACTGACACCGCTGCCCACCTGCTGTGTGCTCGGTGCTGGAGCCCCGCTGAGGCCAGACGGGAGGAGCTTGCCAGCTGGGTGCTAGCACCCTCCGTCTCGCACACACACACACGTACACACACACCCCCCACTCTCTGGCCCCCAGTTTGTCCGTGGAGAGTTACTGTGTGCACGTGCAGGCATGTGTGTGTGCACGGACACGCACCTCGACTCACAGCGCTGTTCCGCACACCGCCAGGTCGGCTTGCTTCCCCGGCTGCGCCCTCCCTCCCTTTCCTGCTGCCTCCTTCCTTTCTTTCCTTTCTTTCTGTCTCTTTTTTTCTCTGCACGTCCCCTTCATCGTCACTTAGCAGTCCACTGGCCCACAGCAGTAGACACGGATAACTGGCCGTCCTGAGGGGACCATACGCATCTTCATGTGGACGTGATTTCACATGACTCCCGAGTAGAGTGGAGATGTCATCATGGGAGGAATCACAGACCCTTCCGGGAAGTAACAGGTAGCTGTCCTGGTGAACACGAGGCCGACACACACTTTAAACAGGACACAAAAAGACCGAACTGTAAAGGTTACAGAGCTCAGAGAGGACACTGCACGGGGGGCGATCTGCAAAAGACCCTCTGAAAGCTGGAAAGCAGAGGCGTCACTGTGAGGACCAAGGTGCCCTTGTTCCGAGCCATGGGGTTTTCGGTTACCTCACGTGCCTGTGAAAAGCTCAACGGTGAATCAGGAAGGCAGAAAAGGAATTGATCCCTTTGAATTATGGTGTTGGTGTTGGTGTTGTCAGGAGCCACTGAGTTGGTTCCAACTCGTAGCGACCCCGTGAGCAATAGAAGAAAACACTGCCCGGTCTCACGCTACGCCCTCAAATCTTCTTTATGCTTAAGCCTGTTATTGCAGCCGCTGTGTCAGTCCATCCCTTGAGGGTCTTTCTCTTTTTCACACTATGTCCTTCTCCAGGGTCTGATCCCTTCTGACAACATGTCCAAAGTATGTTAAGACACAATTTTGCCATCCTTGCTTCCAAGGAGCACTGTGGTTGTCCTTCTTCCAGAACAAATCTGTTGGATCTTTTGGTGGTCAATGGTACATTAAACATTCATCTCCAACACCACAATTCAAAGGCATCAATTCTTCCGTCTTCCTTGTTCATTGTCCAACTTTCGCAAGCGTATGATGTGATTGAAAATCCCGTGGCTTGGGTCAGGTGCACCTTAGTCTTCAAGGTAACATTTTTTACTTTTCAACTCTTTAAAGAGGTCTTTTGCTACAGATTTTCACAGTGCAATCACCTTTGGATTTCTTGACTGCTGCTTCCATGGGCATTGTGAAACCAAATAAAATTAAATCTTTGAGAACCTGGATCGTTCCTTCATTTACCATGATGTTGCCAAGCAGAGTGGAGATGTCGTCGTGGAGGAAAAACAAACCCTCCTGCGAGGTAGCAGGAAGCTATCCTGATGAATCTGTCCGGCTGTGGGGGTTTCTGTTTTTGTGGTGTTGAGGTGCAATCCATGCTGAAGGCTGCAGTCCTTCGTGTTCATCAGAAAATGCTTCAGCTGCTCTTCACTTCCAGCAAGTAGGCTTGTGTGATCAGCATAGTGCAGGTTGTTAATGAGCCTTCCTCCCGTCCTGATGCCTCATTCTTCTTCATGTGGTCCAGCTTCTCAGATTATTAACGTGCTGGTGAAGAGTATTGAATATACAATGAAGAACAAACAGATCTCTTAGAAGTGCAGTAGGGAGTGCCCATTAGAAGTCAGGATCAGTTCCTGAAGAAGGACGTCATACTTGGTGAAGTGGTGGGTCAGTGAAAAAGAGTCAGATCCTCAACAAGCTGGATTGATACAGTAGCTGCAGCAGTGGGCCTCACGACGGTGAGGACCAGGCAGTGTTTCATCCTGTTGTCTGTAGGGTTCCTGTGAGTTGGAACTGACCCCTAACTGCACACTGAAGGGTCGAAACAATGGCCTCGGCGAGGACAGCCTTCACATTCAAAACGGAAGCCACTCTCGAGGTCTATCTTTAAGCTGAACGTTAGACGAGCCCGTAAACAGAGACCACAGAATAGAGCGTGCTTGGTGCAATCACATGGCACGAGACCAGGTGGGTGACGTCTGCTCCAGAGCAAAGACGAGGAGGCAGGAAGGGACTGGAGGACTGGGCAGGCGGGTGTGCGGATCCAGGGTGCAAAGGGAAGAGGGAGAGTGCTGGGGCGCCGTGGGAATTGCCGGCAGTATCGTGTGAAAATACAGGTATGAATTTCTGAATGGCAAACTGGTTTGCTCTGTCAACTTTCTCTTAAATCACTGTAAAGAAAAAAGAGAGAAAGGAAGCAGAGTCATGGTCGGGCTTCACTTCAGTTAAGAGCTCACATTCGTTCGAACACCTTACTCCCCAGCACCGCCGGTCAGCTGGAAACACCACCCTTTAGGCTGACAGTGACTACGAACTGTCAGGGCCACCCACGCTCCTGGGCACACGCTGTGACCCCGCAGTTCATTCCTGGTGGTGCACCCACAGAAATGCCGATGTCTGCACCAGCAGAGGTGTAAGAAGCTATAGTGGTCCGCCACGGGGTCCCTCACGGTGGGGCTGCCACAGTCAGCTAAGCGGACCAGGGACAGGGAGGCCCTACAACGTCCTTCATGCAGCACGGCCACTAATGTCAAGCTGTCCCTCCTCGAGGCTCTGGTCCCTTGCTGCAGGGAAGCAGTCCGTGCCAGGGGCACCAGAGGTGCGCAGCCTCATACCGAACACCAGAGCTGCTCAGGACAGCCTCACGAGCAGTGGGGACGGTTGGTGACTCTCGCCCACTGTGCAGACTGTTGACATCAGGGTGGGCTGTGACTGACCCACCCTACATGACGGAGGAGAACTGCCCAAAGTTCTCCCAGGCCATAATCTTCATGGAGGCAGAGGGGCTGGTGGGTTCCAGCCACTCATCTTTCTGGTAAGCAGCTGAGCGCTTTACCCGCTGCACCACCAGGGCTCCCCTCGTCCATTAAAGGGCACGGGGTCTTCCCAGGGACTGCCTGCCTGTGGGCTCCCACCTTCTGCAGCCCAGTGGAGCTTTGGGAGCGATGGGTGCAGGAAGAGCTTCTTGGCAGGCGTAGGTCTGCCCTAGGTCCGCAGGGGAAACGTCCCAAAGGAGCCCAGGGGTATACAGTGCCTGCGGGGTGCCCAGCCCAGCCCGACTGTGGTGGTGGTCCACTTCCGTCCAGCTGCCCAGCCCACGTGGCCCACGCACGACACACACAGCGCTGCCTGTCCCTACGCTGTCTGCTATGACCCTGGGGCTCTCACTGGCAGGTTTTCAGAGGTGGATCACCAGGCTTTTCTTCCTAGTACATCTCAGTCTGGGGCTTCTGGGCCCAAGTGGGGTCCTCCTGTCATCTGTACGCAATTCCCCCAAACTCTTCATCTCCGCCGGGAGCCTGTGCTGAGTCTGTGCAGCCTGCCGCTCAGGTGGGGTGCGGGGCAGATAATCCACTCACCTCCCATCAGCCCCTCAGCTGCAGCCCAGGTCCTGTCACAAGGGACGGCCTGAGATCTCTGCGGCCGTGAAAATTGCTCATCGGTGCACGGGTGACCTCTGTTGACATGACTGTCTCATCTTCTGTGACCTTGTGGGGACGGTGAGCCGGCTCAGCAGGTGGCCACACCCGTACCAGACCAGGCTCTGAGAAGGGGCTCAGGACGCGTGACGCTGCATGACACGAGCCAGGGTGCAGGCAGATGGGGTCCCATGTGCAACGCTGGCGTGACACGGGGGAGCCAGGACACAGGTAGACGAGGTCCCGTGCATGATGCTGGGGTGACCTAAGCAAGCCTGGACACAGTAGACAGGGGTCCCAGACCCAGTCCTGCCACTTAGAGACAAGACTTGCTCTTTCAGACGTGACAGACTTGTACCTGCTGCTGGAGGTATCACCTAGAGAGTGGGTGCAGGACACAGCCTGAAGGGCCGCATCGTCCTGAAGCTCCAGCTGTGTCCACCTGCTCCAGGGACAAACGTGGTGTCTGAGCCAGAGGGAGACTGTCCCCACCTCCACCTGCCACCATCCGGGCACACAGGGCCTCCTGCAGTCATGCTGAAACAGTGACATAGGGGACAGAAGCTGTCACTGGTGCCTGAGCTGTGCTGATTGACTCTTTCTGTGTGATTAACTCACAGGGACAGTTCCGACAGCCTGCCCGTGTTTTCCATTGTGTCTGCATTTAAGGTCTTTGTCTGCATGGTCTGGTCTGAGAGGATCTACGGGCGTCCACAGCTGCGGGGACCCTGGGAGACCCCGCAAATACAGCCTGGGAGATGCTGGCTAGGTTCCCACCCTCTGGGGAGGACATGGTGGACAAGGTCCATCTGTGACCAGCTGGTGGGTTGACGCTCCGGTCCTGCCCCTCCTCCCCGCCCCCACTGTGAGCAGCAGCCCCACCGCCGCCTGCCTCCTGCCTGAGTCCCCAGTTATAACACTTTCCAAAATGAAATGACTCTGCCGCAGGCTTCACTGAAAAAGCAATTTCTCTAATTGCTTGTTTGGGGATCTGACCGACATTCCCTTGACAGGGGCCTGTTGCTGTGGTGTTAGCAGATACTAAATGTCTAATGTATGTCCACATCCGTACATCCGTCCACATGGGTACACACATGGACACAAACACCGACACACACAGAGGCCCCGACTCACGTCTGGCTGGTTCTCTGCTGGCAGAACCATCTTGATGTCCTCTTTCATCGCCAGCACTCCCTGTAGAAATGCCCTCCCTCGGTGCCATGTGGCTTCTTGTGCCTGTAACACGGAGCCTGAGCCTGCCTGGGTAGACCAAGGTGCCCGGGTCTGCCCTGGGTGGACCACAAGCCTAGGACTGCCCTGGGTGGACTGTAGTGTCAAGCACTGGCCTGGGTGGATCACAAAGCTAGGACTGGCCTGAGGGGACCGCGTGCCCAGGGCTGGCCTGAGGGAAGGGCAGTCTCAGGGTCCCTCTGCCTCCTGCTGGGCTTGGCAGACTAGCCCACAGAATATAGCTGCCGTGAGCACAGGGCCACATCTGCACCACCTACCCCAGGATGTAGACACCTTGAGGATAGGGGTCTGTTCTGGCTTGTCCTCCTCCAACTCACACTGTGTCCCCAGCACCAAGGACAGAGCAGAACCCAGGAGGGACCCTGTGGGCTTCTGCTGGTTAAATGCTGGAATGAATGAAAGAAGCCAAGCCAAGTGCCATCGAGTCAGATGGAAGGAACGGGTGGAAGAACGAATGAAGGTCTGCACTGCGCTGGTCCCCACACTCCAGGGCCATCGGAGACCCCGGGGCCCCCGGGAAGGCGGGAAGCGGGGTCCCCACACAGGTTCTGGTCCAGGCATCGCGGTGGGACCGGGAGTCTGCCCCGCCGCGAGCCCCCCGAGGCTCTCACCGTCAGAGGGGCCCACAGCGCCACGTCCTGGTGAACCGGAAACCAAACTCGCCGCTGCTGTTGACTCACCAGACGCAGCGGCCCTAAAGGACAGAGCACAGCCGTCCCGGAGGGCTTCCCAGGGCACCTCGGGCGTGCCAACCGCTGACCTTCTAGTGAGCAGCTGTAGCTCTAACCAGCACACTACCACGGCTTCCAGCACCCGGGGAAGGCGCCCTTTCCAGAGGGTGGGCATCAGAGCAGACAGGCAACACGAGGCCAGCTCACGATTTCCAGAACACGGGGCTGCTCCCCACTCCTCCCCTCTCTGCGGCCCCGATCAGTCCCCACCACGTTTCTCTCTGGAACCCCTGGAGCTCCCTCTTCACGTGGACGAGGGCGGACAGTAGCAGAGACAACCAATGGCCTCCAGAAGCCGCCCTCCTGGCTGTGGTCAGGAACGAGGTCTCAGCTGAGGAGCTGTCCCTGTGGGCTAGGGGGACACGGCTGTGCAGACGAGTGCTGGAACCCCACCCCCCACCCCACTCCCGACCCGTCTGTGCAGCCTGGCTGTGCACTGGCGTGTGACCGAATGGGGTGAGGCTTGGGTCACAGGAGGAGCAGGTCGTAGCAGTTGGGCTACGAAGTGGGAACCCCAGGGGTTGAGGGTGCGGCCTGGACACAGAGGGCCTGTTCTGCCCCCAACCCCCGGGGCCTCAGGGGCTGAGACGTGCTGACTGCTGTGACTCAGCCCTGCCCTGGCAGCTGTGTCCTCAGAGGAGGTCTGTTATGGGGGGGACACAAGGGCCCTTGTTGTTGGGCAGGGAACAGGAAACAGCTGTGTTGTCATGGGGGGCTGGCCTTCTCCTCCCCCTCCCACCTACCCCAGGAGAGGTGGGTCCATCCTGGGCCTGGATGCAGCCCCTGCAGCCCCTCCTACATTGGGGAAATCGAGTCTGTAAGCTAGAGGGGCATCACTGGGCCTGCATGGGCCTCCGCCTCACCCTGGTCTGCTGTTGCTGTGGCCCCTGTACTCAGAGGACAGGCTGTAGACGGGAGTAGGGGTGCCGAGTGGCAGTGAGTTTCCTGGGTTTCTGGTATTTTTCAGTCCCACACCTGCCTGCCCTCTCCTTTCCCGGCCTTTGGCGAGGAGGGGCTGCACTGGGCTGTTGGATGAGGCAGTGACCAGATGGTCTGACTCTGGGAACCAAAATTTCACATCAGGCACCAAGGTGAAGATTTCATATTAAATCCACTGGGGAGAAAAAAAATTGAAATTGAAGTCATAAGCGTGCAGAAACGTACGTGTATAGCGTACTTTAGGAAACTAGTGCCGGAAGCTGCACAGCATGCATACGTGTGTAACATGCTCGTTATTTGCGTAGAACGTGTTTCCTTGTTTTAGGATCTGGAATTGTTCTAGATTCAGTGACACAAGGCTGGAGGGCCTCCACCACCTCTCCAGGAGCCAGGACCCAACCCTAACGGGGGTCTATGCGGCTTAGGACTGCCCCCCCCTCACGTCGCATCCCCCTCCTTGCACCTGAGCTGTGGGCAGGATGGACACCCACATCCTCGTCCAGCCGACTGAACGTCTCATCGTCCTCCAGAAGCGACCCGGGAACACTCTCCTCACCCTTCCTCTCCAGCTCATCTCCCCAGCCCCCTCCATTTCTCCCATGTACTGCTTTCCCTGGGGTCCGTTTGTGCCGGGGAGGATCTGCTGATGGCCGCATCGTGCTTCCCAACCGCAGAAATAGACGCCCGTTGCCGTGTAATTACCACGGTAATTCTGTGTCCCAGTAGCTCCAAGTATTAAAACGTCCTCTGGATTGTACTGCAGCAGCATTAATAGTAATAGAAAACCTATCGAAACAACGTAAATACATCCAAGGATTCAGTTGCGCAAGGAACATTGCCGTCTTTAGGAACAGGTCCAGAACATGCTGATGTCCCAGCTTCAGGGCGTCCCACACTGTCACCGTGGACCGGGGTCCCTGGGCGTCCCACACTGTCACCGTGGACCGGTGGGCATCCCTAGGCCTCGGGAAGGATGTGCACCTCAGGGGGTTCAGCGAGGACTGTGCCTTCTCCTGTACAGTGGGGGCTGAGGGGGACCTAACAGGGAAGGGGGAAGCCTCAGCCCCCTCCAGCAGATGGGTTTCAGGAGACGATGCTGGTGGCCTTGAGTGATGGCCTGTCACGGGGTCGTGGACCCTGAGTTCTTGGCATCTCCCTGCAGAATCCCCCCCGTAAGTAGTGGTCTCTGTCACTGTCCCCGTGAGACTGTGAGCGCCTCCTGTTCTCAGACAGTCGAGTTTCAGTGTCATCAGGACTGAGAACTGGTACCTGGGGGTGGTTGTGCCAATGGTGCTGCCAGCCAGGCCCGGGTGAGGGTCCGGTGAGGGCCCAGTGAGGGTCCGGGCGAGGGCCTGGTGGGGGTCGGGTGAGGGTCCCATGAGGGTCCAGTGAAGGTCCCGTGAGGGTCCCGTGAGCGTCCTGCTGAAGGTCTGGTGGGCCCCAGGAAGGGTCTGGGCTCAGAGCTGGTCAGGAAACTTCCCCTTCCCCAGCAGCCCTGCCCCAGCCTGGTCTCGTTGGCACAGAGGCGCCCCACTGACTCTTGCTGTGGACCCAGGCTGGGTTGATGGGAGCCCCACGGTGGCCCCCAGAGAGCTGTCATTAGTCCTCCCGTGCTGGGGTGAGGACAGTGGAGTCTCCACACTAATGAACTTCCTCCCAGGGGACCTGATTTAAAATGCAAATAGACTCAGTGAAAAGTGTCTTGTCTGTGTTCAGTCTGGAGTAAAGATGGGTTGCTGCTCCCTGGGGAGAAGAGGGTGCTCTCAGCCCATCTGCAAGGGCACCCAGCTCCTCACGTCCCAGGGTGAAGAATTCTCCCCAGGCTGATGCCTGCACAGAGCTCGGGGGAGGTCAGAGCACCAAGGGACACACAGCCTGCGTCTCCTTCAGCGAGTCCTTTGGACTCTCATGACCTCATAACTCTTCACCCCCTCTCCAGACCAGTGTGGTTTAGGGGTGACAGAACCTGGATCGCTGGTCCTCAGGAGATGAGTTCCTTTCCTGTCTGTACTGACAGTGCCAAGGGTGCAGCAGATGTGCTGGGCTGTGGGAACAGCTGCTCACGGTTCACCGTGCCTGTGACGGTGACCGCTCAGCCCTGAGGTTCTCCTACACATGCACTCTCACAAGTGGCAGTGAGGGGACATCGCCCTCTAAAACTGTCCTGAGAGAGCCGGGACACTGGGCCGCTGGCTTCTGGCAAACAAAGACAACAGACAGCGGCGGTGGGCAGCCTTGTTTGGGCACGTCCCTGTGCCAAACTTGTCACCAGCCCCCACTATGCCTCTAAGGTTGGAATCACCCTCAGCCCATTTCACAGATGAACAACTTAAGGCTCAGGGAGGTAAATACAACATATCCCCACATCACAGAGTACATGTCTGTGAGACTGTCTATTAGCTGGCTGCTGGAGGGTCTGCAAGATAGAAGGAGAGGTTTGGAGAAGACAGAGTGCATGACAAGAACACAGAGACTGACTGCTAACAGGGGCAGACATCAAGGCCGACGTCACTCAGGCTGCCGTCACTGCACCAGAGGGGATGTGACCACCGTGGGCCGGGTTTCAAGGGCAAAGGAGCTGCTGCTTCAGGCCACCACTGCTGAGTGTCCTCCCGTCTGTTGTAAGGCCTGTGTCTCTGGACGGTGCTTTCTAGACGTCCAGTGAGCTTAGGAGCAAAGCCTGACAAAGGCTCCCAGCTTCCCAAGCCACCAAGGGCCACCTGGAGGCCTCCATCCACAATCGGGCAGCGAGGTGCCGCTGCAGGGCCCGGGCGCCTTCGTCAGGGTCTGACTCACTGAGCTTGGTCCCGTGTGGAAGGAAGGGCAGTCTCTCACAGTGGGCAGACCCTCTCCTGAGTCCTTGCTTTGGGTCTGACCTGCTCCAGCCTTGTGCTTGAGTTCAGACCTGTGACAGTCCCCCGGGAGACGTACAAGCAGAGTGCTCCTCGGAAGCAAAGATGGCAAGACGTACATACTTTGGACATGCTGTCAGGAGGGCTCGATCCCTGGACAAGGACATCATGCTCCGTAGGATAGAGGGTCAATGAAACAGAGGAAGCCCCTCAAGCGGATGGATTGACACAGCGGCTGCAACGGTGAGCTCAGGCTGAGAAACCACGTGATCAGGTGCAGGACCAGGACGTGTCTCCTCCTATTGTGCACAGGGTCGCTGTGAGTTGGCACAACTGCATGGCACCTGACAGCTACCAAGCGTGACGTCCTTCTCCAGAGCCTGACCCCTCCTGGTAACACGCCCAAGGTGTATGAGACACAGGCTCGCTGTCCGTGCTCCCAAGGAGCACTCTGGCTGTGCTTCTTCCAGGAGAGATTCGTCTGTCCCTCTGGCAGCCTGTGGGACATTCAGTATTCTTTGCCAACAGTACAGTTCAGAGGCATCAGTTCTTCTTCTGTCCCCATTAGTCATCTTCCAGCTTTTGCATGCATATGAGGTGACTGAAAATATCGTGGCATGGGGCAGGCACACCTTAGTCCTCAAGGGGACGTGTTTGCTTTTCAACACTTTAAAGTTCTTTCGCAGCAGATTCACCTAATGTGGTATGTTCTTTGGTTTCTGGACTGCTGCTTCTGAGGATGTTGTCTTTGCTATCCAGTGTTGCTGTAACAGAGATATCACAGGTAGGTGGCTTTAGTAAAGAGAAATTACTGTCTCACAGTCTAATAGCCTAGAAGTCCAAGTTCAGGAATCAACGCCAGGGGAAGGCTTCTTTTCTCTCTCAGCCCTGGAGGACACTCCTTGTCGCCACTCTTTCCCTGGACTAGGAGCCCCTCTGCGCAAGGACTCCAGGGGTGTGCTCTGCTCCCAGCACCGTGCTTTCCTGCTGATGTGGGGTCTCCACTCTGCTGGCTGCGCTTTCCTCTCATCGCTTGTAATAGAAAAGGTGGTGCAGGCCACACTCCAGGGAAACGCCCTTCACTCTGGATCAGGGGTGTGACCCTGGTAAGGGTGTTACAACCCCACTCTAATCCTCTGTGACATAAAACTGCCGTCACAAAACAGAGGACAACGCCACAGTAGTGGGGGTCATGGCCTGACGAAGTAGACATGTGTTGTTGGGGGACGTAATTCAATCCATGGTAGGTATTGATTGTGGATCCCAGTGCAAGAAAACCCTTTACAACTTCAGACTTTTTTCCACCTATCGTGATGTTGCTTATTGGTCCAGTTGTGAGGATTTCTGTTTCCTTGATGTCAGGTGTAATCCATATTGAAGGCTGTGGTGTTGGATTATCATCGGGAAGTGTTGCAAGACCTCTTTGCTTTCCCCAAGCAGGGTTGTGTCTGCAGGGTGCAGTTATGATGTTGTGTTTTTCTCGGTGCAGTCCAGCCTCTCCGATTCTTTGCTCAGCATACAGACTGAGTGAATATAATGAGAGTACAACCCTGATGCTCACCTTTCCTGATGTCGAAACCCGCAGTGTTCCCTTCTTGTGTTCAGATGACTGTTCTTGGTCTACGTACAGGTTTCAGAAGAGTGCAGTTAAGTGTCCTGGAATACCCATTCTTGGCGTTAGGGCTCATCATTTGTTAGGACCCGTGTAACGGAATGGCTTTGCACAGTCGGTACAACCCAGGTAAACATCTTCCTAGGATTCCCTTACTTCAGCCAGGATCCATCTGACATCAGTAGTGTCATCCCTCGTTCTGAGTTCTCTTCGGAATCTAGCCTGAGTTCTGGGCAGTTCCCTGTCTCTGCACTGCTACGGCCAGACGTGAGTCATCTTCAGCGACCTGGTACTGGGGTGTAATGTTAACGATGCTGTTCAGTAGGGTCCACGTTCGGCTGGCTCGCCTGTCTTTGGAATGACGCGAACACAGGTATCGTCCAGTCGGGTGGCCGGGTAGCTGTCGCGCACCTTCCTTGGCATAGACCAGTGAGCGCTCCCCAGGGTTGCACCCCTTTGTTGGAGCACCCCGGCTGGTATCCTGTCCATTCCCGAGGCCTTGTTTTCACCAGGGCTTTCAGTGCAGTGGGGACTTCTCCCCTCGGAGCAGCAGGTCTTGATCATATGCTGCTCCTGAAATGGTTGGATGTGGACCAGTTCTTCACGGTACGGTGACTCTGTGTTCGTCCCGTCTTCTGTGGATGCTGCCCGTGTCATTCAATAGTGCACCCATAGACTCCTTCAACATCCACTGCAGGCTGGAATTTTTCTTTAGTCCTTTCAGCCTAAGAAATGCCCAGGATGTTCTTTGTTTTGAGCTTCTGCGTACAGGCCTTTGCATGGTTCATCGCACTGCTTTCCTTTGTCTTCTCAGGCTGCCCTTGGAAGCCTTCTCTTCAGCCGCGTGACCTCGTCACCTCTGCCCCTCGCTTTAGCTACTTAATGTTCAGGGTTTCTTCTGACAACCACTTTGGTCTTTCCTGTATTTTTATGACCTTTTGTTCTCTGCAGATGTCCTTGATGCCATCCCACAAGTCATCTGGTCTTTGGTCAGCAGTGTTGAGTTCATCAGTCTTTTCTTGAAATGGTCTGTAAATTCAGATTGGAAATACTCAAGGACTGGTTTTGAATTTTCTTAAGCTTCAGCTTCAGTTTCAAGCCCCTGGCCTTATTCTGGCTGATGACGTTGAGATTCTCCATCATCTCTTTCCTGGCAGTTATTCCGTTTTATTCCTCTGAATTTATTCAATTTATTCCTCTGTATGTCATCCAGTGAGAATCACATGTATTATCACCAATTATGTTGCTGAAAAGAGGTACTTGCCGTAAATAAGTCACTGGTTGTCTGACACCCTCTCATACTGTCTTTGGCATCATTTCTGTCACCAGCACCGTATTTTTCAATTTCCTGATCCTTCTTCTTTGTTTCCAGCTTTCAGCTTCTAATCATCAGTAATCAATTCATCTTGACTGCATGTTTGATCAGTTTCAGGTTGCAGAAGTTGGTAATTTTTCATTTCTTCAGTATATTTATCCTTCCATTCACCATCCTCAGATCGACTTTGTTACCACCCATTCGGTGTCCAGCCGTGTGTGACTCCGTCCACCAGTGCATCCAATGATCCCCCCACTTGTCCGCCTATCCAGTCATGTGCCCACACACCCCCTCCTGTCACCCCACCATCTGTCTGCCTACCCACCTGTGCACTCGTCCATCCCCCCACAAATCCATCCGTTCACCTGTCTGTCCATTTGTCTGAACCTACACCCGGCCCCCCGTTCATTCCTCTGTCCCATCCATCTACCCACATAACCATCCAGCTCACTCATACATCCGTCATCCATCCATCCATCCACTCACCGAGCCACCCACCCACCCCTCATCTGTCCATCAGCCAGCCTCCCACTCACCCATCCGTCCCTCCATCCCTCCATCATCCATCCGTTTACCCACCCGTCTTCCCGTCATCGATCTGACCACCCATCCACATGTCCATCCATCTGTCCACCCCAGCGGCACTGACCACCACTTTCCATTGAGTCATGAAAAGTCCTATTGGGCCATTAATTGGAGCGAATTTGATGAGTCTGTTTTACAGATGTCTGCCTGCAAGCGTGTCTCCTTGGCTCACATCTGACCTTGAGGAAGAGTCCATTAGAAGGAGCCCATAGGAAAAGGAGAAGATTGATGCTAGCTAGTTCAGAAGCCACCTTGCTTCTGTGTTAATACAGGACACTGTGCTTGTTTGATCGGAGGCCACTTTGTCTAATTGTCACATTATCACACCAGAGGCACCCTACCTCTCTGGACACCTCCTCTGCAAACCAAGGCAGGCAGTTAGCATCCCGGTGACTGATGGCGACATGAGGTACAGAAATGAGAGTAGCTGGCAGAGCAATTTATTTCTACGTGAAAGCTATTAATCCTGCAGAACCTGACACCAGTGGGCTGACATCCACTAATGAGGAACGTCGCACACAACGAGCGCTGTCCTTGTCCAGTCTCGGGGCCTCAGAGACTTTCCTTCTGCCTTTCTCCCGTGGCTCCTGACAGCTCCTCTGGCTTCGCTGGTGACAGCAGAGCATGGCATGAAGATTATTACAGGACTTCCTTTTCCAGACAACAAAAGCAATCTCATCTACACTCGGTGAACCGACCAGGTTATCGGGAGGCCTCTCACACAGATGAGTACATTCAATCTTTCTTCTCAGAATGGCCTTTCAGAAGAAGGAACGCCGTGGAGCTGGAAGGGTATCCAGGGCCTCCGTGTAGGGAGGAGAGCTGCCAGGACAGGCAGGAGGGAATTTAGGGGCAAGGCCCCTGCCAGAGTGGTGGGAAGGGACCATGTCCCAGGGGCTCAGGCTGAAGGCACTCCTCCCTGACTCCTCCCAGACCGACTCAAGCCCTGACTCAAGGAGCCTAGGTCTGTGAGAGGATGGAGAGGCCATTGGCCGACCTAACTGAGGTGGGGCTTGGAGGACACCTGGCTTGATGGAAGGGAAGACTCTCTTGTTGACCAGTTGACGCTGGCCTTGTCCTGTTCAGTGACACCCCTCCTCAACTCAGCACCCCACTCCTTAGGCAGGACCGGGACCAGGACCACAATGGGAGGAAAGGATTGGGAGCCACTTGCCTGTTGGGGTAAGGATTTATTCCTCATGGAGGCGCCCTGGAGTCCTGGAGGCCGTGAGGGACTTGAAGAGAACTCCGTGTGGAGATTAAGGTCCCGCAAGAGTGAGGTGTCTCGGTGCCTGGCGGTCGGCCTATGATGAGCAGTAAAGCACATGGCCTGTCACGGGCACCAGCCAGGGGCAGAGCACGCAGGGCAGGGGCCTTGGAGCTGGACATGGATGTCCCGGAGAGAGATCTCCAATCTCGAGCCTAGGAGGTCCTCAGCTGCCCTGCAGGCTGATCACAGCAGGACCCAAAGTCCCAAGAGCACCGGCTCCTGAGAAAAGGCGATAGTCACCACAGAGCCCTCAGAGGAGCTGAAGAAGGAGCCCTGGGAGGACACCAGTGCCGGCTGGAAAGAATCAGAAAGGAACCCTGTGCCTTGCAGCAGACACACAGCGTGGAGCTTCCTGATCCCAGATGGCCTGTCCTCCCCGCCTCCACACAAAGGAACAACAGGGGCAGCCAGGCCGCGGCGAGGCGGCTTTCTGGGTGGAGAGTCACTCCCGGCTCCATCTGGCTGGCTGTCCAGTGCTGACAGCCCGGGGCAGGAAGGATGTCAGCCAGCCCGCAGCCTGAGCTCTGGCTTCCTCCTGGACAGACCCCACCAGGAGTGTCCCCTGAGAACACTGGCGGGTGGAAACTGCATCGGGGTCGGCACAAGAAGGGCCATCCCGGGTAGCCCTCACCTCCTGCCTGCCAAGAGCTCATTAACCTTCCCCAGAAAGGTCCTTCGTGTAAGTGCTGGCCTTCCAGAAGGCTCCCACCTGAACTTCCCAGGATTCTGAGTGTCTGCAGCTGTAGCTGGTAATCTGGAGGGGGAAGAAAGAAAATTGACTCCTCCCTGAAACCGTAACCAGCTTAGAGCCTTCTCTGGACCCAACCCGCAAACCCTGAGATCCTCCAAACGGGGCCGTGGTGGGGAGCAGAACAGGGTCTGGGATGTCAGGGGTGAGAGCGTAGTGTGGGCCTGCAGACGGGCAGGGGTGGGGGCAGATGAGGGAAGGGCAGGCGGGGAACGGGGTAGACAAGGGACGGGGCAGGTGACAGACAGGGCAGACAAGGGACAGATGAAGGACAGGGGCAGACAACAGACAGGACAGATGAGGGATGAGGGAGACGAGAGATGGGGCAGATGACGGACACGGTCATACAAGGGATGGGGTCAAAGGAGGGACGAGCAGACGAGGGACAGGGCATATGACGGGCAGGGCAGGTGGAGGGGTTAGATAGCCTCTCCCAGACCCTGTATTTAGGGTCACGCTCACGGGAGCCAAGACCCCTGTGTTAGTCTGAGCCCACCTCGTCCCTTGGCACAGGTGTGTCACACATAGGCCCCCACCAGGGCAGCCCAGGGAGTGACTCTGTCTTCCCGTGGGCAGATACAAACTCCCTTCATGCATCATTCATCACAAGATCGTCCCCCTTCTTTCCATTGCACTGTGACAGAAGGGACATCCGCAGGGAACACCATCACAAGATTGTCCCCCTTCTTTCCATTGCACTGTGACAGAAGGGACAGCCCGCAGGGAACACCATCACAAGCAAGTGTGATGACTCAGCACCCAGAGGGCTGGGGTGGCTGTGAGGCTGCCACACGGGTTTATGCATCTGCCAGCCTTCAGAGGGATCTGTGGGACAAGGAGGGGACCCTGGCACTGCTCCTAGGGTACTGATTACAGCTGCACCCACTGAGTATCTCAGGGTCACTCTGTATGGGGGTGAGGGGCATGCAAAGTCCCAGATGCAGGGTAGAGAAGAAACAGATTTTGAATCACTGTTGGACAGCAGCCTTACAAAGTCAGCTTCCGGAGAG
The DNA here is from genome assembly GCA_028571685.1 of Heterohyrax brucei. NCBI lineage: Eukaryota > Metazoa > Chordata > Mammalia > Hyracoidea > Procaviidae > Heterohyrax > Heterohyrax brucei. The sequence continues at coordinate 1,155,166 of CM053160.1, read as the reverse complement.
TGGTGTGTCAAACTGGTTCCTTCAGGTTCCAATTGCTGCTGAGATTTTGCATTTCCACCACAGGCTAAGCACTTAAGCACGATACCCCCAGGGTTCGTGTTTCCACCACAGAGCCATGCAATCAGAATCTACATTTTAACAAGATCCCCAGTGAGTCTTACAGAGAGCATCCTGGAAACCTGCTAGAAATGCAGCCAGAGACACGCAGCCGTCTGATGCCCACAGTCACAGAGTGTTCTTGAAGCCCTCCCTCAGGATGAAGAACCGGGCCACTGGGGAGGCTCCGGGAGGCGTTTCAGTCAGAGCGCTCCGTGCAGATGGCTGAGCATCTGCTGGGGACGGCGTCAGTGAGGAAAGAACAGGGCTTAAAAGAAACAGGAACTTGATCCCTCTCCCTCGTGTTCCCAAACTTTTCCTGAATTTCCCTCACGTAGAGACCACTGAAAAGGGCTAGAATGGTCTGGAGGGTACAGCACCCTTCCCTAAATCCAACCGTGGGAGCCAAACTGCAGAGAAGGGTGGGGGCGGGGGCTTGTCCCGCTCTTCCCACACCAGTGGGATGACGCCTAGTGGAATAATAGTCGGCAGGGCGTGGAGCCACCAAGATCAGATGGAACACAGACCTGTAAGGATGGTGTCATGGATCGAATTTTGCTCCCCCCCAAATCTGTGTAGCTGTTAGGCTGGGCCGTGGTTCCTGGTGTTGGGTGATCTTCCTCCGTGTTCAAATTCCTGCCTCGGTGATCATTACAAGGGTGGCTGCGGGACAGTTGGGTTGGTGGGACAGGATTCAATGTGTCTGTTTGTTTTGTGCCTTGAGGTGGTCTCTTGGGATACAAAGGAGAGACTCTAACAGACATTTGGGGACCTGACTCCGCCGGGAGAGCGGCACCGCGACTAGGGTGCATCCTCTGCGCCTGAGGTTTCCGTGCTGGAACGCTCTCAGACTGAATCTGGACTCAGCCGGCTGGACTGCGATGATCTCTCCTACTGAATTTGGTTTGTAGCTTATGGGACGGTGACAGAATTTCTCCCTTTAAAGCCATCTGCTTGTGAGGTTTCTGTTAAAGCAGCACTAGGTGACTAAAACAGACGGAGCGTGGACCAATCAGAATGGGACGTGAGCTACTGTGAAGGGGCTGTGGGTGGATCACGCTGGAACATGGACCAATCAAAATGCAGCATAGGCCCGTCAGAGCGGAGTGTGGACCAATCAGAATAGGGCGTGAGCTAATGTGAAGGGGCTGTGGGTGGATCACGCTGGAAAATGGACCAATCAAAATGCAGCATAGGCCCGTCAGCACGGAGCGTGGACCAATCAGAATGGAGCATGGACCAGTCGCGTAGAGCAATCAGAATGAAATATCAACCAATCATCACAGAGCCATGGACCAGGTCCATGGTCCATGGACAGAGCCTGGACCCGTCAGGACAGGCACCTGTCAAGGACCCAGCACAGGTGCGGCGCTGTGTCTGGCATGCGCTCTGCCGTGAGCCTTCCTCCCCAGGGTTGTCTCTGCAGCCCCCGGCCCAAGCCCCGTTCCTGCATGGCAATGGGCACGGGGCAGGAGCCTGGGGATGTACCCTGTCTGTCCGCCTGCGCAGGAGCTGGGAGATCTCAGGTGGCCTTAGGCCTGAAGCACCACCCGTACTCCCCTGCTCCTGGGCCGGCTGAGCATCACAGCCACTGAAGACAATTCAGAAATGTTCCCAGGAGCAGACAGTGCGACCTGGTGTAATTAATATCTAATAGCCTGTTGACACTCACTGTAAATGATGAGCCGTTCTCCCCATCCTGACCTACCTGATCGCTGAGACTGCGGGAGAGGGTCATTTTAATCCCACTGCAGCGTTCGGCCCCTGAGGCCTTTGTGCGTCTGAGGACACATTTATGGTCTCGCCGGCTGGTCCTGCATTCACCCAGCTCCTGTCCGGCTCTGGGCAGGGGAGCACAGTGGAGGGGCACGGGGCTGGGCCTACATTGCTGGAAGAAGCCTTGAAATTGTGCCATGGTCCAGTATTCCAACGACAGCCTGTACACCCAGGGCAGCAGTGATCAGGACCTCACTAGTGACCTTTAGGTCCAGTGATGAGTGGGTTCCAGCATCCATCACCAAGAGGAAGTGCAAGAATAGCAAAATGAAAACAGAAAGAAATAGAAAAAGAGTAAGTGGCAGTTTGTCCAGTTTTCAAAACAGAATGTGTAGCAGATAAATCAGAGGGCAGTGACAACAGGCAGAGCTGAGGTGGCCGGAAGGTAAAGGCCACAAGCCAGGCCACCTGCCCGGGGGAGCTGAGTGTGCAGTCAGGAGGGGGCTGGTGGCAGTGATGGGTGCGGAGATGCTCGTCTGTCCTCGTGGAAGAAAGAAAAAGGGAAGACAGGCACCAGCCTTACACCATTCCCCAAAGTAATTTCAGGTGGATTTAAAACCTAGATATAAAACAAAAGTATAAAAACATTGGACAAAAAGAAAAAAGAAAGCATTTTGGAAGAACAAGAGACCTGAAATGAGATGAAAATGCAAAAAGCTGAAATGCAGAATACACTGCTTTGACTGCATCCAAACTTAACACGCCATAAACTGAAGTGCAGATAAGAGATAAGCCACAGGCTCAGAGAAAGCATTTGCACTGCATACGTTTCTCATGGAAAATTGGTAAACACCTTCACAGGAAGATATGAAAAACATAAGCAACTCTACAGAACTTCAGACAAAGGACAAAATCAGGCAATTCATGGGTGAGAAATTACAAACAGCCGACAAACACGGGAAATACTAAGCTAAGTAGGAACAAATGAAACACAAGTCAAAGTGGACACTGTCCACCTGTGCAACAGGTGAAACTGAGCAAGAGACGGGGTACAGGCAGTGGTCAGGAGGCGGGGACCTCAGTGGCATGAGCCTGGTCCAGAAAGCACTCTGGGGCACCAGGGACAGCACAGCGGGCACCAGCCCTGGGACTGCACAGTCCCAGGCTGCTCATCCGCCCGGGGGAAACTCACAGGCGGGCACAGGGTGACTGTTGGAGTGACACCGCAGTGGGGACCGTGAGCCTGGAACGCAGCTTCCTCCCTGCTCTCTCTCGTTCAGGGTGCTGCCGGGTTGTTTTCACACACAGGTCTGCTCCCCGAGAACCACTCTGCACCATCGCCAACCGGCCCAGGTTCGACTCAAGTCCGTCGGGGCAGAAACCCAGGAGACACGAGGTCTGGGCAAAACCCTTTCTCTCACAGACTTCCCACTTGAGCACGTGCCTGGAAGCCAGCGCAGAGCTGGAGGCCACGTGGACAGGGCTGCTCATGGCCTTAACATGGAGACTGACTCAGGGTGTGAGGGGTGGGGGGCTGGGGTTTCTGTGGACACGCAGGCCACCCCGCAGGCCATGGACAGCATGTGACCGAGAGCCCTACAAGCCAGACTGTTGTCTGGACAGTGCCCTCAGACCTGAGCTCTAGCCCCCTGAACCCACTGTTGAGTGGGCTGGATGGGCAGCCTCTGGACACACGTGGGGCCCGTGGACACTCCCTGCCCGCCGGTCCTCGGCTCCAGTGGGATCATGGCAGGGGCTCCCTCTCCATCCACACCTGACCAAGCGACCACTCTCCCCTCGATGTGCTGAGCCCAGACACAGCGTGGCTGACCCACGTGGTGTCCACCCTCAGGCCTGACTCATGCTGGGGGGCTGGCCGGGCACCCCGGAGTCCGGCTGAGGAGGATGGCTAGTCGGCTCCATGACTCAGACCTCACTGCTGGCCCATGGAGGCTTACTGATGCAGGCCAGATTGGGGGCCGAGCTGACCTGTTGGGGGACGTGCTGGGAACCGGGCCCAGGACCGGGGCTGGAGGGACAGAGGGGCCTAAGACGGGCTGGGATGTCATGCAGCAGATGGTCTCTACAGGGACACCCTTCACTCCTCCCCTGCCCCTTACCCTCTTAGAGAAACACATCCATGAATCAAGCACTCGGACAAGCTGAAGGGCGCGGGACGCGCAGACAGCGAGTTCCGACAAAACCTTGAAAATTTATGTCTCAATCTGTTCCCGGTCACAGGGTGAATCTGCTGCTCGGGCTCATCCATTTTCGGAAAGGAAACTTTGCTCAGAAGAAGTAGCACCTTCAGAAGTGTGCTCTGCTCTCACAGCTGCAGAACAAAAGGTCCTCAGGCCAAGCCGGTCCATCTGGGAGTCCCCTAGATGCCCACAGCCACAATGTCCTCACCACAAGACCCGAGGGTCCTCGGCCAGGAGCTGTGGGGACACCAGGTGCTGGAATCTGTGGCTGACTTGGACTTGCCGTGTTTGCTGGAGTTTCTCGGCCAAAGGACAGGCTCGTTGATTTGAGAGGCCAGGGACCAGCTAGGAAGCCCATGGGGGGCTGGAGGAAAGAAGCAGGGTCCTCACACACTGAGGGGGCTGCTGCGTTCTCCTTGGCTGGGGTCCTTCCCCACGCGCTTTCTGGAGGCAGGGCCAGCTGCACCATTCCGAGGCGGGAGGCTAAAGGGAAGCGTGAGGCCACCTGTCCAGCCCTCAGTGGGCACGGCCCCAAGGGTCTCGGCTGCCTGCCGGTTGACCCCAGTGCTGAACTGGGGTGGGTGAGAGGTCCCTGACACAGCCTGACCGGGTCACGGATGGTCACAGTAGTTCCCACCCTGAGGCCTCCGTGGTCCCAGCCCAGGTGACAGGGATGGCCAGGGCACTCCTCAGGGCCAGTGGGGTTGCATTTCTCTGCATGACAGGCCCTGCCTGACATCTGTCCGCATCCACTCAGTGTGACCAGCATGGTCCCACCACAGCACCTCTCACTGCCACCAACAAAGGCCATGTCAGGTCACCGCACTTCCTGAAGACCCCCAGACCCTAAGGGGTTTGAAGACGGAGGCTGACTCAGGAGGCGACAGGTCGTGGGGGCAGCAGAGAGCAGCCTTTCAGCTACACCTACCCTTGTCCCCACCTGCACAGCCCAGTCCGGGTGCTCACCACCGCAGCAGCTCACCTGCTCCGTGCCACCTGACGCCTCCCTTCTGTGACGGCAGCACAGCCCAGCACGTCAGAGCCCATGATCAGAGGGGGTGGGACCAGACCACCATCGTGGAATCAAACGACGACAGTCTAACGATGACAGTCTCAGGTCCTCTGCAGCACCCACACTCAGGACCCACAGTCCTCACTGCTACGGCGACATAAAGCACACCCTGGGACGCTGTGCTTGGACTAGCACAGGGGGCCTGGAGGAGCCCCCGTTCTGCGCGCTGACCCGCGATACTGGGCCTTGAGAGCAGGAGAGCATTTGTACCACACCCCACAGAAACACCACGTCCCTGTGTCCCTCACCTGGCGGAGGTCTAACATGGTAAAATTGGAAACACACAGGCAGAAACGTGCTAGTCCCCGTGACTCCTCAACTCTCAGATGATCCATTGTCCACACAGCAGCCACTCAAGTCTCCAGGGCTAAATCGACAGCTCCTGGGAGCACTCAGAGTGACACCCACCGGCCTCGCCATGACCTGTGAGCCTGCTGACCGCCTCACCTTCCTCCAGACACCTTTCCTGGACCCCCCACTGCAGCCCCTCCTGCCTCCTTCTGTCCCGGAAGGCCCCCAGGTCCCTGCCGCTGCAGGACCTGTGCCCATCAGGGCCCCTCCGGTGGGAGCAGCTGTCCCTGTGTGTCGTCTGCGGGCTCCTCCTGCCTGTTGCTCAGTCTTGGCCCGAGGAGCCTCCTGAGAGAGTCCAGACCAGGCTGCTGAGGACCCCACCCCCACCTTGCAGATGCTCCCCATCACAACGGTCTGTTCCCTTTCTTCTTCCCACCACTCTCAACATCTCACCTCCCTACTGTCCACTCACGTTCTGGAGTGTCAGCTCCAGAAGGACAGCACAAATATCCGTCCACTGGGAGACCAGCAGAGCCAGGACAGAGCAAGGCACGGAGTAACTGTCAACACGGGCCAACACGGAGATGACTGGTGGGGGTGGCGAAGGATGGCCAGTAACATGGCCCAGTGCTCAACTCCAGCCCCAAGTAGCAGAGCGCAGGTGAGGGGAGGCCACTGACTGGTGCCTGGACTCCAGGGAGACTGTCAGTCAACTTGCATCGAGCCCTGAGTTGGTCGGGGCCTGGCTGGTGTCTGAGCATGTGGGTGCAGCCTGGAGCTGGGGCAGAGGCAACACCCCTAGTCTGGGACATGGCTTCAGGTGCTGAGGAACTGTCTAGAGAGCTTAGTCTGCTGTCAGCTCTGCTCAGAGACGCGAGGGACGCCCGCTTCCTGCTGTCCTCTCAGGCAGCCCTCGGTGGGGCAGGGGCAGTCTGGTGTCAGGTCTGATCCTTGTCTTTCCCCTGGTCCAGCCCAGTAACGGCCTGCCCCTCCAAGGACGGCACCCCTACCAGGATCCTGACTGGGCTGAGCTGCCTGGGGGCAGTGGCAGGGGAAGGGGAGAAACGATGACGGAGCAGGAATGAGGGAGAGCTGAGAACAAGCTCCCCCAGAGCCCAGAGGGTGACCCCAGAGGGCCTGGGCCTGAGGATTGCTCCCTTCCCCTAACGGCCGGGGGACAAGGCTGTGCTCACCATTTACAGTTGTCCCCTTGGCCCTGAAATCTGGCACATCTTTCCCCCCAGAGCCTCCGCCTCTCTCAGGGGTCACTGCAGAAAGTACCAGAAGGCCTTCTTATTTCCTCTAGTCATTGACTCAAGCACCAGGGAACTTTCTAGAACTTAGGCTTCCATCAGGGAGAGGCTGAGTGTTCCTGGAAAAGCTGACAGCTTCATTTGGTGCCAGACCTGAGACAGACACAAGGAGAATGGTTTCAAGTGACAGAAATCCCAGCTGATACCAGTTTAAGGAAAATTGACAAGGTAGTGGCCTCCTGAGTTGGAAGGTCATCAAGCACAGCTGCACCCAAAGCCCCCGTGAAGTCGCCAGTCCTTGTTTTCTTGTCCCTACTCTATCCCAGCTTGCTTTCCTGCACACTGGCTTCATCCTCAGAGAGGTTTCTTCTCAAGGGTTTGGTTCCTTGAAATGCCCAAAGGTCGTTCTCATCTGTCCAATTGCTGCCTGACGGTACTCGAGGGATCGTTTCCTGAAGAGTTCTAGAAAGAGGGCTGCATCTCTGAACCCATCATGGCGTGAATACTGACTGTGCTACCGGACTGCAGCCGGTCACTGGCCAACTCTGGACCCGAGGGCCAAGTCAGCTGCACCTGCCAACAGGGAAGGAGAAGACAGGGTGCTAGATGGGAAAAGCAGCGCGTGGCCATCACGTGGGGGTGGATGTGCAGGGGCAGTGAGCATACAGAACCCGGCCTTGCTGATGGCTGATCCTGACAGGGGGTCAGCTGGAGTTTCACAGATCAGGGGTCCAGTGGGAGCACCACGCAATGGGCCACAGGGCCCCCACTTAGCACCCCGTTCAGGCTACTTTCCGGGGAAGGCGGTTGTGAGGGGCAGGGCTCTATCCTTTGCCCAGAAGACCCAAGAATCTGAGCACACTCGGGCGGGCTCTGTCCACCATTTGGTTGCCATGGCAATGGGAGGCCTGGCCAGTTGGAATGCTGTCCACTTCCTCTCTGTTGTCCTGGTAACAGGATGCAGAGTAGCTCGAGACATCCTCCAGTATGAACAGTGACTTTGTTTTCCTAACACAGTGACGGCGTCCCAGAGCTCCACTTCTTTCTCAAGGAACGCTTAACCCACCGATAACCTCAGGCCCACTCCTGCTGAGTCTCTGCCCTGCCGGGTCCTCCCCTTGCTGCTGACCACGGCCCTGGACAAGGCCCTCCCTGGTCGCACACCTCTTCCCCTGGTGCTCCTGTCCTCTCGCAGAGTGCACCTGGGCTCTCCCCAGCCCACAGAGTGGGACAGCCACCCCCAATCTCAGCACCGTCAGAAATGTCACTTGTATTTTCGTGTGACTGAACTTGATTTTTAGAGCTTGTTTCGCTATGAGTAATGATGGCTCATCTGAGAATTGTGGGGTCCCTACCCCCACAGGGCTTCTAGTACAGTGTCCAGTTGGGGGGTTCCTCTGCACGATCTCAGCCAGGTGCTTGCCGGGGGCACGGGCGCTGCCAGAGGCCCTCAGCCACGTTCTCTGGGGTTCAGTGATGGGAGGTGGGCAAGTGGGCTTTGCTGTGCCTGATGGGACTTAGTGGTCACATGCTTACCCTTCAGTCCACTTAGGGGGTGATGCTGAAGTGTCTTAAGGCTCAGGTCAGGGTCCTGCCCCTTCCCTGGAGGGTGGGCTCAGCTTCCAAGAATGAACCTGTTGTTGGCTATAGGGGCTAGAAACGACTGTCTAGAACCACACTGCTGTCCACTGGCCCGAACCTCGAGTGGGTGGGGATCCCCGCGTGCGGCCGGGAATGGACATGTCAGGTGGGGAGGTAAGACCCAGCACCCACAAGGTGAGAGACGGACTCAGGGCAGAGTCCATGCCCCAGGCATTAGGGCTCATCACAGGTCACACACAGGGACCCTGGTAGCCCCTGAGTCGTCAGTGGGTTGGCTGAGACCCCAGACAGTGTGGTCTATGGCCCCCAAACACAGAGCTCCAGAGGGAGGCTTCACAGTTAGGAGAGTCATGGGGCTTGTCCTCAGGGTCCTTGATCCTTTCACCCTTCCTGTGCCCGTGGCTGCCTCCTCCCCAAGCCTCACAGCAGGGCCAAGAGGGACACGGGACAGACACCTGTGAGGCAAAGAGGCTGCCGGCTCATCTGGCGGAGCTCAGCCTGCTCCCGTGGCCCCTTGCTGCACCGTGCCACCTGCTGTCCATGCTGTGCCGTTGTCTGGGCCCCCAGAAGGTGGGGAGGAGGACAGCATCAGGGCGCAGGGCACCGTCAGACAGGTGTCAGCACACTGCAATCTGCTGGGGGGCAGGCGCATGACCCTCCCTTCAGTCAGTGTCATTTCAAATCTGGGCATGGCCCCAGCTCTGCCCCAGGTCCCTGTCCGAGGTTCTGAGTCCTGTGCAGGATGGGAAAACCTCCCTAGGGTGTTTCTTAGGCAGGAACACACAGGTGTCCTACCGTGGGCTAACCTCTCCCCCAGGGGCTGGAGGAAACTGAGTGCGTCACTGAGACACGTGGACGACAGGCCAGGGCTGTGCACGGAAGCTGGGGGATGTCCCCACGAGTGAGGCGTGGGCAGGGCAGCAGCTCAGGTAAGGGCTGACAGAGGCCCTGCCAGGGGCCACGTTGCTCCAGGCCCTTCACACAGAGGAGCACACACACCTATGTCCCTGTGGGCCGGCATCCAAGTGGGGGCGAGGAGGAAGCCAGCTCTCAGAAGAGGGTCTGGTGGCCTTTCTTCCTGTGCCCTCACTGCCCCCACCATCCAGCCATACCCGCTGTCCTCTGACTGCGTCCAGATCCCCTGCACCCAGCCCTGCCTGGTCCAGATGATCCGTGTGCTGTGGGGACATTACAGTCTGCAGTCTCCTACCCATCATCTGCTGTGACACTGGTGCCCAGGAGAAGCAGGCCCAAACTCAGTGTTTGAACATACTCAGGAGTTTCGACACATGCCTGGAGCTCGCCTGGACAGTTGTCCGTCTGTTGTGGGTGTGGTCACATGTAGGGGGCTGCTGGCACATCCAGGATGCCTCGTTGCACAAGGGCAGACTCTCTGTACTCCACAGGACGTGGGCTGTCCTGGGAGTGCCCATCCATGGCAACTAGGAAGGACAGGAGGCAAGTGGACACCCACCGGTTCCTGGACACCCAGCTCAGAACCGGGAGCCATCACTCCCAGGTCATTCTGCTACTGCAGCCAGGTCCCTGTGGGGATGGAGACGACTTCCTGCAGTGAAAGTTCCCTCAGGGTCACACGCCAAACATGTGGGCATGAGAGCAAGAGCTCAGTGTGGGCAGAAAGCCCCTCCCCCAGGGAGACGACCCAAAAGCTCAGACACCAAGGTTACGGGCACAGGGGTGAAGGTGAGGCCATCACTCCAACCTGCCCTGGCTTATGCCCGCCAGGTCTGCTCATCCAAGGACCCAGGTGACCTTGTCGTAAGACAGACCAGGCTGAGTCACCTCCCCATTCCCAGTCCCCCAACAATGCCTGCAGGATGACCTAGAGTCCCAGTCCCTGTGTCCTGGTGGACAAGGCCCCACTGGTCAGCGCCCCAACCCTTTCCCTGCCTCCACACCTTCCCCAACTCCTCCACTCACTCGGGTCCAGTCTTAGGGCCCCTCCCACCTCCGATGGGAAAGAAGCGAGGTCCCTCCACTCTGTCACCTTGGAAGGAACCCTACTGCTCTGGGCTTCTCATGTGGGCCTTCCCCAGACACTGTGCTGCCATCTGCTGAGAAACAGCCCTGTGATGTCACTCAACAGCTGAGATACCTGGGACCTGAGTTGGTCAGTGCACAACCTGGACGCCCGTACCTGGCAGCCTGCCCCTCCTCCTCCACACCCACCCTGACAATGTGGGCTCTCTGTTAGGTGCCGGTCTCCGCTCTGTCCCAGCCGTCACAGGGAGTGCTGGCCATCATACCCAGGGCAGCCTTTCTAGTGCAGGGGACAGTGCCTGGCGCACAGGAGAGACATGACACGTGTTGGTAGGATGACAGCGTGAGGTGCCACAGGAATAAACGCATCACTGAGGAACAGCTCTCCTTGCTGCCCCATGCCCTGCCTGGTGTCTTGAAAGGCCATGATCCGCGGTGACTGGGTGACGTCATTTCCCAGCTAGATCCAGGTGTTGGGCCTGGCCACGTCCTCTGTCTACAGGACTGTATCTGAGCCCAGCGCCAAGTGACCAACTATGCCATTGAAGGAGGACCTAAGAAAACACACCTCACTCAGGCTTCACGTAAATGTTTGCTTTGAAAGTCATTTGATTTCTGTGAAATTGTTTTGAGTCACACATTGGACTTCTGAGCAGCCAGTGATGGCTGTCATGAGACAGTTTCCTCTTCTCAGGGGGCACTGTCTCCTCAATTTCATCATTGGTGGGAGCAGTCCTGACCAGTCAACCTCTCAGCCCGTGTCCTGGGTGACTGTGACAGCTTTAGCCTCTCTGAAGGTCAGTCATTCTTCTCTGTTTGAAAGATGACAAAGCCAAAGCCACTGCATGTGACTCTGCTGCTAGTCTGTGTTGCACTGGCCTCCCTCGGGGACATGCCATGTAAGGTGCTGGACAGCTGACTGTGTGACAGGCTCTCACTGAGGACTGGAGTACAAGGACCCCTGCGACCTGGACGTGTGAGTCTGGACGCTGGACAGCAGTGTGTGTCCACCCCCCAAGAGTGGGCAGGGCTTCCCCAAGGTGTGGGGACATGAGTCAGAGCAGAGGGGGTCCCGGTAGCACGCAGCCCAGAAACACCAGCCCACCCATCCCCGTGGGAATACCAAGACTCTGGGTGACTGAGCTCAGGGTGGCCATTAGGGACGGTCTCCCTCCCACTGCAGGCTGCCTGGCAGATGTATCCTGGTGACTGACTTGGGGTGAGAAGCGGCATCAGTATTCCATGTGTGTGAGAAGTAGATTAAATTTAGAAAGACGGAGGAGTTGGCTGCATCTGCTTCTGGAGATAATGACATGACATCTGCCACAGAGGAGACGAACGCCGGCTCTGGGCCAGAGCAGGGACCCGCTGGCCCAGTCCCTCTGTCCCAGTGTCCCTGTGTCTGGGCTGCGGAGCTCCGAGGGAAGGAGAGATACAGTGGGACTGGGCACCTGCTGGGTCCTTTCTGGGTTTGTGCACAGGAGAGGTTTTAAGGTCACAAGTTCCAACAGGGGAGACTTGCCCCAAGAACGCACAGGGAGGGAGTTCGGGGCAGCCTGAGGTCAGCATCGGTACAGGCCCCTGTCCCCCAGGGCCAAGGGGCAGAGAGGGGTAACAGTTCTAAGAGAGGGGCCACCCTCAGGATCAGGGCTTTGCCCCAGTGATGGGGCACAGAAACCACACAGCCCGTGGCCTGGGAGGACCCCAGCCCTTCGGTCCTGTGAGCCCACGCATCCCCAGCCTCCCCGGGCCCCTCTGAGCTGGGTCCCCTGAGTCTGTTCCCAGGGCTACAGGTACCTGGCCCACCCCCCAGGTCCCTAACAGGGAGGCCCAGCCGGGAAATGGCCCACCTGTCCCGGGACCCCGTCATCCCGTCACCCTGGACCCTGGCCTCACGGGAGCCCCACCTGTTGGGGACCAGGAGACAAGCCCGCGGTCACACACAGGGATGCCTCCGGGGTAGAGGCCGGTCCGCCTGCGCAGGGCACCGCGTGTCGGTGAACAAGCAGTAATCCGTCACAGGTTCCTCCAGGGGAGGCCTCCACAGCACAGCTGAGGGGACAGCAGGGACAGACCTCCCGGTGACAGGAATGAGGTCCTGCCCTGGGCACTGGGACGCTAACCGGGTTAGAAGTGCAGCTTCCCTTGTGCCCCACCGTGGGGTGTGTGGCAGAGAGAGCACGTGACACAGTGCTGCCCCCTGTGCCCTGTGCCCTGTGCCAGCGCCCCAGGCTCTTGGAACACAGCCCTCCAAGGCATCCGCACATTGCTGCCAGCCTCTTCTCCTGCGGCCCGCCAGCTTCCTCAGCAGGCCGTCTTCCTGGACCCTCCGTGACCAGATACCTGTCACCACCTGGGAGCAAAGGATGGAGGTTAGGAGCTTGGCCAGCCCAGAAACGGAGCACCCAGATGCAGAACTGAGGCAGCAGCTCCCAGCCACTGGCCCTGCGGGTGCTCCCTAGATGCTGTGCACATGCCCCCAGATGGTATGCAGTGGACGGGAAATTACTGGCTGCCTGGGTACCATGGAGATGGTGCCATAGCAACCCACACGGCACCCTCCACCAGGAGCACGTGGGGCTCATGAGTGGAGGTTTCTCCAGTAACACAATGGCCCTGGAGACAAGGCTGGAGCCACTCGGCACGCGGGCCCTGACATCCAGGACGAGGAATGAGAACTCGGAATGTGGCAAGTCCAGGCCGCAGCCACTTAGCACACGGGCCTCAACACCCAGGACCAGGCAGGACACCAGTACAGGGTGGCACTGAAAACTCATGTGGGGATCACGACTCAGTGCTGTGACTACAGTGACAGTCTCCTGTCACAGCTGGGTCAGTGGAGTCTGCCGAGTGCTGACGTTAGCCCACCGAGTCTCACGCTGCGAGGGCGGAGTGCTACCCAGATCTGCACCCAGGAGCCTGTGCCAGGCCCACCCACTGCTCAGCTCCCAGACGGGGTGTCGCTGTTCTGACCACAGAGCCCCCAGCTCACAGGCTTCTGGCTGCCTTCCCACCCCCGCTGTCCCCTGCTCAGCTGAGATGTGACCGGGCTCCTTCTCACTAGGGCAGGAGGGCACAACACCGAGGCCAGACCCCTGGGGTGGTGTCATCGAACGCCTCTCCGTCTCTGACTTCCTTTGCACCCTCCAACCCTCAGGACTGACGTTGATCTGGATCAAAACCCTGCAGCAGACACACCGCATGCAGAGCACAGGCCCGCCACGTCTCCGCTCCAGGTGGTGGAGCGGACGGAGTCTGTGGGGCCGTCACTCCACGGGTGACATTCTCATGCCCTCCAAGACGTGATCTGTGACTCAGGTGTGGAGCAGGTGGGGCCTGCAGCCTTTCTCCAGGGCGCCCGTGATGGGTGATGATCAGAGGCACAACAGACGTGCCCCTCAGGACCACAGTGACTCCAAACTTACCGTTAACGGTAGTTTTTCTGCCATCCACATGGACATGCGGGAAGCTGTGGTAACTGAGAAAATCTCAGATCTCACCAGCCAGTTCTTTGGGGAAACGCTAAATTTCATAATTACTGGAGTTGACACGTTATCTGTTTGTAGACCTAGGATAACCATTCCTTAGCTACGATTTTGCAGGTTCTGTTTTACTTCTCGTAGGAAACATCTTTACTGTGGGCCTCGCAGGTGTGTGGAGGGCCCTGAAACCTTGGCAGATCCAGGCCGTCTCAGCCCAGCCCAGCAGTTTCCACCCCGGTAACGTCTTCACCAGCCTGCACGCCCCTGGGTCCAGGCGGCTCGGGCCTCAGGACTGTGTGGTCTCCAGGATGTCCTGCAAACACAAGGAGACGGAGACTCGGGGGAGATGTCAGGACCCCGAGAAGACACAGCCCATGGCAGAAAGCATTCCCAGTGGACTGTGGAGTGGCACCAGTGAAATGTGTCTGTGTGTGTGCGTGTGTGCGTGTGTGTGTGAATATACGTGCACACCCGCATACGCACACAGCCCCCCGTGTCTCCCCCAAGCTGTTGCAGACCTATAGTCACTTGCCACACTCTGTGGGCTTTTCTCTTCCAGTGTAGACGATGTCCTGACCCCGAATGTAACTATAAAGGGCACCTCACAATTTTCGCAGGCCGCGCGGGTTTCCTGTGAACAGATGTCTGCGGCCTCTCTGGCAGCACAAATGGTGGCGTGCTGGGTGTCTGCGTGTGCCCACCGTGTCACCCAGGGTGTCTGCATTTGCCCCCCGTGTCACTCGGGGTGCCTGAGTGTGCCCGCCGTGTGACTTGTCACGCCCGCCTGCCACTCCGTCACATGCCACTCCGCAGCACATGTCACGCTTTGTCCACTTGCTCAGCACTGGTCGTCTCCATCATCTCCGATGCGCCTGCTGCGTCAGCAATGCTCTCGAGTGTGACTGTCTGCACACACCTCCGGCCACCACTCCAGGGTAGGTGTCTGGGGCAGGTGCTGGGTGAAGACAGTCTGGGTGTAAAAGCTGCTACAAGCCCACCTCACGGGGCTGAGTTGGGGCTGCCCTGAGGAGGTGGGGGGACAGGAGAGAACAAGAGGGGCTGGGGACAGGCAGGGTCCACACATCCCATGTCAGGGGTGACCTGGGACAGGTGCCTTTGCTAGTGTGCTGGAGGAGTGAGGGGATCCCTGGGCAGCCTTCCCATAGTGGGCCTCTGTGAGGGCAGACGCAGTGTGTGGCCTGAGAAGATTTAGCACTAAAGAGGATTCTGGGGTGAACTGGGAGCCTCGGCGTCTGCCTCAGTGGCACTGCGGGAGGAGAGCTCATTCCTGGTTCCCTGTGGAGCTGAGGCCGGTCACGTCCTGCCTGACACCCAGGATCACCAGCAGGGTGCGTGCACGCAGGGAGGTGTGAGCTCTTCCTGCGTCCGTCGACTGGGTCACGTGTTGTCACCTACCCCCTCGTAGTGGCACGTTGCACAGTCCAACTTCCTGATGTCAGGACAGCCCCGGACTGGACCAGCCTGCCGTGGCCGTGCGCCTGCTGGGTCCCACTGGTGAACACGTTGTTGATGGTTTGGCATCCGTGTTCACGGACATGGTGTTTTCTTCTTCTCAAGGTTTTCTGTCAAGGTTATGAAGCCTCCTGATACTCTCTGGGAGAGTCTGTACGAGATGGGTCTTATTGTTCCTTTAAGTTTGGAATTCAGGTTTTCAGCCCATTTAGGACTGGTGAGACCTTGGGAGGCAGGTTTCTCATTACGTACCCTAATTCTTCCATAGTTATGACCACGCCCGTTCTCAGTTTCTTCTCGGGTCAGTTTTTGTAGACTTGTTTTCTCCTTGAGGCAAAACACAACGGCATCAGACGCGGTGTCCAGCGTTTTCTTCCTCTCTCGGATCCAGGCTTCTCGGGGCCCAGCGGCCTTGGCAATGCCTTTAAGCAAGCTTGTTTGTTTTTTTCCCTTCTTGTTTTGGTAGTTTAATGACCTTTTCTAATTGCTGTCAGCTGGAGGTGTGCTAGCAGGTGGTCTGCTGATATCACGAAGGAATACTTCTTTTAGTTACACGAGCAATATGTGAATAAATTTTCCTCATTTAAAACCCAAGGCTTAGAGAGAAGCCCAGTGTCTCTCTGGCTCACTCTCTTCCCTTGTCTGGTGGATCTCTAGAGTTCACAATTCTTAGTTACGTGATCTCTGCCATCCAGCAGGTTTCTCTGTACATTTATGTACATTTGTGTGTGCCCTCTGGAAATAATTACGGTCAACACAGGTCCCAGACCCCATCAGCCCGAGACTGGAAGCACTAGACGGTCCCCGGCTGACACCAGTGACCACCCTGACGGGGATGACAGCAGGTAGCCCCTGAAGACGTGGAGAAGAGTGGGGCGCAGCGCTCGGACTCTAGTAAAAAGACCAGACTTAAAGGTCTGACTCAGACCGGAGGGACCCCAGGAGACATGGCCCCAGACTCTTCGTTAGCCTAACACTGAATTCCTGGAGCCAACTCTTCAGAGATCAGACTGGACTCTAGGACAGAAAATGATACTGGTGAAGAACGTGCCTCTTAGCTCAGGTAGGTACAGGAGACTGAGTACCTCCTGCCTGGAGGCCAGATGAGAAGGCAGAAAGAGACCAGAGCCGGCTGAGTGACCACAGGGAACTCAGGGGGCGGGGGGGCGGGGGGACTGAGGGTGCCGTCACATTCCAGGGAGGATGCCTGGGGTCACACAACAATGTGTGTGTCAGTGTCTGCATAAGAAATTGATGTGAGTTGGAAACTGTCACTTAACGCACAATTTTAAAAAAGTAAATAAAAGGTCATAAATCACAGTCCAGCAGAGTAACTTTGAGGCAGGGAGTTACTCTGTGCCTCAGTCTTCTCATGTATAAAACGGAGATAATATTTTACAGAGTTGTCGGGTGGTTGACTGTGGGACCAAAGATAAAGCCCTTCGGCATTAGTGCCGGGAAGTCAGGGTTCGATGCCGTTGTCCCAGTCCTGAATCCTGCCCCACCACTCCTCAGCCTGTGGCTCCTTTCTGCTCTCAACAACAACACCCCCGGGGGCATGTCCCACAGCCACGCACAGATCAAGTAGATGTTTGAAAGGATGACAGGTCGCACTCGATGTGTGACTGCACCCTGGGTGAATATTGGCTATTTCCTAACTGATGGGCACCGACTACTAATACATTTCCTGTTACAATGTGGATGCAGTGTGCCTCCTGATGCCAACTCTGTGTGTGTGTGTGTGTGCGTGTGTGAGTGTGTGCTGTTTCTCATCACAGCACCCGAGCAGGCAGGCCTTCCCCACCTGGTGTGCAGGATGCGTCTGGGGAAACTGAGGCTCGTCCCTCTTTGTGTGGGGGCAGCTCCTAGCTTCAGGCTGCCTTCCGCTGTGGCGTCTGCTCAGAGCAGCTGCAGGGAAGAAGAACAGGCTGCCGGGAGAAGAGCAGTGTCCCTCAGGTGCCCGTTGTCCCCAGGGAGAAGGTTGCCCTCCCTTGCAGCCACACTCAGCCTGTTGACTGGGAACGCTGCAGAAGGGCTGTTGGGGTTTCTGTGTTAACAGAAGCACACACTGCTTCTGAGAGCAGAATCAAACTGAGAGCAGTTGCTGTTTTGGTTGCGTGGAAAACAAAGGGAGACCAGAGGGCAAGTTCTGCCCTTCCTGCAGGGCGAGGGGCTGTGCTCACCGCGCCCTCTCATGCAGAGCCGAGGGGCCAAGGGCAGGACGGCCTTGGATAAAGCCAGCACTGGAGGTGTGGGCACCGACGCTGTCCGCTTAGCTGCCTTGCCACGGGCACCCTGGACACCAAAGACACGTCAAGACCTGGACGAGGAGGGGGAGATGAGCCCAGCAGCTCTCGGGGGGCTGACTGAGGGGGCAGCCTGTGACGGCTGAGTGCCATGGCAGGAGGGGGCTCCAGATGAGCCTGGGGTCTTCCTCCGCACCTGGGGTTCTTTTGACCCTCCACACTCACCCTGTGGTCACCAGCTTCTCTCTCCCCTGAGCAGAGCCCCCTGAGCCGCAGGCTGCCCTCCTGGAAGCCACCCCCGGCCTCCTCACTCAGCGCCTCCCTCCCTGAAGTGCAGTAAGCATGAGAGTCCCGTGCCTGTCCCAGGCAGCTCAGGTCATGACGGGCATCAGCCCCTTCTTTCAGGGCCCTTGGTTGGACAGTGTGTCCCTGAGAGCCAGTGCTGATACCACGGTGAATGGTGAGATGGGTGCTTTGCCCGAGGGGTGACGTCATCAGATGAAGGGTATTCGTTTAGAGCCGTGGGTCTCCAGTTAGTGTATATAGAATCAGGAAAGGGGGGATTCAGGAAAGAGGCAGAGAGTAAACCAAGGGGAGTCCAGGGCTGGCCTGCAACCAGTGATCTAAATAATGACGCTTTCTATTTGTTTGTGGGAAACCTTAAGATCACAGTGGTTAGTGCTGCAGCAGCTAACCAAGAGGTCAGCAGTTCAAATCCACCAGGTGTTCTTTGGAAACTCTATGGGGCAGCTGTACTCTGTCCTGTAAGGTCACTAAGAGTCAGAATCAGCTTGGCGGCAGTGGGTTGGGTTGGGTTGGGTTGTTTGTACTCAGTTTTGCTTTGATAGCTATAAAACACCCCCCACGCGTCTTGTTGCTCAGAACATCACAACTAACGTGAAGCTAAAATTGCGGTGTCTTAGAATCGCAAGGAGCCAGGGATGCCGACCCTGGTCGCCCGTCTCCCTGGGGAGCCTGATGGCGAGACGAGGTGGGAGCTCCGGGTGGCCGGTCGGTGACTGCCAGTGGGTGGTGCAGACACTCGTGTCCCTCCTCTCGTTTCCATGCCGCACCCAGATTTGGCCTGATCAGTCAGTGCACTCCAGAGTTGAAATGATCACTGGGAACAATTTGATGAGGAGTTAAGTAAAAAAATAAAAAAGCATTTGTACCCAGTGAACTCGTACGGTGTGTGAATACCTACATGTATACAGTTCCAACCTCAAGTACCACATGGCTGTGTCACTAGCAAGGCCAAGAGTCGAGACTGCCACTTATAAATCCAAGTCAGGACTCGACCCGGGAAAAGAAAGAGGTGGCAGTTTCCAAGAGTACATCATCACAATTGCTCAGAGGCTTTCACTCTGAAAACTGGATTGCAAAGAAATGTAGGCTAAAGGCTAGATGAAAATATATTAAACATGCAATAGCTCAGAAAAATGGCAAGACTGGAGACTGTGCTGGTTCTTCTGCTATTTTGTAGTTGTTTCTGAACTAGAGAAAAACAGTGGAGAGGGAGACAATCAGAGATGTTTGTTTGGAGTTCAGGTTTCTGTTATTATTTTTATTCTTTTTGCTGAGAGTGTTTTCTCTTCCTGAGAGTTCACAGAAGCCTCTAGAAATAACAAAATGAGGCAGGGGTAGGAGGAAGATGAAGAAATCAGTGTTAATGTTTAAATGTCTGAGATGCACTTTGTGTGTACATCCAATTTCCCTTTCCCATACTGGATCGGAGCCTGAGGGGACAGGGCGTTGATGGCCGTGGGAAAGAACCACTCAGAGGAGGGAAAATGGCCACGCAGCTCAAAGGAAGTCATCAGTGTCACCGAGGTACCTGTAGGAACAGTGAGATTGGTGTGTGCATTGCTGTGCATGTTCTCAACAACAGCAACACAAATAACATGTTTTAAATGGCCTTTTGCCAGCTGGTGTGCACTGCAGTAGTGGACACAGTTCTGCTTTTTCATGTCCAGTCTAGGTGGGTCTAAATATCAAACTGAGAAGGCGATCTCAGTCACACAGCACCTGAGAGACGCTTTCAAGAACGGAATGGCACAAGGGACGAACGGAGTTTGTATTCAGTGTACAGGCCAATGAAACGTCCTCTGAAGAAATGCCTACTTATACAATGTTCTGCCAGAAGAGGTTTATTTTCTCAGGTGTCTGTCTCCCAGCTTGACTTTGAGCTGCTCAAGGACAGAGCCCGTCAGTGACTCAGCTTCACACGCTCAGCATGGCACACTCAGCACCCTGGGCAGACAGCTTGTTCCGTGGCTAAGAGCAGAGGCTCTGCAGTCAAGGTAGGACGTTGCACATCGCTTCATGTCTCTGAGGGAGACAGAGGTAAAAGCAGCTTCTTCACAGGGGGCTCAGAGTTGCCCCTTGTTGTCCTCAGACCCTGCTGGCTCTAGATCTCCAGGCTGAGATCCACCGGCTGAGACAGGCTGGAGTCTCAGGTCATGGAGGAGAAAGAGCCACAGTGGAGGAGGTCGCTATCTGCGGGCCAGTTGTGATGCAGGTGAGGCAGAGTGACAGTGGCCCAGAGGTGAGGTGTCATCAGCAATGTGATCTGAACCAACAGCCTCAGACCGTCCCTCAGACACTGTCGAGGGCGACTAACTCGCTGTGGTCTTGTCAGACCCGGCAGGCCTGGTAGCTGGCTGGAGCAGCAGCTCGCTGGCCACTTGGGTCCCCCGGACTACCCAGCTGTGTTGTCACTTGGTCTTTGTACGGTCCTTCAGTGGGTCTTATGCTTAGTTGTTCTGACAGTCCTTCCAGTTTATCACCTTCAGTCAATCAGTTGTTTGCTTGCTGTGTGGACGAACCTTCAGCCTTAGCACCCAGAGTTCATGTGCTGGGTACAGGTTGGTGCCTGTGGACGAGTCTTCTAGCCTTAGTACCCTGAGTCCACGTGCTGGATACAGGTTGGTGCACATGGGCGAGCCTTTGGGTCTCAGCACCTTTCAGTCTCATTGCCTGATGCTATAATCACATGGCTGTAGTTAGGTCAAGTGCTTTACAGATCCTCCTCCTCGCATCACCCTGGACAGCTCTTCCTTCTCAACTCAGCTCCATGGGTGGCCTTCTTCAGAAGTTCAGTCCCACCTCAGTTCCGATGACACCATGTCCTCCCCCAACTCCTCAGCCATGCTGAGGCATGGCACCACTCCCTGCTGCTGAGTCTCAGGACTGTCTTCCCAGGCTCTTTTCAGCCCTTCCCTGACTTCTGTAACTAGTTCAGAGCTTTCAGGTCCTCTATCAAACCATCTGCTTTGGGCTGTTTTCCTGATGAACCCTGACTTATAAAGTGCTCAGTACAATGGGCCATGATTTCTAGAATGTTAGTTGTTACTTTGCACCACTGAGTCTATTCGGAATCCTTGTAACCCCTTATGACAGAGAACTGCCACGCAGGGTGTCCTAGCTGTGAGCTTCACGGGAGCACATTGCCGGGTCTTCTCCCCTACTGAGCAGCCACGTGCTCACCCGGCATGCCACGGGGGCTCCTGTGAACCACCATCTCTAAAGTGGGCATCTTCAGGTGCGCGGGCGGAGCTGGTGCCACCGTACAGTGGTTGTCACACGTCTTGCCTGCATTTGATCAGTGTGGAAGAGTGAGAACAATGTAACATTTAGCAGATACTCCTGGCTCTGCCAAGAAAACACCCTTCTCCCTTTGGGAGACAACCGCTTTTCTTCAAGGAGACAATTATGAGCGTGGCGACAGTCCGGTTGGCCCCCCTCTGGTAGCAACTCTATGCACAGAGGAAGGAAACCCTGCCTGGTTCTGTGGCGGTTTTCACATCAGACCGCTGTGATCCATAGGTGTTCTTTTTAGATTGGTATGTTTTTATTTAATGCCTAACACATGGAGGGGTGATTCTTACTTTAGTATATTTCTCCTTGATTTATTTTCAGTTAATTTTAATCATCAGTAAATTTTCTAATTAATAGGAAAATCCTCAATGCAGAATTTTCTTTATTTTTATTTTGTTGCTGACAAAACAGCAAAACAGTAAAAACTCAACCGTTTTTACACACACAAATCAGTGACTATATGTCCTCTGAGTTGCGCCACCATTCTCACCCTCCTCTTCTGTTTCTCCCCCATTGACCTAAACCCAGTGCCATCGAGTTGGGTCTGATTCATAGCGACCCTAGAGTGCAGAGCAGAACTGCCCCATAGAGTTTCCAAGGAGCGGCTGGTGGATTTGAACTGCCAACCTTTTGGCTAGCAGACGTAGCACTGAACCCACTACACCACCAGGGTTTCCCCATTGACCTACTGCCCCCTAAAGCTGCTAATTTTTCAAGTTTCTGTTATCACTTTGATCCCATACAGATAGCTCTTAAGGAGCATAATGCCCCAGACCGACTTTCTTCACTAGTTAAGCTAAAGTATGTTTTAAGAAGACTTCAGGGGATGTTTTTGTTTGTTCATTATAGGCAGAGTCTAGTGCGTTCCAACTTAGAGCAGCGCGATGTGCAACAGGACCAAACCCTGCCCTGTCCTGTGCCATGCACACAGTCACTGTCATGCCTGAGCCCACTGTTGCAGCCACTGTGTCAATCCGTCTCCTTGAGGGTCTTCCTCTTTTTCACTGACGCTCAACTTTACCAAGTGTGATCTCCTTCCCCAGGGACTGATCCCTCCTGATCACATGTCCAGAGTAGGTGACATGAAGTGCTACCATCCTTACTGCTAAAGAGCATTCTAGCTGTTCTTCTACTGAGACAGATTTGTTGGATATTCTTTGCCAGGACCATAGTTCAAAGGTGCCAATTCTTCTTCTGTCTTCCTTATTCATTGCCCAGCTTTTCTATGCATGAGGCAATTGAAAAGACCATGGCTTGGGTCACTTTAAAGTGACTTATTTGCTTTTAAATAGAGGTCTCCTGCACCAGACTTGCCCAGTGCAATGTATCATTTCTCAACTGCCGCTCCCAAGGGTGTAGACTGTGGATCCAAACTGTCTTAGTTAGCAAGTGCTGCCATGAGAGAAATACCACAAGTCGGTGGCTTTAACAAAGAAAAATGTCCTCTGCCACACGCTGTGAAGCTAGAAGTCCAAATTCAGGGTGCCAGCTCCAGGGGAAGGCTTTCTCTCTGGGGGAAGGTCCTTGTTATCAATCTTCCCCTAGTCTACCAGCTTCTAAGTGCAGGAATTCTGGGTCCAAAAAACACATTATTCCCCTGGCACCTCTTTCTTGGTGATGTGAGGTTTCCTCATTTCTCTGTTCCCTTCTCTCACATCCCAGAAGAGACTCACTCCAGATACAACCTAATCTTTCAGATTGAGTCCTGACTCATTAACATAAATGCCTGTAATCCTGCCTCATTAATGGCGTAGAGGTACGGTTTACAACACAGGAAAATCACTCAGATGACAAAGTTGGCAATCACACCATACTGAGAATCATGGCTTAGCAAATTGTTACACATTTCTGGGTAAACCAATTCAATCCATAATGAAGTAAAATGAAATCACTGACAACTTCAACCTTTTCTTCATTTATCATGTTGCTTGTTGGTCCAGTTGTAAGGATTTTTATCAAAGACTGTAGTCTTTGATCTTCATCAATAAGTGCTTCACACTTTCTTTACTTCCAGCAAGCAGGTTGTGACATCCATGGTAGGTTGTTAACGAGTCTTCCACCAATCCTGAGGTGTCCTCGTGCAGTCTACTTTCTTAGCATACAGAGTGTGGTGAAAGAATTCAACCTAACACACACCTTTTCTGACTTTAAACCATGTATGAACCGCTGCCTCTTGATCTCCTACAGGTTCCTTATGAGCGAAACTAAGTGTTTCGGAATTCCCATTCTTTGCAGTGTTATCCACAATTCGTAATGATCCACACAGATGAATGCCCTTGCACAGCCAGTCAAACACAGGGCAACCTTGTTCTGATATTCGCTGCTTTCAGACAAGATCCATCTGACACCAGCAATGGTGTCCCTGGTTCCACATCCTTTTCTGAAACAGCTTGAATTCCTGGCAGCTCCCTGTCAACGTATTGTGGCAGTTGCTTTTCAGTGATCTTCCGCCCAGCTTTACTTGTGTGTAATGATATTGCACGATCATTTCTGTGCACTCGGTTGGATAGGCATAAATATGGATCTCTTACAGTAACTTGCCAAGTAGCATCATCTAAGTTTCTTGGCCTAGACGAAGCACTTCGAGCACAGCATCTCTTTGCTGAAATACCTCAGCTGGTGTTCCATCAGGTTCTGAAACCTTGTTTTACACCAGCATTCCCAGTGCAGCTTGGGCTTCTTCCTTCAGCACCGTTAGTTTTTTATTATATAGTGTGATTGTTACAATATGAAATGATTGAATGTTGACCAATTATTTTTGGTACAACTCTTCGTATTCCTCCCATCTTCTTTTGATGATTCCTGTCATACAGTATTTTTCCCATAGAATCCTTCAGTATTGCAACACAAGGCTTGAATTTTTTCTTCAGTTCATTCACCTTGAAAAACGCCAAGTGTGTTCCTCCTTTTTTGTTTTCTGTCTCTAGGTCTTCGCACAGCTCATTATTACTGTCTTCTTGAACCACCCTTTGAAATCTTCTGTTTAATTCTTTCACTTCATCATTTCTTCTTTTTGCTTTAGCTACTGGACACTCAAGAGCAAATTTTAGAGTCTCTTCTGACATCCATTCTGGTCTTTTCTCTTTCCTGTCTTTTTAACGACCTCGTGCTTTCTTTCTGTGTGATGTCCTTCCACAGCTCATCTGGTCTTTGGTCATTATTGTTTAAGGCATCAAATCTACTCTCCAAATGCTCTCTGAAATTCAGGTGGGATATACTCAAGGTTGTACTTTGGATCAGGTCCAACTTGAACTTGCATATGAGTCGTTGATGGTCTGTTCCAGTCAACCCCTGATCCTGTTATGATGGATATTGTATACCCCACAAAAAATGTGTATGGCTGTTTGGCTGAATTGATTCCTGATGTTGCATTGTGGAATGTTCCTGTATGTTGTAAACCTTGCCTGTATGATGTTACTGAGGGAGGACAGGCAGTTGTGTTGATGGCGCAGGACTCAATGTGTGGGATTGCACTGTGCCTTGGGGCAGCCTCTCGGGAGATTTAAGGATCTCATTCTACCAAAAAAGCAGTGCCAGGAGCAGAGCACATCTGCTCTGGAAAGGACTGGAGTCCCTGCACCTCTCAAACTTCCAGCCCAGGGGAAGATTGGCGACAAGGACCTTCCTCCAGTGCCAGTGCAGAAAGCCCTCCCCTGAAACTAACATCCTGAATTAGCCTACTGGACATCCACTTGTGGTTTTTCTGTTGGAGCAGCACTAGATGTCTAAGACAGATACCAAGTTTTCCACCGGCTCTTTCCAGAGCTGTAGTTGATTTGATTCATGTGTATTCCACTCAGTAAGGTCCACATGTAGTCACTATTTATGTTGGTGAAAAAAGGCATCTGCAATGAAGAAGTTGATGGTCTTGCAAAATTCTGTCATGTTACCTCCAGCATCATTTCTGTCACCAAGGCCGTATTTTCTAACTAGCGATCCTTCTTGTCTCCAACTTTTGCATTTCAATCACTGGTAATTATCAATGCATCCTGATTGCATGTTCAATACATTTTTTGTTTAACACTGAGGGCAGTAGTTTCAGGAATTCATCCGCTCTCCATGTCTCCATAAAGTCTGGAGCCCATCAGCATCTGAAATTCTGTTCCACGTTTTCCCCTATTTCAACAGGATTCTTCTATAGACTCTGACCGAAATGTTCAGTAGTGATAGCTGGGAACCATCCATTTCTTCTGGTCTCAAGGCAGAGGAGGCAGTTTTCACGGAGGCAACTAGCCACACATTCCATTTCCTCCTATTCCTGAGTCCCCTTCTTCCTCTGGTGCATGCCAAGAGTCACCTTTTGTCAGCCTTCCACTGCTGCTTGCAAGCTTTTAAGACCCCAGACACTATGCAACTGACTAGGTCAAAGAGAAGCACTCAGCACACTGCTAGACCAATTAACTGGGACATCCCTGAAGCCATGGCTTTAAACTTCTAAACCAAGAAACCAAATCCTGTGAAGCTTAAGGTTGTACCTAAGCAGCCTCAGCAGCTTTTTTTCTTTGGGTCATTGCTTTGAGTTCTGAAGGGCTTTCACTGGCTGAGTTTAAGAAGCAGATGGCCAGGCCTTTCTTCCCAGCCCTTGTTAGTCTGCAGGTGCCAGTGAAACCCACTGGGCATCACAGCAACAGGCAAGCTGCCACCAGCAGACAGGTTGTGGCTGTACAAGAAGTGGGTGCATTGGCCAGGAACTGACAGGGAATTCTGCCACTGAGTCATCAACGTCTTCAAAGCTAATTGTAGTCAGGGGTTAAATACATGATGTCATGTGAGGTGGTAACAGCTGACATGAAGTGATATAAAGACAAATCAGCAGGTCTGTGGGCAGGACCAGGAGGGGGAAGCTCCAGCTGAGAACCACTGAGTTCTCCCTGAGAAGCCAGTCCACGGAGGAGTCAGGAAGTGAGAACCGCAAAGCTGTTGGGCGGATGTTGCATGGGAATTGTTTGTTGGACTTTGGAATAAATGCTGCCCAGTTTTCTAAAATTTTATAGAGCCCTATGAGGCACTTCTACTCTGTCCTGTTGGGTTGCTGTGAGTGGGAAATGACTCACAGGAATGGCTGGCACAGGAGTTAAGCACTTGACTGCTAACAGAAAGGTCAGCGTTTGAAACCCACCAACCACTCCATGGGAGAAAGGTGTGGCAGTCTGCTTCTATAGAGTCCATAGCCTAAGAAACTCTATGGGGCAGTGCTGTCCATCGGACCTTGTGAGTTAGAATGAATGACAGTCCCCGAGAACCACCCTAATTCTGGGAACCCTGGTGGCACAAGTGGCTGGCCACTACCCAAAAGGTTGATGGTTCCCACCCACCTCCTGACTCCACAGGACTGAATCTTGGGAATCTGCTCCCGCAGAGATCGCAGCTCAGGAAGCTGTATGGCGCGGGTCACTACGAGTCGGATCACCGTCACAGAACACGACAACAATTTTATAAGCCTGTTAACCTTCGGCTACATAGTCTCATCTCAACCTTACTAGCAGGAAGAGGTCGTTTTGCTTGGTTGGTTGGTTAGCTGGTTGGTGGCTTGTCTGATTAACGGAGAAGAAACCCGCAGGCCCGAAAGGACAACGAGGAGCTCACATCCAGTGTCCCCCACCCCCAGCCCCGACCCCTGTGAGTGCTTCGCCGCCCACCGCCCTCTTTACTCTCCACCTTGAAGTTACCGGTGAGGCTAGAAAGCCCCTGGGGAACCACCGGTGGGAAAATGAAGCTCCACAGAAGGAAGGCTCAGCACACCCCTGAACCCCGGTCTCCTAAACTGAGGCGCTCTCTCCCCCCCAACCACCTTCCCGACTCGGGTCCCAGAACCCTAAGCCCCAGTCCCCCCGGAGGTGTCAATGGCTCACAAAGGCCCTGCTATGGAAACCGGCTGAGGTGGGCGTGACACGGGTCACGACCCCCTTTCCGAGCAGGGCGACAGCGGGGAGGCCGGCTGGCGACCGACCCCACCTAGGACCCCCGCCACGGTGACAGCGGGGACGGCGAGGCTCGGGACGGCTGCCGCCCCGCCGGGCTCGCAGGAACGGGAGAGTCTCCCCCGGAGGGCCCCGGAGGGCGAGGCCGCCGCCGCCGCCGCCGCGCGCCCGGGCCCGGCTCGCTTCCGCCCGGAGGCCATCAGCCCCGTCGCCGCGCCCCAGCGACGCCGGCGCGCCGTTCCGCTGAGCACTTTCGTAATCGTTGGTAACAGCTGCCTGAAAAAATGAAGACTAAAAATGCACTTCCTTCTGTCCACAATATTCTCTATCGTGGAGGAGCTTCTGGGTGCTGAAAAATAAGTCCAGAATATTTCCTAGAGCTTCCGACAGCTGTGGCGGGTAACGAATCTGCTGAAACAACAGCCGGAAGTGAGCGCTCCCTCTCGCCGGAAGTGGCTTCGCCGCCATTTTCGTGCCCGCTATGGCGGCGGTAATGAGGTTGAGGCCGGGATCCCGAGCGCTAGACTGAGGGGGTAGGTCAGGCTGAAGCATCGGGACCTTCGGCGCGGTGCAGAAGACGGCCAGCCTGGAAGCCGGGGGCGCTGTCATGTACGGCGCGGGCGGAGGCCGCGCCAAGGCTGAGAGGAAAAGCAGCGCCAAGGAGGAGGCCGGGCCCGGCGGCGCCGGCGGTGGGGCGAACCGAGTGGAGCTTCTGGTTTTCGGCTATGCCTGCAAGCTGTTTCGGGACGACGAGCGGGCCCTGGCCCAGGAGCAGGGACAGCACCTCATCCCCTGGATGGGGGACCACAAGATCCTCATCGACAGGTCGGTTCCTCCCCCCGCCCGCCGGTCCTCCGCGTCCCTAACCCGCTTGATTTCGTCTGATGTGGACTTGATGGCCAGGACTGAAAGGGGTTTTCCGGAGCCAGCGGGGCCCCGGGGGGCTCTCCCCCCGTCCCCACATCTTCCTGGTGTTGAGGGCGGGGGGCCGTGAAACCTGCCCTGAGACACTGGCTGGAATCCCGTGCCGCGTCTGCCGCCGGGGGGACCGTCTCTGCTCTCGCGGCCCCTCTCGACCCCTGGTCCCTGCCGTGCGTTTCCAGTTGGCGATGGTGGAAGCCGCCCGGCCCCGGGCCTCTGCGGACCGGCTCGGCGCGCGGCGCTGCCACCGATGGGCGCTAAACGCTGCACGGGAGGCGGTGGTTAGGGACCGGCTCTCGGACCCTGGGAATTAGCCTGTAGGCGTCGACCTCGGCCACCTGTAATAACCCGTGAAGTTGCCATGAAATCGGAGGCCAGTTGACTTCGTGATGACATTCTTGGAGCCAGTGTCCTTAGGGCGGGTTTCACTGTCCCTTAGAACTGAAGGGTGGAGCTGGGATACAGGTGTGTTGTTCCTTTTCAAATCAAACCTGCTTTAAGGAGTGACCGTTGGAGGATGTTTAGGATCCTAGGCAGAGGTCCCCAGAATTGGAGTGTCTAAAGATGTCTGGTTTGAAAAGGATGGCATGACATGGTGTGGGCTGTTTGCTCCCCTTCTCCCTCCCACTTTCCCTTTTTTCGGAAAAAGTCCCTCCGTCTTTACTGGGTTTTCTTTTAGCTGAATTGGCAACACTACTTCTGGGGCCCCAAGTGAAAAGCTAACTGTGACCGACTGTGGACTAGTCGCCAAGTGAAAGAAACCCATTTCTTGGGACCGTTAACACTGGATTCTACCGAGTCCTGCTGGAGCGTGGCTGTAGGGGTGACTCCAGAGCGGGCCAGAATGGAGC
Organism: Heterohyrax brucei; assembly: GCA_028571685.1. Taxonomy (NCBI): domain Eukaryota; kingdom Metazoa; phylum Chordata; class Mammalia; order Hyracoidea; family Procaviidae; genus Heterohyrax; species Heterohyrax brucei. Next base: position 1,126,443 of record CM053160.1, on the reverse strand, counting down.
ACGTTCATGACCAAATAGGCTGTTCCCAACTCCGACGTTTCCTCTTGGAGTTAGATGTAGAAAACAAGGACTTTGGAGGAAGGGTTGCCAGGTCAGCCCTGGTCTGAATCTGATGGTTCCATGCTGTGCTCAGACACATGGAGTCTTTAAGCCTTGAATCACGTGGATTGATTCTGCCTCGATTGTCAGGCAGCAGTGCTCTTCCAAAGTGTGATTTGCGGTGTTCGTTCAAGTTTGGCAAGCGATGGGCGAGCTCTTGATAAAGTTTCCACATCATCTTGTTTGTGGTTTGAATCAGGTCTTCCACACCTGGTGGGGAGCAAACTCTACACATGTACATGTGTGGTAACTGTAAACAGCGATCTACTCTTGTAAGTTAAGGAGGTTTACATCAAAGTGAAATGCATTTTGAAATTACTTGCTGCTCTGAAATTTTTGACCTTTTTATTTTGTTTTTTCCTCATAAATGGGTCTTTTTTTAGTTCTATTTCAGAAGTCAGCGTTTAGTAATTTGGCAAACTTTTGTTTGTCATTCTGTATTTGTTTTCTTGCAACCCTGAATCTGTGTATTTTGGGTGAAATGCACTAACTCACCCATTTGTTGCCCAGTAGCTGTGCAGTGCCAATTAGCATATTGATTGATTGCTTTGTGTCAGAAGAGCAGGAAGTTCTCTTAGCCTTCATTTGGCCCAAGCACCTGCCGGTGTAGGCACAGGAGCAGGGACGTGTCTTCACAGAGGCTACTTCCTGGTAAAAAGTTGAGGAGAAAGTGTTTATGCTGCATTTCCTATTGATTTTGCTCTGTTCCCAGTGAACCTCCTTAAACTGCATGTATATGTTACTGTTCCTATGTATGTGTGTCTCTCTATCACATAACCTAGAACTTATTTCCTCAGCCAAATGGCTAGGGAGCGAGCCTAGCCAAGATTTTACCTCCCATGGATGCAAGTTTCTTTGGTGAAGATCTCTCCTGAGAGTTCGGGACTAGCCGAAAGAAGCGAGGAAATTTCGACCGTTTGGTTCTTGCGGATAGGTATTTATGTATTCGGGTTTGTGTGAATGTAAGCTACAATATTTGACTTTTCAGAAAAATAAATTTTTTTTTTTTTTTTGCAAGTGACATTGAATGGTTAGCCAGATGTAAACGGTAAGATTTGCCAGTGAAGTGGATACTATTTATACTGTTATTGAAGGATTTTTTTATCTGTAATGTAAGTTTTATTAAATTGTAGAGAGGAACTGAGATTTTATTAAGATAACTTGATTTTAAAAGTAGGTGAGACATGACTAGCCAAATTAAATATGAATCTGAGAAATTCTTATACTTGCTTTAGTATTTTTACCTCTTTGTTTTAATTGGTAAGTATGTATGTCCATTACCTCACACACAGAGACCTGGACTTGGGTTTCTCCCGTTGACCAGCGTGTTCACATTACAGATACGATGGGCGTGGTCACCTGCATGACCTTTCCGAGTACGATGCTGAGTACGCCACATGGAACAGAGATTACCAGCTGTCAGAAGAGGAGGCACGAATAGATGCCCTGTGTGATGAGGAGAGGTATTTAGCCTTGCATACGGACTTGCTTGAGGAGGAGGCAAGGCAAGGTACTGCTCAAGAAAAACTTACTTAAGCCACAAACTTTTTAAAAAAATTTAAGTATTTAAAAATTTACTCCCATTCATTTTTTTATACTCACTCTTTCTGATATTATCTTGACAGTACCCAGTGGATTGGAAAAACAGGAGTCTTTGCGTATCTGAGAGGACCTCAGCATAGTTTATATGTAGAGCTACAAAGAAATTTCCCAGCTTTTGAGGGCAGACTGGGATTTGAAAAAACAAAAAGCAAACTCTTTAACTGTTCTTCCTTAACAGTATCGTATGAATTAAAATCGATGTTCTTGTCTTGGCCGTGACAATGGTTAATGCAGTTCTTAATCCCCAGATTTCTCAGCAGGAAGAAATTGTCCACAAAGGGTGTGTCTTCGCCTGTCTTTGGGTAAACGTGTACTGGCAGAAGTACATATTGGTAGACAGGAAGTGTGCATTTTAGAAACATTTTGCCTCAAAAAGAGGTTGAAAAAAACTGTTGTATGCGTTATCAATAGCTACAACGTTAGCCGCGTAAAAGTTTTTTCCAGTAGGTTTCCATTTTTGTTAATGAAATCCTCATTTTTATTCAAGAGGAAGAGTACAAGCGGCTGAGCGAAGCCCTGGCAGAGGACGGGAGCTACCATGCGGTGGGGCTCACGTACGGCAGTGACTACTACGACCCCTCGGAGCCGACGGAGGAGGAGGAGCCGTCCAGACTGCGAGGTGAGCTGAGGGGTGGCCCGGGATCACGCCGGCCAGCTGTGTGCCGGGCCCGTCATGGTCAGGTCAAGCCCTCGGCACGTTTACAGAGCCACCTGATGGTACCTCACTGTGGCACGCGCCAGAAAGGTACCACAGGCAAGTGTTGGGAGAGCCCGGTGGGCGGAGGTCGTGAGTCGATTCCCCCTAGATTTCCGGGTCTGTGTGGGGCTGTGGTGCCCTGTCAGTCATTCCTCTCTGACGCAAGGAACAGAAAATCACTCCCTCCAGACTCTCTGTTTACAAATTGATAGCTTGCATACTCACATTGTCAGTGGTCCGTACTAGGGCCGTGAGAGGGTGGGCATCAGCAGGGTCGAGTTCCCGCAGCCTCAGCCTCCTAGAGACCTGTCTGTACGTAACCCACACCCAGCCTGTTGCTGTCAGCTGGACTGCACCCCCTCACAACCCTATAGATTCAGGGTAGAACCGCTCCGTGAGGGTTCTCAGGACGGAGTCAGACGGCCGACCTGGAGGGACCAGCTGAGCACTTACCATGGTGCCACCAGCTGGAACAGTGACAGGTGCCAGTACAGGCCCCCTACGGAGTTACAGCTGTGCTGAACAGCGCGGCACCCCAGGCTTCCTGTTCGTTTTGGTGAGGCCAAGGAGACATGCTTGTTACAGTACTAAAAGTGTGTAAAAAAGTGTTTCCGTTTATGGAAACTTGGGTTGTAAAACTAGCGCGTCTCTAAAATCAGGGCTCACACAGAGCAGCCACAGCCAGGCTTTGTCTCCGGGTCACCTCAAGAGCACTGCTAGTGCTGCTCTTCTTATGGTCCCCTCGTATGAACCAGAAACAGTGAGATGGGTCACATGGTTAGGGGTGTCTGGGTAAACAAGGGGGAGAGCTGTGAAAGGTGCTCAGCTTCAGAACTCTGACGGTGTCTGAAATAACTATCAGATGGAAATGGAAGTGCTGACAATCTGTTGCTTCGTTTGTCTTGAAGTAAGCAATCTCTTAGTGGATAGGAAGTAACTTAGAGAGGTTTAATGTGGAAGTGGCGTGATGGGTGCCCTGCAACCACAGCAGCACACCGGGCCTCTCCACTTAGTCCCAGGTGCCAAGGGTCTTTATCGGAGAACAGCAGGGTGTAGGGCTAAACATGTCGCCGGGACTTTCCTTTTAAAGACACTTTTCAAGTGTGACTCTAACTGTACGTGATACCCAATACCTCTGGTGTGGGTTTTGAGCCTAAACATCCCCCAGATGTTCTGATGCACTGCAGGTGTTTATGAAGGTCAGAGAAATAAGCTCTCACTCAGTTATCCAGAACAGAGTCTCCTCATAGGGTTCTGGGTGGATCAGATTGATCTTGACTCAGAACCACAAACATTATTTCTGCCATAAATACATAGTGTTTTTGATAAGAAGAAAGGAATACATAGAGTTAATGAAAAATTGAAATTTATAGGTTTGATTTTCAAGATCATGGTGACAATTTTTTTAAAAAATCTGTGGTGTTAATTCCTCAGCATTCCAAGCTGGGGACGCTGACAGACTCCGAGGCCCAGGCGCGGTGTGTCTGCTTTTGTAAACAGCGTTTCACTGGAGCACAGCCGCAGCCATTTGCTTCCCTGTTGTCTGTGGCTGCTGTCAATGCTGCAGTGGCCGAGCTCTAGCTGCCTAAGAGACCGTGTGCCTGCAGAGCCTGAAATGTTGACTTGGAGGCACTTACAGGAAAAGTTCGTGTAATTTTGGGGGTGAATAGTACTGAACTTGGTTATAATTATGGAATTTTAAGAACTTCAGTATGACTTAGTTTCTTTTCCAAGTTTTAGTGTGCTTTTCTCTTCAGCATAAAGTTATTTGTAGTGTTTTATAATCAGAGTTACATTTTTCATTAACCATATTCTCAGAATTTTGGCTTTTATGCTGATTTTTTTTTTGATGGGCATTAGACCCATGTAAAACTTAGAGCTTAACTTTTTTGTGCTTAATTTGCGCTAGCAGAAACAGTGCCACATATGTAGATGCATAGACCTGTGGACATACATATATGTGCTTACGTGTACATGTAACCGTATAGACACACCTGTGGACATATGTAGACACACAGTAGAGACCTGTGGACATAGATAGGTGTGTATGTATGTGTACACATGGCAGACACATACCTGCGGACATGTAGGTGTATGTACGTATACACATGAATGTGATGGAAGCACCTGTGTGTGGTTGTGTGCTCATATGTATACACACATGAGACACCTGCGGACATAGACCTGTGCACACATGTACACACACATTCAGTAGGCGTCCCTGGGGACATGTGTGCATATACATGTACACACAGTAGACACACCTGTGGACATGAGTGCGAATGTGCACACACACACGTTTGCGGACTTAATGTACGTGTGCGTGTGTACCCACATGGTAGGATTCAGTGTAGTGCCCAGGGCAGCTGACAGTCAGATGGACTCCTTGTAGTGGAGATTTAGTGTTTGCTTGTTTAACATCATCTTTTGTTAAAGTAAAACCAAGAGATGTTAAACTCTTAAAATGTTAACATCTGTAAATGTACTGTCTTTTTATGTGTGTCACTATGTTCTTTTAAATTGGTAATAATCTGAGTTACTGAGGTGTATTAAAGTACCTCAGAGTTTAGAAAGTTATGAGGTACGTCACCTGTCACATTCTAGGAAGGTGTGTGTGACATGAGCTCTTAATGAACAAATAGAAATGGAAGGAAGACTGCTGATGACTTGTGAAAGAGGCAGTTGGTGTGGGTGGACAGGGCCTGCCAGCAGTGCCTGGGTGTTGCACAGTGTGACTCTGAGAGTCAGTCACCTACCTATTGAGCACTGTGTCGTGCCTGATCCCATCGGGTTCCACGGAAGGTTCCGAGAGGTCCTCGTGGTGTCAGCTCCGTGCACACGGAGATAAATGAGAAACTGGAAAGGGAGGAGAAGTGAGCATTCCATGAGCACTTGCGGAGATTGGGTGCTGTGGTCCCCAGAACCTCACAAGCGCCCTGGGGTGGACAGTTCTGCCTGTGTACCCATGAGGAAGCAGGCTAAGGGCAGGAAGGCACTGGGAAGCGGGGGGCTGGGGCTCCCATGACCACCTGACCCCGGGCGCATGCTCCTCTGCTCCTCCTCTGCTGCTCGGGGGCCAGGGAGGTGGCTGTGGTGCCCCCATGCAGTCCGAGGGGCTGTGAACTGGCGAGGCAGGGAGGCGGGCGGTCATCGCTCACTGCTGGCGGATGTGCTTTTCCTTATGGGCGTGGAGATGTTTTATTTATTGATTTTTTTATATAGAAAAAAGTGAGGCTGAAAATCTGGAGGAAAATGAAGAGCCGTTCATTGCCCCATTAGGATTGACTGTACCACCGGACGTGGAATTGGTATGTTGTTTCTCCGTTACAGCCGCGGGTAACCTGCACTGTAGTCGCTGCCGTCCCTGGGCCCTGTGGGGTGCGCTGTCACTGCTGAGCATCACTGCTGCCTCACTGCCTCCTGACCGCTTCCCAGGGATCTGTGCGTTTGTGAATAGAGAGCAGTCAGGCCCCGCTTCCTCTCTGAGTGGAGGTGGAAGGCATGCGTCGGAAATCATAGCACCCGGCCAGCTCCCAGGTTTTACCAACATGAAAAACCGAGAGGGAGGGGTGAGTGAGTGTGAGGCTTGAAACAGTCTTGCGGGACACTTTGCTTTTGGTCTTGTCACTTTGCTCTGGCTTTTTCTCAGGTGGTATTTGTGACGAGGTGTCTATCTGTACCTGTTTAGATTTCTTGAGCACTCTTCCTTATGTCCAGCTCTCTCGCGTGTCATGTCGAGGGCCCTGTGACGTGCAGCAGGCGCAGGGCAGCTGAGCTGACTGCCTCGGGGTCTCGGTGCCGTGTAGCCAGTCCCTCGTGGGGTGAGGGTCTGCGTTGAGCGCCTTGTGGGCTCTGGCCCGAACCACGGGTTCTGACTGCGCCATCCTCAGTTTCTCTAGGCGTCCACTGCGGGCTTGCTGCGCCCTCGGCGCTGTGCCTGGTGCTTTTCACACATTGCCTCACTTAACACCCATCACCCTGTAGGGTGGCTACTGTCATCATACCCATTTATGGATGACAAAACTGAGACTTAGAAAAATCAAGAATTTGACTTGTAAGTGGCAGGTAGGAACCCTGATGCCATCTTGCCTCACAGTGTCTTACGGGGCTTTTTTATGTATTTGTTAAGGCATGGTTCCAATACTGTTTCGGCATGCCCATGCGTGGGATGGATCTGCATACAAACTTAGACCTTTTTCTGTGGCATTTTCCCAACTGGCCTGCAAACATCTGCCACAGAGGCTGGTACCAGAGGTGGTTTTTGGTTCGATCCTGCATGTTGGATCTTTGCATATCTGGGAGATGCTGAGAAACTACTTGTCAGGCAAATGGCCTGGGGTCGTGCTGCTGTCACTTGCTGTCACTTGCTGTCACTCTAGTCCTACCCCTCCAGTAGGAGCCCTGGTGGCACTGTGGTGAGAGCTCTAGGCTGTTAACCAGAGGTCAGCAGTGTGAGCCCCTCAGCCGCTCCACAGAAGAAGGATGTGGCTGTCTGCTTCTGTGGAGACGACACCCTTGGAGGCTCCCTGTGGGATGGCCGTCCTCTGTCCTGTAGGGTCGCTGTGAGTCGGAGTCAGTCTAATGAGGGGAAGAGGAATCCCGAGTAGCCCCGTATTGCTGGCCCAGCCGGTGCCTTCCCCCCTCAGTTACCCCCTGGGGCTCCCCTTCCATCCCGTTGCTTCGTACAGGCCGGGGAAGCTGTCTGCGCTTCCTGCCTGAGCGATGGCACCTTGGGTTTGCCCCCCACCCTCACCCATCCTGTGCAATAGTTAGACTGCGGATAGTGGTGGCAGGTTTGGTATCAGAAACTGGTTATGTGGGTATTTTAAGTTTGTGTGTCTTCTGTGTTCCTGCCTGTTCTGGAAAAGGCTTTTCATTCCACTTAGGAGACATTTGAAATTAAGCCTTGAATTGCAATGGCTCCCTTATCTGTAGCAATGCTGAAAATGCTTATTTAAGGTTGACTGTATGCAGTTTTGTTTATTTCAGACTCAAAAGCAAAGGAAACCTTAGCGTTCGGTAATCTAGCCCTATTAGTGTTAGAGAGTTTCTTCTGATGTCTTTGTTACAGGATGTCTCCTGAGCAGGAACCTCTGTGTTGGTTACGTGGGGACTGTATTTGGGAGCTTCAGTCACTGGTTTGTGTGTTCTTCCCCCTTTGTGGTAGTGTCAGGATTTCAGCATTCAGTCTCCAGAATTGTGTGTGTTGTTTCCTAGGGGCTCAGTGGTGGAGACCTGTGCTGCTAACCAAAAAGATGGCCAGTCTGAATTCCCCAGCTGCTTCTTGGGAACCGGTGGGGCAGTTCTGCTCTGCCCTGTAGGGTCTCTGTGAGTCGGAATTGACTCAGCGACGAGGGCTTTGCATTTGGGTTAGGGTCCGTGTTGGAGGAGACAATAGAGAACAGGTGTCGGGGTCCGCGGTTCTGCGTTGGGGCCAGAAGGGGCCCCCGCGGCCGCCGTGGCAGAGGCAAGCTGGAGCTGCTGAGCAGGCAAGGTTGGTAGGAGGCCTCAGCTTTGAAACTAAGCGTCGTGCATTGGGAGCGTCGTTGTGACAAGCTCTCAGAGGGTTTTGTGTGAAGAATAACAAATAATAAACAAAAGAAGGCCATGGCTTTCCCACCAGATTTAAATTAGAGGAAGGTATTGCCTCTCACTCGTCAGTCCTTATGGTGCATGAGTGTTTACAGACTGTGTCATTACAAGTAGTTCTTCATTAGGGTCGATGATCACACCCCTGAGTGGAGAAGGGAGTTACCATAAAGGTCTGGAATACAGAGCGCAGAGAAGGCCTCGGCCACCCTGGTGTCTTCCTCCCGCCTGCTGTGTTTGCAGTGCTTGGCTGTGTTCCCGAGAGGTCCGGCAGCTGTTGTGGCTGTGTGAAAGCACCCTTGTGTTGCTCTTTAACCACTGTAGGCAGCGTGGGTCATGAATGGGTCTGCTTGGAAGACATTCCTGGTCAAGCAGTTGGCTTGATGCATAGAGAAAGCCCATATTAAGAGAGAATGACAGGCCTTAGGCTGTCACGGTGAATGAGTGACCTGTGCATGGAGCATTCTGGTTCCAAAGTGGCTCTTGCGGTGCAGCCCAGTGAGGACTGCATCGGAGCTGCGCCTTGGGGTTGGTCTGTAGACAACGCCCGGGGGGCTGTTTGTGCCACCAGTAAAGACTGATCTGGCAACATTTATCCTTTTTAAATGTGAAAGACAGTGTAGGTTTTGAATTGAATTTATCAATTAAGCTGGTTATATTTTACAATGGATGAGGCCCTGAAATTACTTGAGCATCTTGAAAACTGCGTGTTTCTAATAAGGGTAATTTCCATGCACTTGCGTGTAATTTGCTGGTGTTGACCTCTTCGCTGACGGTAAGGGAATTTCTGACAAGCACCCTTGACCTCGTGAGTCCCTGATGGGTAGCGGGCAGGAGCACGTGGTGTGGTGGGCACGGCCTTGCTGCTGGCAGCACTCGTGTAGGATGAATAACAATCCAGAAGGAATCACACTAGGGCAGCAGGCTGCCACCTGCGGAAACGGTCCCTGGGGTTCCTCTCAGCTGTGGCCACCCCGACCTGGTTGTCTTCTGCTGTGATGTTTAGCCTGCAGGCCATGCCTGCAAAGAGGGATGTGTGCGCAGCCGTCAGGGAGGTCAGCTGTAGGAGGAAAGGCGGCCTGGAGTGCTGATGGCCAGAGCTTTGGTCTAAGAGGGACCTTGTGGCTCTAAGAACAGTCTCAGAAGAAAGAGGGAAGGGGGAGGCTCGGGGACCAGGAGGACCCTCCAGAGACCTGGGCCTTCTCCCTGGGAAAGTGTGTACACAGTAAAACCCGTGAAAGCTGCTGTGTGTGAGGTGGAGCCCTGTCAGCAGAACCGCAGGTGTTTCCACTGAAGTGACCGTGGAGAAGTAGGAAGGCTGCGCCTTGTCAGAGGCGGGACCGAGGGGCCCGAGGAAAACCAGGCGGGACTGTCCAGAGCCAGCTGTCGCGGGTCTCACAGTGTGTGTGCAGGACCTGAAGCCCGCCCGCAGGCCACGCTGAGCCCTGTGGGACAGAAAGTGTGCTGGCATGGTGTGACAGAGGAAAGGGCAGCCGTGGTGGGCGAGGGTTTCCCCACAGTTTGCTGGGAAGAGGTGAGCAGACTGAGGTGGCCCTGTGACCAGGTGCTGTGCCCGAGGGGCCTCCCAACTCCCGAGAGTCCGTATCAGCCCTGGCAGCGGAAGTGAGTCTTGTTTCCCGTAAATGGCAGTGAAGCCTTGTGATTCTGTTTGTTGATGAAATCACGTGGCCGGTGATAGAGAGGTGGCTGACATCAGTGTGTGTGTCTCCCTGCAGCCACCAACAGCCAAGATGCACGCGATCATCGAGCGCACGGCCAATTTCGTGTGCAAGCAGGGTGCCCAGTTTGAAATCATGCTGAAAGCCAAGCAGGCCCGGAACTCACAGTTTGACTTCCTGCGTTTCGACCACTACCTCAACCCCTACTACAAATTCATCCAGAAAGCTATGAAAGAGGGCCGCTACACGGGAGTGACCGAACGCAGACACGAGGAGAAAGCGAGTGCGTGGCCCTGCCCCGTCCCGTTCAGACTGACCTGGGGGCGGCGGCGGAGAGGAGGGCTGGTCACTCTGCAGAAAGGAGAGAGCTGCCAGAGCTGTCAGGGTGTCGTCAAAACCCTGCCAGTAGGGCCGTCTGGCAGCCTGCTGGATCTGCCGTGTCGCGTGAGGCTTGTGACAGGTCCTAAAACGCACTCCGTTCTGATGGGGTGTTCTTTTGGGGTCGGTGCAGAAGGATTAAATATCTGATCTTTGGGGATGCAAGGTGTTTCTTCCCTCATGCTGGCTGTTTAACACTTCAGAGACAGCAAGGGCTCACTCTGGGATTTTTCACCTGCACGTGCCTCCCATAGCCTGAGAGCCAGGAGAGGAGTCGTAAATGTCCCTGTGTCAGCTGGGTGGTCAGCCTCCAGACTCTCCTCCTTGTAATAATGTCTGTGTTCGGAGCTCGGCACAGAGGCCGGTTCACTTTAGTTTTTTGCATTCAGAGAGCTCTGTGTGTGTGTCTGTGTGTCTGTGTGTGTCTGTGTGTGTCTGTGTGTCTGTCTGTGGCTCTCTCTCTGTGTGTGTGTGTCTGTGTCTGTCTCTGTGTCTGTCTCTGTGTGTGTCTGTCTCTGTCTCTGTGTCTGTGTCTCTGTGTGTGTCTGTGTCTCTGTGTGTGTCTGTGTCTCTGTGTGTGTCTGTGTCTCTGTGTGTGTCTGTGTCTCTGTGTGTGTCTGTGTGTGTCTCCCTCTCTCTCTCTCTCTGTGTGTCTGTGTCTGTGTCTGTGTCTGTCTGTGTCTCTGTGTCTCTGTGTCTCTCTCTGTGTGTGTGTGTGTGTGTGTGTGTGTGTGTGTGTGTGTGTGTGTGGTGTGCCTACATTCAGAACCACATGCTGCAGCTCTCGTCTTCCCCAAGTTAATTTGTTGCTGGTTTTCCTGTTGCAAACAGAAATGATAAATCACTATAGTTCCGTAAGTCAGTAAGATTTTTGCCTTTTAAAAAAAGACAGCTAAAAGCTGGATCAGAGAGGTAAGCTAGCATCCCATCTTTTCCTGCTCGTTCATGCTGGAGGGGAGTGACCACACAGCCATAGTCCCTCGTCCTTCCCCTCTGGCTTTTCTTGTCCACAGCAGTAACACTCGAGGGATTATTTCCCAAGTGTGTGGGTTTTCCTTGTTTTTGATAGGTCACAGGAAATGCCTGTATATGGGTCTGCATTTGCTTCTGAGTTTTCACTTAGGTTCCTTTGCGCTCTGTCCTTGCTCACACCAATTGTAAAGGGTAGTCCTGGCCCCAGACACCCTGTGACCTCAGCACTGAAGTTCAGCCAAGGGTCAGGCAGATGAGACTGAGGGAACACACCAGCCCTGGGGCGGGGAGAGCAAGGCACGGGGGGCCAGGAAGGCTGGTAGTGGGGACTCCGAGTGGGAAAGGAAGAGGTGACATGTTACCGCATTGGCACCCACTGTCACAGCACAGTAAGCGTCCTAATCGTTTAATGAGAAACTGCTTTGCTCTGTAAACCTTCAGCGAAAGCATGGTTTTTAAAAAATGGAATTTTATTTTCAGAACCGGGGGTGACCTCAGACAACGAAGACGATGATGAAGAAGAGGATGGCGGTTACCTGCATCCGTCTCTCTTTGCTTCCAAAAAGTGCAGTCGCCTTGAAGAACTGATGAAGGTTTTTATCTCAGTATTGAACTCTTCTCACGCCTTAACAGAACGTCTGCACAGCTCATGTTGGAAGATACTGAACGCAGCGTTTCTTCCTCTTAGCTTTGTCACTGTATCGTCGTTGAGGTAGATGGTGGTGTGTTGTTGTTAGCTTGGTGGCAGAGGATGTGCTTCCCGTGTTTCTTCCACATCTCCCGTATTGTAAGTTTTACAGGCAAATTATTTGCTTAGTTTTATGCTTTGGACTATTTGGCCTAGGTAGGCTGTTGGTTAGGATTTGGAATTGTTTTATCATGCATATTTTACTGTAGTAGGATTGAGGTTTGTAAGGGTTCAGAGTGTGTTCTTGTTGAAGCACTCTGAGCCTTTGACAGGCAGCTGTAAGGTAAGTGTCTCCACAAGGGGCCCCTCAGCACTGGCTGGCTACGGCCTGCGTCTCTGTTAACATTTATGGTAGGAAGAGGGCCCACTAAGCCTGGGCATGTTTTTTCCCTGAAGTCACGCAGTGAGCTGACCCCTTGAGGGGCTGATTCCTGATTTCTCTGATGCTGAAAGTTGTTGGAGATTACGAATCAGAAATTCCCTCCAGGAAGGACAGAGTTTCAAGCTTTGAGTGACCACAGAGATTGTCATTGGCTGTCCAGGTCATCTCTGCTGCTTTCCATTCCTCCCTGTCCCTGAGATTATAGCTTTCCATTGAGCACATTCCTCTGGAACTCACAACCAGCTGGAGGACGACGTAACCGCAGTTAGGCAGGCATTTCCCAGGGTGTCCGTGGTGTTGTGTGTATTCTCCGTGGTAAACCAAAACACGTGTTGCCGTCGAGTCAGTTGTGACTCAGTTCTGAACCTACAGGACACCGTAGATTTGCCTGGTAGGGCACCCAAGAGTGTCTGTCTACACGAAAGCAGCCCACTCTGTCTTTGTTCTGCAGACAGGTGGTGGGTCTGACCCACAGCTGGATTCAAACTGCCAGCCTTGTGTTTTAGCAGCCGGAGCTCGTAAGCATTGTGGGTGCCAGGGCTCCAGGCATTTGGCAGGGCCTTAATGGCCTGAATGCTTGTTGGAGGCGATGCTAGAGGAAGAGCGCTGTCTGGGGCAGGCCTTTTGGCACTGAAACAGCTCTGTGTGGTCCAGCCTGCAGATAATGCTAAGACTGTCCTCTCTCCATTCCCAGCCTTTGAAGGTGGTGGACCCTGATCACCCTCTTGCTGCACTAGTTCGTAAAGCCCAGGCTGACAGCACCACGCCTGCCCCGCCGGCGGCCGAGGGCACAGCCCCCCAGCCCACCCAGGTGGAATACGCCGCAGACTGTGAGTACTTGCCCCAGTGTGTTGTTGTGCTGAGTTGCGTTCAGCTACGTGTAGCAGGTCCAGGACGGAATCAGCCAAGAAGGCTTCTCTGTGTCAGGTAGACAGTCCTGACCTGGTGCCCAGTGCCACAGCAGCCCCAGAAGGGGCAGTGTCAGCTAACTCGCCCTTTAAGGGTCCCCCCAGAAGCCACACCACTGACTTCCCTTGAAGTCTCACCTGTCTTCCCTCCTTGCAACAGGGCTGGGAGTGTGACTTCATGGGGCACACTGCTGTCCTGAGCAGAATCAGTTCTGTCAGGAAGAGAGGGAAGACAGAGACAGTGCCACGCAGCATGTGACATGCGTTACAAAGAGTAGCCACCTCACAGATTACTCTTTTTATCTTTTTAGTTACTTAAAGATGATTAGTTGAAGGTGAATCTTGAAGTTCTCTTCAAGGAATTAGAAGTGTCTGACCTTGGTCTGAATATCAACTTTTTTTATTACTCTGTTTGGTAATTAAATATTTGATGAGAGAAGGACCTTTTGCGAAAGCCACTAGAATTCTCTCTGTTCAGTTGACTTTTCACGGAAATTTGATACGGTGAATCCACCTGTGAAGCTTGTCTCTGTTAGTTCCTAGACATTCGTTCGGAGCTGAATTCTGTTTTGAGTTGTAAGCTCCTCTTTGTTTGGGGCCAACCTTTCGATGCAAGGAGTAGTGTGTTCTTAGCGCTTTCTTTTGGCACTGGTGTGCAGTAGGGTGGTGTGTAATTTAGAAATCGGTCACTTCATTGAACTTTCTGCCTGTGTCCTAAAAGCTGTTTGGAACTTGGATAACTTCTGTAAGTGATTAAGTCACATCCAGTTCCTTTCAGTGCCCAAATCGAGGTGCAGACCTGGCATCAGGCGGCTGCAGTCAATGCAGAATGTACATGTCTCAGCCAGGCAGGCTGGTTCTGTGAAGCCCTCACAGAACGTGGTACAGGTGGTGTCAGTGTCTTTATTTAAACCCTCTATACATGAGCACGGTGCACGTGGCGTGGATGTCTGTATCTGAGCCCTGTTCCTGTGAGCACAGTGCACGTGGCGTGAGTTGTTACACCTGAGCCCTGTACGTGTGAACACTGTCTCCGTGGTGTGCGCTTCTGTATGTGAACCCTCACAGGTGGCGCGTGGTGAAAACCTGAAGCCCAACCCAAGTGACTGCTCACGCTGGGGCGTTGGGTGCGGGTGGGGCTCTGTGGGGACCAGGACTTCTCGCTCCTGCCTTAGACGTTGTCGGGATGGAACTCACCAAGGGGCGGTCCCCTCTGTCCTGCTTCTTTGTGCAGTGTCGGCACCGAATCTGCATGAGTTAAATGCAGTTTTCAGGTATCTCCACTCCATTCGTAAAGCCTTTAAATTTGGTTGCTAGAAAGGAACAGGCATGGGGCGTTACTGGGGTTGTTAGCTCTGCCTGTCACCCGGGTGCTCACACCTGGGCACACACACAGCCAGTCTTTGGAGGTGTTCCAGCCCCCACAGGGAGCTGAGGTGGGAGACAGGGCTCCTCAGGAGAGGGCAGGAGTCGGCTGTGGAGCAGGTGGGGTGGCCTCCTTGTGCTGAGTGGTGTCGCTGCGGGCTCACGGGAGATGTGGGAGGGGAGGGGAGTGTGGGCGTGCTCTGGAGAGGCCTCGGCGCAGCTCTCCTTGCACTGTGTCGCCCCGCTGCCACCACTGCTTCCTCTCTGTCTCGCGTAAAGGCCCAGGATGAGTCGTCGCTTGTGGCCAGGGGTCCTGGTCAGCCTGCGTTCACAGCCTGTAGAGGCCATGGTCACGGGGAACAGGATGCTGGTGGCTCAGGAAGCTACAATGACCTTCTTGGTCTGTTGCCCAGCAGAGGCTGTCTCGGCTACCAGTTCACTGCTTTCTTCGTAAAATCACTGGAGTGCATCTTCGCCTTTTCTGGAGAGAGAGGTGGGCCTTTGTCAGGGCGAGCTTTGGGTATCTGGAGGTCTTGCAGGCATGAGCATAGCTGACTGGGCTTTACACAAGCCCTCCTGATGCAGAGGCTGGCCCCAGGCCAGCAGAGGGGAGGCCGAGAGAGCCAGCAGGCCTGCGAGAGGTCAGAGACAAGATTGTTGCTATGCCTGATAGTGGCATTCAGGCTCCTGATTGTCCAGAGAGGCAGGGAATCCGCAGGGTTTGTGGGAAATAGGAAATACCTCAGTTTACAGATATCGGCCGTCAAGTCATAGTTTTAGAAATACTGGGCAGTCCAGGAAAGCTCAGCAGCAGCCCAGGCGCTGCTCTGGAGAGAAGGGCGAGGAGGCGGGGGTGGCCCAGCGAGAGTGCGGGGCAGGACACGATCACAGCCCGCCATGGAGATAGGGCCACCATGCCAGCTGTGTCCAGAGGGAGCTGGCTCGGCAACATGCCCTCAGGGTTCACTGGGCACAGATCACTGAAGTAAGAGCCGCGGAGTGAAGGGGCAAGGGACCGGAGCCAGCTCCAGCCAGGGGAGCCGTGAGCACAGGCGCTTCCCAGGACTGTGATGGGGAGGCGGGCAGAGTGGGAGGGCCACAGGGCACCTTCCCTCACTCCTGTGCGCCTACAGCCAAAGCCCTGTCCTTCTGTTGTCCTGTGCAGCCGTCCCTCATCCTCTGACAGCCTTGCCTCCACCCTCCCCTCACTCCGCAAGGGCCTCCCGTACCCCGGGGCTCCTGCCCGACCCCGTGCTGGCTCGCACAGTTCCTCACCCCACCCTGACATTGTTGATTTCCTGGCGCTTGATGCCACCAGCACTGCATGAATGTGTCCCCCACTGCTCCCAGAAGGCTCTTCTCTCTTCACACCTGGCCCCCAACAGGGGACACCAGTGCCTGTGGAGGGGCCTTCGTGGTTCAAGTGGGAGAGGCTTGCCTGTTTGTGTTGTCCAGAGGGAACTGGGAGAGAGGGAGGAGCAGATAAAGGTCGGAGGGCGTGTTTGCCTTTGAGAAGGAGGGTTGGAGCCAGGGCATTGCAGGAATGAGACGGTGCTTACAGGAGGGGTTCTGGACTGGTCTGGGCCTCCAAAATGGCCTGTGCGGTAACCCAGGGCATCTGGGTGTCGAGTGTGCACTGTCTGTGGCCTCAGGTGGTGGCCTTACCCAGGAGGGCCTTTTGCACACGCCTGGCACGTGAGAGGCTAGGTTCCAGTCAAGTCCCGGTAAGTGGGTCTTGGTGAGCCCACCTCGCTGACTGCTTATCGAGGTCTAGATCACAGTCAGGCCCAGCAAGTCCCGGTCAGCGACCTCAGATGACCCGACCGTGTCCCAGTGCTGGGGCCCAGCCTCAGCCACTGGGGTTGGCGGCCCGGCTCTCAGCTTCCCTGGGGCTCTGCCAGCCGTCCTCCTGTACCCCTCCTTGCCATGCCTGCCCAAGGCCCCATCTCCCCATCTTTGTGTGCTAGTTCTCAGTACCTCATCTGGCCTGTCTGGGCGGCTTCAGAGCACTTCTGACATCCCGTGTCTGGAAGCTCCTGGTGAGCCCTGTTTCTGTGGCCTTATTAGGAAGTGCCCAGGAAAGCTGGAGTCCTGGTTGGGGTGGTTGGTAGCAGGCCAGTGTGGACAGTGGTCCAGATGGTAGCTGGAGTCCTGGCAGGGGCTGTAGGGTGTGGGCCGAAGGGGACAGTGGTCTAGATCACAGCTGCTGTGCGGGCGCTTGGACCCCGGCTCCTGTCTGCAGTCAGTGACAGAGGAGTTTCCAAGTGCATGTCAGTGGGCTAGTGTTAAAGAGAAAAAACCTATTTAAAAGCACTGTGTAGTGTTAGATCACACGGGTATTCACACGGTGAGATCTTAATTATGTTGAGAAAAACTAGTAAATGGAGAGAACTGCAAAAAATGTTGACAGGCTCTGCATTGCCTTTGACAGAATCATGGTTGGTTTTTTCTGTCTGCATTCTTTAGTTTCCGGATTTCCACGCAAGTGTATTGCTGTCTTTAAGAAACAGTTACCAAGTTGATAGTCCTGAGGTTTGTACTGTGACAGTCAGAGCAGGATTAGTCCATGAGTTGATGCCCATTGGTGTTAAGACCAGTTCTAACCCGTGTTCTGTGTGTTCTGGTAAAACATGTTCCTGAGTAGCAGGAGGATGGATTTCCTGCCAGGGCACGATCAGTCCTTGTGCACACAGTGTACAAAGTGGTTGGGGCATTCATTGCATGGTTACTTGCTCAGCCAATGCAGAGAAACTGGGTGGAGCACCTTCCCGCCTGTGTCCTTGAGGTCCCCGCGGGGAGCTGGCACACAGCCATGTGCTGCGTGAGTGTGGCCTGCCCTGTGACTCACAGATTGCTTACAGGTGCCCCTCCCCGGGGGGGTTTGTACAAAATCTATTCTTTTTTTTCTTTTTAGCATGTTATTTCTGGTACCCCAGTGTGCTTGACCTTCCTGCTTCTTAAACAACTGGCTTTGTACAAAGAATGAAGAGCATTTACAACCATTTAAGCAATTCTCAGAAGTGGGTTAATAACAGTTTATGTTGTAGACTTTGCGCTTAGGAAAATACTCTTTTAAGTTATTAGAAAGCTTCCTTGAAAATAAGTAAAATTGCTGGTAACTGCTTGAATCAAGGTGAAACATTAAAAAATCTGCAGCCACCTTTTAAAAGGAGCAACAAATATACAAATACATACCTGATCATCAGCCTGGTTTCCCTTGCTTTGACTTCCCTAAGCATTTCTACATGACCAGTTTTAGAGTCAGGTTTGGAGTCCTTCAGGGGACTGTGGGTAGACTCTGGCAGTTCATACAGACCCTGAACTCGGAGGCAGACGACTGGATGTGGGAGTCTCGGGAGCCATATGACACTAGCCACTGTGGACCCAAGCTTTCTCCCTCATGTGGGCTCTAGGACAGGGCAGGGGTCCAAACCACTCAGGACCTTGGAGCTGGCTGGTGCCCGTGCTGTGCCACCTGGTTCCTGGACTTTGGCTTCGTGTCTGTCAGGTTTAGTGTGATTCACAAAAGAATGTAAAACTAGCATGTCAAGCCTTACCCTGAAGATTCACGGGAAACCACCAAATAAAACCTGTTACTGCTGAGTCGATTCCACCTCACAATGAGCCTGTAGGGCAGAGAATTGCGCGGAGGTTTCCAGGGAGGGTTTGGTGGGTTCATAGTGACCCTAGAGGGTGGAGGAGAGATGATGCCCAGGGGGTCTCCGGGAAGTTTTTGGTAGGTTTATAGTGACCCTGTAGGACAGAGGAGAGATGCCCCAGAGGGTCTCCAGGGAGTATTTGATAGGTTTGAAGTTCCATCCTTTTGGATAGCAGCCAAGCTCTTAGTCACTGTTCACCTCTTTTTTAGTGAGTCTGTCTAAGAAACCCAAGTACTTAATGGTACAGATGTAGGTGACGGTGTGGCCAGGTGTGGCTCAGTATCCCTTGAGTGGTATAATTTACAGTGTACCACAGTACTTTCCTGTTACTGTAAAGAATGGAGAAACCATACAAAAGGGAAAAAACTTCAAACATCAGAAAGAGTACAGCCCTGGCATGGAAGTGGTGCTCTTTAACCCTAAAGTACAGCCAGCTGTAAAGTCATGAGCCAAGGGCTGCCGTGAGTGCCCAGAAAGGCAAGGCAGCAGCACCAGTGGAAATCTGGAGAGAGCTTCCTGAGAACAGATGGGCAGTTGCTGTTGAGGTGCCTGAATGGACTTCCATTGTCACCAGGGTCTTAGGCTTGAGATCACTTCATGTCCATCTTAGTATCTGCAGAAAGCAGAGCACAGTCCCACATGCTTCTTGTTGGTGCTTACCTGGGAACTCAGGGTCACCCACAGGTCTCTCAGGGCCCTTTAATGGTGACAGCGTAGGACTCAGAGGACAGGTGTTGTGAGTGGTACTTTCCCATTCATAAGAGAGACAGTTGCTGATAGTGAAGTGCAATGTGTATAATGAGACCTGAGCGGTAAGTCATCTAGTGTTTAAGCATTTAGATGTCTGTCTCAGCAGGTCGTCCTCTGTTGAGCTGCTTCTGTTTGTCTCCAGAGCTGAGGCTGTAAGGCAGGAGAAGGTTCACGTGCTCCAGAATCTCCTCGCTGTTTGTGGGTAGGCGCCCCATCAGGCGCCTGCTGTCTGCGGAGAGGAAGAGGTGGATTGAGGTGGCCTGTCAGGGAGAACGGTTTACAGGACAGAGTAGGAGCCCAGAAGGAAATGGGAAGGTCACAGCAGCTGCGGCCAGCGTTGTGGCTTGGAGCAGACGCAGTGTGATGATGCATCCTTGGTGTCACAGTTGTGACAAAGTGGTAGGGTAGGCAAAGGAAGTATCCTGAGCCTGCAGAGACTGTCTCAGGGCCTGACTTCCATCCTAGTGAGGCAGCTGTGGATGCACACTGAGATTCTGCGGAGGAGAGGGCCCAGCCTCTGGATGAGACAAAAGACCCCAAGTCAGCACTGAGAAAGCCTCATCTTCATCTGGGGTGCTGCAGCAGAAATTAAAGGAGTGGCTGGAGATATTCTGTGTGGATGTTCTGGAGTTCTGCAGATTTCCCACTGTCCTTTGGGAGGGTCTGTGACTGTACATGGAGGATCCTTTGGGAGGATCTGGGACTCTGTGGATTTCCTACCATCTTTTGGGAGGGTCTGGCTCTCTGAATTTCTTACCATCCTTTGAGAGGGTCTGGGTCTCTATGAGGATTTCTTACCATCCTGTGGGAGGTTGCAGGTCTCTGTGGATTTACCACCATCCTTTGGAAGGATCCAGGTCTCTGTGTGGATTTCCCACCATCCTTTGGGAGGGCCTGAGTCTCTCAGGAGCTCCCAGCATCCTTTGAGAGGGTCCAGGTTTCTATGAGGATTTCCCACCACCCTTTAGAAGGATCTGGGCCTCTGTGTGGATTTCCCACTGTATGTTCCTTATAGTTACAAAATGTAGTATTACAACAGAAGTGCTGTGCAGGCCAAAACACTGGATGGTTTAAACAATGGGGTGAACATGAGAATTAGAAACACCCACACTCTCAGCTCATTGGTCGTGCCTGTGGGGAGGCTACCGGCCTGTGCTGCATACAGCTGCACCCAGAAGAGAGGAGAGCTCCCAGATGAGGCTTCCCCAAGGGGCTGCACACCCACCCACTACTTCACCTTGACCTTTGTATTCTAAGGCCCTCACTCTCTAGGTACAGTTGTTTGTTTTTCACAGTTTGCCTTGTGAGCGATTTTTCTAAAAGATTCAGCTTTCACAGAAACAGTGATTATCTTTCTCAGTTTCACTTGCTTGCATAAATGTTAAGTAAATACACAATTACAGTAAGTTTAACTGAAGAAAATAACCTGAGAGAGAAAGTGCTGGTGGCCGCAGCAGGGCTTGGACTGAAGAGCAGCCTTCTCCGTGATGTCCAGGACGTGTCAGCCTGGAGCAAGCTGGCGCATCTGCCCGGAGCACTTCTTCGGTCTGTTCGCCACAGCGGTGCTAGTGCCAGCGTGACAGACCCCTGAGAGGGATGAGGTGGACGAAGAGGTCTGCAGGAGCTGCAGAGGAGAGTGTGCTCATGAGGCAGTGGCCTGGGAAAGAGCTGGTCAGAACCCAGTCACATCACCCTCAGCCTAGGGTGTCTGCAAAGCGAAGATGCTTTTAACAGGATGCAAATCATCAGTTGTAGACCAGCGAACAGTGTTATATCCAACTAGTGAAAAATAATGGAACTCTTGAGAAACCGGAGGAAAACAATACTGTGTCTTTAACGTAGAAAGAATTTTTACACTCAGCCAGGAAAAACAAACTTAATGGCCTTGTAGAGAAATGAACTGCAGTGTGAATAATTGACAGAGGGGAAAATGGCCATACATTTTTTAAAAGTTTGCCCTCATAACCCACTAAAATGGCATTCCGTCTGCTGGCCTCTGACCCTACCCGTCATGAAAGATGCAGCTTCGTTTTTCGTTGCCACCTGACCGCTGCCAGCATGTTAAGAACGTGGAGACTTAGTATTAGCAGGAGGAGTATGCCTTGCAGGTGGGCTGGAGCCCTTTGGAGGTGGAAGTCTTACATCAAGATTTTCAGGCTGTTAAAAAGGCTGTTTCAAATGTAAGTTTTGGTATCTTAATTTAGCCTACGGTTGTCTCCTCAGCAAAGGAGAAAGCGGCCGGGAGGCACCCTTGTGTGCCGGAGGTGAACTGGTACGCCGTCGCGGCAGGCCCCAGGCGGGGCCTTCGGGGTTCAGTCCGGGCTGCGTTTTTCGCCAGCAGATAGGTGTGTGCAGAGACGGCTGCGGGAGCGCCGGTCACCAGTGAGTGTGACTGGCAGCGGCAGACCCAGTGGCATGTGTCCTTCAGTACCCATGACGGGGACTGCCCACACTGAGACGAGGGTGAGACCCGTGCTGTGGGAGTGTGTCTGCCACAGGAGACGGAATGCAGATGGGAGCAGGAATCGGTGGGACTGGAGACAGGGACAGCCATCAGACTGTCTGCTCTAACAGAAATACCCCAAGGTGGGTGGCTTTAGCAAAGAACAGTTTAGTCTTACGTAGTCCAGTCGGCTGTGAGTCCGCGTTCAAGGTGTCCACTCCAGGGGCGGGGTTTCCCCCTTGTCGGCTCTGGAGGAAAGGCCGGTGTTGCATCAGTCTTTGTACAGAATGGAGGCTGGACGTGAAATGCTGGAAATCGTGGCCCAGCCACTTGGCTGCACACATTTTTGGGGGGACACAGTTGAATCCATGAAGCAGGGCAGTGCAGGGGACAGCTACCAGACGTGGCCATGGAGGGACACATGTGAGCCCAACAGCACAGGTGGGAAGACAGTGCAGGGGGACAGTCATGAGACATGGCAGTGGAGGGACACACTTGTGTCCAGCAGTGCAGGGGCCAGCTGTCATACACAGCCGCGGAGGGACACGTGCGCCCACCAGCATGGGCAGGAAGACAGTGCGGGGGGCAGCCATCAGATGTGGCACTGGAGGGGCGTCTCCAACAGGATGGTCCACTGAGAGCTGCAGCCTTTTGTAATGAGCATGTATTTTATCCTGTCAGGTAGGCGCAGATTTATGTGATGCTTAATTGGTAACTAAACTGATGCCCAGAGGGAGTTCTTCGCTAATTCCTGACTCCGTGTCCTTTGGAGATTGTCTTCTCAGAGCGTGGTGTAGTCTGTTCCGGCTGAAGCAGACCGGCTCTCCTTCACAGCCTCGGGGGACAGCCCTGTTGCGACTCACACAAAGTGCTCCAGCCGCTGTCCTTTTCAGCTTTTTTAATAGTTACTTGGCATTTAATAACCTGTAGAATGTACTCAGTCATTCTTTGTTATTTACTTTCTTCAGATAGAGATTTCAGTAGCCTGAGAAGAAAAGCATCTATTTTTATGTTAAAAGAATATTTTTCCAGAAGCTCTTCTTACATTTGCAGTGCTGTCAGTTTCTTTCATTTATTAGTCTTATAATGAAACAGTTTTTCGTGGTTATATTTTGTTATTACTTAGTCATCCTCTGATCTTTAGCCATAAATTCTTACAGAAGAGTATAATAAATGAAGTTAATTATGAAAGAAATAATAATGCTGAAATACTGCCAACTATCATAGCTTACTGTTGTTCTAAAAAGGACATGCCAACTCAGTTTTAAACAATATGTCCTTCTATAAATAGTTGGCATAAAGTTAAGTGATATTGTGTGGCTAGACTACATAGCTCCCTGCCTCTCTCCCAGGTTTTTAAGTGTCTCTTTGCTGTTGTTGTTTATGGAACTTTTTTCTCTTCTTCAAACTGTAAGCTTCAAGTGCTCTGCTTTCAGACCTTCTGTTAACATGACCTCAGATCCCACCATCCGTTAGTGGCTGTCACTGACCTCAGGTGAGCACCACTGACTCAGCGGGGAAGACATGACGTCCCCAGGAGGTGATGGGCGTGTATCCATGTAGAGTGCAATTGGATTTCAAATACTGCGTTTTACTTGAATTTAACAGAAAACCTATCATAGAAAATCACAATAAAACCAACTTCTGAACTTGAAGTTTCTTCTTTACCTCAAAAATCCCTTTCTGAAAGGTCAAGAAAAAAAATGTTAGAACATTAAGAGGTTGAAATTGCAAAGGTTTTGTTGTTGTTTTATCTTTGTTTTTTACATAGTGTTAACCATGAAGCTGGAGGAAACCAGCTCTGAAAACTGCCTTCTGTCCACCCGCTTCCTCAGCTGCCGGTTGTTGCGGGTGCCATCAGTCTCCCCGTGGGAGCGCACAGCGGGGGTCCCTGGTGGCCCTCTGGCGCGACGGCTCCCTGCTCGCTGGGCCCAAGTGCTGCAGTTACGGGCTTGGCCCTCTCCCCACCGCCTTGCCATTCGGGTTCTCTGCAGGATCCATGCCGTGGTCATGTGGATTTCATAAACAGAGAAGTTCCTCCAGAAAGAGGTCCACTGTCTGACTTGACTCCTGCTTGTCTGAGTGTAGAACCCTTGGGTGACACTCCTCTCCCAGCGTTGTAAATATTTGCTCTCTGGAACCTACAGTGTCGGTCACAGAGAAACCTGGGTGGCTGATGTGCCGTTGACTAGGTGTTTGGGTTGGTTGGCTGGCTGGTTTTCATTGGTTGTTCCTGACGTGTCCGAATTTGTTCTGAGCTCTTTCCCATGTGGAGGTGTGCGTGTGTTCCCTGTCAACCTAAATGGTGGTTTGCCAGGTGGGATAGGTGAGTGACGCTTGCCTTGTTTTCCGGAAGTGAGCGTGGCTGTGAGGCCAGCGTGGAGTCGGCGTCCACCCTCAGACCTGCCTTTGGACCAGACGCCTGGAGAGCCCTTGCTCCCCTGGGCAGCTGAACTGGCGCCTAGCTGGGTTGCCTGGGCCTCTTGGAGCACTCTCCCGGCCTCAGGTTCCATTCTGTGTCTCGGCCACATTCTGTTTTGTGCCTCCAAATGCTTTCTTAGCTTCTGTACTCAGAAGGCAGCATTTCCTGATTTGGGATCGTTTCTGAGTCTCCTGTTTGCTCTTGATTGTTCTGTGCTCTGCTCTTCATCAGCATTCCTCGGTGTCACTGACTTCAGTTTTGAGGCAGGTCCTCTCCGCGTCCCTGGCGGCACAGTGGGTAAGAGCTTGGCTGCTAACCAAAAAGTCAGCAGCTCGGATCTACCATCTGCTCCTGGGAAGCCCTGCAGGGCTCTTCTGCCCTTTAGAGTCTCCGAGAGTCGGAATGGACTTGGTGGCAGCGGGTTTGGTTAGGGTTTTGGTCACCTGTCTTGCCATTTAAAATTCATTTGTGTTGCCAGGGTCAACAGTTTATTTTCTAAACTAAACTGTGAAGGGCCAGATGGGGCAGAGTTCTGGTTTTGTAGGCCACCCACTCTCTGATGACAGTTTGGCTTCGTTCTTCCAGCTCAGGAGGTCTGCAAGGCCGGGCACAGATAAAAGTTATGTTCTCTGAAGTTTGAATTTCATATAAATTTTATATGTCGTGGGGGAGGGTTTCTTCCCAGCCGAGCTCATGGGCTGTACAAAACACCGTCCTTGGCAGCTTCCCTTTTGGTCTTTTAGTTATTACCTTTTCTTTGTGTTTTATTGAATTCCTGTCTTACCACATTTATCTGTAGCTCAGAACACTCAGAGAATTTGTGTACCTGTGCCACTTGGCTAACAATTTCTGCCAGACTAGCTTTGGCATCAATGTAGCCCATCGTCCCCTCTGACCTTGGCTAGGACACACTGGCGGCTGGCTGGGCTGTGGCTTGGGCTTTGACCCTTCGGGGCTCGCCCCACGTCCTCTGGATGCCTCCTCACTGTGTCTGGGTATCCGCTCCAAGCCTTAATTTCTCAAACCTGATTTTCTGTAACCAGTCTCAAAAACTCATTACAGAAGTGAAGATTCAAGACTTATTTTTTGAGGGCCACTGATGAAGATTTTTAAATAATATTTAGAGACACACTTTTCTAGAATAAAGTTTTATTTACACATAAACAGAGATCACTTACCAACAGGGGGCTGAAATTCCAGAGTAGTTTGCTCGTTGTGTCTACAGTGGATTCGTGTTGGCAGGTTTCCAGCTTTAAAAACATGGTATTCTCGTGTTTCCATGGAGATCTTTCAGGTGGTTCTCTTCCATCGCAGTGATTCAAACCAGTCTTTGGTTTGGGGACTTTTGAAGACCCTGGGTAGGAGGTGTGCAGGCCACGGCAGGATGGCGCTCAGCAGTTGCGGTGGACGCCGTGCCAGCCTGCTTGCGTTGGCGTTCGGCCTCGAGACCTTGGTTCCTTGTGGCAGCGTGTGGTGTCTCAAGGCATCTATCAGTCTGGAAATACACAGACGCAGTGAGCGAGGACTCAGACAATAAGCCCTTTGAAGTATTTTGGAGGATGGAGGAGGCTGGCAATTTTTTTCACTCTGAAAGTATAGATGGAGCGTTTTAGGGAGGTTTGGGTTCATTGGTTGTAGTCATCTGGTATTGCTGTAACAGGAAATACCATGAGTGGAAGGGTTTATGAAGAGAAATTTTACTGACACAGTCCTTTAAGCCCCAAATCCATTTATGAATTGTAAGTCTATTCAGTAAGAGAACTTGTCACAGTCCGGTGAGCGCCTCGGCACAGGAACCTTAGGTCCGAAGGACATGCTCTGCTCTCGGGACGGCTTCTTGGTGGTAGAAGGTTCCCAACTCCCTGCTTGCTTCCCATTCCTTTTATCCTGCAAGATTGGCTGTATTTTCATTTTTTCCTTGTGATACAAGAGTTAGTACTGTAGAGACCTAAGGGCTAAATGCTGACCAGTATCAGAGAGGTCTGAGGACTTCTGGGGAACCATCTGAGTCCAGGAGGTGAGGCCAGAAGTCTGGAGAAGGGAGAGAACTGGATGCAGAAGAGGGAAAGCACTTGGTTTCACCTTACTCTGCTCGTGAATGCTGTGAAGTTCTCCTGCCCCTGGCTTTGAGATGTGGTAGTCAGTAGTTAGGGCAGTTCCCGCTGGATTGTGTCGCGGGTACCTAGTTAAACTCTCATCGCCGTGACCTATCTGGGACCAAGGTCTTCATGTACAGATGACGTAACTTGAGCACTTTTCAGGGTACAGCAGTCCTGATGCGTGGGCTGCGGGGATCTGCAGGGCGCGGTAAAGGAAAACTCGCCTGAGGGGCTTCAGACAGTGACGACTGAGTTCGAAAAGGCTTGTTCCTGCAAGAGATGCTTAGCATAGAGTTTTATATTAAATAGTGGAAGTTGCCGTGATAGTAACTTATTCGGACCTTGGTCTGCCAGCCACGTAAATACAGGGGGCGCGGCAACTCTGGACAGCTGGCCCCCGCTCACTTTATCCTCGCAGTGACTCTGGTCAGTCACAGAGGCTGTCTGCTCCCGTCTGAGCCTGAGTGTTGAGTAGACATCGGTGAGCCTAAGTTGTCCTTTAGGAAACATGCTACACATCTTATGTTCTGTGGATGGTGCTACAGAGTCGTATGTGTATTGGTTAGCCAGTAAACTAAATTGGACCACAGTCCCCATGGGAGCGTTATGGAGTGAGCCCATCACACTCTCAGGATAACACTCTGCTGTCTCAGAGAAATCTGTATGCGTGTGATGGGGACCAGACGGGAACACAGGGAATCCAAGGCCGCAGTGTGCATCGGGGCAGCCCCTCGCATCCTTGCTCAGGTGGGTTGGCGTTGCCACCCACCCTGATTGTGCAAGCGTTTCCTAAAGCTGAAACCTGAGCCCATTTCCTTTAGGGTGAACAGCCTTGGAATGTGGCAGTTGTTCCCAGGGTCGCACAGACCCCAGCCTGCAGACTCGGTCCAGTGCACGTTCTTGTACAACCCGTATAAGCTGAGACTGAGTTCTGGAGATGAGCTTTCAGTATCAGTGTGGTGATGGGAACTATAACTCTGAACCATCAAGTAAGAAAAAGTCAGTCACTGCCTCTGAGTCAAGTCCAACTCCTAGCAACCCTATAGGTCAGAGTAGAACTGCCCCATAGAGTTTCCAGGGAGCACCTGGTGGATTTGAACTGCTGGCTGCTTGGTTAGCAGATGTCGTGCTAACCACTGTACCACAGCTTTGAACCCTGGGTAAGCAAAATTAAACAAATATCCCTTTAAAAAACAAAAAACTCAGAAGTTTTTGTTTTGTTTTGTTTTGTTTTATGCATGGTTGGTTGCACTTTCAATTTCATCAGCAAAACATTGTGTAAGTGTTTTGTCTTGTCTTGGTAGCACTTACATAACATCCTGTGTTTTGCCTCCTGGCCCACAAAAACTGAAATATTTACCGTCGGTGTCTTATAGGGAAAGTTGCCGGGCCCTGCTGTGCCCCACGATAAAAAGTAGGAGGACTTACCTGAGTGTAAGTAATGGATTTACGCCTTGTTTTTGCTGGTGTTCTTACAAACTTAAAAGCAGAAATCTGTTCATTAGGTGTGTGGCTCTTACAGCCCGATAGTGTGTGTTTTTCATTGGAACAAACAAGCATTTGGGTTGTTTTCAGGCCTGATGTTTTTGCTGTACATTTGTGTCTCTAGCCTCAAGTTCCAGGCATATAGAGTCCAGTGCCTCCTTGTGTCCCCCGGGGGTGGAAGAGACCACCTTCAGAATCTGGGTCTCTCCCACGCCCTGCTTTGTCCCACTCCCCCCATTTCAGCAAGTGTGCCCCTTGTCTTGAGGGTTGAGACCAAAGTGCCACTGGCTGTCATCCAAGTTTTCGCTCTCCTCTTAACCTCTGTGTGATTTCTCTGTCTGCCAGGGCTGTTTTTAGGATCTGCTCTGACTCCGACATGTGTCTCCCTCACCCCAGTGCTGTCCTCCAGGCCCAGCCGTGATCACTCCTGTGGCAGAAGGGTCTTTTTAAGAAGTGAATGCTGTCCCACATACATTCCAGGGTCCCGTCCAGCCCCCTTGAGCCTCCGCAGTCACGTGGCACTCTGCTGCCTCCTGCTGCTCGGCCGGTTCTTCTGTTTCCAGGCATGAGGCGGGGGTCATGCCTCAGATCTGGTGTGGGTCTCCCCGTCTTGGCCTGGGCTGGCCTTTCTGTGGCCATGCCTTTGGAAACAGTCCTCTTTTATCAATGGTCATTTGGTGAAGGGTCAGGCAGCACCTAGCGCTGGGGAAGCCAGCCCAGCATGTCCAGGCCAAGGCTGTGGACGCTCTGTAGACACGCCGTCCTCCCTGAGGGACCAAATTACTGGGCTGTGTGCTGTGGGGGCCGTGGTCTCGGGGCCGTCTAGCTCGATTGGCACAGCATAGTTTTTCATAAAGAAAATGTTCTGCATGCCACTTAGGTGAGTAGCATCTGGGGTCTTAAACGCGGTGAGCAGCCATCTGAAATGCTCCCTGGCTCTCACTGTGTCTGGAGCTGGGGACAAGGAGGAGACCGAAACACAAAGGAAGCTCCTGTAGGGAGGCTGAGTGGGTCCCGGCCGGCACCAGCCTGAGGCCATCGCAGCTGGCTGTGTGGTGCCCGGCCATGGCCACTGACTACCCTGACAGGGACCACAGCAGAGGGCCCCAGACAGAGCGGGAGGAGAGTGCAGAACAAAATTTTCACACGTTCAATGGGCTGTCTCCGTTTGTCTCCGGAGACACCCTGAGAATGCGGCCCCTAGGAACCCCGACAGCTCGGCGGTGCAGTCACTCCTGATTTCAGCCAGATGTCAGACGGGCCCAGGAAACAAAGTGAGACCAAAGGGGGACGCCAGCCTGGGGACAAGGACTGGGAGACAGAAGGACTCAGAGAGCTGGTGACTGGGAAACCAGGGTCGAGAAGGGAACGTGCGGACACCTTGTAGGGTGGGCAGCCCGTGTCACGGGTCAGTGTGTCTACTGATGGTTTACTGAGACACTGATTTGCTCTGTGAACCTTCACTTAAAGTACAAGTTAAAATTTAAAAAATCCTCTTCCCAGGCCGTGCTGTCGAGGCCCTGTTTCTGCTGTCCCCGCTGCCGCTGTCAGTGTCTGAACTCAGTCACAGCTCGGTGACTGACCTGCCACTGCTCCCACTGACTGGCACCAGGCCCCGTGGGGTCTGGCCCGCCCGGCCCCCTGCTGCAGCCCCAGCACCCACGTGAGCACTGAACACGGGCAGGGCGGACACATTAAAAGATAGTACATGAGAAGGCCCGTGGAGAATGTTTCTGTCCTCCGCTCTGGGTGTTACGAGGATCAGATAGTCCCCGTCTCACTCGCCGTCATGAGAGCGCCTCGCAGAGCAGTGCACACACGCGGCAGAGAGGCAGACGGTAACTGCGTCTGGTGACCCCCGACCCCGCGCGCCGTGTGGAGCAGCCCGCTGTTGGCCGCCCTGAGGACCGCACCCCTGGATGGGTGTCTGCACGGCTCTTTCTGGTTTCTCCCCTTTGGGGTTGCCTGGGTCTTCCCACTCTGACGGCCCCTCAGGCCCCGGAAGTCTCCTCTGACAGCCACCTCGCACGAGCGCTTGGTTTCCTCTGCAGCTCTGAGGCCTGTGAGCCTCTGTTTGAGAATTGTCAAAAGGTCGAGTCAGTGTGTCGGAGGAGTGCTGGGTGTGGGGACCC
This sequence comes from Heterohyrax brucei, assembly GCA_028571685.1. Taxonomy (NCBI): domain Eukaryota; kingdom Metazoa; phylum Chordata; class Mammalia; order Hyracoidea; family Procaviidae; genus Heterohyrax; species Heterohyrax brucei. The sequence goes on along the minus strand of CM053160.1, from coordinate 1,097,094 downwards.
TGAGATGGGGCTGGCTCAGGCAGGTGTGTCCTCACTGGGCTGGGGGCTGAGACAGGAGCCCAGGGTCCTCTGTGCACTTGGAGAAGACCCTGGGCAGATGGGGCAGAGAGTGGGGTGGGGGCGCCGGGACTGAGGGACCCAGCTGCACCCAGCTGCAGGCTCCCAAGTGCAGGGCGGCTGAGGTGGGGGGCAGCTGCCGGGGTGGGAGGTATTGTGTCCGTGCTGCTGCTGCTTTCACACTCAGCTGGTAACTCCTTAGTGTCTACAGAGCGGTGCCTGTTTTTTTAAAGCATTCTTTCAATTTGTAAAATAGGTCTGTTTTCAAGAATAGATCTGTATTTGTTCTCTCCATAGGACTTGGTAGAAGTACTTACGTTTTTAGTGTGAACACACATTTCTGTTTCCTGAATTGTCTCACCAACAAAAGAACGTGTTCATCACTCATCTCAGTATGTCTGAGAAGCCTCTCAGCCCTCGAGCTCTGTGAATTCTGTGGGTATGAGATTAAGATCACGTAGCAACAGCATTAAATTGACTGAGTTTTGCAAAAAGCCGATGGAATAGAACGAGGTTTGGAAGGTACCAGGCGGGCATATCTGACGGTGTGCTAGGCAGCAGCACGTATTTTGAGGCACCCCTGTGCTGGGGAGAGATCTGCAGGGGCCTGATGGCCTGTCAGCAGCAGGGCCTCGCCTTCTGCCTGCAATTGCCTCAAGGAAGTGGAGGCTCAATGAAGCATCTCTCGGATGTGCGGAGAATCAGCTTTTGTGACTTACTGATGCAAGTCTGACTTCACATGAGCATTTCACTGCTTGAAAACCCGTCCTCTCCAGAAATTCAGTATAAAGTCCTGCAAACAACTGCAAACCCTAGTAACACGTTGCGTCCTGAAGCTGGTGTTAGCACAGGCTGGGAGGGGCCTTGACCTCCTCACACCCCACCTGTGTCCCAGGATGGGACGGTTGCCTCGGAGACAGCTCCTGTGTGTGGACATGACCTTGTTCCTGCCCTGCCCTGCCTGGCAGTGCTCAGATGGTGGTGCCCGTCGTCAGAATCACTGGCAGGCTGCGTACAGAAAGCATCCCCAGTTGGCAATGGGCCGGATTTTCAGTCTAGTTCAAGGGTTTTTGTGAGCACTGCCTCTGGAACTCAGGCGAGATGACACCGTGACTGGCCTGTGCTCGTGCCGGCGTAGTGGCTGGGGGCCGGCAGGGCTCCCTGCAGCCAGCCTCCTGGGGCTCCGGCTGCTCTGGGGGTGTCAGTGCCTGCTGCGGGCCGGCATCCCGGCAGGGCGGGTGCTGTGTCAGTCGTCTGTGAGAGCATAGGGGCAGTGGCTGTGCCCACCGCTGTCGCAGGGGATTGCGGTGGTGGTGTGGCCTGGCTCCAGCACAGAGCAGAGCAGGGTCTCCTGCGCGGTCTGAGGATGGGCGTGGGAGGCGCCCGTGTGTGCGCCCAGGAGGACGGGCCCGCGGAGGCTACAGTTGGGACCTTCAGCAACAGAAGCATCTCCAGCAGGCAGCCTGGGCTGGTGCTGAGGGGAAGTCCTGTGTCTGAGGGAGGGCTGTTTTAGGTTTACACCCACAAGCGTTCTTCATGTGAGATGAGCTGTTCCTTGTGAACTTGTCATTCCGTTTGAGTCGCACGTTCCGATGCCTGTCTGCACCTCAGCACGGCTCCTGATTGCTGTTCGAGGGCTCTGACTGGCGCTGGTTCTAGCTGGTTCTGGAGAGGCGTGGCCAGCCCTGGTGGACCGCTGGTCACTCCCAGGCCGCGGCCACCGTCTGAAGACTGCCGCTTGCCTTCAGTGAGTGAGGGCTGCGTACTGGGCTGCGCGCTGCTGGCTGCAGCGGGACCGTAAACTGTCGTTGGTTTGTGTAGTTTCACACATTGTGTTTGTTGTGACTGCAGTGTACAGTTTGGCTCTGTTGTTAGTAAAGGGTCCGCTGTCTTTCCTTTCCTCTTGAGATGGACCTTTGGCCCCTGCTGTGGGTAGCACGTCTGTGCTCTGTGGTCTGGCTGTGCTGTCTGGGTGGCCACTGTGATCTCAGGAAGACGTAGGAAACAGGGGATGTGGACGGCAGCGGGACTGTTGGGTGTGGTGATGGTGCCTGTGGTCCCTGCAGTCTGGACCGTGGTGGACTGGCCTGTCACCTGCCATTGATTGTCCAAGTGTGTCTGTCTTGACAGCAGCGGTGGCGGCCATGTACTACAGCTACTACATGCTGCCCGACGGCACCTACTGCCTGGCGCCACCCCCTCCTGGGATCGACGTGGCCACTTACTACAGCACCCTGCCTGCAGGTGGGACCGTCTCCAGCTCCACCAGCGTGACCACTGCCCCGCCGCCTCCCGGGACCACGCCGCCGCCGCCCCCCACCACGGCAGAGTCCAGCAGTGGGGTGACCTCGACCAGCACCACAACAAGGTGCCTGCCTGCCGCAGCTCGCTGCGCTGGGGGGAGTGGGCACCGTGTCACCCAGTACCCCAGAGGTCTCAATTTAGGGTCTTCGGTGATCTAGGTTACTCACAGAGCTCTCCAATAGGGGAGCAGTTATTACCCAACCCCGACCCCCGCCACAGAGGTGACAGGAAGGAGGAACAGTTGTGACATAAACACTGTGGCCATCCAGATAGGTTCACACACAGCGTTGCCGCCGCCTGAGTGCCAGCCTCGGGCCCACCCCCGTGTCGGCCCCTCAGCTGGCACAGTCCAAGCGGGGGAGGGGCGAGCTACCGTGGGTGGCAGGAGTGTCAGAGGTCGGTAAATGAGAGTGACCATGGCCCCCCGCTCGACTCTTACACAAGTCGTTGGCACACAGGGATCTGACAGGTAGACCTGTTAGTGGCTGGAGAACGGCGGGTGCCGGCCAGGTGACTGTGAGCGCTGGAGCCCTGCCCTCCCCTGCCCAGCCTCCGTGCAGGGCGGGCCTGTTAGAGGGCCACTGGGCGTCAGGGCCTGAGAGCCTGTTCCTGCAGAAACGGCCGTCCTCCGTGATCACACTGAGACGTCACAGGTGGCAGGAAAGGTGTTGGATCTGCTAGCTGGCTTCTCTTTTTAACATGACCAAAAAATTCAGTCCTTGGTTTATTAGCATCTAATTGAGGGAAACTGCTAACCAGGAGAGAAAAAGGAACCTGTTTTAATGAGTTTAAGTCTTATTTTTCAGTAAAATCCTCATTTCACCATTCCCGGTGACATTTTGGTCCCTGTTTCAAGTGGATTGATGTGAATTAGCTTTTTGTAGTAGCAGTCCTAAGTTACCTGTCACATCGACTGCTGTAACAATGAAGGCCTCCTCCACCAGCCAGGGTGGCGCTTGCTTCATCCAGCCCCGGGCAAGCGTGCGCTGGCACCCGGCTCGTCTGCGGGAGGGTCACCCCGGCTCTCTCCTCTCCGCAGTGCCCTCACCCCCGTGACTGCCATCATCCCCCCGCCTCCAGACATCCAGCCTGTCATTGACAAACTGGCTGAGTATGTGGCGCGGAATGGCATGAAGTTCGAGACCAGCGTCCGTGCCAAGAACGACCAGAGGTGAGATGAAGTGTGCGCTGCGTGTCTGGGGTCCAGGGTGGAGCCGAGCTGGGCTGGTTTGCCTCTAGACATAAGCCCCTTTTCTAGTGTCTTTTGTTGGTTGGTTCAGATATATTTAGACAAATACACCTTGTGATCATCTTGTTAAATTACTTAGGAGAATTTCTCTAATGTGTTACATTTTTCAAGCAAGAATGTTGAAGCTGCCTAAGGAAAAAAAGTTGTGCTGTAGGACTCAGCCCTGGGAATTTAGGGGGCCCCCCAGCTTTTCTCTTTAAACAAGTAGTGTTTCCTGCCTCCTCAAGTGGGGAGACAGACTGCAGGGCGTTCTAGGTCATGTTGACTGTCTCCATGCCACAGTTGCCCCGTGTGCAGAAGAGTGTCACACTGGCCAGCCCCCAGCAGTCCCAAGGTCATTAACACAGTTAGCTGTGCTGGGGCGTTCAGGCCCAGGTCTGGCTGATGGAGGGCACAGGGAGTGAGGGCGACGTCCTGCCGTGGCGTGCCAGGCGTGTTACCTGCCGGCTCTCCTCTGTCTCTCCCCAGGTTTGAGTTCCTGCAGCCCTGGCACCAGTACAACGCCTACTACGAGTTTAAGAAGCAGTTCTTCCTCCAGAAGGAGGGCGGCCGCCATGCGCAGGTACTTAGCATGAGGGCGGGGCAGGTGTGACGCACCCTTCGCCGTGGTGGCTTGTGACGTAGACTTGTGGAACTAACTTGGTGTGTCCTGGTGTGTCTGAGAAGTCTTCGTGATGGAATACAGGTAGACTTCAGGTCATGGATGCGTGTGACGGCTGAGATAGTGCGCTTCTGTGTGCCGGCTGCGCACACGCCGCCCTGCACACAGGTGTGCGTTTGTCCAACAGGTTCTAACCAGAAAACTCCTCTTCAAGCATCGGATGTTCTGGGTGGCTGTGGCTCGTAGTGACTTTTGATGGAAGCTGTCCCCTCTCGTTGTCTTACCATGTACTTAAGCGTGCACGTTCAAACCCCCAGTCCGGAGCTGCAGGGCAGTGCCCAGCAGGCTCTTGCCCTGTCACAGGTGCCCACTGTGTCCGGCTGCTGCACGTCCACGGCACTTGGAGCCTCTTCCTGTCCTTGGTGTCTTTCCCTCGTCTGGATCAGATGGGCACCCTGCATTATTCACACTTGAATTAGGAGAAAAATGGGGGAGACCTTGCTTATCAGTGGACTCCCTGAGGCAGAGAAGGTCACCCCCGGGGAGGCAGTGGACAGGCTTCCCCTGATGGAGAGGGACACCCCGTGGAAAGGCGTTGGGGATAGTGTGGCTCTCCGGCAGCATCCTCGGTGGTCAGACTCCCAGGAAAAGGCCCTGAGTGTTGGCTCACAGGCCACATCAGAGCTGTGAGAAGCACCTTGCTTTCCCAGGGAGCCCAAAGCCTCCTCCTCTCCCTGGCCTAGCACAGAGTAGCTGCTCTGAAATGGAGTGTGCTCTGCGGTGCCGCCCGGGCAGTTCTGTCACAGCGTTGAGTCCGTGCAGTGCACGTGCCCGCCTCCCAGCTGGTTCAGGCACCTTCCTGTGTGGCGACTGACGGTCCTGTTCTGTCCCTGCAGGCCGTGGCGGCCCCAGAAGAGGCACCAGCCGAGTCTGCCCCTGAGAAACCGAGCGGCGCTGCGGACGACGGGGTGTCTGAGGACACAGTGGAGGGGGCCGGACGGGGACCCTCAGGGAAGAAGGAGGCAGCACCCGGCAAGGCTGTCCCTGATGGGAAGCTTGTGAAAGGTACGCTGGGTGCCCGCACCCACCTGCTCAGGGGCGAGCCCGCTTCAGGCTGGCCGGAGGGACTTCCGGGTGGCGGGGGTGAATGCGGCGGCTCCGAGACGGGGTGGCTGCGGTGAGGCCCCCAGCTCGGCTGAGCTCGCCTCACGCGGCACTGGGCATGTTCCAGCGGCCGGGAGCTGCTCCCAGGTACAGGTGCGTGTGGCAGCCTGTGCTTTTGAGCGACCTGGGGAGACGTTTGGGGCATTTCAGATAGTGCTGCCTCCCCGTCAGTCTTGGGCAGCTCTGTGTTACAAGCTGTGGCACCAGTGAAAGGAGTGCTCCAAATTGCTTAAACGTCCCTTGAGCCTGTCCCCAAGCAGTGCTGCACACACACAGTGTTGGTTACCGTGTTGGGACCTGTGCCCGCGGGGGTTCCTCACACGGCAGCGCAGCGGGTGTGTAAGCAGCCAGGAGACTGAAAGGCAGGATGAGAAAAGGCTGGGGCATCAGCAGGTGGTTCCAGCTAGGAGGCTGGGCGAGGCTCTGTGGAGAAGGGAGCCCTGGGGCCGGCTCTCCTGGGACGGGCGGGATGCGAAAGACACAGACCGGGACACGGTCAGTGGTGGTGGAGACACGGGGCCTGGCGGAGGGGCTGCGAGACCCGTGGATGCGGGTGGGTGGACGAGAGGGCCGCAGCTGGAAACGCAGTCTAGCCACTTATGGGACTTGCTCCATGCTGAGGTCCCTAGATGGTTCTGTGACAGCAGCACCCCTCCATAGGCTTTGTGAGAGTAGTTGCCGCACCCCATCTGGTGGCTGAGACGGTCCCTGTGGGAGCAGCAGCACCGTCTCATGGCAGGCCCCCAGTCACTGCTCTGGGCCGCTAAGGCAGGCAGAGCGGACCCAAGAGGGCCAGCTTTTAGGACTGCCTGCCTCTTTCATGGGAAGGGTGGATGTGACCAGGAAGCAGTTTGGCTCCTGGGAACATTCAGCTCTTTAGAAAATAGTTTTAAGGTTTCTTTGGCCCTGTTGTTCCAAGAGGTCAGCGGGGCACCTTGGTTTCGTCTCTCACCCTGCCCGGCTTGAGATGTGCTGGAAACCAGGGCAGGCGTGGTGGGCCGCAGAAGCTGTGAGGCCTGTATCAGCTGTAGACCGAAGAGGTGGGATGGGGTGCATGCTTCCCAGCCTGCACCCAGAACTGCGGGGAGCCTGCTGTCAGCAGGGTGCATGAAGGGGCTGGAGCACAGGGGGTTTGGGGAGCAGCTCGTTGGCCTGGCCACTGTCTCCAGAAACAGCAGTGGCCCTCTACCACTGGTGGGCCAGGTAGCGGGGGCGTGTCGCAGCCGTCACAGGCCTGCCAGGTGCCAGGACTGAGCCACCCGCTGGGTACGGCTCCCGCCCGTGTGCAAGTCCAGTCCTGTCATCTGAAGAATGAACCAACGTGATGGTGCAGTACCTGAACAGAGACACACGCGGTCTGACAGCACCCTTCCCAGCTCACTTCAAGGAAAAGGACTATCTCTGTCTGCAGCAAGGAAATGGGAAAAACCACTGCCCCGATCAAGATTTAGAAGGTCAGAGGTGCCTGTCTGGGGTCCTGAGCCGACGGGCCCCTGTGAGACAGCGCACCAGGGCAGCGAGGTTTCTGACCCTCTGGTTGTACCCTCACGTTACCTGTCATCTGTGGAACTGGGGTGGTGGCGGGACAGATACAGCAAGAAAACAACTTGAGGATGCTTCTCACATCCCGGAGGAAAGAGAGGAGGGGGAGAAAAGCATCCAGCTTGAAGAAGGTACCAGCTGTCTTCTCGGGGCCCACAGGCCAGCATGTTGGCCTGCAGTGCAGGCCCAGGGCACCCCCTCTGCATCGGGAGGCGTGCCCACCACATCAGGGGTAGAACAGGTGTGCCCGGGGCGTGGGCCGTGGGTCAGGCGGCTTTGCTGTTCAGACCTCGGGGTGGTCATCAGGCTGTGGACCAGACTCACCAGAAGTAGCGCTGCTCCCCTCTGTGGGGACCTGGCTCCGCATCCAGTGGGTGCGCTCCAGGCCTTCCCACACGGCGTCGTGCCAGATGGTCTTTTATCAACTTTATGCTGTTAATAGATGAAAAACTTTCTGCGTTTGAACCTCAGTGGATGCTGGGAGAAGCTCCCAGCATTTAAAGTCAAAGCGTCTTTGTTGTAATCACTGATACTGGAAAAACAACATCTGCGTTTGGGAGGAAATCAAAGTAGATGCAGCCCTCCAGCACACCTGCCACAGGGAGGGTCCCCGGGGACTGAACCTCTGGTTGGGAAAAGCACCCAAACAGAAGAAAGTGTAGTTTTTCTGTAGTCTTGCAGCTTGGAAGAATTTTTTGAGAATTAAGGCGAGAAATTATAAAGAAAGATTAGTAGATGTGATAGAGGCAGGGCATAAATAAAGGACAAAGGACAAAATAATGGTGATTTCTAACATAATAAAAGATAATGGGTTAATAACCTCATTATAGAAAGACTGTTGTGGGTCAATAAAAAGACAGTTACTACAGTAGAAAAATGGACAAAACATATGAAAAAGAGTTCCCAGAAGAACAGACAGTCCCTAAGTAGAATTTTTGCAACGTATCCTTGTTATCAAGATACCGGTTTTTCCTCTTGATTGGACAAAGCTAGCTAGAACCAGTTAACAGCAGGTGACAGGGAGGGACACTGCAAGCGGAGTCTGACCCCGCCTTTGTGGAGGGCAGCCGGGCCATGTGCCCCGGATTTTAAATGTGAGCAAGTGTCTCAGCACAGACACGCCATGCACAGAGGCAGCTGTGCAAGAACCTTGGCCATGGTGCCTGCTGGGCTGTGGGGCGAGAATGTGACACAGCTGGGCGGTACAGGGACATGTCCACTGTAAGACAGACTGCTGCTGCTGTTACAGTGCGTATGTGTGTGCCCTGAAAGCACATTTGTAGTATTTATGTGGAAAGATGTGCCTTGCCACGTGAACAAGGTAGGCCTCTGTGAAGAGGTGTGTGGTGCACACATAGATGCCTGGAACCGTCCAGCGCTGCTCTGCAGGCCTTTTCCCACGTTAGAATTGCAGGTGACCTTTGACCTCATTCATCCCCCTTTCAAAATTTTCTGTCGAGAATACACGTTGTTTAAGAAGCTAAGAGTGGAAAGTTGCCACCTTGTAAGTGGATGTCTGTGTGCTGTGGACGGTTTAGTCACTTGTGCTTGGCGTGTACCAGTCTCGTGCAGGACACCAGGTTGGGTCTGTAAATGTCTCAGTCGAACAGTTACCCATTCAGGGTGAGGAGGTGGACCAGAAACAAAGACAAGAATACAGAGCGACTGTGTGTCAACTTACACCCGGGATGCGGCTGTGGGGCGGAGAGAGAGGCAGAGCGGGCATCTCGGGGGCTCCTGTTGAGTGGACACGTGAAGGGTGAGAAAGGCAGGCAGGCCACGTCTGGGAGGCCCAGGGGGCTGGCCCGCTGACACGGGGGTGGGGGGTGGTCTTACGGCCGGCTGGGAGCAGAGAGCTGAGTAGTGGAGAGAGGAAGAGCCTTTGTCCCCAGGGCCTCGGAGGTCATAGGCGGTGCTTGTCCTGTGCTGCGCTGTGTCTGCGCAGGAGACGCGGAAGGAGCGGTAGGGACGTAGCTGACTACCGCCGCGGCGTGGACTGCTGCCTGACGCCCAGCTTTCTGGCTGGGGGACTCTGGGGAAGTCTGTCTCAGGGCTGTCACTGTCCCCGAGGTGGGCTTCGTGGACAGTGTGAGGGGAGCCTCTGGGGCCAGCCACCACGCGGCACCCGCTGGGGGACCTGCTGTATGATGCCGGCTTCGGCTTCAGGGGAGGAGCCGCCAGTGTTCGCTCGATACTGTATGTGTTGGCCGTTTCCTCTCCTGGTTTGGGGCAAGAGAGGGTTTTTGAGTAATTACTGTAAAATTATTTTCTGATTTAATAATGTATTGTGGCCCTTGAACTTGAGTAATTTTGAGTAACATTTCTAGTGACAGTTTCTCTCATTTTGAAAATTTTCTCAGCTTTATGTTTGTTAGAGAGAACGTATTACTAGGCCGAACCCAAACCAAACAGACCCACGGCCGTCGAGTCAGTTCCGATAGGAACTGCTCCATAGAGCTGCGAGGAACATCTGGGGAATTGAACTGCTGACCTTGTCAGAGGGCACGTGTAGCGCTTAACCACTCGTCCTCCAGGGCTTCCCAAAGGGCAGATTTTGGTAGACTTTTTTTCTTACAGGAAATGTCCAATGTGCACAACACAATCACGGTGCCAGGTGGCCTCCCCCCACCCACCTGCCCCCGGCACAGCCCACTCCAGGGCGTCACCCAGGCTCTGCTTCCTGTGCGCGCTCGCCGTCCACCTGCCAGATTGTTTTATCCACAAAGGCATTAGCAGGTGTCTTTTGAAAAGTAGGACTTCGTCGCAGCCAGAGTGAAGCCATTGTTGACTCACCTACATAATGTGTCTTTAGTCCCCTGTGTCATGTTTTTGTTTGAGGGGGTTTCTGTGAAGGCGAACATAAAATACATAATGTTGCAGAATCAATACAGAGACTGTAGTTATTGTGTTGTAACTTTAACTTATCAAACACTACGCTGTCAGCATCCAATTTTTCACTTTGGGTCATGCTGTGAGGCTGGAGGGGATCACCGAGATGAGAAGACGGTGCGTGCCAAGGTCTGCTCCGAATCGTTTGGGAATTCTGAACCATAAAGTGTAACGAGGAGGACAGACCTCCCAGAGCAGCTGCTCTCAACGGTGGACGGGGCCTGCGCAGGGGGGCATCGGTCACGGCACTCGGGGCTCTGCCTTTGTTGGCCTTTCCAAGTCAGCTGGTCTGTGAGATATTGGAGATGTCCTTTCACTGTAGCTTACGTGGTATCTTTTGCAAGGAATAAGAAACAGGAGTGTGTGTTACCGTCGTTTAGCAGTGAAGAGCCATTCTGCCGTAGCTGAGGAGAAGGGACTCGGAGCCTGTGCTGAAGTGAGTCGGGCAGGAAGGTGTTTTCCTTTGGGGTCTTGGTGTGATTTTCCAAATTCTGTAGGGGAGAAAAACTGAACCGCCTAAATTTGGGCTACACCAAGCTTCAGAAATTCATACAGGTGTGAGAAGAGGCTGACGTAATACCTAGCACAAAGTCAGTATCCAGGAGGTTTGCTGAATGAGGTCCGATGTCTCTGACTTCTGTGTCATCAGAAAGGACGTCCCCACATGGCCAGGATCTCATAAGATAACCTTTTCATGCTGGAGTTGCACCGTGTGCCCACTTAACACATGTGTGCTGAGTCACTCCAGCGACAGAAACAGAACTGACCGTTTGAAAATGCTGGTGGTCCCACTGTCCCCTCCGTGGCCCCAACACGGGAGCCCCACCAGCTGGGTTTAGTGTGGCTCCCGGTGTGAGCGTCCCGTTGAGTGTGGGTCACTGGGCGCAGGCATGCTGCCGCAGGCGCGTGTGAGGTGCCTCCCTGCCAGTGGCGGGGCACACCCACAGGTCCCGTGGGCAGGGTGCCTGCAGCTGCGTCTGCTGCCTGCTGGTTTCCTTAAAACATGTTAAACTGTGCACGTTTTCTCAATAGCCTCCTTCGCCCCCATAAGCTTCGCGATCAAGGCCAAGGAGCACGACCTGCTTCCCCTGGAGAAACACCGTGTTAAGCTGGACGACGACAGTGACGAGGACGAGGAGGGCGCAGGAGGCCAGGAGGGCGCCGGCAGCGCCAGCAGCGCCCCCCCGCCCGGCCCGGCCGCCGTCCCAGCCTGTGTCGCCGTCGAGGAGAAGAAGCCTCAGCTGACCCAGGAGGAGCTGGAAGCGAAGCAAGGTGTGTACACACGGTGTGAAGCTCTGGAAGGGCATGAAGGGCATGAATCCAGGACTAGTCGTGCTGAGTCAGAGTACCGTGGCTGCCAGCAAGAGTCGCAAGTGTCTGGAAACAAGAGCCCCCTGGGCGTTGTGGCCAGTCTTTGAGCATGTGGAGAGCTCTGTGTGGATGGACGACGTCCTCCTCCTTAGGCCTCGATGGAGGGCTGCTGGCACTCTGTCCTCAGAGCCACCTTGTGGCAGTCCCAGCCCGACACGCACAGCAGAGTGCGCTAATGGAGAGGCTCTTTGCCTCTGCGCTTGGATTGCAGCCTGGCATGAAACGCTTGGCCTGCGTCCCCACTCTTGTTAATGTGCCCAGCAGAGAGAGGCCTTCTGCCTGAGACACATGCCCAGCTGGCTCCCAGGCTGCGGTCCCCACGCTCAGCGTAACATGGCCTTCACGTACACCTCTGGAGTGTCTGTCGTGGCCAGGCAGTGGGACAGCCAGAGTCTTTATGCCCTAACCCAAAACAAAATCACTGCACAGCAGATCGGCTCATTAACATTGTCTTTGTGATTTTTACCTATTCTGACTCTTGTCCTTAAGTTGCTTTTTGTGTACTTATACAAACAGATCAAGCCCCACTTATAAGAGGTGATTTTGAATCACAGTGCACCTCAGTATCCAGGGCTGGTATGGTGCTGAGCTGCTCCCCGCGCAGGCACTGCAGTGCTCCCCATGGGTGCTCCCTGCCTGGTGTGAATATTTGGCTACGTGTGTGTAGAGCCATGACTTCCTGGGGCCGTCCGTCATTCCAGCTTCTGCTCATGTGGTCCTTTTGCTATTTTGAAAGGAACATGTCAGAAAAATAAACTAATGCCCTCAAATTCTCTTGGCTGCTCTGTTGACCTATTCTCAGTTTCATGCCATGTTTTCTTTTTTAGTAAAGGCATTGTATTTCATGCCTTCTTACTGGCAGTGAAAATTAAGATAGCACAGTAAAAAAATTCACTGGCTCTGAACCTCATCTTTGGTTGTTTGCTCTTGAAGCAAAGCAAAAGCTGGAGGACCGGCTCGCAGCTGCTGCCCGGGAGAAGCTCGCCCAGGCCTCGAAGGAGTCCAAGGAGAAGCAGCTTCAGGCAGAGCGCAAAAGGAAGGCAGCATTGTTTCTACAAACCTTAAAGAACCCTCTGGCAGAGGCAGACACAGGGAAGATAGAGGAGAATCCTTTCCCTGGGGAGGTAAGTCAAGGAGGCAGCGCCTCAGCTGCTGGGGAATCACAGCTTCTCGTCACCTCTGGCAACCCAGACCTACTGGCATGGAGGACACTGGCACGTGTGGGTGCTAGGCTGTGCCCAGCCACTCGGGTCTGAGGACCAGTGGGAACTCCCTCCCTCTGGGCACCTGTGCCATTCCCACCAAGTGCGGGTTCAGAGTTCAGACTCACAGGCGTTGGGGTCCTAAGTGAGGCATCTGCTCTGTGGCCCATCTCACGGGCCAAGAGGAGAGCTTCCCAGCATCTCACATTGGGTCTGCAACAGAACCCGGCAGACCGACAGGCACAGCTGGGTACGTGGACCGAGGGTCTGGCGGCTCTGCTCCGGGGTGGGGTGTGTGTATGTGTGCATGTGTGCACATCTCACATCAGGTCTGCAGCAGAACCCGGCAGACCGACGGGCACAGTTGGGTACGTGGACCGAGGGTCTGGTTGCTCCGCTCCGGGGTGTGTGGGTATGAGTGTGGGTGTGGGTATGGGTGGATCTTCAACAGAACTGGGCAGCCAGGCACAGCTGCATACGTGGGCCGAGGGTCTGGCGGATCTACTCCAGGGGGTGTGTGTATGTGTGTGTGTCTGCATCTTCCGTCAAGTCTGCAACAGAAGCCAGCAGACAGATGAGCACAGCTGGATATGTGGGCCGAGGGTCTGGCGGCTCTACTCTGACACACATGTGTGTGTGTGTGTGGCTGAGTGGCTGGGTGGCTGGGTGGCTGGGTGGGTGGGTGGTGTTTAGAAATCTGTGTCAACTTTGTCTCTTTAAACATCAAGTGTCACCTCCAGGCATTTTAGTTTGGGGAAAGTTTCACTTTCACACCTTCAGAGAAACGGGCAGGAGAGAGTGCACAGAGCAGCACTGTGCCCCTGCCAGGCGGCCAGCCGGCCTGCGTGTGCACACGTGTGCCCTGCCTTGCCTGCAGCTGCTCGTCTCCACGCACATGCTTTCTCCATGTGTGTTTTCAGAACATTTGGCAGTCAGCAGTCACAGACGTCCTGACCACTTGCCCTCGTCAGACACTTGAGTGTGTGCCCCCCACGACTGGGATGCTCTCCTGTGTGGCCACAATGCCACTGTCATAGAAAGGTGGCGGTGACACTGTGTCACTTGATACTCAGCCTTCATCTGTCCCAAAAGCAATGTTGATAGCTGTGTGTTTCCCTTTAGTACAGAAAACTTCTTTGACTCCTCTGACTTTAATTGCAGTGACATTTCAGAGTCCAGGCTGTTCTAAACCAATGTCCTGTCGGCACTGACACTGCTGACGCCTCTGCGCCCGAGTCAGCGTCTGCACTGCTGCACCCAGCACTGGGGAGTCCTAGCCAGGACCACTGTCACTCAGCCCCCTGTGCTCTCTAGATGGCGACCTGGGCTGCAGCCCCCTGTGTGTCTCCATCCTGGTTTTGTCCCCGGTGCTGGTCAGAGCCACAGTGGGAGTGCTCATGGGAACGGCCCGTGGCTACTCCTCAGCTTCAAGATTTCGGCAACAAGAAGGGGAGGAAACACAGCAGCTAGGAGCAGTCGTTTAGGTGATGGTGACCAAGCGGGTGCTTTCTGGGACTGCAGGAAGGAGCAGGAGAGGGAAGGGCTCTACATAGGAGCGCCAGCTGGGAGGGGTGAGTACAGCGAGGCGGAGAGAGAGCTGTAAAGTGCTGGGGAGTTGTGAGCAGCCATAGAGACACGAGTGGCTTATTCTGGTTTCCTTTGTTGTGTGTCGCTTGTGCAGTGAATAAAGGGTTTAATTAAAGGACATTTGCAAGTACAGGCACTTTAGCTGGTTATGGTGCATATTACGTCTACATTTTCTGATGAAACTGTGTTTCAGGGAAAAATCAGTCGCAGCTCAAGCGGTCAGCCGCACCCACTGCCCCCCACCCGGCACCGCGTGGCCGGTGGTGGCCCACCGCTGCCCTTCTGCGGCGCTGTGTAGCCGGCCGCGGCCCAGCACTGTTTGTGGAGCGCCTGTGCCGCGCCTCTTCTGGCCCTTCTCCGGCTCTCCTAGATGAGCTGCTCTCACCCACCCTATCTTCAGAAACCGGTTTTGGTTCAGTAACACAGAATGAGTTTTCTGCGTCTTTTGTAAATCAGCTGGATGATTGTCTGGGTGGATAATGGTGCAGATTGTAGCTGCTAAACTATTTCCACAAAAATGTCGTGTTAACGGATGTCTCTAATTGCTTTGAAGCAAAAACATGTGTAATTGAGTTGACAGTTGTCACAAATAAGATTCCTGCTCTGGAGCTTTGGCTGGGAGTACTTCCTGGCAGCATGTCACACTGGACTTTTAACTGAGCCACCTTACATGTTCTATGCTCCCAGCTTTGAGTCCAAGTGACCAGAGCCTTGGAGCATTAGTGTTTAGGATCACTTGTGGCCTTGCCTGGCATGGCAGCACTGCCAGGTACGGCTGCCACATGCTCTAGGTACAGGAACCCATGGGAGGCTGGAGAGTGAGTGGTCTGCTCTAGTGGGCATTCTCGGAAGACGGCCCTCCAGGTTGCGTCCCAACAGTCCTCTGCAGGGCCACCAGGCACACATGGCGCTGGAGTTGCTTAGGTGCAGAAAGATGAGAATTCCCCTTTTTATGCCTTCTAGCTTCCTGGGAAAGCAGCCATAGTGCCTCTGCTTTGAGTTAAAGAAAGGCTGTTGTAGACTTTTCAACTTTAGTTTCCATAAAAGAAGTCCTGTGATTTTAAAAATTCATTACATGTCCTGATTTCAAAACATCTTATAAAGCTACAATAATCAAAACAGTCTAATACTGGTATAATGATGTTTTAGTCAGCTAGTGCCACTCTAACATAAATACTATGAGTGGATGGCTTTAACAAAGAAGAGTTTATTCTTACACAGTCCAGTAGGCTACAAGTCAAAATTCAGGATGTCTGCTCCAGGGGAAGGTTTTCCCCCTTCTTGGCTCTGGAGGAAAGTCCAGTATTGCATCAATCTTTGTGCAGGGAGCATCTTGGCATGGGAACCTTGGGTCTGAAGGGGGTGTTCTTCTCCCAGTGCTGCTTTCTTGATGGTGTGAGGTTCCCAATTCTCTGCCTACCTCCCTTTCCTTTTATCTCATACAGGATGAAAGGATTAAGGGTGGGGCAAGCCACACTCCAGGGAAGCTCCCTTTATGGTGGAGCAGGGAGGTGGTCTTCTGGAGGGGTTTACAGTCCTACCCTAGTCCTGTAACATACAGCACAGCAAAGTCACAGAATGGAGGACAGTCGTAGAATACAGGGAATCATGGCCCAGCCACACGGCTGTACCTATTTTGGGGTGGGGGACACAATTTGATGCATGACATATGATAAGACATACAAACCAAACCGAACCCACTGCCATCAAGTCGGATCCAATTCCTAGCGACCCTAGAGGTCAGAGTAGAACTGCCCCATAAAGTTTCCAAGGAGCGTCTGGTGGATTTGACCGCCGACCTTTGGTTAGCAGACGTAGCACTTAAACTACTACACGTTCCTTGGTTGTGGTTCTGTTAGCCGTAGATGTACGGGTTTATTTCTGAATTCTCAGTGCTTACAGGCCCATGGAAAAGCTTTGAGAATCCAGAAATAAACCCGTATGTCTGTGCTCAGTAGAACTGCAACAAAGGAGTGAAGTGCCTCCACTGAGGCAGAAGGAGTCTTTTTAACAGATGATGGTGGGACAACTGAATCTCCACAGAAGAGTGAAGCTGAACCCCTACCTCACACCATATGTGAAAATGAACTCAAAATGGATCAAGGGTCTAAATGTGAGAGCTGAAACCATAAAACTCTTTGAAGAAAACAGGGGTAATGCTCTGGAACTGGTTTTCAGCAGTAGCTTCTTGAATATGTTACTGAAAGCATAAGCAGCAAAAGACAGAATAGGTAATATTGGACTTCATCAAAATTGGGAGCCTCTGTGCATCAAGAGACTTTGTCAACAAATAGACAGCCTACAGAATGGCAGAGAATTTGGTGGAACCATGTATTTGATAAGGTTTTAATATCATGAATGTATAAAGAACACCAAGAGCTCTGCAACAAAAAGACAAACAACCCAGTTAGAAAATGGGAAGAAGCCTTGTACACACGTTTTGCCAAAGAGGAAATACAAGTGGCCAACAAACATGAAAAGAATCTTCAGTGTTGTTAAGAAAATGAGAAAAAAACTACAGTGAGAAAAACCACTTCATCTCAACTAGAAGGGTTGTGATTACATAACATTACAAAATAGTGGGTATTGGCAGACGATTTGGAGAACTTGAAACCTTCATCCGTTGCTGGTTGAAACGGACACTGGCGCAGCCACTGTGGAGAACAATGTGGTGATTCTTCAGAAAGTTGAACACAGAGAAAGCAGTGACAGCACACAGTAAGGGGCAGGTCAGCGTCACTGGACTACACCATAAACTGAAGGATTCTGTAAACTCAACCCAATGTTTCAAACAACAGAGTAGCAGGGATGGGAGTCTGGGGACCAAGTTTTCAGGGGACATCAAGGTTCATTAGTCTTTGCTAAGAGAGTCTGTGCATCCCATATTGGTGAGTGGCATCTGGGGTCTTAAAAGCTAGCCAGCTGCCGTCTGAGGTCCACCAGATGGTCCCAACCCATCTGGAACAGATGATGACTGAGAACAGTGAAGACACAAGGAAGAAAGAGCCCAAGAGACAGAAGGACTCATATGAATGAGATACCGTGTCAGCATGAGACCAGAAGAACAAAATGGTGCCCAGCCACCACCAAAGGTAGTTATGATGAGGGACATAATGTAGACTCCCCGAGGCAACACTAGAAGAATTGGTGCGCGGCTCAAGAACGCCACTAAAAGGCCAGAATTGATAGTCCAACAGCCTGGAGAGTACCCTGGAACATTGCCCCTAGACCTGCTGGCCCTGACCAGAAACCAGTACTGAGGTCAACTCTTCAGACAAGAATGGACTGGACTCAGGGACACCATGTGACCGTATGGTGTGTGTACTTTATAGTTTTACACGTTTACAGGAGACTGTCCTACAGGATTCTTTGTAGATAGGAGGATAGAGGGTGGAGAGGAGGGGACAGGTGCTCGTTAAGAGGATGCTAGAAATGTGGAGTGAAGGGGAGGAGTGTGCTGTCTCTTGGTGAGGAGAGCAGAGGGAGCTGCAGACAGGCGAGCATGCAGAATGGATTGGGATTGCATACATTCACTTAATCACAATTAAAGAAAAAAAAAGTTGAACATGAAAGTGCTGCTGTGTGACCTAGCAATCCGAGTGCTAGGGGTCTACCCAGAAGTGAAAGCAGGACCACAAACAGAACCTTGCATAGCACCAGTGTTACCTGCAGCACTGTGGAGCGCAGCCAGAGTATTCTCGGTGGGCATTGACTCTTAATAGACAACCAGGATGTGGCTTGTACGCACACTTGGAGTACTGCTCAGTGTTAAAGAGGAAGAAACACCCGATGCCTGCCACACCATGGATGTACCTCAGACCATGACACTCAGTGAAGTGAGTTAGGCACAATGGGGCAAACGTGTGTGACCCCACGTGGTATGAGACAGGCAAATGGCATTGGTGGTCACCAGGAATGGCTGGGAGGGGAAGGGGGCTCCCCTGCCTAGGGGCAGTGAATCTCTGTTGCTGGTGGTTTCCCAGAATACTGCACGCGTGTGGCCCATGTTGGAAGTCGTGCATGTGAGGCAGATGGGATTGAAAGGTGTTTTGCCATGAATATTCTAAACACAGTGCAAAAGTTCAGAAACAAACCTGGGCAGTCCCTGAGCTGTGCGGTGAGGGATGTTGGGTTGGCATATGTTCTGCTGTAAATATTTCAACCACAGTAAAACAGGTTTTCAAAACCCAGGGCCTGAAACTCATGAGCATTAAAAAAAAAGAGGGGGCGAGTTTGAATAAGCCACATGAGTTACTGTTGTGTGTCATCTCTTTTAAGGAGATACTGTTCCACCTGAAAGACAAAATTCAGATGTGTGCCATGGGAGTAAAAGTGTTCTCTGGCTTCTTACCCCAGAGAAACAGTTTTTGCTTCTTGTGTATTCTTGAGCAAAAATGTCTGTATTTATCAACGTATGGCTTCAGAATGTCACACGAAGGGACCCAGACCATGGGCGCTGTCCCGGCAGCTGCCTTTCCAAACACTTGCAGTAGAGGTCGTCCGCAGCTCTTGGTGGGGCGTGTTCCTGAGGGCCTGGCTGAGCGCTGGTGGGGTGCATGACCACCAGGACTTAAGTACCCGCCTTGGTATACCACCCCACCTGTACGTCAGGCTGTTGTACTGTGGGGTGGGGGTGTTGCTGTGGGGCTAGAAGCTACGCCACGGTATTCAGGCGCCAGCAGGTCACACGACATGCAGACTAAGACAGACTAGGAGGTAGGACAGGGCAGTCTACTTCTGAGAAGGATGAGCCAGCGAAAACCATAAGAACAGCAGCGAACACTGACACAGTGCCAGAAGACGAACTCCGCGGTTGGAAGGCACCCAAGAGACGACTTGGGGAGGGCTGCCTCCTCCAAGTAGGGTCGACCTCAACGACGTGGGTGGAGTCACGTTCTCGAGACCTTCTCTTGTGGATGTGGCTGAACTCAAATTGGAAGAAACCGCTGCGGACAGCTGTTAGTAGTCAGGACGTGGCGGGTGCCAAGAATGGCTCTAGGGAAGCTGGAAGCCATCAGAAATGAAGTGGGACACGTAGACGTCGATGTCCCGGGCATGAGTAGATGTCCTAGGCTTTAGCGTGCTGGGATGGATCAGTATTGGCTGTTTTAAATGGGACAGTCATCTGCTCTGCTATGTCAGGAATGAGCTTGAAGAGGAGTGACGTCGCATGCGTTATCAAAAAGAACATTTCAAGATCAATCCTGAGTTACAGTGCTATCAGTGATAGGCTAATCTCCGTATGCCTACAGGGAAGACCAGTTAATACACAATTATCCAAATTTACACACCAACTAAGGCCAAAGATGAAGAAAATAAAGATTTTTACTAGCTTCTGCAGTCCAGAATTGATCACATACAATCAACATGCATTGATAATTACTAGTGATTGGAAATGGAGACGTGGGAAACAAGAAGGATCGCTAGTTAGAAACTAACAGCCTTGGTGACAGAAATGATATTGGAGAGCACGTGATAGAATTTAGCAAGAACAACGACTTCTTTATTACAAAGACACTTTTTCACCAGCATAAACAGTGACTATACGTGTGGACCTCACCAGATGGAATGTGCAGGAATCAAATCAACTACGTCTGTGAAAGGAAGATGGAAGAGCTCCGTATCAGCATCCGGGACCAGACCCGGTGCCGACTGTGGCACAGTCCGTCAGTAGTTCACATGTAAGTTCAAGCTGAAACAAAAGAAGATCAGAAAAGTCCACGAGAGCCAAAGTGCGGCCTTGAGTACATCTACCTGAGTTTAGAGACCACCTCAAGAATAGATTTGGCGCTTTGAGCACTAGTGACCCAAGACCAGATGAGTTGTGACATCGAGGACGTATGAAGAAAGGACGAGGTCATTAAAAGACAGGAAAGAAAGAAAAGACCACAGTGGATGTCCAGAGAGACTCTGAAACTTGCTGTTCAGTGTCAGGTAGCTAAAGCAAAAGAAGAGATGAAGTAAAAGAACTGAGCAGATGTGAAGAAAAAATTCAAGCTTCAACTTGGAGTAGTGAAGGATTCTACAGGAAAAATATTAAACAATGCAGGAAGCATCAAAAGAAGGCAGAAGGAATACAGAGTCACTATACCAGAAAGAACTGGTCCGTGTTCAACCACGTATGATGTGACACTGACGGCACAGAAGGGTCAAGTGGAAGCTGCCGCGATGGTGTCGGCACCAGCAGGGCTGCGGGAATTGACAGGTCAGTAGTCGCGATGCTGCAGCACGTGGTCGCAGCGCTGGGCGTGCCCACTCATCTGTGCCAGGAAACTCAGGACAGCCAGCGGGCCAGCCGGCGGGCAGAGATGCATGCTGGTGCCTGTTCCCAAGAAAGGGGACCTAACCGAATGCAGGAATTATTGAACAGTATTGTCAAACAATATCATCGCCACCACGGGCAAGTAAAATGTCACTAAAAATCAGCGCTACAGTGGCTGTTGCAGTGTGTTGACAGGGAGCTGCTGGAAATTCCAGCCAAATTCAAAAGAGAGTGTGGAAGCGGGAGTATCAGTGCTGAGGTCAGATGGAGCCTGGCTGAGGGCAGAGAATACCAAAGATGTGTTGTGTTGGCTATGCACCGACTGCGTGGGTCGGAACAGATTACGGGTAACATTGTGGAGAACAGCAGTTCCAGAACACTGAGTTGTGCTTATGAGGAATCTGTACATGGATCGAGCGGCGGTCATTCCAGCAGAACAGGAGACACTGTGTAGTCGAAAGTTGGAAAAAGTGTCCGTCAGAGTTGTGTCTTTTCATCGTGCCCATTCATTCAGTACGCCCAGCAAACAGTCCGAGAAGCCAGACTGTGTGGAGAAGGCTGGGCATCCGGGTTGGAGGACGACTCGTTAACCAGAAGTGAACGGGACTTGAGACGCTGACGGATGACAGTCAGAGACCAACCCTGCAGTAGGGACTGCACCTCAACATCAAGAACACAGCCCTCACAGCGGAGCAGTAAACAGCACCGTGATACGTGGAGGAAAGACGGAGGTTGTCAAGGATCTCATTTTACTTGTGTCTGAGCCAGTGCCCGTGGAAGCAGCAGTCAGGAAATCAGAAGACACCTTGCACGGGGAAAATCTTCTGCAGAAGACTTCTTTAAAGTATTGAAAAGTAAAGGTGTCACCTTGAAGACTAAGGTGCTCCTAGTCCAAGCCATGGTGCTTTCTGTCACATCATACACAGAAGGTGGACAGTGAACAAGGAAGACCGAAGAGGAACCGACACCTTCGAATCTTGGTGTCAGAGAAGAGTATTGAACATAGCGGGGAACACCAGAAGAATGAACAGATCTGTCTGGGAAGTACAACCTGAGTGCCCCTTAGAATCAGGGGTGGTGAGACTGTGCCTCGTGACTGCCAGCAGGTGCCAGTCCCTGAAACATGATGTCACGCTTGGTGAAGTAGAGGGTCAGTGAAATAGAGGAAGACCTTTTAGGAGATGGACTGACACAGTGGCTGCCAGAGTGGGCACAAGCTGTACAATTGTGGGCGCGGCACAAGACCAAGCAGTGTTTCATTCTTTTGTGAGCAGGGTTGCTGTGAAGCGACCCAGCAGCACCCTCCAGCAGCACCAAGCGCAGCGCCGCCTGGGTGTCCACCGCTCAGCCAGCCTAGCTCTGCGCTTGTGTCCCCCCAGGCAGAGGCTGGGCTGGGACGTTACTTCACAACAGTCTCTGTGCCTTTTCATGTGAGACGCTGCTCTGTGGGCTCACAAAAGAGAGCTCTCTACCGCCGTAAAATAGGAAGGTAACTGTGCCACCTGCACGGTCACCCCCCGTTCCTGGTTCTCATGAACCTGTCTGTTTGTCCCCGATGGGGCAGTGGATCCTTTTGTCTCACTGTGTGTGCTGACTGGGCTATGGAACAACCTTGACTGTGTCTCTCTGCCGTCTGCTTCCGTTGGCTGTCTGCGCGCTCACCAACCCCTCTTGGTCGGGTGGTCTCTCTTTGTCGCCCGTGCAGCAGACCTGGCGCCGCTGTCTGCTCCTTAGCCTGCCCCACCCGGGCTTTGCTTCCGGGACAGGAGTACGTGGGGAGACTGCTCCCCCCGTGGGGCTGGACAGCTGTCCCCACACCCTTCACTAAGTCATACATCTTCCCCCACTGATTGGAAAAGCCTCCGTTTCCATAAACAGTTATGCACTGTGTCACAGTCGTTCAGGCACTATCTGAACTCATACATCATTGTCCTTGGAGATTATATAGGCAGTTCTCAGGTTACAGACACCCAGCTTACCTACAACTCATAGTTATGAGGCAGCCCCCAAAAGCCTCTTCTGTTAAAATTGGAGGTGTGTGCAGTGGTTGGTAGTAACAAAACAGATGTTGCTTTGCAGCATGCGTTAGAAGTTATTATTTTTATTAGTCTGTTATGTTAAAGATGATGTAGTATGTCTGGAAGCGTTTCTGTTTCTGTAATATTTTGGTTAATATTTTGGTCTAGAAAGGGACCCTGTGTACTGCATACCAGGGCAGACATGGACTGATGGACAATAGATAAAAACACGTGACCTGAGTGGTCAGACTCACTGCAAATTCCACGTAAAGGCTGGCTGTCAAAAGAGTTTGTTCGTCACCCAGGCACTGCGGTGTGCACGATATTGGCGCGGTACCCAGGTCCCCAGCGTCCCACTCCGTGGGCCGTGTCATAGACGTGCAGTGCTGTGTGGCGGTGCTAAACCCCCACGGTAGGTGTTTGCTCTTGCTGCAGTCTGTCTGTTCTGTTGGTCTGTTAGTTAGGGGAGAGGCCGCGGGGCAGGTACGATTTTAAAATGATGGCTTAGGGTGTCTGTTGACAGGAAAAGATCTTGACACTGAATTCTTAGGCAGTGTGTACAATATAGAAAAGTGTGTGTCCATGTGTGTGTTTTCAGTTTGAAACACAGAGAAATCAGAAGTTTTGAACTTCTTGAGCCACACGAAAGAGCCCTGGCTGCTCGGTGGCTAAGTGCTGGTCGGCTGCGGGGAAGGCTGGCAGTTGGAATTCACCAGACGTCTGCCTCCAGAGAGATGGCGGCCAGGAGGTGCTCTGGGCGGTTCTGCTCTGTCCTGTAGGGTAGTTGTGAGTCGTGACCCACTGAACAGCTTACATTTGGGTGGGTTTTGTTTTTAGCTATGTGGCCAGTCACATGGCAGCAACAGGCTTTGTGGCATTTTAAACTTCTCAACCCTGCCACAGTTACTGGTCCAGGGGACGTGTAAAAGAAGATAGTTAACAAAGCCAGCCAAGTGTTTGTGGAAGATTTGTTATATTCACGGCACCAGGGACTTCGGGATCTGAATTCAAAGCTGTTTTTAACCACTGAATGAAAAACGTATCTGTGAAGTTAAAGTTTGCATGCGAAAATTCCACCCAGGACAAGCCTCAGGAGACTCAGAGTGCATGCTGGATGTGTGGGTGACACAGTGGTGCCCTGCGGCTCCCAGGAGGGGACAGGTGATGATCTTCTGCAGCCCGCAGAGGAGAGGGCCGGCCGCTGGTGTCATTACTCTCCAGGGAGGTGCAGGGAGTAGAGAGGACACATCAGGCCAAAGACTCCAGCAGTCAGGGACAGACAGGAAGAGGCTTATCAACTGGAAGTCATGGCTGGTGGCAGGTTGGAAAGCCTAGAACATCGGAGGAGGTGGAAATGGCCTGATGGCACCATCGTTCCACCAGAGGTGTGCATGACGTGGCCCTGGCGCATGGTCTAGGCAACACCCGGACAGGCACGAGCTTAGGAGAGCGGGAAGGGGTCAGAGGGTGGGTGGCCTTGGCCATTGCGCCCTGGGGAGGGCTGGCCAGGCTGAGGCCAGGAGGGGGCTGTGGTCGCTTTCAGAGCGGACCCTGAAGTGTGGCCGCCCGGACATGGGAGTCTGGAGTCGTGTGTAGTTACCCCATTTCATAGTTAGTGTGTCGCTTCCCAGACAAGACTTTGTTGTGGTGTAGGATACACATTAATCTGATTTTCAACAGCTCACTGGCCACAGCAGGAAACGGTGGTTTTTGTACTGAGTTGTTACAGATCCACCCTCACGACGAAAGGGCCCATCAGCGTCCTTTTTCAGTGTGACTGGTTTTCCAGAGTCCCTGATTGGTGTGTGTGCTCCCAGACCAAGCTGTCCTCTGGTGGGGACTGTGTTGTCATCTTCTCTGCAGGAACATCCACAAGGCTTCCCCATCAGGCAGCCCTGGTTCCTGGGAAGAGTGGTTTGGCCCTCGTCAACAGGCACGACACCACTGGGCACCGGCAGCATCTCAGGTGGTGGTGGCCTGGTGGCCATGCGTGTGCGGCGGGCCCGCCAGGGTACCTCCAGGGCTGACTCGAGAGGCTGCCGTCCTGGTTCAGAGTCACCACCTGCTGTGTCTGCACGGTCCTCCTCGTACGCAGTTTATATCTGCAGGCCGTTGGGGCACTTCTTCCTAAACCAGAAGTAGCCTTCACTGTTTGTTGAGGCCTGCACCGTCTAGTGTGGTTGCCGGCCTGGAGCATGACGCTCAGCAGAGTGGGAGGGTGGGCTGTGCGCCTGTCTCCCCTACACCAGGCGGAGGGAGGGGCCTTCGCTCGTGACCCCCCCAGCGGGGTGGACGGGGCTTCGAGGAGAGCAGCCACCCCCTGCAGTCGCCTGGACGTTCTCTGGGGTGCTGTGTGGATGCCCACTGATGGCCCTCTCTGCTGCTCTTTCCTTGTCACTGTTCTCGCTGCCGTCCCGGGTCTGGAACCCCTCCAGGACTGCGTGTAGAGGCCGGGCGCGCGCTCTTGTCTTTGCAGCGTCCAAGGTGCAGGCTTCACCTGGAGACTGGATGAGGGGGCGCTGCCGTGTGCAGCCCTGCTGCCCATCCTCCGGGGCCCTGCCTCAGGCCTCGGTTCTCTCCACTGAGGAGCACAAGCCCGCTTGCGCATCTACCACCCCTGCCCTCCATCCTGATGGACGGGGTGGGTGGGTGGCCTCGGGGTGGCTCACGCTGCAGCTTCTCCTGCTCGTCACAGGGTCGTGGGCGTCCTGTGTGCCCTCCTCTGCCAAATGAGGCCCATCTCAGCCCCCCAGGGCTGCTATGGGGGTGAGGGTGCTAGTGAAGGATGCACCATGGTGGGTGTCTGACACAGGCCTTCACAGCCCCCACCGCTGGGGCGCTGTGAGGACGGGGGCACTGGTGCAGGGTGGGACCTCTGGCAAGGAGAACCTCTGCCCTTGGAAAGGTGTGATGCCTCCAGGCGTAGGACATCGTGGTGACAGAAAGGACAGTGTGGTGGATGGGGACATCTCAGAACCCGTGGACCATGGTGGCACCTAACACAGTGTGAGTGCGGCTGCGAGTCTGTGCAGCGTCATGGCTCACTGGGTGCTCCTCTCTGTGATGTTGGTTGTCCCTTGCTCTTTTCCTCCAGTCTGATGACTGCGTTTTAATACCCTTCTGGTACTATCAAGGCACCCTGGGGGCACAGCGACCAAGCCCGTGAGTGCTAACCCAGAGGTCAGCGGTTCACGTCTACCTGCCGCTCCACAGGAGGAAGGTGACAGGCTGCACTGTTCTGTGGGGTCACTGTTGAGCTGTTTCGGGAGGTGGTGTATCGTCAAGAAGTGACGGTCCTGAAAGAAGCTCAGGCCACACTGCAGACTCTGCAGAAACAAGGCCCCAGGAGTGGACGGGACGCGGACTGTCCACCTGTGGTTGCAGTGTGCGGGGCACGGGGGGCTGCTGACTCGTCTCTGCCCACTGACCGCACGAGAGCCACCCGTGTCTGTGCCCATGCCAAAGGAAGGCGGTCCCACAGAGGACGGGGACTGCCGGGCACGGTGACTCACGTCCCACAGAGGCAGAATCTGGCTGAACACCAGAGACTGGCGGCCCCTGACAGTAACCCCACAGGGCCGCTGGGAGCCAGGACCGAAGGTCACCGTAGTTACGAGTCCGGGCCAACGTTTGCTTTGTTGGTGCAGAATAATTATTTTATTAGAGTAAGTAGGTGATAATCAAATCAAGTTGTGATTTGATTACTAGTTCTATTGTGGAAACATTAAGGTTACCTCCTTCGAAACAAGAGCAGGAAGTGTTCACCACAGTGCTGAGGTGAGAGGTGCTGACAGTGAACGCGGGAACGCTGGTGGCTCAGTGGCTGGGTGCTGCGTCCGCTGACCCCAGGTGGGCAGTTCACATCCGCCAGGCACTCCTTGGAAGCTCTCTGGAGCAATTCTCTGTCCTGTAGGGTCACTGTGGGTTGGAACTGACTCAGCGGCAGTGGGATTCTGAGTCTTAATGATGAACCTGAGTTTAGACAATGGCAGCAGACACAGATTCAGAAACACACGTGAGCGGGCTGGCAACAGAGCCGGAAGTAGGGACGCAGCGTAGGAGCGCCTGGGCACCCTCACCTGCCTGTGGCTTCGGCATTTGCTCATGGCCCCTCCTTGTGACCTGGGTTGGGTCGTCTGCGCCCATCCGTCCCCTCTCCACATGCAGTACCCTGGGCCAGTTCCTTGTGCTGATTAGGCCAGTGCAGGAAGCCACGGGAGAGCTCTCAGAGAGCAAGACAGCGGTGACAGCCTTTGCTTCCTTCTCACGAAACTGACTCCGGAAGGAAGGTGGGCTGTAGGCCTGAGGATGCCGTGTCTCAGAGGGCCACCAGCTGGCTCTGCCTCCCCACAGTGTCCCTGGCATGCCCATGAGCTGACGAGCCTATTGTCTGTCCTCTGGCTGCGTTCCCCCGATTCTCGTGGCTGGTGTGCCAGCCGGCCGGGTCAGCGAGTGTGTCCCAGCCTGGCGCTGAGCATGAGCGTGAGTTCTCTGGTGTCGGCAGTGGTGCGCAGGTGGATACTGACTGGTGGCTGTCACCGTCCTGGCTTGGTTGCGTTTTCCTTGTCATGTGTGCTCCTCGTTTCAAGTCCCTTCGTTGCTGTGCCCTGGTTCTGTGCACATCAGTGACCTGTCAGCCCTGCAGCGCACGGGGAGACAGTTAGCCAGAAGGGTTACCCCTGAGTCCCCTCGGCACCCTCTCAGGCTGTACAGCTGATGGCACTGCTACATGTGAAGTCCCAGTGTGTGTGCCTCTGGACACAGCTGGAGTACAGAGTGGAGACCGTTGTTCTTGGGTAGAACAGCTGTGTTCTCCTCCAACATGTAGGGGTCCTATTTGTTTTAACACCAAAGCATTTCACGATTTCACATGGTAAATACCATTACCCTGAAGGGATTTGAAGTCAAAAGAGCATTTTGACAGTAAACACTGTTGTCCTACAGTGAATGGGTTCTCTTGAGAAAATGGATTCCCGTGTTCCTGGAGATCACCAGGCAGAGCCTTTAGGACAGATTTGGCCGCATTGCTGTGTCCTCTGTGTGTGCCCATCCGGGGCTCGAACACCAGAGAGAGACTGGGAGAGCCTGAGCCTCTCTGCAGGAGGTCCTGGCTGCGGGGGTCTTCCCCTGGGAAGGAGCTGCCATGGAACAAGGCGTGCTCCCCTCGTGGGTCTTCAGTCCTCCTGGCTCCCTGTCATTCACCCTGAGAGTCTGCAGGGCAAGAGCAGTTCGTCTGAAGAGCCATCACTGCCCCCAGGAGAAGTTGGTCTGAGGATGGCCTTGGCCACACAGACCTGGGGGAGGGAAGGAGAGGAGCACCAGCTCACAGCAGAGGAGTTTGGGGTCTCTGCTGACTTGTGGCCCTAGGTTCGGGTACAGACCAGCATGGTACAGGGAGGCTCTTGCTGGACGCCCCCCAGGTGCAGCTGGAGCCCCACCCACCCCGTGCAGCTGGAGCCCCATCCCCCAGGTGCAGCTGGAGCCCAGGTGGTGTCAGGTGGTAAAGGGCGACTGCTCAGTGTGCCTGGCCTCTGGTGTGCAGAGTTTCATGGCTGTGGCTAAAACTCATCAGAGTTGAGACACGACCTTTCCAGTGAAGGGGAATAGCCTCAGGAGGATGACTCAGGTTCTTTATAAACTGAGGTGGTGGTGTTTGTGGTCTGCACACCATGCAGGACACGGCCACACCAGGTCAGACCTTTGTTCAAGTGACCTTGAGGTCACACAGAGCCGCACAGAGGAGCGAATGCTGGTGTCCAGCTCTTTCTGTCTCAGTGAGAAGGTAAAGTGATTTCTTCGAGGCACAAATGTAGATCTAACTTAGTGTCCCACCTGTGGCTCGTTCCGTCACATGGACATCTCTGGCTGGCACATGAGCAGAGTGGCTCCTGAACCGGAAGGCGGTCGGGGGAGGGAAGAGCTTGCAGCATCCTCTAATTTGCCTAAAGAGTCCGGGGCAGAGGGTCATGATGACTGTTCCTGCCCTGAGGTGCGAGTGGCCTTCTAGGAACAGATGTGGGGCCGGAGGGGGGCGGTGGTCCTTGGGAAGAGTGTGGTTGATGGGCATGAGGGGCCCTGACTGGAGTCTCACAGGTCTGCATTTATGTCCCTGGTCACCCCCAACATCTCTTTGCCCGCAGGAAGCCACCGCACCCTGTGCCCCACTGGCCACAGGGAGAGCCCTGCCGGCGCCAGAGGGCAAGCAGCCTGACAGGCCTTCCAGCAGAAGCAGAGAGCCCCCCCGGGAAGGGGAGACAGAGAAGAAAAAGAAGAAGCACAAAAAACGGTCTCGAACCAGATCCCGCTCACCCAAGTACCATTCATCGTCCAAGTCCAGGTCCAGGTCGCACTCAAAAGCCAAACATGCCCTCCCCAGCGCCTACCGGACAGTGCGGCGGTCGAGGTGGGTGTGCAGGGCAGCGCTGGTGTCTGGCTTGGCCCCTAGAGCCACGTAGGGTCCTGCAGTAGGTACCTGTGACAGCATACACGCTCATGTGTGTAGACAGACCCCTGCGGGTGTCGCTGCCATCAGGGTGAGCCCCTAGGTCTGCATTTGTTTACCTGGTAACGGGTCCTGGGAGCAGACCCAGCACACTGGCTGAGCACTTCAGAGACCGGCCAGGTGCTGTGCCCGTGGTGGGGTGTCTGTGTGAGTGCACCTTCCGTGCCGGGTCTCGCGGGTCTGGACAGTTCTGAACAGGAGGGGCCTCCCAGCTGGCCCTGGGGGTCTCCTACATGGTGTCCTGTGAGGGCCTGTACATGGGCGATGCTCCTGTGGGGACATGTCTGTCTGCTTCTCCAGCTAACCTGCCTCTCCAGACCCCCACTACCTGTCACTGTGTCACCAAAGGCCCTCGTCAGGAGAAGCCAGCTCTTGAGAAGGCAGTTAAATGTTCCTCACAGCAGAGATGATAACTGTGAAGGGTGGCGGAGTCTCCTGCTTCCTAAGGCAGTGGGCTCGTGGGAGGCCTCAGGAGGCAGGCTGCCGTCGGTGGGGTCTTCTTCCGCCTCGGGCTTTGCCGCCGGCCTCTGACGGAGCCCCCCAACCCCGGTGACACAGCTCTGGGCTGGTCGGGCTCTGCCTGACCTCCTCAGCGGGTGTCAGCTCTTACCTGCAGGAAGAAGGCAGTGTCCAGTGTTTTTTGTTTTTTTAAAGGAAAGTATAATTGTACACATTTGTCTCTGAACATACCCTAAAAACAACATGCTTTCCTTGTTCTGCAAAGACAGCACCCGAGTCTTGACGAGTCTTCGTGCTCGCTTTTTTTGGCAGTGAGACGGGGCGTGCCTAGGTGACGCATGAACCCAGTCTCCGCACGGCCCCCTTTCCCTGGTCCTGTCACCCCCACCCCCAGCCCCCCACGCGCTGGAACCTGAAAGCCATCTGTTTTCAGAGAGAAAGAACCGTGCTGACATTCTGTTTTTGAAAGCTCCCGGGAGTTTGTGTGTACAGATCAAAACTTTTTTAAGGTGTCTCATTTGTACAGTATCTGATGCCATTGTGTAGCCGAGACTGAGCAACCCGGACCCAAGTCGGCCAGGTCCAGTGAAGCCTGGCGACAGGGCTTGGACCGCATAGCGAGCCTGCGGACTCCCGGTGTCGAGGGCGCCGGGGGTAGGACCCCTCGTGTGCACCTCTCTCTCACGTGGGAAGCTGGTTGGTTTTGTGCACTGGAGCGCGAGGGTCGGGAGTGTCCTGTCTGGTGGGTGCCAAGGGCGGGTGACAGCAGACCCTAAGCTCCTCCCCACTGGCGGCAGGTGCAGAGTCCGTCTGACCCTTGGAACATGAAGTCTTTATATCATTTATATTAGTTAGTTTTACTTTTTAAAGTATTTTTTATATTAGATCTAGTCATGTTTTTTATTTTTCATTAAAATTTTGCTGTTTGAATATATTCAGTGTTAATAAGTATAAGAAGCAAAATCTTACTTTGTATCTTTTAGTTAAAATAAGAAAACCTGAAGTTAACGTTTTCTAAGTGTGAGCTGTGCTGCAACAGCTGACTCTCGATTTTACTTTAACTTAACCTGCAGTTACAATGCTCTGCCATGTGAACAGAGCTGAGTAGTTTCCGAGCTCTCAAGTTTTTTTGTGCTGGTGGCTGGAGTAGTACCTGCGGACACCAAAAAATGCTCTCTTCGGTGAGGTCACTGATGAGGTCATGCAGTAGGTTAAGCCTGTGGTTTGTTCGGGTAAAATAACAAGACACAGTGTAACTTTATCACAAAACTACTAAGTGCAGCAAAGCCCTCAAAGTATTGGGAATGCGTAGAGTGCTCCCTTGAAAGGTAGTGACTCTCCCTGGTAACAAACCCCTCTTCTGTGCTCAGTCACCCCGGTGGGCCGTGAAGGGTCTCGAGTAAGAGGTGAGGCTGAGAGACCAGCCCCTGCAGAAGAGGCCGGGCAGCAGAGGGGACCAGCAGTTCCGTCAGCACCCCTCTTGTGGAAACTGGCCTCGGCTTCCGCTCAGGAGAGGCCCTCTGTCTGACCACACCGCACTCTGTCCTCTGCTGGTCGCAGACCTAGTGGCTCAGCTCAGACATCCCTGTGCTGGAAAATCCCGTGGGGTCCAGATGGACTTTGAATGCACCAGTCATAAAACGGGCGGGGGGTGGTATTCTCAGTCATATGAATTGTGGAATATAAAAAAATAATTAAATTTTAACTAAATATTTAAATTGCTAATGATACTGTCATAATTTTTTCTTTAACTATCTGTCTTTCAGATAGAATAACCCATACAGATAGAATGTCTGCGTAGGACATAGGAGACTTGTTTTAAAATGACCACTGCCAGCCCTCAGTGACATGCCGCATTTTTAGTGTTTCTAACTGTGGTAGGATGCTACGATGGAGATATGTTTTCTTCTATATGTTAAGTTGCTAAAATTCTATAGAAAATGTAGAAAGTTAAGAGTTAGAAAGCTTTTTTGTATTGTAATGAGTTTTTATTTCTATATAATGTTTACAGTTAAAGCCCCGTTTATTCAATGTATCTCAATAATTACGATTCCTGTGGGGAACTTACTCTTAGAAAAACCTTTAAACTGTAAGTTTTTTTCTCTTGTGTTGTTGTTTGTTTTATCTGTATTTTTGTATCCCGTGAAATTCTCTGCCTTAGTGGGATGATTGCTCGAGAAAGTCCTCAAGCAGTACACTCACTGCCGAAAATTAAAGTGGACTCGAATGGGTTAGCTATTTTTAAACCAAAATTTTAAGAGCAAAGGTTCAAGCTGAGTGTATTTTTTACAACTTCTGGTAAAGTCTGCTTTGCCGTTGGCTCCATCTATCTTCAGAGCTAGTCTAGCCGTTGGGGGGGGGGGTCCAATGTGGATCTCTGAATCGTGTCAATTTAAGATCCCCTGAGATGTAGAGAACCTGTGTGACAGACATTCACCCCCCTGAGTGCTTGCGCTTTGAGGAAGAGGAGTTGGGGGCTACGGGTTGGTGACAACTGTGTTGACAATTACATTTAGTGTTTAGGAAGAACTCAGACAGGCGAGGTGGAGGTCACACTTGCCTTTGAAGTGTGCACTGCAGGACTCCTCCCCCTGGTGGACAGCGTGGCAGACCGGTCACAGTAACTGATGTTATCCACTGACCCTGGCTCTTTGAGCGGCCAAGTGGCACTATACGGTTCCACCCATCCTTTTTCAGGGTGCTGATGATGTGACCGTGAACAGGACCCCGATATGACATTGTGTGTGGCCAGCAGCTCCTGGTGTGGGAGGGAGAGGGTGCTGCAGTAGCGCAGCCCGGGAGGGCACTCCAGCGAGTCCTTGGTGTCCCCTCGAGGAAGACACAGGGTCAGGCCTCCTCCAGTGATAGAGCATGGGCGTCGTCCACAGCCTCGCTGCTGGGTCCTCTGCACAACTCGGGCTGCCCACCAAGGCCTGCGTGTGGTGATGAGTGGAGGAGGTCAGGGAGGTGACATGGTTCCATGCTGGGGGCAGGAAGTTACCGATAAGGGTTACCACTGTGATCAGATAAAGTGTCTGGAGTTTTGTTGTTGAAGTGTCACCATGCCTTTATTTGAAAGGAAACCATGGTGATTATCCGGGGACGATCTCCGAGTTGCGTAATGCCTGTGAACTTGGAGTACAGAGGTTCCCATCCCCTGCTAGAAAGCCCCCTGGTCACATGGGTACAGATAACTGCAGAAATGGAACTCCAGTTTCGTTCTGTGTCGTATCAGGAGCTCAATTAACAAAATAAAAAGGCATCAGAGCTTCTTTAATTAAAACACAGCGTGAGGGATATCTGATGGTGCCTGCTGGCTCCGACCATGCCGGGGGCATCCTCCCAAATAACTGGAAATCTAGTATGAACAGCAACTCTGCTGTAAAGAAACCTGGTACTAACAGCCACTGCAGATTGGTACTGTATTTCAGAGTGACGGGCTGGCAGGCATTGAAGCTAACCTCTTCCTGATTCCTGGGTTTTTACCAAGCGCGATACCAGCTTTCTAAAAGGTGCTGTGCCTTGACCGAGGTGCAGAGCTTTTTCAGGACTCTAGTCCCAGACCAGCACATTTCATTCTGGGTGCCTCCCCACCGCAGCCCCACAGCCCCCCCAGGGACCCTGAGCGCGGAGCCGGGGCGCAGCGTCTGGCGAGCGGCGGCGGCGGCCGAGCAGGAGCGCTATCAGGCGGCCTCGACCACGAAAAGATTTGACTCCTGGAGCTCTTTTGAGGGAAAACCTGGTAAACCGTCAAGGTGTCTAGTGACTCACTTGTCCTCTCTTTCTGAGTCTTAGGGAAGGTCTGGGGGAGAGAGGCTGAGCCCTCTGACGAGCCAAGGGCAGCCGACCGGTTAGCCGTTAACAGGCCAGAGGAGCCCACCACCGAGCGCCGTGGCCCCGGGGCAGGTCTGGCCCAGGGCCGGGGACTGCGCAGGCTTGTCTGTGACGCCAGAGGGTGGAATGCAATTAGAGGCTGACCTCTGGAGCAGCAGCATGTGCTGTGGTTTTGGGGGGCCTGGGGGGTGGTATCACAGTTAAAATGAGTCCATTAGGATTTTTTTTTGTAAGGCAGTATCAAACTCCTCTTTATATTGTTTTCCAGTGGGTTGTCATGGAAACAGAAAGGAAAGAAATAAGTTTGGGTTTTTTTCCCCCCAGATTTCTGCTTATTGCTTCTCTCCCCAAAACAGTGATTTTACGAAGTGAAAAGAGAACTCAAACAAGAGTGCTAAGCCACCCGTTGGGGTCTGTGTTTAGGACCTGAGCCCCGTGTGGGTGAGGGCGACAGGCTCCCTCCAGCACGGACCCCCGGGGTCTTCAGCTGACCAAGAACAAGACTAGCGTAGGGTGGACTGCCTGGCGCCCGTGGAGTCCCGTCCTCTTAGGGTGTTTCGTTGAGCACGAGGATGGCGTGTCAGAGGCTTGAGGCCCCTGTAGCCACAGCTGCTGCTTGATCTCCATGTTAGTGGACCCCAAGAGTAGTAGGAGCTGAGGAGATTGCC
Source organism: Heterohyrax brucei (assembly GCA_028571685.1). NCBI lineage: Eukaryota > Metazoa > Chordata > Mammalia > Hyracoidea > Procaviidae > Heterohyrax > Heterohyrax brucei. The sequence goes on along the minus strand of CM053160.1, from coordinate 1,063,385 downwards.
AAGTGGCCCCAACTTCACGCCTGCCTGCTTTTAACCTCTACTGAACCTACCACCCGTGTTCAGAACAAGGAGAAATGACCTCGTGCCTTCCCTGCCTGGGCTTGCCTAGTTCTGACGGGTGTCAGTAAGCGGAGGGGGCTGGGGTGGTGTAGTGGACAGAGGCGAGAAAGAGACAGGTCTGGGACGGCCATAGGTTGTGCAGCAGGCCTGTCACGTGCAGGTCCGTGACCGCTGGCTGCTCCAACCAGCCGCTCAGATGGCCTCGGGCCTCAGACCGGAGCACGCTGGCTAGGAGCTCAGCGTGGGTGCTGAGGCGTCGGTGCTGGTGGACTGGGGGCCAGGAGGGGCCCGCCCCAGCACCTCCGCGGCCGGGCTGCCGAGGCCGCAGGAGACGGTGTCGGGCGAACCAGACTCGGGAACTAACCCCGCTCCTCCTCTGCTCAGGTCGCGGTCCAGGTCCCCTCGAAGAAGAGCGCACTCCCCTGAGCGTCGCCGGGAAGAACGCGGTGTCCCCACCGCCTACCGCATGAGCAACAGCCCCGGGGCCCGCCGGAAGCGGACACGCTCCAGGTGGGCCACGCGCTCAGGTCTCCCTGTTGGAAAGGGCAGAGGCTCAGTGTACGGTCCCAGAGCGCAGCGGTGGAAGCCTTCCACCCAGGGACTCTGCAAGAGCCTGCTCTGGGTCCTATTCCCACCAGTGCTGGGCCCACACCCTGCTGCCGTGCGGGACCCGACATGGCGCTGCGGCCCGCACCCCCTCCTCTGGCCGAGAGAAGGAAGCCCGGGTGGGCAGAAGAGAAGGGAGGGCGGGGCTTCTGGGACAGGGGCTGTGCCGAGATGCCCAGTCACTGCTGCCATCCAGGTGGCCCCTGTGGTGACGGAGTGCACATCCCTGGCACTCACCCGCAGGGCCCAGAGAGCGTGAGGGCTGCACGAAGCCTACCCGTCAGGTGGCCCATCCTCTGCAATGGGAGTCCAGCCACATGCTTGCTCCCGCTTCTGAGCCCAGCGCCGCCTCGGCACCACACAGGCACAACAAGACAGCCACTGGGTGCCAGAGGCGGGCTGTGCACACAGTCACAGCCGGGCTCTTATCTGTGGCACTCGTGCAGCTGCTGTGACCCCCCCCGGCCCCCCAGCAGGCCCCTTGCGGGCGGTGCTCTTGGCTGCAGGTATTTTCTGGGGACAGGTCCCTTCTGGTGTTGCTTGTCTGGGCTCCTGTTCGCGGCTGATGGCTGCTGCCTGGGTGTCCGTGTGCTTGAGCTGTCCCTGAAGGTGACGGGTCCCAGGGACAGGTGTGATCTCTGAGTGTGCCTGACCCACAGAGGCAGCCAGGGATGTTACAGTGCCGTGTCAGCGTGGACTTCAGGGTCGCGGTAGGTGGGCACCCTGGTGGCAGGACCCTCAGAACCATGGGGTGGGGTCACCCTGAATGCAGGACCTTCAGGGTCACTGTGGGGGGCACCCGGGGTCACTGTGGGGGGCACCGTGGGTCCAAGACCTGCAGGATCACAGTGTCAGGGGCACCCTGAGGGCAGAAACCTGAGGATCCCAGTGGGGGGGCATCCGTGGGTGCCCCTGCCTGGACAGACACTTGGCCGTTATCCGTTGCTGCCCAGCTGCTGCAGAGCATGGCCAGGCCAGCCAGCAGCCTCATGTCCTGTCCCCCTCAGAATGTGCTCCCAGGAGCAGTTCTGGAGAGACAAGGGAAGTCCTGCTGCAATCCGGCCCGTCATGTGCTGGTTCCCATTAATCAGTGAAATGGCGTCTCTTCCTGGAAGCCAGCCGTCTGGGGGACAGCGTCGAGCCCACACTCAGGCTCCTGTCGGCGGCGTCCTGGGCCTCCCTCCCCAGTGCCGTTACAATGTGAGCACTGCAACCTGCTGCAAGATTTTTTATCAAGCTCGTAATTGTTTAACATTTGAAAATCCTCATCACTTAGGATTTGTGGAAAGGGCATCATCTAAAAATGGATGCTGAGGAGCAGGAAATCTCTCTGAACAGCGAGTTCTTCTTTGTCCTCAAGTTAACCTTTGCATTGAGAGAGCTGTCGCGGGAGAAAGTGGTGATTACACTGGCAGTCAGCGAGTGCTCCTCAGCAGGCTCAGGCATCAGAACCTCCGTGATGTTTCTGACACTGTCCTCAGGACCTTAATGAGGCACACGTCCTGACAGATGGAATCACAGCCTGTGAACCTGGCTCCCGGAGCTGTAAAGCCGTTAGCTCTGCAGAGGCCGAGGGACTCCCCGTCGTCGCCTGGTGGGGTCGGCGGTGGCACGAGCGGCTCGCTGGCTGTCGGATACTGTTGGTTTGGCAGCCGGTGGGGCTGGGCCTCTGCGCTCCGGGCAGTGGCGGGACTCACTCCCACATGCTGTCGCTCACCCTGACAAGATCACTCTGACTGGGAGGGAACCACCCGGGACGGCAGGAAAACAACAAGACAGTGAACTCCCTGTACGTCACCTTCACCCCAAGGGCTCACGCTGGGTTTTTCTCTCTCTCTCAAAATGCATGGTTTTTAACTCTGCAGCTATAGATACACTACTTCCTCTGGGCCATTGGGGAGCCAGGTTGCAGGCTCAGATCCCCTCCGATGTGGGTCATGCACAGGCATGTGCCTGCACCTGGGGACTCACCTGACACCAAAGTTGTCTGTGCCATCTGTGACTCAGTTTATACCCAAGGCAGTAAGACAAGTGAAAGGCACAAAGACTGGACAAGAAAGCTGCCTTTTTACGTATCACGTGACACCCTGAGGAGACTACAGAATACCTACGGGAACTAAAGTAGGGATTTGCAGAGAAGCGGAGACTGTTCCTGTCTTCCCAGGGCTGTTCCCGTCTGCTGCTCACTGCTGTCACGTTGCCTGTGGCCCAGCCGCTCAGTGGTCGATCAGAGCAGAGCTGCCCTAGAGGGTCTCCAAGGCGTCGCCTCGTAGAAGCACATGGCCACTCGATTGTCCCCAGGAGGAGCAGGTAGCCTGAAACTGCTGACCTTTCACTTAGCAGCTGGGTGCCTAGCCACTGTGCCCATCTGTGGGCTCCCTCAGAATAATTGAGAAATGAAATTAGAAAGTAGCTCTGTTCAGCCATCTAAATAGCATCAGTTGGTCTCAGGCCATCTGAGAGTCGGAGGAGGGTGACAGACATAAAGACATAGGGAACATGTTGCGCCCAGGAGACAGAAAGGGCCGCGTGACCCAGAGCCAGCGTCAGCATGAAACCAGAGGAAGTAGATGGTGCCCTGCCACCACCTGGTGCGGCTGCCCTGACGGGCCGAACGTGGCGTCCCTGACGTCGGGGGCGGGGAGCGGGGGTTTGCAGAACTAGAGCTGTACTAGAAGACCAGACAGGAGGGTCCGACAGGCTGGAGAGCCCCCCAGAAGACAAGGCCCCCAGACGCCTGCCCTGAAGCACGGGGAGAAGGGGGACCGAGTGGACGTGAAGGTATGCGCGGAGCGGGGAGTGTGCTGTCGCGGGGCGGGCAGGGCGGCTGGGGTCACACAGCCACGTGCGTGCCCATCTCTGTGTGACATGCGCATTTTCGCTTAAAGCACAATAGAACCCAGCCCTGCTCATCACGGCTTCGACACAGACTGCTGGGGGTAGATCTAACGGGGAGTGCGCCAGACACCTCTGTTTGAAAGACAGGACGTTCCAAAGAAATTTTAAACAAATGGAGAGTGAGCCATGTTTGTGAATTGGAAGACGTGGTGTTGGTCAGGCGTCTGCTGTCCACCCCGCCCACAGTCAGAGCCCCCCCAAGCCACTGGAGAAGCCAGCGCAGATGCGGACATCTGGGTGGGAATGCGGCGAGCCCAGGCGCGCCGCGCAGCCCTGAGGGAGAAGCAGCGGAGGCGTTTCTGACTGCCAGGCCAGCTAGAAGGCCACAGGAGGTAGGCCGGGACGCCGGCTGGACACACGGAGCAGCGGGAGTCGCGGCTGCCGGGAGGAGGGTCCTGACGAGCTCTCGCGTGCCCTTTATTTCTCAAAGAGCACCCCCACAGTCCACCGAGAGGAGGAAAGGCATCTTGTCAGAACTTTATGGGACAGATAATACCAGAAGGGGAAAAAAGCAAGCACACAGCCCACACAAAAGTTACCTCAGGCTCATCCGACCCAAACATTGAAGCAGCAAAGCTTGTGAAGACCTGGAAGGATGTATTCGGAGCCTGGCGGAGGCAGGGATTTGTAGGGCTTGGAAAACCTGGCCATGAAAGAGATGAGAAATGTCCCCTGAAGAATCACAGTTAAGAAAATGAATAGGCAAGCCCCAGACTGGAGAAGCGAGTTAGAATCTGTGTGTCTAACGGAGGCCTTCTATCATAGTGACAAGACAGACAACCCAGTTCAATTAAGAACTCAGCAAATGATTCAAGCAGACATTTCACTGAAGAACAAACAAGTGGCCACTAAGCTCAGGAAAAGATGTTCAGCCTCATTACGATCAGGAAAATGCAAATTAAATCCTCCTAAGTGTTGGCGGGATGTGGAGTTGCTGGAACTCACGACCCCGCTGGTGGGGTGGGAAGTGGTCCCGCCTCTCTGGAGACAGTGTGGCCGCTTCTCATCAAGCTGAGCACACTCGGCAAGCTGGCAGCCCAGTTCCTGGGGTCCGTTCAGTGTCAGGTCAGCATCTGACCACAGAAGCTTCCTGTTGACAAAAACTGGAAAGAACCCAAATGTTTATTAGCAGGAGAATGGATGAACAGGCGAGCGTGTAGTCATGCTGGTGACATCCAGATCCTCAGGGTGAAGAGACCCTGTGGAGACCCCACGTCGTGGGCACTCTGCTGAGCAGAGGAACCGTGCGCAGGAATGTGGAGCAGGTTGTACAGTGGGGGTGGTGGCCTCTGAGCGCACTGACTCAGTGGCACTGAGGGAGCTTTCTGCGATAGTGCAGTCTTCTCTGTCAGGTTAGGGTTCTGGATTTCAGGATATGCACTTGTTAAAGCTCATCACACGGGATGCCTCACAGGGTGTGAGACAGACCAGCATTAGGAAGAAGGAATGAAGGAGCCCGTTCCTACAGCACAGGCTGGAGAGGTCTGCCACTGAAAAGTCAACCGTAGTCCCCTTGGACTTGGTGTACAGATGACAATGGATGATGCACCTTTGATCAGTGACTGTAGAAACACCATGAATTTAGCCGGATTAGGGGGTTGGATCATTTTGGGCTTGCGTGGTATGCTAGTGAAATGCTTTGGTTCCGTCACGTGTTTTTAAAGTTTACCGTCACGGCGGTGTGTTCAGAGACCTGGAGGTGGGAAACCAGAAGGCGAGAGTACACCCAGCATTTCTCAACTGAAAGAACTGAGGTAAACAGTCAAGCCCTGTGTTGCCATACTGAAGAACTCTAGGGGAAAATACTGAACAACGTGGTAAGCATCAAAAGAAGGTGGAAAGAATCCACTGTCACGGTACCAAAAAGAACTGGTGACGTTGGGTCATTTTGGGAGGTGGCCTGTGATGAAGCACTGGTGACACTGAGAGGAGAAGTCCAGCCGCAGTGAGCACACCGGCCAGAGCGAGGCTCCCGGAGCGACGGGCCAGCGGGGGTGTCCAGGGGCAGGTGCCGCCGTGGGTGGGCTCGCCAGTCTGTGCAAAGACGTTTGGAGGACAGCGACTGGGCCAGCCTACTGAAAGACACTCGTGTTCGTGCCTGTTCCACAGGAAAAGGATCCAGCAGAATGCGGACGTTCCTGAGTTGTCATGAACCTCACACACAAGCAAACGTTTACTGAAAATCATTCATGAGGGACTGTGGCAGGCGACTGACAGGAAAGTGCCTGAACTTGAAGCCGGATTCAGACGGTCGCGTGGAACCAGGAGTGTCCTCGCTGGTATCAGGGGCTCCCAGCTGAAAGCAGAGAGTCCCTGCCCTTGGACTGTCTAGGGGCATTCCGCTGTGTGGGTTGTAACAGATCACGGATAACACTGGGATGGGAACTTCAGGACATTTCATTGTGTTCATGAGCAGCCTGTACATAGATGAAGAGGTGGTCATGTAACCAAATACGGGGACACTGTGGATGGAAGTCAGGAGGTGTGGGTCAGGTCACGTCCGTTCACCACCCGTAGTCTGCGTGCTAAGCAGACGGGCTGAGTAGGTGACTGAAGAGGAAGGTGGCGTTGGGATCGGAGGAAGACTTGTTAACAACCTGCAGTATACAGACGACACTGCCTTGTGTGCTGGAAGTGACAAGGACTTGAAACACTGTTGAAGATCAGAGAGCACAGCCTTCAGCAGGGGTCACACCTCAGCATAAAAGAAAAATCACTACAGCTGGACCACTAAGTAAGATTGTGATCAACAAAGGAGACAGAGGTTGTGGAGGGTGTCATTTTGTTTGGACCCGCCGCCAACACACACGAGAGTCACATACAGGAGACAGATGCTGTGCTCGCATCCGCATCAGGCAAATCTGCCGGAAAAGACCTCTCTCAGGCATGAAACAGCAGAGATGTCGCTTTGAAGACTAGTGTATGCCCGACCCAAGCGGTGTCGCCATCCATGCATGGATGAATGAGGAAGGCTGAAGGAGAACTGATGCCTGTGAGTTACGGCATTGGCAGAGAAGATCCAGTATACCGGGACTGCCCAACAAAGGAACCAACCTGTCTTGGAGGGAGGGCAGCCAGAATGCTTCCTCACAGTGAGGAGGTGTGACTGTGTCTCACCCACTTCAGGTTTGCCGTCAGGAGGGCGCAGTCCCTGGAGAAGGCCGTCACGCTCAGTGCAGTCGAGGGTCGGCCAGGACGAGGAAGCAGCTCGGGATGGGTTGGCACACTGGCCACGGGGACGGGTTCAAGCGTGACAAGAAGCAGGAGGCCCAGGCACTTCCTCAATAGGATCGCAGTGGGTTGGAACCAGCTGGTGATTGCAGCTGACAGCGCCCATGTCACATGTTGTGAAGGGGCGTGACTGGTAACGTGAGAAGCAGCCCACCCGGGTCCCCTCTGCAGGGGGAATGTGGAGGGGTGTCCGGTGTGGAGGGGGGTGTGAGCAGCTTTCTGAACTCAGTGTTTTTTTCACTTGACAAAAACAGCACTGGGATACCGGGCGGTCAGCAGTCCCCAAATTAACCCTGGTCAGCTGGAAACACCGGGAACACGTGTGCTGAGTTATCTCCCTTTCTCTTGTTGGCAAGTTTCGATAAATCACCCATAAATGAAACAGCACTTAGCTGGTTCTCTTCCGTGTGTGACATGGACCGCAGGTGCCGATGACCTTGAAACACCTGGAGGTCTCCCCAGGAGCAGGAGCAGACCCCTCCTTCCTCAGAGAAGGTTCCCGGGCTCTGGGTCTCCTCCAGGTGACTTGGGAAGCCTATCACGTGTTTTGCTGTGTTCACTGATTGTGTCAAATGGACACAAACCCATTGCCATCGAGTGGATCCCGATGCCTAGTGACCCTGTCTGTCCGTCTGTCCATCCGTGTATATGTGTCTAACACCTGAATTTATATGTGTAAAGAGGTAATGTTGCCGCCTTGTGACCTGAAAACAATGCCGGCAGAATATCTCAGAGACCCCAGAGTACCCACCCCCAACCATCACCTTGTCTTTACGCCATATGTACGTTATCTCATGGACACCTTTCTCCTCCAGAAGTCCCCACGAGAAGAAAAAGAAGAGGAGGTCACGGTCACAGACCAAGTCCAAGGCCAGGTCTCAGTCGGCATCCCCAAGCAAGCAGTCCACACGTAGGACGTCAGCACACTCGGCCAGCATCTCTCCTGTGGAGAGTCGAGGGTCCAGCCAGGAGCGCTCTAGGTAAGCCTTCCTGCACCCTGGAACTCAGCTGCTGGGCACTGCAGTGGGGAAGCCGAGAAATGAGAACCCTCAGGGTCACAGGTCACCGAGGGCAGAAAGGGCTGCCTGTCAGCCGTGCCCATCTCTGCCCCATCGCCTCTGCACTCCCCTCCAGGCGTCAGGGGCACCACTTGGGCCTGTCCCGTGGAGGTGCAAGGCACAGCACCCTGATGACAAGATGACCATCTTATGTGGAGGTCCCTGCGTCCTAAGCTCGTTGTCACACGGGAAGCCTCCTTAGTTGGCTGCTGGAGTGCTCCCTACTGCCGGGGCTGCACGTTACCCAGGGGGTGTGGGCACGTGGACGGTCTCGGTTGGCACAGTTACAGCCTCCCGCTGGCTTGGGACGTGGGCACATTGAGGCCACAGTGACTGTCAGTGGAGGGGCAGGTCACGAGTGTCAGCCAGTGGCCCTTAGGTATCAGAGAGGAGACCTGGCTGTCACCTCTCCGGCCACCCTGTGCCACAAGCCCCGGACATGTGGGCTGGGGTTGTGTCACTGGGGCACCCACCCTTGTGACTCCACTGTCAGGACAGTGTGCCTGCCTGGAGTTGGGGGTTCAGGATGTGGCTCTCCCTGGGAAAGCAGCAGGACAAGACCCCACCTGAGCCAAGACAAGTTGAGGGTGTGGCGTCATCAAGACCTAAGAGGCATGGGTCCCCAACTACAGGGCATGTCCTGTGGAGCTGCCCCCCGGCGCCTGGCAGGGGGTCCTGGTGGGCTCTGGGCCTCAGCCTTGTGCTGCTGCTTCCTGTTTTCCTTTTGAATGTGTTCTGTGTAATGTTTATATAAAAATATATTCTGGATTAGACTGTGCTTTATAAAATATTAAAAATCTGTAACAAATATGAAAGTGAAATGTATATTTATAATACTTTTGAAGAGTGGGTATATGACGGTTAGGTTTCTCTTTGTACTTTCCTGCATTTTTAAGCTATCGCAATGATTTTTGTTTCTTCTCAAACCTTTGATCTCTCTCTCTATTTGCTTTAGGGGAGTTTCTCAGGAAAAAGATGGTCAGATCTCCTCAGCGATTGTCTCCTCTGTGCAAAGCAAAATAACTCAGGTAAGCCTGGAGGCGGCCCCTCTCCCTGTCACCAGGGACCTCGTCTGTGAGCTGTCCTTTCTCCCCTGCTGGTTCTCATTGTGGGCATTCGGGTGGGCATCTTGGGCTGATGGCCCCAAGGGCCAGTGAGGTGGAGGGGGCAGGGCGTTGCCTCCAGGCCTGGGGTCTGCAGTGTCGGTGGTCCCCGACTGGAGAGTGGCACAGCGGGTGCTGGGCCGTGCAGTGCCTGGGCATGGTGACGCCCTGCCCCGCAGAAGCGTTCAGAAGCCGGCGCCTTCCCCTGCCCGGCTGCCTCCTCTCTGTGCCCACGGACGTTGGCCTGAGTTGTCTCCCAGCAATGGGCCGTTCCTGAGGCTCACGCCAGGCTCCTCCTCCGTGTCCTCTCACCTTGCACAGGACCTGATGGCCAAAGTCAGAGCGATGCTTGCAGCCTCCAAAAACCTGCAGACCAGTGCCTCCTGAGCCCCCCGGTCGGCTGTGTGGCAGCCTTCAGCCACCTGCCCCCCGCTGCGGCTGGCACGGCTGCGGCCATGGCCCGCTGTCTGCGGCGTTGGAGGTGACGTACCCGGAAAAGCCGAGCCACTTCCTTCTGTCGAGACCGTCAGAGAAACCACCTGGCACTCCTCTGGCTTCCTCCGTCAGCTGGTGGCTTTTGTAAATTAATTTTTGATGACATTTTCAGTTTAAGATTTTTGACCAGCAGTCTCTTACCTGTATATTTGTAAATAATATCATGTTTCTGTGAAAACGTATCAAATAAAAGGAGAGGAGGAAGACACCTTTTCTAGCCGGCCCTGGGCGACCTCTTCCTTTCCTGGCCTGGTCCTGCCTGTCTTCCCGTGTGCCGCCAGTCAGTGTGGGTCCTCCTGCTCCACCAGCCTTGGGAGGGGCCCACGGCGCCCTCCTCTCCGCCCCGCCCCCTCTGCCTGCCCAGCCCACCACCCTGTTCCCCTGCAGGGGCAGTCCCTGGAGGGAGGCCAGGTCTCAGCTCCTGTGTGGTCTGGGCCCAGCCCCTGGCTGTGGGGACGCTGCACACTGGGGACAGCCTGCTCACAATCAGTGCTGTGACCTCTGGGGAGAGCAGCAGAAGGGCCACCAAGCTCCCGATGGCACTGTGGCAGCACTTGGACCCACCTGTCCCTGAGGCCAGTGGCCCTCCCTTGAGTCTGGTGGGCTGAGCACAGGCCCCCCTTTTTGGTTTTAATTTATTGTGATTGAGTGAAAGTGTACAATCCGGTTTAAATTTACATGCCTGCCTATCTGCAGCTCCTACTGCGCTCCTTGCCCGGTGACAGCACACTCCTCCTTTCTGTTCTATACATGTCATATCCTCTTAGCAATCTCCTGTCCCCTCTTCTGCACCCTCTCCCTCCCCTCTAGTAAGAGACCAGTAGGACGACATCCTATAGAGGCATAGAACCATAAAGTGCACATCCACTATGGTCACTCTCTGTCACCGAGTCCAATCCATTCCTGTCCGAGAGGGTGACGTCAGATTTATGGAGGGGGGCAGCATCAGATCTGGGGGCCATGCTCCTGGGGGTGCCCTCAGGCTTTCAGACCATCAGGTGCAGACTTTTAGTGGAGTTCTCAGGGAGCACCCCTTTTTATTCTCGTGTTGCCACGGGGACTCAACTTTGTGAGCCCCATCACAGCTGTCACTGGTGGTGGCCAGGCACCATCTGGTTCTTCTGGTCACATGTTGATGTAGCCACCCATTCACGTGGGTCTCTTTTCCCAGTGTCATTTTTGTCCTTGGTGATCAGCTGTTCCTGCTGAGTTGGGGCCATTTGGTGTACCTCAGATGGCAGCTTGCTGGCTTTTAAGACCCCAGATGCCACTCACCAATATGGGGTGGAGAAGGCTTAGCATTGATGTCCCCTGAGAGCACGGTCCCTGGACTCCCGCCCGTGCTACTCTCCTTGCCATACTGGCTTAAGACTGGAAGAGTTTTCAGGTTAGGTTGAAGTCCAGTTAAATTGATCATCTTTCTGATGTGTACAGGCCCCTCTTGATGAAGTCGTTTGCACTGGTTTCCTTACTTTGCCACCCAGAAAGTCCCAGCTAATAGCTTGTTGTCCAGCTCCTGCCGCCCTGACCCAGCCCTTTGTCTTAGCTCTGCTCGGCCTGGTGTCTCCTGAGACTGCACTGACCGTGGGAGCTTTTCAGATCCCTCCTGCTGGTGTCCCCTGTTGATGAACTCTGGGATCCAGGCTGTTCCAGAAACACCCCACAGGAGGGCCCGCCAGCTTTCTGTCCTGGGGGAAGGAAGCGGCTGCACTGCCGTCCCGGCCTGTCACTGAGAACCGGAACGCGGTGTATGGCTTCCCCTGCTTTTAAGTGCCCTTCCCGCAGCTGCCCAGCACAGACGGGGTACGACCATGGCCACAGAGCCGTCCCAGGGGTGACCACTCGCCCTGCTGGGCTGGAGGAGCAGGGAGGGGGCACAGCCCTCTGCTGCTTCCCAACTGCAGTGTGCGCTCAAGTGAACAGTGACACCACCCACCCAGACACCCTAACACTGCACTGAGCACAGCCCCACACAAAACATGTACACAGTGCACACTGGAGCACACCCACGTTAGACGTCTGTGGACACGCCCACACGCTCTGCACCGAGGCCTGTTCTCATCCCCGTGTTTGTCTCAGGGACAGGCCAGGTCTCTCCCGTGGCTGTGGCCATCTGTACGGCTCTCACTGAGCACCTCACGCCACAGAGGCCATGCTGGTCTCCCACTGGGTGCTCACTGAGAGTGGGTGCCCTGACCCAGGGTGTCTCTTGGGCCCCCGATCTTGTCCCAGGAGCAGTGCTGCAGTCAGGGCCCCCTCGGGGGCTTCTTCGGCACACACGGCCGCACTTGGCTGCAGCAGGCCGTGGGCCGGGTGCTGTGTGCAGTTCTGTTTTGACACGATTAGAAGCTGCTTCTGGAAAGGCCTGGGGTCCCCACCAGCACCACACCTTTGCCGGCCTTTCTACCCTGGCCGAGTCGGATGTGACAATCTGCCGTTTCAGCTGCGTCTCCAACAAGGACGGTTGAGGGGCCAAGTTGGAGAATGCACCTGCACCGCCTTTTATGACGCGCCACTGTCCTCGCCTGTGTCCCCACTCTTGTCTCCTCTTGAATGGTGAGCGCTCTCCACGTGTGGAAGGGCTGGCTCCGTGTCGTTTATTCTGTAAATGCTCCTGTCCCAGCTTGTCACCTGTCTCTTGACTTAGTCACTGTTCTTCAGTGACGTGCCGGAGCTGGCATGCATGGCTGTCCTTCGTTTTCCTAGGACTACTTGAGTTCTGTCTCTGAGTTAGACGCAATTTTCTCTTTCTCTCCCTGGTTAGCTTTTCTGCTTTTAGTTTCTGCATGCGGCGCCGTTGAGCTGTGGTGGTGTCCACCATCAGGGGACTTGGCCGTGGTAACCAGAAATATGACAGTCTTGGTGGCAGATTTTATGGGTTGATTTGTGTCCCCCCCAGAAGAGGTGTTTCAAACCCTAACCTCTCTGCCTGTGGTGTTAATCCCAGGTGGGAACAGGCAGTGTTTGCTAGGTTCCTGGTGCAGGGTCAGGTAGGCGCCTGTTAGATTCGTGGTGCGGGGTCAGGTGGGCGCAGGCTGTATCTGAGAGTCAAGCTCTTTTGAGATTTTTAAAAGAGAGAAAATGCAAGCTAGACACAGAGGTGGGGAAGAAATGCCAGGCCACAGTAAGGTGGCCCAGGAGCAGAAGCTTGAAGAGACGAGGACCTTCCTCCCGAGCTCACCAAGAGGAAGCCTTCCCCTAGAGCCAGGGTGCTAATTGTGGACTTCTAGCCTCCTAAACTGTGAGAAAGTAAGTGGCTGTCTGTCACAGCCACCCACTTGCGGCATTTCTGCTAGAGCAGCACGAGACCATCGAGACCAGGGAGACGGTCATTTGGGGCCAGACACCAGCAGGCCGATCCCCCCGCCCCTTCCCTGCGGAGCAACTGCGTTCCCAGGGCTGCGGCCGCACCTCCCATGAAGAGAAGGCTCCGGGGCAGTGTGTGGAGCTGTGTGGGAGCCGGCCGGACTGTTTGGTGTGGGGGACATTTGGGTCGGGAGCCAGGCACACGGGCATGATGGCAGTGAGAGGACAGGGCCCTGCAGGCCCAGCTCTGTCACTTGGTAAGGAGCCGTGTCACCAACGAGGATTGTGCCAGACAGACGCCGCACCGGGCTCCTGAATGGCCCCTGGCTGCGAGCTGGCCTGGGGACAGCGCGTGGGGGCCTTTTCAGAGCTCACCAGTCAGCCGCACCATGTTGGGGGACCACGACCACACCACGCAGCCAAATCAGCGTGCTCACCTGCGCCACCCCCTGGAAGTCTGCGGGGCTTCCTCCCACCCCCATGGTCCTGCAAAGGAGGGCACCCCACACCCACTGCCACCGCACCCCGAACCTGGCCCTGCTGCCCTGCCAGAGGCTGACCACGCCTCCCACTTCTTGGGCACAGGCCTGGGCTGGTGGTGGCTGTGGCCTCAGCCTGTGTTGGGGTATCTACCGAGCACCCTCTGATGCCCCGGCGCGCTCTCCTCTCAGGGAGCTGGAGAGCAAGCCTGTCCTCCAGCGCCGCAGGGCACTGCACTGGTACCACACACGCTGTGATCAGAAGTTGGGGGGATTCTGCTCTCCCCTTGGCTGCGTAGCACCCTCCCCACTGCCCGTGAGAACCTCAGGAGGTAAGCCAAGAGCAGGACGAGGCGCTGGGTACTGGCGCCCGGGATCACCCCAGCCAGGGCCACCTGCAGGGCTGCCCATCCCACCCGGCGTGCGGATCCCCTGCCTTCGGCTGCTGGTCCTGGCGAGAGCGCTGCCTGGAGCTTCTGAGGGAAGACAACTGCTTCCCTTCGGGGGTCTTCTCCTGTTACAATCTGCAGTAGTTTTATTGAATCCTTTCTAAAGCCCTTCAAATACGCTAATAAAAATGTTCCTCAAAGCCTAATTTCCCCTGATTTTGCAGTGTTTTCCTGTGCTGTTGTGAGAAACCACTGCAGTGATGTGTGGTTGGTGCCAGGGGCAGCCTGCTGCTGGGCTCTGCGGGCCCTCCCCTTCCTCAGGGTGGCCTGCATCTCCATCGTTCAACTTTCCATGACCTCCTGCAAGCCGAGCCAGCCAACTGCTCCACCACATTCCCGGAATGGGAGCTGGCACGGCGACTGCAGCAGGCCCTGCACCCACAGCAGAGCGAGAGGGAAGGGAAGGGACGGCCCGCAGCGCCGGCGGAGGGCTGCAGAGACCACAGCGCTCCCGGGCGAGGCCACAGGGGCTCCGGGGCGAGGCCGCAGGGGCTCCAGGGCCGAGTTGCTGAGCAGGGACAAGGGACGGCAGGCTGCGGGCCCAGGGCCGACTCCAACAGAAGTTTTCACCAATGCTTGTGACAAACAAGCGACAGGCTCGGATCCTTCAAGGCTCGTTTCTTCTGGCTCCTTCCAGGTTCACTCTCACTGACAGGAGCCGAGGTAAGGTTGACTCTCCCGTCTTCCACCCACAGCTGCTCCCGCCCTGCTGTGCCCCAGGGGCCTCAGCTGCCCTGGCCTGGAGCTCTTCCCCAAACTCCACAGGAAGAGCTTTCGGAGGCCTTTCAGTTTTTGGTCAGCGTTGTATTTTAGAGCAGTTTTAGGTGCTGAATTGTGTCCTAGCCCCCAGGACCTATAAATGTGACCTTATTCGAAAGCAGGGTCACTGCGTGTAATTAGCTGAGGTCGTCAGGCAGGATGGACCCAGACACAGGAGCTGAGACCCAGGCAGAGATGGGAAAGGGGCTGCCACCTGTGGCCCAGGACCACCTGGGGCCACCAGCAGCTGGAAGGACAAGAAGGGTTCTTTCCTAGAGCCTGGGGTGACACCTTCACCTCAGCCTCTGGCTCCAGGGCGACGAGAGGCCAGTTCTGTTGCTGCAAACCCCCAGGGTGGCGCTCGGTTTCGGCAGCCCGGGGAAACTGAAGCTGGCCACTGCAGACTCTGACACAAGCTGTGACCGCGGTGGTGCCCGGCTTCTTCCTCTGGCAACGCCCGACGTCAGTACAGGATGTCCCTACAGTTACACGAGCCACAGCTGACGAGTTCTCAGTCCGGTCTGATCTGGAGCCCTGGCTGCATGGTTGCTGACGGAAGATGAGCCACTGACGTCCACCGACGTCCACTGACGTCCACCGCCCCTCCTGGGAAACCCCGTGGGGCAGCTCTCTGTCCTGTACTAGGAATCAGGATCGACAGCAGCACGTTCTTTTTCTCACTTGATTCCGAACCCTGAGTATCTCCCTCATTCTCTTTCTGTTCCCGGGTTCCATCCAGGACACCACGCGACATCGGAGGACATCCTGTCGCCGTGTCTCCCGGGCTCGTCCTGGCTGGTGCCCTGTCCTCGCGATAGTTCAGTAGTTGCCACTTTGTAAACGAGCTCTGAGCGATGAACCAGGCCTCCCCGACGGACTTCTGCGATGTCCCCCGTCTCCTCGGTGTCTGAGATCACACGGTGATAAATGCGTGTTCTCTCTCATATCTGTTCAAACAGCTTCAGCAAGAAGCACGGCTCAGCAAACTTTTTCAGCAAGGAGCCCGACAGTAAATACTTTAGGATTTGTAAATGACAGTTTCCATAGCAACTGCCTGACTCTGCTCTTGTAGCAGGAAAGTAGCCAGAGAAGATAGAAAACACCTGAGTGTGAGAGCATTTGGCATAAAACTTTATTGATTAGACACTGAAATATGAATTTCACATCATTTCTGTGTCTCAAGCAATTAAGAAGGTGAAGCCCATTCTCAGCGCACAGGCCAGGCAGAAACACGCACAGGGTCTAACTTGGCCAACCAGCTGAAGACTCTGGCGTAGAGTCCAGACATGGGTGCATCTGAAACCGGCAGGGTGTAGCCAGATTGTCCCCTAGGAAGGTTGTGACAAGCCATCAGGTGGAGAAAGGCCTCTCCACAGCCTGACTGCAGCATAGCTTTTAGGAGGCAAAGAAACATCTGTGCAGAAGACTTACATCAGTGTTGAACAAAGTTGGTTTTCAAACACGTGACAGCTGAGCCACCATGATCAAGTCAGTGTGGCACTAACCTAAGAATGGACGCAGCCGGATGGAAGCCAGATGGGACAGACGGAGAACCTAGGTTCCCCAGAGAGTGCCACAGTCAACAGCCCTGGGAAAGCTGGGCAGCTACATGCTGAGGGTCCACGTCACAGAGTACGCAAAAGCAAACTCAGTGTGTGCAAAACTAAAACTGTACAACTCTTAAGGAAAATCTACATGGCTGGATTAGGCTGTGGTTTCTGAGACACAAGTGAGAAAAGAACATACTTTGGGCTTCATCAAAATTGAAAACTTTTCTGTTTTCAAAAGTACCATGAAGTGAAAAGGCAGCCCGCAGAATGCAAGAAACGCATTTGCAAATCACATACCTGGCAAGGGGTTTGAATCTAGAATATACAAAAAGATCTTACAACTCAACGACAAGAGAAAATAACCCAGTTTAAAACTGGGCAGAAAGAAGACAGACTTCTCCAGAGAAGATACATGAACGGCTGACACATCCCTGAGGAGAAGCTCAGTGTTGTCAGCCTTCATGGAGACACAGGCCCCGAGCAGGAGTGGCCAGGCCCCATCCCTTCACCCAGAGTCCCAGCTCCTCAGAGCAAGTGACTGCCAACCCTCCTCCGTCTTTTTCAACTGGTCAGCCCTCAAGAGGGTATCGGGTGCTGTTACCAAAAGGGAGCGCCAGGTGTTCAGCCCACCCTGTGCGCCGTGACTCAGCGTGGGGCGCACCCTGCAAACCAGCTGGGGACCCGGATGATTGTGGATGTGGGGTTCTCCACAGTTGCTCCCCAGGCCCAGGACCCTACAGGTTTGTCGAGGCCTCCCCTTCAGCATGTCCCTGTCCGCCAAAGATGTCACAGTCCCCAACATTTAGTAAACCCACAGGTCTGAGTTGTGTTTCTCCAGCTGCGCTGATGGATCCCCTGGGACGTACAGACCCCCTATCTTTCTGCTACAGCCAGCTGGGGGGCCCACAGCTCACTTCAGACAGGTGAATGGTTGCAGTAATCACAAGTCTGTCCACCTGTTCAGGGGTGACAGATTGGAGGAGCACGCAAGTCAGCACCTCGGCGTGGAGGACTTGAGAGAACACTCACGGTGATGTCTTGTGCCTGTGTCTTCCGAGCTGTGCGAAGCTGAGCTGGCTGTCTCCTCAGATGCTGTGCCCGATTGCCAGACTGCAGGGGAGCTAGGCCAGGGGCTGCCCCTGCCCCCTCAGAAGTAGCCCCAATTCCTTTCTCAGTACAGGGGTCCTCCAGGGCTCTCGGGAAACAGTGAAAGCTGGAACAAACGCATGACGGTCCATCTCTGGGTCTCTGGGAACCCAGGAGTCGGGCTGTCTCCATGTCCCAGTCAGAACTTGTCTCCCCTCACCACTTGTCCCCAGGGCCTGGGAGGGTGGCAGGCCCACAGGAGGGTCAGGCCCTACTCTGAGTGAAGGGACATCTGAGGAGTGAGGGTCTCCCCCAGCCTCCACTCACTGAACTGAGAGCTGTGTGCCAAGCATGGTGCTTGCTAGGGATGATGGGAAAGAGAGGAAGGAAACAACCCCTGTGACCTTTAGAGTCTCCCTGGCTGTGGTGAAGGGGCAGAGAGGGCCAACAGGGAGCAATGAGATGACCCTGCAGTTACCTCCAGGAGCAACGCTGGGCCAGGAGAGACCGTGGCAGACTGGGTACAGACTTAGGAGGCCACCTGCCCAAGGGCTTGGACACTGAAGAGAAAAGGCGATGAAGGGGGTGTGGGGAGGCTGGGGGCCCGTGTGGGGTGGACTAGGGTGGGAGGAATTGTGTTGACCCCCCAGATAGGCCCAGGCGACTGTATTTACAGGCACATGTGTATCACTTCAGAAGGTCTAGGAACAACAGCCCAGTAGCAGTGAGCACATCTACACCCAGAGCTTGGTCTCTAACACCATTCTCCAATCAAGAAGACCAGGGCTCCTGGAGAAATGGCTGAGTCTGAGACTGGGACAGGAGGACATGCACGGTGATCTTGGAGCCGCTTACAGTTCTAGAGAGGAGGGAAGTGCTCGAAAAAAACAAAACAAATCCACAGTGGTGGGGGGATGTCTGAGGGGCCCAGGAGCCAAAGCTGCTGCCATCTGAGCAACAGAAGCTAAAATATACAGTAAGTGTCCACCAGCACACTGTGGTAAAACACGTGATCGAATCAGTGGATGAATGGGGGAGCAGAGACATCTCCAGTGCAGAAGAATCAAAGTGGTGAGTGTAGGCCCCTCCCTCGAGGAAGTGGAGTTGAATTCCCTAGACCTGGAGGCCAGAGGGGCAGAGCCCAGGCGGCAGCAGGCCACACTCTCTGAGGCTGAGGGGGGGATCCAGCCTTCTCTTCTCCAGCTTCTGGTGGCCCAAGCTGTCCCTTGGCTTGGGCCACATTACCCCATCTCTGCTTCTCTTTGTCACATCTTCCCTGTGTGTCTCCCACAAGGACACGTGTCATTAGATTTAGGGCCCACTGACTCAAGATGACCTCATCCAGATCCTAAACTACATTTGCAAAGTCCCTTTTTCCACAGTGATCCAGCCATAGGTTCCAAGCATCTTTGGGGGCCATGGAAGATGAGTTCAGAGCCCGTGGAGCAGCCGGGACACCTAGAAGAACTGCATGGGGCAGAGAGAGAGGGCTAGACCCATGTGGCTGCACCCCCACTGGGGGCAAAGGCAGCCAAGGGCCTGGCCCAGCCGCCTGAGTCCTTTACGAACTACTCCAGGAACCACGGCCTCGTGTCCTCGATGCTCTTGACAGCCTAGAAGACGATAACGAGCAGAAAGGGACAGATCCTGATGACTATAAAGGGTCCAGGAGCTTCAGATGGCCAACGTTTCTGGGGGACCGCTCAGCCATCTGTTTTCCAGGCGTCGCCCCTTCAGTGCCCAGTCGAGTGAGACGTGATAGACTCTACTTATTAAGTCCAAGAAAGCTTTTCCAACCTGCTGGAGATGACAAGGCAGCGTCTTAGTTTTCTCGGCACTGTTGTTTTCCATTTAAGCGATACAGAAAGCAGTGCGCCCTGGACCTGACGCAGTATACAGCGCTGGCCCCAACTCCCTGAGCAGCGCTGACGGTGAAGGCCTGGCGATCAGCTTCCCAAAACAGAGCCGCAGAGAACAAGGAAGCACAGCTCCACTCTGAGACACATGGGCCACCAGGAGTCGGCCAGCCAGCCGCTTCAGTAAGAGAGAGCTTAGAAGGAGACCTCTTCCCACCATGAACTGAGATCTCGCCGAGGGCTGAGGGCCTCTCTGACCCCACAGAGTGATTTCTTAGGCCCTATTCCAGGAGATGGCCAGTGGTCTGAATCAGAAAGGGCAGGAGGCCCAGGAGGGGGCAGCCCGCAGCCAGTGCCCTGGACAGTGCGCAGGAGATGCTGTAGTCCTTCCCTAGGGTCAGGACCACCGATGCCACCCAGCCTCGAGGGGCCCAGGCGCCAGGGTCAGGCACAGAACATTGGCTGCGTGCAGCTGAATCAACAGGTCAGTGCTTTCTCTTCACCTTTACACATATGCACACAGAAACACACTCACGGCCTGGGACAGCCACAACCCACACCCTTCCAGTTGTGCAAGCCCAGCCCAGAGAAAGATTCCAGTTCAAGCCCAAGCCACCAGGCTGCCTCTCATTGGATGGGGGGGCCGCATGCCCGTCCCCTGGAGCTAGCATGAGGCCTGGCGGTGGCAGCGGGTGAGTGGTAGAGGTAGAGCGCAACATTCCAGGGGCAGGGCTGTCACTGGGAAGGAAGGGGGAAGCCAGCAGATGCAAAGAGAGAAGCTGGCTCTGAGGTTATGCCTCAGGTGGTCCTTGCCCCGAGTCACTGCCGCCGTTGATTAGAGCCAGTCTGAGGGTTTGCCACTTAGGAGCAGGCTGCATGCTGCACTTGGCCGGAAATCAGGAAGTATCTCTGCGGATAATGACACTGGGTCCACAGCCCGTCCTGGGGAGCAGGTGCAGCTTCTGAGTGTTCCAGGACCATCCACGGAGGCTCTGGGAGTAACTGGAGGGGTCAGAGACGCTACTGGGGAGTGGGTGCTGCCGAGGGGCCTGGCCTGGCCTCAGGGAGTCCCGGTGGATGTGCCTGGGCATCTGCCTCCTGCTCCCTGCTGTGACCGGGCCTGGAGCACTCTGCAAAGGCAGGAAGCAAATGAGGGCAGAGGAAGAGCCTCCCACCCTTGAAGATCCTTTGGGGGCTGCCTGACCCGCAAGGCTTGCAGTTTCTTTAGGCCACATTGTCACTTTGACCACCACCCTCCCGGGGACGGGGCCCTGACTCTGCCACTGGTGTCTGAGGCCCAATGAATTTAATTTCTCCCGATCTCGGTTTCCCCGTTTCCAAACATGGGGATGATAATTTCCATTTTACAATGTGAGGGTTCAGCCAGATCGCTCCTGAAGGCCCAGGCACAGGAAGCACTCAATTAAGAAGCTATTGATAGACACCCTCCCCCAGGGCCCGCAGGGGTCCGCAGCCCCCCGCCCCTCCCTCCCCGCCCCCGCCCCCGCCCCCGCCCCCGCCCCCGCCCCCGCCCCGCCCCCGCCCCCGCCCCCGCCCCCGCCCCCGCCCCGCTTCCCCTCTTCCCCTGTTCCTTCTCTCTCCCCCGCCCGCTCCCCGCCCCCGCCGCGTCCTGCGCGGAGCGCGGGCTCCACCCGGAGCCCGCCGGGCGCTCTGCAGGCTTCCCGTCCCGGGGTCTCCCCGCGGCGCGCAGGACCCCCGCCCGGCGCCGAGCTCGCCCTGCGCACGCGGGGTCAGCCGGTCGGCTCCCCGCAGGTCCCCCGGCCCCGGGCACCGGGACGCAGCACTCCCCGCTCGGGAGGCGGTTCCGGGCCGCGAGCCCTTTAATAGGGGGCGGTGCCTGACGCGGCGTTAGCATACAGGAGCGTGTATTAGCATACGCCTGCCCCGCCCCGCCGCCTGGAGGCGGGCGCGGCGCGCGCGGGACTCAGTCCGGCGGGAGCGGCCCCCGGAGCCGGTCGTCGGGCGGGGAGCGCAGCCATGGGGCCCGGCCCGCCGCCTCCCGCGCCCCGCGCCCCGCCGGCCCCCGCGCCCCGCGCCCTGCGCTCGCCGCCGCCGCCGCTGCTGCTGCTGCTGCTCGCTCTGGCGGCTCGTGGGGGCTGCGCTGCGCCCGCGCCCCGCGCCGAGGACCTCAGCCTGGGAGTGGTGAGTGCCGGCGGGAGAGCGCCCGGCCCCGGCGTCTCCTGCCCAGACTCCGGGTGCTCAGCAGCGTTCGGAGTCCGTCTGACAGGGCTCGGGCTTGCCGGTAGGACTTGGGGACCCCGCGCGCCTGCACTCACTTCCCGGCCAGCACCGCTGAGGCCGCTCTGGCGGAGCCCCCGGCAGTTGACCGACCCCCAGGTCTGTGGAGGGGCTGCGCGGTCACCCCAACTCCGAGAGCCCGCAGCGCAGGAGCCCGCGAGGTGGGGGCGCCCAGCCCAGCGGGTCTGTGAGGATGGGAACCCTGGCGGTGAGGTGCGCAGCGGCGCCCGGAGCTGTTCCCGGGGTGAATGGCGGGGTGCACCTCGAGCCGGGGCTGCGCGGTGTGGGCGCCAGCCTCCCCGCCCCCACTGCGCCCGATGTTGGCCCTGCCCCCCACCGCCTCCGGGCCAGCCACCCTCGCCTGTCTCCCTGAAGCTTTGTCCTGAGTCTGTTGGGGGCCCGCGCCCTCCCTAGCATCCCCTAACACCCAGTGCCATGCTGTCCCGCCGGCTTGAGAGCACTGCTGAGGCTTGGAGGGGGGTCGCTTCTCCCGTGCAGCCCTTTGGACTAGGCCACCTCCTGTTGCCTGAGTTTGTGGGTGTCAGCACCCCAGGCCGGCGAGGCCGGGCAGAGTAAGGAGCTCATGAGCAGATACCTAGGAGTTCCTGCTCTGCAGCTCCTTTGAACTGGGGAACCCGGTCCGTGCGCCGCTGCTGCCCCCCACCCAGCAGCGCTCGGACTCCGGAAGGTGGGAGGGGTTGGGGGGCTCTCGGGGACTCGGCCGGGAAAGGTGGCCTCCCTGCTCCGCGTCCGTGCCCCCTCAGCCCAGGGGGCACCCTGCCCGTGCCCACAGCGGCCTCTCCCCGCCCCGCATTCTGCTGACCTATCACCCAGTCCTCCTGCTGGTTTGCATTAGAGAGTCGTCTCTGCACCCATGGGGCGCGCTCCCTAAGGGTGATTTCTCAGGGGACAGGAGAGCAGGCCCCCGGCTCAAGGCCCGACCAGGGCTGGTGGAGCTGGGACGCGGTCGGGGATGGGCCACGGTAGGGTTGCAAGGGTCCTCCCCAACGACCCTGCGGTCAAACCAGGGGCCCGCCTCAAGTTTCCTGCCACCCACCCTGCCCCACACTCAGAGGAGACGTGGCCGATGCACCCTGCAGACCCACTGTCCCTGCTCCCCGGGCGTGGGGGCTCCTGCCGCGGCTGGCACCTGGGAGCTGCGGGGCGCCAGACCTGGCCCCAGCGGCCCGGGCAGCTGTGGGTCAGTCCTGGGTGGGACGCACAGGTCCCTCTGTGAGCCGGGGGGCTGAGCCTGAGGGAGGAAGAGCGGGGCCTTTCCTGGTCTGCGGGCGCAGGGGGGCCTCTGGTGGCTGTTGGGGGAATGGCACTCAGAGCGTCTGTCAGGGCGGAGGGGGCCCGCGAAGGGACTGACCTAACCCGGTGGACACCAGGCCTGGGGCTCCGGGGTGGACAAAGGCTCCTTTGTAAGCCGACCCCAGCTCTGCAGACAGAATTGTGCCGGCATCCTGGGGACGGTCCCACACCCGGCCGGGAACATTAGCATCCTAACAAACTGCCTTGAATGACCCCGGCTGGCCTGGGGTGGGCCTGGGGACAAAAGAGCCAGCCAGCCTGGGGTCCGCCTGGGCTGTTGCTGCAGTCCTAGCCTGAGCTGTGTGGTTTCCTTTGTAAAACCTCCAACAAAGTCAGGCCAGATGGCGAGTCTTAAGTGGGGGCCACCTCCTCCCACGCACAGAGGCACTCGGGGAGTTTTCTGCAGTTCCTGTTGGCACCATCGAGGCCACCACGGGCGGTCCCTTGTTTACAGCAGCTTGTATGTATGGCATCTGCCTGGACACCCCAGGGCCCCACATGGATCCCATGGCTTCCTGTTCAGTCCTGGTATGTCACATTGCCTGGCATAGCTTCAGTGCACGGATGTCACATCACAGGGCACATCTGGGCTGTTACTAGTACTGTGTGGTGGCCACGCTGCTAGAGCCTGCCAGGATGTGTGGGCGCTGTCCCGGGTGACGGTGTGAATGGCAGTGTCAATGGACATGCGAGGTCAACAGTTTGTGTTGGGCTGTAAGCTCCGGCCTCTGCCCCTTCGCCGTGCCCAGCTCTGCCAGTGGGCACACCACCTCATCCTTGCCTCCCGGCTGGGTACAGGATATAGGTGTGGGTGTCAGGTTGCCAGTCTTGCTTGGTGCTGGGGACAAGCAGAGGAGGGATCTCAGGCTCTTCAGCCAGCAGGTGGGTGGGAGTCAGGTCCTTGTGTAAGCCCCCTCCGCAGGGTATCCAGGGAGAGGTCTTTGTTCCCGTTGGTACCCAGCATGCTTGAACCTGGCTGGGGAGGAGTATTCCTCCGTCCTAGTGGCCTTGGGCCCCCTAGAGCTGTGAGCTGACACTGCCCTGGCCCACACGAGGGTTCTGGGAGCAGTGGCCCCCCTGAGCGAGGCCTCGTCACACAGTGTGACGGTCTAGGACATGCCATTTCCCTTTAGCGAGGCCCCCTGAACACAGGCTGGCTGCTGTCACCAGTCAGCTGTGTGCCTCAGTCTCCCTGTCTGTGAAAGAAGGGCCCCTGGGAGTGGTGACTGGGACGGGGGGGTGGGGCCCTCGATGTCAGGTACAATAGCGTGTGGCAGAAAGTCAAACCGTCCATCTGTCTGTCCCCATCTAGGTGAGGCTGGGAGGGGAGAGTTGGGAACAGGAGGGTATGATGGGTGCTGTGGGCTGCTGCGGACCTAACGTCCAATGTGACGTTGCCCTGGGCTGTGGACGCAGGGCTGGGCTGTGGATACAGTTGTCCCCGTCGCCCCTGCTATCTGCCAGACTCTGGTCTGATCCCCAAAGGGAGCTGCAGGTGCAGGGTCTGGGGTAAGAGCTAGTCCCAGCCCTCGTTGGCCCCAAGTTCCATGGACCCTCACCAACCAACCAGCTCCCCCGCACACCCTTCAGATCCCACTGTGAAGTTCGTCCCTCAGGGTGCCTCCTCAGCCACCCCTTGGCCCAGCTGCAAACAGTCACACAGGCCCTGAAGCCAGATAGCCCTGACTCTGACCCTGGCTTTGCCACTCATGGCTTCATGCCCTTAGGCATGTGGCTGACTTCCCTGTGCCTCAGTTTTGTTCTCTGTAAAATGGGGATGATAAGAGTGACTTGCTCATGAGATGAGTTTGGCAGTGGCTCCCTGCGGGCCTACTGTGTGTGGCATCATCACAGAGTTGAGCAGCACAGAGGAACTCTTCACCGCCACTCCCGCTCAAGTGGCTGCCGCCAGTGCACGGAGTGGCCCCTGCTGTGAGCTGCGTCATCGCTAGAGGGCTTGTTTATTCTTGTGACAAACTGCTTATTTATCACTGGATTGGCCAGCTTCCCACCAAGACACCACCGTCTTGGGGTCCCCCCAGCTACTGAGGGCACATCCTCCTCAGAGAAGAGGCTGAGTGTGGGGATCCAGAGTGCACCCCAATGTGGAGGCAGAGAGCACCCAGAGCCCCGTTGTCAGGCCTCCTGAGCTCATGCTGGCACTGTCAGACCCTGGAGGGCACCTCTGAGTGGAGCTGCTGGCCACACTGTCCACTGGAAGAATGTACTTCCAAGAGGAGGAGGGTGGAGGGCGGGGAGCCTGGGGGACCCTGAAGAAGCTTTGCCTGGCACCAGGGCTAGGGGCACAGGAGTGTGAGCTCTGCCCCTGCCCTGCCATGGCCTTGAAGCCTCAGTTGTTTTATCTGTAAAATGGGCACGTGGTACTTGCTTTCCACTACTCCCCCAGCCCCACACAGGCTGGTCAGGGTCAGGTCATACAGGGAGGCTGAAGGACACCAGTCCCTATGCCTCCTGGGCAACGACTCCCTCATGGCGGGGACTGCCCTCATGGCGGGGACCATGGCTGTCCTACCTGATGCCCAGGCCAGGAAGTGCCTGACCAGGGCTGCGGGGCCAGGGGCTGAGAGAACTGGGCTTGGTGGGAGTGACTGTGCAGCCCAGAGCCTCTCTCACTCAGATCCTGGTCCCCACTCAGCAGGTCAGGCGGCCTCTTCTGTGCCTCTTTGTGGCCAGCTGTGAAATGGATCTGACACGAGCGGCTGCCTGTAGGGCTGTCTTGAGGACTAAATGAGACACTGCTTCTGGACCGACCCTGGTGCCCAGGGAGGGTTTATGTCCCCAGGTGCCTCCCCGCAGCACCTGCCAGCCTTCCTTGCCCACCCCCTCCCTCTGCGATCCCACCAGCCCGCCCCCCACACCACCCGCCCTCCCTCCCTCTCCTTGGCCCTTTCCCCACCCCATCACCCCATAGCCCCCTGCGCCATCCCGCCATCCCCATGTATCTCTTTCCCCACCCCTCCGCCCCCCACCTATCCCTCTACCCATCTGCCCCTCTGTCCCCCTCGACACCCCCTTCCCCCTTCCTCCCTTTATTTCTCTCCCACACTCTTCATCCCTCCAAACACACATCACCAGAAGTCCAGTAACTTAGTGGGGACGATGGTCTTGTTACTCTAAAACTTACTGAAAGTCGGTGAATTGAGCTTTATGGTATGCAAGTCACACCTTGCTGAAGCCTGAAGAAGCACACACAGTGTGTAAGCTGGTGTTGATGCCACCGAGCAGAGCAGCACCGGGAGGAGGCTATGGGAGGAGAAGGGATGCCACCGAGACAGAGTCGGGGGCACCGGTGGGGATCCACCCCTCCTGGGCCTCAGTGTCCCTGTCTACACCAGTGGCGCACTCATGGCCCATGAGTGGGTTCCCTGAGGGCTGTTGGCTCTTTACCTGTGCTGGGGGCTCCTGGAGCCCCAAAGCTCCCTTTGCACCCCTGCCCCCTCTCGTGTCCCCGCCCCTCCGGATGGCCATCTGGAAGTTTCACCCACCGCCTGCTGTAGTGCTGCCCTCCCCAGCGGCAGCCTCCCGTTGCCCTGGAGACCACAGTCGCCTGGCGACCAGAGGCAGGACCTGATAGCGGGTAGGAGCGGTAGGGTGGGGAGGGGTCCGCAGACCTGGCCGCCAGGCCCCTTCCATCTGCCCAGCAACACGGGTACTGAGGGGATGGGGGGACACCTGAAGTGGGGGGTCTGTAGCTGTACCCTCCCATCCTGGACAGCGAGGCCATGGGAGGAGGAGTGTCTACCCAGGCAGGGCTGGCAGGGGTGGACAGCCAGTGCATCTG
Organism: Heterohyrax brucei; assembly: GCA_028571685.1. Taxonomy (NCBI): domain Eukaryota; kingdom Metazoa; phylum Chordata; class Mammalia; order Hyracoidea; family Procaviidae; genus Heterohyrax; species Heterohyrax brucei. The sequence goes on along the minus strand of CM053160.1, from coordinate 1,037,074 downwards.
CTCCAGAATGCTCAGAGGTGGGGGCGGCAGCACCCCCAGCTCCTGGCCCTCTGCAGGGACCCCCGCCCCACAGGGCTGCTCTCCTAGCATGGTTGACCTTCAGCCCTTAGAAAATGATTCATTCACCCAGCAGCATGGTTTGGCGTTGCAAAGTGTCTTCCCGTCAAGCCAGAGGACACCCTGGTGTCGCAGTGGTTAAGGCTATGTCTGCTAACAGAACGGCCGGCAGTTCATATCTTCCAGGCACTCCTTGGAAATCGGGGAGAGTTCTCCTCTGTCCTGTAGGGTCACTGGGAGTCAGAACCAACATGACAGCAATGGTTTGGGCTTTGGTTTTTATCAGGCCAAAAAATGTCTAACCCTGGCCACTGGTGATTGGGGTGAGCAGCAGGTTGGGAGCCCTGTCGTGAGAGATGCCACCTCTCCCTGGGACAAGCTGGGTGGGTCCTGTTTGCTCAGCCATGGGACACAGGAGCCTTGCCCAGGCCCAGGGCACAGGAAGACACAAGGCTCACAGCCACCTGCGTGACCTCTGAGGTCCAGTGCTTCCTGCACCCCCAAACTTACCAGGGGTTTATCGTGCTCAACTGCCGTGGGATGTCCCTGGGGACTTTCTGGAAGGGACCAAGAAGCCAGTGCCAGGCCCTTGGGGTAAAGGATGTGAGGAGGGAGCCTGGAGGTCACAGTACAGAGATGAGTGTGGCCACTGAGTGTGGGCTCAGCAACTCACGGGGGAGGGGACAGCGGGCAACGTGTGCGGGGGGTGAAGGGGGGAGGCAGCAGATTGCAGCTCATAGGGGGAGGGGCAGGGAGTAGCAGGCAGCGGGGGGTATAGCTCATGGGGGGTAGCTCAGCTGGGGAGGACAGCTCACAGCCCACTGGGGGGCGGGGGCAGTACTCAGCAAGGGTGTAGCTTGGTGGGGGCGCAGCTGGAAGCTCGGCATATGTTGTCCTTACCATGTCAGCCCAGAGGCAAGCCACCGGGGCCCCCAGACAAGCCAGCCTTTAAATGCCTGGGACGTGCTCAGCAGCTCTGAAGTGCCGAGGGCTGCCCGGGATACGTGGGCTGGGCAGGGTCTCCCCAGGACCAGAGGAGGGTCTTTCTCCTTGATAAATGCCACAGAGGCCCCAAAGGGGCAGGGGGCCGAGGGCTGCCTGGCATCCAGGCTGAGCTGTTGGCCACCAGCCTTTCAGCGCTCCTAGGGAATCAGCTCCCCTGCCCACCTCCCTCCACCAGGCAGCTGGTGTGGGTGAGAGGCTTCATGCATGCCCCAGAGAGGCTCTGGAAGGCTTCCTGGAGGTGATGGCCTCAAGGTGCTGGGTGGCAGGGCCATGGTACCCAAAAGGCGCCATAGCCCTGCAACTCAAGCCCACAGTCTTAGCAAAGGCCCCCAAAGGTGTATGTGCCCGTGTGTGTATGTGCGTGTGTATGTGTGAGTGTGTGTATGTGTGAGTGTGTGCATGTGTGTTGCTCCTCCCTGACCGTGTGTGCACACTGGCCACCTACAGCCACAGTCTGAGCCCAGTGCCTTCCAGCCGGGGTCCACACTGGTGGAGTCTGGGGGCCTCTGCTCCCCCTTCGCTCGGCCTCCCTGGGCCTGTGCAGCCTCCTGAGGACAGGGTGAGGGCCGGGGCCGAGGGTGGGTGCTCAGGCTGTGCGCTAAGGAGCTCCCCTTGCCCGGGGACCTGGGAAGGGCCTCTAGAAGAGGCGAGAGGTGTCCTGTGGGCCGAGGGGGCTGGTGGCCAGTCGCTGCAGTAGGACTGAGCCCCTGCCCTGTCCCTGACAGTGCTCTCTGCCCACAGGAGTGGCTGAGCAGGTTCGGCTACCTGCCCCCTGCAGACCCCACCACGGGGCAGCTACAGACACAGGAGGAGTTGTCCAGGGCCATCACCGCCATGCAGCAGTTCGGGGGCCTGGAGGCCACTGGGGTGCTGGGTCAGTCCTGGAGGGTATTCCAGCCATACTTCTGCTGCCTCCTTTCCCCAGCACCCCACCGTGAGCTCTGTCCCGTCTCCTGCCTGCGTGGGAGGTGTGGCAGGGCTCTGGGACCCCTCCCCTCCTCTGCAGCAGGACCCCAAACTTGATCAGGCTGGCAGGCTCGGTACTTTGCCACTGGAGACACACTGCCTCCCAGAGGCTGCCGAGGGTGACCTCCAGCATCAGGACCTGCTCTGTCCCCAGAGCTTCCCATTTCCGGGAGAAGGTGTCACAGGCTGGGTGTGAGAGACCCAGCTTCCTAATCATGGGCGCCGAGGTCCAGTTCCGTACGCACACCTGTGGGGCCGGCTGACCAAGCCACCTCATAGTTGTCAGCAGTGTGACACTCCGAGGTGACAGGTGTCGGTCACCTTCAGGGCAGGAAGCAAGGGCGATGCTGGCGGCCATGTGCCCGGGGGGATGCACCTACTCAGCCAGGCCCCATCTGATTGGTCACGGCTCTGCTGTTGACCGTCCTGATTGGCCAGTGCCTGCGCCGCATGTCAGTAACCATGGTGGCTGTCACAGGTTCCCGAGAGTACCCTCTCCAGAGGCAGGGGCCACGTAGCTGGAGGCGTTGGAGAGGGGGCAGGTGGGCAGGGGGCTGCGAGCCGGCTGCCCTGAGCCCTGTCCATTCCCACAGACGAAGCCACCCTAGCACTGATGAGGACCCCGAGGTGCTCCCTCCCGGATCTCCCTGCCGCAGCCGCCTCCCGCCAGAGGCGCCAGGCTGTCAGCCCGACCAAGTGGAACAAAAGGAACCTGTCCTGGAGGTGGGCAAAGGGCTCGGGTCCTCAGGCCGCCCAAACAGTCTCCATGCACCGGGGTCTGAGGACAGCAGGGGTCCCTGTCAGGGTGCCAGCCGGCTCCTTCGGAGGACTGGGGGCGTCCTGGTCTGCAGCTCCTGAGCCTCCATCCTCGGTCCTTAGAAGGACACTCAGTGGGTTTGGAGAGACCGCGTGCTGTAGCAGGTGATGCGCTCACTCTCTGGTAACTGAAAGGTTGGAAGTTCCAGTCCGTCTAGTGGGGCCGCGGGAGAAAGGCTTGGTGATCCACCCCAGAACCTCACTCGTTGAAAATCCTATGGAGCACACAGTTCTGCCGTGATGCCTGGAGTCCCCAGGGTCTCCATGCGCTCCACAGTGATAGACACAGGGTTCCTGGGAGCCCTACCGTGACACACACGGGGTCCCCGTGAGCTCTACTGTGACACACGCGGGGTCCCCATGAGTCTGGGTTGATCCAATGGCAACTGGTGATTGGTTAGCTTGTTGGGTGAGAGCCTGCCCTGACCCCAGTAACCGCATCTCCATCTCCTCCTGACCCCTTCTACAGTGACCCTGTTCCCATAAATGGCACCCTGAGTCTCCAGGTGGATGTGGACTTGAAAGGGCACTATTCAGCCCTCACCTGTCCGCCAGTCACAGCTGGCTCAGGACCCTGCTCATGTGGGAGCTGATAGCCACGTGGACCCTGGTCAGGGGTGGACACTGGAGCTGATGGCAGATCATTGGCCAGCAGCCTCAGCCCCCCTAAACGCCACCTTGTAACATCCAAGGAGCCTTGTCCATCCAGGGTGGGCTCCCAGACCCTCCTGGGACATGAGCCCTGTATCCTGGAGAAGGGGAAGCGGCCAGTGATGGGTGCCCATCCACTGGACACATGTGGGTCCCCTTTCAGGGAAGCGCTGAGAGAAAGGAGCTCTGTGGGGGTGCTTACCCTGTGGAGCGCCAGGGGCAAGGCCAGGCTCTGCGTGGCCACACGTGCTTCCCACAATCACAGGGTCCGGACCTTCCCGCGGGACTCGGCCCTGGGCCGCGACACCGTGCGGGCACTCATGTACTACGCCCTCAAGGTCTGGAGTGACATCTCCCCCCTCAACTTCCATGAGGTGGCGGGCAGCACGGCAGACATCCAGATCGACTTCTCCAGGGCCGACCACGACGACGGCTACCCCTTCGACGGCCCTGGTGGCACCGTGGCCCACGCCTTCCTCCCTGGTGACCACCACGCTGCAGGGGACGCCCACTTCGATGCTGATGAGGCGTGGACCTTCCGCTCCTCGGGTGTGTCGGGGCTGCACGTGGTGCCAGCGCTCCCGTGCATGAGGCGCCTCTGACCTCCACAGATGGGGCTCCAGGGATCCCACAGTGGAAGGGGCTGTTGAACCCCATAAGAGCTGGTGACAGTGACAGCCTGCCTCACAGACCGCACAGTCCAGCACCATAGATGGCGCTGTCAGCTTAGGCTGGGGGTCTGTGGTCCGAGCCAGACTTCTGCCAGTGGCACTCAGGCACATGATCATTGGGGTCCTCTGTACAGAAGGACTGTCCTGCCCTCCCTAAAGGACACATGGCTGGGGGAACTGGGGCCCCTGACCTGAGAAGCCCCTGCTGACCTCCAAGTGTCCCCTGAGGGGGCTCTGGGGCTGCATGGGGAGGCCTGCCATCACCCCCTCCCGCACTGCCACTCAGTTCCATACATGTGCTCCGTCTCTCAGTGGCTTGTAGGGTCCAGCCCCCGCCCCAGTCCCCAGCTCACACAGCCCCCACCCCCAGATGCCCACGGGATGGACCTCTTCGCCGTAGCTGTCCATGAATTCGGCCATGCCATCGGACTGAGCCATGTGGCTGCTGCCCAGTCCATCATGCGGCCCTACTACCAGGGCCCAGTGGGCGACCCGCTGCGCTATGGCCTGCCCTATGAAGACCGGGTGCGCGTCTGGCAGCTGTACGGTGAGCCTCGCCCTTGGGCGTCTGTGGAAGCGGGGTGCCCCCGGCTGAGACGGACAGCTGATGCCTCAGGCCGCCGGCCCCGTAGGCACAGCCCTCTGTCAGTGAGCCAAGTGCCCAGGCAGGGTCCACACCCACCCTGATGCCCCCAGTCAGGACTGTAGTCCCCGGTGAGTCAGCAGGCGCAGGGAGAGCATGTGGACAAAAAACTGAGGGACGAGGGACGTGGGTCTGTAGGGGAACCCCACAGTGTAACCACCAGGGCAAGGCTGGAGTTCAGAGTTAGCCCTGCTCTGCTGGGACACCTGGGGGACTAGACAGCGGAGCCCCTGGCTGGGGTCCTGGAGGTGGCATCCCTCACATGGCTCCGCGTCTGACTGCTCCAGGTGGTTCCTATGAGCGGGATGGTTTAGGGTTTGTCGCTCTGGGACTGACCTTTGTCACTCAGCATGATGGGGAGGTTGGTCTGTGCCACCACACAAATCATGACTGCGGTGTGTGAGTGTGGCACTTCTCTCCGTGGCCGTGTGGCTCTGTTGTGTGAATGCAGCCCATGTGGGGTGTCCGTTCCTTTGCTGGTGGGCACGTGGGCTGTTTCCACCTTTTGTCTGTTGTGAACAGTGCTGCAGTGAATGTTGGTGACAGGTTCTGTGTGAACCCCTGTCCTCAGTGCTTTGGGGATAAACACTTTGGGGGTCACAGGTACCTCAGTGTTCCCGTGTCACAGGTGGCTGTCCTTGTAGGGTTACTCGGTGTGTCAGTGGTCAGCTCTGCAGGGCAGGGCTCTTTGCCAGCTCTGCCTGTCACAGGCTCGACAGCACGGGCACAGGGAGGCTCTGTGGCTGTCAGCCGAGTGACCTCTACTCCCTTCCACGGGATTTCCGAAGACAGGTGGGGTTGGTGGGCGGGCAGATGTCACTGTGTCAGATGCGCTCCTTCCTTGTCTCCCACAGGCGTGAGGGAGTCTGTGTCCCCCACCGGACCCCCGGAGCCCGAGGAGCCACCTCCCCTGCCGGATGCCCCCAACAACCGGTCTGATGTTCCGTGAGTTGGCTGTGCCCTGTCCGACCACATCCTGGGCAGATGTCCCCCAAATGGCAGGGTATCTGGAGGCCGAGGCTTAGGACCACACACTGTGGGGGCTGAACGGCGCTCAGTGCTGTCTTGTGTCTTTACTGAGGTCCCTCAAGCGGGGAGAGTAGCCCCTGTCCCCTTTGTTGCGGCAGTTGCTGCCAGGAGAGAAACAAGCTGTCCCAGCGGCACCAATAGGCACCATTCTGTCAAGGTCATGGGTCCCGTGGGTCAGGAATTTGGACAGGACTCAGCAGGGATGTGGTCCCTGCTCTCGCTGGAAGAGAGGGACACAGGAGGCTGGCGTTGGAATCCTCAATGCAGGCGTCTTAAGTCCCCTGTCTAATGCCTGGGCTGGGACGACTCCAGGGCTGGGGTCAGCCAAACCCGTTCCCAGAACCCACAGTTGACCCCCTCCTGAGGCAGCCAGGTGGCGAGAGGGCCCCAGGGGAGCCCTCAGTTGCTTTGGCCAGGCCAGGTGGAAGCCACCAGGCCTCTGTGACCCAGCCTGGGAAGTCTTTGCTTTGCTTCAGGCAAACTCTGCTGGTGAAGTGGCAGGGTCCACCCAGATTCCAGGAGGGCCCAGCCAACCCCACCCTGAATGGACTGGGGGGTTACAGGGCTCAGCCTTTCCTTCTTAGCCTGTTCCTGCCACTCTTCCCCGCTGCATGGTGCCCGATGACCAGTGGTAACAGGCTTTCATGCTCACACACCCACGTCTGCAAGTAGCTGGGGCTGCTTATATGGTTTTATTTTTTTTACTTTGTTTCATCAGCTGTTCAATGGATGGTTCTATGCTTTCCTTGTTTAGCTGTGTATCGTGAATTTCCTTCAAGGTCAAAAAATGTTTTTGCAACTTTTTTGTTTTTACCCAACTTACTGACTAAGTAATGCATGCTGAGGGTAACATACAAAGGACACAAAAGGGATGTGCAGTGGAGCGTGAGTCCTTCTCACCACCGACCCATGGCATCAGTCCTCCTGGGACAAAGGCTCTGTGTTTCCCTCCAGAGATTTTCCACATAGCATAGGAAAATGCGCATTTGAGCCCACTGGGACGCATCAGACGTCCTGTCCTTCCTCCTGTGTCCTACACTCAGTGCCCCAAGGGAAGCTTTTATGTCGCTTGGCTCTGCAAGAGCTGTATGATGTTTAGGGCGTGAATGGGCTGGCTGTGCTGTGTTTTTGATGCTCTGGACAGCTGGGCATCTGGGTTCTTTCTGATGTTTTGCCATTGTAAATAATGTTGCCGTGAGCACACTAGTCACAGATGTTTGTGCGGCTGGCTGGAGGGCCAAGTTCTGGGACTAGAATTAGGAGAACATCCAGCATTTTGATTTAAAAAAAAACAAAAAACTTAATTGTAGTGACCCAGCCTTGCGGAGACCATCATGTATCCAGTACATGTGCGCTCCAAAGGCTTTCAGTGGCCGACTTTCTTGGAGGGCACCTCTGGTGCTCTCCAATCACCAACCTTCTGGTTAGCAGCCACGGGCTTAATGGTCGGCATCACGCGGGGACCCCAGCAGGTCTTAGGAAGTGATAGAGCTCCTTCTCGAGTCTTCGCCAGGCTGAACTCCCCACGCGGGCGCCCTTCCCGCTTGCCTTTCTTGTGTGGCGGTGCCAGGGCTCCGAAGCCCTATTGCGGGTCACAAAGCCCCACAGACGGGCCTTTTCCATGATCACCCTGGGGAGGGGCCCGTCCAGCCACCACTAGCCGAGTCCCTCAGCCACCAACCCCATCCCGCTCGCTGCCAGCTGCCCCGCCCCAGCTCGCGCCACCCCGCCCCCAGCACGACGCCCCGCCTCCAGTAGCAGTGCCCCGCCCACTGGCTCTCTGTCTCAACACCCGCCCTCGTGTGCCACCCACTGGCTCTGCCAGCCGGAAGGTGCTGTCCTGTCCCCGGCTCCGCCCCCAGCACGCTCCGCCCCGCCCACTGGCTCTCCCTGCCGGCACGTGCTGCCCCGCCCCCAGCATGCCTCATCCCACCCACTGGCTCTCCCTGCCGGCACGTGCTGTCCTGGCCTCGATCCCGCCCCCAGCACACTCCGCCCCGCCCCCAGCACGCTCCGCCCCGCCCACTGGCTCTTCTTGCCGGCACTGCTGTCCTGGCCTCAACCCCGCCCCCGGCACGTGCCGTCCCGCCCACTGGCTCTTCATGCCGGCACGTGCTGTCCTGGCCTCGACCCCGCCCCCGGCACGTGCCGTCCCGCCCACTGGCTCTCTGTCTCAACACCCGCCCTCGTGTCCCACCCACTGGCTCTCCGTGCCGGCACGTGCTGTCCTAGCCCCGGCCCCGCCCCCAGCACGCTCTGCCCCGCCCACTGGCTCCGTGCTGGCACGTGCTGTCCTATCCTCGACCCCGCCCCCGGCACGTGCTGGCCGTCCCCAGCGGTGCTGCCTCGCTCACGCAGGCGCCATCCAGCTCTCCCCACGTTCGGTCCCGCCCACTGGCGCTCCGCCCCTCCTGCCCCGCCCTTCACCCATGTCGCCCCGCCCCTGCGCGCACCACTCTGCTCTCCGCCCCGCAGGCCGAGGAAGGACGTGCCTCACCGGTGCAGCGGGCACTTTGATGCCGTGGCCCAAATCCGCGGGGAAGCCTTCTTCTTCAAAGGTAACCTGCGGGGGAGCGGGGCGGCAGTTGGGGGCTAGGGGCGCGACGTCCCTGGCGGGGACTCCAGCGGCTACTGCCCTTCCAGGCAAGTACTTCTGGCGGCTGACCCGGGACCGCCACCTGGTGTCGCTGCGGCCGGCCCAGATGCACCGCTTCTGGCGGGGGCTGCCTTTGCACCTGGACGGCGTGGACGCGGTGTACGAGCGCACCAGCGACCACAAGATCGTCTTCTTCAAAGGTGGGCCTTCCTGGCTGGTGCCGCCGCGACACCCGCCCGCCGCCGCTGGGCGCCTCGAGCGGGGGACGCAGGGGCGGGGGCTGCCTCCCCTGGCGCGAGGGGAGCCCGGCGCCCGAGAAGGCGTGAGGGGGGCTGCGTGCGATGAGGGCGTGGAAGGACGAAGGGGGCCAGTGCAAGGGACTTGGGGTGCCGTGGGTTGTCAGGGCACGAGGGGGACGTGCCTGTGAGTGGGACAAGCTGAGCACTGGGTGACCTGCCTTCCCACCCGGAAGTGCTCCTCTGCCCTCTGATGCCCATGGGCGTCTGACTCGAGGTGGGGAGACGGACCTGGTCTAGGAGGAACTCTGTGTGGTCGGACCAGGAGTTGGGAACCAGGGGCTGCTGAGTCCTCGAGGGCACGTGTGCCTGCCACCTGAGGCCTCCACGTGGCAAGCTGACAGCTGTGTTGCGTGGCCATGGGCTTTGGGGGGCAGGGGTCCAGAGTGCCTCTGTATTGCCAGGTGGGCAGGCCCTAGTACCAGACCCTGCACCCCTGCCAGCCTCGTTTGAGTGCCTCACAGGCCACCAGTGCCCCTTCTGCTCCCAGGGACAGCAGGCACTGTCTACCAGGCCCTCTGACTGTGGCAGGGCCAGTGTCACACGGGCTGGGGACCTCCGCCGTGCCTGCTTTGAACATCAAAGCTGGGGACCTACCTGTAGCACCTCGCTGTGCTGTGGGTCTAAGCGTCAGTCGTCAGGACTGGTGACTGTCCCCTGTCGTCCTCTCCTGAGGACAGTGTCTGCTGCCCCAGGGGAGGGGGGCTGTGCCCATGTGGTTCCTGGAACAGAGCTGTTTATCAGAGATGACACAGCAGAGGAGCGCGGTGTGGGAGTGAGCCGCGGTAGCTGTGCCAAGTGCCACACACGGGCGCTGACCACACTGCAGTGTGTCCCCTCTGGTTTGTGGAGGCGTGGGTCCAACATCAGTGTCGCAGGGCCATTCTGCTTCCAGAGGCTTTGGGGGCGGGGGGGTCCTCCCTTGTCACTTCCAGCTTCTGTGGCCCCAGGCAATCCTGGGCTTTTGGCTGCGTCACTTGATCCTGCCTCCGACTTCGTGTCTCCGCCTGCTGTCTGGGTGTCCTCGAAGTCACTGGGTCCAGCCTGAACCAAACCTCTTGGTGGCCAGTTGCTCCTGACTCATGCCAGTCCTGTGGGACAGAGCAGAGCTGCCCTTGAGGCTCCCAGGGAGCAGCTGGTGGATTCCAACTGCAGACCTTTCGGATCTCAGCCCAGCTGTGACCCCCATGCCACCAGGCTCCCGTCGTTGGATTAGGGCCCCGTTAACCCACGATGACTTCATCGCAACTTGACTCATTTTGCTGCCAAGAGCTTGTTTACAACTAAGATTTCCTTCTGAGGACTTGAAGGGATCCAATTTGGGGGGACACTGTTTGGCTCTTTTTAGTGTGTGTTTTTACAGAAGTGGGGAGACCATGTGTTTTTGAGGAGATAAAGAATGTTCCAGCGTCTTTACTCCACACCAGCCCTGCCGCTCCTTCATGTGGACCGCCAGCCTGGTGGGCACTGAGTGTGCTGGCCTCGATCCCGCTGCTGTGAGCTTCCCGGGCAGCTACTCCCACGGCCACTTGGGGGTGCCTGTTTTCTCCCAAAGGCACAGCTGTGGCCCCTGAAGCTGCACCATTTCCAGGTCATTCCATTGCCAAAGAGGAACAAAGCCCCCTCAGCCCAAGCCCCCTCCTGCCCACCCTCCTGCCCACCGTCACCCACCACCAACCATTCCCGGCCTCTGTGCGGTCGCTTGTCTCTCAGGCATGAGGCCAGGGTTTCACCAGTCGTGACTGGTGTCCCTCAGTGTCATGTAGGCAGGGGTCGTGCCTGTCGCGGCCTTCGTCAGGACTGTTTTTCTCTTTGCGGCCAAGTGGTGCCCTGTCACATGTCCAGGGTACGTCACATGCCGCCTTCATCTGTGGGTGGACGTTTGGCTGCTGCCGCCGGCGCTCTGTGGGTTTCTGTTCACCTCCCTGCACCCTTGCTGGTTTGGCCAGCGATCAGTCTCAGTGGTGGCTTCCTGTCCTGCGTCAGGAACATGCTGTAGAAAGGTTCAGACTCCAGAAGCTTCGCTGTCTGTTCACACTTTGCTGTGATGGCACTTTTTTTGCTGTGGACACTGACAGTCTTTGATTTTCCTGAGCCTGTCACAGCCTTGTAGCCCCCACCGTGACGCCAGAGAAACAGGCGGTGGCCCCAGGCTGGGCACCCATGGTGCCGTCACCTAACCACACGTGTCCGTGCTTTGCCTGGTGTCCTGGCTGGGTGCTGCTAAGCCACCCACTGGACCCTGCAGAACGTTCTGGTGTCTTGTCAGCGCCCTGCACCTGCAGCTGCGTGAGCTTTCCTCCAGGGCCCCCTTGGTGACCTTGGTGCGTCCAGCCCTCACATGGGCCTGTCTGGGGTTTCCCTGCCTCCTGTCATCTGCAGTCCATGGGAACATCTCAGAGGTGATTGGGACACACGCTGTCTGACAGCCACCTAGAAGAGGCTGTATGCCAGGCTTTGCTGTGAGCTTAGTGTCCCTGTGTGCTGAATACGTCACCTGTGAGAAAATGCCTGTGGCCACCTGCTGTGGATTGCACTGTGTCCCCAGAACACATGTGGAGCTGCTGCTCTGCAGATGGGGTCACCTTTGAAAACAGCGTTTTTGTAGCATCACTGAGGTGATGTTAGCATGGAGACCAAACCGGAGCCAGCGTGCCAAGCTGGTTGTGACCCACAGTGACCTCGCGGGACCAGGTGGAACAGCTCTGTAGGGTTTCTGTAGAGCATCTGGGAGACTGGAGCACCAGCCTCTTGGTCTCGCTCATCACCCCGGCGCCACCAGGCTGCCTGGCCGTGTGTGCTGGGTCTAGACCCACTCAGGCACAGAGCTGGGCACACAAGGAGGAAACCAGACACCTTGTACAGACGGCCGAGGTCAAGGATGCCCAGGGTCACCTGGAGGAGGGAGTCCACAGGCCGAGACCTGGGCGATGCTGGTCTCCAAGCTGTGAGAAGCCCACCCACCACAGCATGTGACCCTCAGACACCTGCGGGCAGCTTCCTCCCCTACCGGGTCAGCTCTGAGCTCTGGTGGCCATCCCCGGTGATTCCCTTGGCTGCTCTCAGCTGTCTTCAGTCCTATTCTCTGCTTGACGGCCCTCCTTGCTCCCGTACTCAGAGGGAGCGTGCACGTGCCCCTCACCCCAGGACGGATCGCCGTGTGTCTTATTCTCTGTCTCCTGGAGCAAAGACGTGAGAGTCGCGTGGTGCCTTTCTCGTCCATCTGTGACGGTCTCCCAGTGGTCTTGTGGTGGGAGCAGATGGAGCTGGGAGCAGCAGGCAGCTTCTCTCCCATCAGTGGCTTGCGCCGGCTCTCCATCTGCTCAGCTGTCAACGGAGGCACCACAATGGAAGCTGTGCCACCATGGGACAGCCCTGTCATGAGGGGAACTGGGTCTCCGACAAAGATGTATATGTCCTGACCCCCAGTGTGTGTAAGCATGACGTGAGTTGGAAAGAGGCTCTTTGCAGACATCGAGTTGACCTGAGGTCATACGTGACAAGAAGGGTCCCTGATCCTATATGATAGTGGCCTAGTAAGTGGAGAAGAAGGCACAGAGAGGCAGAGAAGACGGTTGTCTGGAGACGGGGCCGAGGTAATAGAGTCATCTAGGGCCACCAGAAGCCAGGAGAGGCGAGAAAGGATTCTCCCCAGGCCCTGAGAGGGAAGCAGGATCCTGCAACACCCTGACCCCAGACTTCTGCCCTCTGGATTGTGAGATGGTGTACCTCCACTGCTCTAAGCCTCCTCGCTGTGGTCCTTGAGGACAGCAGCCCAGGACACTTGCACAGACACAGGGCTGGCCTATCATGGTGCCTGTGATCATGGTGGGGTCCTCACTGGGTCCTCACATGGAAGCCACAGGCCCCACCCTGGCCGCTGTGGGGGTGACTGTCGTGTGGGGTGGGAAGGGCTGGGGTCCCTGCCCACAGGGTGGGGATGGGCGGCTGCTAGCATTTTCTGAAGCATCCTCTCTTGCCCCCAGGAGACAGATACTGGGTGTTTAAGGACAATAACGTAGAGGAAGGATACCCGCGGCCCATCTCCGACTTCAGCCTCCCGCCAGGTGGCGTGGACGCCGCCTTCTCCTGGGCCCACAATGACAAGACTTATTTCTTTAAGGGCCAGCTGCACTGGCGCTATGATGACCATGTGCGGCGCATGGACCCCGGCTACCCCGCCCAGAGCCCCCCCTGGAGGGGCGTCCCCAGCACACTCGATGATGCCATGCGCTGGTCCGATGGTGAGTGCCAGCGCCTAGCCTGGGACACGGGGAGGCAGAGGGCTGGCCAAGCCGCACTGGGCGTGCAACGAGTCTGCTGAGTGGACGTCGTCCACCTGCTGTGCAGGGGGCCCTCCGTGGGCGCCCCCAGCTCTCAGGGACCCCGCACCCTCACCACCACCCTTCTGCTCCCAGTCTCCAGCTGCCTCTGGGAACCACCAAACATGCCCAACCCCAGGGCCTTTGCATCTGCTGTGCCCTCCTCCAGACGCCCGCCGTTTCCTCCGTCACCTGCTCCGTAACACCAGCCGTGCTGAGGCTGCCTGAGCTGGTCCCTAGCTTCCCACACTCCCTTCCACGTGCCCAGGCTTCAGCAGGGCTGATGCCCATGAGCAGGGAGTTGTCTGTCCCTGTTTGTTTCCAGGATACCACCCCGGTACCTAGGGCAGGTAGAAAGCAGTAGACCGGCTGCCAGGCAGCCAAGCCTGACCCGCGGTGACCTCGCGTGTGTCGGAGCAGGCAGTGCCCCTGGATCTCTGGGCTGTGAACGTGGTGGAGACGGGTCGCCAGGCCTTTCCTGTGGCACCAGTTCAAACCCAGGCCTTGAGGAGCTGAGTGCAAACCGCTGGGCGCCACCCAGGAACCCCATTGCCACTGAGTTGGTTCCACCTTGTGGTGACCCCATGTGTGGGTCGGAGAGGACTGCGTCCCGTGTTCTCGGGGCTGTGGTCCCTTGGAAGGAGATGACCCGACCGTTCTTTTGGAGCACCTCTTGGTGGTCTTGAACTGTCAGCGTCTCACTTGGCAGCCAAGTATGCTGGCCACTTACACCCCCTGGCTCAGAGTGGGCGGCCCTCCTGCCACACCCAGTAGGGGAGGAGAGCCTGGCAGGCATCACTTTCACATCCCACCTGCCGACATGCTCCTGGGCCCGCTGGGCTTGCGAGGCACCCTGTGGACTGACCCTGATGAGGGTCTCCCTCCCCCACTGGCTCTGCAGCTGCTCCTGCTGCGTCGCTGGGATCCTTCCTGCTGCAGGCCAGGCTAAGCTTTCACCCCTCCCTGCCCCAGGTGCCGCCTACTTCTTCCGCGGCAAGGACTACTGGAAGGTGCTGGACAGTGAGCTGGAGGTGGCCCCTGGGTACCCGCAGTCCACAGCCCGGGACTGGCTGGTCTGTGGGGACGTGCAGGCCAGCGGCCCTGAGGGAGAAGGCTCGGACAGTGAGGACGGGGCCCACGCCCGGCCGGGCCAGCACGACCAGAGCCGCTCCGAGGACGGGTACGAAGTCTGTTCCTGCACCTCTCTCGCCCCCCCGCTCCCCGAGGCCCCAGGTGCGCTGGTGGCCACCACACTGCTGCTGCTGCTGCTGCTGCTGCTGCCACCACCAGGCTTACCATGGACAGTGGTCCAGGCGCTATGACAGCCGAGCTGGCCTGAAGGGGACGGGAGGCCCCCCAGAACACGGGGGGCCAGGACACAGCCCCCGCCCCTCCAGGGCCAGAAGCAGGAACTGTTGGACAGCAACCCCGGTATGGAGTTCAGAAGCCCACCTTGCAGATGAGGGTGGGCAGCCAGCTACCAGCCTGTGTCCCAGGCTACCTGCATCCTCCCCAGGCTGCAAAGAGGTCAGCAGAGGGCACCATGGTGCTGTCAGGGCTGACAATACAGGACCTGTGGGTGCTGCGGAGTGGGTGGGCAAGGAGGGTGACTGGGTCGCGGGGACCGTGGATATCGCACAAGGGGGTGTCTGCCCTGGGCTGCAGAGAAGGGCTGAGGGGCATTTTATCAGACCACGGCTGTCACCAGCCTTCCACAGACCCACCCCACCTGAGGGGCAGCCAGAGCTGTGCAGGGGCTCCCTGCCCGTGCTGGCACTGCCTCCCCGTCCGCGTATGCACACTGCCACCCCTGGGCTTCCTCCCGTTGCCCACGTCAGGGGCTCCCAGTTCCCGGGGGCTGTTGGTCACCCTGCCTCCGGATGACCCCACCACCACAGCCACCAGTGTGCCCCTGGCTGGGCCACAGCCATCTCCCCTTGTGACGCATTTCACACAAACATGACCTCTTGCTTTGTATGGGCGTGTGCATCAGCTTTCTGGTCCCCGGGCAGCTCTCACCCCAGACCCCGTGGGCTCCCAGAAAGGCCCATGTGGTATCAGCACCTTCCCGTCATCTGGTGTCACCCTGAGTTCGCTGCCCATTTCACAGATGGGAGAGCTGAGGCCGGAACGAGAAACCAGGTCTCCTGCCTGCAGGCGGAATTGCAGGGCTGTTTGGTGGCGTGTCCGGGCACCTACCCTCATCCACAGCCGTCTGCTAAACACAGTCTAGTGCTGACCGCTGTTCCTGGGCCCACCTTCCCTGGGGTCGCCTGGCATGCATGGCCTGAGCAGCCGGGCACTGAAGAGGTCATCTGCCCCACAGGAAGCCGAGGCAGTGTCTGGGCTGGTCCGCTCAGGGTCCTGATTCTCGCCGTCTCGCTTCTGGTTAGCCCACGCCTGCTACTTTCTGGGCGCGTGACAGCTGGCTCTTGCGCCCAGGGAGGCAGAGACAGAGATTCTGTCATCCCCTTTGTTCTTAGGGAAAAGAGGGGCTTCCAGGAGAGCCTCTGTCCCCTCACAGCCCAGCTGGGTGTCGCTGCACTCACACACACTGCCCCCCACTGGACTGGGGTAGAACTACCACCTGCGGCTGTGGCTTCCGAGGGTTCTGTTCACTCTGGGGGTGAACCCTGCTGTCAGGAGGCCTCTGATATTCATTGGCCCAGCTGGCTAACTGCCACCCTCGTCGTGGCCACCCTAAGTGTCCCAGGTCAGGGCAGCAGCTGGTGGACAACCTTGGGCTTAGGCTAATCACATCTTCCCAGGACAGGGGCCTTCTAGTACCTGCCTCCAAAGTGGGGGGCATTTAAAACCAAACACCAGTTGTCACGGAGTCTACCTGGCCTGCAGTGACCCACAGGCACCGCAGGGTTTCCTGTGGCTGTGTCCACTCAGAAGTAGGTCACCAGGCCTGTCCTCCAAAGTACACTTGACCTCCCAGACTCCCAGTCAGCAGCTGAGTGTGTTAGCCCTGTGCACCACCCAGAGACAGGGTTCAGTTGGGGGGACAGTGGCGGGTGGATGGCAGCCACGGGTGACAGAGGGCGGTTGCCGGGTGGACAGCAGCTGTGAGGAAGTGATGTGTTCGGTGAATGAGCTCAGCAGGAGGAGGGAGGAGGGTGGCTGGGGTTCTCTTACAGGGTCCCCAGAAGAGCAGCCATGGCTGCAGAGGACATGGCAGGTGGATGGCAGTGCCCGCTGACCGTCGAGAGGCGGGGTTCCATCAAAGCTGGCAGAGGTGTGACGGCACCTTGGCCACCACCCCTGAGCTCTAGGGAGAGGATGCAGCTGTCTGCGGCCCAGGAGATCACCCCTCTGCTCACTCACCTGATGACCAGGTGGCCGAGATGGCCCAGACCCCCACGAAGGGCCCTGGGCAGCTGCCAGGGGACTGTTGGCCAGTACGGGCTGAACGGGCACTGGGCCAGGTCTGTGCTCACTCTGAACCAGGCCAGGTTACTTCCTGTGTCCATCTGTCACCCATCTGGTCCCTCGGGGACCGTGAGGGGACGAACCTCCTCTGACCATCAAGGACACCTGTGTCCTGCCTGCGCCTCCCCTCTGTTGCCCCCCTCGCTTTCCAGTTGGGTGGAGCTGGACAGAGAAGGGAGCCACTCTCCAGATCCCCAGGCCACAGAGACCCCCAGGACCAATGCACTGTTGGTAGCGCCACTATGGTTTTGAAATTGAAACTATTTTTTTTTTTTTTTAATATTGTGCTTTTAGAGTCCAAGTCTGTCTGATAAAATCCTCCCGTCCACCCGTCTGTGCCACTCTGGCTGTCCCCCCATCCTGTGACAGTGCTCTCCTCCTGTCCCCCCGGTACACTCTCCATGGTCATTACACCAGCTCCTGTCGCCTCCTGGCTGCTCTCCAATCCCACCCCTGAGGAGCTGCTCTGACAGCCTTGGGTGTGTATCTAAGCCAAGAGGCACACACTTCACAAGCGTCACTCAGTCTCACAGTCCAGTCCAATTTCTGTCATGAGGACTGGCTTCTGGAACCTTTTTATGCCCCTTGAGTACACTTTACCTTGTGTGGAGTGAGGAACAGTAGCTGCGGACGCAGTGTCCGGGTCAGGGGTCTACCGCCTCCCATGACCAGCCCCGTCGGCTTGGTGAGTCCGTGTCTGTCGTGGAGGAGAGCCGTGCACACCAGGGGCCTGGACCCACCCACGGGCGCATCGCCAGACCTGCTGACTCCCTCTGTACAAAAAAGTTTTTTAAATACTCTCACATCAACATGAGACCAGAACTGCAGGGTGCCCGGCCACCGCCAAAGACAGCCCCGTCAGGGTGTGCAGTGTCCACAGTTCCTCACATGACACAACAGAGGGTTGTGCAGATCAAAAACGGTATTAAGAGACCAGATGCAATGGTCTGGCAGCCTGGAGGGTCCCCTGAGAACATGGCCCTTGGACTTGCTGTTAGCACAGCGCTGAGACCAGTTCTGAAGCCAACACTTCAGATGAAGAATGGACTGGACCTGGGGACCCGGAGGGTTGCAGGCGGTGTGTGTGCTTTAGGGTTTCACATCTATGTGAGGCTGTTAAACTGGTCTTTGTTCAGAGGGGAGAGGAGAGGGTGGAGAGCAGGGGACAGGTGTCAGCAAGTGGACACTGGAAGGGAAGGCTGGAGGGGATGAGTGTGCTGTCACGGGGTGAGGAGAGCAGAGAGGTGCAGAGATGCGGATGCTCAGGGCTTGTGTGGCCAACGGGCTTCAACTGTAATCACTTAGTCCCAATAAAATTAGTAGTTTCGTGTTTATAAAAAACATGACGAGTCCAGGGAGCTTTTCCTCTTGGGTCGTGGGAAGCCGACTGAGCAGTCTGAGAGGCCGTCATCCCGAGTACTGGTCCCTGCCGTGCGAGGCCCGCTCACGGCAACCCCATGGGACAGAGGAGAGCTGCCCTGCAGGGTCTTCTCGGCCCCAGGGTCAACAGAAACAGGCCACCAGCAACAGGTCATTCTCCAGCTGAGTCGCTGGGTAAGTTTGAACTGCTGGCCTTTCAGTTAGCGGTGGAGTGCTTAACCGCTGCACCACCGGGGTTCCCTCCAGAAACTTCCCAACAAGGACAGTGTTTCCAGGCCGACAGCTGGACGGCAACAGGGCCACCCTGAGGCTACTAGGTCCTTGGGCATGGCCAGGTTCTGCTGTTAGTCCCAACAGCATCCTTCCCAGCAAGAGGCTTTGGCCGGGGGGTCAGGGTACGTTCCGCTGTCCTGCTCAAAGACTGTCACGACCTTGACGTTTGACCTTGGCACAGTGCAGTCCCAGAGGTCACATCTCGTGCCTGATATGCCTGTGGTTAGATTCAGAGGACAAGTCTTCAGCAGAATGCCAAAGGAAGACCCTGGTCCCCTGCCTGGGCTTCTGTCTGCGCTCCACCGTCTGAGTGTCGGTGATGGCCAGCGAGGTCAGGCTGCAGGGGAAGCCTCTGTTTCTGCCTGGGCCCTGGTGTCGCTGCAAAGAGCCTGGGGTCTGAGCTCACCCTCCCCGGCCTGCTGGAGAAAGGCCTGGAAGTCTGCGTCCATCAGCACGTCCGCCCAGCAAGCCCCGTGGGGCAGGGCTCTCAGACATGCCTGGGCCATCAGGAGTCAGGTCTGCCTGCTACCAGCGAGTGGGGTGGTTTTATTTCTTTACTGTGCTTTGGCAGGCACACAGCTTCCCTACCCCTCCAGGGGAGGTCCCTAGGGACCGGAGCCACCCTGTAGAGGGGCAGGGTGGGGCCTGTGTAGAGGCCCAGGTGCTGGTAACCTTGGTGTGACCCACCCTGGATGTGACAGGAAGATCCCCTCAACCTGGGTGTCTGCTTCACAGCTGTCTGGCTTATACCCCACCAGCTCTCGTTTCACAGAAGGGGATAAGGCCCAGAGAGAGCAGGCCACCACCCTGGGCTGCATAGTGCCTGCGGGCAGGGCCTGTGGCTGGACCTGCCTCAGGGCCTCTTTGCCTTCTGCCCCTGCCGCCCTGCGTGCCTTTGAACCCATCGAGGCTGGCCGCCCAGCCTCAGCTCCCACCACGTACCCCAAGCCTGTCCCCCACCCTGGTGGCTTCCTTCCTTCTCTGCCAGGGAGGCCTCCTGGGATGAAGATGTGGTGTCAGGCTCAAGGCTGTGGGCCCAGTACAGGAGTGGTTTGTTGAGTGAATAATTGATCATAGAGACTCTTTGGGTGGAGTCAGGCCCTGTGGTGTGGTCGAGGCCTTCAACCTGGGCAACCTGGGGATTCCTAAGATGCTGGTGGCCTAGGGAGAGTGACAGTCCGTTTGTTGTCCTGTGCAAGATACCATGGAGGATGACGGGAGGTGCTGGTGATGGTGCAGGGTACAGCAGGGTGACCCTGGCTGCCCCAGGCAAGCCTGGCCAGGGGCCTTGGGCTCTGAATTTGATTATGCATTAGAACCACTAGGAAATGGGAGCAAACCCCAGCTGGCCACCCGAGCTCCGGCCTCTCTCTGTCTGTCACAGGCGGACCTGGCACAGGTGGTCAGCGTTGTGCATGGTGCACGTGAGGGTTACACACCCCACACCTGGGCAGAGGTCAGCGTGGTCTGCCCTATGCCATGTCCTCCTGTTTGATACATAAGGATTCTCCATGCCTGTTTGCATGTGGATGTCTGTGGCTGGGGCCCTTAGGCCACGTAGCGGAGGTCTGTGCTGCCTGGCACATGGGTGGCCCAAGGTAGAGGACTGGTATCATGTGTCTCAGTTCTTAATTCATAGTCCCTGGGAGCAGAAACAATACCAACATACGGAGAACCGTGGGGGCGGGAGCAGGGCGTGGGGAGAGCCGTGGGGGGTGGGAGCAGGGCGTGGGGAGGGCCGTGGGGGGTGGCAGCAGGGCGTGGGGAGGGCTGTGGGGGCAGGGCACATTGGTACCAGAGCACAGAGAGGGCAGAAGACCTGGTCCCCAGCATGGTGCCCGAGGCCTGAGGAGTCTTGAGGCCAGTGGGCAGGACCCGCAGGGACCCCAGGCCACCTCAGCACAAGCTCTGGTGCTGTCAGCTCCTGCTTTGCAGCAGCGGAGATCCCCAGGCCTGGCTTCCCAGGCAGCCCCCAGCTCAGACCTCCAGCACCTCACCCCCAGGGCTCTGGGCCCTTGGTCCTAGAGTAGCAGCAAGCTGCCGCGTGGTGCCTGCAGGCCACCACGCCACCCGGGGCTGTCTTCCTGCCACCTATCAGGGAGCTGCGTGGCATGGGCCTCTCATGACACTGGCTAGCTGGACTGACCCGGTCAGCGGATCAGATGGGTAAACACTGGGAGTGCCAGAACCTTCCCTCACCCAGCAGGTGCAGGGCTGCGCTGGCTGCTGTCCTCACGGCGTTTCTGAGTCTGGGATGCACCTTTTCCACAGAAAATCCTGATGGTTTACAGGCCGTGGGTCCCACGTCCAGCCGGCCATGATGGCTCTTTCTGAAAGCAGTCAGTCATCAGGCCCGTCCACTGGTGGCCTCTTGGCTTTGCAACATGGGTCTGTGACTGACCTCGGTGATCCAGCATTCCCTAAATCCATGCAGGCAGATGTTACGAAAGGCTTTGCAAACAGAACCAGTGATAACCTGGGGGGCTTGGGCTGCCCCACCCCCTCAGCAGCACAGGCTCAGCCTCCGGAGCAGCGTGGGCCTTTCCTGTGGCCTCGGGACAGAGGGGCCAGCAGATGGTGACAGGGAAGCTCTGTCGGGGCAGAAGAGAGCCGTAAATGAAAACCTTCAGCGGAACTAAGTACAGGCCTGGGGTCAGGTCGGGCAGGGTCAGGGAAGGCTTCTTGGAGGAGGTGACACTGAGCTGAGACCTGCATGATGAGGGAGCTGTCGAGGAAGGCAGAGAGCGAGTACTCAGGCACAGGGAGTGAAGGTCTCAAGGATGGAGCGAACAGCATGTCCCCACAGTCAAGGTCACACACCTACAGCAGCTTGAGCTAGGGTTCCAGCCAGGTCCCGGTCTGCTGGGCTCCTGGAGGGCTGATGGCAGGCGGGGGTGGACAGCGACGGGGTGGTGCAGCCCTGGACCTGGGGGCAGGAGGGGGCAGTGCCTGTGGCTGGTAGGGGACAAGGGATACAGTGGAGTCATGTGTGATCCGACTCCCCTGACCAACCCTGCGGAAGGGGCCATGCTGGAGAGCAAGCATCTCCACCAGGCAGGTCTCCCTCCAGTGTGGACACAGGCAGGTGGCCCGTCGGGCTCCCCTCCAGCCTGCCTCCCAAGGCCAGATGGCTCTCTGTGTGGACCAGATGGTGGACAGCAACGCCGTGGCTGGGGTCAGGGCACCTTAGTCCTCAAGGAGGTTGCTTTGCTTTTCAACACTCTTAAGAGACCCCTTTGCAGCAGATTTGCCTAAAGCAGTACATTAGGGGCTTTTGTTTGAGTGTTCCTGAGAGGCCGTCATCTACAGAGATGGATGAGGAGGCTGACCCCGCCGACCCCAGAAGGCTGGGCATCCCCTCCACCTCCCACCCCCGCCGTTTGTCCCTGTCTTAGCCTTCCAGTGCCACTCTGACAGAAATACCTGGTGGATGGCATTAAAAAGATTTATTTTGTCACAGTCTAGTAAACTAAAGTTCAAACTCAGGGGGTCATCTCCAGGGGAAGGCGTTCTGTCCTGGCTCTGGGACTCGCTCTGCTTCTCAGTAGCACAAGGCCCCTCAACCTCCCCTCACCTCTTTCTCTTTATGTTCCAAGAGGCTGCCCTGCGGCCCAGTGCAACCCCACACACTGAGATCTGCCCCACTAACAGCTGTGGCCCAGAACCCCTTGTTAGCATCAGAGAGGCAGGGTGACAGCATGCAGGGACGTCCCACCATACCAGGAATCGTGGCCCAGCCAAACTGCTGCCCATGCTTTTGGGGGGACACAATGTAATCCTTGACAGACTCCCAGAGGTGCCATTTAGCACAGAGAGGCTCCAGTGGTGCCTCTCAGAGGAGGTTAACGACAGGTTACCCAAACAGTGACAGTAATTGCACAACACAGAGAACACAGTCAGTGTCACAGGGGGACACGTGTCAACACTGCTGAGTTACCAATATTTTATAACATATTTTTACCACAAAAAGCTTTTTTTAAAAAAAAATCTAAAAAGAATCATGACATTCCTACAGAAATAAAAAGGAGGACGTGTTGAAGATCTTGTCATCTGATCCAAGAGGGCCAGACACGTGTTGTCACTGGTTTAAAAGACAAGGAAAAACAGGCACCTGTCACACGGGAACCTACAGTGCTGCATAAACTTTCACCTGAAACACAGTAGAATAGCATTAAAAACCAACAAAGAGATGTCTTTCTAAATAAGGGAAACTGAGGGAATGATGGAGGAAAATTGGTTTTCCCAGCAGGCAGGAGGAAAGACAGAAGCTCACCCAGGTAAGAAAACCCGTGTTCACCAGCTGCGCTGTAGCTCAGTGTAACAGCCCAGACACTGCGGAGGCCGTGAGAGCTGCCCGTCCCCTCACCCGGCCTCTGTGGAGGAAGCGTAGTTTTCCAATGAAACACACGTTTTTCTTTATTGACCTGTTGCTGGCAAGTCAATTTTGACTCACAGAGACCCTGTGAGGTGGAGATCTGCCCCGTAGAGTTTCCAAAGAGCACCTGGTGGATTTGAACTGCCAACCTTTGCTTAGCAGACGCGGCACTAACCACTGCGAAACCAGGGTTTCTAACCTTGGGACATCACTCCTAGATGTGTGGTGTGTCCCTCTGAAAAGAAGGACGTTTTCTTATCCGAACAGTGTCACCATCACAGTTTGCAAAATTCGCAGTAATTCTTCTGTGTCTTTTCACGAGGGTTTGTATTCAGATTTGTCCCTTTCTACCCCCAAAGTGCCTTTGCAGCGGGTTTGCTTAACCAAGGGCCTCGTTCACAGAGACGCCCTCACTACCTGTACAAACGTCTCTTCATCTACCACAGCTCCTGCTCTTTCTATGACCCCAAGTGAATGTGCTCAGACTTTGGGAAGGAAAACACGTCAAACCATGAACTTCAGCTGTCTGTGGGGGGAGTCAGGAAGGGGCATCCGGGATAAGTGCTGACAGGCAGGGCAGAGCCATGCAGGGTTCTAGGGGGAGAGTGTGCCCAGTGGGAGTCAGCGGCCAGCCTGGCAGCTGCGGGGCCGTGTGGGCGGGGCCATGGGCGGTGTGGGCGGGGCCCTGGCGGTGTGGGCGGGGCCGGGCGGTGTGGGCAGGACCAGGGGCGATGTGGGCGGGGCCCTGGCGGTGTGGGCGGGAGTCAGCGGCCAGCCTGGCAGCTGCGGGGCCGTGTGGGCGGGGCCATGGGCGGTGTGGGCGGGACCAGGGGCGATGTGGGCGGGGCCCTGGCGGTGTGGGCGGGGCCGGGCGATGTGGGAGGGGCCCTGGTGGTGTGGGCGTGGCCGGGGCGGTGTGGGCGGGGCCGGGGCGGTGTGGGCGGGGCCGGGGCGGTGTGGGCGTGGCCGGGGCGGTGTGGGCGGGGCCAATGGACAATGGAAAGATAGTCAGAAGTGAGGTCGGCCAGGTAAACGGGAGCCACGTCACGGTCCCCGGAACGAATGAGTGAGTGCGTGTGCCCGTGAACAAGTACACGCACGTGCATTGTTGGGGAGCAGCTGCCTGAACCTGTGACTCACAGGTCAAGCCCTCGCTCCGTGCTGAGCATTGCTCGAAGCAGTTCCTATTGTCGTGTGACCGGTCCTCGTGACAGTGGTGACAGCTCCAGCTTCCCTGACTGTATCCCTCAGGTTGGGCTAGTTCTGCAGCGATAACAAGCGTCTCCCAAAACCGGAATGCCTCAGCCGCTGGCTCCTGCTAGCCTGTCCCCTCCCAGGGGGCTGGGGGCTCTGTCTGTGTCGTTCTGACACTGGGCCCAGGAGCAGTCGGTTCCCGTCACGTCTGGTGTCGCACGGTGGTTGCCAGCTGCTGTCGAGCTGGCCCCCAACTCGTGGAGGCTCCACTCATGTACAACACAAGTGCGGCGGCCCAGCCCCGCCTCAGCCCTCGGAAGGATCGGTGCTTGGACGGCGGGCCTCCTTCAGGTTTTCCCAGGTTCTCTCCAGCACCCGCGCAGCTCTTCTTCCCGCCCTGACTGTCACTACCCAGAAAAGGACTACACTCCCAGCCCCCTTGTGGCTGAAACACAAGGAAGTTCTGGGGTGTAAGCGAAGCGTGCAACTTCAGGGGGGTGTCCCTAAAGGGAGGGGTGCGGCCTTCGCCCTCAACTGTCCTCCTTCCCTCGGCTGGAATGCAGATGTGACGGCTGGAGGTGCCACCGGCAGCAGGCAATGCAGTGAACCCTGCTTGTCGGGGTCGGGAGCCAGCCAAGCCGAAGGAGCCTGGCTTCCGGATGCCCTGAGCCTTCCATGCTGGCCTGCCGTGGTTACTTTTACCCGGAAAAGAAATGAACGGTAAGGCCACTCACCTTTACTTGGAATTTCTGGTCACTTGTGGCAAAAACCCCCGGCTCCTCCCTTGCCCAAGACTTCTTCCCTGCACAGAATGGAGCCAGCCTGAGTCGTTTCCTGTGTTTCTCACCAAAGACTGACCTTGCAGTTCCCCACGTGTGCAAACACACACTTTTCTTTTTTTCCCGTGTCCTGGATTGAATTTTGTCCCCCCAGAAATTTGTGTGTAGCAGTTTGACTGGGCTGGGATTGCCCTATGCTGAAAATCCTAATCTCTGCCTGTGGTCAATAGGATTAAATTAAAAGAGGATTAGGGTGAGACAGCCACACCCATAAGGTGTAAAGGAGTTTCCCTGGAATGTGGGTGTCACCTTTTATGCTTTTATCCTACAAGAGATAAAAGGAAAAGGAAGCCCACTAGAGTTGGGACCTTAGACATAGGAAAGCGGCCCAGAAGCAGAGCACGTCTGTCAGGTCTAAGGTTCCTTTACCACGATGCTGTCAGACCCAAGAAAGACGGACGCAGCCCCTTCTCAGAGCGACAGGGAGAGAAGGTTCCCCTAGAGCCACTGGACTGTGTGAGAATAAACTTCCCTTTGTCAAAGCCATCCACTGAGGCATTTCTGTTGGAGCAGCACCAGATGACCAAGACGTCCAGCTTACGGCCACATGCGTTCTGCACATCCTTGTTTGTTTTGTTTGGATTTGTGACCTGGTGCCACTCCGCGGAGCCCTTTCCAGGTGAGCTTGGAGAGCAGCCTGTTTTCCATCGTTTGTTCCTTCAGGTCCCCATTGTCACCAGCTGTGCTGAGATCAGCGTCCCTGTGTGGACACTCCATGTGGACCTTGCTGTCTGTGTCCACGGGAGAAATGCACATGGGCTAGAAGGGTTTGGGCTCTGCTGGTGTGAAGAGAATGGCCACTTCGTAGAAACTGTGCCAAGTCACCACCCAGCAGAGGTGAGTTCGGGTGCGATCGGGGTTGGTGTTAAATGACCACGAGTGGTCGTTAATAAGGAGAGCCCTGGTGGTGCAGTGGTCAGAGCTCAGCTGCTTACCAAAAGGTCAGCAGTTCAACTAAAGGTCGGCAGTTCAAATCCACCAGCTGCTCCTTGGAAACTCCATGGTGCAGTTCCACTTTAGTCCAGTCCGCTCCACAGCTGCCCTGTGTGTCTGTCTGTGGCCCTAACCTCATTTAGAGTTAGTATCAAAAGTCTCAGCGTCACATTGGCCTTTCTGGGCCATCTAACAGAGGGGTCCCCCCTCCCTCCCCTCAGCAGCCCTCACCTCAGTGCTGGCTGTTGTGTACGAGGACTCCTCTGAGAACCTTCCACGTCTCAGCTACGCAAGCCCAAAATCACACCTGGGTCTAGAAACTTCCCTGTGCTCATTTCTATATCCCTAGGAAGGAGGTGTGGCTGGCCTTGTTGAGTTTACAGGGGGGAGAAACTGAGGCCCAGAGACTGAGGACACACTAATATACCTGAGGGTGGGGCGATGCTGTCTGCACAGGGCCTAGAATGCCCGTGAGGTGAGCCGGTAGCCGTGGTCTGGGCTACGATGCTGGCCTTCCTGTAGCTGCGTTCCTATTCAGGCTCCCAGTACCCCGACTTCTGTCCTGGGTCCCAGGCCCCTGTCATTAGAGAGAGGCAAGGAGAAGGGGTTTCTTGAGATGACTGAGACCCAGTTCATACACAGGCCCTGTGGCTGCAATGGGGACAGGCTGGGCTGGTGGAGTGTGGTTGGGATGAGAGGCAGTGTGGAGGCAGCCAAACTGCCAGGGGATCCTGGGGGCAGTGTCCAGCCAAGAGAGGCTCGCGGTGTGGACCAGAGATGGCCGTGGGGATGACTGATGAGGAGGGAAGGAAGCAGGTTGGTGGCAGAGCTGGATGTGACAGGAGCTGGGCGGGCACAGCAGCTAGAGTTTGGCTCGTGAAGCCACTTCCAGAGAGCAGGTTCTCTGGGTGACTCAGGGATGCCAGCAGGAGTCAGCCTCTGTCACCATCCTGCATGCCTTGGGCATGTTCTGCAGAGTATGTGACTTTTGTCCCATCCATAGGGGATGGCCCGTGGCGGTCATGCAGCCTCGGCGCTGCCAGGTGGCTGAGGCCGCAGGGCACCCCACTAATTACTTTTCCAGGAACTAGTTAGGGCAGCTGTGGGCTTGGCTGTGGGCTTCCTGCCAGCGTGCCCAGACTCAGCAGCAAGGAGTTTGGGCCCTGCTGCCCGCCAGGGCAGGAGATAGGCTGGAGGAGGGGTCAGAGGGCCCGCTCCCCTCCTTGCTGTCATCCCAGCCTTTGGAGCCCCTCCAGCCCCTCAGAGTCTCCTGCAGAGCCCTGTTCCTGTGCCTTCAGCTGAACACTGGTACCTGGTCTCCCCGAGGGCAACACCAGCCACACCTCTGCCAACGCCCACCTGTGATGTGGCGGCCCTGGGTACTGAGGGGAGGCGTCTGTTGGGTGTCCTTCCTCCACTCAGGGGTGACTGGGGACTCCCACCTGAGGGGGCAGCAGCCCTGGTAAAAGTGAGGCAGAGTTGCACAGCTGTGATCAGCTCTTTGACAGGGTCCGAGTCAGTGGCATTCTGGCCGCTCACAACGCTCTCTCTCTGAGGAGACGTGACTGCCCTTGTCTGTTTTGCAGAGGGAAAAGCTGAGGCCCAGAGACAAGGAGACTCGTCCTGGGTCCCCGGAGTGGGGGCTCGGCCTTGAGATTCTGGCCTCACCTGAGTGGTGCTGTCACCCTACTCCGACCTCCTGTGACTGGCTTCTTCTCGGCGTGACGTCTTCAACACCCAGGCGTGTTGTGGCGTGTATTTCAGTCTTACTTTTTTCAGCGTGGATGTGGGGCAGATAAAGGACACAGAACAGAATGCACACATTTTAGGGATCAACTGGTACACTGTGCCCACTACTGCTCCCCTCCCCATCTACATACAACTTCTCTAGCACCCCAGAAAATTCTGGTCTGCTGACCGGGTCCCTCCCCCCGTGAGCCCTGGC
Organism: Heterohyrax brucei; assembly: GCA_028571685.1. Classification (NCBI taxonomy): domain Eukaryota; kingdom Metazoa; phylum Chordata; class Mammalia; order Hyracoidea; family Procaviidae; genus Heterohyrax; species Heterohyrax brucei. The sequence goes on along the minus strand of CM053160.1, from coordinate 1,009,648 downwards.
CCGGCTTCTGCTGTACCCCACTTCGCATTTTCTGTGTGCTCACTTCACAGAACCCTCTGGTACGGGAACCACGCTTCTGACTTCCGTCACCAAGGGCCCTAGCCCCAGTCGGGTGGTCCAGGCGCACGAGCCGCTCCTTGTGAGCCCTTTGGGGCAGGTCTGCTCCATCCTGCAGGGTGATCTCACACTGAGCATCAAGGCCTGAGCCTGCCAGCACGGTGACCCCCCGGGAGCCCGTCCTTGTCCTTGGGGAGACCTGCCCTGTGCCATCAGAGCAGCACCCTGCTCCCCAGGGCTCCCCGGGCTGGTTTCTCGGAAGCAGGTTGCCAGGCCTTCCTTCGGAGGCACCTCTGGATGAGTCTGTGCACCAGCTTGCTGCCAGCAGCGGAGCGTGTGGACTCTCTGTGCCTCAGGGACTCATTCCTGAGTCCTGTCGCCAAGACGGGGGGCCACAGGGTTGGGGCTGCATGCAGCTTTGGGCTGTTGGGAACTCAGCTGCAAGGAACCTCCCTCTGACACAGGTCTTTCTGTCCTCTTCCCTTGGGGTGAGGAGACTGGGTTGTTTGGCAAGTGTGTTTAGTATCCGCTTTAGTCAGCTGTCGCTGCTCTAACAGAAATAGCGCAGAGTGGATGGCCGTAATAAAGAGACGCTTCTTCTTACACAGTCCTGTAAGCTACAAGTCTGAATTCAGGGTGACCACTCCAGGGTAACACTTTCTTCCTTGTAGGCTCTGGGGGAAGGTCCTTGTGTGGCATCAGTCTCTGTCCAGGGGGCGTCTTGGCACAGGAATCTCAGGTCTGAAGGATGCGCTGTTCTCCTGGTGCTGCTTTCTTGGTGGTGTGAGGTTCCCTAACTCTCTCTGCCAGATTTCTTCTTCCCTTATATCTCAAGAGACCACCTCAAGGCACAAAACACACTTGCACATTGAATTCTGCGCTATCAAGTCACCGGCAATGTAGAGGCAGGAATCCCAGCTTGGAAGATGGAGCATCACACAGTACCAGAGTTATGGCCTAGCCAAAATGCTACAGATTTGTTAGGGAACATATTTAATCCATGACAGTGTCATAAAAACTGCCTCAGGGGGTGCAGATGTAGCCCTTCTGGGTGAAATGGAAGGGTGCAGGGGTGGGAACAGGTGCAGGGGTGGGGTGTGGGGAGGGGGGAGGGATGCAGGGGCGGAAGGGTGGGGAGGGCTGGCCCGGCAGCCCAGGGAGGTGTCGCCCTGGGGTGAGGGTGGGGCTCCCACAAGTGGCCTCCTGCTGGTCTTCCCTTGCTCCCTTAATCAGGGATGGCTCCAGCCCTGAGACAAGGCCGGACCTACAGTACCCTCCTGCCAACTTGTGGGTGTCCCCGTGTGCCAAGGAGTGCTCTGCGGTGCCGGGCTGTAGTAGCTCACCAGGCTGATCTCCTGAGGCATTTCTGGGTCGGCTGGAACTGTCCACCTCTCTGGTGAAAGGCGAGCTCAGTGACCACTGGCGCAGCCCAGGGGCTGTCACTGGGAACCAAGTTCATGGCTGCGGAGTTGATGCCAACTCACGGTGACCCAACAGGACAGAGTAGATTTCCCCCTGGGGTTACTGAGGAGTGGCTAGTGGAGTTGAACTTGCAGCCTCTAGGTGAGCAACCAAACTCTGCACCACAGGACTCCCACAGCCCCCTGAAGAGAGTGAGTCCTTCCTGGAGTACACGGGCTGCTCTCTCTTCCTGAGATGCTCGCTCCCATTTGAAAGGTGCTGTGACTCAGGCTGGAAACCCTGGTGGTGTTAGGGGTTCAGTGCTCCAGCCGCTGGCCAGAAGGTCAGCAGTCCAGACCCAGCAGGGGCTCCTGGGAACCTCCATGGGGCGGTTCTACTTGGCTGTGGGGTGGCCATGCATCAGAAGGCACTCAATGGCACTGGGTTTGCTTTCTGTTGGTAACTCAGGCTGTGACCGCGATGAGATGGAGTGACACATGACTGCAGCAGGGGGCTCCAACAGAACCAAGATTTGAGGGGGACAGTGCCTCCTTTTGCTGTAACTGGGGTTGCCACAAGTGGGAATCTACTGACTGATGGTAGCCATAACGGTTAACTGGCGGCAGACGGTCAAGCAACCAGACAAACCCACAGCTGTCCGATCGGTTCCAACTCATAGCCACCCTCCAGGACAGAGCGAAACCATCCCATAAAGGTTCCAAGGAGCGCCTGGAGGATTTGAACTGCTGACCTTTTGGTTAGCAGACGTAGCACTTAACCACTATGTCACCAGGGTTCCCTCAGCGGCTACCAGTCCCTGAGAAATGAAAGCCACCTACCAGTTCTTATCTGGGTGGGTGAGTGGGACCTCTGCAAGAGGGGGCGTGTGTTGGGGTGGCCTCATCCAACCTCCTTTCCACTTAGTTTATTTTGTGCTGGGTCTTGGGTGTAGTGCTGAAGTGCTGTGTCTGCTAACGGAAGAGTTGGTGGTTCGAATCCGCCAGATGCTCCTTGGAAAACTGTGGGGCAGCAGTACCCTGTCCCGTAGGGTTCCTATGAGTTGGAATTGTCTGGACAGCATTTTTTTTTTTTTAACGGGCCTTGGGCTGATTCCTGGTGGTGCAGATACAGAGACAAGCCTGACCAGGTCCTGGCCCTTGGGAGTTTGGAGGCCTAAGGTGGGTGTGTGGAGGCCTAAGGTGGGTGTGTGGTGCCCACAGGCTGACTGAGATCCCAATCACACAGCTGCGGCCTCTTACCTGTGTGACCTTGGGCAAGTCACACAGACTTGCCCGAGAAGTGACAGCTCCTTAATGAGGGCCGTGACAGGCACCTACCTCCTAGGGTTGACATGCCTAAGAGATACTACCTAAAAAGCTCCTGGAATGTGGCCTGGCGCATAGCAAGCATTAATTCAAGGACAAGGGGAAGGGTCAATGAAGTGGGCCCAGCATAAGGATGAACAGGACAGCCACCTACCTCCAGTCTCTTCTTAACCCTTCAGTGACCTTCTCAAGATGCAACTCCCCATCTGGCCTCCTGGAGTACAGGGGCCCAGGGTGGGCGAGGCCAGCCTCTGCAGTCCCCCTCTGGCAGTCTCCACCCGCACTGCCCTAAATCTCCCTTCTTACCCCTCACCACTGCTTCCTCAGTTGCTGTGTGAAGCCCCTTTGTGCACTGATTGCCCCCTCTGTCCCCCAGCACCCACCCACTGAACTCAGTGCCTTTTGAAGACAGGGATTCTCTTTTCTCAGGACTTAGCTCGTAGTGCCTGTGTGCAATTGGTGCTCCACAAGTGCATATAAAGTGAAGGAGGGAACCAAGGGTCATGTGAGTGAGCGCTCTGGCTGACTGTGACACCAGTCACATCTCCTGGTTTGGGAACCAAGGGTGCTGGGCCTCCAGCTGGAAAGCCCCCGGTGCCCAGTCGACGGGAGGGAGTCCGTAAGTCTGGAGGCCTGTAGGGTGGGTGTGGTGTGGTTCTGTCCAGAGCAGCCACCGCACCAGTGCTTCTGGTGGGGTGGGCCCCAGCCTGACAGCCTGCCGGTCAGAACCAGGTTTTCCAGGCAGTGCCCTTCTCTGGGCTGCAACTGAAGGCTGGGGTGATGCACACTGCTTCTGCTGAGAATTCTGCATGTGAAACAGCAGTGCATGCACTGTAGAGAACACAGTTCAGACTAGGTCACAAAGGTTCACACGGAGAGGAACAGAGTCTCCATCCCTGCTGCTCTCTCCCCAAACAACTACTGTGAAGTTTCTTGTCTGAGGTAAAACACCAGGTCTTTTATTTCCTAACTGTGAGACTTTGGGTACCTTACTTAACCTCTCTGGGCTTTGACCTTCTCATCTGTAAAATAACCATTTCACAGTTTCGGAACTCTTTTTGGAATGGCCATCAGAGCCGTGGTCAGATTACCCTTGATGTCCTGAGTGTCATCAAAATATCTTCCTTTCAATATTTCCTGTATCTTCGGGTAAAGAAAAAGTCATCAGGGCCCAAATAGGTAAGGACAGTGTTCCAATATAGTTATTTTTTTTACTGGCTAAAAACTCCCTCATAGACAACTATACAATGGACATTTGAGAACTTGCCACTCTGTGCAATGACCATTCCCGAAAGAGTTCCAAAAATTGCTCTGAAGGGTGGACTAGGTGCTGGCGTCGGTGCACAGCTTCCCGACCTGCTGTTTCGCTGTGTGGCTGATGACTGGGCGTTGCCATCACGTAGAATGAACGTACGATCGCTTACTGAACTCGCAGCTTCTGATGGACTTTTGGGCTGGTTGCTAGGTTTTGGTACAACTTTTTGGCAGAGGGTTTGGCAATTTGGTGCACACGTTGAAATGCTTCGCGTCTAATACAGCCATTCTTTTTCTAAGAACGGATTCCGTGCGGTCCCGGCTCTTCGGTGTCTGCACCACGTGCCAGGTGCTGAGGGGGTTGAGCCAGGGCAGATGTTCGGGCCTGCAGATGCAGAAAGCCCCGGAGGGGGCGGCACGCAGGAACCGGCCCCCTGCAGCCCCGGCTGCCTCTCCCCGCCCGCACTCCGCTGTCACGTGGGACAGGGGTCAGCCTCCGGCCCCGCCCGACTCAGGACCCCCTCTGAGGCTGCGTCCCCGCCGGTCAACCCCGTGTCGCCCGCATCTCTCCTCTTCCAGGCGCCGCCCCCCGGTCTGGCCCTGACAGCCTCTAGGCTCCGCCCCATCGCCAGACCCCGCCCCAACCCCGCCCCGTCACCCTCCAGGCGCCACCGTTAAGCCCCGCCCCCTTGGCCTTCAGGCTCCGCCTCGGTGCCTGGCTCCGCCCTGCTAGCTGGCTCCGCCTGCCGGCCCGGAGCACGCACTGCGGCTGCGCTAGCGTCTCAGGCTCCGAGGCCCGGGCGCCCCGGCTCTTTTGTTTCCCAGTTGGAGTCGGAGTGCGCTCGCACTGGCGCTCGGACCCCGCAGCTGCGCCGGTAGCATAGGACGGACAGCCGCGGGCGAAGAGCCCGGAGCCGACCCGGGTCCCCGCTGAGCACTGCCCCGGCCCGGCCACTGCTCCCCGCGCCGCGCAGCCCGTCCGGCCTGGGCCTGCCCCCTCCGGCCGCGGCCGCCCCGCTACGAGCCCCCGGGGCGCGCGGCCCCGATGATGCTTCCGGCCCTGGCGGCGGCCCAACGGGGCGCCCGGCCCGGCCGGCGCGGACCCCCGGCCTCCGCCTGAACGCCCGGCCCGGCCCGCCCGCGCCCCTAGCCCGCCGCACCCCGGGCCGGGCCCGCGCCATGGAGCCCGGCCGCGGCGGCATGGAGACCGTGGGCAAGTTCGAGTTCTCCCGCAAGGACCTGATCGGGCACGGGGCCTTCGCCGTGGTCTTCAAGGGCCGCCACCGGGAGGTGAGGCCGGGCCCGGGGCTGGGGGCTGGGTGACCCGGAGCAGCAGGCTGGGGGCCGGGGCGGCGTCCGGTATCCGAGCCAGTAGTAGCTGAGGCCGCTTGCACCGGAACCCCTTCCCCTTCTTGACATGTCTGGGCCTGGGTCGAGGCCCTAAAGAGCACGGGCGTGTGGTTTTCAGAAGCATGATCTTGAGGTGGCGGTCAAATGCATTAACAAGAAGAATCTGGCCAAATCGCAGACGCTGCTGGGGAAGGAGATCAAGATCCTGAAGGTGAGCTGCGCAGGGGGGTCTGCGGGGAGAGGGCGGTGGTCCACGGTGGAGGGGGGCCCCTGAGCGCCAGAGCCTCTTCTGAGAAGCCGAGTCTTCTGTCCTAGGAGTTGAAACATGAAAACATTGTGGCTTTGTACGACTTCCAGGTAAGACCTGGGAAGTGCTAGGGTGGGGGAGGAAGGGACCCGGCGGGGGGGAGGGGGGAGGTGGGATGCGGGGCTGTGGTTCCAGGGTCCCCCGTGGTTTGGGTCTCACCAGCCAGGTGCAGGAAGTCCCTGGATGGTAGTGGGTGGTTCTAATCGCTGTTTACTGTTACGAGGGGACGGCAGGCCCTCAAGGTGTGGGGACAGTGTCCTCCCGGTCCAGTTGGAAGGCATGCTGGAAGTCTGGGACCCGCTCCTGGGCCTGGTTCAGGGCTGGCGCATGGCTTTCTTTTGGGGTACTGGGAGTTTTGTTTCCATTGGTAGCCTGATTGGGGAGGGGGGGTTCTTGGCCACAGGTCGGCAGGCACTTGAAGGCAAGCTGACAGGTTAACTTGCCCCTTGGGGGGCGGTTGTCTGACCCAGTGGCCGTGACCCTGTGGGACTGATGTCCCCACGGCAAGCCAGGGCCGCGGTGGCGCTGGCCCACCTGTCTGGGCTGGCCGTGTTTGTTGACAGTGCCCTGGCCGCTCCGGGGACGGCATTGGCCAGCTGCTGCTTGCGTCAGCCGGTGGGGGGAGGGGCCGCAGGAGATTCCTCGCTGGCAGTTGGGGCCCCGCCGGCAGGCTGGCGGGCGTTGGGTGGCAGGGACTATCGGGGTCTGGGCCCCTTCAGGTGTGGCTGCCCCCCTCGGGCCACCGGATGGCGTCCTGCGCCGGTGGCTTGGCCGAGCCTGGGTAGGGGCTGGGAACCCTGGGTGACCAGCTCGGGGACCTGGAACCTGAGGCTGCAGATTTGCCGGCCAGAGTGCTGACTAATGGTTTTGAAACCTGTTTACTGAGGCCGTGGGCCCAGCCCCTGGCGGAGGGAAGTTCCCCAGCTAGCTATCTGTGTTTTGGTGGCCTCCTCCCTGTCCTCTGCCTCCTCCCCCAGCTCGCTTTCCCAGCCCCTTTGGGAGATTTCTTGTGGCCTTGGAGGGCCATGGTCCAGGGTTGGCAAGCATGTGCCTGGAAGCCTAGGTACAGGGACGTCCTGTTCTGTTGACCAGCAGGACACCGCTTCCCCCTGCTTGCTTCCTTCTCCCTTTCTCTCCTCTCCCCTTCTCTCCTCCCCCTCACCATCCCCCTTCCCCATCCCCCTTTTACCTTCCCCTCCCACTTGCCCCTCCTCTTCCTCCTCTCCCCTCCTGTCCTCCTCCCCAGTTCAGAAGCCTCTTGCCCAGCTGGAACCCAGACCAGGGAGCCTGGCACTCATCTGGCACTCACCTGGCATGACCCATCAGGTCCCAGCAGTGACCTCCGACACACCCTGCAGCCATCTGTCCCCAGGGGTCAGGCCTCAGCTTTAGATTTCTGGGTGACAATTCCTACACCTGCCACAGCCGCAAACCAGGCAGGCCCTGCTTGCCTGTCTGACTTGTGCCTCTGGACGCCTCTGGATGCCGTGGAGAAGGGATGCGCCAGTGTTCTCACGCTCTCTGCTGCTGCGTCCCACCTGGGCCGCACACACCTGGTTGTGGGCACTGCCTGTGTCCTCCACTCAGGGGAAGTGCCTAGCAGTACCAGCTTTAGCTCAGCCACCCAGTGGTTGGGGCTCAGGGCCATCACTTCTCTGGCTGACTCTGCTGGGCCTCGGCTCCTGGGCTTGGGTATTGTTCCCAAGACTTGTGACACAGGCACCAGGGGCGCAGATGGATAAATAACTTTAGAAAGTAGATAACGTAAATGATTTGGCTAAAAAAGCTAAACAGCACAGAAGAACCTGCCACATGAATTCCTTTTGCTTGTTGTCCCCAAAGTCTGTGTGTCAGTGCTGTCTAGATCTTTCTGGGACAGTCCGGCAGGCAGATAGGTCCACACACAGACCGTTCCCTGCACTGGGATCTTTTCACCAGGCAGGATGTCTGGAGAAGGATCCCTGTTACCTCGTGTGATACTAACACTGCACCCCAGCCACCCAAGTCACCCTCCTCCCAGTGCCTTCCTAGTGGTGGCCACCTCAGACTGGCACCTGGTGCCAGTCCTGGCTTTGCCACTAGGCTGTGTGCGTGTCCCTGGGCAGGTTGTCACGTCTCTGAGATAGCAAGTGTGAAGCTGTGAGGGCTGACGGACGAGCAAGCCTGCGAGGTCACAGCGATGGCCGTCCTGGTGTCTGTCACTCCACTGCCGGGATTGTCCGTCCTTGGGCTTCACCGCGCGCCCTGCTGATGGGCAGTGGAGTGGACCTGGGGGTAGCAGTGTGGCCGTGATAAACCTGGACACAGCTTTGCTTTGTGTGGATCCGTAGCTGGCGTCCCACAGACAGACCGCTTGGGTAAAGAGAGGTGTGTGTGTGTGTGTGTGTGTGTGTGATTTTTTTTGTTGTTGTTGAGAACATACACAGCAGAACAGACACGGGTCCAGCATTCTCGGTGGGTGTAGTTCAGTGTCCCTGACCGCGTCCTTCAGGCTGTACTGTCTCACACCCCTTTAGTAAGTTGTTCTTCCCCCGTTAACAAAAACTAGCTGCTGTTGTCATTTTGATCCCGTGTAGATAACTTCTGAAAAGAGCACAATGACCACGCCAGAGATGGCTTGAGGGAAGTGGGTTTTTCGGGATACCCACTGCCATCGACTCACTTCTGCCTTCCCGCAGCCTTACGGGACGGAGTCAGATTGGCTCTGCGGGTCAGAGGCTGCGTGCTGTGACAGAAGCCACCTTTCTCCCAGAGAGGGGCTACTGTGTTTGAGCAGCTGTGCTCTTAACCCTCGTGTCACTGGGGCTCTTTTAGTGTGGGAACCAAAACCCGAACCACCCCGACTATTGTGGGGTTGACTTTGACTCAGAGCGACCCTGTAGGACAGAGGAGCACTACCCCGCAGAGTTTCCGGGGAGGCCTGGCGGAGGTGAACGGCTGACCTGGTGAGCAGCTGTAGCGGCCCACAGCTGGGCCAGCAGGGTGTCCTCAGGGTGGGTGGCTGTGGCCATATTGCCGTCTGTGGGGTGGCCCTGGGGAGCGTCTGTTGCGCTGCTTTTTCTTGCCAGCAGGTTCATTGTCCCCCTGACTGACCTTGGCCTGTGTGATGATGAGAAATGGTGCTGCTGATTTTTTGTTTGTGATGAGGGAGCTGGGACACCTCTTGGTGCATAGCTGAATATTAAAAATGCGTCTAGCGGGTTGTTACTGCTTCACTTGAGAGGAAATGGTCCTGTGATTCGTAGCATGGACCCTGAAACCGTACTTGCCTTGTCTAAGCCCTGGTTCCACCGTTTATGAGTTGGTATGATCTTGAGTAAGTCACGTACTGTTTTAGTCAGCTAGGGCGGCTCTAACAGAAATACTACAGAGTGGATGGCTTTAACAAAGGAAGGTTTATTCTTACACAGTCCAATAGGCTACAAGTCCATACTCAGGGTGTCCACTCCAGGGGAAGGCTTTCCCCTTGTCGGCTCTGGAGGAACGTCCGGTATTGCATCAGTCTTTGTCCAGGGAGCGTCTTGGCGCAGGAACCTCAGGTCTGAAGGACGCACTCTTCTCCCGGTGCAGATTTCTTGACGGTGCGAGGTTTCCAATTCTCTCCTTGCTTCTCTTTCCTTTTATCTCTTGCAGGATGAAAGGATTAAGGGTGGGTCGAGCCACGCTCCAGGGAAACTCCCTTTACAGTGGAGCCGGGAGGTGCTCTTTAAAGGGATTTACCGTCCCACCCTAATCCTTTAACATACAGCATAGGAAAACCACAAAGTGGAGGACAGTCACAAGATACTGGGAATCATGGCCCAGCCACATGGCTACACTTATTTTTGGGGGGACACAGTTCGATCCATGACACTTACCAGCCCCTCGGCCTTCCGTTTTCTGACCTGACAAAAGGAGGTGATACAAGAACACCTGTGTACGTTGTAGGAGGTTGTCTGTGAGGACTGCTCGACGGAACGTGTGTTTTTATATCGTCTGTTTCCTGAGACGTGTCGCATAGGTATTTCCAGTACTGATTTGTAGGAACTTTTTCTCTGTTACGGGAAGAAACTCTTGGGGATGTGCTCCCGGTACTTCTCCTGGCGTTGGTTTTGGTTGAGGCTACACTGTTAATTGTTAGCCATAACAAGGAGTAGCTGACCGGGCCCTGAGAGTGCCTGGGAGTGGGTCCCGTGTGTTAACTCCCCTCTGAGTCCATCACACACGTAGGGGTGATGGCTGCAGCGCCTGACCTCCTCACTGAGGATCAGAGAGGGTGGGCACTGCTCTCATCTCTCGTGTGCTGTGGCATGTCTGGGCTTGTCCTTGCCTTGTGAGACTGGCTGCCTCTAGAATCATGGTATAGGCTGTGGAACCTGGCTGCTCCCTGTTCAGTGCCCAGAGTGGAGGGTGAGATGTCCCCGGGCCTAGCTGACACTGCCCCTCCTGAGACCAGCGTGCTGTCTGGCTGGTTCCTGGGGGCTGGGGGCCCTTCTGGGCTGGCCTGGCAAACAGACCCAGATCCTGTGAGTTACGGGCAGTGGAGCCCCGACTCGGAGTTGTTCCTGCTCTCATGCTGGGGAGCCTTTCAGGGATGGGGCTGACCTTGGCTCTGGTGACTTTGGTAGCGCCCTCCTCCCTAAGGCAGGGGGAGGAGGGACCATGCTGGACCTGGGGGCTCCTTTCCTGAAGTTCTGGTTGTAGACCCGAGAGGTCCAGCAGTAGGCCTCGAGTGTCCAGGCGGGTCTGGACTCTGCCCGTTTTTGTGTGTCTGTGTGGTGTCTAAGTTGGTGACTACTGTAAAATAACGGTAAACGCTGAAAAGTACAAACCGCAGATGCCCAGGGCTCAGGAGTGGGCTGCCGCGGCCCCTCCAGGCCCCGTCTGGCCCCGCCCTGTGCCCACTCTCCCGCCCGTATTGGCAGACATCCCTCTTTGCCCTTCTGTCTGGCAGTCATCCTGTACAGCCTCTGGATTAGATCTGTCAGGAGGAGAACCTGCGGTGTCCTTGCCACACTGTCTGTGAGGGGCTGGACTGTGTGACGGGTAGGGTCCCCCAGCATCGACGCTTGCTCAGTGCAGTGGGAGAATGAGGCAGAGCCACGGGAACATGCTGTGTGCCACATGGCGCCTGCGTCATCTGGTACCCGCGTCACCTGGTGCCCAGGTGGTAGCATCTCTAACTAGGCCACTTCTAAAAGGGAAGATTGTGACTTTCGTGGGGGAGGGGGCAGTTCTGGCTCCCACTCCCACCCGCTGTGCCCCCACCTGCTGGCTCTCCTGAGCAGGGCAGTGTGTCCAGGGGCCTCCGAGACACGCTGCCACACTGCCTCTCCTTTCCCATTGGCACAGGCACAGCCCCAGAGATCAGGGTGACTGCCTGTCGTGTCCAGGGTGAGGGGAGGGGCGTTGCTAGCAGGCAGTGGTCTGCCAGCCCCAGGGGGCAGACACACAATGAGCTCCCGGGGCAGGAGGGGGAGCCCTTCCTGCCCGCACAGCCAGATGCCCCTCGGGTGTTCTCTGGCCCGCCGTGGAGGCGGTCACCAGGGAGTCCGCTTCCTTTGGCTGGAGAATGGCGTGACTGAGATCTGGGTCCTTGGCAATCTTACACAAGTTGTGATAATTTTCTGAGCAAAAAAGAGCCGTGAAAGATTAGCCACAGCCCCACCCCCACACACGCATCCATGCGCTGTGGGCGGGTCTGTCCTCGCCCCAGCTGTGGCTCCCCACTGCTGGTGGCAGGAGGCAGGCTCAGGAAGGAGTTAATTAGGTCAGGCAGTCCTGCCCCACCCGCCCGCCCACCGGGCTCAGCTCAGGAGGGTGGGGAGCTGGACGGTGAGGGAAGGTGGGTGGCTTCCTACGTGCCTGGAGGCCCGTACCGGGCTGCTGGCACAGATGCTGACGCGGAAGCCTGGCTGCGTAGACGTGTAACGTCTGCCCCTCTGGCTTCTGCTGCATCTGTCCAGTGAGTCAGGGGTTCCCCAGAGCTGGCCCTGTGTGGGATGCGTGGCCGTCCTGGGTAAGCAGGTTACGCATCTCTCCTGGTCTCTGGCCAGCCCCGTGTGGGGTGCCCAGGCCTAGGGTGGAGCTTCTTCTTTGCTCCCCAGAGCACTGTGAACCAGACCAGCTGCTGGTGGGGCTGGAGGCAGCACCCCTCAGAGCAGGGTGAGTGCGCTGGGCACAGCCCCCGCAGGCCCGGCCAGCCCCACTCTAGGTGGGGAGGTCTGACAGGTGGGGGCTGGGTCTCAGGAGGGACCAGGTTGGCCAGGGTGTGATGGGCAGGTCTGGCGGCCACCCTGGGAAGATGGGAGGCTGAGAGGCAGGCAGCACTGTGACTGGTTGTGGGCACTGGCCTCCAGACCACGTGATCACAGCTGCCCGGCGCCCTTTGGTGCCAGGCGAGCCTCTTAAGCACACCATGAAGTGGGCTGACTGAGGATGGTCAAGTCCCTGTACACCGTGGGCTGGAGGGCTCCCCGGTTCCCAACACATGGGGGCAGCTGAGGCCCGTACAGCCCGATGCCCTCGCCTGTCTGGTCTCCCTCCGTGTCCTCCAGCTGCAGTGTCTGCCTTGAGGCCCTGCCCGTGTCCACTGTGCTTGGGGCTCTGGGAGCACAGCCTCAATCTGCCCCACTTCATCTCTTGTCCCTGCTGCCTGCCACCCGCTGCCCACTGCCCTTGAGCTGAGAAGGCTGGGCTGGGGGCAGGGTCCATGCTGCTTCTAGGCAGGCTGTCAGCTGGGGCAGTGCCAGCGCAGCCTGTGCAGGTGATGGCTCGTGTACGGCCAGTCCCCCTGGGTACCGGGGTTATAGCCTCTGGGACGGGGTGCCAGTGTCGGGCAGGCACAGACTAGAGCATGGGAAAGGGGAGGGAGGGCCTGAGGGCCTCTGCACTAGGACACCCAGCCTGCCCAGACCCACTCCGTGCATGGACCTTCGGCCCAGCCCACACTGAACGATTCCAGGGTGCTGGCCCTTCAGCCAACCCTGGGAACGGACTTGACTCCTCAGCGCGCCTCTGCTCTCCAGGGCACAAGGACAGGCACAGCGTCTCTGGGGCCTGAGATGCTCATGGCTCCAGGAGTGGGCCTGGGGTAACCCCTATGTGAGTGGTGGGGTGGCCTAGGCCTGGGCAGCTGGGACAGGAGAGTGGGGGGGACATGCCCCAGGGAGACCATATCCAGGGAAAGGCTGAGCATGGGGGAGACTGTACCCAGGGAGGACATGTCTGGGGGTCCTGTGACTGGTCTGTACACCCATGTGGGTGGGTGCCTTCAAGGTGACTTGAGCCTGCGGTGTCCCCTGCCCCTCACAGCCTCTCCTGTGTCTTCTAGGAAATGGCCAATTCCGTCTACTTGGTCATGGAGGTGAGTGCCACACTGCAAGCAGTGAAAGTGGGGCTGCCTGTGGGGACGGGACACGCTGGGGGTGGGGGGAGCAGGAGGGGGCCTCCTACTGCCATGTGTCACAGAGCTTAGAAGGTGCCCAGCTGTGAGCTGAGGGACCTGGCAGGGTGTTGTCCCCTTGGATTGCTGCTGAGGGGCCAGCGGTGGGGTGGGGTGGTGGGACAGTTGTCCACGGGCTGTCTCTCTTGTAGTACTGTAACGGTGGAGACCTGGCCGACTACCTGCACAGTGAGTGACTGCGGCCACAGTGGCTCGGGGGCCGTCCCTCCACCCCATCGCCAGTCTCCATCTGGGGATATGGCTGGGGTGGGGACACGGCCTTTATCTCAGGACCTGCGAGCCAGGGATGGAGACAAAGCAAGATGTCCTGGAGCCCGGGGTTGGAGGATGGGGTATTGGTGTGGGGGACCTGCCAGGCTGTGTGACAGCGGGAGGGTTCAGAAGGAAGACCCGGAAGGCCAGCAGCATGGGGACGTCAGGCTCCCTCGGTGTGCACGTCTGGGCTGCGGTGAGACCAGCCAGGGCAGCTGTGCCTCTTTCGCGGGCTCAGCCCCAGGGAGGGACTGCGGATGGGTGTGTTGTGGGATGCGCTCATGTGGCGTGAGGTGAGTGGGGCAGGTGGGCATGCGTGTACACAGACGTGGACGTGGACACACACACCTGTATGCACAAGCAGTTTATGTGGGCACACATACACACTGGTGCACATACCTGCACACGTTCATGTACACAGAAACGTACACGCACACACGGCCAGGAAGTCAGGGCTTTGCGCTTGGCAGCTGGATGGTCAGAAGGGAAGCCAGTGGGACCGTGTGGGGGTCAGGAGGTTCAGTTGAGACAGGTACCACATTCTGGCCAGAGTAGGGATTTGGGGTCCCAGCACACATGTGGCTTTTGAGGCTGGATGAGATCCCAGGAAAGGAGGGTTGAGCAGGGCCCTGATGCCTCCCATTTGGCGGTGCACTGGCTGCCGCGTCTGGTGGCAGGGACAGCTTTTGTGGGTGGGCAGGGCCCCTTGAGCCCCCCGTCCCTGTTGTCTTGCTGTCACCTGGGACACTGAGCCCTGTAAAGGGGCTGCCCAATGGCCCTGTGCCATACATGGCAGTGATGTGCCCTGTTGGCCCGCCCATGCTTGCTACCTTCCCAACAGCCACCTCACTGCCTGTGCGCACTGTCACCTTTGTGGCTGGTGTCACCTGGCTGGTGGCCAGGACTTAACTAGGTTCCACAGAGTGTTGGGCTGGCCCCAGGCTAGCCTTGGGCCTCACCTGCTCTGGGATGTGGGCTTGCAGACATCTTCTTTTCTCCGTAGAACCAGACTATTTCAGGGGGGTATCCATCTCTGCACGGGGTCTGTAGCGTGGTGGGTAAAGGGAGGGGTGGTCTGACCAGGCCCAGAGCCTGTGTGAGAGAGGTTGTGTGCTGAGACTGCTTCTGGGGGTACCCCACCTGGGTCTCTTGTCTGAGGGGCTTAGGTCTCTGAGGCCCTTTGGTGGGTGGGGACAGTCTCTGCAGAGTGGCTGGTAGGACTTGTAGCCCTGTCACCCAGAGTGAGGCAGTGGCATGGAGGGAGGGGGAAGGGCAGGGGATGAAGGAGTTTGCTGGAGTGCATATGGAGTGAGTTCTGTCTGGAACTGATAGCATGGCGGGCTTGTGGGGTGAAGCTGTGTGACTGGCTAGAGACTGTGAGGATGTCTGTGGTGTGTACATTGTGTATGTAGTGTGTGAGCATGTTTGCGTGATGTGTGTGTTTTCCCCTCCTGTCCCCTCGATGCCCCGCATGTACCTGGGCATCAGGCAGCCTTGGCAGATGTGCTGTCCAGACTCCCCCTCTACCCCTCGGGACCACAACGAGGACCTGTTGGCCTGTGTGGGCAGAGCGGCCTTCCAGGTGCCCCTCTGTGCCTGGGTTCTGTAACAGACCCCCACGGAGAGGAGGGACGAGGGCCATGGCTGCCGTGGCCGATGGAGGGGGCGTTGAGGTGGGGCCTGCAGGGGGAGTGGGGGTCACTCGGGGCCGTGACAGGCTGGGCTAGGGCCGCATGGAGGGGAGCGTACTCCACCGAGCGTGTCTCCCCGCAGCCATGCGCACGCTCAGCGAGGACACCATCCGGCTGTTCCTGCAGCAGATCGCGGGCGCCATGCAGCTCCTGCACAGCAAGGACATCATCCATCGAGACCTGAAGCCCCAGAACATCCTGCTGTCCAACCCCGGCGGGCGCCGCGCCAACCCCAACAACATCCGTGTCAAGATCGGTGAGCTGCCGGCCGCCGGGGGGCGAGGCGGGTCCCCGCGGGCAGCGCCCCCGCACCCCCGCTCGGGGGGCCCCCCTCAGCGCCTCTCTCCTCACAGCTGACTTCGGCTTCGCACGCTACCTGCAGAGCAACATGATGGCGGCCACTCTCTGCGGCTCCCCGATGTACATGGTGCGTGCCCGGGTGGGGACCCCCGGGGCTCTGATGGGCTGTGGGGCGCGGCCCGGCCGCGATGGGCCCGCGCCTGCGCACTCACCGCAGCCCCGCCCCCGGCCCGCAGGCCCCGGAAGTCATCATGTCCCAGCATTACGACGGCAAGGCGGACCTCTGGAGTATCGGCACCATCGTCTACCAGTGCCTGACGGGGAAGGCGCCCTTCCAGGTGAGCGCAGCGGGCAGGCGGCTCTCGGAGGGGCACGCGGGCTGGTTCCCGGGGTCCAGGTTCACGGTGCACGGGGAGTGAGAGCGGCAGCCCCCGCGAACCAGGTCCGCAGGTCTGGGGTTCTCTGGGGTGAGTGCCATCTGGGGCCGCTTACTGTGCTCTGTAGTGTCAAGAGGGAAAACTAATGCCAGAAGGTGCCAAGCCTGCCATTTCTGTGTAGATCGGGGTCCCCCTGGCTGTGCTGCCTACCCCTGGGGTTCGAGGTCCCACCATGTGCATGGCCTGTCCTGACTTCTGGAAGGAGGTGGAGGGGCGGGACCATAGTATCCTGGGGCTTCCAGTGGGGGGAAAGGTGGCTGGCAGACAGCTGGAGTGGGGACAGAGGTTTCCGGGCTAATAATGCCCAGCGGGGCAGGTTGGGGCTGGAGGAGGTGCGTCTGGCACTCAGGGCCCTCCCCTTCGCAGGCCAGCAGCCCCCAGGACCTCCGTCTTTTTTACGAGAAGAACAAGACGTTGATTCCCACGTAAGCGGCCCCTCCCTGGGTGGGCTGGCTCAGTGCAGGGCTGGGCTGTCTGCTGATCTTGCCTTGTCACTGCCCCAGCATACCCCGGGAGACATCTGCCCCCTTGAGACAGCTGCTCCTGGCCCTGCTGCAGCGGAACCACAAGGATCGTATGGACTTCGGTGCGTCTCTGCCCTGGGCCTGTCCCCAAAGATAGTTGTGTGAGGTGTCCTCGTGTGGCCACCTCTAAGCTGAGGAGTGCCATCCAGGGGTTCCAGGCTGGATCCCTGTCTCAACTGTGCAGGCTGTAACGCCTGGGTCTGCAGCCACGTCCCCCAGATACCCCAATGGCAGGGGCTGGTATAGGAGGTGGGGCCCAGATTTATTTGAGGACATCCCTGAGGTCCCCCTGGGCCCATTGAGCCCGTTTTTTTACTGCAGATGAGTTTTTCCATCACCCATTCCTCGATGCCAGTTCCTCCATCAAGAAATGTGAGTTCTCGGGGTGCCTGGGGCTGCTTTCCCCATTTGCTGAGTACTGCATTGTATCTCAGGTCACACCATCCCCCGTGACCGTCCTGGAGCAGGGGGAGGAAGCAGCAGACAGTTGAGAGCTTAGAGCTTGCAGGCCCACCCAGGGAGTTCTAGGGAGTCAGGGTAGGAGTCACAGGTTGGATCCCCTCTGTTGGGCTGTAGACCTGCGAGACTTCCAAGACCTCATTCGGTACAGCGGCTGAAAGCTTAGGAGGGTGGGGTCTGGGGTGGCTGCTGGTCACCTTGGCCGTGGGTCCTCCAGAAGTGTCAGCACAGGCCCCAGGTCTCTCGCTGGGTGAGGGTGCAGGCAGGGTGTACCTGGGGGGGAGCACCATCTTTGCCTCCCGGGCCTCGGGTGGTGCTGTCTGGGTGGGGGCCAGTCTGCCACTGTGGCTAGCACACATTGAGACCGCTGGGAGCCCCCTGTACGGCGGGAGGAAGGTGTCACACTCGCGTCCCCCACCAGCCCCCCCGGTGCCCGTGCCCTCGTACCCCAGCTCTGGCTCCGGCAGCAGCTCCAGCAGCAGCTCCACCTCGCACCTGGCCTCCCCGCCGGTGAGTCTCCAGCCCCCGAGTGGGCTCTCTGCGGGTGTAGGCAGCCCGTGAGAGTGGCGCGCAGTGACTGCCTCCATAGGTCGTGGGCCTGGTGCGGGCCTCGTGTGTCAGGGGTGACTGTGAGGGTACTTGTGTGCAGCCTCCTCTTGACCGGCACAGGACGGGGGGAGGGGCGCGGTGGTGTCTGCATCCAGTCCTGGGTGCTGTCTGGGTTCGCTTGACCGCTGCCGCCCATCTAGTCCCTCGGGGAGATGCAGCAGCTGCAGAAGACGCTCACCTCACCGGCCGACGCTGCGGCCTTCCTGCAAGGCTCCAGGGACTCGGGCGGCAGCAGCAAGGACTCTTCCTGTGACACCGACGATTTTGTCATGGTGCCGGCCCAGTTCCCAGGTATGGGGACGAGGGGCGCGTGAGCAGCCTGGAGCCCTCAGGGTCGGGAAGGGTGGGTGACCCACCATGTGGGTGTATCTCCTGAGGGTGAACTTGATCATACCTCACTGTGTCCCAACCGACAGGTGACCTTGGAGCTGAGGCTGCCAGTGCCAAGCCCCAGCCAGACAGCCTGCTGTGCAGTGGGTAAGCCCCCAACCCCCGTTCATCCCTGTCCATCTCACTGGCCCCATCCCTCCCCGCCCCGTCTCTTCCCCTCTCCTGTCCTCCCTTTCCCACCTTTCCCCCATCCCCTGTTCTCGTACCCCACCCTGTCTCTTCTGTTTTCTCTGTGCTCTCCTGTCCGCCTTCTCTGTCCCCACCTCTCGTAGTCTCCTTCGCTGTTAGCACCTTCTTGGTCTGGACACCCGTCTCTGCTCTGGGACACGGGGTGGTTGCAGTCTCGGTGATAACCTTTGGCCTGAATGCTTACCCTGCCTGTTCTTTCTGTCCCCACCAGGAGCTCGTTGGTGGCCTCTGCTGGCCTAGAGAGCCGTGGCCGGACCCCTTCCCCATCCCCACCGTACAGTGGCTCACCTAGCCCCTCAGGGTGAGCA
The DNA here is from genome assembly GCA_028571685.1 of Heterohyrax brucei. NCBI lineage: Eukaryota > Metazoa > Chordata > Mammalia > Hyracoidea > Procaviidae > Heterohyrax > Heterohyrax brucei. The sequence goes on along the minus strand of CM053160.1, from coordinate 991,351 downwards.
GCTCACGCTGTGGGAAGGCCCTGGGCTGGGGTCACAGTGGCTCAGTTCTCCTCAGAGTGGGTTTCAGCTTCCCTTGGTGTCACTTCTGCCTGGCAGTTGGCGCAGTGCCCTGGAGCCAGTCTTGGCCATGACCTGGCTATCCTCCTTTCCTGGTCTTCTCGTCCCAGCCCTGGGAGATGTGGGCTGCTGTGTACCTGCCCACCATGACTTCTTTCCCTATGTCCTTTTGCCCTAGCCGAGCTGGCCCCTCTGGCAGCAGGTATGGCGTGTCTGTCCCCATCCCGGTGCCCACACAGGTGCACAACTACCAGCGTATCGAACAGAACCTGCAGCTGCCGGCCCAGTACGCAGCACCCCGGTGAGTGCAGCCAGAGGCCCGCTCTTGGGCACGGTGTCCAGTGGCTGTGAAGTACCTGGGCCACAGCACCTGCTTGTGGTGGGAGGTCTCAGCAGGTGGGAGTAGAGGAGTTGAGGGGGTCCCCAGGGCAGCAGCTGTGGGTGGGAAGGGTGAGGAGGCGGGCGCGCTCCCTGGTGAGGGCAGGGGTGCGGGGCCCCTCTCACGTGCTCGTCGGCCTGCTGCAGGTCCTCTGCCCTCCGCGGGTCAGGCAGCACCAGTCCCCTGGGCTTCGCCCGGGCCAGCCCTTCACCCCCATCCCAAGCTGAGCATGGAGTGGCTCTGGCCAGGAGGTTCTCCCTGGGTGGGGCCCGGCCCTATACGCCCTTGCCCCAAGGTGAGTCAGCTCCCTGCACAACCCTCTCGGGGCTGAGATTGGGGGCAAGGACAGAGCACAGTGTCTCCCCCGGCTTTGATCTACTGTGCCCCTTTCTGTCCCCTCGAAGTTGGAACAATCCCCGAGAGGCCGTGCTGGAGTGGGGCACCTTCCCCTCAAGGAGCCGAGATGCGGGGCGGCAAGTTCCCACGGCCAGGTGGGTGGGCTTGCCGGGGGGGGGGGGGGGGGCAGGGGCGGGGCCCTCTGCAGCTTCTCCGTGGGGCAAGCTGTGAGGTCCAGTGACAGGCTGCGGCTGGACCCCTAGCTCTGTCCCTGCTGCATGGATGGCATCGCGCCAGGCAGGCTGAGCCTTTCTGGCTGGCTCTGTGGGCCCCAGGGTGCTGTGGCGTTTGGTGGGCATGGAGGGTGATATGAGCTGCTTCCTGCTCCCAGGCTCCTCTGCGCCGGAGCACTCGCCCCGTGCCCCCGGGCTGGGCTGCCGCCTGCACAGCGCCCCAAACCTCTCGGACCTGCATGTGGTGTGCCCCAAGCTGCCCAAGCCCCCTACGGACCCACTGGGGACTGCGTTTGGCACCCCGCAGGCCAGCCCCCCGCTGTCAGCCTGCCGGCCCCTGCGCGGCTCACCCAAGCTCCCTGACTTCCTGCAGCGGAGCCCTTTGCCCCCCATCCTGGGCTCCCCCACCAAGGTAAGGGCTACAGCACACGGTGCCTGCTCCACCCTGAGCCAGAGGCATGCGGGGGCACTTGGGGTGGCTGGGGCGTTACACCGGAAAGATAGGAGGCAGATCGGCCCCAGGGCCTCCCTCCTGCACCTGCCTGGACCCCCGCCAGCTACCTGCGGCCATCTGCTTGGCCCAGAGCCACAGGGGAGGCCTGTACTGGCCGCGGCTTCTGGGGTCCAGAGGCAGGCTGAGGGAGACCTGCTCCGGACACACTTGCACCTCTCCATTTAAGGACATGCTGGTAGTCCCTCTGTCATCGCTGGGCTGGGTCCCTCACGGCTTTGCTGCTGCTGGTTGAGCTGGCTGTGACCCCCCACACCTGCGCCCTGCACCTGGCTGCCTTGTCTGCAGCTGTTTCCTGGGGACAGGGTTCAGTTGCCACAGCCTAGAGCTTTTACTGTGCGCTCTTGCCTCTTGGCAGAAAGCGTGCCAGTTTCTTCTCTCAAGGTATCTTTGAAAAACCCCAAGTTGGGCAAATTCCAGACTTTTCCTTAGTTTGCCTGGTGTGAAGTGGGGCCCCAAGTGATACTTGCCGTAGAGCGCGTTTGGTGGCTTTGGAATGGTGGCTGGAGTGGTGAGCGGTGCGCAGCAAGACTGCTGCGGGAGCAGAGTGCGCAGGCGTGCCCTTCAAGGCGGGCGTGGCCTCGGGGGTGGCGGGCGTGGCCTGGGGCGGAGGGCGTGGCCTCCAGGGCGGGCGTGGGCTCTGACATGCCTCTCGTCCTTGGGGAGCGCACTGCCGTGTGTGGACGCCGTCTGATGCCCGTGGAGGTCTGGGTTCTGTTCCATCACTGGGGAGCTGCGGGAGCTGTGGACGTTGGCTCTCATACCGCCCTGCCCCGCAGGCTGGCCCCTCATTTGACTTCCCTAAGACACCTAGCTCGCAGAACCTGCTGGCCCTCCTAGCGCGGCAGGGCGTGATGGTGGCACCTCCCCGGAACCGCACGCTGCCTGACCTCACCGAGGGGGGTCCGTTCCAGGCACAGCCTCTGGGCCCTGGACTGAGGCCCCCCGAGGAGACCAAGAGTCCTTTTGGCAGGTGAGCAGAGTCATGGACAGGGTCTGGGCATCTGATGGCAGGACTTGCCCCCATGCTGAGCCCTGGAACGTTGAGCGGGCTCAGTGGGGGAGATAAGGTCTGGGTGTATATCTCTCTGTCTGCTCAGTGGGGCTGACAGTGGTGCCAGGGAAGGGAGCAAAGGTGGGGCATGTGTGGTCAGGGCAGTCTCCCCACCCTACAGGTCCCTGAGCACCGGCCGGCTCACCGACCTGCTTCTGAAGGCGGCTTTTGGCACCCAGGCGCCTGACTCGGGCAGCACAGACAGCCTGCAGGAGAAGCCCATGGAGATTGGTGAGTGTGCAGGGCTGGGCCGGGAGCGTGTGGGTCTGGGTGGCGAGTGTGCCGGCTGGGTGTGTTGGGCTGGGCTGGCTCCCGTGCACGGGCGGCCAGGGGGCCGTGGTGACTCTCAGACCCTCAGTCCACCTCGCCTTCCCAGCGCCCTCCACTGGCTTTGGAGGAAACCTGCACCCTGGGGCACATGCTGTGGGCGCCAGCAGCCCTTCTCCCGTGGTATTCACCGTGGGCTCCCCCCCCAGTGGGACCACACCGCCTCAGGGCTCACGTGCTCGCGTGTTCTCAGGTGAGGCCTCACGTAGGTGACGAGGGGCTGAGGGGACTTGGGGGATCTCGATTTGCTGACTGCTGTGCTGTACTTTTCTGCTTAACATTTTGGGTGACTGGGCTCTGAAACCTTGAGTCAGCTCAGTGGGGACGATGAGGTCTGAGTGTCCTCAGTTTACGTCCCTTGTTTCTCCCAAGCTTAGCCCACTGTCTTGGATGTTCCTTACGGGGTTCTTGGTTCCTTGTCCACCCTTCTGTGTCCTGGCCCCCTGTCCTGGGTGTCCCTCGCCGGGGTCCTGGGTCTGTTCTGCCTCCTGCCGTGGCCTGGACCGCTGTCCTGGGTGCCCCTCACGGCAGCGTCTCCCACAGCGGGCTCCTCGGGCTCCCTCAGCTCAGCCGGCTCAGCCTCTGGTCGCCACCTGCTGCCCGGGGCCTGCAGTGAGGCCGCGGCCCCTGAGTCCCCTGCCCCGGGACACTGCTGCAGCTATGCTGATTCTGTAGCCGCCAACCTGGAGGGTGTTGTGACCTTCGAGGCACCTGATCTGCCTGAGGAGACCCTGATGGAGGTGTGCATTGGTGGCTGGGTTGGAGGCAGGGTGGGCCCTGTCTTCCTGGCGGAGGGTACCACTGCCTCTAGGACCCTTGGCCACTAGAAGAGACCCTGTTTGGTCTGAGAAGGACTTGCCCTCCCCAGCAAGAGCACACGGAGACCCTGCATGGCCTGCGTTTCACACTGGCCTTTGTCCAGCACGTGCTGGAGATCGCTGCCCTGAAGGGCAGTGCTGGTGAGGTGACCAGCGGCCCTGAGTACCAGCTGCAGGAGAGCCTGGTGGCAGACCAGATCAGTCTGCTGAGCCGCGAGTGGAGGTACTCCATGCCGTGGGCCCAGGGGAGACGAAGGGTGTGGGGGGTCCCCTGGGATGTATGCTGTGCACCAGGAAGTGCGCCCCGTTGTGGGCCTGGGGGAGCATGGTTGTGGCAGGGCCCCCCAGGAGCTACTCCATGCCATGGGTTTGGAGGGGACAGGGTGTGTGGCAGGGGCCTGCATGAGGTACAGTGTGCTGTGGGCCTGGGGGGAATGGGTTTATGGCAGGGCTCCCCTGGTTGCACCCCTCATGTACTCGACCCCCCAGCTTTGCAGAGCAGCTGGTACTGTACCTAAAGGTGGCAGAGCTGCTGTCTGCAGGGCTCCAGACAGCCATCGACCAGATCCGGGCTGGCAAACTCTGTCTGTCATCCACTGTTAAGCAGGGTGAGCGAGTGGAGGGGCTGCTGAGGCTGGGAGCGCACCAGGGGTGTTCCCCAGGAGGGCTGTACGGGTCACCTGGCAAGGAGGGCATGAGTGGAGGGTGCCTTGGAAGTCACATGCCGTTCGTAGGGGTGCGTAGGGCGTGCTCGCTCTCCTGCGTGTCAAGTTTACCTGTACACGAGGTCGGCTGGCTGGGCCTGTCCTCTCCCAGTTCTGTACCACTGCGGGCGGGGATGTGTTGGTGGTATCACTGTGCCAGCGTCCAGCTCACCTTGAGCCCGGGGGTCCCCTTGGCCGGGTGGGAGGTGGCGGCTCGGGGCACGGAGCAGGGGGCCCTGAGCTGCCTGGGCGCTGTCCCCACAGTGGTGCGGAAGCTGAACGAGCTCTACAAGTCTAGCGTGGCGGCCTGCCAGGCCCTCAGCCTGCGGCTGCAGAGGTTCTTCCTGGACAAGCAGCGGCTCCTGGACCGTGTGCACAGCATCTCGGCCGAGAAGCTCATCTTCAGCCACGCCGTGCAGACGGTGGGTGCCGCGGCAGGGGGCGGGCTGTCTGTCCAGGGGGCGGGCTGTCCAGGGCCCTGGGCCCGGGCTCAGCTCCCAACCACCCTCACGCAGGTGCAGTCAGCGGCGCTGGACGAGATGTTCCACCGCCGCGAGGACTGTGTGCAGCGCTACCACAAGGCCCTGCTGCTCCTGGACGGGCTGCAGCGGAGCCTGGCAGACCAGGCAGACGTGGAGAACATCGCCAAGTGTGAGCACGCCGGGCGCGGGTGCGGGTGCGGGTGCGGGCGGCGGGGGCCGGCCCGGGCCTCGCCCGAGCGTCCCTCATGCTCAGTCCCTTTGCAGGCAAGCTATGCATCGAACGGAGACTCTCGGCCCTGCTGACCGGCCTCTGTGCCTGACCCCGGGCCCCAGGACCCAAGGCACTCAGTGCTGAGGAGGCGAGTCCTGATTGGACTGGTCTGGATAAGTTTCTGGGTCTCCACTACAGGGGACCGGGTGGAGGGGTTGGAGCTAGGGCCTGGATGCCCCTGCAGCTGCCCGCCCCCACCACCACCGAGTGCCAGGCTGCTGCTGTGTCCTATTGGGCTGTCAGTCCAGAGACTCGTCGAGCTCATGGCCCTGGTTCTCAGAACTCCTCCCGCCGTAGTCATGGGCACATCCTTCCAAGCCAGTGTCCTGCCTGGTCCACGTCTGCTCCGAGAGGCGGCCAGTACAGTGCACGCACCCGGAGCCCCCGCAGCCAGGCGAGGGCCAGATGGGCCCCGGACACAGCCATGCCGACTCAAAGCCAAAGCTGCAGTCCTGGGCACCCAGGGGGCTGGCCCTAGCTCCGCTCCTTCTCTGGAACCCCGATCCCCCACCAGCTTTGTAATCCACGAGCACTTTATGCAGATAAAGGCCAGGGACAGAAGGGACCGCTGGAGCGGGGCTCTGTTCCTGGCATTGCACCACAGGTGTGCGTACATACATACCTACATACATACATGTATTTAGTCTGTGTGCGTGTGCGTGTCAGGGCGCCTTGTGGCGGAGGCTTGCCTACAGGCCACCAGCGTAGAACCCCTCACAGGGGAGGGACGCGGTCATGTGGGCCACCTTGTTGGGTACAGATGGTGCGAAGCTGTGCACTCTGGAGTCTGGACGGGCGCTGCCACCTCTTACACTTCCTTCTGAAGCTTGCTTTTCCTGCAGCTCCTCTGTTCCTTGTTTTTATTCTTTTAAGAAGACAACACATAGGTGTGCAGAAAGGCTCGCTGGGCAGGGGGAGGGCCAGACAGGCCCAGAGCCTCTGGTGTGTCGCTGTCAGTGGGTGTGTCTACTTGTCCCTCTCTCTTCTGCCCAGTGTCCACTCCCTGACCACGGGCAGGAAGGCCAGATGTTGTGCACCTGGAAAACATGCATGAAAGGCCTCCCTGTCCAGCTCTGACCACAGGTGCTGATGTCCATGGTGTGCTGTCCCTCTGGCTGGGCCTGGCTGTGGAGCCAGAATGTCGGCTCGGGCGATTTGTCCAGGCTCCCCTGGCCTGGCCTCCTGGGCCCCGCTTGAACCACCTGAGTCCTCAGGGGTGCCCCCGAACCTGGGTGTGAAGGTCATGCCCTGGTGGACAGACTGAGTCTGTGGACGTGTGTATTTTCTTCCTTTCAATACTTGAAACGCTGCCGCCGTGCTGGGGACTGGAAGGAAATCCTTGACGTGTTGCTGTTCTTACCTGGTGGCTGCTGAGCTGCGTGGGCTGTGTTTACAGGAAGAACTTGTGAGAGGTTGTATTTATTATAGCTGTGTGGTCCCTGGTGCCTTGGCCACGCGGCCCATGTGTGCTTGTGAGTCTGCTCCCCACACGGTGGCGCTCCGTCCTAGTCTCTTAAATGCAGATTCTGTGTGGTTTTTTCCCCTTTGGTTTAAATTGTGTCCTACCCTTTACTGAAATGAAATAAACCTTTGGAATTGTTGACTTGGTGTTGTCAGTGCTTGTGGTCAGTGGTGGCCGTCCTTCCGCGTCTGACCTGACCCCAGTGAGTGTTCCGTCCTGAAGTTGGACTGAGTTGGGCCACTTCTCTGAAGCACTGAGACCCTAGGCTGCCTCCCTACAAGTCAGGCAGGTCTCCTGTCCCCCCTTCCCTGTCCCAGTGGAGTGGCACAAGGTGAGCTGAGGGGGCAGAGAGGCCTTAGGGTGGCCCACTGTGGGTGTAGAAAACTGGCCCTATATCTCATTAGAGTCCCTGAACCACCAAGACCCCCAGGGCTGTAGCTGTCTGCCGCCACCAGCAGTGACACTGAGGGTTCCAGTTTCTCCGCATCTGTGCCACTACTGATTTTTCCGTTTTATTCTGCTTGTGGCGGCCACCCTTCTAGGGGTGACGTGACTGCTCACTGGTCCTGACTGCTTCCCTCGTGGCCAATGAGTGCGGGCCTCTCTCCATGTGCTTGTCAGCCATTTGCAGATCTTGGGAAAAATGTCTGTTCATACCCTTTGATCGTTTTTTAGATGGGTATTGTTGGGTTGCAGGGATTGTAGTTTTTCATCTGTGTACTGTTTACAAATTGAAGAAAACCCCTTCCCCTGGAGTGCTGTGTTTAGTAAGAAAAGCAAAGGGTCATGGAGAGGTAGCATCTTGGAGAAAGGGGGGAAGTGGAGTCCCAGAGGGTCTGGGCTAGGGTGAGCTTCTAGAATGCACCCAATAATGTTTCTTTGCAGACAGGAAGAAGGAGAACCCCATGGCTGGTGGGCAGATGTGGTCAGAGATGTGTCCCTGGGGCAATCATAGCAGATGTGAGGGCCACAGGCTTGGCATCATGGGTACTGCTCATAGCCGTCCACCAGAGGGGGGCCAAGGCACTGCAGACTGGGACTCCTGTTGTTTTTCTGGGGCTTCTGGCATATTAGGGGCAGTCCTGGTGGTGGTACTGGTTAACAGCTTGGCTGCTAACCAAAAGGTCAATTTGAATCCGCCAGCCAGTCTTGGAAACCCTAAGGGGCCATTGTTCTGGGCCCTGTAGGGTCACTGTGACTCAGAATCCAAAGCAGTAGGTCTGGATGTTGTAGGTACATTACAGGTCAAAACTAGGGTCCAACCACTACGGGATGTTGAGGCCCCGAGGCTCACACAGGCTGACAACAGGATTCACGGCCACCTCTCTGACCCCTCACCGTCCATCCTCAATGCAGGCTTCGTTAGGGTTTTCTGCTTGCAGACGTTAGGTGGGCACAGCCTCCTGGTCCCGGGGACTCCTGTGGGACTGCTGGAGCCTGGTGCCTTCTGTCTAGGGCATCTCCACCCACTGTCCCTGTGCTGAGAAGGCTTCAACATCTGCAAAGCCCACTCCTTCACCAGATTCAAGGGATGTCCACATCCTAATTTCTAACCCCATAGGACAAAAGCAACTCTGCAGACAGGATCTTGAGACGGGGAGATGACCCTGGATCATCTAGCTAATCTCAGTAGGTTCTGCCAGGAGATGTGAGGACGGCGCCCTTTCCTTGGCCGATGAAGGGTGGACCGAGCTGACCCGTCAACAAGGCACTGCTATTTGTCACCGTCATTGGCGGAAATCGTGTGTCGCTGCGTTCACAGCCTCTGCTGTCAGTCATGCCTCAGGCTGCCCCAGTGGGCTTGTCCCGTCCTGCACCGGTGGGGTGAGCCCTGCAAGTGCAGAGCCCCGCCCTGCCACTCCCCAGCCCCGCCCGCAGCAGCCCTGTCCCATTCCTCTCGGGGGGGCCTCCGGGTCACCTGAGGTCTGCGGAGACTAAAGCCCCGCCCCTTCCATCACAGCCCCGCCCCGCCCCGCCCCTTCCATCACAGCCCCGCCCCGCCCCGCCCCTTCCCTCACTGCCCCGCCCCAGTCTCGGCCTCAGCAGCAGCCCTGCTCCCTTCCGGGTCGCCAGAGGTCGGCGGACAGTGAAGCCCCGCCCCAACCGTGGCCTTCGCAGTCTGGCCCCGCCCCCAGCACCGCCCGAGGCACCTGCCGCAGATGTATTCAAAAAACGGAGTCCCGCCCCCTTCTTCTCCCAGAAGGCTTTTGTCCCAATTCAGCTGCCGTCCAGCCTCCACTCCACTTCCGCCTTCGCCCACGTGGTGCGGCTCCGGCTTAGTCTGCAGCGCCGTGAGTGGGGCCGGGTGGGGGCGCTTCCTGCTCCTCCTGACTGGGCTCCTGCAGTGTCCGCACTCCTCCTAGAAAGCTGACTCAGCGGGCGTTGGGGGTGGGAGTGAGGAGGACTGGGATAGGTCAGAGGTCAACTTTGGGGTCAGGGGTTAGCCTGGGCCCCTGGAGCACACGGGACCCAGAGAGAGAGGGGCCTCAGCTGGCGGTTCCAGTGCGGTCAGAGTTAGGGAGGGTGGGGCTGGGACATCGGGGCCCCGAGAATTCAGGGTTCGGGCGCGCGCTCTGCGCTCCCTTGCCGCCCTCGGGTGCATGGGTGTCTCCAGCCTGCGGGTGGTGGCTGGGGCCCTGTGGAGAGCCTGCGGAGCCCGGAGCCGCTGCTTGGGACCGCGCCGCTTCTGGTACTGATGCTTTCACTTGGGAACTCCATCGCACGCGCGTACGGCATGCAGGGCGCAATGCCCACCCCTTCACATGCAGGCCGGTCCCCGATTCTCTGACTCCTGCCGGGGTAAACTTGCCTGGGTGGTCCCACTTCTCAGGCAGAGAGCCGAGGTCTGTACTGCTGTTTGGCGGGGGCACCCGTGGGTGCTGGGGCTGGCACTCCCACTCCGCTCAGGTGGTCTGTGCCCCTTGCTGCCGTTGCTATTGTCGCTATCGCCTCCTGCCTTGTGGGGTGCAGCCTCACCGTCATTCACGCCCTTCCTCTTGTCCCTGCAGCTTGGCCCCCATGGCCCAGAACGTGAAGGCTCTTGTCCCCGTGGGGGCCAAGGAGGAGCAGGACAAGAAGGCCTGGAGCAGGCAGGGCAGAGCCAGGGTCTGGGAGGAGACGGAACAGAAGGCCAAGAAGCTCAAGGCCAGCGAGGACGAGGGCCAGGGTAGGAAGCTGCCCAAACGGAAGGTGGTGCTGCTCCTGGCCTACTCAGGGAAGGGCTACCACGGCATGCAGGTGCGCGGGCGTGCTTGGCCCGGGAGGGGTCCGGCGCGGCGTGCAGGTGTGTGGGCCTGTGCGGCCAGGTGGGGTCCTGGCGTTCCCACTTCTCCATCTGTCGGGAGTGGCCTGGGGCAGAACCTGACAGTGATACCTTCAGAGCCAGTGCCTGCTCTGGCACCTCTTCCAAATTGTCCTGTGGGTCCCGTCAAAGAAGACAGGTTCCCTTTGGGCACCTTACTGAGCCCTGCTTCGGGCCAGAAGCTGTGCTAGGCACTCCCTGGGTAGTTGAGTGACACAGCAGCAGACAGGTCACCGTGCCAGGGGGCTTGGAGCCCAGTTCTGCCTGTAGCCCTGAATGAGCTCTGTGCCTCACGTGTCGCTGTACGGTCACCTCTGGCTCCTGGTGCCGTCGTCTTCATGATGGGCATGACCAGTGCCAGCTGGCGGCGTCCTGTACTTGTCAGTAGAACAGGGTTCTCAGTGTCTGGTTTTGAGATTGGACAGCCAGGCCTCTCTTCAAAGGTGCCGCTTCAGCCTGTCAGCAGTCGGCTGAGCTGATCAGGGCCCGCATTTGAGCAGCTGGCCTGCAGAGCCTCTGGGTGACTCAGAGCACTTGGGAAGCTTTGGAGACAGACCAGCCGTTGTTCCTGTTGTCTCTGTTGTGGCCCCAGAGTGGGGTGTTAGATCGTGAGGGCCAGCCCCATGGCCACCCGACTTGGTCCTTTTTCTGAAGGTCTCGGTGCCTGGGTTTGTGCAGGTGGACTTGTCTTTCGTGCTTCGTGTGGCCAGCTCTTGGTTCTTCAGTGTCCTTAGGGCATCCCGAAGCACAGAGCATCTATGAGGCTGCCACAGTGGGGGACCTCGCTGGTGCAGGTGACGGGGTGGGGTGCTTTCAGACCGTCAGGGGTGAGGACGCAGCGCCTGGCTGTTGGGTGAGATGTTTTGGCACTGTGGGTCAGCTTTAGGCAGTGGTGGTCCTAGAACCAACATCTTAGGGAGATGTGTGCCTCTCCTCCAGTGGCAACTGGGGATCCCCACTTTGGGGTGTGTGCAAAGGCTGCTGCTCTCGCCCTGGTTGGAGGCAGCCCAGGTAGCTGTGGGGGCGTTGTAATGGAAAGAAAAGAAAATGCCTCTTTCTTTCAGAGGAACGTCGGGTCGTCACGCTTTAGGACGATCGAGGATGATCTGGTGTCCGCCCTCGTTCAGGCAGGCTGCATCCCCGAGAGCCACGGGGAGGACATGAGGAAGATGTCTTTCCAGCGGTGTGCGCGGACGGACAAGGTACTGTGGTGTCTGCCCTCCCTGTGGAGTTGGCGGCCCGTCACCCTGGCACTGTCCTGGGACACATAGGACGTGTGGCCACAAGCACAAGCTACCCTGGTCTCTTTGGTTGCTAAAAGCAGGTTTCTTTAGTAGCTGTGTGCAGAGAGAGGAGAGAGCAGGTGAGCTTATCCTGATAGGTTGTTTTACTTTACTGAATTTACCCCAGATAGTGTCTCTTCAGCATGCAATCAGAATGCAAAACTGTTAACAAGACGCATCATGCCTTCGTTTTGTTTTGTGGTAAGTGTGAGACCGGTGCGTGTCGTGACCGCTGGCTGCTTGGTGCTGTGAGCCTGTTTCGCACCCTGTGGCCATGTTGGGTGGTGGCTCAGTGCTGGTAGATGTATTGTCCCTGACGTGGCCTTTGCCAGCATGGTGGCCTGTGCACGGTGATCGCCCCATCCCGTGCCAGGCCTGGGATTCATGAGGGTGAGGTGCTAGGCAGACCGAGGAGCGATCAAGGTGCGTATGCCTTGTCCCCAGGACCTACAGACTGAATAGTGTGGACGGACGTCCTCTCTGCTCTTTGTTGAGCCTGGCCCTGGCTGAGTCAGTCAGATGTCCTGGGGAATCTGTCAGGTGTGACTGGTAGGCAGGGACCCCGGGTGTGTGGCCACCAGCCTGGGTCTAGAACCTTAGCAACTCTGCAGATGGGAGGACAGACGCACAGGACAGACGGACTGGGCATTCTCACTGGCTGTGTGTGCCGGCTGGGAGAAGCCACAGTGACGTTGGCTTTTCACTCTCTTGTTCACCACCTCTGGCCTCCTGGCTGTCTCAAAGGCGGGCGGAAAGTGAGAGCTGGTCTCAGCGGACGAGACGAGCAGCAGTGAAGTCTTGACGTTTGTTTTATTTTGTTGCCCCTGTGACTGGAGATGGGTTCATTCTCAAATGTTTTCTTTCTGACCACTGGGAAAGGTGGCATCAGACAACTTCTGTGACTCTAACTCAAGACCGCTGGTCACATGTGGTCCCTGTGTCTCTGGTTTCCCCTCAGCTGTCTCACCCCTGTGCCCGGCGATGCTGGGGCTGTTGGGCCACAGCTTCTGCAGGCCCCTCCGCCTGGACCTCTGTAAGGTCACTGCAGACCGCACTCGCAGGGGGTCTCACAGGGGGACCCCACACACGGGGAAATGTCTCCTGTGGGGATGCCAGGCACAGGGGCAGTCTCACATGGGGATGTCACATGCGGAGGGATGTCTCATGTGGGGTTGCCACACATGGGAGGTGTCTTACGTGGGGACACTGGGAGGGTTGTTCAAAAGTCCTCTCTTGCACACTTTTTTTTTAATACTTTTTGTTTAGTGTTAAAATCTTTAAATTTGAACTTTTTTTTTCTTTATTATGATTGAGTGAAAATGTAAATTCTCATGTAAATTTGCATGCCCACCTATATGTAGCTCCCACTGCTCTCCCTGCCTGGCAGCAGCACACTCTTCCTTTCCATTCTATATGTCCTACCCTCCCAACAATGTCCCATCCTGTCACCTCTGTCCTCTCCCCTACCTCCAGTAAGAGGTCAGCAGGACGACATCCTGTAGACGCATAGAACCATAAAGTGCACACACAATATGGTCACTCTGTGTCACCAAGTCCAATCCATTCCTGTCCGAAGAGTTGACCTCCATTGTGGTTTATGGACAGGGGCAGCATCAGGGTCGGGGCCATGCTCCCAGGGGAACCCCAAGGCCCTTGGACCATCAGTTGCGGCCTTTTAGTGAGATCTCAGCATGCATCTCTTTTTATTCTTGTGTTGTCAGTGAGGCTCAGCTGTGTTGCACACATTTCTAAAACCTTTAAATACTGACCCTGTAGTACACAGAGTGTGTGTAACGTGAACATGAGTAGGACAGATTTTTCTCGGTGACCCTGAGCATTCCCCGCTGGGGTGAGGAGGCGGGGCTTGGCCTGCATCCCTGCATCTCCCTCCAGGTCATCTCTCCTCTGAAGTCACTAGTGTGTTGGTGTCCTTAAGTCCTGCCCTACAAGAGTGTGTGGTACGCAGACAATGGGGTCAGATGTGCCGTCTCACCGTGTGTTAGCTGTCCACAGGCCTGTGTGGCCAGCACCTGGTCCTGCCACCCTCTCCTGGTCCCCATACAAAGGGCCATGGTATGGTTTTGATGGTGGGCTTGTCCTTGCTTGGCATCAAGCTCTGTCACCCAGATACGTCTTGTCCTGCTGTGGTGGGACCGGGTCTCCCACCTGTGTGGTGCTGCGTTGTGCTCACGTCTGTGGTGTACCTGCTCTGTCCGGCTGGCTTAGATAGTGTGTGTTCACAGCCTGAGCGTGACCCAGCCCCGTGCGGGAAGCTCAGTTCCCGCATTGGCTCGTTTCTGTCACCTGAGGTTCTAGGAGCAGGGCTGCTACCTGAAGAGGTGAAGTGTTCCAGCAGCTGGGTCCTGTGGGCCACCCAGCTCACACAGTGGCTGACGTGCGTCAGCCGGACGCAGCACGGCAGGGCTCCCGGTGGCTGACTGTTTGGAGCTCGACTGCCAGGCTTTTATTCCAGGGTCCCTCTGGGCGGACGCGACCCTTCAGGGGTTCGCAGTACCAGTTAAGTGTGTCTGCTTTTGGCAGTCCCCGGGGACCCCAGTGTTTCAGTCGTTGTGTTTGAAAGGCGCCCAGTGCAGAGCATCCTGGTGAAGAGCCCACTGAGGGCTGCCCTTGCCCTCTGCTTCCTTGCAGGGTGTGTCTGCTGCGGGCCAGGTGGTGTCCCTGAAGGTCTGGCTGATTGAGGACATTCTAGAGAAGATCAACAACCACCTGCCGTCCCACATTCGGATCTTGGGTAAGCCCTCAGCCCTGGCGTGGGACCCTGGTGCGGACACCAGGGTGTCCACCCTACCCTCTTGGTGACGATTCTCCGGGAGGACCTGCAGCTGGTGAGCAGCTAGGGAGCAGTGCCAGTGTCTGGGGTGCACTCCCCCTCAGCCTCCCTTGGAGCTGGAAACAGCTGCCTGAGCCCAAGCCCTGAGCCCTCAGTTGCAGCCAACGCCTTGGGCACACATGCCATGTGGTCAGCCAACGCTGGGTGTGAAAGTGCACATTTTGGTAAAAGTGAGGTGGTTCTTTGCTTTCACAGAGAGACTGATACATGGAATTTTAAAAAATAGATAGGTCTTGTTTTGTTTATTTATATCCAAGGTAGCTGCCCTTGCCTCTCGCTGGTGTGTAGAGGCCACCAGAAGGCATGGGCGATTCATGGGAGAGTCTCTGCTGTCCAGTGTGACACCCAGGTTTCGTTCTGGCTGCAGTGCCTGATGCATGGCCGGCAGAGTGGCCTGCATGGCGTGGGCGTGCTGCACGGATGGAGAGGGGCTAGGACCAAGAGCTCGGTGACCAGCTTCTAAAACCCAGCCAGAGAGAACCCCATGGGGCATGCGGCTCTGTCCCCAGTGTGTGCAGAGTGACAGCTGTGGGAGCCCTGTCGTGTCGTGGGGTTCTGGGGTGGCTGGGCACAAACCCACTGTCTCGGGTCTGTTTTCTCTTTGTCTTCCCTGTTTTCTCTTCCCTTTTTGTCTTTTTCTGTTTTCTTTTGAATGAGTTGATATTTCCCACGATCATTTTTGTTCACTTGTGTGGGCGTGTTGTAGTCAGCTGGAGCTGCTCTAACAGAGATACCGTGAGTGGACGGCTTTAACAAAGGAAGGTTCGTTCTTCCACAGTCCAGTAGGCTGCAAGTCTGCCTCCAGGGTGTCCACTCCAGGGGAGGGCTGTCCCTCCGTCAACTCTGGAGGAAGGTCCTCGTGTGGCCTCAGTCCTTGGTCAGGGAGCATCTTGGTGAGGGAGCCTCAGGTCTGAAGGACGTGCTCTTCTCCCGGTGCTGGCTTCTTGATGGTGTGAGGTCCCAACTCTCTGCTTGCTGTCTTTTTCTTTTATCTGTCATAAGATGAAAGGATAGAAGGTGGTGCAAGCCACACTCCAGGGAAACTCCCTTAGCAAGACTGCTGCAATTCCACCCTAGTCCTCTCTTAACAAAATCGTCATATCTGTTAGCCACAGGCAGAGGTTAGGATTTACAGCATCAGAAAATCACAGAATGGGAGGCAGTCACAGACTACAGGGACTCCTGGCCCAGCCAAATTGCTACACATACTTTTAGAAGGACCTAATTCAATCTGTGACAGGACTTATTAGTTGTAACTTCTGTGTGTTTTCGATGGCAGCTTTGAGGCTTAAAGCGAGGACGGGTGAGACCTCATGTGCAGAGCCACAGAGGGGACGACCTAGGCTTTCCAAGCCATGTAGATGGTAGACCCCGTCACCTGTTGTTTTTTTAACCGCCCTGCAAAATGCAGAAACTGCTGTTAGTTCGCAGCTGTACAACACAGAGCGTGGTTCTTGGCCTCGCTTCCCCGCCCTGTCCCACGCGGGCACCTGCCCGTGTCGGGCTCAGGCTCCCCACGAGGGGCTTCCTGGGCGGTTGAGCACCCCACAGGCCCACCCACCCAGCGTCGGCGCTGCAGGGCCGGTGTGTGCTACTCCTGCTGGTGTGCTGTAACCCCACACTGCGTTGCTTTTGTTTTAAATGGCCAAATACTTGTTTGTTTTTAACTGAAGTACAGTTGATACACTGCAAATTGCGGATAGTTAAGCATACAACCGACAAGTTTAGGCAGGTGTGTACAGCTGTGAAACTATTGTTGTGGCCAAGGTAGCGAAGGTATCCCTCTCACCTAAAGGACTGTGGCCCCGTCCCGCCCACCAGACAGCTGCTCGTTTGTGTATGGTCACTCTGAATTTGTGTTTCCCAGAGTTTTCTGTGAACAGAGTCCTACCGTGTGTGCTGGGTTTTCTTTTCCCATGTCTGGTTTCTTTTGCACAGTGTGACTCTGTAAGGTTTCCCTGTATTGCTTGTCTCTCTGCTTCCTTCTGTTGTATTTTGTGGGGCATTCTGTTACAGGAGCAGACCACAGTTTGTTTGCCTGTATACCTATTGGTGGGTATTGGGCTGTCGGGTAAAGCTGCTCTGAACATGTTTGTACAAGCTGTAGCTAGGTTTCTTAGGGTAAATTCAGTAAGCCAAAGCCAAGTGCCGTCGAGTTGGAACTGTAGCCACTGTTAAGTCTGTATGTTATTACTGTGAGTAAAGTTTGCACTACCGCTTCGGGTCTGGGCGGGCAGTCTGAGGGCGGAGGTTCGGGTCCAGGCGGGCAGTCTGAGGGCGGAGCTTCGGGTCAGCGTGGGCGGTGTGAGGGTGGAGCTTCGGGTCAGCGTGGGCAGTGTGGGGGCAGAGACTCCAGGTTTGGGTTCTTCCTTTCCTGTGTTTAGTTCTAGATTTTCTCTTTCGAAAGGGGCACAGACAGACAGAAACCATCCGAGTTACCATGGTGATGGCCCTTTGCCATGTCATGTGAGGAACAACTATGAGTCTGGAAGGGGTTCAGAGCAGCCAGTGAAATGTTTGTTTTTAATGTCACATGGGTTTAATGTCTCTGGGTTTTTGTGGCGTGTGAGGATCACTGTCTTCTCGACAGCTCCTTCTGGAGAAACGCTGTCCCATGGATCTCCTTGGGAGACATTTTCACGTGTGTATAGGCTAATCCCGGGTGTGGCATCGTGTCCCGTGACAGTGGCACAGCTGTCCGCATGGTTGCTGTGACTTGTAGCCTGCTGCAGCAGGCCCAGGAATGTCACCACTGCTGGCCCTCCTCTTGACTTTTTTCTAGAAGTCGTGTCCTTAACAGCTACAAACTGCTGTCTCCAAAGCCAAAACACAAAACCACAAGAGGGACAGAGGCAGCCACTAACTCCAGGAGACGCGCACGGTGCCTTGCCGCCCAGAATGACAGGGAGGGGACAGGTGACCTGCAGGCCCAGGTGGCTCAGGCACTCAGCGGCTTGTGGGCTTGTGAGACCTCAGCCAGCCTCCTCAGTGGGAGACCCTTGTTGGGTTTTCAGGAAAGCTTCTTAAGAATTTGAGGTCTTATGACACAGCGAGTGTCAGGGTGGGACTCAGGCTTGTTGTAGCCAGCTCATGTGGGGCAAGGGCCTGTCCAGGGTCATTGCCAGCACCCTAAAACCATCGGTGTGAATTGCCAGCCGCTGTCAGGTTAGTCCCAGCTCATCATGACCCGGTGCACGGCAGGGTCGGACCACTGTCATCTAGGGGGTTTCCCTTGGCTGATGCTGGGAAGGAGGTGGCCCACCTTTCCTCCCCGTCTGCCGAGGTCTGGAGTCCGTGTTGAAACCTTGCAGTACCATGGTGACATGAAGCCTCCAGTGACACGCAGGTGGTGGCTGTGCTTGGGGACTCCTGGATGGAAGGGGAGAGAGCTACACTGAGCTGCCACTGCCCCAGGGCTGTCGACAGCTCTCACTCGCTCTTGTAGTTACGGCAATCCTGATGTCCACACGCACCCCACCGCCCCAGTGCTGTTCATAACTCTCACTGACTCTTTTGCTTTTTTTATTTTTTATCCTGATGGAATAAAAATGTACATTCCCATACAGATTTACATGGCCACCTATATGCAGCTCCCACTGCGCTCCCTGCCTGGTGACAGCACATCCCTCCTCTCTGCTTTATACGTGTCCTGTCCTCCCAACAGTCTCCTATCCCCTCCTTTCCACCCACTCCCCTTCCTCCAGTAAGAAGTCAGCAGGATGACATCCTATAGATGCATAAAACCATAAAGTTCCCACAAGATACTGTCATTCTGCGTCGCCAAGTCCACTCCATTGCTGTCCAAGAAGTTGAACTTCATTCTGATTTATGGACAGGGGCAACATCAGGGCCAGGGGCTGTGCTCCCAGGGGAACCCTGGATCTCTGCCCCACAGCCTTTCCAAGGCTGTCATTGTTACTGAAGGTTACATCTTTCCTCCTGGAAGCAGCTGGTGGATTTGAACCAATGACGTTTCGGTTTGCAGCCGAGCATTTAACCGTGGTCCACTGCGCGCCCCTGGTTTCCCTTAGGGCGACGGGTGGGTGACATGGTGAGCGCGGTTGGTGTTACAGAGTTGCATGCGTTGTGAAGTTAGGAATGGGAAGTTTCGTGAAGTATGGTTTTCCAAACACTCGACCAAACAGGGCATCCTCTGGGGTGTCCACAGCAGAAACTGCTGCAGGTGGGTGTCTGCCGGCAGCGCAGCGCAGGGCGTGAGCTCCTGTGTCCCAGCGTGTGGCCGACACCGCGTGTCAACACATGGTGATGTTTTCTGACAGTTGTAAGTCACACACATACATAACAGCCTTTGCCAGTTGGCTGTGTCCAAGCGCACACTTGAGTGACCCCAGTCCCATTAGTCACAATTCACGTCCATCACCGTCTCTCATCGCCATGAGAGATGTCCGCTGCTCCCTCAGCACAGACCCCCGTACCGGTAACCACTGATAGGCTTGTGTCTCTGCGTTTGCCTGTTGGGAGGTTCTGTGGGCCCGGGGTCCTACAATGTTTACCCTTTGGTGACGGGCTGGCGTCACTCAGTGTCGTATTCTTGTGCAGATCTTTACACCTCTGTGGGTTTAGTGTATGTCCCTTTGTGAGGGTCAGCAGCCTGTGGGGTTCACGTTTGGTGGACGGGCATCTGACACGAGCCCTCAGCTTCTCCGTGCTTTCCAGCAGCTGCTGACCAGTGTCCTGCGCCCTGATCTTCCTAGGCCTGAAGCGTGTCACTGGGGGCTTCAACTCCAAGACCAGGTGTGACGCCAGGACCTACTGCTACATGCTGCCTACCTTCGCCTTCGCCCACAAGGACCAGGCCGTGCAGGACGAGAGCTTCCGGCTGGGTGCCGAGACGCTGCAGCGTGTCAACGGGCTGCTCGCCGGCTTCCAGGGCACCCACAGCTTCCACAACTTCACCTCACAGAAGGGACCGCAGGAGCCCAGCGCGCGGCGCTACATCCTGGAGATGCACTGCGGGGCGCCGTTCGTGCGGGAGGGCCTGGAGTTCGCCGTCATCACCGTCAAAGGCCAGAGCTTCATGACGCACCAGATCCGCAAGATGGTTGGCCTGGTGGTGGCCATCGTGCGGGGCCATGCCCCCGAGAGCCTGCTGGCGCGCAGCTGGGGCCCCGCCCGGGTGGACGTGCCCAAGGCGCCGGGGCTCGGGCTGGTGCTGGAGCGCGTGCACTTCGACAGGTACAACCAGCGCTTCGGGGGCGACGGGCTGCACGAGCCGCTGGACTGGGCGGCCGAGGAGGGCGCCATCGCCGCCTTCAAGGAGTGCCACATCTTCCCCAGCATCGTGGACACAGAGCGCCGGGAGCGGTCCATGGCGCAGTGGCTGAGCACGCTGCCCGCACACGACTTCGGTGCCTCGGTCCTCCACGCGGCCGATGGGGCCCACCAGGTAGAGCCCCGGGGTGGGGGTGAGCGGCTCGTGGGGGGACGTGTGGGCCTGGCGGGCCCCCCAGGTAGAGCCCTGGGGCGGGTGAGGGTCTTGTGTGGGGACATGTGAGCCTGGCGGGCCCCCAGGTGGAGCCGCAGGGTGGGTGAGGGGCTCGTGTGGGGACGTGTGAGCCTGGTGGGCCCCCCAGGTGGAGCCCCGGGGCGGGTGAGGGGCTTGTGTGGGGACGTGTGAGCCTGGCGGGCCCCCAGGTGGAGCCGCAGGGTGGGTGAGGGGCTCGTGTGGGGACGTGTGAGCCTGGTGGGCCCCCAGGTGGAGCTGCAGGGCGGGTGAGGGGCTCGTGTGGGGACGTGTGAGCCTGGCGGGCCCCCCAGGTAGAGCCCCGGGGCGGGTGAGGGGCTTGTGTGGGGACGTGTGAGCCTAGCGGGCCTCCAGGTGGAGCCGCAGGGTGGGTGAGGGGCTCGTGTGGGGACGTGTGAGCCTGGTGGGCCCCCCAGGTGGAGCCCCGGGGCGGGTGAGGGGCTTGTGTCGGGACGTGTGAGCCTGGCGGGCCCCCAGTTAGAGTCCCGGGGGGGTGAGGGGGTCGTGTGGGGACGTGTGAGCTTGGTGGCTCTCTGAGGGTCTCCCATGTGTGGGGCTGTGCTTCTGTTTGAATGACGAGGACTGGTCACAGCTGGGCCCCTGACCCCAGGACCACAAAGGCGCAGGGCCTGCAGTCACTGCCTTGCACTTGTCGGCACCCCAGTCTTTGTAGCCGCTGGATGTCCAGGAGCCCAGTGAAGGCCCACCTCCCCTCCGCCTTTCCTCATTCAAATCCAGCCCTGAGCCAGTTAGAGAGAGGGTGTAAGACGAGAACAGATGCTTAGCTTTGGTGCGGATGGAACTGGTGTCCTGGGCTGCCAGGTGACTGGGTGACTTAGAAACAGAAACACGCGTCTTCAGCTCTGGGGCCACAAGTCTGAGGTGAAGGCGGTCTGCGGCGAGGCACCACCTCCAGAGCTCCCGAGGAGGACCCCTCCTCATCTCTGCCGGCTCCTGGCGGCCCCAGACATTCCCTTGTCTGCCTCTCCGCACGTGGCGTTTTCCGTGTCTGTGTTCCCTCGGGGGGGCACTTTTCCTCTCTGTCTTTTCTCTTCACGTGGCGTTCTCCCTGTGCGTCTGGTCTCTCCTCAGGTGGTATTTCCCTGTCTCTCTGTCCTCTCCTCACGTGGCGTTTTCCCTCTCCCTTTCCTCTGTTCACGTGGTGTGTTTCCTGTGACTCTGTTTTCTTCTCACATGGTGTTTTCCCTCTCTGTTCTCCTCTCGTGTCACAATTTCGTTGTCGTCTTCTGTCCTGTGAGAACCTTGCTGTGGGCTTATGACTGTGGTAACTTGACTCCGTCCTGAGAATCTCTGTTCCCCAGTGAGGGCACATTCACAGGTTCTGGGCCTCTGTGGATCTGGGAGACACAACTCACCTCACTGTGACAAGGACCAGTTATGGGATGGCCCAGCCCGCTGCACCCCTGATGCTGGCCTGCTGGCTGACCTCCTGGGCGACCTGCCCGGTTCCATGGCGGGCGGGGCACAGTGAAGCCAGGTGCCCACCCGAGGCACCCCCTGTGCAGAAGGCTTTCCCCAGGAGGGGCTCACCCGTTGTTTTCTGCTCTTGTTTTTCAGGCCTCCAGCCCCCTGGGGGCCAGTGAGGAGGGCGAAGGAGACAGCGCCTGAGAGGCTGTGGGGTCGTGGGGGCCACCCACCAGGAGCAGCCAGGCCCTCGTAGCAGCCACGTTGGTCTCCGTGCGTGGACAGGGGCTCCGATACCTCAGGAAGCCAGCGTTGGCCCCCATCCGAGTCCCAGCCCGGACTCGCCACCTCTGCTCCGCAGCTGCTGCGCTGAGTGTGCACCTCCACACGCAGAGTCACTATTTTTTTAGAGAAGTGATTTTCTTATTAAACAGTATGAATTTTGTGTACAAGACCCTCCTTTTACCTCCTCTTTGGTCAGGAAGCACCCGTCATGGGAAGCACTGGGTAGGAGCAGATGTCAGCGATGACACTGGTGCACCCCCGGGCTGGGGACGTGACAGCAGTGTGACCAAGCCCATGACATGTGGCTGACTGGTGCAGAGCCCAGGTGCTAGGGCTGGGACGCGGGCTGAGGCTGAGGCACAGGGCAAGCTGGGTGGCCGTGGCAGTTTCCCCAGCCCTGCTGAGTGGTCTCAGTTGTGGCCAGCTGGGTGGCAGCTGTCTGCGGGACAGCACTGCCACAGCACACGAGGGACAGGACCCTTTTCGTCTCTGAGAACCTGATGCCCACGAGGTGGGTGCCTCTCTTGGTGGCCTCTTCAGCATGTCCTTGTACTTGGTACTTCGTGGTTGCAGGAGGGCAGCATCCGCTCCAGAATGGCGTCTGCACTCCCTTTTCGGGTGGGGAGAGTGACAGCGCAGACCCTCTGGGCTTCCCCCTTTAGCAAGCTTTCCCGGAAGGCCCCTAATACCTCATACCTCGAAGTCAGCAGTGTGTCCCAGGCCGCCCCCGGGGTGTGGGAAGCTGGCAGCCAGTGTTCTCTGATGCACAGACTGACACTCTGCTAGCAACAGAACCAGGTGGAAGGGAGCAGGCAGGGCAGTAGGGGGTTGTGAGTGGGGCCCTGGTGTGTGCTGTGGCAGGGGGCAGCGGGTGGGATTGTTGTCCAGTGACGGTTCAGTCATGTGGAGAATAAATGGTGGTCGGCGTGAGGACCGTTCAGGAGACCCTCGAGGGGGCCTTGAGAGAGGTGTGATAGGGGAGTTTGGGGACGGGAGGGCAGTGGTGTTCAGAGAAGCTGAGAGAGGTGAGCCGAGCCTTAGCCGTGGAAACGGGGTGGGGGGAGGCGAGCCCCAGGTGGGTGGGGTTGGGGGAAGGGTGAGGAAGGGTGTCCACTGAGTTGGGCATGCGCTGTGAGGCATGTGAAAAGCTTGACTGTAAGCACACTGATTTCCCTTGGATGGACAGGAGGTACCCTAAAAACTGCTGGGATGGTGGGTGGAAGGTTTCTTGTACCACGGGATTGTCTCTTGGGGCTCACAATCTGTAATGCTCCCATTTTTGATCAGGTACTTGATTCCTTTTAGCTGCCCCCCTCCTCCCCTTGACCGTGTGTCTTTCCTTCCCTTTAACAATGAGTGGGGTGCTGGGTGTCAGCAGGGGTGTTTGTACCTGCAGTTTGCTGAGGGATTGATCACTTGACTTCCCAGTCTCTGTTGTTTCATTAATTTTTTATTATGCTATTGTTCACATACCATGAATTCATCCTTCTAAAGGGTGCAGTTTAGTGGCTTTTGTGTCTTCACGGAGTTGTGCAGGTGTAGCCACTAAGTGCAGAATGTTCCATCTGCAATGAAACCATGCGCCTGGCAGCAGCTGTTCCCTGTTTGGCTCATCTCACACTTCCTTCCATTTCCTGGCAGCCACTGATCTGCTTCCTGTCCTTATGGGTTTGCCTGTTCTGGCTGCTTCCTATAAATGAATTCATGCAGTACGTGGTCTTTTGTGTCTGGATTCTTTGACTCAGTGTCATAATTTCAAGATTCATTGACATCATAGCATATATCATGTCATACTGTGCATCACATGTCATAACGTGTACCACGTTATAGTGGGTATCACCTGCTAGCATGAATCACATGTCAGCATGTATCTCGTGGTTTATCACACATTGTAGGTATCACTGTCAAACTATCATGTCATGCCATGTATCATCTCTGCACATGCCACATCATGTCTGTCACATGTGTCATAGTGTGTATCACGTGCTATAGCATGTATCATGTCATAGCATGCATATGTGTATAACACTGTAGTGTGTATCACTTGTCATAGTGTGTCATCATCACATGCCATAGTGTGTATCACATGTCAGAGCATGTATCAGAACTTCTATTTATGGCCGAATAGCCCTCTGTGGACGCGCTGCTGGGTAGCTCAGTGGTAAAATGCTGCAGACTGAATGTTCTGCAGTTTGAACCCAACCAGTATCTTCATGGGAGAAAGATCTGGCGGTCTGCTCCTGTGAAGATCACGGCCAGGAAAACCCTGTGGGCCCGTTCCGTCATGTCGGGTCACTGAGTCACGATCAAGTTGACAACACCCAACAAGAAGACTGTCGTTTTGTACAGACTGGTCCCTTCTGGAAACATGTCCAAACTGTATGAGATGAAGTCTCCCCATCCTCACTTCTCTGGAGTGTTCTGGTGTGCTTCTTTCAAGGCAGATTTGTTCATTCTTACTATTTAAAAAAAAAAACAAAACAAAAGACACTGCTGTTGAGTCAATTCTGACTCCTAGTAACCCTGTAGTCAGAGTAAAACTGTCTCAGAGAGTTCCCAAGGAGCGCCTGGTGGATTTGAACTGCTGATCTTTTGGTTAGCAGATGTGGCATGTCATCACTACCACACCAGGGTTTCCAATTCTTATAGTCCATAGTATATTCAGTATTCTTGACCAGCATTACAATTGGAAAGGCATCAGTTCTTCAGCTTTCTTATTCACTGCCAGCTTTCACATGTACGTGAGGCAGCTGAAAATACCGTGGCTTGGGTCAGGCCGGCCTTAGTCCTCCAGGTGACTTATTTGTTATGCTTTAGAGAGGTCTTCTGTAGCAGATTTCTTGATTGCTGCCTCCTTGGATGCTGATTGCGGCTCTGAGATTTTACTTGGATCTTTCAGAACTTGGATCTTCATTTATCACAATGCTGCTTCTTGGCCCGGTTGTGAGGATGTTTGTTTTCACTGTATTTATTCTGTACTGAAGGCTGTCGTCTCATTTTCAACAGTAAGTGCTTCAAATCCTCTTTCAACAAAGCAAGGTTGTGCCATCGGGACAGCGCAGGTTGTAAATGAGTCCTCCTCCAGTCTCGATGCTGCATTCTTCATAGAGTCCAGTTTCTGGGATTGTTTGCTCAATGCATAGCTCAGTACACAGACTGAATAGCTATGGTGTTACAGTGAAAAGATACAACCTGGACACACACCTTCCTGATTTTAAACCACACAGTAGCTCCTTGTTCTGTTCACATGACTGGCTCTTGGCATGCACAGGTTCCACATGAGTACAATGAAGTGTTTTGGAATTCCCGTTCTTTGCAAAGCTGTCTGTAATCTGTCACGATCCACACAGTCAACCACATGGTCAACAAGACTCGGGTGAACATCTTTCTGGTGTCTGGTTGTCACTCAGAGTCCACTTGGCATCGGTAGTAATAGATCCCTAGTACCACGTTCTCTTCTGAATTCGGCTTGAATTTCTGGCGGTTCCTTGCTGAGGTACTTGGCCAGCCGTTTCTGAATAGTCATCAGGAACATTTTGCTTGCGTGTGATATGAATGATATTGTTGGGTAATTTCTGCATTCTGTTGGTTCACCTTTCTTTGGAGTATGCATGTCTTACAGATCTCTTCCAGTCAGCTGTCCAGGTAGCTGACTCCGAAAGCTCTCAATATTCATGAGCGAGCACTTACAGCGTTGCATCGGTTTGCTGAAACATCTGAATTGGTATCCCGTCCATTTCTTTGGAGCTCTGTCCATTCAAATTTTAGCTGGATTGTCAAACCTGCACCGCCACGCCCACCGTCTGAGGCTGAACCCCTAAACTGTCCCCGTTTTCCACGGCACCCTGGAAGGGTCCTTTCTGACCTCTCACAGGGCCAGCTGTTTCTAACTTAACACTTCTCTCTACCGTGGCTGGCTGACCCCCACCCAGGTCGCTCCTTCCCTGTGGTGTATGGTCTATGCGCGCGCGGTCCTCCTCGCCTTGCTGCCGGCTCGGAAACGGAAAACCCCTGGGCCTTCAGACCTTGGCTGTGCGGGACCCCGCGCCCTGCACGCCGGGGGTACACGGTGGGCGCTCGCTAAGTGCGTGGGGATCGGACGGCCGTCGGTGCTGCCTCGGTCCCAGCACCGCGCGGGCGAGTCACCTGCTCTCCGCGTCCTCTGCCCCAGCCGGGTACAGTCTGAGCACAACTGGAGGGGCCTCGCCCCCCGCCGCCCCCCGCGCCCCCGCCGCCCCCCCGCCGATCCCCGCCGACACCCCGCCGCCCCCCGCGCCCCCCCGCCGACACCCCGCCGACCCCCCCGCCGCTCCCTCGCCGATCCCCGCCGACCCCCCGCCGCCCCCCCGCCGATCTCCGCCGCCCCCCCGCCGTCCCCCCCCCAGCGCCTCGCTCCCGCGACGCCCCGAGGCGGCCGTAGCGCCCGGCGCCCTCTTGCGGCGAGGAGCGGCGCCTCGGCGGCAGCCGCGCAGCCGCGGACGCGAAGCGGCGGCGCGCGGCCCTTGCGACGCTCCGTAGCCGCGCGCCGCGCCCTCCCCAGCCCCCGGACGCGCGGAGCGGCCGCCGCTCCGCCTCAGCCTCCCGCTCGCCGACGCTCGGAGGGCGGCGGGGTCCCCGGGCCCGGAGGCCGGTAAGTGGGTGGGGGCGGGGGCGGCGGCGGCGGGGGGCGGCGGGCAGGGGCGCTTCCGGTGGCCGCGGGCTCCCCGCCCCCCGCTGGCGCCGCCGGGGCCTAGGCCGCGGCCCGCTTTGTGCCCGTGCGGGGCGGCGCGTCGGAGCGCGGCCGCCAGGCCTCTCTGCCGCCGCTCCACCCCGGCTGCCCCGGCGCCGCTCCCCTGGGTGCGAGGGCCCCTCGCGCGGCTGTCAGGGGTAACTTTTTGCGGGCAGCGTTCTCTTTGTGGCAGCTTACGCCGGCTAATAAACATTCGGAACTGGAACGTGCGGCCGTGGAGTCAGGGTTTGAATAACGGGAACTTCCTGACAGACCAGCCGGGGCAAGGCCGTAGGCGTGCTTCTGTCGATGTCGGGGGGACTGTCAGCTCTGAGGGTGTCTAGTTTGCTTTCGAAGGCGGGGAGCTGGGTCCGGCTGGGGGCCGAGCGTCCGGTGGAGTCGGTCCTCGGAGTCAGCGCGTCGCCCGCCGGTGACAGCTCGCCTGTGCGACCGCCGCCCCGCAGCCCCCGTAGCGCAGCGCCCGCCCGGCCGCAGAGGCCGCGCGCCCCCGGCCTCTGGTGCGAGCCCGCGCCCGCGGGCGGAGGGGCGTCCTCGGCGCAGCGCGGCGGGGGTCCGCGGGGCGCCCGGTCGGGGGTTGGTTCAGTTTCGCCTGGCTTTCGCGTGTCCAGCTCACGAACCCCGACCGTAATTTCCTGTGCTTCTCTGTGGGGGGGAATGGCGGTTTTCCCGCTTTGACCGATGTGAACCCTGAGATTCTAGAGGGAGCGTGGTGTGGGCCACTTTGTCGGGTGGACTCGACTCCCACGCCCATCGACCCCCAGCTCGGTAGCGACCTCTCAGACTGTAAACCTGCCCCTAGAGTGTCCCGGGCTATTGAGACTTCCCGTGTAGCACCTTAGCGCTTTGCCCTGAGGCGGCCAGGCGCCTTACAGGGAACTGAAACCAAAAAGGCCAACCGGTTTCGGTCGAGTGGATGCCGACTCCTGGCTACCCTATAGGGCAGAGTAGAACTGCCCGAGCGGGGCAGGTAGCCTGTCCAGAACTCCGCAGCTCACGAGGAGCAGCTGGGGTAACTGCAGTGGAGCGCCCCTTGCAACACGCTCCGGTTGGGGTTCACGTGCTGCTGCAGCCGGATCAGCTCCGCGTCCGCCCACAGCTGGTCACTCTTAGCCCTCTTTGTTGACTAGCTTGGTCCCAGGTGGGCTAAGCCTCTGTCACCTCAGAGCCACTGCACCTGCTCTTCCCGCAGCCTTGAACACTTTGGCCCAGGTCTGTGTGTCACTCGGGTCTCTGCCCAGAAGTGACATTGTCATTGAGAGAAGTACAACGTATCTGAGCATCGAGTGTTTATCCTTGGGGTTATGAATGAGGCTTATTATTTTTGCGCTTTTTCTATTTACATGTTTTATTTATTTATTGTCATTGAGTGAAAGTGTGCATTCCACTGTAAATTCGCATGTCTGCCTATGTGCAGCTCCTACTGCTCTCCTTGCCGGTGACAGCACACTCCTCCTTTCTTTTATGTCCTGTTAACAATCTCCTGTCTCCTTTTCCTACTCTCTCCACTCCTGTCTAGTAAGAGGCCAGTAGGACAACGTCCTGTAAATGCATAGAACCAAGAAACACACACACAATGTCGTCTCTCTGTGTCGCCGAATCCGACCCCTTCCTGTCTGAGGAGTTGACCTCAATATTGATTTATGAACAGGGGCAGCATCAGGACTAGAGGCCATGGCCCCGGGGGAACCCCCAGGCCTTCTGATCATCAGTTGTGGTCTTTTAGTGGAGTTCTCAGGGTGCACCCCTTTTTATTCTCGTGTTGCCACTGGGACTCAACTTTGTGAGCCCTATCAAGGCTGTCACTGGTGGTGCCCCGGCACCAGCTGGTTCTTCTGGTCATGTATTGATGCAGTCAGTCACCGATTCACGTGGCTCTTTCTGTCTTCTGAGTTCTCTTTTCCTCATGTTGTTTTGGTCCCTGGTGATCATCTGTTCCTGCTTAGTTCGGACCATTTGGTGTACCTCAGATCGCAGCTTGCTAGCTTTTAAGACCCCAGATGCCACTCGCCAATGTGGGGTGGAGAAGACTCTTTTCGCAATAGGTAGTTATACCAGTTGGCATCGATGGCTCCTGAGAGCGTGATCCCCGGATCCCTGTCCGTGCTACTGTGTCCTTGCAATATTGGGTTAAGCGTGGAACAGTTTTTAGATTATGTTGAAGTCCAGTTAGGTTGGTCTGCTTTCTGATGTGTGCTGTCACTGATTCTGCCTGTGCAATTGTCAAAGAGCCTTTCCTTCTGTACATGAGTCTCTCTTTAAGTCCTTATAGTAGGGATCTCATACAATATTTGTCCTTGCGCCACTGACTAATTTCACTCAATGTTTTCTGATTGGAACCAAGTTATGAGATGCTTCCTAAAATCATCATTGTTCTTTATCATTGCATGATGTTCCAGTGAGTATATAAACCACAGTTTGTTTATCCATTCATCTGGGAGTATTCCATCCCTTTCTATGCTGTGAAATAGTCTCAGTAGTATTGGATTTAACTCTTCTCTAAAAGCTTGGTAGAATTAGGCAGTGAAGCCATCTGGGCCAGGGCTTTTTTTGTTTGGTAGTTTTTTGATGACTTTTTCAGTCTCTTTGTGATGGGTTTAGGTGTAGTGGTTTACGTGCTACCACTGCTAACCACAAGGTCGGCAGTTGAAATCCACCAGGTGCTCCTTGAATACTCTGGGGGTCAGTTCTACCCTGGCCCCTAGGGTTGCCATGAGTCAGATCTGACTTGGAGGCACTTGGCTTGGCTGGCTTCACCTTGTGATAATTTTGGTAGGTGATATGAATTTAGGAATTTGTCCATTTCCTCTAGGCTTTCACAGCTGTGAGAGTGCAGTCTTTTATAGTATTCTGTTATGATATTTTTGATTCTATTGGATCTGTTGTGACATCTCCCATGTCATTTTGTATTCAGGTTATTTGTTTCCTTTCTTATTTTTGGTAAGTTTAGCCAATGGTTTGTCAATTTTGTTAATCTTTTCAAAAAGCCAGCTTTTGGTCTTACCAGTTTTTTCAGTTGTTCTGCTGTCTAGTTCTGCTCTCATCTTTATGATCTGCTTTCTTCTGGTGTCGAAAGGGTTCCTCTGTTGCTCTCTTTCTGCTTGTTCAAGCTGTAGGGTTAATTCTTTGTTTTGGGTTCTTCCTTCCGATGTGTGCATTTATAGAGTTACACTGATCTCTGAGCACTGCTTTGGCTATATCCCATAGGTCCTGATAGGAAATATTTTCATTCTCATCTGAATCCATACATTTCTTTATTCCATCCTTGATTTTTTCTATAATCCATGGGTTTTTGAACAAGATTTTGTTCAATTTCCATGAGTTCCAATTTCCATCAAAGTTCTTTTCTGCTGTTGATTTCAACTTTTGTGGCTTTATGGTCTGCGAAGATGCCTTGCAATAATTTAGTGGTTTGGATTTTGTTGAGATTTGCTTTATATCCTAACACATGGTTTATTCTGGAAAATGTTCCATGTGCACTGGAGAAGAAGGTGTAGCTGTCTGCTGATGGGTAGAAAGTTTTGTATGTGTCAATGAGGTCTACTTTGTTAATTCTTGCAATAAGATCTTCTGTGTCTTTATTGAGCTTTTTCTAGGAGATCTGTCCAATACTGAAAGTGGAGTGTTGAAGTCTTCCACTATTATTGTGGAGTGATCTATCTCATTTTTGAATGTAATCATTGTTTCTTTGATGTATTTAGATGCTCTAGTATTGGGTGCATAAATATTTCATGTTGTTAAGTTCTGCTTGTGTATTGCACCTTTCTGCAATAAGTAGTATTTATCCTTGTCCACACTGGTGGATTTTACGTTAAAATCTATTTTATCTGAGATCAGTATTGGCACACCCGCTCTTCTTTGTATATTGTTAGCTTGGTGTAGATTATTCCATCCTTTAATTTTCAGTTTGTTGGTATGTTTTAAGTTTAACGTGAGTTTCTTGTAAGCTTTTTTGCTGGAAAAGCACTCCCTGGGCTGGCACTGCCTCCCAGCCTGGGAATTAGCCCCTGTTGACTCCTCTGTGTGGGTAACTCCACCTTCCAGTGGAACAAGATGGTGTCCCTTTGCTACTGTTAAGCCCAACCCTTGCTGCTGGCTAAGAAAAAGAAAAAAAAAAGGTTAAAATGCCAATCATCTTCAGTCTGTGAGAGCTGGCCATTCAACAAGGGCAGGGATCAGCAAAAGAGAAGTTTCCCATTCAGTGGCATGTAGTCCAAATTGACAGACCTGTGCTGTGTCCTAGGGCTCCTTGGATGTCCAGAAGGCTCCATGTAATTATCAGTCCAGGCCTTAGTTTTCAGATGGAATTAAAGAGACTTGTTTCTAGTCTGCCATCTTGACTCTGCCCCTACTTTTGTGTTTTCTAATGTTTTTACATGGAAACCCTGGTAGCATAAGTGGTTAAGTGCTACAGCTGCTAGCCAAAAAGTTGACAGTTCACAGCCATCAGGTGTTCCTTGGAAACTTGATGGGGCAGTTCTGCTCGGTCTATAGGGTCACTGTGAGTTGGAATCGACTTGGTGGCAGTGTTTTTTTTTTTATATTTTTACATACTATATACAGTCTTTTAGTGGAACCAAAAAATGCTCTCTGAGTGGTTGGAAAGAACA
The DNA here is from genome assembly GCA_028571685.1 of Heterohyrax brucei. Lineage (NCBI taxonomy): Eukaryota > Metazoa > Chordata > Mammalia > Hyracoidea > Procaviidae > Heterohyrax > Heterohyrax brucei. Next base: position 960,751 of record CM053160.1, on the reverse strand, counting down.
TAAAAATACATTTGAAAAATTACCAATAATTCTATTACCCAGAGATAAAGAAAAATGAAGTTTTTATCTCCTGTTATTACCCATGTAATGTTTAAAAATATTTTGTTGTACTTTAAGTAAGCGTTTGCAGTCTGTCACTTTGCCGTATAAAACTGTAAACATGTAGTATTGTGTAATTCTGACTGCTCACTCCCCCCCTCTGTGACAGCACATTCCTTCTTTCTACCTTGTACTTCCCATGTCCGTTCAGCCAACTCTTGTCCCCTCCCCTCTCATCTCACCTCTAGAGAGGAGCTGCTCAGGTAGGCGTGTGTGTATATTTAAGTCAGGAAGCTGTTCTCTGCCAGCATCCTTCTGTGTCTTACGTAGTCCGTCTAATCTCTGTCTGAAGAGTTGGCTTCGGTACTGGTCTCAGCTGTGAGCTGACAGTCTGGGATCCATGTCCTCAGGGGACCCTCTGTCTGATGGGCCACCAAGTGTGGTCCTTTATTAGAGTTCCATCTCTGTTGTTCTCTCACTACACCCGGGACTTTGTGCTATGTCCCCTCTCAGGGCAGCCATTGGTGGTGGCTGGAAACCCTAGTGGTGTAGGGACTGAGAGCTGCTAACCAGAAGGCTGGCAATTCAGGTCCTCCAGGTGCTCCCTGGAAATTCTGTGGGGCAATTCTCCTCTGTCCAGTAGGGTTGCTATGAGCCAGAATTGACTCAACAGTAGTGAGGTGGGTTCTTTGGATTTTAAGGCACTATCAAGTTCTTCTAGTCTTATGTGGATGAAGTCTCTGGATCATATGACACCTTCCCTCTCCTGAGCTCGTATTTTGCTCGTATCTTTGATGTCCTTCATTCTCCTCTGCTTCAGGTGGATTAGGACCAGTTGATGCTACTTAGGTGGCCCCTTGCTAGCTTTTAAGATCACAGATGCCACTTACCAAAGTGAAACGCAGGACATTTTCTTAAAAAAAACTTGTTTATGCCACTTAGTGTAGATGTCCCATGAAACCATGGTCCCCAGGCCACTGTTGCTGCTACTCTTGTCCTTCAGAATGTTAAGCTGTATGCAGAAAACATTTGAGCCTTTGGTGTGATCCTGTTGTGCTGACCTCTCTTCTGCTAATGCTGTATTCTCGGTTCCTGTCTACTATCTAATCTCTGAATACCCTGTCCTGCCCTCCCTGCCCTTGTAACCATCAAATATTTTCTTCTGTACTTAAACTGTTTCTTAAGTCCTTATGATAATGGTCTCATACAGTATCTGTCTTGTTGCATCTGATTTCACTCAGCATAATCTCTTCCAGGTGACTCTGTGGTAAGAGATGTTTCCTGAAATAGTTGTTGGTTCTTATATTGTGTAGCCTTCCATTGCATGAATATATCATAGTTTGTTTATCCATTCATCTGTTGATGGGCACCTAGGTTGGGTCTGTCTTTCTGCTGTTGTGGACAGTGCTACAGTAAAAGTTGGCATGCACATATCTGTTCTTGTCACAGCCTTTATTTTTCTAGGATGTATTCCAAGAAGTGGGATTGCTGGATCATGAGGTATTGCCATTTTCAACTTTGTATGAAAACACCAAATTGGTTTCCAAAATGGTTGGACCGTTTTACATTCCCACCAGCAGTGTAGGAGAGTCCCAGTCTTTCCACAACCTCTGTAGCATTTATCACGTTGTGTTTTTTGGTATTAATTCCACCTTTGTTGGGGTGAGATGGTATCTCCTTGTAGTTTTGATTTGGATGTCTCTGATGGCTAGTGATTGTGAGCATCTCCTCCTGTGTCTGTTAACATCCTGGATGTCTTCTTTGGGGACGTGCATGTTCATATTTTTACCCATTTTCTTAATTGGGTTATTTGCCTTTTTCTTGTTGAGGTTTTGGAGTGTCTTGTAGATTATGGAGGTTAGACACAAGTTGAATTCATGGCAGCCAAAAATTCTTTCCCAGTCTGTAGATAATCTTTTACTCTTTTGGTGAAGTCTTTGGATTACCCATGTAATCAAACAAACAAACAGTTGGGGTCATATAGGGTTGTAATTTTAAAGAGCATTGGTACAAATGTTAAATGCTCAGCTGCTAATCGAGAAGAAGATGTTTCGATCCCCTCAGTGGCACCGTAAGTGGAAAGACCTAAAAGTTGCTCTGCTTGGAGATTAAAATCAAACGAAAGACATTGTTGTCCAGCAGATCCTAACTCCTGACAATGGTATAGGACAGGGTAGGACTGCCCCAGGGTGTTTCCCAGGAGCTCCTGGTGGACTCATACTGCCCACATTTCGGTTAAGGGTCTTAACATTTAGTCACTGCACCACCTAGGTTGTCCTAATAAATAACAGAGCCTGAGAAACCCTGTGAGGCAATTCTGCTCTGTCGTGTGGTGTCACCATGAGTCACAGTGGGTGTGATGGCACCTAATAACAGCAGGGTAATTTTATGTGCTTTTTAAGAACAACATTAGCATGATCAGGTGGCACTGAAACTTTTATAATAACGCTTTGTGTCCTTGTGTCTGAACTGTTACTTAATTTCTTGTGTTGAAACCACATGTGCCCTCAGCCAGCTGCTACAGTTAACCATCTCAGAGCCTGCCTCTCTCTGCACCTCCGCCCTGCTTCCCGGATGGCCGTGAACCCCGGGCACACTGCTTCATGTGGATGACTTTCAGCCTCAGGCACCCCACTTCACCTAGATGGTTTTGAACCCCAGGCACACCACTTCACCTACAGATGCCTCAGTGCATGTCCCTAGAACATGTGCTTTGAGTGAAAGTCTGCATCTAGATCAGTTTGTCACACAAAACCTTGCATACGTACTGCCATACAGTTCTAGCTGCTCTCCTACCCTGTGACAGCACCCTCCTTTCTACCTTGTGTTTTCCGTGTCTCCCTCCACCAGTGCCTGTCCCCCTCCACCCTCTCATCTTGCTCTGTACAGGAGCTGCTCAGTTAGCCTCATGTATCTACTGAAGCCATGAAGCACACTCTTTAGCAGTATCACTTTAGGTCTTAGAGTCTAGTCTCGTCTTTGTCTGAAGGGCTGGTGCTTCAGGAATGTTTTTTAGCTCTGGGCAAACAGAGTGTCTAGGTGTCACGTAGCCTGGGGACCATCAAGTCTGGGCTTTTAATAGAGTTCTGTGTCTGCACACTCGTTTTTCTTCTGCTGTATCAGGCACTCTGTGTTGTATTCCTTGTCAGGGCAGTTGCTGGTAGTCGGGGATCATTTAGTTCTGGTCTCATGCTGATGGAGTCTCTGGATCTCATGGCCCTTTCTGTCTCTTGGGCTCATATTTTCCTTATGTCTTTGATGTACAGGACTTATTTTTAATTTAATACAGATACAGTACCATTGTTGCAACTTAAAATAATGTATTCCTTAATGTCACCAAGCAGCTAGCCGGTGCACAAATGTCTCCCTTTTTTTTTAAATGGCTGATTTTTGTCTTGATAAGTGTTTTAAAGTTGTGTTTTAAGGCCCAGTTTATGATTCAAGTCAGTGCCTCATACAAAAACTTACACATACTTTGCTACAAGACCCTGGCTGCTCTCTCCACACTGTGATGGCACACTCTTCCTCTTCACTCAGTATTTCCTGTGCCCATTCACCTGGCTTCTGGCTCCCTTCACTTTTTCTCCCCTCTGGACAGGAGCTGCCCAGTTAGTCTCCTGTGTCTGCTGAAGCCAAGAAGCACAGACTTCACCAGTGTCATTTAGTATATCATAGACTGGCTCAGTGTGTCTGTTGGTTTATCATACTCTAGGGGCTTGTGTGTTAATTGTGATGCTGGAAGCTGTGCACTGACTGGTATTCAGATTCCAGCCTGCTCACCCATGATGGACACATTCAGCTGAGCTTCTAGGCTGAGACAGAGTAGGAAGAAGGACAAGGCAGCCTATTTCTGAAAGGAGTTTAGCCAGCAAAAACCTTATGAATAGCAGCAGAACATTGCTGAGCCTCCCAGGTTGGAAGGCACTCAGAAGATGGCTAGGGAAGAGCTGTGCCCTCAGAGTACAGTCGACCTTAATGGCATGGACGGAGTGAAGGTTTTGGGACTTTGATTTGGTGATGTGGCATGATTCAAAAAGAAGAAACAGCAGCAAACATCCATCAATAACTGGAATGTGGAATGTACGAATTATGAATCTAGGAAAATTGGAAGTCATCAAAAATGAAATGGAATGCGTAACCATTGATATTCTGGGCATTAACCGAGGTGGACTGCTGTGGGCCATTTTGAATCACACAGTCATATATTCTACAGTGCTAGGAGTGACAGCTTGAAAAGCAGTGGTATTGCATTCAGTGTTAAGAAAGGACATTTCAGGATCTGTCCTGAAGTACAGTGCTGTCAGTGAAAGGGTAATATCGATACTGTTACAAAGAAGACAAGGTAATACACTGTTATTTGAGTTTATGCGCTAATCAGTAAGGCCAAAGATGAAGAAATTGAAGATTTTTTTTCAGCTTGTGCAGTCTGAAATTGATAAAGCAAACAATTAGGATGCATGGGTAATTACTGGTAATTGGAATGCAAAAGTTGGGATCAGCTCATCTAGGCCTTGTTGATTGAAACTGTGCTGTAGAGTGTGTGAAAGAAGCTTGCAAGACTAACGACTTCCTCGTTGCACATACCTTTTTTCACTGACATAAAGTCCAGTATTCATCTAGACCTCACCAAATGGAATACACAGAAATCAAATTGATTACATCTGTGGAAAGAGATGATGGAAGATCCAGTATCATGAGGCTCAACAAGGTCAATGCCATTTGTGGCACAGACCATCAGTCACTCACATGCAAGTGAGATTGAAACTGAAGGAAGTTAGAAAAAGTCCACAAGATGCAAAATATTTCCTTGGGTATGTTCTACCTGAGTTTAGAGACCATCTGAAAAGAATAGATTTGATGTGTTGAACATTGACTGAAGACCAGATGAGTTGTGGAATGACTTCAAGGCCATCATACATGAAGAAAGCAAGAAGTCATTAAAAAACAAGAAAGAAGAAAAATACCAATGTAGATGTCAGAAGAGACTCTGAAGGTTGTTCTTGAACATTGAGTAGCTAAAGCAAAAGGAAAAAGATGAAATAGAGAATGGAAAAAAATTTTCACAGGGTTGCTCAAGAAGACAAAGTATTAAAATGACACATGCTAAGAGCTGGAGACAGAAAACTCAAAGGGAAGAACATCAGCATTTCTCAAGCTGAAAGAACTGAAGTAAAAAGTCAAGCCTCAAGTTGCAGTAGTGGAGGATTCTACAAGGAAAATATTAAACAGTGGAAGAAGCGTCCAAAGAAGGTGGAAGAAATACAGAGAGTCATCATGTGAAAAAGACTTGGTCAGTAATCAGCCACTTCAGGAGGTAGCATGTGATCCGGAACTGATGGTACTGAAGGAAGAAGTTGAAACTGCTTTGAAGGCATTTTTGAAAAACGAAGCTCCAGAAATTAAGACATTTCAACAAACGGACGCAGCACTTGAAGCACTCACTCATCTAGGCCAAGAAATTTGGAGGACAGCTACTTGGCCAGCCACCTGGAATAGATCCTTATTTATGCTTGTTCTCAAGAAAGTCGATCCAGTCAAATGCAGAAATTTTAGAGAAGTATTTGTGTGAGTCAGCTAGTACTACTCTAACAGAAACACCACAGAGTGTCTGGCTTTAATATGGGAAGGTTTATTCTCACACAGTCCGGTAGTCTACAAGTCCAAATTCAGGATGTCCGCTCCAGGGGAAGGATTTCCTCCTCGTGGTCTCTGGAGGAAAGTCCGGTATTGTATTAGTCTTTGTCCAGGGAGCGTCTTGGTGCAAGAACCTCAGGTCTGAAGGATGCGCACTTCTCCCGGTGCTACTTTCTTGGTGGTGTGAGGTTCCCAATTCTCTGCCTGCTTCTCATTCCTTTTTATCTCTTGTAGGACGAAAGGATTAAGGGCGGTGCAAGCCATGCTCCAGGGAAACTCCCTTTACAGTGGAGCAGGGAGGTAGGCCTATGAAGGGACTTACAGTCCCACCCTAATCCTTTAACATACAGCACAGGAAAAATCTCAAAATGGAGGACAGTCACAAAATATTGGAATCATGGCTCAGCCACACGGCTACACCTGTTTTGGGAGGGACAGAATTCAATCCATGACATTCCACCCTTTGGCACCCCAAATATCACATGTTTGAAACGTGTAACACATTTATCCCATATGATAGAAGTCTGAAATCAGTTCTAAGTCCAAAGTTCCCTTTATGTCTGTGAAACCTGGAATATAGGCTGTTTGCTTCCAAAGCAGAACAGGCACAAGTTAGACATTCTGCAAATAGGAGAAATCGTAGGGAAAGAAGGCATTAACAGGCAACAGGCAAAGCAGCAGAACACATTACGTTAGCCCTCAAAGCTTTGGAAGTAATCTGCTTTCTGAGATATTTTACACAGTGGCCCTGCCCGCCAAACTCTAGGTATTGGCCACACTCTGGATTCTAGTGGAATCAGCCTTGTGCTACAGCTCTGCCTTAAGACCCACTTGGACAGAAATTGTGCCCCACTGGCTTTAGGTGCACCCTAAGCCCAAATGAGTGGCAGTTCCACGCTTACAAACACAGCTGTGGTTCTACCCTTTCAAACCCCTGAGGTCATGGCCATACCATTTGAGACTGACAAAGCTGAGCTTCTTATGCTCTTTGTCTCTTTAGCTTCTGCTTCTATGTCCGCATGGCCCCGGCCTCAGGCCCACATTTGCCCTGCTGGGTCAACTGTTCCAAAGCTCTGTAGCTTTACAGATTCAAGTGCCTAGAGGCACCACACTCTTGCTGGAAAGCACCCTGCACAAAGGCACTCAGCTGTCTCCCTCTGTGGGTCAGCAAGGCTAGCTTCACCCGTTCAAGTGCCCGGAGGCACCCCATTCCTCGAGGAAAACTCTGTGCACAGGCGCTTAGCTCTGCTGGTCCTCTGCTGCTCGATTCTCACCATCTGCACCTTCTTCAGTGTTAACAGTTCTCCTCGGTTCCTTCTATCCATTCACAGTTTCAGAGTGGCTTCCACATTTTAGGTATTTGTTAGAGCAGCACCCTGCTCTCATGGTACCAAATTCTGTTTTAGTCACCTGGTGCTGCTCTAACAGAAATACCACAGAGTGGATGGCTTTAACAAAGGAAAGTTTATTCTTACACAGTCCGGTAGGCCACAAGTCCAAATTTGGGATGTCTACTCCAGAGGAAGGCTTTCCCCCTTGTTGGCTCTGGAGGAAAGTCAGGTATTCATCAGTCTGTGTCCAGGGAGCGTCTTGGCTCAGGAACCTCTCTGATCTGAAGGACGCGCTCTTCTCCCAGTGCTACTTTCTTGATGATATGAGTCTCCCAGTTCTCTGCTTGCTTCTCTTTCCTTTTATCTCTTGCAGGAAGAAAGGATTAAAGGTGGTGCAAGCCACACTCCAGGGAAACTCCCTCTACAGTGGAGTAGGGAGGTAAACCTGTGAAGGAGTTTACAGTCCCACACTAATCCTTTAGCATGAAGCATAGGAAGATCACAAAATGGAGGACAGTCCCAAAATACTGGGAATCACAGCCCAACCACATGGCTACACATATTTTTAGGTGGACACAATTCAATCCATGACAGTATTAATATCACATGCAAGTAAAATTTTGCTGAAGATCACTCAGAAGTGGCTGCAGCAGAATATTAACAGAGAACTGCCAGAAATTGAGGCCAGATTCACAAGAGGGTATGGAACCAGGGATATCATTGCTGATGTCAGGTGGATCTTGACTGAAAGCAGAGAGCACCAGAAAGATGTTTACCTGTGTTTCCTTGACTGTGCAGAGGGATTCGACTGTGTGGATTGTAATAGATGGCAGAGAATGGGAATTCCAAAACACTGAATTGTGCTCGTGAAGAATGTGTACTTGAATCAGTTGTACAGAGGCAGTTGTGTGAACAGAATAAGGGGACAATGCATGGTTTAAATTTAGGAAAGGTGTGCCTCAGGGTTGTGTTATTTCACCTTACCTTTTCAACCTGTATGCTGAGCAAATACTCGGAGAAACTGGAGTATATGCAGAAAAGCGAGGTGTCTGGATTAGAGGAATCCACGTTAACAGCGTGTGTTATGCAGGTGACACAATCTTGCTTGCTGGAAGAGGATTTGAAACCCTGATGAAGATCAAAGACTACAGCTTTCAGTGTGGGATGCATCTCAATATCAAGAAAACAAAAGTCTTCACAAGTGGACTGGTAAGCAACATCATGATAAATGGAGAAAAGATTGAGGTGGTCAGGGATTTCATTTTACGTAGTTCTACAGTCAACACCCAGGCAAGCACTAGTCAAAAATAAAAAGATGCATTGTATCGGGAAAATGTACTGCAAAGGACCACTTAAAAAGTGTTGAAAAGTAAGATGTCACTTGAGGACTAAGGTGTGCCTGACCCAAGCCATGGTATTTTCAGTTGCATCATACGCATGTAAAAGCTGGATGATGAATAAGACAGAAAAATTGATGCTTTTGAATTGTAGTGTTGGAGAAGAATGTTGAATGTTCCATGGACTGCCAAAAGAACCAACAGATCTGTTCTGGAAGAAGTACATCCAGAGTGTTCCTTGGAAGCAAAGATGGCAAGATTATGCCTTATCATAACTTTGGACATGTTGTAAGGAGGGATCAGTCCATGGAGAAGGACTGGTGGAGGGCCAATGGAAAACAGGAAGACCTTCAATGAGATGAATTGACACAGTGGCTGTAACAATGGGCTTAAGCATAAAATGCTTGTGGACATGGCACAAGACAGGTGGTGTTTCATAGAGGGTCGCTGGGAGTTGGAGCCACCTCAATGGCACCTACTGCAAACAGCTGCTGGTGGGCCCTGCAGAGGCTCCCCTGTGCTGGGGCCCTGTCAACAGTCTTGACTGGATCTGTTGTTGCTTCCTGTGTCCTGACTGTGTGTGTGTCCCCACATGCTCCAAGTGTGTATCTCAGGCTGAGTCTTCCCCTCAAACACAAGCTTTCCACGTCTCAGTCCTGCTGCCCACAGGCAGTCTGTCCTGCTGCAGGAAAAGACTATTCTAGCTGTTCGGTTGCTCAGGTCATGACCCTTGTGGTGACCCCTGGCTGTATGTCTCATTTCCTAAACCCGGAGTTCGGCCAGCCCTCACTGTCTGCACAGTCCCATTTCTGTGACTTCGTGACTGGTCTGATGCTTAGGCCAGCCAGGCTTCTGTGGCTTGCTCTCCGCAGAGCGGCCAGGGTGAGGTCTTGAAAGCATCTTTGTCAGAATCCTTTGCAGTTTCTCATCTCCCTTGCCCTCATTGGGGGAAAAATCGTCCTTGTGTGGTTTACAGAGTCCTTAGGGAGTGGGTCTGGCTGCCTCTCTGACCTGATTTCCCAGTCGTCTGCTGCTTGTCCCCTCGCTGCTGGGGTGTACCTCTGACACTGTGTCTCCCCTGCAGCAGGCTTCAGGAGGCCCCCCCCGGCCCCTCATCTGGTAGGGCAGCGTGCCTGCAGTGCTCTGACAGGCTGCTGTCCCCTGTCTCATCTAGCCGTCTCCTTGTGCCTGGCGTCTGGCGTCTGCTGGTTTGCTCCCTGCCCAACGGGTGACATGCACCCCTCCCGCTGCAGTGCCAGCTGTGTGAGCCGGGCCTTTTACACGGGTTGCGTGTGGTGACTTGGTGGGCAACAGCCTCGGGTTCTGTCCACCTTTTGCTTAAATGTCACATAGTACACTTCAGTCTGCAGCTACATGGCTTCCTTCATTTCTGGAAAATTCTCAGCTGTGATCCTTTCAAGGTACTCTCTTCATGCTCATTGGCCTCTCCTGAAGCGACCCCCAGATGTCTCTCAGCTTCTTTGCTTCCCTCCATGGTGCTTGGTTTTCTCCTGGACTTCCCACTTCTGTCTGTCTCTGTGAAGACTGACTGATTTACTCAGTTCCCTCATCCAGAGCCAACTCTTCACCAACTGTCTCTTTAACTATGTGCAGTTTACTGTTTCTCCCATCTGGTAAACTTTTTACAGAAGGTGTTTTGTTTTAACATTTTTGGTTGATTGGTTGTTCCCTGTTTTTTTTTTTTTTATTGTGGTAAATTTTGCATGCCCACCTGTCTGCAGCTCCATCTGCTCTCCTCACCCAGTGACAGCACATTCCTCCTTTTCACTCTGTATCTCTGAGACCATCTTTACAAGCACCTGTCCCCTCCTCTCCACTCTCTTCTCTTCCTGTCTAGAAAGAAACCCGTAGGACAGCCCTCTGTAACTGTATAGAATTATGAAGTACGTACACCATATGATCACACTGTGTCCTCAAGTCCAGTCCATTCTTGTCTAAAGAGTAAACGTCAGTACTGGTTTCCCGTCAAGGGCAACAGCAGGTTTAGGGGCCATATTCCCAGGGGACCTTCTAATCTGTTGGGCAGTCAATTCTGGTCTTTTAGTAGCATTCTTGTGCTGCACACATCTTTTTTTTTTTTTAAATTGTGAGTGAGAACAATTTTATACTCTATATCATGTTGCTGTATAATACCCAGAACTCTCACCTCTATTTTATTCTAGCTGCCACCCCCCTCTCCCCTGCCAGCATGACAGCACGATTCCCCTTTTGTTTGGAACTTCCTGTGATCTTTTGGTAAAGGTCTGGCCCTCCTCACCCAATCAAGTCAGCTCCAGCAAAGTGTCCCTCAGACAACCCCATGTACATTTTTAAAGATTTGCTCACCTCTGGTATCACTGTCTGATTTCTGTGGTCCAGGTCAGTCTTTGTCTGGGGAGCTGGCCCCGATGCTGGATGCATTTTGGGGTTAGAGAGTCCAGGGGCCATGCTCCCAGAGGGTCCTCTGCTCAGAAGGACCCTCAGGTGTACACTTCTTTCTTGTGTTGCCTCAGGGACTCTACATTGTGTCCCCCATCATGGCTGCCCTTGGTGGTGGCCAGGTACCATCTGGTTCTTCTGTTTTCATGTTGCTGCAGTCTCCCATTCATATGGGTCCTTCTATCTCCTGGGCTCTTTTTCCCTCATGTCTTTGTTGTTCTTGGTGATCGTCTGTTCTGGCAGAGTTGGGACTATTTGGTGTACCTCAGATGACAACTTGCTAGGTTTTAAGACCCCAGATGCCACTCACTGATACGGGATGCAGAAGACTGTTAGTAAAAGACTGGTTATGCCAGTTAGCCTCAGTGTCCCCTGAAAACAGGGTCCCCAGGCTCCTGCGTCTGATACTCTATCCTTTGAAATATTGGACTGAGTTTAGAAAATCTTTCAGTTTACGGTGTAGGCCAGTTATGCTGGCCTGCTCTCTACTGCATGTGGTCACTGCTTTCACCCAGAGAAGTCTCTGTCAACTCTCTAGTCTAGGAACATCCCTCTCCCTTCCTCCCCACCCTTATAGCCATCAGAGTCTTCTGTACGTAAGTCTGTTTTTCAGTCTTTATAGCAGGTCTCATACAAAACTTGTCCTTTGTCAGTAGTGATTTCATTCAGCATAATGTCTTCCTGTTGAAACCAGATTATGAGATGCTTCCTAAAATCATCATGGTTCTTCATCATTGCATTGTGTTCCACTGTGCATATATTACCATAGTTTATCAGTTTGTCTGTTGATGAGCACCTAGATTGATTCCATCTTTTTGCTATTGTGGACAACGCTGCAGTAAGCATTCATGTATGTGTATCTGTTCATGTGACCACCGTATTCTGTGGGATATATTCTGAGCAGTGGGATTGCTGGATCACGTGATATTTCTATTTCGAGCTTTGTAAGGAAGTGCCAAGTTGCTTTCCAAAGAGGTTGTACCATTTTGCAGTCCCACCAGCAGTGTAGGAGAGTTCCAGTCTCTTCACAGCCTGTCCAGCATTTGTTGTTTTGTGGTTTTTGGATTATTGCCAACCTTGTTGGGGTGGGATGATATCTCATTGTAGTTTTGATTTGGATTTCTGTAATAGCTAATGACTGTGAGCATTTCCTCATGTCTTTTGTCTCTGGATGTCTTCTTGGTGAAGTGTCTGCCGATCTCCTTTACCCGTTGCTTAATTGGGTTGTTTACCTTTTTCTTTTTGACATTTTGCAGAACCTTGTAGATTATAGAGATTAGATGTCGATCTGACATGTAGTTGCCAAATATTTTTTCCCATTCTGTAGGTGGTCTTTTGACTCTTCGATAGTCTTTGGATGAGTATAAGTGTTTGATTCTTATTAGTTCCCATTTATCTGTTTTTTTTTCCTTCTGTTGTTCGCACATTGTTGGTCAGTTTGTGGTCTGTCTAATCCGTGTATTAAAATTTCCATTGTTGACTTTATTTTTTCTTGCATGGTCTTTATCATTTTAGGTTTGGTATATAGGTCTTTGGTCCATTTTGAGTTAGTTTTTGTGTAAAGTGTGAGATACGGGTCTTGTTTCAGGTTTTTGCAGATGGGTATCCAATTTTGCCAACACCTTTGGTTTGGGATTGTTTTTATACCCTGGTTTATGACCTCTGGGCCTTTGTTGAATATCTACTGTTTGTAAGAGGGTGGTAACATGGGATCTCAGTTCTGTTCCATTGGTCTCTCTGTCTCTTTCTGTACCAGTACCAGGCTGTTTTGATTACCGTGGCAGTGTAGTAGGTTCTAAGGTTTTAGGTAGTTGAGGCGTCCCATTGTGTTCCTCTTCTTCAGTAGTGCTTTACTTACCCAGGGTTTCTTCCCTTTCCAAACAAATTTGGTGATTTGTTTTTTCTCCATCTCATTAAAAAATGACACTGGAATTGGTATTGAGATTGCATTGTGTATGTAGATCACTTTGGGTAAAATAGACATTTTCGCAATGCCAAGTCTTCCTATCTATGAGCAAGGTAGGTTTCTCCACTTATGTAAATCTCTTTTGCTTTCTTACAGTGAGGTCTTAACAATTTTCTCTGTATAGGTCTCTTATTTCTCTGGTTAGATTTATTCCTAGGTATTTTATCTTAGGGGCTGTAGGAAATGGTATTGATTTGATGATTTCCTCTTTGATGATCTCTTTGTTGGTGTGACGGAATCCTACTGATTTACTTATGTTTATGTTACGTGTTGATACTTTGTTGAACTCTTCTATTAGTTCCAGTAGTTTATTTATAGATTCTTTAGGGTTCTCTTTGTGTACAATCATATCATCTGCAAATAGGGATATTTTGACTTCTTCTTTGCCAGTGTGGATGCCCTTTATTTCTTTGTCTTGTCTGATTGCTGTGGCCAGAACCTCTAGCACAGTGTTGAATAAAAGTGATGACAGTGTGCATCCTTGTCTAGTTCCTGTTCTCGGGGGGGATTCTTTCAGTTTCTCTGCGTTCAGGATGATATAGGCAGTTGGCTTTGAATGGATGCCCCTTATTGCATTGAGGAACTTCCCTTCTGTTCCTATTTTGCAGATAGTTTCTAACATGAATGAGTGTTGGATTTTGTCAGATGTGTTTTCTGCATCAATGGACAAAATCAGGTGATTCTTATCCTTAGTGTTATTTATATGGTTGATCCCATTAATTGTTTTTCTAATGTTGAACCAGCCTTGCATCCTTGGTTTGCATCCATGAGGAATTATTTTTTTGATATGTTGTTGACTTCTGTTGGCAAGGATTTTGTTGAAGATTTTTGAATCTGTGTTCATGAGTGATATTGATCTGTAATTTTCTTTTTTTGTGGGATCTTTCCCTGGCTCTGGTATCAAGGTTATGCTGGCTTCATAGAATGAATTTGGGAATATTTTGTAATTTTCTGTGCTGTGAAATAGCCTCGGTAATACTGGAATTAACTCCTCTCTAAAAGTTTGTTAGAATTCTCTGGTGAAGCCTTCTGGGCCAATATGGTTTTTGGTTGGTAGTTTTTTGATTACTTTTTCAATCTCTTCCTTTTTGATGGGTCGCCATGAGTCAGATCTGACTCGAAGGCACTTGGCTTATTAAGTTCTACTTTTCCCTGTGATAATTTTGGTAGGTATTGTGAGTCTAGAAATTTGTCTGTTTCCTCTAAGTTTTCACATCTGTTAGAGTACTTTTTTTTTTTTTTTGTAGTATTCTGTTATGGTACTTTTAATTTGGGTTCAGTGTATTGTGACATCTCCCATCTCATTTCTTATTCAGGTTATTTCTTTCCTTTCCTGTTTTTCTTTTGTAAGTTTAGCCAGTGGTTTATCAGTTTTGTTGATCTTTTTTATAAAGCCAGCTTTTGGTTTTGTTAATTCTTTCAGTAGTTTTTCTGTTCTCTAGTTCATTTAGTTCTGCTCTAATCTTTATAATCTGTTTTCTTCTAGTGACTGTGTGGTTCTTTTGTTGCTCTCTTTCTGCTTCTTCAGGTTGTAGGGTTAACTCTTTGGTTTAGGCCCTTTCCTCATTCCAGATGTGTGCATTTGTAGAGATAAATTGACTTCTGAATACGACTTTTGTTGTATCCCATAGATTCTTGTAGCATGTGTTTTCATTCTTATTTGAGTCCACAAATTTCTTTGTTGCATCTTTGATTGCTGCCACAACCCATGGGTTTTCAAGCAAGGTGTTGTTCAGTTTACATGAGTTCAAATTTCTCCCTGTATTTTTTCTGCTATTGATTTCAACTTTTGTGGCTTTATGGTCTGAGAAGATGCTTTGCAATAATTCAGTGGTTTGGATTTTGTTGAGACTTACTGTATAATACATGACCTGTTTTAGTGGCTCTTCCATGTGCATTGGAAAAGAAAGTGTATGTATCTGTTGTTGGGTGAAAAGTTCTGTATCTGTCAATGAGGTCTTATTGGTTCATTATTACAGTAGGATCTTCTGTATCTTTACTGAGGTTTTTTTCTGGGGAATGATTTATCCGTTGCTGAAAGTGGAGTTTGAAGTCTACCATTATCATGGAGTGATACCTCATTTTTCAGCATAGTCAGTGTTTGTTTGATGTATTTAAATGCTGTAGTATTACCAAACCAAACCAAACTCAGTGCCATCGAGTCAATTCTGACTCGTAGTGACCCTTTGTAGGTCAGAGTAGAACTGCCCTGTAGAGTTTCTAAGGAGCACAGGGTGGGTTTGAACTGTCCATCTTTCAGTTAGCAGATGCAGCATTTACCCACTGTGCTGCCATGGTTTCCACGGCAGCATGGGGTGCACGAATATTTAATATTGCTCTGTCCTGTGTAAACCCCGGCAGCGCGGTGGGTTAGGTGCTCAGTGGGCTGAGCCTGTGACGCATCTCAGTGAAGGGGGTACATGTGTCACTGCGGTGTTCTCCAGCCGCTCCTGTTGTGAAAGCTGCTTTTCTGCTGAGAGAGGTGTTGACCAGCCGCAGCTGACAGCAGCTGGGTCCTCTGGGGTGGCAGGCCCTCACCTCAGGCAGACAGAGATGGCACCTCATAGGCTGTCCCCAGATGGTATGACGTGGCTCAAGGAAGGAAGGAGTTAGGGCAGTGTCGCACTTGGCTCCCAGCCCTCACTATGTTTTCTAGGTACTCGTCTTAAAAATAGCTTTCTGTTGGGAGAAGCTCTTTGCTGACAGTCACTGTTGGTCAGCGTGGAATTTTGCCCCAGGAGAGACCTCAGCTGTGGCTAACTCCACCTGTCAGCTGACCAAGAAGGCATCCAGCCTGAGCCACCTCTCAGGCAGTGAGTGCAGCTCAGAGAAGAGAAGCCAGACGGGCTCTGGTACCTTCAGTGCCCAACTGCTGTTGGGGTCTCTAGATGTGGCTCTCAGAAGCACAGTCTCTACTGTGGGACAGACTGTTTACTTAAGCACTGGAGTTCAGCATAGTAGCTGGCTTGTGCCCGGCTCAAAGGCTCGGCAGTCCCAGCCCAGCCTCCCAGTTAACAGAGAAAGTATCAGCACCTGTAATCCTCTCAAATGATACACCGGCGAAGCAGGACTCAGTGTGCTGCCCCCTCGCCTCCAGCAGCGGTAGTTGCCCCCGTCCTGTTGCCCAGTCCAGTCTCACAGCCCGACTACGCCGGATCGTGGCTCTCCCGGATGTCCACAATGCTACATTCAGTTGTTTTCTAGACTTTAGTTGACAGAGGGAGTTGAGAAGCTGGGTTATCTAGACTGCCATCTTGGCCCCGCCCCCTCGGCTCCCTGTTCTGGACTCACCATTGCCCCTTCTTGTCTTACGATGTGTTTCTTGTCTGCGATTTTTCAAGAACTCCATCAACGTTTTGCCAGCATTCTTCTAGAATGTCTGTTTCTGCCATGTAGATCTTCCTGTTGTGGACTCATTTGTGTTTATTTTTGTTTCCGTGTTTATGTTGGATGAGAATTGATTTTCTTCTCTGTCAGGGAGTTTGTGGTTGCCCAGCCCTGCCTTGTGGGCTCCCCAACTGGAGATAGGTCATACTGTTCTTGTTGGAGCTCCACAGTCCAGGGCCAGGGCCCTCCCTGCCTGCTTGCTGCAGTCGTGTGCTGCTTCCTCCTTCCACGCGGGCAGGAGCTGGTTGCTGGCGGCAGCCTGCAGTAGGTGGCGCAGCTGGTCCGGCCTCCTTTAGCACGTGAGGGAGAAGAGCCCTAGTCCTTGGGTCTCCTCGGGAACCTGGCTCTGGCTGTCGGGTGCAGTGGAGAGATTCTGTCCCCGTGGCCTTTAGAAGTTGAAACCCTGGTCCTTTAGGCTTCCTTCTGGACCCAGCATCCTTTAAGCCACTCGTCTCACCCCAGCTGTGGTTTCTACTTTATTTCTAGTTCACAGAAGCATTCCTCCTCTTCTGGTGTGTTACGATTGTGAAGACAATTTTAGAGTAATTTGTGTTTGGAGTGGAAGAGATTTACGTTTCCTTACTTTGCCATTTTATTTAGCTGTTTTTTTTTTTTTTTTAAATCTAGTAGTATCCACTTTTTGGGTGAACATTTCTGAGAATTTTAACAAATGCACAAGGTTGTATCGTTCTCACCCCGCCCAGGACGCAGAGCAGTGTAAGCCGGCATATGACCTTGTGTGCCACTCTGCCGTCACTTCCCCACTACCCGCCCCCCCGTCTGTCATCTCAGAGTGTCCTGTGAGAGGAATCCTGAGTGTGGGGCCTGCTGAGCTGCCTGGAGCAGCCCTGAGACTGGTTACAGACAGCTGAAGGAGGGACTGCCCAGAGTGAGAGCCCCATAGTTCCCCAACTTTTCTCCAGTTGTTCTTTTCTTCTTGAGATTGCCTTAGTTAACCTAGAGCTGCTGTCACAGGAATACTGCAGCGGGTGGCGTCTCAGTCACCTAGAGCTGCTGTCACAGAAACACCGCAGTGGACGGTGTGTCAGTCACCTAGTGCTGCTGTCACAGAAACACCGCAGTGGACGGTGTGTCAGTCACCTAGTGCTGCTGTCACAGAAACACCGCAGTGGACGGTGTGTCAGTCACCTAGTGCTGCTGTAACAGAAAGACCATTAGTGGATGGTGTCTTAGTCATCCAGTGCTGTTGCAATAGAGATAAGCACACATTGGATGACTTTAACAAGGAGAAAAGGATTGTTTTGTAGTCTAGTAGGCTAGAATTCCAAATTCAGGGTATCAGCTTAAGGACAGTTGTTGCGTCTGTGTTGACTTTGGAAGAAGGTCCTTGTCATTAATCTTGGCCTGGACTAGGAGATTTTTTGAACCCTGGTGGCACAGTGGTTAAGTGCTACAGCTGCTAACCAGAAGACTGGCAGTTCAGCTCTGCCGGGCACTCCTTGGAAACTGTCGGGCAGTTCTGCTCGGTCTGCAGAGTCACTGTGAGTGGGAACTGACTTGACAGCAGTGGGCGTAGTTGTTGGTTGCGAGCCTCTGCAGGTGGGAACTCCGGTCCGGAGGACAGGCTGCTCCCGGCACCGCTTTCTTGGTGGTGTGAGTCCCTGACTCTGCTTCTCTTCCTTTTTATCTCTTATAAGGTAAAAGGTGATACAGGTCACATCCCTGGGACACTCCTTCATGCTGGGTCAGGGATGTGGCCTGAGTGGGCATGTCACATCCCGCGCTGATCCTCTGTGACTACAGGCAGATTTTGCAGTTATAACACACTGGAAAATCAGCCACACAGTGTTAGGGATCACGGCCTAACCATGACACGTTTGGGGGGGACACATTTCAGTCTATGACATGACCTTCTCTGTGAGCCTTGGTGTCTGACTGTCTGACACGTTGCTGATAGTCGGCTCCAGGACAGCCTTCCCGCGATGTTTCCCAGCTCCTGAAATGCTCTGGACCCCTGGAGGGCAGGGACTGTCCTGCCCCAGCTATGTGCCCTCCTGCAGCCTCTGGCACTCCGCCACGGTCAGGGCCTCTGTTGGCAGCTCACAGGGACTGTGCTGCGCAGCTGTGGCCAGAGGTGTCGGACATTGCTGGGCAGACAGTGCTTGGCCAGTTGGATTCCCAGGATGCAGGGACTGGCTGCACTGTTGTCCACTTTCTGGTTTTTCAGGGTGTTCCCAGGCCATGCGTGGGTGCCTGGGGCAGGAGCTGGCTGTCTGCTGGGGTAGATGGAGGAATGCAGAGTGGGACGTGCTCAGTGGGATGTAGCACTCAGCAAGGACAGCGGACCCACTCTGGGAAACCCTGGTGGCATAGTGGTTAAGTGCTGCGTCTGCTTACCAGAACATCAGCAGTTGGAGTCTGCCGGGCGCTCCTCGGGGACTCCGTGGGGCAATTCTCCTGTGTTGTGGAGGGTGGCTCTGGGCTGTAACTGACGGCCGTGGCCCCCAGGCAGACTGGCACACGGAGGGCTGTGAGCCGGGCCCTGTCGCCTTCTCAGGCCCTGGCTCTGTGCTCACGGCCCGCTCGGCCCTGAACAGCGCCCTTCCTGGAGCAGCAGCAGGGCCTGCTCCACAGACGAGGGCTGTGGGCTCCCGATACAGTTCATGCGGTGCCTCAACCGGGAGGCTGGCCTGACACCGTCCGGTGAACGCCACTGACCGTCACCACAGCAGTCGCTGCCCAGGGCCCCCTCCGGTCGGGCCTGGCCCGTGCCTGGGGTCTGGGAGTGACCGAGAGGGCCCCTTCCTCCTCACCTGCACTGCAGGAGGGTTCAGCTGGCTGTCTTTGTGTGCGCGTTTGTCTGGTAGGGCTCCTAGGTGCTCTGCATGAGAGCACACGCCTGCAGTGGCTTTTCAGGGCTGCCCAGTGCTGACTGTGTCTGCCTTCAGTAACTTGATTTTTGCTCTGATTTTCTCAGGACAACGTTTACTTGGATAGAAAAGGGGGGTGACGATGCACCATGGTGGTGGCCCCCCGAGCGCCCAGCACCAGCTGCAGCGATCCCGCTCCCTCACTGGCGGCAGTGAGGCCGAGGAGCAGCAGCCCCACTCCAGTCTGCCCCAGTCCCCAGCCACGGCCTTCGCCCCGTCGGCCAGCCCGTCTGCACCCCAGTCGCCCGGGTACCAGATCCAGCAGCTGATGAGCAGGAGCCCGGCGGCTGGGCAGAATGTCAACATCACGCTGCAGAATGTGGGGCCGGTCGTGGGAGGTGGCCCACAGATCACACTGGCGCCCTTGCCGCTGCCCAGCCCCACCTCGCCAGGCTTCCAGTTCGGCACTCAGCAGAGGCGGTTTGAGCACGGCTCTCCGTCCTACATCCAGGTCACCTCTCCGCTCTCCCAGCAGGTGCAGACCCAGAGCCCCACCCAGCCCAGCCCCGGGCCAGCTCAGGCCCTGTCTGGCGTGCGGGCGGGCGCCTCGGGCCCAGGGCTGGGCCTGTGCAGCAGCAGCCCCACGGGGGGGTTTGTGGACGCCAGCGTGCTGGTGCGGCAGATCAACCTCAGCCCTTCCAGTGGGGGGCACTTTGTGTTTCAGGAGGGGGCCGGCCTCAGCCAGCTGGCCCAGGGCGCCCCAGTGCAGCTGCAGCACGCAGGTGCGCCCATGGCCGTGCGGGAGCGGAGACTGTCGCAGCCTCACGCGCAGCCCGGAGGCACCATCCACCACCTGGGGCCCCAGAGCCCTGCCGCGGGGGGCACGAGCATGCCGCCCCTGGCCAGCCCTGGGCACCTGGCCGCGGCCAGCCTGCCCCCCCAGATCAGCAGCCTGATCCAGGGGCAGCTGATGCAGCAGCAGGTGCTGCAGGGGCCGCCGCTGGGCCGGCCCCTGGGCTTCGAGAGGACGCCCGGCGTGCTGCTGCCTGGCGGGGGCGGTCCCGCGGCCTTCGGCATGGCGTCCCCGCCCCCGCCCACCAGCCCCTCCAGGACCTCGGGGCCAGCTGGTCTGTCCAGCCTTCCGCTCGCCTCTGCCATCGGCCCGGGAGTGAGGAAGGCACCCAAGAAGCTGGAGGAGATCCCCCCGGCGTCCCCGGAACTGGCCCAGATGAGGAAGCAGTGCCTGGACCACCACTACAGAGAGATGGGGCTGCTCAGGGAGACCTTCCAGGAGTGTTTGATTGAGCTGTTTTTCCTGCAACATTTCCAAGGGAACATGATGGATTTTTTAGCGTTTAAGAAGAAACATTATGCCCCACTGCAAGCGTACCTTAAACAGAATGACCTGGACATTGAGGAAGAGGAGGAAGAGGAAGAGGAGGAGGAAAAGTCAGAGGTCATCAATGATGAGGTACGTGATCCGTAGTTTAATCACCTAGAGGATGAGTGCTAAGCAGAGCAGGGTCCGTGCAGCTACAGGACCGGAGACAAGAGCTCGCCAATGACTGGGCTGTTTTTAGGGTTTCAGTCTCTTAAGAGCCCACAGTTCAAAGGGAGGAGTGCGTTTTAAGCCGTTTCCTTCATGGAAAGCAGGGTCTGTCACAGGAGAGCAGTGCTGGGAGGACGAGGAGCCCTGCTGCTGTGATTAATGGTTGTTGAAAACCCAAGTGTTATTGTTTAGAACTGAGCACTCATCTAGGCACAGAGGGTGAATCTGGTGTGATCCCTGCCTCTCCCCGTCAGTCTGGGTGCCTAGGGATTGGATGAAACTTTGACAGTGAGCACAGGACCAGGTGTGGAAGCTCCGAGAAGGTTCTCCAGAAGCCCGAGGTGAACTTTTAGCCCCATTCACCTGCTGCTCTGGGTTCACGTTTTAGATGAATCTGCTCAGGAAAACCTTGTAAACATTGCTTCTAAATAAGGGGTGTAAATCTCGAACCTTTTGTGGTACACTAGCTGTAATCCTAAATTACTAGATCTGTTTATGTAGGACCTGTCATGTATAAAATCTGGTTGTTGTGTGACTCAAATATGGCAAAACAACAGCAAAACACACACAAACAACAGCATTTGGGATTTTTTTCAGTTTTGAGGTGTAGTCTTGGGTTTGCACCAGCTCTCAGAGTCAACACTCCTGTGCACACCTGCTAGGTGATAGTCACAGTAGAATCTCCTCAGGCAGTGCACTTTTGGGGAGCTGAAATAGGTGTTTCATAGCTCCTCTCTTTGAGGCTGGTTACTTCTGGGGAATCCCTGAAGTGTTCTTACTATCCTCCCTGAGAAAGTGAGCCACGGGAGCAGGTGGGGCCCGTTGTCCTGTAGTGCACTGTGTGTGTGCCCATGTGTCCTGTGGTGCACACTGTGTTGGTGGGGCCCGTCTTGTGGGGTGACACAGCCAGCCCCTGTCCTGCAAAGACATCAGCGTTTGGTGAACAAGAGCGAGTCTCTGCTTCGGCCGCCCTTACGTGGTGTTTGTGGACGTATCTGTGTGGCTTTGCCATTTATGTTTTCTTCAGTGCTGTGCCAGGATGGACCATTTTTCTGTTTCCAGAGATTTACCTGGGTGTCCCACCTTTCTTGCCGTGACTAGTATATGCAGTCCTCTGTGTTTGTACTGGTGACACCAGTGTCGTCTGTGGCTCAGTCCCCTTACCTCTGCTGAAGGAGGAGGCAGTCCTTTTTTAGCACTTCCTGCTGCCACTGTCACCGTACATCTGGTGGGGAGGTGTGGCCTTGCGCAGGTTGCCCCGCAGAGGTCAGGGTGTTGGTCACTGGGAGCACGCCTGCCACCCCCGTTTCAGGAGGCTCAGTGAGAGATTCTGGGGGTGTCTCCCTGGCAGTCGTCTGGCGCCCCGGGAGGGTGGCCGCTGAGTGGGCCGTCGCGTGATCCCTCTGAGTACAGCATCCTTTCACAGGATTCAGGGCCAGACTGTTCCGTTTCTGAACACCACACATCTGTGAGTGGTCAGCAGTGAAAATCTAACCAGATTTTGAGCAGTCTTAAAAATTATGTTGCCTTTTTTTCTCAAAATATTTCCTCTCAGGTAAAGGTTGTGACAGGAAAGGATGGGCAGACTGGGACTCCGGTTGCTATAGCAACCCAGCTTCCACCAAAGGTTTCTGCTGCTTTTTCATCGCAGCAGCAACCACTGCAGGTACTTTTCGATGGTTCTCGAATGTGGTCTCATCCCAGACTTTTCTCTCATCCAGATATTTTAACCTTCAATTTACTATTTGCTCTTCAGCATTTTTTTTTCCAGAGCCCATTCCTTGTTTTAAAAAAAGAAAAAAAAAATCTTCCTGCATATAAAATTATCAAATTAATTGCATGAGTCAATGACAATGGGGACCCTAATGCCTTGTTTTTTCGTGTTGACCCTAACGCCGTAGTAGCTTTTAGCATGCATGCCCCCTGTCCCTGAGCCCTGTTGGATGTGCGCGCAGGACCCCTTGTGTGCTGTGCTTTACGTGTCCTTCCTGTGTCTACCACCCTGTGTGTGCGAGAACAGTGCAAAACAGAACAAGAGACAAAGACACAACAGGTGACAGCTTGGTCTTCCTGTAGCGAAGGGGGCGCTGGGGTGAGATCGGCCTTTGGGGCTTTCTGTGAACGCTGATTGAAGGCAAGCTGACCCCTGTGAATGCTTTGGAAACGGTCTGGTGTTGCTTCTGTAATGCCGAAAGTTAGAGGTTCAATCAAATTCTGGTAATTTTGGAATAGTTTATTGAGTTCTAAAAGCAGTTTCGTCTTTGTGTTGACAACATGCTGTTATCTTATTTTGGCATGTAATTTCAAACCTACTTGAAAATTACAAGAACAGTTCAAAGAATGCTCCTCTACCCTGTACCTAGATTCATCAGTTGGTAACTTTTTGACCCATTTGTGTTACTCATTCTCCCTCTGTCTCTTCCCCTCCACCCTTCCTTGTCTCTGTGTGTGTGTGTACATGTGGGTACATGTGCTGTATATGTATGTATGTTCCCCCAACTGTTTGAGAGTAAGTTGCAGACAGCATACTGTGTCCCTTTTCCCTGAAGATTCTGGCACATAGTAGGTAAGTCTCTTAGGTCTGGGTTATCTCATCCAACCACAGTACAAGGGTCAGAATCAGGGACTTTCACCAGGACACAAGACTGTTATGTGACCCACAGGTCATGCCCACAGGTGCCAGTTGTCCCAAGGTGTCCTGGGTGTCTGTTCCCCAGCCCAGTCCCCGGCGTTCCCTGATCATGCCCCTGTGGTCTGTCCAGTGGGCCGGTTCCTCAGGCTCTGATCATCTTAGTATTTCTGAAGGGTATAGGCTCGTGGTTTGGGACAAATGGCCTTCGATAACCGTTTGTCTGGTGTCTCGTATGTTAGACTCGTGTCATTTTTTTTTTCCTGTGTTTCAGGTGATGCTTTACAGAGAAGATTGTTGTTTTGTGACGTTGGTTGTCAACCCCACAGTGTGTCTCAGCGCTCTCCCTTTCTCGACCTTAGGTTTCCCATTTCTGTGTGTCCAGCTTTCCTGTCCCCTCCAGCCTCCTCAGCCGTACCCCAGAGCTGGTATACCATTCAGTCTTGTACACATGCTGGAACCGCATGTTCTGCTGTTTGTCCTGTAGGCCTGTCTAGCCTTGGGCTGAATCGTGGACCTCAGGGGCGATTGCTTGTTGAGTCAGAAGGGCGTCCTGGGGCCGTCAGACACTGATCACGTCACGTATTTGGGAGAGGAGTGTGCGGATGTGGTGATATGTCTCCCTCAGGGCTTCGTAGTGGGAAGTCGTGGTGTCCGTTTGTCCCACACCTTGTGATGTTAGTGTTGACATTCCGTGAAGGCGTTATCCACCAGGCTTTTTGACTGAAAAGCTATTAGTTTTTTCTGTTTGTACGCTGTAAGTATTTTGGGGGAGATACTTGGAGACTGTGTGCGTATCCTTATTAAAGTTTCACCCACTGATTCTAGCATCTGTTAATAAGTTTGTTCGAATCAGTTATTGCCTTAAAAATGGCATAGTGTATTTTTCTTTTTTTTTCTTTTTTCTTTAACATGACTGAGTGAAAATGTACATTCCCATATAAATTTATATGCCCACCTATATGCAGCTTCCACTGCTCTCCCTGTCCGGTGACTGCACACTATTCCTCTCTGCTCCATACATGTCTCATCTTCCCAACAGCCTCCTTTCTGCTCCTCTCCACCCACTCTCCTTCCTCCAGCCAGAGGTCAGCAGGATGATATCCTATAGATGTATAGAACCATAAAGTGCAACCAATATATGGTCACTCTGCCTTGCCAAGTCCAATCCATTCCTGTCCAAAGAGTGGACCTTTGTTATAATTTATGGGTAAGGGCAGCATCAGGGCCGGGGGCCATGCTCTCGGGGGAACCCCGAAACCGCTGGACCATCGGTTGAGGTCTTTCAGTGGAGATCTCATGATGCACCCCTTTTTATTCTTGTGTTGCCAGTGAGACTCCTCTCTGTGAGCTCCATCGTGGCTATCACTGGTGGTGGCCGGGCACCATCCGGTTCTTCCGGTCCCAAGTCAATGAAGGCACCCACTCTTGCGGGTCTCTCTGTCTTCTAGGTTGTGTTTACCGCAAAAAATGGCATAGTGTATTTTTCTGACCTTGTTCTCTCTTCAGCATTTGTAAGTTGGCGTTCCATTGTAACAAAGAACTTTCCGTTTCCCCCACTGACATGCTCATTCCTGGACCGACTGTGGTTTTAATCAGTGGGTTATGATTCATCACTACCAGTAGTATTTTAATTTAATTTGATTTCATTTACATTCAGTGAAATTCACTCTTTTTTGTCTACAGTTCTGCAGTGCTCAGAGTTGTATAACCATCATCACAGTCTAGAAACACAACACCCCTGTTGCCCCACAGAAGTCCCTTCCCTTCACCCCTTTGGAGTCAAGCACTCCCCTCCCCTCGGCCTTGGTTCTCCGTCTCAGATTGTGCCTTTTCCAGAATGAAATGAGGGTAGGTGGAATGAGGCAGGATGGAGCCCTTTCATTCTGGCCTCTTTCCTGAGCACAGTGTCGTTGAGACTGCCCGTGTTGTTGTATTTGCTAGTATTTTGTTTCTTTGTATTGACAAGTGGGATTCCATTATATGAATATACCCTGGTTTCTTGATCCATTCACCTTTTGTAGGATATTTGAATAGTTTAATAAAACTGCCATAACTGTACAGTTTTTTCGTGTAAACATAAGTATTGGTCTCATTTGGGTAAAGAGCAGTCAGATTGTTGGATTTTATGATAAGGGTATATTTCACTTTATAAGAAACGACCACACTTCTCTAACGTGGTTGTACCATTTTACATTTCTTCCAGCAAGGCGTGATCATTCCAGCTGGTCTTAGCCCTACACAGTAATTGGAATTGCTCACTGTTTTCTTTTTTTCTTTTGTCCTTGTAAGTATGGAAACCGTGGTGGTGTACTGGTTAAATGCTGTGGCTGCTAACTGAAAGGTTCTCCTTTGGAACTCTGGGGGGCGTCCTCTGTCTGTAGGGTCACTGTGAGTTGGAATGGACTCCCTGGCAGTGGGTGTGGGTTTTTTGGTTAGTAAGTGTACGGAGCCCTGGTGGCGCAGTGGTTAAGAGCTCAGTTGCTGCCCGAAAGAGGAGCAGTTTCAGTCCACCTGCCACCCCTTGGAAGCCCTATGGGGCACTTCTCCTCTGTCCTGTAGGGTCGCTGTGGTTTGGAATGGACGCGACAGAACTGAGCTCAATCCGTGTGCGGTGGCTCGGTCTGCGTGTGTCCGTGAAGACGGTGCTGCCGGACATCTTCTCACGGGCCTGTCTGGTGCTTGTACGTCTTCTGTGGTGACGTATCTGTTTACGTCTTTTGCCCATTTTCTCGTTGGGTGGTTTTCTTTTTGTGTTTTGAGAGTTGCTTACATGATCTGTATGGGTCCTTTATCAGATACATGGTTTGCATTTTCTCTCATTGTGCTTTTTTCCCCCTTTTATGCTTGTGCTTTTGACATCGTACGAACTTTTTGCTTAACCCTAAGTCACAAAAATTTCTTCCTGTGTTTTCTTTCTAGAAGTTTAG
Source organism: Heterohyrax brucei (assembly GCA_028571685.1). Classification (NCBI taxonomy): domain Eukaryota; kingdom Metazoa; phylum Chordata; class Mammalia; order Hyracoidea; family Procaviidae; genus Heterohyrax; species Heterohyrax brucei. The sequence goes on along the minus strand of CM053160.1, from coordinate 934,679 downwards.
AGCTTTGCGTTTAGGTCTCTGTTTCATTCTGAGTCACTTCTGCGTGATATGAGAGCTCTGAGTAGAGGCTCGTGTGGTTTTGCATGTGGATATGCAGTTGTTCTGGCATCGTTTGTTTTATTATAATATTTTGTAGTAATTAAGTGAAAGCTTACCATTGAAGTCAGTTTGCCATATAAAACCCCACATAGACACCCCTGTGTAACTGTCTGCTCTCCCCACCTTGTGACGGCACCCTCCTCCTCTGCACTGTCTGCTTCCCGTCCTTGTCCCTGTCCTCGTCCTCGTCCTCGTCCAGCCTCGTCCTGCCCCGTCCTGCCTCATCCTGCCCTTCTTCTCCACCCTCCCATCTCATTGCTCTGGGGGTGCTGCACCAACAGCCCCAGGGCTGACAATCCCGTCCAGTTTGGTCTTAAGAGTTGTCTTCAGTGCTGGTTTCAGCTCTGGGCTGGGAACAAGACCAGGACCCTACCCTCGGGTGACCCTCCGGGGTGTCAGACCGTCAACTCGGGGCTTCTAACGGAATTCTAGATCTGCACTCCCATTTTCTCCCACTGTGTAAGGGTGTCTCTGTTGTATACCCTGTCAAGGCAGCCGTTGGAGGGGGCCGGGCACCGTCTAGCTCCTCTGGTCTGTTGCTGGTGTCGTCTCTGACTTTTCGGCCCCTTCTGTTCAGCGCCGTTTCTTGAAAAGGTTGTTCTTTTCTTTGTCAAAAATAAGTTGATCATACTTGTCTGTGTCTATTTATGGCCTCTCTGTTCTCCTCCACTGATCAGTGTGTCTGTTTTTATGCCAGTGCCGTATTGTCTTGATGATTGTAATTCTATAATCCTAAAATTAGGTCATGTGAGTTCTTGAACTTTGTTCTTGTTTTTCAGAATTATGTTTGCCTTTTGAGTTCCCCTCCCTTCACAGGAATTTTAGGGTCAGCCTCTCAGTATCTGCAAAGCATCCTACTGGGGTTTTGATTGGGATTGCCTTGAATAGGTTGATCAGTTTGGGGAGAACGGATGTCGTGGTAGCACTGAGATTCCCAGCCTGTGAACATGGTGTGCCTCTCTGTTTATTTAGGTCTTTGATTTCTTTCATGTTTTGTGATCTTTAGCATACCAGTCCTGTACATGTTTTGTTAGACTTATACCTAAGTATTCTAATTTTTGTCTGATACTGTGTGTATGTTACTGAATTTTGTGAATGTGTTCCAGTTCTCATTGCAAATCTATAGAAATACAGTGATTCTGAACTTGTGTTTTGTAAGCTCGTGAAATGCTTTATTACTTTCGGGGTTTTTTAGTAGGCTCCACGGAGGCTGCTACATACAGTCAAGTTGTCTGCAAGTGGAACAGGGCTTTTTTTCCCCCTCCTCGTCTCCATGGGTTTGTTTTTTTTTGCCTGGTGACAGTGGCAAGGGCTTTTGGTGCCACGTGGGGCAGGAGTGGTGAGAGCAGGTGCCCCTGTCTTCGTCCTGATCCTGGACGAGCGTTGTGTCTTTACCATGAGCTGTGGTGGTAGCTGTGGATTTGGGGTGTCCACTGTCCCGTTGGGGTGCTCGTGGCACAGTGGGGAACAGCTCAGCTGCCAACCAAAAGTCGACAGTTAGATGTACCACCTGCCCCTTGGACGCGCCGGGGGGCCATCCTGCTTTGTCCTGTAGGGTCATGGTGAGTTGTCGTGACTCAACACTGGGATGTGATCATGTTAAGGAAGTTCCTTCTATGACTGTTTGTTGAGAGTGTTTATCGTGAATGGATTTTGAATGTTGTCTGTGCTGTTTCTGCATTTATTAGAACAATAGTGTGATTTTTTTTCTTTAGTCTATTTCAGTTACATTAAATTGAGGTATAATTTTTATACAGGTGAAGCACAGATCACAAGTGTTAGTTTGCTGGGTTTTGGGAAATGTGTACACCTGTGCAACCCGTGTGTGCCTGTCCAGGTGTCAGCTCCATTGCTGCTGAATGTCCCCGGTGCTCTGCCCTGGCTGGCGACTGCTGGGCCTCCGCTCACCGTTGTTACGGTGATGCTCTGCGTCTGTGGGATCTCCAGCTGGCGACCCTTCAGGCAGGCTCGCGGGTGCCCTTCATACCTTCCTGTCACTTTCTGAGTGTGTCTTCCCCTTCTGGTACAGAGGGGTGCATCTTGTACATTCCTTCCTTTGGCCCTCGGACCAGCCGTTTTGCTAAGCAGACTGGTTACTTTTGTTGGTGACTAGTTCTGCCCTGACCTGTAGGGTCGCTATGAGTCAGACATGTCGCAGAGGCAGTGGGTTTGTTTTTTTGGGGGGGAGTTCAAGGCAGTATTTAGATCCTCGTTGTAATGATTGTGATACTGTTTGAAGATAACGCAAAAACTGATGATGGTCAGAAAACTTACTAGGGGGACACCCTCCTGTTACTGCCTGGGGGTTGTAATGAAGTCGTGTGTGTGGACCACGTGACAGAGAGAAGCCATGGGGTCCTATGAGCCCCTGAGAAGGACGTGCAGTTCCTGCAGTGATGCGGGTTAGGCCTCTGGGAGTTACCATCAGACTCCCCAGTTGGTCAGCAACTCAGCTAGAGGGACTGGTGTGGGCAGCGGCAGTCCTAGTCCGCTGTGGGAGGGAGTGCTGGACTGGCCGCTGTCTAGGAGACAGGGGCCTGCTACGCTCAGAATGCGCTTCTGAAGGCTTTGGGGACTGTCCCCGAGACTGGTGTTGATGAGGACCGGGAGCGTGTGAGCGGGAACCACAGCACGGGGTCAGCATGAGCTGGACGTTCTAGAAACCGTTCAGATACCCACAGGGCTAGCTGTGCTACTGGGGACCGGCTGTGTGATTTTCATCATAAGCTAGTCGGTTGCGGGTTCCGCTCTGGAGAGAAAGGCGCAGCTCTCACCGTTGGGTGGGGCACGTCTCGTCTGCCTCCCGGGGTTTTCTTGCTGAGTGTAGTTATTACGTGCAAAGTAATAGTGGTGTGCTTGTAGTTATTTAGATCTGAAACCATCCAGATGGGAGATGACTTCTCAGGGATTGTAATATTAAAGAAGGTGAGTAATTGTTTACAGTTTTGTAACTCCAGCGTAGTTGCTGTGTTTTTTGGTATCATGTTACATACATACTCGTATTTTTAAGTGTGTTATTAAAAGCTTAGAGGTGTAAAGGCGTATCTCAACTTGTTTTACTATACTTGAAGAAGAAGCCATGACTTTGTAGCTTTAGGCTTTTTCTCGGTCCTCATGGTGGTAGTGTGGGCTGTCCAGTCTGCTCTGACTCGTGCCAGCCTCACAGGGCAGAGAACTGCCTCATGGCGTTTCCTTGCTGCAGTCTTTATGGGGAGTGGGTCACCAGAACGTTTCTTCGGTGGGGCACTTTGGGTTCCAGCAGCTTATCTCCTTAGTAGACAAGTGGTTAGTAGCTGAGTGGCTAACCGCTGCACCACCGGGCGCCTCTGCAGTCACCATCACCCAGGCTTACACTTGGGTGTGTTTTAGAATCCTCGGTTAAGTCAAACCTTATGTCATCTAGTCTGAAGTCTTAGTTCTGTTGAGATACTCAGAAAGGTGATCACCCATGCCTTCCGGGCCCTTTCTGTCCGTTTGGGTGACACCATCCAGTCTTACGAAGTGGCACTTTTTTTTTTATTGTGTTTGAGTGAAAGTGTACAATCCAAATTAAATTTGTATGCCCTCCTATCTGCAGCTCCTTCTGCTCTCCTTGCCTGGTGACAGCACAGTTCTCTCTTTTCTATACATGTCATGTCTTTTTTAACAATCTCCTGTCCCCTTCTCTCTACCCTCTCCTTTCCCCTCCGGTAAAGGCCAGTAGGACAGCATCCTATAAATGTATAGAACCATTAAAGTACTTGCACCATATGGTCACGTTGTGTCCCCACGTCCAGTCCATTCCTGTCTGAAGGGTTGACCTCAATAATGTTTTCTGGTCGGGGCAGCAGCAGGTCTGGGGCCATGCTCCCAGGGGAGTCCCCAGGAAGGCAGGCCATCAGTTGCAGTCTTTTAGTGGAGTTCTTGAAGTACACCCCTCTTTTTCTTGTGCTGCTACTGGAACGCAACATTGTGAGCCCCATCACAGCTGTCTTTGGTGGTGGCTGGGCACCATCTGTTTCTTCTGGTCACATGTTGATACAGTCTCCCATTCACATGGGTCCTTATATCTCTGGGGCTCTTTTTTCCTTGTGTCTTTGTTGTTATAGATGCATTGGGAGCATTTCATGTTCCTCAGATGAAAGTGGCATTTTCTTGTAAAGTTCTGGTTATGTTAATAATTTGTGTAGGTATTTGCCTGTGCGCCTGAATTGGTCGGTGAATACTGGCTACGGCTGGTCTTGAGTCTTTTCTTCAGGAGAAGGTTATGGGGTGCGTGTCCTCAGCAGTCGTTGCTGTGCGCGTCACATCTCATCCCTTCAGTGGTCTTTTCTTGGTGTAGTTTCTGGGCCTCCTGAGTGACGTGACTGCTCCTGTGGATAGGTTCTGTTTGGGTGCTGTCTCTCTCAGAAGGGGTGCCTGGAGTTAAGTCCTATCACAGAGGACCTCTTCTCTCTATGAAGTTTGCTTCTGTCTCCCAAATTTCTGATGATTTTTAATTAAAATCAAGTTTGTGTTTTAAAGGTAACAGTTACCTTTCCTAGATACAAATTATTCTGTACACCAGAAATAACTGTCAGTGACTGAGAGTGCCTCAAGGAGTTTCCACGTCCGGGGTCTGGCAGACAAAGTGCAGCGGAGAACCCCGTTCTCAGCGTGAGTGTGTGTGCGTCCAGGTCCTCTGGGGAAGTGTGTCAGCAGCTGTCAGGCGGTTTGTGAGAGAACGAGGCCTTCCATGTCAGTGTCCTTGGGTGAGCATGGGTTTTAATGAAGAAAGACACATTTTCACATGGATACCTGGTTTTTATGGTGTCAGTGAAGAATACTAGTTATACTGTGGGCTGCCAGAAGAGTGAACAAACCTGTGTTGGGAGAAGTGTTGCCAATGAAGTACAGCATGAATGCCCCTTAGAAACCAGGATGGTGAAACTTCATCTCGTGTGCTTCGGAAGCATCGTCAGGGGCGGTCGGTCCCTGAGAAGGATGTCCGGCTTAGTCAGGCAGTGTGAGACCCTCAGGAGGGTGGGCTAACCGAGCGGCTGCAGCGCAGGGCCTGGCCGCGGCTCCCCCTCGTGTCCCTGGTGTTCTGCGAGTTGGGACCGATGTGATGGTGCCTGACCCCAGCAACAGCCCGACTTCCTGGCCCGGCTGGCCAGTGGAAGAGACTCCTGTTCTGTGTGGGCCGTGAGGCCTCTGGTTGGAGGTGAGCTGGGTTTGCCAGTGTGGCTGTCTCTGCTCCCTGTTCACTTCTTTGGTTCTGTCTGTGGACCCTTAAGCCAGGACCACTCAGGCTGATGACTGCAGCCTTAGGGTGGGCTTAGAAGTGGAGTCTTGCCCCTTGGTGCTGCTTTTTCAAGTTCACAACTCCTCAGTCTGCACCTCCAATGGACTGTTAAAGCCTGTCCAGTGCATTTTTTGTTCAGATAGACTGTCTGCTTTATTCTTAAATAGTATCCGTTTTTTTTTTTCCTGTTGAGATTTACCCCCTTTATTAAAGTTTATTTTTTTCTTTTCTCCTGTGGGGATAATTACTGACTGCTTTAACACCCGTACAGCAACCCTGGTGCTGTCTTGGGTTCAGTGCTGTGTCTGCTGCCAAAAGGCTGACAGTTCAGATCTGTCGGGTGTTCCCTGGAAGCTCAGTGGGGCAGGTCTGCTTTGACCTGTAAGGTCGCTGTGAGTTGGAACTGACTCCACGGCGGTGGGGTTGGGTTTCTTTTTTTGGTAACCCCTCATCTGGTGTCTGTGTGACCTGGGTCGCTTCTGACTTGGTGTCTGTCAAGCAGGTAGTGGTTTTTGGTCGTCTTGTTTCTTTGTATTGCTGAGTGATCCTGAACTGGGTTTTGGACGTCATATGCGACACATTGTAGACAGAGTTCTGTTGTGTTCTTCTAAAGAGAAGGGGCTGGTTTGCTCTGCCAGTTTGTTAAAGAGCGTGGTTGAGCGGAAGTTGCTGGCCCTGTCTCCCCGTGGTGGACAGGACTCTTGCCTGGGGTCGGCCTTGGCAGGCCTGCTTCAGGAGTCAGCAGTGATGCGGGGAGTGGCCGGCTTTGCCTTTCCTTCTCTCTGAGTCCTCCTGCTTCCCTGGTGCCGTGGTCACCTCCCCTCCCTGTTTGTCTTGGTTCAGACACATTTCTCTGTATGTGGCCGCCCTGTGTGTCACAGGCTGCCCTGTGTGTCACAGGCTCGTGCCTGTCCTCGTTCCAGTCCAAAGAAAACAAGAGCCTCACCTGGTTCCCTTCTTGGGAGTGTTGATTCTCCGCTTCTGCCCGCCAACCTTTTAATACTGTCCGTACTCCTGACGCGGTCAACGCAGTGTGTGTGGCCTGAGGGGAGGTGCTTGGATGTTCCTGGAGGCAGAACGCTGTGTCAGTTTTAGATGACAGTGACTCCCATTGATCTTGTAATCCGTGTTGGTTGTAGAGTGTCTGGAAAATTTGGGGGAGTGCAAAGTGACCCTGCCCCCAGAGTGACTGCCTTCGCACCCTGGTGTCTGTCCCTGCGGTCTTGGCGTTCCTCCCACCCTCCCTGTCTGTGTCGCCGCCCCCCGCAGTGTCTGTTAAATGCAGAGGGGGCTGTCATGCTGGATGCCCGGTATTCCAGCACTTCCTTGACCTACCTCCAGTGCCTTTCCTGGGGTGAGCGGTCTGTGGCAGGTTTGCAGTGGCTTTGTTCGGGCATCTGTGACTTGTGCATATAAACAGCCTCACTGAGTAGGGTGGATGGAACCTCGTCATTAAATAATAAAGCAGCAGTCGGTGGTTGTTGAGAAAAACCCTCTCCAGCATTTACTGAGTGTGGGATGGTTGGTCCCTGGGGTAGAAGGTAGGGACAGGGCTTAGATCCTGCTGCCTCAGAGTTGTTAGTTTCTTTCTTTTTAAAGCAACACGCCCAGATCTTTTCTGTAAATCCGTCCTATAACCCATGACCTATATACCAAGTAGAATGCTAACTGCAAGAAGAAAGATCCAGGTTAGACTGTTACCGACTGGGGTTTTAGCACCAGTTTCCTGGAGGAGCACGGTCTCAGCCCTGGTTTTCAGGCACTTTTGTTTTGCTTTGTTTTCGGGTGCACAGGCATGCCCGGCTTTGTGACTTCCCAGGGGGCTGCGCTGGGTCTCAGGCTGAGCCTGCCGCTCCCGCATGGGTCCTCTGCTCCCATTTCATATGCAAAGCCAGCCGGTGTCTGAGGGACTGAGATTTGCATTGGTTTGAAATCCATTTAAAACCGCAGTCCTGTTCTTTTTTCCTCCTCAGGTAAGTTTAGAATTTTAAGCGCTTGAGTCTGTGTAAGTAGACACTCTGTGTGTGTGTTTTAACTCTGCATCGCTCAGCTCACACTTTGTTAGACAGTGGAGTGAGGTCAGGGTTTAGGTGATGGCACGGTAGCTGTAGCTGACTGAGTTCCCCGTGGGGACTTTGTCTGACATCTTGCTTTCCGTTTCCCCAGCAGCCAGTCCTCACAGGGACCCTGGTGGCCACAGCGGGCAGCGCCATCGAAGTGGACCCCTTCCAGAGGCAGCAGGCCTTGCCGTCCACGGCAGGTATGTCCCAGCTAGGCTGCCGCAGCCTCCTCACCAGCAGCGTTTTTGAGAATGTGAGTCACAGCACATGTCTCCAGGTGGGGAGTGCTGGGAAAGTAACTTTTGGTTAGTTTCTCTCCGCTTTGAAAGTTACTTTTTCTTGTGGGGATTATCAGGTGAACAAAATACTCTATATGTGAAGGTGCGCATGTGTGCTGGATTGAATAGACTATGAAGGACTGTGCTGGCCCCTCAGTGTGCACACCTGGGCCCACCGTCACCACGAGGTTGCTGAGATCATCCACGTGGTCAGGTTGTCCTTTGTTGCAAACTGATTTTTCCTTCAAATTGTGTTATGTGGAAGATTCAGACAGGTCAGAAAGGTGTAATTTAAGTCTAAGTGTGCCTGTAATGAGCTGCCCAGTCCTTGGCAACAGAGGGACCCACAGCCCATGTTCTGGGTCTTCTGGCAGACGTTTTCCTGTGCACACACGAGTGTTATTGTAGAAAGGGTTCGGATGTGGCAGTCATGTGGTCTCGCGCATTGTTACTCTGCCTTTCGCTTAACGACGACCTGGGACGTCTCAGGGAGTGGAACTGGGGCATCTCGGGGAGTGGGCCTGGGGCATCTGAGGGAGTGGGCCTGGGACATCTCAGGGAGTGGGCCTGGGGCATCTGAGGGAGTGGGCCTGGGGCATCTGAGGGAGTGGGCCTGGGGCATCTGAGGGAGTGGGCCTGGGGCATCTCAGGGAGTGGACCTGGGGCATCTCAGGTAGTGGTGCTTCTTGCTGTGGGGGTTGAGCGCTGGCGGTTTCGTCAGACCCACCTGCGTTTGTTGTTACTGCCCTTTGTATGGCACAGTCAGCACAAGATGGTCTTTTCCTTGTGTTTGTCAGTAAAGCCAAAAGGAAAGTTGGTGGAAGTGACGCTGCGAGTCCTCTGTCCAGGCGCTGCAGCAGTGGATGCGGCCTGCTGCTCCCCTCAGGGTGGGGCCAGTGGCCACTCCTAGCAGCCTCTGCTTCTCTCCCAGACTTGCCTTTTTATTAAGTATAACTAGTCTTTAAATCTTTGCTGATCTGGTGGGTGAAAAATCGTACCTTGTTTTGATTTGGATTTCTTTAGTTTTGAGTAAAGGAGCCCTGGTGTGTGGGTGCAGTGCTCAGCTGCTGAGCTGAAGGGTCGCTGGTCTGAACCCACAGCCCCTGCTGGAGAGAGGTGCGCTCTGCTTCCGTGAAGGTTAAAACTTGGAAGCCTGTGGGACCGTTGGACTCTGTCCTGCAGGGCCGCTGTAGGGCCGCCGTGAGTCAGAATTGACTCGAGCAGCAGCTGCAGTCTAGTGTGGGAATTCCGAGTAAGGCTGCAGTGTCTCTTTGTGTTGATTAGACGTTTGTCAGTCCGTTCTTCTAGATTCACCATCCCTGTTCTCTGGCTTTCCTCTCTGGTTGTGGACATTTTCCAGGTTAACTTGTAAGAGCTTTCTGAGGATTAAATACACTCACTTCTGTCGTGTGCTGCAAATATTGTGTCTCAGGTTGTTGCTCGTCCTTTGCCTTTTACTGACGCTTTTTCAGTCCTTGCGCGGTTTAAATTACCAGACATGGTACTTGCAGTCTCGTCCTCGATGGTGTCTGGGTCCGGGTTCGTGTGTGGGACCCCTCCCTGTTCAGAGCTTTGAAAGCCCTCCCACGTGGTTTGTCCACTGCTTGCTTCCTTCTCTGTTTTCACATCACCCTGCACCTTTTCTGAACCCCCCCCCCAGAGCAGGGTAAGAGGCCTCGACCTGAAGTGGCCCACCAGGCGGTGCTGTTCCAGCACCCGGGGGTGAGTGCGGGCGTCCCTCTGCAGCAGCTGATGCCCACAGCACAAGGTAAGCCCTTGCTGGGAACACGCTGATGGTCAGTGCCAAACTTGTGTAGTTGACGTGGTGTGTTTAAGGTGGGGTTTCTGAAATTGGGGTAGTTCTCTGAGTCTCACTTAGTGACGTGTTTAGGCTCCAAAGACTGGGCGATTAGGTGGAAAGTCAGCAGTGTGTGAAATGGTGGATGACTGCACCATTGTGTCACTGTCGTGCCGCTGAGAATGGTAGTGTGGCCAGGTCAACGCGTGACCCTCACAGCCAGTGTGACTCTCACCTCGCACGGCAGTGTCCATTACTGACGGGTGTGTCTGTGATGCGTTAAGTAGGTGGTCGATGTTGTGCTGTAGGAAGTGTGAGATGTCAGATGAGAGACAGGCGGCAGGGGAGGAGTACAGGTGTAGAGCACAGCGAGGCACTGCAGACGGGCTCGTGGCCTGGGGGCCTGCACAGCCCCTCACCTCGGCTGCATCTCACACGGCACCTTTCTGTGCTGCGGCTGTGGAGAGCTGCCCTCTGGGCTGTGATGTTGGCTGGCCATGCTGCTGGCAGTACTCTGTTGCCTTCCTGTGCTTTCTCTGTGCGCCTCCGACTGTCAGCACCAACGTGACAGCAGTTCTCCTCTGTGTGCGAATCGGTTCTCAGGTGATGGGCCTGTGGCAGGACCTTAGTTGCAAAAAATGTGTTTCCTTCTTGTTCACTGACTGGATTCTGAAGTCAGAACTGTTGGGTGTTTGCTCTGGGTCTGCAGGAGGGATGCCCCCAGCTCCACAGGCCACCCAGCTCGCGGGGCAGAAGCAGAGTCAGCAGCAGTATGACCCTTCCACGGGACCACCGGTGCAGAATGCCGCCAGCCTGCACACCCCGCCACCACAGCTCCCCACCCGGCTGCCACCCGCCAGTGCCCCGGCGGCAGCCCCGCCGTCCACCCTGCAGTTCTCCCAGCAGCCTCCAGGGATGGAGCAGCAGGTGCAGCTCCAGATCCCCGTGAAGACCCCGCAGCCCCCAGCGCCCGGGGCGGGGCCCCCGCCCAGCCAGTTCCCCGCACAGCCTGCGTTCCACGTTACAATGCCTGCGAAGGCCCACGTGCAGGTGTCTCAGCTCCCATCCCAGCCACAGGTACGTCCTGACGTCTGTCTGTTCAGTTAGTGGGGGAAAAGACCGAGTGGCAGGGTCAGGCTGCTGTCTGTCTGTCCGTCTGTCCATCCATGTGTTGGAAGGATGCTGTGCCATGTGACAGCCAGTGGCTGTCCTCTCAGCGATTGGCTGTCCTCCTCCGTGGTGGCTGGTCACGTAGTCGCACTGTCGTTTATTTGGCTCTGTGGTGTTGATCTTATCTTGGCGATGCTGGTAGGAATCAGAACTTTGCATGTTGTTCTGAGCACAGGCAGCTGCTGCTCAATGGAAGCACAGGCGTGCCCTGGGCGGTACCCCACTGAGTACCCCCTGACTGAGGGGTAGTGCTGGCTCTTCACGCACTGGGACACGAGGCCCAGCAGGGCTGTGTCTTACCCAGGGTTGCATGGTATGCACGTGTCAAGCAGGACTGTGCCCACTCTGAGCACAGAGCCTTCACTGCCATCTTCACCCACTTCTCCAGGTGGTAATAGCCTGTTTTTATTCTTTTGGGTGCTGGGTGCCGTGCAGTCCTCAGAGGGGATTGTTGTGGGCCTTTGTGTGTCTTCATGGATTTGGAATGCCCTGCTCCCCTGCTAATATTATCCAGATGTGTGTTTTGAAATTGAGACAGTAAAGAACTTCCATCCCCTAAGAGGAGTGGGCTGCTGGGCGGGACAGGAGCCCAGTCTGCAGCCCTGATGGGTGGCAGAGGGCCTCCCAAGGGCAGCCAGGCCCTGTGTTGGTCCTCTGTAATTGACTGACTGCAGTGCATGGGGACGCCCACTTCCTTGTGCCCTCCCTCACTAGTGGGTGAATGGTGTAGGTAGGCTTTGAATTCCAGTGTTTAGATTATTTGGAATTCATGGCACAGTGTGGTCTTAGTTGTCTGGTGGTAGAGTTCTGACAGCAGTGCGAAGTTGCTGCAGTGTCCCCCATGGGGGATTTGGCTGGCGTTGCCTGTCCCTTAGATCCAGCGACCTCGGGAGGTGGACTCTTTTCCATCCTCAGTTACAGAGGAGGTGGACAGGTGCCAGGTGGGTCAAGCCAGGTGGTAAGCTCATACCCACTGGTAAGTGTGGGGTGAGGGGCTTGATCAGAGCCCTGATGTGACCCCGCAGTCTTCTGTTGGCTCACTTCCAGGCTTGGAGAGTGTTTCCTAGGCCACTGCTTTCTTTAGATTCCAGTGGAAGCGAGTCTTGTTTTGAACTCTCTCTTGTTGGGCCACCTACTGACTTAAAGCAGCCTGTGGGTCTTCTTCCTTTCAGTTCTTTGCCTGTAGTATTTAGAGACCACCACGTGTCTGTCAGCTCGTTGTCCTGTGGGGGCTTGTATGATGTTAAAGAGTAGGCACACAGTATTTCAGACACCACCAGGGTCAGCTCTAGTGGACAGTGCCTGAGAGTTAGCTGGTGTAGATCCCATGGATCTCAGTGGCGGACTGTCCGATCGAAGGTGTCCCCCTCATAGTAGGCAGCAGCTGCCGTGGTGGAGGCGAGCAGGCCCGTGGTAGTGATGGTGCCACGTTTCCAGGCAGCGTGTCAGGCTGTCGTCATAGTGGAGGCAAGCACACCCATGACGGTGACGGTGCTGTGGGTCCAGGCAGCATGTCAGGCTTTTGTCACAGGGAAGCCGCGAGTCTGAGCCAACTCCACTGCAGCTGACACCACCAGTTTCTTTAAAGGAGCTCTTCACGTGTGTAGGAGTGTTTTCCTGACATCAGGTGGGGAGAGTCAGCACACTCGGGGTGTGAAGGCCAGAGCGCGTGTTTCAGGCTCTGCAGGCCGCCCAGCTCTCTGATGCCTATTGAGCAAGAACGCAGCCACAGAGAACCCGGAACCGAGCAGGTGTGGCTGCGTGCTGGGAACACTGGGCTCCCCCACGCCTGGGCGGCCGGAGTGTGCCGACGGCTGAGTGGGAGGACATCTCCCAGTGAGGCGCCCTCACTGGGCGGTGAGAGGAGGTTGTTGCTGATGTGGCTTCCCCCCTCCTGGTGGTGACCTGCTGCACTTCGGATGTCTGCCCTCCGCTCTCTGTTCTTGGCAGCACCCTGCGCGCATGCTGGCTCCTCCCTTGGCTCCCAGCAGAAGTGCTGTGAGCGTGGAGTGCGGTCTGTAGGGAAGGGGTCCGTGCTGCTGTGTGGGCTCTGCTGGTTCTGGGCAGGCCCCGACCCCCCGTGAGGAGGCATGCAGGCTGTGTGTGCCCTCAGAGGGGCGTGGGGGGCAGGGGTTGTCACTCAGTAGAAGGCTCACACGAGAAACAAGACATCAGGTGTGGACACAGCTCAGGAGAGCCCCTAATGGGCTCAAGTACTACGTGTGTGTGTGTGTGCGCACGTGCACACACAGGCACGCACACGCACACACGCACAGTTTCAGGTGTGATTGATTCTGTTCGCTCAGCGGTCGCAGGGTGGAAGCTGTGGTGCCTTCCCCTCTGCTGTTTGTAGACTCTAAGCCCCTGAGACCTCACCTTGTTTTCCACCTGCTAGACGGTGGCGCTGACGAGGCCCCCTCTGGATGCTGCCCAGCCCTGTCAGCGGCCTCTGCCCACTTCCTCTGCTACCTCGACCCTCACCCCTGCGGGTGCGGTAGGCCCAGGACCCTCGCCAGCACGGGCCTCACCAGTAAATAGACCTTCTTCTGCAACTAACAAGTCACTGTCTCCTGTCACGTCCCGGTCTCCGGGGACAGCCGTCCCAGCCCCCCTCAAGGCCCAGAGCCCAGCTCAGAATGCCTCCGTGTCTCAGGATGGTCCTCAGGATAAGCTGGCAGAACAAATAACCCTGGTAAGCCCCCCGAGGACGCCCGTGTCACCTGTGGGGGTGTGGCGTGGGGCCGCTCTCCAGAGGAGCCTGCCTGGCTTGGCTTGGACCTGAGGTGGCAGTGAGTGGGTGGCTGTTAGAGTCCAGGGCGAGCTCTTAGGTGCTGTTGGGGTGCAGGCTGCTTAGTGAGTGGTCAACCACGGGCAGAGGGGGGCCGGCAGTGCCTCCTGCTGCTCCGCCGCGGTCAGCCAGGCGGGGCTGGAGGAGGCAGCGCTGGGCTGGCCGGCGGTGTCACGCAGTGGGTGCTCCACCTGTCCCGAGCACCTGCTGCCCTCACAGCCTGCCTGTGTGTTCTGCCCCTTTTCTCTGAGGAGCTGCCCAAGAGAGGATTCCTTTGAGTGTATAGGAAAAACTGAGTGTGAACTCACGAGAGCCAGTGGGCAGGGGCAGGAGAGAGATGTGAGAGAAGGAAGGTAGACGTTTTGTTGCGCTGACTGTGACATAGAGTTCCTCCTTCTACTCAGACGTCTGCGCTGTTGTCGCTAGGTTTGTGTGTTTAACAGCCAGACTAAACCCGCTCTCCTGTGTCCTGAGGAGCCCGGAGCCTGGAAAGGGGCTGTTGGAGCGGGTAGCGTACAGCTCCTCCCTTGCTGACCTTCTGTGCTCTTGCAGGAGAACCAGGTCCAGCAGCGCGTTGCAGAGCTGAGGAAGGAGGGCCTGTGGTCGCCGCGGCGGCTGCCCAAGGTACAGGAGGCGCCGCGGCCGCGGGCGCACTGGGACTCCCTACTGGAGGAGATGCAGTGGATGGCCACCGACTTCGCCCAGGAGCGCAGGTGGAAAGTGGCTGCGGCCAGGAAGGTGCGTGGGGGCAGGCAGCTGTGGCCCCAAGTTTCCCTTGGCAGTGAGGGCACTCTACCGAGGAGCCGTGTCCTAGATGGCAGGTAGAGAGGATCCCTGAGAGTGGCTGGCAGTGGACCAGACGCTGGTGGGGGCTACACTGACCGTGACTGAGGGAGGAAGGGCAAGGTGGGCGGAGCTCATCCACATGCTGCTCCTGGGCCCCGGAAGCAAATCCCGTCAGGCCTCGGGCATCTTCCCTTTTTTTGTGTGTGTGCGTGTGTGATGAAGTGAAAGTATGCAATCCAAATTAAATTGGTGTGTCCTCCTATCTGCACTTCCTTCTGGTCTCTTTGCCAGGTGACAACTCACTCCTCCTTTTGGTCTGTACTTGTCGTATCCTCCTAAGAAGCTCCTGTCCCCTTGTCTCCGCCCTCTCGCGTCCCGTGTAGAAAGAGACCAGTAGGACAGCACCCTATAAATGCATAGAACTGTAAAGTACACATACCATATGGTCACACTGTCCCCAAGTCCATTTCATTTTGGTCTGAGGAGTTGACCTCTCAGCACTGTTTTCTGGTCAGGGGCAGCAGCAGGTCTAGGGTCTATGCTCCCAGGGGATCCTCCAGCCCGTCGTACCATCAGTTCTGGTCTTTTTGTAGAGTTCTTTAGGTGCACCCCTCTTTTTCTCATGTTGCCACTAGGACTCCACATTGTGTACCACCTCACGGCTGCCTTTGGGGGTGGCTGGGCACCATCTGATTCTTCCAGTCACTTGTTGATACAGTCACCCATTCACATGGGTCCTTCTGTGTCCTGAGCTTTTTCCTCATGTCTTTTCTTGTTCTTGGTGATCATCTGTTCTGGCTGAGTTGGGACCGTTTGGTATATCTCAGATGGCAGCTTGCTAGCTTTTAAGACCCCAGACGTGACTCACCAGTATGTGGTGCAGAAGACTCTTAGCAGTAGGTTAGTATGCCAGATGGCCTCCATGTCCCTTGAAAACATGATCCTCAGTGCCCCCCGCCCTTGCTACTCTGTCCTTCCGGTATTGGGTTATAATTAGAAGAGTTTTCAGTTTATTTTGAAGTCTAGTTAAGTTAATCTACTTTCTACTGTGTACTGTCACTGCTTTCACCCATCCAGATTTTTGTCAACTATCTAATCTGTGATCAACCCTCTCCTCCCTGCCCACCCTTGCAGCTCGCTCCCCACCCTTGCAGCTGTCAGAGTCTTTTCTTCTGTATTTAAGTCTGTTTATTCTTTTATTGCGATTGAGTGAAAGTGTACAATCCAAATTAAATTTGCATGCCCGCCTATCTGCAGCTCCTTTTTCTCTCCTTGCCTGGTGACAGCACACGCCTCCTTTCCATTCTGTATCGTGTCATACCTCCTTAACAATCTCTGGTCCCCTCCTGTCCACCCTCTTCCTTATAGTAAGAGGCCAGTAGGGACAGTATCCTGTAGATTCGTAGAACCATAAAGTACACACACAGTATGATCACATTGTGTCCTCAAGTCTAATCCATTCCTGTCCAAAGGGTTGACCTCAGTAGTGTTTTCTGGTCAGGGGTAGCAGTGGGTCTGAGGGCCATGCTCCCAGGGAGCCCCCAGGCCACTGGACAGTCAGTTGCAGCCTTTTAGTAGAGTTCTTGAGGTGTACCCTTCTTTATCTCGTGTTGCCACTGGGACTCTGCCGGGGGCCAGCCTCGACAGGGTCTGGGATCATGAGGGGATGGGTGGCGTCGGCGAAAAAATGAGACTCAGACAACCAGGAATCTGGACGTCAGCAGCCTGTTAAGGCTTGTCTTTCTTTATTTTTTATATAATCAATGAGGTGACATGATTTTCACTCTGCTCTTGGACCACGTAAGCTGTTGGCTGGTAAGGAATTGACACCTCGTGGTCTCTTTTCATGTTAACCATTAGGGCCTTCTAGGTAATGGCCTGAGACAAATATATTGTGGTTATAATCAGTGAAAACAAAGCTATGCCTTGAGCTCCATCAACTCTCCCTATGCCTCGAGCTTAAAGGTGCAGGAAGAATCTAAACGTTATTATCTGGCTGTCTATTTGTTCCTTCTTTGCTCTTATCTCTTCCTGTGGGGACAGTTAGTGCCTATCATCCCCCACCCTATGCCTCTCTTAAGCTGTTCTAAGAAGAATATTTCTTTAGTGTTTATTCATTTGCCATACCAATTATAATAAACTTGGGATTCTATCCATCTTCCTGATGCAGGGAGTGGGATGACTATATGTAAGGGCTGTGTGGGGTGTCATCCCTGGGGAGCTTCTCAGGGCCTTCCTGCAATCTTGTATTTCACATGTGGAGGGGGATGTGTGGTTGGGGAAAGCCAGCGGGGCCAGGCCCGCCTCAGCGTTCCCAGGCTGGGCGTGCTGTCGGGATTCATTAAGCCGAAGGGGTTGTAAAGCCCTTCTTAGACGGCATCTTCCTTAATCCTTGTGCCGGCAGATGAGAGGGTACTTTTGAGGAAGGTTTGATTAGGATGCAAAATGTTATCAGGGAGAGTACAGCCAAAAATATGCCAAGAGTGCGATGCCTCCGCCCGCCGTCACATAGGCGTGTAGCTTTGCTCACAGGGGCTTCTGTGGGTGATGGGCCTTGGCAGGACTCAACGTTGTGTGCCCTAGCATGGCTATTTTTGGTGGTGGCCAGGGATCATCTGTTTCTTCTGGACACATGTTGATACAATCCCCCATTCATATGAGTCCTTCTGTCTGCTGGGCACTTTTTTCTTCATGTCTTTGTTGTTCTTGGTGATCCTCTGTTCCGGCTGAGTTAGGACCGTTTGGTGTACTTCAGATGGCAGCTTGCTAGCTTTTAAGACCCCAGACGCCACTCACCAGTATGTGGTGCAGAAGACTCCTAGCAGTGGGTTGCTTATACCAGTTGGTCTCCATGTCCCTGAGAACATGGTCCCCAGCCCCTCACCCCTGCTACTGTATCCTTGCAATATTGGGTCAAGATTGGAAGTTTCAGTTTTGGTTGAAGTGTAGTTAAGTTGATCTTCTTTCTAGTGTGTGCTGTCACTGCTTTCACCCAGCCAAATTACTATCAACTATCTAATCTATGACCAGCCCTCTCCCTTCCTGTCCACCGTATAGCTGTCAGAGTCTTCTGTATGTAAGTATTCTTAAGTCTGTATAATAGGGATCTCATACAATATTTGTCCTTGTGTCACTGACAGATTTCTCTCAGTATAATGTCTTCCAATTGAAACCAGTTTATGAGATGCTCCCTAAAGTCATCATTGTTCTTTATCATTGCATAGTGTTCCACTGAGTGTATGTACCGCAATTTGTTTATCCATTCATCTCTTGTTGGACATCTGGGCTGATTCCATCTGTTTGCTATTGCGGATTGTGCTGCATGCAGTAAACACTTGGGCGCATGTATCTGTTTGTGTGACAGCCTTTGTTTCTGAGCAGTGAGATTCCTGGAGCCAATGTTGTATCTTCCAGCTTTTTAAGGAAGTGCCAAGCTGCTTTCCAAAGAGGTTGTACCATTTTGTAATCCCACCAGCAGTGCAGGAGAGTTCTGATCTCTTTATAGCCTTTCCAGCATTTGGGGTTTTGCATTTTTTGGATCATGGCCAGTCTTTCTGGGGCAAGATGGTATCTCATTGCAATTTTGATTTGGCTTTCTCTGATAGCTAATGATCAGGAACACTTCCTCATGTGTCTTTTGACTTCCTGGATGTCCTCTTTGATGAAGTGTCTTGTCCATCTCCTTTGTCCATCGCTTAATTGAGTTATTTACCTTTTCCTTGGTGATATTTTGCAATACCTTATAGATTATGGAAATCAGATGTCGACCCAACATGTTGCCAAATATTTTTTTTCCCATTCTGTAGGTGATTTTTTAACTCTTTTGAGAGTCTGTGGGTGAGCGTGAGTGTTTGATCCTTAGTAGTTCCCACTTAACCTATTTTCTCTTCTGTTGTTTGTGCATACTTGGTCAGATTGTGTAGTCCAAGCCGTGTATTAAAACTTCTATTGTTCACCCTCTTTTTCTTGCATGATCTTTATCGTTTTAGGTTTCGTGTTTAGGTCGTTGATCCAGTTTGAGTTAGTTTTTGTGTAAGGTATGAGATGTGGTTCTTGTTTCAGTTTTTTGCAGGTGGATATCCAGTTTTGTCTACACCATTTGTTAAAGACACTGTTTCTCAGTTTATAATCTTAGGGTCTTTGTCGAATATCATCTGTTTATAAGAGTATGGTGGCAGCTCTGGGGTCTCACTTCTGTTGTGGTGGTCTCTATGTCTCTCTTCGTACCAACACTAGGCTGGTTTGACTACTGTGGCAGTGTAATAGGTTCTAGGGTTGGGTAGTCTCCGGCCTCCCACTGTGTTCCTTTCTTCAGTAGTGCTTTACTTATCCAGGGTTTCTTCCCTTTCTAAACAAAGTTGGTGATTTGTTTCTCCTTCTAATTAAAAAGAGACACTGGAATTTGTGTTGCGATTGCATTGTATAAGCAGATTGCTTTGGGTAAAATAGACGTTTCCACAATGTTAAGTCTTCTATCCATGGGCGGGGTAGGTTTCTCCATTTATGAAAGTCTCTCTTAGTTTTTTGTAGTGAGGTCTTGTAGTTCTCTTTGTAAAGGTCTGTTGTTTCTCTGCTTAGATTTATTCCTAGGTACTTGATCTTCCTGGGGGCTATGGTAAATGGTACAGATTTGGTGATTTCCTCTTTGTTGGTGTAAAGAAATCCCACCGACTTACTTTGTGTCTATTGTATATTCTGATACTCCGATGAACTCTTCTGTTCATTCCGGTAGTTTACTTATGGACTCTTTAGGACTCTCTGCATACATAGTTATATCATCTGCAAATGGGAGAGTTCTACTTCTTCTTGCTGATGCAGTTGCCCTTTATTTCTTGGTCTTGTCCAATTGCTCTGGCCAGAACTTGTAGAACAATGTTGAGTAGAAGTGATGAGAGTGGGCATCCTTGTCTAGTTCCTGTTCTCAAGGGGAATTCTTTCAGTATTTCTCCATTTAGGATGATGTAGGAGGTTGGCTTTGCATAGAGGGCATCTTCTCATTTTTAATTTATGTTTTAACGGCTTCCCAGGGCACTGTTAGTGGGTGCATCCTGGGTCTGAGCTGTGGGGCAGCAGCCTAGCCGATCACAGCCAAAGCCTGAGACACATGACTTTTCTTTACCCTGGCAGTCTCCACATCTAGGAGTGAGCTGGGCATGGCTGCAGCGTGGAATGGAGTGCAGTCAGCTCTCTGGAAATCCTGGGGCTCTTCTGTAGTGATTGAAAAAGAGACCCAATTAGCTTACGAGATGGGGAAGGGAGGCTCGGTGCAGGACAGACGCATTAACGTGGGGCGGGGAGGGGGCAGGCTCGGTGCAGGACAGAGCGTTTGGTTAGTGCAGGGCCGGGGGAAGGGGGCTCGGTGCAGTGTTGTGTCCTGTGTCTGAGCACTGGATGCTTGTGTAGTCTTGTAGTGCCCTCTAGTAAACCAAGCCAGTGTGGGTGGTGGTGTCTGCTAGTGGACCCACCGATGATTCTGCTGTGTGCCCTGAGGGGGGACACAAGGGTACGCCTCCCAGTGGTTGTGTCATTGAATGCTGGGTAGATAATTAGAACTTGGCAGTTCCCTTTTGTACAGCCAGACATAGCACAACATGTATTTCTTGACGTTTTCTTTGCAGCTGGTCAGAACTGTCGCCCGCCATCATGAAGAGAAGAAGCTCTGTGAAGACAGAGGAAGGAAGGAGGAGCAGAACCGGCTGCGGCGCATTGCAGCCTCCACTGCCCGGGAGATAGAGCACTTCTGGTCCAACATTGAGCAGGTAGGCTTCAGACCCCACCTGGAGCATAGAGGCCACAGGCTACCGCAGAGCTGACCCCAGGTGCTGGGTCTGTGGGGAGAATGTGGAGGCAGAGCATGGGTGCCAGGGACTCTGGAAGGTGTGCACAGGGGAGGGTCGGTGCTGGTGGGACCCCCAGACTGTGGGTATGTGAGTGGGCTTGGGGCAGTCCTGTTCCTGGCCTCTGTGCTTGTGTGCACCTGGTCAGGCTGTAACTCAGGAACTTGATTAGTTGGGCCAGGGAAGCACTCATAGGGCCTCCAGGCGGGTCTGCAGTGGCATCAAGGCCAGTGGCGGCCTCCTGCTCCTCTTGGGCTCTGCCCTGCCTTCTCCTCTTTCCTCTCAGTGTCTGTCTGTCCCTCTCGCCCCGGCTACTCCTCACCTTTCTTGTTCTCGTCTCACTGCCTGGTACACTTGGACAGGGCATAGCAAGATGTAAGCTAAGTGAAACAACAAAAGCTGGGAGTCTGGGCTGGGAGGATTTTTGAAATAAGTTTCAGACAGCTGTTTTGAGACACTATCTGTAATTTTTAATGGTTTTTTTTTTTTATGTTCAGAACTTATATAGCTTTACAGCCTTAGTAACATGTTTACTTTTTTGTATTTAGGTTGTGGAAATAAAACTGCAAGTAGAATTAGAAGAAAAAAGGAAAAAAGCCTTAAATTTCCAGAGAGTTTCCAGGCGAGGTATGATACTTTTAAGAAAGAGCACTTAGCATTTTCCAGATTAAGTACTTTTAGAGGAAAAATAACACTACTGTCATGTTTAAGAGAAGAAAACTGCCCTCTTCATCGTGGCTTTCTGCTCCTCCCGTTTTCACGTCACAGTCATGCGCATGTCCCTGTGTCAGTGGCTGGTGAGCTCCATGTCGTTGTGAATTCTTCTGGTCAGGCTGCCTGAGTGTGGTTTCTTTACAATGACCTGTGGTGACAATGTGTGATGAGGACATCAGATGGGGCCTGCAGGGTCCTCCGAAGAGGTCGTCTGGGCAGATTTGAAACACTGGTGGCACCAGAAGTCCTCACTTACATAGACAGTGCTTCTCAGTGTGTTTTCAGGGTTCTCAGGGAGAAGACGCTCACTGTAGAGTGGGGAGGACAGATGTGGGAGTGGCGGTGCACGTGTTGCTGTGAATGAACCAGCACTCCTGGGGATGGACAAGGGAGTCTGCTTAGAACTTAAGCTTTGTTGGCGTCTGAAAGCGACAACGCCCTGGATTGTTCTTAGACATGCTGGCCTTTCAAGCTCTAACTTTGTGACGTTTGTTTCCCTCTTTCTCGTCTGGGCCGAGTGGCGCATGTGTGTGCCATGCCTTCTGTGTTAATGACGCAATGACCTCTCTGGACGGTGCTGTGCTGGTTTCTGGTCAGCCCTGGGCTTTAGCTCTTAAGGCAGAGTAGTTTTGTTTCTTCTCTAGTCTCCCGAATTGCATTCCTAGAGATGTATAAATTATTGTGTATTTGAAAAGTGCTGTCAGTAACTACAGGCAGTACATTTTTTTCTCTGAAGATTCTGAGAACTAGGAAAGGAAGAAAAGAACAATGTTTTCTGAGAGTTACACTGACGTTAAATCAGCCATATGGAGCTGAGGGCAAGGGGCCGACGTGGAGGATACTGCCTGGAGTAGGACAGACCCCCCACGGGCTCATGGCATCTGCAGGTGTGCCTGGCATCGGGCACTGCTGTCACTGTGTGCCCACAGGCTGGGCCTTTGGTCAAGGCAGAGATGTCAGGTCTGTGTAGCAGGCAGGCCCCTTCCGGCAGGCAGGCCCCCGTGGGCGGGTGGGCTCCCGTAGCAGAACAGACGGCTCTGGACTGAAGAGCCCAGTGTGTGAGTCTGCTCTCCTGGCTTCTCTTGACCCTCGGTGCCCGGGGCCTGGGGAGAACTCTGCTCAGCAGCCACTTACGGACATCTGCTCTGTCGGGGTCAGCTCTTGGCCCTTTTCTAGTTCAGCCCTTAGGTCTGCTAGGCTGGGTCTGCACTCCTGTGTCCACCAGCCTCGGACGCTCACACACGAGGTTTGGTCCTTTCTGTGGCAGCGTTGGGACAGTGACGTGGACCACTGGGCACTGACTGCCTTTGATTCTCTGGACACTGTCCAGCTGCCCCATCCCGTCAGCACCTCCATGGTCCCGGCACAGCAGAGACTTGTCATCTCGTGGTACTTAGGACAGCTCCAGAGGGCGGGCCTTGTGCTGCCCCGGTTACTGGTGTGGAAACAGGCCCAGGGGCGGCCGGTCCTGGGGGCGCCAGAAAGGCCGTCTCAGCCCTTGGCTGTTCCTCTGGGTACCTGCAGGTGGGTCACAGTGGGGGGTTAGCAGCTGCCTCTGTGTGGCATACTGCACGTGGGCTCTCAGGTCGGACCCGGTGCTCTGTGGCTTCTGGGTCACTGGGAGGAAGGACAGAATGGCCCCAGTGTGTCTGCTCAGCGTTAGGGGTACCTGTAGGGCAGAACAAGGCACAAGAGAGGTTCTTCCTGTCTTGTGAAAAGCTCCCTCTGCCTGGCCGTGTAGGCAAAGCTCACCGTGTCTTTGTCCCCTTAGGGACAGAGCCCAGGCACCGAGGACTCGACACTTTTCCTGAGCACGTCCTGGTGAGTGGAGAGTGCCTCTGTCCTCTGAGGAGACAGAGTCTGGGTCCCCATGTCTTCATCTGGGGGAACGTGGACTAGGACAGTTACTCCTGTCTTCAGAGAAGTTGTCCACTTGGAAAGAAACAAACTGTAGTTGGAGGCTGACTTGGACATAGGGGAGGAGACAGCTGAACATAGGAGTGTAGACGTCACCTTTGCCCTTTCTGTGAAGATGACGGTAGAGCAGGGCAGCTGGTCCCAGGCGCCCACCGTCCGTGTCAGCGCACACTGGATAGGTAGCCCCCTCATGTGTGAGGCACGTCAGGTACAGAGCAGGGGCATGAGATTCCCTCACGTGCTTTGTGGTGAAGCCAGCATCGCTCAGACTGCCCTACCCACTAGCTCTGCAGGCCGTCACAGTGCATCCCGTGTAATAAGGGCTGAGAGGCCATGTGGGCTTCCCGTTTTGTGTTGTAAGAGCTCCTGTTTGTGATGTTTTCACTCTTTTTTCAGGATTCAGGACTCTCTGGAAGGAAAAGAAAAGCCAGCACGTCTTTAACCGATGAGGAAGGTCTGAGACCCATCCCGAGCTGCCTTCCCTGTGTGCAGGCTCTGTTAGCTCACAGTAGCACCCACGCACAAGCTATTAAGGGGACAGAGGGGTGACTTTGGCACAGCTGGGAGGCACCCTGGTCTTCTTCCTTGGTCTCTCAAGGCAGAGTGTTTCTTTGTGTCCCCAGAGAAGTGGGTATTTTCTGAGCTGCCTGGTGGGGCGGGAGGCTGATGCACGCGGGCATCTTGGGACGTCGTGGTCCCCACGTGGGTGGATCTGCTTGTCGGAGGTTTGGAAAGCAGAAGCATCTTGGGGCACCAGGATGATGTGGGGGCTTAACATGCAGATGCACCCCCCAAGATGCGTTAGAGTTAATGTGTGGGGTGTCGCAGGGAAGCAGGGGGGATGTTGGATCCCAGGTCTCAGCTGGACAGGACCTGGCCCAGCTGGGTCTGGCTCCACGGGCAGGGTGCCGATCAGGTGGACTGGGAGGAGGTGTTTCAGAAGAAGCCCTCAGGCCCCACGGGGGTGGCTCCTCCCCAGTGTGCATGTGTGTGTGCGTCCGTGCCCGCCTGCACACGGCACCTGGGCCATCGGCCCACACCGTGTCCTGTCCGTGGATTGTGGTGCCGGGCAGATGCTGACCTGTGGATGAGGCAGGGGGCGACAGGAACAAGAGGGCTAGGGTACTTGTCATGGTGCAGTTGTGGAAATTCTTGTCCGGGTGTCTGCTCAGGCCAGGGAGCACCATGTGATAGGCAACACGTGTTACGTTTCCAGATTTTGAAAGATTACTGTTTTAGTATTTGTTCTGTCTGTACTGGGACGTTTAGCAGTAGTTGGCACAGGGCAGGTCTTAGCCAGCAGTCCTGATGGCCTCTGCCCAGCACTGTGTCAGACCACTGGTGCTGCTGGCAGGAGGCTGGTAGGTCTTCCCTGCAGGTGGCCATAGGCCATGCATGGGGAGGCCACCACAGAGGAGTGCCCAGCCATCAGCATGTGCATGGTGGCATGGGCAATGGGCGTGGTGTGACGTGGGGGTCCGTGTGGTGAAGGTGTGAGGCGTGGGACCAGCAGCAGGTGGTGGTCAGTGTGGGCGTTGTTCAGTCCTCGGGCAGAGCTAAGGGCCTTGGGTGGTGTTGGTGAGGAGGAGTCATTGAGAGGAACTCTGGCTGGGGGGCGGCACCCTGGAGGCCTTGGGGAGCCGGGACTAAAAGTGTGGGGGAGGAGAGCAGGTGGGACACAGAGCATGGAAGACAGGAGTTGCTGAGACGGGCCAGGCGGCGGCCGGGCCCCTTTGGAAGGAGTGGTAGTCTTTGAAGAAGACTCCCATGGTTTGTTGGCCGAGGGCTCTGCAGGCCTGCCGTGCACAGGTGGAGAAGACAGCGTGCACCCTGGTCCTGTTCCCTGAGCAGTGTCTGTGCTGAGCATTTCCTGAGAAGAACAAAGGGTAGTGTGTGTTTCTGTAATGGCCCAGTTGGAGGCAGGGCTGTCCTCTGGCTTTACAGTGTTGAACAAGTGACTGGACAGGAGGTCACTTGAGGTCCCTTACTGATGTATTTGATGGTGACTGTTTTAGTGGAAGATGAAGAGGAGACAATTGAAGAGGAAGAAGCCAAAGAAGGGATAGTGGACCACCAGACAGAGCTGTCGAATCTGGCCAGAGAAGGTAGGCTGAGAGTACCTCAGTAAGAACTGCCATCGTGACAGGTGGGCTTCACGCAGAGGAGTGCTGAGAAACCGTGCTGGGCACCGGAAGGACCAGTGGGTCGAGGGCTCAGTCAAGGGGAACGCATGGATGTCTGTGAGGGCGTCTCTGCACGCGGCAGAGGGTGGGTGCACAGTCGTCCGTGAGCACCGCTCTGCACGCAGTGGAGGGGAGGTGCGGAGGCCATGTGTACGCCTCCCATGCATGCAGGTTGGCATCGTGGCTCATGGCCACCTTCACAGAGTAGAGTCAGATTTTCTTCAGAGCCGGTGCCTCAGGCTTCACATCTCCACGCCTTGAGGACACAGCCCCTCCTCGGATTGCTGAGGATGGAGCACCTCTTCTTGAGCTGCCCTTTTTAAATTTAACATCTTTTCATACTTTACATCAGAGTGTACAGTTCAAGTCATTTTCTCATGCAGGAACTTAAACACTTTGTTATATGACCCTAGCTGCTCTCCCCCCACTGTGACAGCACACCTCTCTACCCTGTGTTTCTTGTGTCCTGTGTCCATTCAAGCAGCTCCTGTCCCCCTTAGCTCTCTCATCTCCTGTCCGGACAGGAGTTCCCCCGTTAGTCTCCTGTATCCGCTTAAGCCAAGAAGCACCATCTTCACCAGTCCCATTTTACGTCATATAGACCGGTTCAGTCTTAGTCTGAGGAGCTGGCTTCTGGAGTGGTTTCAGTTCTGGGTTAGTAGAGAGTCTGGGGGCCGTGTCTTCTGGGGACCCTTCAGTCTCTGCAAGTCTTTTCCGTTCCTAGAGTTCAAATTCTGTACCCCACTTTGTCACACTGTCAGGGACTCTGTTTTGTTCCCTGTCCGGGCACTTGTTGGTGGTAACCAGGCCCCATCCAGTTCTTCTGGTCTCATGCTGATGGGGTCTCTGGATTATGTGGCCCCTTTGGGCGGTGCGCTTGTATTTTCTTCATGTCTTTATTGTCTTTAATTCTTCTCTGCTCCGGGTGTGTTGGAACCAGGTGCTGATAGTTTGATGGCTGCTTGCTAGCTTTTAAGACCACAGATGTCACTCACCAACGTGGGATGAAGAACATTTTCTTAAAAAAAAAAAAATTCTGTTACACCATTTGACCTGGATAGCCGCTGAAACCATGGTCCCCAGCCCCTGCCCCTGCTTTGCTGTCCATCGAAGTGTTGAGTTAACATTCAGGAAACCTCTTAGCTCTTGGTTTAGCCCAGCTGTGCTGAGCTCCCTTCTGTGTGCTGTCCTTGCCTCAGCTAACATGATTCCTGTCTATTATCTAATCAGTGAATACCCCGTCTCCCTCCCTCCCCACCCTTGTAACTATCAAAGACTGTTTTCTTCTGTGTTTAAACATTTTCTTGAGTCCTTATAATAGTGACCTCGTACAGTGTCTGTCTTTTTGCAGTGGACTACTCTCTCATGTGGCCCAGTGTCTCCCAGACGACTCCACGTTTTGAGATGTTTCTCAGGATCACTGTTCTCTGTTGTTGTGCAGTGTTCCATTGTGTGAGTGCACCGTGGTGCATCCTTGCTCTGTGGACTGGCACCTAGGTTCAGTCCATCTTTTTGCTGTTGTGATCAGTGCTGCAGTAAACACAGGTATGTGTTCATCTGTTCATGTGATACCTCGTGTTTCTCTAGGATACATTCCAGAAAGTGGAATTAGCTGGATCATGTGGTATTTCTATTTCTAGTTTTTTGAGAAAGCATCATATCAGTTTCAAAAATGGTTGTACCATTTTACATTCACCCAGCAGTGAAGAAGAGTTCCAGTCTCTCCACAACCTCTCCAACATTTATTATTTTGTTTTTTTTTTAACGCCAACCCTGTATAGGGTTGGCCACTATATGTCAGAATCGACCTGACGGTAGTGTGTTTAGTGTGAGGTGCTATTTCATTGTAGTTTTGATTTGGATTTCTCTAATGGCTAATGATCATGAACATTACCTCATGTGTGTGTTAACTGCCTGGATGTCGTCCTTGGTGAAGTGGCTGTTCGTATCCTTTGCCTATTTTTTAAAAAATTTTTATGAGTATTATTTTGTAAAAATTTTTCTATTGTGATTAAGTGAAAGTTCACAGTCCAGATCAATTTTCCATATAGAACCCTGAGCGCCTGCCTCTCTGTAGCTGTCTGCCCTCCTCTGCTGGTGACGGCATACTCTTTCCGATTCTTCATGTCTTGTGTCCGCTCGGCCAGCACTGCCCCCTTCTCACCACCCTCTCCTCTCCCTCTAAAAGGAAACCAGCAGGACAGCCTCATACATATATTAAACCGTAAAACACACATACCACCTGCCTTGCTCTGTGTCCCGAAATCCAGTCCATTCTTTGTCTGAAGTGTTGGCTGTGCCCTTTGCTCATTTTTTAAATTGGGTTATGTGTGTTTTTCTCGTTGAGGTTTTGCAGTATCTTGTGGATTATAGAGATTAGACACTGATCAGATGTGTGGTAGCCACAATTTTTTTTCCTAGCGTGTAGGTTGTCTTTTTACTCATGGTGAAGTCTTTGGCTGAGTGTAAGTGTTTGGTTTTTAGGAGTTCCCAATTACCTATTTTCTCTTCTGGTGTTTCTGCATTGTTAGTAATGTTCTATAATTGGTTTAATGTCATGTATTAGGGCTCCCAACATTGTCCTTATTTTTTCTTCTGTACCTTGATCGTTCAGATCTTACAGATTTTTGATCCATTTTGAATTAGCTTTTGCGCATGGTGTGAGATGTGGGGCTTGTTCTGTTTTTTTTGCAGATGGGCGTACAGTTATGACAACACCATTTGTCAAAGAGACTGTCTTTTTCGCAGCTTACAGACTTTGGGCCTTTGTTGAGTGTCAGCTGCCCATAGGTGGCTGATGTTGTGTATGGACTCTCAGTTCTGTATGATTTGTTTATGTATCTGGTTGGGGTTTTCTTGCACCAGTGCGGCCCAGCTGCTTTGACCACTGTGGTGATGCAGTAGGTTCCAAAGTAGGTAGGCTGAGGCCTCCCGCTGTATTCTTTTTCTTCAGTGATGCTTTACTTGTCTGGGGCTTCTTCCTTTTCCATGTGAAGTTGATGATTTATTTCTCCACCTCATGAAAAAATGTCTTTGGAATTTATATTGGGATGGTGTTGCATCTGTAGATCACTTTGAGTACAGTAGGCATTTTCACTGTGTTACGTCTTCCTATCCGTGAGTAAGGTAGGTTTCTCCACTCCGGTTGGTCTCTTTTGGTTTCTTACAGTGATGTCTTGTAATGTCCTTTTTAGAGGTCTTGTGTGTTTCTGGTTAGATTTATCCCAAAGTGTATTTTACCTTCTTGGGGACTGTGGTCAGTGCACCCTCCCTTTGTCCTGTGCCATCAGGGGATCTTACCTGTGCTCCCGGTGGGGCGGTCACTGCTGGTGGCCCAGCACCATCAGGAGCTCTGGTCTCAGGCCGAGGGCGTCTCTAGTTATGTGGTCCTCTCTGTGCTTTGGGCCCCTGTTTTCCTTGTCTCCATTCTCTCGATGGCCACCTTTTGGGGTATCATGGTAATATTCTTGATTTTAGTGTTGTTGAAGTTACCAGTCTGGTTTAAACAACTTTTTTACCTTGAGGTCATTGTGTAGACATTTTCGTCATTAGGCAGGTGGTGTCTGGCATCTGTCAGGAGTGGCTTTGCCCTGTGTGATGCTGCCCGTGTCCGTCCATGTTGTTGTCCCCCCGCTCCCCGCCTGCTGACTGCTCCAGCTCTGTTGAGTGAAGCCCACGTTTCTCTCACTGATGGTTGCCGCTGACACGACCGTAAAGCCTGTGTCCCTGTGGGTTTGGCTCCTGCCTCTGTGGTTCTCCTGTTGTTCCGTTAGTCTGTTTTGTTCCCACTGCTACACTGTAGGAATGATGGCAGCTTTGCAGCTGTTCTCAGTGTCCAGTCTGTCGAGTCCTGCTGCCCTCCTCTGGGAGGGCCTTGATGGCCTAGGGTCCTAGTGGTTCAGAGCCGGTGGGGCCTTCGGTGTTCAGAGCCGGTGGGACAGCAGTGGGAAGGTGGTGGCGGCAGCCCTGCCTTACTGATTTTAAGGAAGCATGTCCCCAAGCCTGAGTCCGACTTGCTTGGCTCATGCTGCATGTCTGCCATCCACTGGCTCCCTGACTGACACCCTCTAACCACTCAGTCTCCTTCAGTTGTGAACAGGGTAAGAGTGTTTCCTCACAGTGTGGTCTTGAGGACTTAGTGAAAACATGCAGTGCATGCAGAAACAGCCAGACACGCTGCTGCAGCTGAGGTTCTTCTGTTCCTTGTCAGGGCAGTTACTATTTACATGTGAAAGGCTGCACAGCACGTCAGGTTCTCATTCAACAGTGTATACCCAGATTGTTTTGTGATGTTGGTGGCATTCCCTGCAGTGTGTCAGCACGCTCCCTTTCCACTGGGAGTTCCCATTCCCTGCCCTTTCATCTTGACTTGCGGGCCGATGTTGTGCGTTTGGTCTGGCATATAGGGTTGACGTGGGAAGTGCGTTCTTCACTTGTCTTCTCTTTGTTCACCCCGTGGTCGATCCTGCACTGGTGCCCTTGGGGTTGGCAGCTGAGCTGCTGTGCCACCGGGCCTCCGTGTGTATTTTATAGGGCTGCCTCATCTTTGGCTGTAGGGTGAACTTGGGGTGTGGTTTAGTTCTGTGTTAGCAGGGTGTCTGGGGGGTCGCAATTTCAGGTATCCCTGCAGTCTCTGTCAGACTAGAAAGGCTTTGAATTTTGTGTTTGTTCAGACTCCTGTATTACGTTTCTTAATTGGATATATTGCATCTTTATTGTGCTGTGCAGCTACCCCTGTAATCCCCCTTCATGCTCTGTGTTTAAACCCAATTTGAACTTCTACATATCTTATCAAGTTTCTCTCCATCTGGAAGGACTGTAACTACTGTAGTACATCCCTTTGTTTAATATGGTGATATCATAGTTTTCATGATAAGATCACTGGATCACTTCTTTCAGTATTATAGCTTTGATTGAGTTTTGTGCCTTTTCTAACTGAGGTTTCTGGATGATGTATTCCGTATTACCTCCTAAAGTATAGAGTTAAGTTTTGTTCTTCTAAGCCAAGAGCCTCTTTCAGTATTTCTTGTAGCTTTGGTTTGGTTTTTAAAAAGTCTCTGAGTTTCTGTTTATCTGGGAATGTCTTAATTTCATTTTCATATTTGAGAGAGTTTCTCAGAATATATAATTCTTGTTTGGAAGTTTTTCTCTTTCAAGGCTTTCATTGTGTCTGTGCCAGCATGGTTTCTGCTGAGAAATCTGACGAGAGCCTACAGGCTTTCCCTCTGAATGTTAGCCTTGCTTTGAGTCCTGCTGCCTGTAAGAGTTTCTGCTTATGTTTCATTTTGTTGAGCTTGATTGTAGTGTGTCTTAGAGTTTTTCTTCTGGGATCTGTATGGAGTGGTGTTTGATATGCATCTTGGATATCTATATTCTTGTCTTTCATAATTTCGGGGAAGTTTTCTGTCAGCACCTCAACAACAATACCCCCTGTGTTTTCAGGTGCCCCTCCCCGTTCAGGAACTCCAGTTAATTGTAGATTATTCCTCTTGATAGAATCCCACGTGCTTCTTAATGCGTCTTCATTTTTCTTGTTTCTTTTCTCTGATTTCTCCTCATAGATGCTGGAGTCAGTAGCTCTGTCTTCCAAGTGAGAAAGTCTGTTTTCCATTTGTTCACTTCTGTTTTCTTGGCTTTGAATTGGTTTTGTTATTGATCTGTTGGATTTCAGAATACTGGTGTTCCATCAGTTTGAACAGCTTGGTTAGTTTTTCATTTTGTTCCACTGCATTTTGTATAATGTCTAGGAGGGCTCTATATGTAATCCTTTTGCACTCAACCTTTGAAAGTTTCAGAAAGGCTTCTTTGTCTGGGAAGTTCTTTAGTTCTTTTCTTTTGGGGACTTTCTGGAAACATAGGTGAGTTTTTCTTAAAGTTTCTGTCCAAAGTTTGTTGTTTTAGGGGCATCTAGAGGTGGTTTAGTTTCTCTGGTGTTGACCGAAAGCACAGTCTGATAAGGAAGGTGGTCACTGGTCACTCTGTGCACTGGACCCAGTGGAATCTCTGTAGCCGGCTCCACCTCCTGATTGGCAAAGGCATGGCCTTACTTACGGAGTCACTGGGGGCCATCAGCTGACCCTGTGCTGTGGGTCAGTAAAGGCTTCAGTGCACAAGAGCCAGGATTCAGCAAGGGCGGGGGGGCCGTGAAAGAGAGGAAATTTCCCGTTCAGTGGCATGTAGTCCAAATTGACAGCACTGTGCCGTGTCCTAGGGTGCAGTGGATGTCCAGAAGCCTCCATTTAATTATCGTTCCAGGTATTAGTTTCTAGAGGGAATTGAAGAGACGTGTGTCTAGTGCTCCATCTGGACTCTGGCCCCTGAGTTTGAATTTTGTTCTGCGTTTTCCTTGTCCTGTGTCGAGGACCCGTGATGGTGATCCTCGCCAGTGTAGTCGGTGGCGGTACTACTCGGCGGCACCTTACAGGGTAGAGCCCACTCATCTCTGGGAGGTGTCTCCTCTGGGGGTGGGGACTCTGCTCTGAGTGCAGCAGGCTGTTGTGACTTCCGTGCATCGCAGGACAGGACCAAGGCTGCCCTCTCCCTGAGTGTGCTGGGCTTCCAGAGGTGCCCCTAGTCCTCACTCACCCCTTGAGCCCTGTGCCCAGAGAAGCTAGCTCCTTTGAGGGGCTCCTCTGTTCTGTCAGACTCGTCAAGAAGGATCAAGCTCCTGTCTCGTGTCACCTGATTGGAGACCCTGGCTGCGGCTGCAGATCTGTGTGACCCACAGGGAGCTTTGTCCCAGGGAAGGCCGCGGTGCACCTCTCTGCTGCAGTCGGCGGGCAGGGTCTCGCTGGAGGCCACCAGGGGTCAGGTTCTGCCCAGTGAGTTCCGCTTTGTTTCTGTTACTGTCTGTAAGCTAAAATACTGCTCTTGTTTCTGAGCTATTTGCAACTTCTTTAGTTACCTGTGAAGTTGCTGTGAGTCAGCATCAGCTCTGTGGCAGCAGGCTTGGCTGTTTACTCGTGACCACCTGCGCTTTCACATCCCCTTCTCTGGAGTCCCTGCTCACCTGTCTGGGTTCCTGGAGGGAGCGTGGCGTCTGTGTAGCAATAGCCCAGCACTTGGTGCCCAAACTGCACTCAGTCTGCTTCTGGGCCTGGACTGGGAATCTGGAGCAACCCAGCTGGGCACTGACTTGGTGGGCAGGAGATGACCTGGTGGAACTCTCACCAGCTGCTGTGTCCCCTGCTGCTGGCCATGTGGCTGTCTCTGTGTGGCTTGGTGTCCTGGTGACATGGGGCTGGTTTCCCTTGGAGAGCAGGGCAGACACTCCAGTACCCTCTGTGAGTGGCGTCAGGGGCCACAGTGAATTAGCCTGTGCCACGGGCTCAGGGGTCTGCCCCTTTTCCATGTTCCTGTGTGTCCCCCAAGTCTCCTCAGGGCTTTGTCCTCTAGATGCCCACAGGTCTTAGGAGCTTAACCTCACTCCGTACTTTACTGTGTAAGTGAGGTACTTCTGTCTGTTGTGTTACTGGCCTGGTGGTGGTTTGTGTTTGTGAAGGTTGTTGGCTTGTGTTATTAGTTTGTGCTGAGGCTCTTGGTGATAGTATCCTATGGAAATAGTTTTCCAGTGGCTTCTCCTCTTTTATTTTTTGCTGGTTATGTAGTGTTTTGTACATTTTATTCACACACATAGAAAAGTTAAGATCCTGGCAGCAGCAGACACAGACTGTGTGGATTCTGAAATGAGCAGCGTACTCTGCTGGCTTTATCGCGTCTGTCTGTCTGGTCTGCCCACCAGTCTAGCATGGTCATTGTTGGAACTCATGTAAGTGAATTCAGGTGTCTTGTTAGTCTCAGCTGGACGTTGCTCTTTAGGGCACTGTTACTTTGTTTGTTTGCAGACTTCACACACACACAGAAAATTTTGCTTAAGTATGTACCCCAAAGTGACTCACCTGCTTTAACAGGAAACATCTTGAAACGTGAACCTGGGTCCAGGTTTCTGCTGGTTGTCTGGACAGGGTGTTTCAGGGGAAAACAGTAAGGCTAGAGGAGGTTGACTCCAGAGGGCTCATCTTTCCATGCTGGTTTCCAGAAAAATGAAGCCAGTTTGTGCCATTTCCCGTGGTGCCTGGGAGGGTCTGAG
Organism: Heterohyrax brucei; assembly: GCA_028571685.1. Classification (NCBI taxonomy): domain Eukaryota; kingdom Metazoa; phylum Chordata; class Mammalia; order Hyracoidea; family Procaviidae; genus Heterohyrax; species Heterohyrax brucei. The sequence continues at coordinate 901,697 of CM053160.1, read as the reverse complement.
TCCATGGGCCTGCAGCGACTGTTTGTACAGAGGCTGCTAATCGATCCAGGCTGGCTGCCGCCTCTCCTTCCGGGTGCTCAGTCTGAAAAAAGCCCCTGTAACGCACGGTAGCCTGTTTGTGCTGTTGGTGAGGGTGCTGCCTGCTGAGCCTGCGTCCTGTGTGGCTGGGGTGCCGGTGTGCGGTCTGTGTGACTGTGGGGGGCCTCTGTCCTGTGTGGCTGGGGTGCCGGTGTGCGGTCTGTGTGCCTGTGGGGCCTCTGTCCTGTGTGGCTGGGGTGCCGGTGTGCGGTCTGTGTGCCAGTGGGGCCTCTGTCCTGTGTGGCTGGGGTGCGGGTGTGTGGTCTGTGTGCCTGTGGGGCCTCTGTCCTGTGTGGCTGGGGTGCCGGTGTGTGGTCTGTGTGACTGTGGGGGGCCTCTGTCCTGTGTGGCTGGGGTGCCGGTGTGCGGTCTGTGTGCCTGTGGGGCCTCTGTCCTGTGTGGCTGGGGTGCCGGTGTGCATTATATGTCCTCGTAGCTTTGGTCCCATGTGACTGGGGCCTAGTGAGCAATCCACGTAACTATAGCCTGTCCTGTACGACTGGGACACTGCTGTGGGGTCCGTGTAACAGTAACCCATCCTACGTTTGGAATAATCTTTATCCTTTTTTTTTCTGTTGTTTGAGTCTTGTTTAACATTTTTTCGATCTTTATCATCTCCTATTATTCTCTATCAGTGCATTCATTTTTTTGTTTTTATTAGCCTGTGGGTGTTACTATACATTTATTAGATGACTGCAGAAACATCTTTGTTTTATGAGCAAAACTGATGTTTCATTTCAGAGATTTTCATCTTTATAAAGAAAATATTTTAGGCTCTATTTCATTAATGGCAATCGGCTTGGCAATTATTTAAGTGTTTAGAGATTTTAGAAAAACGCCCTTTTCCAAGGAGTTACATGGGTGAAAAGACACCTTTGTCTGCATCCTTGTGGCTTTGCTGGCTTTGTCCCCTGCTGGTGACCTGGTGTTGTCTTCAGATGCTGATCACCCTTCCTGTGATCTTTCCAGCTGAGCTGCCCTTACTTGACTTGATGAAGCTGTATGAAGGTGCCTTCTTGCCCAATTTTCAGTGGCCTCAACCTGGCAGCGAAGAGACAAGCGAGGAAGAAGGTAGGTTTCTAGGCCTTTGAAGACCTCAGCGTTTCAGAGCAGGCTAAAATACTTTCTCTGGAAGGAGGCTCAAAATATAAGACTTTTAAAGTTACCTTCATTTTCCTTTGTTGAAAGAAGAAATTGCATGTGTATTTAGTATATCATTTTATATTGAATAGTTTTATACTGTGCTTTTTTATTTAGTAGACATGGTGTAGTTTTCAAAGCACTTAAGTTATGAAAATGGGGAAATGGTTTTCCCCGGAAGTACAGGAGTCATTATTTTGTGAACCTAGTTGTAAGACTCATATTCATACTAGGCGGTCGGTTTAACATGCCAAGTTTGAGGGGTCTCTCTTACATTTTTTAGCCATTCCAGACAGGCACACAGAAGACACCCACAATACCTCAGGAAAAATCAGCCAGTGTCCTTCTTTTCATTGTTCTCCTACAGACAGCTCTGACTGTTAGAGATTCATGCGTATGGGGCGGGCAGGCAGGGCAGGTGAGTTAGGGTCCCAGAGCGGTGCTTGGTGACGAGGGGAGCCTTCCTGACCTCCTTCTGGACAGGGCCTGTGGGGGAGAGGCAGTCCTCCTGTGCATTGCCCTGTGCTGTGAAGACCACCGAGCTTTCCTTTCTTGGTGGTGACAGTAGGTCACCAAGCCCTGAGGGACCTAGAAATCTTCTTCTGGCATGAGTTCCCGATGACTGTTTGACCTCTTTCAGTTGCCTGGTTCTGGGGGGGCACGTTAGACTGGAGGCTTTCAAGGGTGATGCTGTATTGGACAGCTTCCTGAGTTCTTGTGATTTGTCTGGCGAGTGTAGGGAGCTATGTGGGGATTTAGAGCAACAAAGGGTGACGACTCCCACCCGGCTATGAAATCATTGAACACAGGGGATTGGTTTTTTGTGTCTGTTTTCTGGTGAGTCACCCCAGCAGCCCCCCGACTCTGTTTGCTGCCTTGTTCTCTGTAGATGTGGAAGACAGCCCGAGAGACCGGGAGAGCCGGAAGGATCTGGTCCTTATAGATTCCCTGTTCATCATGGACCCGTGTAAGCCTGCAGAGAGGATGAACCTTGGAAAACCCAACATGAGAGACATTGCAGAAGTGACCGCTGCGGCTGAGGCCATCCTGCCCAAGGGCAGTGCTCGGGTCACCACCACGGTGAGTCCTGGGCTGGCTTTGCGCCTTTCTTTTTCTTTAGTTGTGGCGAAAAACACACAGCACAAAATGAACAGTTTAAAGTGTACACTTGAGTGGCATTTAGTTCCTTCACAGTGGTGTGCAGCCGTTGTCCAGCTCCATATGTTGTCTTTGCCCTAAAAGGAGGCCCCATATTCATTCACAGTGGTCCCCCCACCCCCAGCCCCGTCCCCAGCAGCCACCAGTCTGTGCCTGTCTCTGCGCTCACCTGTTCCGACACTTACACGCAGAGAAGCGTACAGTGTGTAGACGTCTGTGACAGGATCCCTGCACGGAACGTCAGATTTTCAGGGTTCCTGGGGCGTAGCGTGTTCCGTGTTTTCGAGGTTCTGGCACGTGCCAGTACTTCAGGCTCGGAGGCCTGAGCACCCTCCCTGGGGTGGGTACTTACCGGTCGGTGGGCAGCAGGGTGGCTTGTGCTGTTTAGCAGTTGTGTGTAAGTGTGTGTTGAACCGTCTGCTTTCTGGTGTGTGTGCGCCTAGGAGTGGAGTTGCTGGGTTGTGTGGTGGTTCTGTGTTCAACGTGTGGCTGAGCCCTTTTGCACTCCCACTGAGAGTGCCAGAATTGTCACACCGCCGCACCCGTGTGACGCTGCTCGTGTCCCGAGTCTGTGTGTCGTCGTCATCGCTGTTTCCGGACTGTGATGCGCTGTCTCGTTGCGACTGTAGACGTGGTTTTCAAGTGAGGAGTGGGTGTTGTTTGTCAGTCTTGAGGAAAGCTTTCCCACTGTTGGGTGGGCTCCCGTCTCCTAACTGTAGGCGTGGCTGGAAAGGAAGTGGCGACTCTGTGGGGACGTCTCTGTGGGTGGCTTCCAGGGCTTCTCAGTGGGTGTGTCGTGTGACTGGTGAACAGCGCCCTGAGGAGGAGGAGTTCCCATCTGCGTGCATCTGCTTGCAGGTGAAGTACAGCAGCCCGGCCCTGCTCTACGGGGCCCTCCGTGACTACCAGAGGATTGGGCTGGACTGGCTGGCCAAGCTCTACAGGAAGAGGCTCAATGGCATCCTGGCCGACGAGGCCGGGCTGGGCAAGACCGTGCAGGTGATCGCCTTCTTTGCCCACCTGGCATGTAATGAAGGTGAGAGCTCCCGAGGGTGACCGCGGCAGGCTGGCTGAGATGCACCCGTGGGCACACGTGTCTGGCAACTGTACTTCTGCACCTGGCTCTGGGGCCTCAGCAGAGCTCAGGATGCCCTTGCTGCATGAGCAAAGAAAGGCTAGTTCAGAGTTGGCACTGCAGTGACTTACTGTTATTCGATATCTAATTTAAATGCACAAGGTCCAGCAGACCCGGGCCCTCACTGGTCGCCCATGGAGCCACACTGTCCTGTGTGTGGACAGCAGCGCAGGCAGCAGTCTCCGTACTTTTCCTAGGAGGCATGGTTCTATGCAGGCAAGCCCTGTGTAAACCCACTCCTTGTCCCAGCACGGGGGCTCTGCTCACGCTGGCCCCCTCCTGCCAGGTTCCCCTTTTCTGGTCTGTGTGCTCAGGTTGCCTCAGGCCAGCGGCTCTAGGTGTGCATTTGGCCCAGTCCATCCCAACAGAGCTCAGGTGGCCATGGGGTTCTGCGTCACAACACAGGCAGAAAACCAGAGGAGTTGACTGCTTTTCCTGGAGGAAACCCACTGCCATAGAATCGATTCCATCTCAGAGCTGCCCAGTAGGACAGAGTTGGACTGCTCCATAGAGTTTCCAAGGAGCGCCTGGCAAGTGCAAACTGCTAACCTTTGATTAGTGAAGGTAGCAGTTAATCACTGTGCCACCTGGGTTTCCCAGGGGACTGATGTCCAGAAAGTCCCGATCAACTCAGCACAGATTAGAATTCTTGCAGAGTCACCCCGTTATTTTGGACCAGGCCTTGGTGTAGGCAGACCCCTGTGGCAGTGATGTGTGTGTGACCTCACAGCAGTCTCCCAGACTTGAGGATGTCCTCATGTACGAGGCCCACGTGGAGCACTGTGTTCGGTGTCACCCTCCATGGTGTGTTTCGCTGTGCCACGCACACGTCCGCTGGGTTTGATGTGTCCTCCCACTGGTGATGTCACACCTGTTGCAGAGTTCATTGTCTGTCTGAGTTCCTCTGGGTTTTCTGTTCATGACCTGTGTTTGTTTCCTCCTGGGTTGTTGACAAGAATTTGTAGCAGTGCTTGGGTAGCAGCAGTAATAGATGAGGGACTTACAGCAGTTTCTCCTGTTCTGTCCTGTAACCTGTTTGGGTGTCATTTATTTTATAGGACCAAAGCTGACGTTTACTATGTGTGTATAAGTCTAATAATCTTAAGAAGTTTTTGTTTTTCGGAAGAATGGAATTGAGAGGGTGTTTTAGTTAGCTAGTGCCGCTCTAACAGAAATACCACTGAGAGGATGGCTTTAACAAAGGAAGGCTTGTTCTTACACAGTCCGGTAGGTTGCAAGTCCATATTCAGGGTAATTACACAGTCTGGTAGGTTGCAAGTCCATATTCAGGGTGACCGCTCCAGGGGAAGGCTTTCCCCTTGTTGGCTCTGGAGGAAAGTCCGGTATTGCATCAGTCTTTGTCCAGGGAGCGTCCTGGCGCAGAAACCTCAGGTCTCAAGGACGCGCTCTTCTCCCGGTGCACATTTCTTGATGGTGTGAGGCTCCTAATTCTCCTTGTTTCTGTTTTCTTTTATTTCTTGCAGGCTGAAAAGCTTAAGGGTGGGGCAAGCCATACTCCAGGGAAATTCCCCCCACAGCAGAGCAAGGAAGTAATCCTATGCAGGAATTTACAGCTCCTTTAGCATACAGTTCAGCGAAACCACACAGTGGAGGACAGTCCCAAGATACTGGGAATCATGTCCCAGCCACATGGCTGCGTATATTTTTGGGGGGACACAATTCAACCCATGACAGAGGGGTTATGTGGGATGGTTTGGGTATGACCATAGTATGTGCCCCTCTGATGTCATGAGCAGTGGACATAGCTGTCTAGTTCACAGGGCAGTTTTGGTGGCATCACAGTGCTGATGGGTTCGTTCCACCCTAATCTTGGCCTCAGGCATATGTCATGTCACTGGGCGCATGCTGATTAGGCTTCTGAGGGCCAGTGTGGCCAGCTGCCCAGACTCCGTTGAGAGATTCCATGTCCTTTTCCGTGCAGGTAACTGGGGCCCCCACCTGGTCGTTGTGCGGAGCTGTAACATACTCAGATGGGAGCTGGAGCTGAAGCGTTGGTGCCCTGGGCTAAAGACCCTGCTGTACGTTGGCAGCCACCGGGAGCTGAGGGCCAAGAGACAGGTACTTCTTAAAACATGAAACTGGACTAAAAAGAGTGTCGTCTTCTTAGAGAATCTAATTTCGAAACAAGACTTGTCTGTTAGTGTAATGACTAGAAATTGCTTGTTTGTGAGATGCCTTGAAGCTGCTTCTGGATTCTGAGCTTCTGGCTGTCTGGGCCAGGGGCTATAGGTCTGCAGGTTTTGAGGGTGACAGGTCATCACCCACAAGGAGAGCCATCTCAGTAGGTGGCCAGGTCACAGCAGGGTTCACTTCCCAGGAAGCAGGGGCCTTTCCTTCCAAAACTAGAATGTTCCCTGGAGTGCTGCTGTCCTCCCTGTGGATTTGTCAGTGGCCAGCAACCCTGAAGGAGGTCTCGGGCTGGCACCCCAGGGCAGTGTGGTCCTGTGAGCTGCCATGGCCGTCACAGGCAGCGCCACCTCGAGGCAGCACTGTTGGCATGGACGGGCCTCGAGCGGATGGCCAAGCTGGCCTTCTCTCAGGACGTCATCTGTGTGGGAGTGTTCCCCAGGAGTTGGGTGAGTGTGTGCTGATCCTGCTCGTAATTGATACGGTTGATCTTTTTCCTTAACCCCATGGTTTGTATCTACTGAACAAGTGTGCACTTTGGGAAGTGTGTTCTTTAGCAGCTCCAGTTTTACTGCTGTGTTCTTAGGAAGTGTAGAGTGTAGTCAGGCGCAGCAGCTACCGTGACGTTTCCTGGTCCCCGAGTCCGTTTGCCTCCTGCTGGGATTGTGTGGAGCCCCGAAGCTTAGCTTGGCTGCTAGTGTGAGATGGGTGGTGGGAATCCACCAGCCGCTCCGTGGAGACCCTCTGGGCAGCTCTCTCTCCTCCAGGGGCTCTGTGCGTCTGATTTGAGTCAGTGGTGGATTTGGCTTTTGTTTTGTTTGGGGTTGTGTGTTAGGGAAGTGCGTCCCTCTTGAGGGTCCTGTGTGAGTCTCCTCCATCCACATGCCATTGCTAATGGCTCCCGAGCATCCAGAGCTGCTCAGCATGTCAGCACAGTGCCTTAGGCCCTAGAGGAGAACGCACACGTACACGCAGCCGGTCTCGGGGCAGTGCTGAGCAGGGCGCTGAGCAGGGGGAGTGAGGCCCCTGAGGGGGAGCCGATTCCTTCGGTGATGACCGTTTCCACGTGTGGTCTCCAGCCTCCCCACTGTGGAGAGTGAAGGAGCTGGAGACCACCGGGCCTTGCTGTCTGCTTGCAGGAGTGGACAGAGCCCCACAGCTTCAACGTCTGCATCACCTCCTACAAGCGCTTCTTCCGGGGCCACCAGCCCTTCACCAGGGTGCGGTGGCGGTGCCTGGTCGTCGACGAGATGCAGCGGGTGAAGAACATGACCAGCAGGCACTGGGGGGCCGTCTTCAGCCTGCACAGGTCTGCAGGTCCCTCGGGGGCGGCAAGGGCGCACAGGCGTCCCCCTGTGGTGTTGTGGGTGCCCAGACGTCTCTCAGGGGTTCTGTGAGTGTGTAGGAGCTGGGTGAAGGGGGTTAGGCCTGACTTCAGCTGCAGACCCCCCTCGCATTTGTCTTTTCAGCCCCGTGGAACCCTGTTCCCTCTTGTGAACGTCACTGTGGCGTGAGCACTCACGGACAGCTGTGTGGGACCCTCGGGGTCTCACGGGGCTGTCTTTCTGGTTTGCAGCCAGCAGCGCCTGCTGCTCATAGACGCGCCCCTGCACAACACGTTTGCCGAGCTCTGGGCCGTGGTGCACTTCCTCATCCCCGGGCTCTCCAGGCCCTACCTGAGCTCCCCGCCGCGGGCCCCCGGCGACGAGGGCCAGGACTACTACCACAAGGTGGTCATCCGCCTGCACCGGGTACGTGCCGGCTGACTTGGGGTCGGGTGCCTGCGGCCGTGCGCCGGGCGCCACGTGGGCGTCCTGGAAGGGAAGACAGTGGGGCTGTGTCTCCAGGTGACCCAGCCGTTCATCCTGAGGAGGACCAAGAGAGACGTGGAGAAGCAGCTGACCAAGAAGTACGAGCACGTCCTCAAGTGCCGCCTGTCCAGCCGGCAGAAGGCCCTGTATGAGGACGTCATCCTCCAGCCCAGGTCGGGGCGGGGGCCGGGTTGCTCCGCTTCGTCCTGCGCGAGTGCTGGACCGTGGTGGGGGGCGAGTCTCCGTGGGGGCTCTGGGTGGGGGCGGGGGCGGGGAGGAGACGTGGTCGGTGTCTCTGCCCCTCCCGCCATGTGCCCTCCACGTCCTGCCGTGCGCGGGGTCAGTGGGGCCCTCTGGCCTTCTGTCCCTGTGCCTTACTTCTCTGGGTCAGCCTCACAGCCTTTCCTGTGTCAGCTGCCTCCGGGAGCCTCTCAGCGGCCACCAGGGGCTAGGACTTGGGCTAGCCGTGTGTGCGGGTGAGCAGCTGGGGCCGGGGGCAGTGAGGCTCACCTGGTCGGCAGGCTCCCCGCTGACCTGCCCTGCTGCTCGTGGCCACCTACTTGGGTGGTGTCCTGGAGGCGCCCCATTCCCCTGAGGGCAGGTGGAAAACCAGTACCACCTGTGGAATGGTTCATCCCTCCGGACGGTCAGCTCTGTGCTGACCATGTGACGGTGTCAGCCAGAGTCCTCGCCGGCCCTGCTGGGTCTGCAGTGCTCCGCAGGTGTCCGGGACTGCCACGTGGGATGGGCTGGCTCCCCCTGGGTGTGACTCAGCTCGTGAGGTCACGCTCTGGTGGGCAGCAGCCTGGTGACCCCCAGGAGGTGCCACCTCACCAGTGATGCTGAGGGAGGCAGTGTGTGTGTGTGCTTCATGCTGATGGAGTCAGGCCATACGTGACCTCCTGCGACAAGCCAAGGCTTGGGTGCCAGCCGTGTCTCTCCCTCCCTGTAAGCCAGGGCCCTTGTCGGGTTGACACATGTGCACACAGGGAGTTCCCAGAAGAGCGCTTGTCCGCGGGCAGTCAGGAGAAGGTGGTACTGGTGATGCCTGCGTGTGTGGGCTTGTTGTGAGTAGTCAGAGGGCAAGATGGCTGTGTGGGAAGTGTGTGTCCCTGTCTTCCTACAAGTCCATCCTGCCCTCTGCAGCCACCCTGGTTGTCAGTCAGTCAGGAGCAGGGGCCTCTGACCACCTCAGAGCAGTGTCCCCCTTCCCTTCGCTGCAGGAGTTCTGTGTACGGATGGAAGGCAGTCCAGTGCTGTGCTCACATGCCAGCCAGTATCCAGTAGGGTGTTGGGACTGTCCTTGGCCACCCTGGTCCCACACTCAACGTGAGTGTAGGGGGAGGTGGTAGTCCAGAGGAGTTCTACCTGGCTCATGTCCAGCTTGGTTTGTGGCTGGCATGTGAGGCCCGTATCTGCTCCCTCCTTGGGGCTGCCCTGGGTTCACATCTCTGTGAAGGACTGTGTGTGACCTAGGAAATGTAGGCAGCCCACGTAGAAATTTGTGCTGATATTATTCCCTAAATCCAGATAAAACATGCTTGTGGTTACAGTTCTGAATTAGGAGAACAGGCCACGTGGGCTCTCTCCGGTGGTGAGGTAGCCCTTGTCTCCTGTCGCCCATGCAGCACTCAGGAGGCCCTGAAGAGTGGGCACTTCGTCAACGTCCTCAACATCCTCATGAAGCTGCAGCGGATCTGCAACCACCCGGGGCTGGTGGAGCCACGGCGGCCGGCCGCCTCCTACATCGCAGGCCCGCTGGAGTGCTGGTCAGCCTCACTGGTCCTGAAGGCCCTGGAGGGAGATCTGTGGAAGGTAAGTGGGGGTCAGAGAGCTGGGGACGGAGCTCGTTTCCAGTTTGCAGTCAGTGCCGCGTGTCCTGCAGCTCCTTTCCTAACAAGATGTGTCCCGCCCGGTCCTAGACACGGCTGGGCCCAGTGCAGGGCGTGCCTCCCTCCCAGTCAGAGAGCGACCGCCCTGGCTGTGGTAGGCGAGCCGCTGGATGCCCAGTCGCTCGCACCGTGCCTTCTGTCATGCAGCTCACGTGCGGCGGGCCACATGCTGCAGAGCTGACTGATGACACCGAGTCGTCTGGCGGCTGTGCAGCCATCCCGTTAAAGAGCATTTCCGTCACCCCGACAGAAACCCGCTGCTCATCACAGACCCCAGCCCGCCAGCCCCCGGCGTGTGCTGATCCATGATTTCTCTGTGGGTCCGTCTCTTCTGGAGATAGCCTGTAGATGGGGTTGTACAATACATGGTCTTTTTTGAAGTGCCCCTATTTCCCTTTTTATATTTTTGGGTGTATGTTTTGTAATGTGTTAAGATTTCCCTCCTGTTACAGTTGATTGGCCGTCCGGACAGTCAGACCACCTGTGTGTCACTTGGTGACGCCCAGGTGGGTCCTGTCTGGCTGTTGTGAGTGGTGCTGCCGTAAACAACGTGGACGGGTCTGTGTGTGGCCACATTGCTGGCTGGATGATGGCTTGTGTCTGCGTCTTGGAGGGACTGGTGGCCTGTGTCCGGAGTGTACACTGTTTGCTTTCTCACTGTCCCTCTGTGGGGAATCTGCCAGTGATCCTCTTTTGGTTCTGGCTATCCCAACGGGTGTGTCCTCGGCCATCAGGGTCACGCACACAGTCCCAGGGGAGGTACTTGCATGTGGCCATGGGAGAGCTGTCCTGGGAGTACGCACCAAATGATCCGTTCCTGTCTAGGCAGAGTCCCAGGGGAGGAGCAGGCGTGTGATGCTGGGGGCAGGCAGTGGGCTCTGCTGGACCTGTGGGCCTGGTGTCCTTCTCTGCTTCCCTGACGGCGGCTGTCCCTGGGGCCAGCTGAGCGCTGTGCCCATTACTGCACCCTCCTCCCCTTGTGTGACCATTTGCTTCTGAGACCTTGAGGGGCTCCCGCTGTCCTGGAGTGCCAGGGCATGGATCCCCAGTGCTTGCAGCACTCACTCATCAGCCTCACACATGCTGGCGTGCTCGGCCACGCTGTCGCCTTGTTGTCTGGTATTGAGCATGGTGTTCAGGCTGGAGTCTTCTGGACTCTTCCGTCGGCCCTCACTGAGCCTTCCCCATTCCTGTTGCCGGGGGGAGATTCAGGTGCTGTCAGGGCCCATCTCAGAGACGGGGACGTGGAGGCCCCAAGAGCCCAGCCCCAGGCCCAGCCCCCTGCAGGGCCTGTGCCTAGCTGGGCTGTCATGTGGGTGCCATTCGTGAGGTCCTGCCACCTCGGGTAGCAAGGGTGGTTGTATCCTTTTCTCCTCAGGAAGCTGACCTTTCGGCCTTTGATCTGGTTGGGTTAGAGAACAACCTCACTCGCCATGAGGCAGAACTGCTTTCCAGGAAAAAGGTGACCCGTAAGCTTCTTGAGGAGATCTTCGCCTCGCCCCCGCCACCAGCCAGACCCGTTGCTGTGAAGCTGAAGCCGAGCAGGTCTGTTGCTTGTTAGATCTGACACATAAATGCTCACTGCCTCCCCGCCCTGGTGGTTGGTAGGCTGCTGCTGGGGGAAGCTGCCCTCATGGCGCTCTCTGCCCACTTTGAATCAGCCTGGGGCTGCCATGGTGTAAGGAAGATGCTCACTGGGATGGAACTTTGCTGGTGGTCTTTGGTTACGTGAGAGCTGCTAGAGTGCTTGGCACTCCTGTGCCCTGTCCAGCTGGATGTGGGTGCCCTTGCTGGAGGCGGACCTTTCTTGCTTAGGATGTTCACGTCTTCAGCCAAGCCTCAGGGCCTGGGAGGGATGCCTATGGAAGGGATACGGAGTGTCCTCCAGGCCCAATCCGCCTGCAGAGCAGAATTCAGCCTGGTGCCATGGCAAGCGCAGAGTGGGGAGTGTGGGGCCCAGCTGTGGCCTCATGTGCTGCTTGTAAACCCGTCAGAGGTTCTGCCGGTCACATGGAGCTGGTGTGACAGAGAACAGGAGGGAATGAAATCAAAGCACAGGGGAGGCAGGGGAGGCCTGCTCCAGCAAGTCGCGAGTGGGGTAGTTTGTGGAAGCCTGTGCCTGGCTTAAGCAGGAGAGGGAAAGGAGAGAGTGAGCATGTGCTCTCTGCAGTGCTAGAGTCGGGTGCAGCCTGGGGAGTGGCATATAGCACTCACGCCAAGAAACCCCTTGGGTGCACCGTCTCTCTGAGGAACAGGGCAGCATGGCACACGCCTGGAGCAGTTAGAATCCTTTTCCCGTTCTTTGTTAGGCTGCACCTCTAGTGCCCGTGCCCCTGGCCCGTGACTCCTGGCACTCTGTAAGGCTGCCACCTGTGTTCCAGCAACTCATGACTGTGTGTCTCCCTGCCCAAATCATGGGCATCTAGGTTGTTCCAGCCTGTGCAGTACGGTCAGAAGCCCGAGGGCCGCACTGTGGCCTTCCCCAGCACCCACCCACCCCGGACAGCTACACCGGCCACGACCCCCAACGTGCCTCAGGGCCAAGTCCGAGGACGACCACCCATTGCTACTTTCTCTGCAAATCAGGATGCAAAAGGTATGTGTACGTGGCCTGCCAGCTCACTGGCCAGCTGTCTGCGGGGCGGCACTGCCCTCTGGCTCCATGACTTGGGCAGTGTGCTTGCCCTCCAGGCTGAAGTGGCCATGGGCATTGTTGGGTGGGATTTAGACCATTTTCCTTTAAACTAGATTTTTCTCCTGGACAGAGACATCACTCAGCTGAAGAACTACCTGTCTGATGATGGAGTGGACACTGACAGGGATGCTCCCTTCTGTGTGGGTGGATGGCAGTCAGGGGTGTTTGTTCTCACTGGGCTTTGTCCCCATCATGGAATCTAGCTCAGCCGGGCTGTGAACAGGGCTGTGGTCAGTGGCAGTGAAGAGGATAAAAGTGTCAGCTTCCAAACAAGGGGTTCTCAGTATTGTTTCTAGTATGTTTTTGTAAGACAGAAGTAAGCATTCAGAACTGCCTTGTTACAAAAACAACAGCGGAAGCTCCATTGACACGGTTGTGTGTGTTCAGGAGGACAGTCTAACTGATACACTTGACAAGACAACTCTCGTGTGTGTTCAGGAGAGCATTCTAATTGACACGCTCGACGGGACGGCTCATGTGTGTTCAGGAGAGCATTCTAATTGACACGCTCGACGGGACAGCTCGTGTGTGTTGGGGAGGACGTTCTGATGGATACGCATGATGGGACGCACCACGGGACGACTTTTGTGTGTGTTTAGGGGACTGTTTCTAATTGTCAGGCTGGACAGGATGATGTGTGTGTTCAGGAGGACATTCTGATTGACACGCTCAACGGGACGGCTGGTGTATGTTCAGGAGGACGTTCTGATGGGCACGCTTGATGGGGCGACGTTGGGTGATGTGTCATTTGTTCTGAGAGACGTGCACTGATTGGCTCAGAGTGAGAATAGCTGACCAAGGGATAAAATGACGTCTCTCACCCCACGAAGAATGCCGGGCCTTTTCTTTCTAAGAGGAGAGAATGTGTTGATGTGTTGAAGTTCGGATGTGGATTTTGCCTCGTGTTGGGAACCTCTAACAGCTTTGCGCAAACACGCCTTATCGATTGCAGCGGCGGCCGCGCAGTGTCAGCCACCTCAGGCCTCCTCCAGTGCTCCGAGACACCAGCCCGCCACGACCTTCACCTCCGCAGCTAGCACAGCCCATCCTGCCAGCCTGCGGGGCCCGGCCTCGGCCCCGGCCCCCGGCCCGCCCCTGCCCCCGGCCCCCGCGCACACCACCCCGCAGAGCGCCCTGCCCCCGAGGCTGGTGCTGACCGCCCAGGCCCAGGCTCGGTTGCCGAGTAAGTGGCCTCACTGTCCCAGGTCTCTGCCCTGGGACCTGGCAGAGTTGTTCTGTGACCACTGGTGTGAGTGAGGGGCATCTGCTGTGCACTCCCTGTCTCTCCCTGGCCTGCGCTGGGAGCTGTCTGCAGCAGCTGCGGCCAGTGGAGGTGGGCGCGGCCTTCTCTCTGCCTGTCCTTCCTCTCCTGACTCCCACGGGCTCCCTCTGCTGTCCTCAGGCCACCCTGCACGGCTGTGTGTGGCTGACGCCGCTCCCGCTGGTCTCAGCGCAGGCGCTGTCCTCTCAGCGGCTGCAGGCGCGTGCCCGCTCTGCCCCAGAGCCCCTGGTTCTCCTGGCCTCTCACAGCAGGCCAGACGTAGCGTAGGATGAGTCACTGCTCAGCGGAGAGATTGTTAGTGACTCAGCCGTACCAGCCATTTGTTTTTGTAAACAGCCCCAGTTTTCCCTGCGGCCTTTGCTGTTAGCATGCCTCCTCAGCCCTTCTGCTGTGGAAGGTCCTCATGTGTCACGTCCAGGGGTTGTGTCATTTCTTAGATGCCGCCTTGGACTGTCGCTCCTGGTGGCTTTGTTAAGTGAAGAGTGAAACAGTGGCAGGAGGAGACACCGGTGTCAAATCCGTTTCCTCTGTGACAGGTGTCTCTCCACCACCAGCAGTTAGAGGCAGGCAGGCCCTCACATGCCTCACGTTTTTCTGGGGCTAGACAGCGCGTCCTCGATGCAAGTTGTGTGGCTGTGCCTTAGGAAGCTGCTTGTGGATGAGGGCTGGTGGGCCATGGGCCGGACTGCTGTGTCCCGGTCTCTCTTCACTTGCTGTGAGCTGAGGGGGACCACCAGGAGACCGCCTCTCGGTGCTGCCTCTTCCGTTTCCCTCCCTGGTCCCACTGTCTGGGGCACAGACCTGCAGACCAGTGCTGCCTGGATTCCTACTAACTCTTTTCCTTGTAGCTTCACTAATCATGCTGGAGTGGGTCCTGGGGTGGGGGGCGTTCTGGTGTGGGTGTCACCCTGAGCTCAGCTGGCTGCAGGAGTTTCCTCTGAGGAACGCTGCCGCCGTCTCCTCGGAAAAGATTCCTCGCCAGGGTGAGGCTTCACGGGCGAGGGTCTAGAGGGCACCCTGCGGTCTGATTTACGCCAGCGGGGAGCTCGGTGTCCCAGGTTCCCAGAGGTCCTCAGAGCTGAAGGAAGCTGCTTCTGCGGCTCGTCCCAAGGGACGCAGTCTCGGTTCTCTCCGTGAACTCAGCTGGACACATATTTTTCTACCTTTTGAAAATTCTCTGAAATTTAGGGGCTAATGTGGGGGTTACCAAGAGTATGACAAGCGGGTCTCTGTGACTTTGGGGATTTGTGTGCTTTTCTTCTTCTCTGGGGAGAAGGGCTGAGTGTTCCTGAGTAGCTCGTCATTAGTGTGTGACGTTAACGTGACCCTGCCAGTCACGGTCACCTAACCATCCAGATCGGGTGCTCGCTCCTCACTGTGTCCTCTTAGAGGTCACACAGCGGTCTCGGGTGTGCGTCTCGACGGCACGGAGCCCTGGCAGTGCGGCAGGCTCTCACTGCCCACGGGTGCTGGGAAGTCACCATCCTTGTGCCCCTGCAGGCGGAGAGGTGGTGAAAATCGCCCAGCTGGCATCCACAGCAGGGACCCAGAGCCGTGTCCCTCAGCCCGAGACGCCTGTGACGCTGCAGTTCCAGGGGAGCAAGTTCACCTTGTCGCACAGCCAGCTCCGGCAGCTCACGGCGGGCCAGCCCCTGCAGCTGCAAGGTAGGGTGGCCTCGCAGCGGGCCTGGCGGCCGCGGGGCAAACCTAGGGCTCACTCATCCCCTTTCCTAGAGAGTGGGAGTGAGAGGTTCGTCTGGGTGACCCACACGGGCCCCAGCCCCTCCAACCTCTCCTGTGAGTGGGCAGACGTGCCTACTGCGGGAAGACCCCTGGAAGGTGGCAGCAGCTGTGCCAGGGGAAGGCTGTGCCAGCACACTGGGCAGTCCTGGCAGCCGTGCCTGTGGGAGAAACCTGCATCCCCTGGATGCCACAGGTGCCCGCTGCCTGACCTCGGGGAGGGTCCTTCTTTCCGGGAGCACAGCTGGGGTGCAGTCCCTGGAGTCGCAGAAGGCATACGAAACAGGCAGCTGTGGAAGGTCACAGTAAAGCCACAGGTGTTTGGGTCAAAAGTGTTGTTTAGTTTCTTGTCATATCTGCCCTGACAAGGCCTGCTGCTGCGCGGTTGCTGCATGGTCAGCCGTGTGGTGGCCACGCCCCGTGCTGACCCTGCCGACTGGCCCCCACGTGAGGCTCAAGGCACCAGGGAGTCAGGGAGCCCAGCAGCAGGCCTGTGAGCTGTGCTGCTCAGGGTTTCCTTCCTCACCGATGAGACCTTTCCGTTCCTCCCCAGGAACTGCCCACTGGACTTGAGTGCGGTCGAGTGCTTGTCTTGGGCATGTGTCTGTGCCGGACAGCTGACTGATGGCCCATGGCCTGATGGGTGGCTGTGTCCCTGTGGTTGCAGGCAGTGTGCTCCAGATTGTATCAGCCCCCGGGCAGCCGTACCTGCGCCCCCCGGGCCCTGTGGTGATGCAGACCGTGTCACAGGCGGGGGCTGTGCATGGCCCCCTCAGCGCCCTGGGAGGAAAACCCCCAGCTGGTGCCCCGGCTCCTGCACCCCTGGCCCCACAAGGTACCGTGCCCTCCTGCTTTTCTCTGCTGTCCTTGACTCTCCACAGTAACTGAAAGGGACACAAGTGGTGCTGGCCCTTGACCTGGGATGCTGCATCCAGGTTTGGGGTTGTCTCTGCTTCCATAGAAGTCATCGTGGCTAGACTTTCCACAGCCTAGTGGGCCCAGCCCTCACTGCACTCGTCTGGTTTCTGTTTGAGCTCAAGCCTGCTGGGAGTGTTGGGGGTTTTGCCTGTTGTCCGGGTCGGGTGCCTCCAGGAGCACCCACTAGCACGTGTCCCCCTGGGGCAGGGCTGTGCTGTCTGTTCTGGCCGTGCCCCATGCTCTTTGACTTCCAGCCCCTGTGAGATCGCGCTTGGCTGTGGCCCCCTCGGCCCTCCTCCGCTGGCTTTGCCCCTGCAGGAGGTGCCCTGAGCCAGAAGCCCTGGAGCCAAGCCGCTGCACTACTCTGTGGTTGCTGCTGAGCTCTGCCCCGGTTTCTGACCTCTGTGGGCACTGGGTTGGGTCCTCCTGGGGGGTGTTGGAGGCTGCAAGGTTAGGGGGCGGGCTCTTTTAGCTGCTTTTCCCTAGAGGTGCTGCCAGGGGCGGGTCTCCGCCTTCTGGCTCGCCCCAAGCTGGGCAGCAGGCGTTAGCACAGTTGCCTCGCCTTCTCAGATCACCCTCACCCAGGCCGACCCTATCCTGCTGCTCTGGGGACACAGAGCTATTCCTCTTAGGAGCCTGCCTGGGCGGGGAGCCCTGTCCCGGCACCACGGGTGGCCGTGCCCTTTCTCAGGAGGGGCGGGAAGGACCACTACCAGAGGGTACTGGCTCTAAGCATGTTAGTTACGCTGAGGTCTCTTCTTGAGCTCAGCACATCGACACTGGACCTCAGTGAGGCTCCAGTCAGCTCTGTGCCTGTGCCTCTGTCAGGGCGCCTCCTTTCACCCCGGTGGCTGAGAGCTCCCAGCTTGCAGGAGGAACCTCGAGCCGACCTCGCCTCCGAGGAGGGCCGGTGGCCCTGTGCCCTGTGCCCTGCATGAACAGGCTGGAGCTGCTCTGTGGTGGGAAGCGCTCTGCAGAGGCAAGCGGCCACTAGAGCCAGCTGTCTGCTATGTGCAGACAGCATAGGGCTGCCCGTGAGCGGAGGGCGACGGGGCCTGTCCCTGTCAGGTCTGGCCTTCACCCTCACGTCCTTTGTGGAGGCCATAAGGGCAGTGTTGTAGAGGCCCCAGTGTGACTGAGGACAGCACCCCAGGGGCTTTCTCACCAAGTAGCGCAGTTCTCATGGTGTCACCTTTCCTCCCGAGCAGTGTTCTGTCCTTCCAGTGCAGACAGGAGATGCTGTTTCTCTCAAGCCCTGTCCCTGCATGTGGAAGCTGTGGGCTCTTCGTCACTGCAGACCATTCTTTGTCCCGCAGAGGGGCAGCCTTGCGTCTCCATGTCGTTCAGCTCTCTGCGGGAGAGGCCTGGGTATTCCCTTGGCCGTCTGGATGACAAGCTGTCCTGGCGGATCTTCCCAGGGTCCCCTTGTCCCCCACCCTGTCTGCAGCAGCCCCCCGGCGGCCGCTTGTTGGAGCAGCACAGATAGGGTACGGCTGCTCACACGTCTGCCCTCCAGGGCTCTCTGCCTTCACGGGTGACCCGGACACGAGGCACCGTGCCCTGTGGCCATGTGCGCGTTCTGCCACTTACCCTCCTGGTGGGGTCGTGGCTTTCTGTCGGCAGCTCTGCACTCTGCCGCCCCCGCTTCTCTGCCCGTGGTGTGGATGAGGACCCAGCCTGAGTGCTCTCAAGGCGCCCGTTCCTTCCTCGCCACCTTGTACGGCTAGCGCTGTGTGTGGTGTGTGGTGGCTCTCGGGGCTCAGGCCCGAGACAGCCCTGCTGGAGGCGATGCTGTCCCTGTGTTGCTCCATCCGCTCATTCTCCGAGAAAGCCTCGCTTGCTCCTGTGCTCCCGTGGTGTGCTGCTGGCCCCAGTTTCCTGTCCTTGCAGGGTCCCCGCCAGTCTCCCTTCTCGCACAAGGTGGTTGTCTAGTTGTGCGTGTGTGTGTGCTGCCTCAGGGGCCTCCCCTCTGTCTCTTGTTGGAGACACGCGTTCCCTGTCCCTTGCGAGCTGGATGGCACATGCTAGCAGCGGATGAGTCCCTTGGATTGGTGGTGCTCCTTTCTGACCCTTCTTTTTGTGTTTTTAGTCGGTGTCCCAGGTCGAGTGGCAGTTAACCCGATGGCTGCAGATGCTGGCACAGCCACCAAACCGGCCTCACCCATTGGTGCTCCAACCCAGGTACCAGCCTAGACCAGATGTCCCCACACCTTCGGCTCTCAGCGCTGCACCCGGCATGGCTCCTGGAGCTGCTCTCTGCTCTGCACCCTTCGCTGTCGAGTCCGTTCCAACTCGTGGCGACCTTCAGGGTAGAGCAGAACCACCCCACAGGGTTTCTGGTGGGCTGCCGGTGGGCACTGACTGGTGACCTTCCCATTTGCAACTTGGCTCTTTACTCTCTGCCACCAGGACTCTAGAACATTTCCTGTCAGGCAAAATTTTTATTTTAGAAACATAATTTCCTAATAGGGAATTGTAGTGGTTTTGATCCGTCTTGTTTTTTGTGCCCTTTTTTTTTTGTTATGACTGAGTGAAAATGTACATTCTTATATAAGTTTACATGCCCACCTATAAGCAGCTTCCACTGCTCTCCCTGCCCGGTGACAGCCCACTATTCCTATCAGCTCCATACATGTCTCATCTTCCCAACAGTCTCCTTTCCCCTCCTCTCCACCCACTCTGCTTACACCACCTGGAGGTCAGCAGAATGATAGCCTATAGATGCATAGAACCATAAAGTGCATCCAATATATGGTCACCCTGCATCGCAAAGTCCAATCCATTCGTGTCTGAAGAGTGGAGCTTTGTTATGATTTATGGGCAAGGGCAGCATCAGGGCCTGGGGTCATTCTTCCAGGGGAACCCCAAAACCGCTGGACCATCAGTTGAGGTCTTTTAGTGGAAATCTCAGAGTACACCCCTGTTTATTCTTGTGTTGCCGGTTAGACTCAACTTAGTGAGCTCCATCGCGGCTATCACTGGTGGTGGCCAGGCACCATGTGGTTCTTCTGGTCCCAAATCTATGTAGGCACCCACTCGTGTGGGTCTCTGTATCTTCTGGGTTGTCTTTACCCCATGTCGTTTGGTCCTTGGTGAGCATCCATTCCTGCTGAGTTGGGACCATTTGCTGTGCCCTCGGATGGCAGCTTGGCAGCTTTTAAGATCTCAGGCACCACTCACCAGTGTTGGGTGCAGAGAGCCCTCTACCAAAATGCTAGTTGTGCCAATTGGCCTCGATTTCACCTAAGAGCATGGTCCCCTGCCCCCTGCCCCAGCTACTCTGTCCTTGCAATATTGGGTTAAGATGGAAGGAGTACTCAAGTTATGCTGAAGTCCACTCAGTATTGTTCTTGTTTCTAATGTGTGCTATCACTGCTTTCTCCCAACCAAATTTCTACCAACTATCTAATCTAAACCTTCCCCACCTTACCCTCCCTCCCTCCCCTCCCTTGCAGCTGTCAAAGAGTCTTCTTTTATACATAAGTCTGTTTCTTAGATGTTATTATAGGGGTCTCACACAATATTTGTCCTTTTGTCGCTGACTACTTTCACTCAACATAATGTCTTCCAGTTGAAACCAGGTTATGAGATGCTCCCTGAAATCATCATTGTTCTTTATCACTGCACAGTGCCCCACTGAGCACATATACCACAGTTTACCTACCCATTCCTCTGTTGTTGGGCATCTGGGTTGATTCCATCTTTTTGCTATCGTGGACTGTGTTGTGCTCTTCTAAACGTACTTCAGGGTGTCAGAGACGCTCCCCAATGTCTCATGTTGTCTCACGATGGCAGGGCAGCCCTGGCTGTCCTGGTGCCCTCTGTCCATTCTGTGCAGATAAGAACTGTGTGTGTGTGCGTGCAGCCCTCAACAAGCCACCACACAGGGGCCCCAGGACAGGTTTAAGGGTGTGTCTCAAAGAACTGTTTTCTCGTCCCTTTTTCTGACAAAGGAGGAGCGGGCCCGACTCCAGAGGGAGCGGCTGGATCAGCTCTTCCTGGTCAACGCGAGGCGCTGCTCCCGAGCACCCGTATACGGCCGAGACCTGCTGGGGCTCTGCTCCCTGGCCACGCAGGGCGGGGCACCCCGGCCCAGGTCTTGTGCCAGCAGTCACGGGAAGGGGGGCGGGCCCCCGAGTAGCAGGAGCGACCTGATTTTGACCCAGAGCCAGCGTCAAGAATCCCTGCAGGATGTTATCGACAGGTATGTTCGCCTGTGCAGACACGGCCTGAACCGCGCCACACCCCGTCGTTGACTTTCCCGGTCACATCATGGGCGTTCCGTCATGGCTCCAGGAGTTTGTCACACCTGTTGTGAGAGCACTCAAGGTGTCCAGCTTTAGGGTGGGAGGCACCCTGTTGTGTGGGGTCTGCCGACATGATTTTCTCTGGCGCCCGTCTGTGGGACACCTGAAGGCCCTCCTCCCCTGGGAGTGGCTGCCTCCAGTGAACTTGGGGGTTCATGCCCGATTCTGTGTATAGGTAACAGACCGCTGTGTCTGTTTTGCTCTTTTAAAAACGTACTTTCTCAAAGTAACCACATGAAGTGGCGTGTATGTGAGTTACGCCAAGAAGCATGTTTGGCAGAGCTGACAGTAGCCCATGTGTTCAGCTGCGTGTCTCAGCGTGTGGTCCCTGCTCTGGCGGGTGCCGCCTCTAGCTGCACACTGCGCCCTCCTGCTTCTTCGACTTTGTCACCAAGAGGCAATTTTCCCGTGGTCACTGCGTGTTTACAGGGCAAGCCCTGTGGTGGGTCTTTTCAATCCTCAGGCCAGAAGCTGAGGTCATGGGCAGAGTGGGAGGGGACAGCTCTGTGTCCCGGCTTAGTGAGCTCTCAGGCTCAGGCAGCTGTCATTTGTCTTCCCGTCATTCTGCATCCTATGATTCAGCAGATGACCTTAGGAGCTTTCCCTGTGCGTGTAGTTGGTAGCAAGTCACAGAAAACCTAGCCAGCTGACAGCTGTGGGAGGAGGTTGGCTGGCACTCGTCTGGAGGTGGTGGATGGGCTCCAGGCGAGCAGGTGGAGGGCTTACCCAGGGCCTCCCTCCCTGCCTCTGGCTTCCCTTGTGGGTCCATGACATCAGCCCCTGGACCATCCAGGAGATGCTGCCTGGGGCTCAGACCCCAGCAAGAGATGGGTGTAGGCCGAGTGGGCCACCTGGGAACCAGTGCGCACAGTCACGGAACACCTCTCTGACGGGTTCAGTCACTGTGTGGAGGGGAGCGAGCTGCCCCACTTGGCCAGGACTGCTGGGTCCACCCTGTGGGCCCCTGTCCCACAGCCAACTTGCATGTCACCCTGGTGACACAGATGAGGCTCCTGCTGTTTCTGTGGGACTTTCCTGCAGAGAGCCCAGGTGTCACTGTCAACAGGCCTGTCAGAAGCCCAGCAGGTGCCGTATGATGACCAGCTGTCTCTTCCTCCAGAGTGGCCTGCGTGATTCCCCCCGTGGTGGCTGCACCCCCGTCCTTGCGGGTGGCGAGGCCGCCCCCTGTGTACAGCCACAGGATGAAGGTTTTCAGGCGGCACCTCCGGGAGCAGCTGGCGCCCCACCTGCCGCAGCTGCGGCGGGCCTCGGCCCTGCGCCTGCTGCGCTTCCCCGAGCTCAGGCTGGTGCAGTTTGACTCCGGTACGGGGGGCTGCGGCTGTGGCGCGTTGGGGTGGGTGGGCCTCCGACCGCGGGGCCCTCTTCACGTGACCCCTCTCGTAGGAAAGTTAGAAGCTTTGGCCATCCTTCTTCAGAAGCTGAAGTCAGAAGGACGCCGCGTGCTGATCTTGTCGCAGATGGTCCTCATGTTGGACATCTTAGAGAGGTTCCTGAACTTCCACTACCTCACCTATGTGAGGATTGACGAGAATGCCAGCAGCGAGCAGCGGCAGGTGAGCGGGCGGGTGTCTCCTCTGGGGCCCCCGAGTCGACGGCGCCAACAGCTGGCGCCCGTGTGGAGGGCTCCCCTTGCTGTGACAATGGCGGTGCTGCACGCCACGTCGCCCAGCCGGGCCTGGCTCACAGCCCCAGAGGGCAGTGCGCTGCCCCGGTGAGTTCCCAAGGAACACCTGGGGGATTCAAACTGCTGACCTTGTGGTTAGCAGACGTAGCACAGAACCACTGTGTCACCAGCATTTTTGATAGCCTGACGGAACCCTCAAAATAGAAGGCAAAGACTATGTGAATCTGTTTTAACTTTTGGGAAGTCTTTGGTGCCTTTCTTTTTTTTTAAAAAGTGTAAGTGAGGTGCACAGTATGGAACCATGTCATCAGGTAAATACAGTCAGCCAGGGGTTTCAGAATAAAAACTGGTACCTGCTGTCAGTGTAAGGCAGTGCTGGCTGGCTGGCTACGTGTCAGCAGGTGCCACAGAACAAAAACACGGTCTTGCAGACTCACTTTTCGTGAGGGAATTGAAAGTTAAATCACCTGTGCGCTGTTCCCTTCCCAAGGCAGCTAAGGGTATGGAGTGGTAGGTCAGCAGAGCCTCCTGGGGGCAGTGTGACAGGACACAGCACGGCCCACTGAGTCAGCGTGCACTCTAACCTTGGGATTGGCTGTCAGGGACTCTTTCCTGAAGTGACACCAGTAGCAGTCCCTTTAGGTCTGTGTGCACAACCTTCACTCCTGGAATGTCGTGACAGCCCTCACCTGAGGATGGTGTCAGTGTCCCCTTGCACAAGCCTGTGAAGGCTTCTCTGGGCTGCAGTGTTGGTGTTGTTCTGTACACGTGAGGGATGACAGTCACTGGTGTTGATGCCTCCAGAGCAGCTGTGGAGCCGTGGCAGAAGTCCTGCCCAGTGTCCCAGCAGACGCAGGTGCTGAGCCCTCTCTGTGCTCTCGTCAGCAGTTCCCGTGGCCTCTGTGTCTGTACACGTGCACGTGTGCGCCCCGGCAGGGCCTGGGCAGGCAGATACGTGTCACCTGGTTAACTGTCGTGCTTTCTTGGTTGCAGTTAACAGAGGAAGTGTAGTGTGCTCTGAAGGCAGAGAGCTGTCTGGTTCTGGTACCAGACGGAAATAGTGAGTCCGTCCCTCCAAGGGGGATCAGGAGTTGGCTCTCTGCTGTAGCTCTCCCTCCTCAGCCTTACTCCAGGGCCTTCTTGCCTGTAGAGTGACCTGGCATTGCCTGAGGATAGATGACGGAGCACATGTCCCTCCCCGGAAGGAATCCACTTTCTCCTGGGGCCTACACATCGCGCTGACAGTGCAAGTCGGGGGTCTCCTGTTCCCACGCGTGTGCCTGCTCACCCGAGCAGGGGGTGTGGGGACGCGGGGTCAGTAGACGCAGGGCCACTTGAGCGCGGCCACAAAGAGCAAGAATTGTCAGCTCAGCCTGGCCCATTTGTCAGGGGGGACACGGAACAGCTGTGCCGTGGAGGGGGTTTTCTGGATGTGTCTTGGATGGTGTCCTGGTCCCCCATAGTGAGGCCTGAGGCCTGCGTGTGTGTCTGTAGGCGCTGATGAGGTGCTTCAACAGAGACAGGCGGGTCTTCTGCGCCATCCTCTCGACGCACAGCCGCGCCGCAGGCGTGAGCCTGGTGGAGGCCGACACGGTGGTGTTCTATGACAGTGACCTCAACCCGCTGATGGACGCCAAGGCCCAGGAGTGGTGCGACAGAATCGGGCGCTGCAAAGACATACACGTGTACAGGTGCCTGGGGGGCGCAGGGGTGTCGCTGACGAGTGCGGCTCGTGTGCAGGTGCCCGCTGGGCTGCGTCGAGTTCTCCCCATACACGCTCGCCTGCAGTCAGCGTGTTTCCGTGTAGCTCAGCTCTGGGACGAATGTGTCGCTGTACCGTGTGGGGGTTTAGCTGCTGTCACTCTGTGATACCTGCCTCGGAAAGGGTGACCTCTGGCCCAGACCTTGAGATGTCTGAATCCTCTGTCAGTTAGCGGAGACCTGGCAGCGCAGGAGTTACGCGCTGTGTTTGCTCACCACAAGGGCGACAGTCGGAATCGGCCAGGTGCTCCTTGGAAACTGTGGGGGGCAGTTCTGTTTGTCTCACAGGGTTGCCGTGAGTCGGCATTGCCTCGACAGCCCTAGGTTTGGTCTGGTTAGTAAAGGGCTTACACTGGACGAGATCTTGTTGAAGTGATCATTGGGCGCAAATGCTGAAACCAGCCCAGTGTCTCTTTGGGGGAAACCACGGTGCGCCCCTGAGCTCATGGGGGTGTTGACCCGCTGGGGCAGCCACAGCAGGTCTGAACCTGGGGGTTTTGTGCCTGACCAGCACTGAGCCCCTGGCTGGCTCCCTCCTGTGTCCCCTGCCACTCATGGGAGGGAGCGCTGCGGTCGGCTCTTGTGGACACATGCCGCCACACCACCCTCATCCCGTCACCCCAGGGGTGTCATTATGGGGACTGGCGACTGTGCAAGGTGACAGAGCCCTGTCCTGTGAGGATTCCGTGTACTGCACAGCTGGGTCACAGTGTCCGTGGTGGGTCGTGTCTTTAATAACCAGCACTAGTAAGCTGTGCTGGGGTGGCAGGGGGAAGTCGTCGGGTTGGGGCGCTGTTTCCCACTTTGCAGTGCAGGCCCTGCGGATGAGGACTTCCGTGTCAAAAATACAGCAGAAATCTCACAAACGGCATTTCAGAGGCACTAGTGATAGCCTAGAGTTTGAAGGACTCATTTTAACTAAACAAAACTCCAAAGTAAGACTACATGGACATACTTGGCTGTAGTAAAATGAAACATTAGCTTTTTAAAAAAAAAATGCCGTAAGTACAATTACTAGGCGAAGAGTAGGTGGGAAAGTTATTTTGTCAGATAACAGGCTAAATAAAGATTAGTTGCCGTTAAGTTGATTTTAGCTACAGGACAGAGCAGAACAGCCCTGTAGGGTTTCCAAGGGGCACTGGCGGAGTCCAGCCGCTGATCTTCGGTTTAGCAGCTGTAGCAGTTCACCACTGCGCCCCCGAAGTTCCGGTGAGCTAGACCCTCTTATAGATACACGAGAAGGGTAGGTGACACCTCCCTTACTTAAAAAGAGGGGAAGAGACCTAGGAGGACAAACAGGTAGCTCTGAGTGGCCAGAAGCGTGGGAGGGTGCTGCGGCCTCCTGGGTGTCTGCAGGGAGCACCCTCACGCTGCCCACTGACCCTTTCTTTCCACATGTCAGCCATGGCTGACAGAGACCCCCTCCACTCTGGGCTGGGGTGCTGCAGCCTTCTGGGGCATCGTGGGCTGGGGCCTGCTGGGTTCAGATCTCCTGAGCCTCCACCCCAGCAGGACTCACACCAGGACCCTGTCCTGGGAGACGGAATCCGTGTCCACAGCATCGTCTGCACATAAGGGCATGTGGCCCTCGAGGCTTTGTTATTAGTCTGGGGCAGGGGCTGCAGCAGTCACTTGCAGGACTTCTGTAATGCACTCTTGTGGGGAAAAGAGAGGATTTAGGGTCATGTGCAGCAGTGCTGCCTGTTTCTGTAAAGCACGTGAGGCCCCGTGTCTTTGCACATGGAAGGAATGAGGAGACGGCACAGACAATGTTGTGGACACGTGTACCTGGCTGTGAGTGTCAGCTGCTGAGGAGGCAGAGGTAGACAGCTGTGGTCTCAGGGCCTGAGCAGGAAATTGCTGTGCTGACGAGTGGGCGCCACGAGGGATGTGGCCAGTGGAGGCGCAGCGTGGGGCGGTCCTGCAGAGTCATCCTGTGGGACCGTGCCCTGGGGCAGTCCCATGGGATCTGAGGCGAGGGGAGAAGGGGGAGTCATGCTTTCAGCACACCCTCAGGTGCTCAGTGATCACAGTGTTCTGCGTGTTGTCAGTAGGCTCGTGAGCGGGAATTCACCCTCAGGTGCTCGGTGGTCACGGTGAGCTGTGTGTGGTCACGGTATGCCATGTGCTGTTGGCAGGCTTGTGAAGGGGAACTCACCCTTGGGTGCTCAGTGGTCACGGTGCGTGGTGTGTGGTCATGGTGCACTGCGTGTGGTCATGGTGTGCCGCGTGCTGTCTGCAGGCTCGTGAGTGGGAACTCCATTGAAGAGAAGCTGCTGAAGAATGGCACGAAGGACCTGATCCGGGAGGTGGCTGCCCAGGGACACGACTATTCCACGGCTTTCCTGACCCAGGTACGGCACCATGGCGGAGTGGGCCTTGGCTGGGGAGCGCGATGCACAGCCGGGTGCTCCCTGGTGCTGAGCGAGGTGCCTTCTCATGCGCAGCGCACGATCCAGGAGCTGTTTGAGGTGTCCTCTCCCATGGAGGACACCGGCTTCCCAGTAAAGGCGGAGGAGTTTGTGGTCCTTTCTCAGGAACCGTCTGCCACAGAGACGATCGCACCCAAAATCGCAAGACCATTTATAGAGGTGAGGACGATGCCTGTGCTGCTTGAGTCTGGCTGGTTGAGGGGCCTCTGTGGCAAGGTCTCTGGAGTAGCCTTGCTGTCTTCATCTAGCTCCCCTCCCCATCTCCAGCTCCCCCAAGTCTCACTTCCTGACCCCTCACCTCATCTCTAAACCAGCGAGTTACCTGTAGGGAGGCCCCTGATGGTCATGAGTGAGTTGTACTGCTAGCATTGCTTTCTCGCAAGTTCTGAAGTATAAAAATGTATCAGCATGATCTCAGTGTGAAATCCTCCAGGCACTGAAAAGTATTGAGTATCTGGAGGAAGATGCACAGAAGTTCTCTGAAGAGCCAGCAGTGCAAACAGGGACTGACGCTTCATCGCCAGATGGGGACCAGCTGAGACTCCAGGAGGAGCCGTCCCAGCTGGAGGAGTTGGCTGATTTCATGGAGCAGGTCTGGGGCCCCCCTCCTCCTCCTCCTCCCTTGGATGGCTTGTTCTCCATCGTGGCACATGTTGTTGGCATCTGACCCTTCTGTAGAATTCGACTCAGTTACTTGACCAAGGGCAGCTGACCTCTGTGGCTGAGACGCTGGCGAGGGATGTGAGGGCACATGGCATCTCTTCATTTGCTAGTAACACTCAATGGTTTGTGTTGTGACAGCTTACACCCATTGAAAAATACGCCCTGAACTACCTGGAATTGTTCCACACCTCCACTGAGCAGGAGAAAGACAGAACTAGCAAGGTGAGAGGATTGACTTCAGGTCATCTGAGCACATCAGGAGTCTCCGGTTCTCGGCGTCACGTTTGGTCTGAGGTGACATGACTGGCCGAGACTTTAAGAGACAGAGCAGGGCACCCATGTGTGCAAGCTGACGGAAGGTGGTGTCTCAGGAAGCCCTGCGTGGCTTCTGCCACCTGTCGTTTGCTTTGGTGTCTGTTCATTTCACGCGAGACTGCGGCCTGGGTGTGTGACCATGGGTTCTGTGTTTGAAAGGGAAAGCGGGCCCCTGAAATGTGATGCGATGGGTAGGAGAGACTCAGGCTGTGACAGGTGAACGAGAGGTT
The DNA here is from genome assembly GCA_028571685.1 of Heterohyrax brucei. NCBI lineage: Eukaryota > Metazoa > Chordata > Mammalia > Hyracoidea > Procaviidae > Heterohyrax > Heterohyrax brucei. The sequence goes on along the minus strand of CM053160.1, from coordinate 874,347 downwards.
TCTCTCATTGCACCAGGGAGCTGAGAGTGGCGAAGGGCAAGGTGAGGACGTTCTGTCTGTCTGTCTGTCTCCTTGCAGGATGTGGCCAGGGCTTCCATGAAGGAGTGGGAGGCCCGGAACGTGAGAACCCTGCAGGAGCGGGAGGCCCGGGCCCGCGAGGAAGACCCCGGGGAGGAGCTGCTGACGTACACCAGGGATGACGCCTACAACATGGTGCGTGTGGCACCCTGTGGCCACGTCCCCCACGAGGTCTCAGTCATCCTGAGGCTGTGTTTGTTCTCAGGATGTGTCCTGGTGACTTTTGACTCCTGCTAACCAGAACATTGCCAACTCAGGTTATGAAAGCATAGTTTTTATAATAACTGTTTGTTTGAGACGTTTTTGATAGATCGCTGGCTAACAGTGATAAAAAAGCTCTTCAAGGCTTGGGAACAGTGATGTTGTACTTATTTTGTAGGCCTACTAAGTCTTGTGGCTTTTGACATGGTGCTAAGACCTTGTCAGACTTTAAAACTTGCTTGTATTCCCCTTAGGAATACTTCTATGAAGATGCAGATGGACAAACAGAAATCATGCCAGTGAGTAATCCCGTTCACATCTGTGTCCGAGTTGGCCTGCTTCTCGTGACTGACTTGGCTGATGGCGTTCTGTGTCTGGGCGCAGCTGTGGACGCCACCCACCCCACCGCAGGACGACAACGATGTCTACATTGACTCGGTCATGTGCCTCATGTACGAGCCCACCCCCATCCCTGAATCCAAGCTGCCCCCCGTGTACGTCAGGAAGGAGCGGAAGCGGCACAAAACGGACCCCTCAGGTACCCACCCCGCCCGCAGCGCGCGGCCTCGGTGCCGGCTGGCCACCGTGCCCCGGTCTGTCTCAGCGCCTGCGAGGCCCTGTGCACCGCTCCTCTCCATCGGTGGGGGCAGCAGCGGCCGCGGTGCGTCTGTTACCGCTTTGGGCCGTGGGTGGTGTTTCATCTTCCTTCCGTCTGTATGTGGTGATGCACTGGCAGTTAGGAAACTCTTTGTGTTCCCAGCGGCCTTGTCTTCTTAACATGCTCTTGGGCCCCTTTGTGCTTTGTTCCTGGCTCAGTGTGAGGGATGTGAGGGGCACGGGTGTTGGGGGGCTCTGGGGGGCGCTGCCCTGAGGGTGCCTCTGCCCAGCTGCAGGCCGGAAGAAGAAGCAGCGGCACGGCGAGGCGGTTGTGCCGCCCCGCTCCCTGTTTGACCGCGCTGCGCCGGGCCTGCTGAAAGTGCGCCGAGAGGGCAAGGAGCAGAAGAAGAACATCCTGCTGAAGCAGCAGGCCCAGTTTGCCAAGCCCCTGCCGACCTTTGCCAAGCCGGCTGCCGAGTCAGGCCAGGACAGCCCCGAGTGGCTCATCAGTGAGGACTGGGCGCTCCTGCAGGTGCGTGGCTCCGAGGCCTGGATGGTCACGTGCTGTGGACACCTTGGGAGGCAGGGACACCTGCTGACTCCTTGGAACCCCTTCTCCAGGCCGTGAAGCAACTGCTGGAACTCCCCTTGAATCTCACGATCGTGTCACCCGCTCACACCCCAAACTGGGACCTGGTCAGCGACGTCGTGAACTCCTGCAGCCGCGTTTACCGCTCCTCCAAGCAGTGCCGGAGCCGCTATGAGAACGTCATCATCCCCAGGGAGGAGGGCAAGGTGGGTGCCGTGGCGCGAGGCCTGGACCACGGGGACGGTGTGGGCTGGCGTCTGCTCGGCACTGGGGCCACTCTGCCCTTTGCTTCTGCCAGGCAGCGGTCCGGGACCCACGTCATGCCAGTGTGCAACATAGAGCTGACAGCTGTGGGTCACAGGGTCAGAGCTGACACAGGACCTTTGCTGCCAGTGTCACCTGGCGGGTAGTGTCACATACAGTGACAAGTGCCAGCAAGTGCTCCCCCCCCATTTCTTGGGGAGTGTTGCACGAGTAGCGGAGGGCTGGGAGTTTGGCTCTGTCTCAACGAGTGGCCTGTATGCAGGGCAGTGAGTGGTCTGTCCTTGGTGCCTGCGCCAGAAGACAGGGCTGGGGGGCTTTGAGGGACCCCGCGTGGCCCGTGTTGGGCTTGGAAACACCTGTCTGCACGTAGCACAGTTGGTGAGGGCCCCCCCACTTCCGTGGACCCTCCAGCTGAGGGCTGACGCTGCAGGGAGCTTCACCCAGGCCTCCCCGGGATGTGCCATCCGTCAGGGAGCTCTTCTTGGCCACTGCTTGCCAGTGCTGACAGTTGCCTCCAGTTTCCTGTTGTCTACTTTGTTTCAGAGTAAAAACAACCGCCCTCTCCGCACAAGCCAGATCTACGCCCAGGATGAGAACGCGACCCACACGCAGCTGTACACCAGTCACTTTGACCTGATGAAGATGACTGCGGGGAAGCGGAGCCCCCCGATCAAGCCACTGTGCGTCCCAGGCGGTGGGACAGCGGTGATGGGGGGGACGTGGGGGGTTCAGGTGGAGGGCCGTCAGGGAGGGGCGTGGGTGCCGCTGCCCGCCACCAGCTTTGACCAGCGCAGCGGCTCAGAGCCCAGGGTGGGTCTTGACTTCTCCTCCGTGTTGGCTCTCTGTTGAGTCAAGTTTGTCTGCTTTTCTGTTCTGCAGGCTCGGCATGAATCCCTTTCAGAAAAACCCTAAGCATGCCTCCGTGCTGGCAGAGAGGTATTTCTGTGCTGTTGAGTCATTCTCTACGGTAGGAAGTGACTTCCCTTCTGTGCCTGGCCCCGCCTGGCGGTGGGGAGATGAGTGTGCAGGCTGCCGCGGGTCCCTGCTGGGTGCTGGGGAGAGGGGTGTGCATGGGCAGGGCCGTTGGGGAGGCTGACAGGACCCTGGTGAGGCTCCCGCACACGTGTGCAGTGCCTGTTTTAGGGACCACACAGGGATACACGTCCTACTTCTGTCTGGGAAGAAGATGTGTTAGTAATCATGTTGCTGTCAGGGTGCGTCCCACGCTGTCGATGCTGTGGGCTAAACCCTGACAATCCGTCCACTCTGGGGTAAGCACCCTTGCCCAGAGTGGACAGGAGAGCGTTGTTTCTGGGGGCTGGGGAAGGTGGGAGTGCTCAGGTTGACAGCGGTGCCAATTGTGGACTCCTGTAAGAGCCTCTCAGCTTCTTGTGAATGTGTGGGTTTTGTAAGAGAATGCTGAGAAGAGGGCTGTGTTCAGATCACGGCTGTCCCACCACCCAAGCCATGCCCTGTCCTCAACCCAAGCACTGTGGTGCAGCTGCGTCCTGACGGCCTGTGTCCTGCCGACCACCCGCGTCCTCCTGACCGCCCGTCCTCCCTCTCCGACGGACTGCCTGTCTTCCTTCCGTGACCGCCCATCCTCCATCCCCGACTGACCGCCCGTCCTCCCTCCGCGACTGACCGTCCGTCCTCCTTCCGTGACCTCCCGTCCTCCCTCCCCGACTGACCGCCCCTCCGCCCCGCCCGAACCCCGCTGCCAGCCGCCCCCAGTGCTCCCCCACGGAGCTGCGGGAGCATGCTCTCCAGGTGTTAGGGCAGGTGTCTGTCTCCGAGTCACTGTAACGGAGTGCCCTGGAGGGTGCTGGGGAGCAGAGCCAGCTGTCTCTCTCTGGCCTGGGTCTGACAGGGGAAGGGCAGAGGTGGGGCCCTGAGGAGGAGGAGTGAGGGTGGAGACCTGAGCAGGGGCTCCGGCAGGGCCCTGGGGGCCGGGGGCGGATGTGGGCATGGCGTCCTGTGGTGGGAGAGACCTGGTCCTGTCTGGCTAATGGAGCCAGACCTTGGAGGTGGGGAGAGGGAGCAGTGGGTGGTGCAGGGAACCCTGCCCTGAGGGAAAGGGCTCTGTTTGTATGGACAGAAACGGGGACTGGGGGCTCTGGGTGGCCTCGCAAGGTCGAGGCATCACACTGGGGGGGTAGGCTGGATCATCTGCTGTGGCAGCAGAGGGGACCAGGGTAGGGGGGGCAAGGGCCGAGTTCTCTACAGCGGTCAGGATCGCGTGTGGTGGGGCTGCACGGTGTCTGATATGTCATGTGTTGTCAGGTCCCAGTAGGGCAAGGGCTTCCTGGATGACCCAGGTTCCCAGGAAGTGCACTGCAGGGCTCCAGGAGTAGAGGAAGGACTGGGGTGTGGGGTTACTCCTTCTGTGCTCCCCGGGCACCTGTGGCTGGCTGGTGCTTTGTAATAATCCACAAGCGTGTTTCTAGAGTAGGTATCTCTTTTAGAAGCAGTACTCTTATTTTTATTCTTTGGTCTGATTTTTCAGTGGGATCAACTATGACAAACCCTTGCCCCCGATTCAGGTCGCATCTCTTCGTGCCGAACGGATTGCCAAAGAGAAAAAGGTGGGGTGTCTTGACACCGTGATGTACTTCCCAGCCGGAGTTGGGCTGCCTCTCCTCACCTCTCTCCCACCCCGCTTTAGGCCCTGGCAGATCAGCAGAAGGCCCAGCAGCCAGCTGGGGCTCAGCCTCCCCAGCAGCCACCGCCCGCACCACCGCCCCAGCCGCCGCCGCCACCGCCCCAGCCCCAGCCCGTTGGCAGCCAGCAGCCCGCAGGGCAGCCGGCCGCCCCTGCCCCAGTGCCACCTCCGCCGCCGCCGCAGCCCGGGCCGCCCCCGCCAAAGGTGCAGCCGGCAATGACGGCAGGGGGCAGCGCCGCCGTGCTGGTGAGTGAGGGCCGTGCCGCGGCAGCGCCAGGCCGGTGGGGGTGCGCAGTGGGGCTCTGCCAGTGTCTAGCCTGGAAACTGCCCTCCGTCTGTGCCTAGAGAACATGTCTATTTGCCCGGACCCTTCTTCTCTGCCCCTACCACCCCGGGGTGCAGCAGCCTCAACCTCCATGGCCCTGGGGTTCAGCTCTCTCTGCCCGTACAGCTCTGGGGTACAGATGTGTAAGCCCTGACAGCTGTCTCAGCCTTCACAGCTCTGGAGTGTAGCTCTCTGAGGTCCCACGGCTCGGGGGCACAGCCTCTCAGCCTTCATGGCTCTGGGGTACAGCTCTCTCAGCAGACACCCAGGGAGGCTGAGGCAGCTTTTCTTAGTGGAACAGTGGAGAAGCTTGGGGTTAGAAAGTTTTCAGAACTGGGACAGGCACACCATGCATTCCGTGCAGATGTGCAGGGCAGACCCTGCTGCCGACAGTGTGTAGACTCCTGGCGCCGATCCACCGTGGAGCGTGCGGGTAGGCTCTTGCGCCCATGGGAGCCTTAGAGCCCCTGTCCCGTTAGAGTGCAGTGGTAACCCACACGGAAGGTGTCGAGGAAAGAAGGCAGCCTGGGGCCCAGACACCCCCGCTTGCCTTGGTGTGTCTTGCTGTGCGTGTGTGGGTGTGAGCTGTGGCAGACGACAGTGCCAGTTCAGCTGGTGACAGTCAGGAGCTGGATGGATGCAGGTCTGGCAATGAAGTCCTTCTCTCTACAACAGGCAGGAACCATCAAAACGTCAGTCACTGGGACAAGCATTCCCACTGGTAAGACGACAAGAGAGTGGAACGCAGAAACCCAGGCTCGGTTTTCTGGTGGAGTGTCTCACATGTGTCTTCCTGCAGGCACTGTGGGTGGGAATGTGATTGTGAATACGATTGCTGGTGTACCTGCCGCCACTTTCCAGTCCATCAACAAGCGCCTTGCCTCTCCTGTGGCACCTGGAGCATTACCTGTGAGTCTTCGTCACTGTACCTCGGGTGGCGGGGAGCTACAGGCATGGGTGCCTAGGGCCGGGATTTGGACAAAGCAGTGGCTTCCGGACTGTCCAGGACACTCCCCGTGCCCTGCGTGTGTGTCACAGAGGTGTCCTACGTGTGTGTCACACAGGTGTCCTACGTGTGTGCGCATGTGTGCACACACCATGACAGGTGCCTGCGTGTGGGGACCCAGAGACAGGGAGAGTCAGGCGGGTGCTGGGGGTGCTGCCCAAAGAGGAGGCATGGCACTAGGTGTGTGGTGACGCTTGTACATGGTGGAGTGGGCGAGGGCCCTGGGGCACCAGGCTGTCACTTCTGTAGGGACGCCTGGCCCCAGGTGTGAGGTCAGACACAAAGTCAGGGGGCCCGGAGCCAGGGGACACTGAGCCTGACCACAGGGGACACAGCCATGTCCATTGTCTGCTTCTTGGTGTGCCAGCAGTGGTCACCAGGGTGTGTCCGCCAGGTTGCTAAGAGAAGAGGGAAGGTCGCAGGCCAACCCTGAGGTTTGGTCCCTTTGCCACTGTGGGTGCTGCTTGAATGACTGGCCAGGAGTCAAGGACTTGGCAGGGCAGACAGCAGCGAGATACTGCCAACTTCGGCAAGACCCTGAAGCCGAGGTGCCTTGAGGCACCGAGGCAGCAGTGGGATTTTGGGTATCAGCTTTTGCACGAGACAAGGGACACCCGTGGGGAGTCAGGGTGCTGAGCGGGTACTCAGGAATTTCCGAATGCTCCCTGGGGCCAGGCAGCACTGTCAGAGTGAGCAGGCTCTTGTCTGCTACCCATGCTTCCCGCAGGGCCTGGCCTGCCTTGGGGCTGTGTGCCACGGGCACTGAGCTTTGCAGGGCTCTGCACCACAGGGTCCCGTGGGTGCAAGCCGGCTGCCCCATGGGTTCGATGCTGGTGTCTGCTCTTCCTGCCACACACAGAGCATCAGGTGGGGTGCACCTCACTGATGTTCCTTCTGCGTCCTCTTCCAGACATCCGGAGGCTCAACGCCTGCCCCAGTGGTCCACACCCAGCCCCGAGCAGTGGGCTCTCCTGCCACGGCCACTACTGACCTGGTGTCCATGGCGACAACTCAGGGTGTGCGGGCTGTCACGTCTGTCACTGCCCCAGCAGTGGTCACCACCAACCTGACGCCTGTACAGGCCCCGGCCCGATCTCTGGTGACCCAGGTGTCTCAAGGTAAAGGCAGCTGCTTAACCCCCTGTTCCTCCCCTTCTGCTTGTCTGGGGGAGATGGAGACTCCCGGGGGTCAGTACTGAGTCTGAGAAGCTGCCTCCTTACAGCCACAGGGGTGCAGCTCCCTGGAAAGACCATCACTCCGGCACACTTCCAGCTCCTCCGGCAGCAGCAGCAGCAGCAACAGCAGCAGCAGCAGCAACAGCAGCAGCAGCAGCCGCCACCGCCACCGCCACCTTCTCAGGTGACAGTCCCACAGATCCAGGGCCAGGCCCAGTCGCCTGCCCAGATCAAAGCCGTCGGGAAGCTGACGCCGGTGAGCATCCCTGGAGACCAGACGTGGTGTCTTAGTGGGGGCTGGCACAGTCTCTGAGGGTGGGGGACTGAGTCTGGCTCAGTCGCTCAGTCCTGTCTGTGGGGAGTGCTCCTCTCTTCTCTCTGAGATGTACTGATCTCAGGTTCATGACTGTGCTTTCTAAAACTTGTTGGGCTTCTCCCAACAGCCATCGCCCTGTTTCTGCACTGACCTGCTCACTTCCTGTGTTTCCTTGGCTGCTGGGTCTCTGGAGAAGGCCTAGGGCCTTCTGTGGACAGAGCCCTGTGCAGCTCTGGGAGGGCTGGAGCAAGGGCTTGGTTCCTTTGACAGCCGCACACCAGCAGACGTGCTTCTCAGAGGCTGGCCCTTGTGTCCTGGAATTCCTTGGGTCACTGTGGGCCCCTTCGGCCGTGACTCTGGAACTGCCTGTATCTTAGCAGGACGTATTAGGTTGCTGGCCTCAGTGGCGAGTAACCGGCATGTAAGCGTAAGCAGCACACGTAAACCATGCTGTCAGGTTCCCCGTGTCAACTTGCAGCCAGTTCTCTCTCCTGGGGTGGGGTGGGCCGTGGGCCAGGGCTGTCACGGACACGCAGCACCGAGTGCCATGTCCTGACCCACGAGAGCCTGAGTGATGTCTGGGGCTGCTTTGTGCCTCTGGGAGCACCCAGCATCGCCTGAGCCCCCAGGGGCCTCAGGGCTGAGCCATCCAGTACACCAGCCATTGGCCGCAGTGATTGCTTAAATTTAAAGTAATTAAAATGAAACAAAACCTTCAGTGTCTCAGTTGCACCGGTGACCTCTACAGTGCTCACTGGCCACATGTGGCTGAGGCTAGAACATTCCATCATGGAAAAGAGTTCTGTCGGACAGTGCTGGGTTAGGGTCCCTGGGTCCACGGTCTGAGTGGAGAGACTGGCGGTCACATGGGCAGAGCTGCCGTGGGATCTCCTCTGGGGGTGTGAGCGTGTGCCACACGTGCTCACACATGGATGGTCCCTCCTCTTCCACATCTGAGACGGCAGCCTCACGTGCCGTGTCTTGTGCTCTTCGCGCCACCAGAGCCACACTCGCCTGCTCACGGCATGGCTCCTGTCCCCACTCCTGCTCCCCAGAAAATCACCTCACTTCCAGCGTGTTCAGAGAGACAACTCAGTGGAACTCCTCTAGAAAACAAAAAAGCTTGTTTCTTGAGAAAAACATTTTCAGAAATAGTGACTTGAGATCTTGATGTTTTGGTCCCTTAGTAATGTGGGACTAAGCCCACCCCTGGAAGAGCGGGGTAAAACAACAGCTGATGCACACCTTGTAACACCCTTGAAACACTCGGGAAGGACCACGATTTTAGGGCCTCTGAAGAACGAGATGACCTAGAAACTCGGCTGTGACGCTTACTAACCCATCAGGGCCGCTGTTGGTGGTGTTTACTGACGCAGTCTGTCACTATACATGAGTGCTGAGGGAAACAAACGTTATGGTGGCCCTGGGGGACAGCTGCAGTGTGTGCGAGCAGGCGGTCACGGGGGCGGGGCAGTGGGGGGGTGGACCACAGTTGATGCTGATGGGGAGGCTCTCTCTGCCCTCCAGGAACACCTGATCAAAATGCAGAAGCAGAAGCTACAGCTGCCGCAGCAGGCACCTCCTCAGGCCCAGCCAGGGCCCCCGCCGCCTGCGCCCCAGGTGCAAGCACAGCCCCCGCAGCCCCCGCAGCCACAGAACCCCCAGCTTACCACAGTCACGGCCCCGCGGCCAGGGGCACTGCTCACCGGCACCACTGTGGCCAACCTCCAGGTGGCCCGACTGGTAAGGCCCAGCGGATGCATGTGTTTTACAGAAACTGTGTGTTTTCTGTTACATGGACTTACACGTAACACGTAGCAGTCACGGTTGACTTCATGTGAACCACAGTAACACATCCTGGAACTTACAGTCACATGGCTTATTGGACCTGGAGGGGGCGGGCAGGATGTCAGGCCGTGAAGGGAAGTGAGATTTCTCTTGTAGCGGGCAAGGTCACAGAGCAGCACCCAGGAGGTGTCACGGGTGGTGGGAGCTGGGCAGGTCCTGACCTTAAAGGGACCAGTGTGGAGAAGCAGAGGAGCCTGCATGGACCAGGGGACTGACCAGAGGTTGGACTCCTTGGAGTGGCTCAGAGGCATCTGAGAAACGGGGCGTTCATCAGGGCGTTCATCAGGTGGGGGTGTGTCGCAGCCTGTGCCGCACAGTGCTGGTGCAGGGCGTTCTGTGCCACCTGCATCCCAGGTGGCACCAACTCACAGGTGCCTCTCAGTCTCTCCCACGGCTGCCCGACAACGCCGTGTTTGTCACAGTGCGTGCTGGCTCTCAGTACCCAGGACCCGAACTGTCTCAGGCAGAGAAGCCTGTGTCGGCCCCAGCCCCACCACTGTTGGCCCCAGGCAGCCGTGGGCTGTGGTGTCGGCTCAGGCTCCCCAGTGTGGCCTGAGCCCCTGCACTCCCGGGGACAGCCAGGATGCTGGCATGCCTGCACCCTGCGTCCGGTAGCAGGAGCAGTGGCCCTCGCGGCAGCACAGATTGGGGTGGTTTGCTTTAGGGTGGGACCCCGGTAACTATGGTGTAGGAACGATCAGCCCAGCAGCCTCCTTTCTGGGGTGTCTTGCAGAAATGAGGCAGAGCACTGAGTGGACATGCTCGCTTGCTGCAGGGATTGCAGACAAAACTCAGTGTCCACAGCAGACAGATGAAGGGACGTCTGACAACAGGACAGGAGGCAGCTTGGAAAAACGGCTGTAGTTGTGTGTGTGTTGACTGTTAGTGTCCAGGGAAGAGAAACAGGCAGTACGTGATGATTTTGTGCATTTTTACATCGTGAGCACTCCCCGTGGGTAAGAACGCAGTCCAGGAGGTCACAGAGCAGTGTGGGCGTCTGTGTCTGAGCGGTGTCAGGATTGTGGGTGATCTTTCTGTGTAATTTCCTGTGTTAGCTGGGCCGTATCCATGTAAGAATAGAGTTGTTTCCACTTAACCTGCCTTTCTAAGAATGGCACGGGGGCCTGGCAGCAGCGTGCTAGCCCAGTGGAGAGGCTTCCAGAGGCTGACCTTCAGCTAGGAGGTTGGGACAGTCACCCTGGAGTAGAGAGTGGGCTGACCTGGAGGGGAAGTTGCAGGACAGGAAGGCAGGGCATCCCCAGGAAAAGTGGTACAGAGCCTGGCGGGAGAAGCTGGAGCCCGAGACGAGAGTAGGTGGACTTGTGAGAGCTGGGCTCCGGCTGATGGCCTGGGCACAGCGCCCCTCTGCCGTGGGGTAGTGGGGTTAGGGAGGTGGACTTGTGCGGAGGCCTTTCAGTGTGCAAGTCACAAAGGCCATGTTCGTCTGACACCACTGTGCGTCATCTGCCCTTCCTGTGTTTTCGTCTGTGGCCCATGCGTTTGCCTGTCCCTGGGCTCACCCGTTGCTTTCTCTTGCAGACCCGGGTGCCGACCTCTCAGCTGCAAGCCCAGGGACAGATGCAAGCCCAGACGCCCCCGACTGCACAGGTGGCCCTGGCAAAGCCACCAGTAGTGTCAGTGCCAGCAGCTGTGGTCTCCTCGCCTGGGGTCACAACACTGCCCATGAACGTGGCTGGGATCAGCGTGGCAATTGGGCAGCCACAGAAAGCAGCAGGTGACGATGGGCACGTGCCCTGTAGTAGCTGGGCTGCTGCCCCTGTATGGTGTCTGAGACACATCTTACGTGTGTATGTGGTGGCTCAGCCCGTGTGACTCACCAAAGGCACCAGTTCCTCACCTCGCACGTTGGTGTAACCATTAGTCGTCTCAGTCTTCTAGGCTGTTACCTGAACGTCGCAGCTTGGGGAGGGGGGGGTGGTGACTGCATCTGTCCCTGTATCACTGCGTGCTTACGTGTGCGTCTGCACAGAAAGCAGTCCTTCCATGTCGTCACCACAGGCTGTGACTGACAGTGTCTGTGGTGTTTGCAGGGCAGACCGTGGTCGCCCAGCCCGTCCATGTACAGCAGCTGCTGAAGCTCAAGCAGCAGGCCGTGCAGCAGCAGAAGGCCATCCAGCCACAAGGTGTGCAGGGCCAGGCCGCCGTCCAGCAGAAGGTACGTGGCTCCTCGGGGCTGTAGGCCACGTGCCGTGTCGCCATGCTGCCGGAGTCGGGGGGCTCCCCGGGTCGGGCGCACACCCAGAGGAGGCTGTGCTTGGCAGGGCTGTGTGGCAGGGCTGTGTGTCAGATGCAGGGCGGGCACCCTGGGCTGGGACCTGGAGTGGGGAGCTGCCAGTGTGCTGTGTGTTCTCTCATGTCACATGTGCACGGTGTGACAGTGGCCTGTGAGGGTAGGTGGGAGGCCGGGGGCGCCAAGGCCCACGGGGTGGCACAGGGTACGGGAGCGCCTGACCCGGAGGGTCGGCAGGTGCAGGCCGTGGTGGTTGCCGGCGCCCTTGGTGGGCTGGGCCCACGCGGGGCCTTGTCAAGCCTGGAGTCGTGTGAGGGGCTGCTCGTTGGGGATGGGGGCATGAGGACTGGTGGGAAGGGGCAGGGTCGCACGACTAGGAGAGAAGTCTGGCCTGAGAACCTCTTAGCCAGTTCTGCTCCCTGAGATTGAGGTCACCCAGAGACAGCTGGTGTCCCTGGTCTCCTGCCTGGGCTCACCTCTGTGGCCTTTGTCCTCAGATAACCGCCCAGCAGATTGCTGCACAAGGCCAGCAGCAGAAGGTGACCTATGCCCCCCAGCCAGCACTGAAGACCCAGTTTCTCACAACGCCTATTTCCCAGGCTCCAAAGCTGGCGGGGGCTCAGCAGGTGCAGACCCAGATACAGGTGAGTGCGCATGTGCGGCGGGGCTTGTGCAAGGGCCTGGAACCTCCTCCCAGGGTGCCACTGCTGGGACTCACGCCCTCCCGTGTCCTAACCTGTGGGCCTGCTGTCCTGGTTCCTTCCTGCCTATTAGTCACAGGACTCTTGCAGTCCCGCCTCATGTGGCCTCTGGACGTGCCTCTTCACCCTGCGTGTTTGTGAGGTTCCTCAAGGCCGGCACATGTTATTTCATCAAGTGCACAGTTGTCCCTGTGCTGAGTCACTGCTGCAGTGAGGCGCTGAGAAGCTCCTCCCTGTCCCCTGGCACACGTGTCTCCTCAGTGGTGGCGTTGCTGTGTGCGGGCTGCAGGGCTGGAGTCCACAGAGCCCCAGGCCCTGGCCACCATGGCCGACCCCTCAGTCCTCCTGAAGCTGAAACGTGTGCAGGGGTGGCCTTCTGGCCCGAGGGCATGTCCCCACAACCCCTGTGACAGCAGCCCCACTCGGTGGGCAATGCCTGTGCGAGTCTGTCCCAGTCTGTCTCCACATCCTGCTGTCACCTCCTCCTGCTCGGTGGCTCCTCTTTTCTCCTACTTGACAGCTGTCTTGCGGTGCCGAGGAGTTCTAGGGTCACGTAATTGACCCGCCAGCCTCGCTCCCGAGCAGCAGGTCCCGCCCCGCTCTCCTGCTTCATGTTTCGGGGCCTGAGGCCTTCACAGCGGGTCTGGGGTCCTGGAGTTGGCTTCATTGATGATAGAAGTGTCCCCCCAAATTTGTCCGCCTGGTTCACTCAGGTCCCCCTGCCCACCTGAGCTGCTGTCCATTGCACAGTGCCGTGCTGTGTTCTCCATTCAGGGCTGTGGTTCTGCACTCGTTGCCAGCTCTGCCCTTCCGTCCGTCAGTGGCCGTTCTGAACCCGGTGTCCTGTGGGCTCCTTGCTGGCCTGCAGCCGAGTCTGCTGCCCCTGCCACTGTGGGGTCCACCCACTTGTCTCTTACCTGAAACCCACGTGTGCTGCTTCTCAGTGCCGCCAGATGCAGCTGTTTGCCTCCCCTTGATGGGTCCTCTTTGCTGCTCTTCTTCCGGGACGTTTGGGCCATGTCCTGCTCCTCTCTTCCAGTTTGGAAAGTAAACCGTCTCCTTTTCCTGGATACAGTTCCCACCCACACACCTGGCTTCTTGAGGAGTCGGGGGGCCATTGTCTTTGCTCTCTTTGTGAAACAGGGCTGTGTTCACATGTGGGGCCCTTCATGTCCCCTCTGCACAAACGCTGCCACTGTCCCTTGTGTGCGTTTCCGCCAGAGGCCACTGTGACCCGCTTCACTTGTTCTCAGGAATCACCGTTGGGTGTTTGAAAATGACCTGTTTTGCTGTTCCTCGTCAAGGGTGTTTTTGCTTGTCATCACACCAGGGACAGATGTCTGTTTTCCTAGGGCCCTGGGCAGCACCACTGCTGTGCCCTGGTTCCCCCTGTTGGCACTGGAATGTCACGTGTAGTCTGACATGTCTCTGCTTTGGAGAAAATCTGCCCCTTTCCCTGGATGCTCTTTAAAGACCCTTCTTTGTCTCTGGTGTCCGGTTCCGCTGTGATGTGTCAAGTGTGGATGTTTTTGGCTTCTTGGATCTGGCCCTGTCTTAAGCATTGCGTGTCTCCATGCTGCTTTGCCCTGGGCCCTCGGCCCAAGTCTCTGTCACCCTGTGTTGCATTGTGCACGATGCCTGAACCGGAAGTGAAGCTCACACGTGCGCGGTTGCTGGTGAGCACGACGCAGGTGTTGTCCGTGTTGGAGGTGGAGTAGCACCAGGTTGTTTGCCGCCGCTCAGCGCAGCTGTTGGTGACAGCTGTTCTGTGTCCTCCGGTCCTTGTTTCTCTGTGTCGAGAACTGAGAAGGAAAAACATTCCCTCTTTGCGTCACACTCTTTGGAATGCTACATTGGATTTTTCTGTTTTGTCAAAGGTTGCAAAACTTCCCCAAGTCGTCCAGCAGCAAACAGCTGTGGCCAGCATCCAGCAGGTCACCCCCGCATCCCAGCAGGTAGGGTCTGGGGACACAGCCATGGAGGGTGTGCGTGCTTCTGCACGCATGCACTTGATTTTTGAAACACAATTCCAACTTCCATGTTATGAGAGTTCTTGGTTTTCATCCTCAGAGAGGACAGTTTTAGAGGGTCATTTGCTTGTAGTGACACAGTGAGATGTTGTCTTCAGGGAACAGCCTGGTCTCCTCCGGACCCTGGGGACCCCGCAGACACATGTGCTTCTTCCGTTTGTCAGTGTGCCGGGGGACCTTCCCTCTGGCTCACGCCCGGGGTCTTCATTCAGCCAGCCCTCTGGGCGCTGTCCTCCCAGCCCGGGGCTGTGTGCGTGAGCTTGGAGGGCACAGATGCGAAGGCCAGACGTGCGGTGCGGGGCGGTGACAGCCTGGACAGCCGCGCGGTGTCTGAGCCCAGCGCTGCCCTTGTGGGTGCAGTGGGCCGTGGCTGCGGACAAGCAGTGTGCTGTTCAGCGCACTCATGCTGGTTTTGAGTTTCAAGAAACCAGACTCATTAAAAGCTTCGTAACAGAAAATGAATCCCTCGGTCCCACCTTGACCTTTTCCCAGACTCATCACTTGTGGTCAGAAACCAACAGCTTACTCTGATTGTCTCTTTTGGTTCCGTTGGAAACCTGAGGTGATCTCTTGGTGTCTGTGGCTTTCACATTTTACAGAAGCCTAGCTGGCCCAGAGGGTGTTGGTGGTGGTGGCGGGGGAGGTCCCCAGGTCAGGGATTCTGGGTCACGTGTCTTCTCTGCTGCTCTGGTACAGGCCTCCCCACAGACAGTGACGCTCACGCAGGCCACTGCGGCTGGTCAGCAGGTCCAGGTGATCCCCGCGGTAACTGCCACGGCCCAGGTGGTGCAGCAGAAGCTGATTCAGCAGCAAGTGGTGACCACGGCGTCCACCCAGCTTCAGGGTCCTGGGGTCCCAAACCCAGCGCAGGGGCCCGCCAGCTCCGACAGCCCGAGTCAGCAGCCCAAGTTGCAGATGCGAGTGCCTGCCGTCAGGCTGAAGACCCCTACCAAGCCTCCATGCCAGTGAGTGGACGAGCACGGCCTCCAGGCTCCAGCTACAGCTGAGAGCAGGTGGCCCTGCACCCCTCACCCTGTGGGGCTCCTCTGCCACCTCACAGAGGTCATCCAGCAGGTCTGAAACAAGGACAGTGTCACATAAGGTACCCACTGCCGGGACAGTTGTAGTTGAGACAGGTGTATCCTGTGCCCACAGACATGCCTGTCAGGCACCTCTTTGCTGTATTCTGGGACTCAGAAGTGACAGCGGTGATTTTTAAAAACCTTTTAAATGTCTAGTTTTCCTTCACTCAGCTAGTCAGAACGTCTGTTTGTGTCTAGTGTTTTCACGTGACCACGGCGGAGGCATGCCCACACCAAGTCCTGAGGCACCAGGAAGGCTGCCCGCAGTGGCATAGTCTCCACCGTACGTTCTCACATGCCTGCAGGACACATCGTGGCCCTGAGAGAATGCCATTCCAAACATGGCCACTAGAGTTTTCCTCTTCTCCAGGACAGTGCTTGTGTCCCTTGTGGAAGGGAATATTAGGGACTGACGCCCTCTGAGCACTGAGGACATGCCGTGTCGGGGTCAAGGTCAGTAGGCTGGGCTTAACCGTCCATCCTAGAGAACAGCCAGGTACCTACCCGCACTGCCTATGAGGTGTGGTCACCTGAAACGGCCACCGTGGGGACTGCTGACGCGGTTCCAGGGCCTCTGTGACGCTTGCCCGCCACACCAGTATTGCTACACTGCCATGTTACTCTTGCCACCTGGGCAAGGGGCGTGGTGGCGTCAGATGGAGGGGCGTTTCTCACAGGCTCCCCTTCTGGGCCTCACCTGGAATGCTGAGAAAGCTCTCTTACAGTGTGATTTATTGATGAATTTGGAAGTCTTAACCAGAGACAGAGGGCTGGGTGTACTCTTCTCGTGGGCTGTAGGCTGGTGGCAAGACCGAACACACAAAACAGCAGCCGTGGTATTGGAACACAGGGGGCCTGGCCGGGGTCTCCCACCTGAACAAGCCCACTCCCTCAGCTCGTCTGTGAGAGCCAAGTGGAGCCATGCTATGGGAGGGACAGGGACACCTGCGGTTGGTTCTCCTTTAAAAACAAGGCCACAGAGCGTAAGGGGCTTTGACTGGTGGGGAGATGTCTTCTGTCCAGAGAGTTTGCCACCAAAACTGAGAGGGAAGCAGACAGTGACACCCTGTGCCCTGGCCAGGCTGTCGACAGTTCTGTTATTTGGTCCAGGAAATTAGAACAGCGTAGGTGTTTGTGTGCTAAGGATCAGTTGTGGCATACTGAAAGATTTGTAATTTGTATTGAAAAATGCGTCCTCTTCCTCTGTTGTCACCTATAGTGACATGAAGACAGGTGTCTGTCCCCCAGGTTCCTGACCCCGTTGGTGGGCACCCAGGTCTGTGGCTAGCACCACGGCAGTGTCGTGTGAGCTCTTGGGGGAGAAGTCTGGAGAAAGGGAGGAGCCAAGTGTTGACAAAAAGAGAAGATTTAACGTTTCAGTTAATTGAAAATACCCTAACAGCAGTACAACCGCTCTCCTCACAGCGGGGCCGGTGTGGGACCTGGGCTGCGGTGGTCGCACAGGGCTGTGGCTGTGGGGCTGGGTGTGTTGGCATCGCCCCAGCCAGAGAGTCAGCTCGGCCCTTGCCATCTGCTGGCTGTCACGCATGGCACACCTGTTGTCTGTGTCCTGCATGTGGGTCGGTGGTCTCTTTTCCACAGTAAGACCGTCTTGAGTGTGCTTGCTTTAGGGTGTACTAGACATACCTGCCTGAATAGAAGTCCTCTGTTGGTCTGGGATGCTGGGAGACTGAAGAGCCCCTCTAAAAAGGCTTTCAGTAGAGCAGAGCTGGGATTCTGAAGACATGCACTGTGGAATTACCGCCCCCTTTTGTTAGTATGAGCATGAGACTCTGTCATGTCTGAAATGTGTTTTTTTGGTGATGCCCCATTTCAAAATATGGAACAGGAAACTTTTGTACTTAATGTCGTTTCGGTTAGTTAACAGTTACAGGTAACCACTGATCTGAGTGGTATTCAATATAGAATAACATTTCTCCCAGCATATAGTTTTCTCTGCCTTATGGTTTACAAGTTAAACTTGACTTGTGTAAGAATTAAGCCTGAGTTTAGGGAATTCATGTCCAGCCTTCTCAAGTTGTGATTTTTAGCAAAATCCTGCATTACTTGCTAATCAAGATTCCCGTGGACACAGTATGGAACAATTCAGAGCAGTAACACATGAGCACGCAGCCCGAACACTGTCCGTCTTGGCTGTAACTGGCCTCCGTGGAAAGCAGGTCATCCACTGGGCGTCTCATGGAGAGAGACACAGGTCTGAAGGGCGTCTGTCTGTCTGAAGGTGTTTGTGGGGCGGTTGAGGTGTGCAGCTGTAGGTGGAGGTCTTCCTTTCTGCAGTCTTGTCTGTTTGTTGTTCACTCCTGTAGCCAGACAGTTGTTTTAAAACATAAAAGAACAAGACTGAAATTGTAAATAATTTGTAAACATCAGCATTTGTACTGGAACAGTAGGGCTCTAAAAGGCACAGGCATCCCACCAAAAAGATGTAATAAAGTGACCTTTTATATACCTCCTCGTTTCACCTTCCATGGAATGCTGCCCGTTAATGTCCGGTAAGGTGCTGGGCACGTCTCTCTCACTTTTCTGAAGACAGGTGGTGTGGGTGGGAGGCTTTCTTTCCTGCCTTTCTGCCAGCAGCCGCAGGACAAAGGACAGCAGAGGTTTCCCGGGACGGTCACAGTTTACACAAGACGGACTGCACACGGCTGCCACTGGCTCCACAGGTACCACTGCTGAGCCCCCTGAGGAGGAGGGAGAAGAGAGCCAGCAGGGGACGCTGTCCACCCTGCCTGTGTCCGGAGGTGTGGGGGCACCCTAACATGGGCCATGCTCTCAGTTTAAAACTTTGAACTAAGTGACCTGCAGTCCGTCCTCATTTCTTTTGCATTTGCACTTTCAGAAAAAATTTCTGATAACAGTAAGGATGCACGCTTTATAAAAAAGCAGATGATAAAAAACTTTGTGTCTCCCCGTCTCCGCAAGCTCCAAGAAAACCATGGTTAATTTTGGTGTGTTTTCTTCCTCACAGAAACGGAGCTGTGGCCAGTGACCTGCAGCCCTTGGACACTAGGCTGAGCCCTCCGTCTGCATGGGCCCCAGGGCAGAGGCCTCAGGGCCAGCTCCAGGGGCTGGGCTTCTGGTCCCCTGCTGTCCTTCCTACAGCCGTGTTGTGACCGCAGAGCACGGCTTCATCTCTGGGTGCCTGTGTCCCCGTCAGTGCCCTCAGCAGGGGTGGGCATCCAGCAAGGTGCTAACCTGTCGTGCTCCGCCTGTGCTGGCCCCCAGGAGCCGCTGCCCATTCAGGTCGGGGTTGGGGCACTGCCACCCGTGTGCGCACGGGTCTGAATTCAACTCAGGAAACACGTCTGTCTGTCTGTCTGTCTGTCTCTGTGTGGACGGAGCACCGACCTCACCCTTCCCTGGAGGGAAGGCGATGGAGCATCAGGCCCAACGGAGGCAGAGGAGCGGGTGGTGGGTGGCTGGTGGCTCCGCTGTCACAGCAGAGGCTGCGTGTGGCCCCGCCCCGGGGCCCGCCCCCTGGCCCCGCCCCGCGCCGCCCGCAGCCCGAGGCCCCGCCCCGTCCCCCGCCGCGCGCTGATTGGTCCGCCCGCTGCGCGCCGCGCTCTGATTGGAGTGCACCGTGAGTGCCAGGCCCGCGCCTGCGCGGAGCATCGGGTTGGCCGGGAGCTGGCTTCTGTGGGCGCGGGTTCCTGCGGCGGGGCGGCGGGGGGCTTGTCCAGCTCGCCGCGGCCGCGTCTCCGGCGGTGCTGATGAGCGAGCCAACCCCTTGCCGCCTGCTTGTCTCGCCGCGCGCGGGGCCCCCGTCCCTGGCCGCCGTGCGGTCCTGGCCCCTCCGCCCTGCCCTTCGGCCGCGCTGGCCGCGGTGCTGACGGCCTCCTAAGGATCCCCCTCCTCTCGGCTGGGCTTGGTGCAGGCGGCCTACCTCTGGGTGACTGGCGAGCCGCCGACCCGCAGGGACTGGGCTGACGCTGATGGAAGCTGCGCCGGGTCGTGGTGGTTCCCAGCTGTCCTCAGCGAGTCTGACCGTATCAGATGCTTTAAACGTTGGTGGATGGCGGTTCCCGGGGCCTTTGGGGGCCAGCTCTGAGCACGAAGAATTCCCAGGCCTTAGAGAAAGGAGTTGTTGTCATTTGCGGCCCAGGGGAGTCTGACGCTTGTGACCCTGGGTGTGTCAGAACTGTGCCGCATAGGGTTGTGGTGTTCAGGGGTCGGAGTGCCAGGCCTTTCTCTGCAGGACCTGTGGGTGTGTCCCCACAGTCACCCTTCCCGCCACCATGAAACATGGACTCGAGCTGCTTTCCCCAAAGCCAGCATCGAGATGATGAGGGGGGTAGCAGGAGAGGGCTCTGCTGACTGTGGCACACAGGACAGGGAGTGAGCTCCTCCGGAGCCCGTCTGTCCTCTGCAGACTGCCCGGAGGGCTTCAGCTTGACTGACTACAAGAACGTCAGCTGCCCTTTCAGGTGGGTGAGCTGACCTCTCTTTTGAGATCCACTGGCACCACCCTGGTTTCAGTCACAAGATGGTCCCAGCCGTCCGGTTGTCTCTCTCCAGGTCTGTCGGTTACGGTTTGGCTTCTCTAAGAAGCTCCACGGTGGCTATTTGCTTCTCTAGGAGAAATGAAAGTGAATTTTAAACTTCACAGTAGGAAGGGGAAGAAAGTAGACAAGTCAGCAATCACAAAATCACCGAAGTCCATGAAAGTGGGTTGTATCAGTGGCACAGAAATAGCATCTGTTTCCCAGGAAACCGGGCACTCTGGTCCCTTTGTCACATGGCCCGTACAGTTTCTTTCTATGCCACCCTTCACAAACACTGAACCGTCTTGCACCTCCCAGGGACTGCTAGAAAAATGAATTCCTCTTTTCCCTTTTGTTCTCTTGAGTCCCGATCGCTTCCTTCCCTTTTTATTTTTCCTCTTAGTAATCGGTCTTCAGCATCTGCTCAAGTCAGGAGCTGGTAGACTGGCTTATTCTTTATTTCACCTGCCTGGTCGTGAGGTTCCACCTTCCGCACTAAAGGAACGTCATTTGGTTTCCAGTTTCTTCCCTCTACAAATTACATTGTGATAAGTTGTTTTTTCTTTTTTGTATAGATTCTGGTACATTATTTTTACAGACCACATTTCAGAGGTGATTGAATGAGTGGGTCAAAGGGTGTGCATATGTAACTTGTTATTCTTCAGAGATGCTGCCGGATTCCCTCTCAGAAGGTCACACTCCTGTCAGCGGTCTGTGTGAGCCCTTCACTGTGACAGGCTGCTCTGGGCTGCCGGGAAGCCCCGCTGTGGACCGCGGCCCTGGCTGTTGTGTCACTTCCTGTGTCTTCTCCCGTCTTGGGGAGCTGTCCCCTAGCTGTAGGTACTCCTTGGGTGTTAGGGATGTTTATACTTTCTGGCTGTGAAATGTTGGGCTTCTCTCACAATTATGTTGTCTTTTGACTGTTTATGGAACCTTGTTTGCAGTTACCTGGCTCTTTATCCATTATGGCATCTGGAGTGCCTGCTTTACTCATTAAGAAGATGCTCACCCTTTGAGGGTTATAGAAATACTCAACTCCATTTTATTCTAATGACGTGATGTCCCCTCTCCACGAGGGGACCATCGCTCTCTCTGTTACCCTAAGTGATGTGGGCCGGGTGCTGGCCCCATTTACTGTGTAAACATTCTTTCATTTGTGTCCGCTGTGTGTACATTTTTAGAGTATTTCTTTGCTGTATGTTGTAGTATTTTTGTTGTTGAGAATGTACAAAGAGCACACACAATTCCGTCACTGTTGCATGTGTGGGTCAGTGACATTTAGTACGTTCTCTTGGCCCTACAACGAGCCCCACGTTGCCTGAGTTGTCCCCACGCTGTTCGCGGACGTTCCCTGCCCTAGAGGCCCCTGTCTGTTCTTCTGAGTTACGCGTGTCAGTCTGGTCCCATGGAAATGCCATTACTGCTGGGTTGGTGCCAATTCCTGGTGACCTGACAGGACAGAGGACAGCTGTCTCATGGGCTCCCGGAGCAGCTGGTAGGTTCTGAACCAGCAGCCTTTTGGGGAGCAGCCGAGCTCACTGCCCCGCCTGGGCTCCCTGATCCCACACAGACAGACCATAAAGAACACAGCACTCGAGGCAGAGATTCTTCACTAGTTAGGCTCAACTACGGCTTGGTTTTAAGAAGACTTTGAGGATGTTTTTGGTTTAAGGACTAAAGATGATCACAGGGCAGTAGTTTGAGGGTTTTATCTAGCATCTGTGGATCTGGAAAGTTTGGATTCTGTAAGAAATTTATATTGTTTTGCATTTCCCCCTTTTAGTCAGAATTCTTCTTCAGAATCTGTGATCACGATGTTCATTAAGGATAGCCATGCACCATCCTGTTTGGTTCTCATGGTAAACAAGGCGGATATTGATGGCGTCAGGGAGCCATGTACCCCATCTCCACCTCCTCTTCCTGCCTCTCCTCCTGCCTCTGTTGCTCCAGGTGACTGGAGACCCCTGTACCTTGAAGGGTACCACCAGTGAGCTAGGAGATAGGGCAGAAGCACTGCACCCATTGTTAGGCCAACTGACTGGAGTGTCCCATGAAACCACGGTCCTAAACCTCAGACCAAGGGACCGAACCACCTAAGGCCTTTGGGCACTGATACAGAGGCAGCCTCAGCAGCTCCTTGTTTTGTTTTCATCGTGTTTTAAATATACCTGCTGCACAGCCTTGGCCAATTCACTTTTATATAGATGTACAGCTTGCTGACAGCAGTTACCTTAATGGGCACTGCTGTTCTACCCGCGATCAGTGGGGTGTTCCCATCACCATAAACCGAATCTTAGGACTCCATTAGCAGTAAGCCCCCCTTGCCCCATGCCCCCCCAGCCCCGGTATCCACTAATACGTTGTGGTTTCTCTGTTTTGGTCTGTTTTCACCTTCTTGTGTGAGTGAGCTGTACAGCACTGGCCCTCTTGTAGTTAACATATCTCACTTTTTGTAATGTGTCTCAGTCATCAGGTACAGCTCTAACAGAAACCCCACAAGCAGATGGCTTTAAGAAAGAAAAGTTTCTTCTCCCATGGCCCAGTCGGCTGGAGTCCCACTTCGGAGTGCTGGCTCCGAGGGAACCCCTGCTGTCAGCCCTGGAGGAAGGGCCTTGTACTCCCACTGTCTTCCTCTGGTCGGAGAGCGTCCTGCACAGGAGCCTCAGCACCAAAGGGTGCTCTCTCTTCTTGGTTCCCAACTCTGTAGGATGAAAGGATAAACGGTGGTGCAAGCCGCACTCCAGGGGCACCTCCTTTCCACTGGAGCGGGGGGGGGCCCTGGGAAGGGGGTCATAGTCCCACTCGGATCATTCAGCATAATCCAGTCTATTAACTGTATAGGCAGAAGTTTGGATTTATAACATAGGAAAACCACAAAACAGATGACAGTCTGAAATACCGGGGATCGTGGCCCAGCCAAATTGCTCCACGCATTTCTGGAGGGACACAGTTGAGTCTGCGACAGACATCTTCAAGATCCATCCGTCCTGTGGCATCTGTCCGGACTTCATTCCTTGTCCCGCTGAATGGTGTTCATTGTGTGCAGTTACCACACCTCATGTGTCTCAGTTCATCCGTCAGTGGGCAAGCAGGCTGTCAGCCCCTTTGGGCCCTTGTGCCGCAGTGAATATTGCTACAAAAGTCTGTGCTTCCACTCAAGTCTTGGGGGTGAATACCTAGGAGGGGCACTGCTGAGTCACAAGGTAGCTCTGAGCATTTTTTAAAGTCTTTCTGAAAACTCTGGGTTCTCTTTGTGTCCCTGTACCACTATCACACTGATTTCAGTTACAGAAGCTTCTGAGTCAAGATAAGCGGTTTTGAAGTTAAGACCCCCGCAGCATTCTGCTTCTTTGAAGAAGCATTCCCGCTTTTGGACGGGTGCTCTCTGACGAGGCTGACTCTCGCTTTTGCTGAGCTCTGAAATGCCACAGCCGTGTGTCACAGTTCTCACTTGTGTCTCCTGGGCAGAGGTTCCTCTGACGGCAGCGGGTCCCCCAGAAGGAGGGACCACTGCCGCTGCACCTGTGTACGCGCGCCTTTCTGTGTCCTGTGCTGACAGCACTAAGGTCACCAGGAGGCACTCTGCTCTTCTGGTTCAGTGTCCTCCTTGGGGTTTTGGTGTGCGCAGTAGCCCTGGTACATGGGACATTTCCTTCATTTCCGTAGTCTCTTGCTTAGTGAGGAAAGGCTGTTCATTTTGTGTGTGTTTACTTGTATTGCAGACAGTTGACCAACAAGGTTACTGTGAAAACGACGTAGTCTCCTGTCTCTGCACACACAGTCATACTGTGTGCGAATAAACTGAACTTCATCTCTTTCTGCTACTGTTTAGTTTCTTTGTCTTCTTAAATCATAGGAGCTGAAGCCTCTGTTAGTGTGGGCTGGAAGTCATCACTGGTGATGCTCCTGTCACCTGACTGGATAGGGTCGGCACCTGTCTATCACTGTAAATCAGTGGTCAGTATTTGCTGCGGTGCTTTGGTAGCTAGTTTCTGAACACGGGATAGGTAAGTAGTCTCCTTTGATACACACTTTGAGTTTTTATTAGGAAAGTAAAAAACCAAGCCCAGTGCCTGGGAGTGAATTCCAGCTCAGAGCCGCCTCACACCTTAGGAAAGAGGGCTGCCGGCAGGGCTTCCAGCCTCCCCAGGGCCAGGCACGTCCTTCCCCTGTGGGGCTGCTGGTGGGGTGCAATCCCTGACCGTTCAGTTAGCAGCTGAGTGGCTGACCACAGCACCACCGGGCACTTGACTGCTGTCTAGTGGCCTTCAGCTCTCCAGCTGGTGACAGGAGCCATCTGCTGCCTCACCTCCATCTGCATTCTCGACTTTGAATCACAGATCACACGAACTCGGCTGAGTCTGTTGTCCTTTTAATATGCGTTGGGTTTTATTTATTGATTTCTAAAATAATTTTTATCCCTGTATATATGGGAAATTAGTAATAAGTGTATTTCTTTTATGGGGCTGTCAGGTTTTGGTATTAAAGCCATGCTAATTTTATAAAATTAACCAGAGAAGTTTATATTTTTCCCCATGAACTGGAATAATTTAAAAGCGAAGTAATTACTTGATTTTTCTGAATTTCTCAAGCTCATCTGAGAACCCTGTGGCTCTCCAGTGCTTTGGAAATGGGACATCTCTGATTCTCCTTCTGCGCATCTGTGCCTCTCCCTCCTGGGTCAGTTTGGTTGGTTTAGAGCTGCCACCCGGGGGCCGCAGGGTGCTCTCAGTCGGCTCTGTGGTCGGTCCAAGAGCCTTGTTATGTCTGATGTTTGTTTTTCCTTTGATTGGACGTCGCTGGCATTTCTCCGTTTTATTTAAGTTCTGTCTCCAGGAGTCTTCCTCATCCCAAACAGAAACCTGGTCCTCTCCAGCAGTAACGACACATCCCTGGCCCCCAGTCCTGTAGCATTGCCCAACCCGTGTCCCTGCGAACCTGCCCGCCGCAGGGGTTCCATCTCAGTGGGTCCAGCACCCGCGTCCTTCTGTGTGCGGCGTGTTTCCCTCAGCACGGCGGTCCCCATTTCTCTGCTGTAGGGCAGATGGTGGTCCGTTGTCGGGATAGGTTGCATTTTGTCTGTCCGGTCATCTGTTGGTCTGTTCCCACCTTCTGGCTATTGTGAAAACTATGGCAGCAGACACCAGGGCACACATGTAACTGTGAATTGAGCACTTGGCTCAGCTATTCACAGCCTTTATTCTGGTGATAAAGACCCCAAGGGTGACTTTCTGCAGCTCTAACTGTCCCACATGTCTTAGAAAAAAAGTGCTCTCATTTTTTTTTTAACTTTTCAGATAAGTTTGTAATTTCAGTTTCTTTTTTTGGTCCACAGAGTAATAATTTTTCCATATTTCCAACTAGCTTTCCCCTTTTTTTTTATTATGACTGAATGAAAATGCACATTCCCATATAAATTTGCATGCCCACCTACATGCAGCTTCCACTGCTCTCCCTGCCCGGTGACAGCACACTCTTCCTCTCTGCTCCATACACGTCTCATCCTCCCAACAGTCTCCTTTCCCCTCCTCTCTACCCACTCTCCTTCCTCCAGCCAGAGGTCAGTCAGCAGGATGATATCCTATAGATGCATAGGACCATAAAGTGCATCCAGTGTAGGGTCACCCTGCATTGCCAAGTCCAATCCATTGGTGTCCAAAGAGTAGACCTTCATTATGACTTATGGGCAAGGGCAGCATCAGGGCCAGGGGCCGTGCTCCCAGGGGAACTCTGAAGCCACTGGACCATCAATTGCGGTCTTTTAGTGGAGATCTCAGGTGCACCCCTTTTTGTTCTTGTGTTGCCAGTGAGACTCAACTTAGTGAGCTCCATCACGGCTGTCACTGGTGGTGGCTGGGCACTGTCTGGTTCTTCTGGTCCCAAGTATACATAGGTACTCACTCATGTGGGGCTTTCTCCTTTTTTAAGTAACAGATTCCAGTTTTACTAGGCAGTAATTAGGATGTAAGGACTGCTGAGAGGACTAGTAGCCCAATGGTTAAGCACGTGGCCACTGAATCGGCTGTGCAGACCCACCAGCCACTCCATGGGGGAGGCGGAGGCACTGCAGAAGGCACTGTGACAGCCAGGAACCCTGGCCTCTAGGGTCACTGTGAGTTGGAATCGACATGTGGCAGCAGATTTTAACGTGTGACCTGAAAGTGGTGGAGTCAGCTGTCGTGTATCGAAACTGCCGAATGCTTCCGCTGTGCTTCATTTTCTGGGGTGTTCACCTTACCACGTGGCCCTCCTGGGGGGAGCCACGGTAGGCTGCCACCCTGCTGCGCTGAGCGTGTCGCTCGAGGTCCCTCGGAGCTCCGGGCTCCCAGGGGGGCAGCTTGGGCTGTGGGGAGGTGTGCCTCCTTGGGGCACAGCTGCCCGCCACCTCAGCCAGGATGGCCTGGCCCCCCAGCCACTGCTGAGGTGCAGTTGGGATGGGCCCGTCGCTGCTGGGGACTTCTCCGTCCCTGGCACAGCTCCCGCAGACGTGCCCCCTTGGCAGGCATCGGGTGGCTCTGCAGCTGCGGTGCCTGTCCCAAGCAGCGCCGTCTCGTCCTCTGTTGCATGGAGGGCTGCAGTGGTGGACACCTCCGAGTCTCTCCTTACCCTCCCCTGACTGGCAGGCTGTCCTGGGCACTGTCCACGAGGTCACACAGGGAGCACTGTGACGCCAGCTTCTCCACAACCCCTAGTGTCTGAGGTGAATCGTGTCCATCACCCCCTCTCCCGAGTTGGGTCACCCTCAGTCTGGACTGGGTCTGGAAGGGCTCTGGGGACTCCCAATTTCCTGTCTCACCTCTGTCTTCCTGCCAGACTGACCTGAGTGCATTCCCCTGGGCGTGTGCACACAGGGAGCAGGCAGCCCTGTGCCCACCCAAAAGCTGGGCTACCCGGAAACTCAGACAGCTCCAAGGGCGGACAAGGGCAGTACGGGCCTTCCATGGCCATGGGGAGGCCCCAGCCCTGGCCCTTTCTGGGGCTGATCTTCCAGAGCTGGCCATCGGAGTCCATTCTGCCTCTCAGCTGCCAGCCAGCGGAGCACGCACCCACAACACTGGGGTGCCAGCTTCCGCGCTCACCCACAAACCAGTATGTTTCAGTGTTTTCCGTCCTGTTCTCTACTTCCAGTCCCCATGAAAACCACATGTATTCCTGTCACTACTGTCTTTTGTTCCAAGCGCTGGTGTTCCACAGAGCCCTAGTGACACGGCCTCTCCCACTCAGCGGCTCCCCAGAAGACGGTCAGCTCAGGCCCAGCTGCAGCGGGACACAGCCTGCAAAGCCCTGTTGTCAGTTCTGCCCCAGGGGAACCTCCCTGACTTCTCATGGCTTGTGTTTTGAAAATAACTAAGACATGGCTTCCCTGACACGTTGGTTATTAAGAGCCTTGAGAATTGGCTGCATTTTACCAGGGGCTTTACCCTTGTGATGCAAATATATTTAACAATTGTCATAATTCACAGTTGAATCTCAAGGAACATAACGAGGTGGACTGGTGACGGCGTAGCCTACCATCTAACCTGCAGGATCGGTATGAGCCAGAATTGATGGCATTGGGGCTGGGAGGGGCAGTATCTTCAATCTAGGTGGCCAGAGCATCCAACCATGTGGAAATGAGACTGAACACAACAGCCTCTCTGCACTGTTCACTAGAAACTGGTCTGAAGTAGCAGTTTCCTTTTTGTGAGAAAGCTGTACTCAGTTTGGTGATAAATTTGACATGCCACTTTGAGATCAGGCCTTAGAGTTCAGATGTAGGTTCCTTGTGCTGAGGCTCTAACAGACAGCAACACTGGGGGAGCGACCCACAGGCACCCCCCCATGGCCACGCTTGGGCCTCCCCACGGCCACACCCAGACTCCTGTGACCCTGGGGCCACCAGAGCTGAGGAGCTGCTCCCAGTAGGTGACCAGGTTCCTACAAGCATAGGCTTTTCTTCTCATACACCCCGCCTAGAAGTGATCACCGCAGAGTGTCGTCGATTTGGCTAACGAGTTTCACCCTGCATGTCACCAGAAGCACCAACAGGGAACAGGAGGTCTGAATTCAGCCTTCACTGTCCACGTCCCTGTCCTCCTCCTCTACCATCTCACTGACCGCCTGTGATGTGCCAGCAAAAGGCCTAGACTTGGGTGGAGAGACAAACCACAAGCTCACAGCCCAGAAGGACTCACGGACTGGCGGGGTGACACCCGCGAGGAAGGGCTGCGGCTGACACAGGAAGTCGGGCTCCCCGAGAGCCAGTTCCAGCTCTCAAGTCCCATCTAGAAGAGTTTGCAGGCTTAAAAAGCTGAGAAAAAGTTAGTGCATGCATGTGAAAAATGCAGATGTTGCCCAATTTCGTGAAGTGGGAGGTTCTCCTTCCCGCCCCCTCCCCCGCGCCTCCCAAGCAACACCTTTGTCAACAGAACAAGACACGGACAACGGCTGTGTAAAAGCTGGGACGAGTTGTGCCTGACACTACAACAGATCCCACAGTGAGTGTTGGGGTGTTTTCTTACCCAGCTCACAGCTGGATGCCCTGGGGGCACAGCCATTAGTGCTGCTGCTGCTCACCAGAAGGTCAGCGGTTCAAATCCACCAGGTGCCCCTTGGGAACTCTGTAGGGCAGTTCTGCTCTGTCTACAGGGTTGCTACGAGTCGGAATCCACTCGATGGCACTGGGTTTGGTTGTTTTTGGCTCACGTCTGTTCACAGATAAACGTTGAACTACTTGGAAGTTCCCCATGTTTCTGATGGTGCAAGTGGACCCAGAGGCAGGCCTTACTCAGGGACCACTTTGAAGTTGTCACAAACAGCTCCCACTGCACAGATGCTTGTGAGCTCTGCACCCACACACTTTTCCTGGAGTTTGTGTCCAGCTGTGTCCAGCTGCAGCGATGCAGAAGTCTCACCACTGGGAGCTGCTCTGCTCTTATGACCAAGTGGCACACACTGGTGGAGTTAACAGCAATGGTGTGGAGACATAATTAATTACAATACTGTGGCCGAGGGTTCCATGAGGAGCCCTGTGTGTAAGAACTGCCTTTACCTCTTCACACGGGAGTACGTGTGTGAAAGCACCCGCGAGCACAGGGAAGCCACAGCAGTGAGCGAGCAGCACTTTCCCCCCGAGTGTGCACCCAATGTCTGCTGGTCCCAGCGCCATGGCTGTCACCTGGGGCAGTCACCTGTTAGGAGCTGGAGTCACTGCATCCCAGGTGCCAGTGTTTTGATGGTAAGCTCACGAAAGCAGCCCACCCCCGAGACATGTTTCTCACCTCCCCTGCAGTCCACCTGGCCTCAGCCCCCACAAATCTACTATGTAAAGGGAACTCCGCCAATGCCTGCTGGCCCGGGCTCCTTGGCCCGTGGCTCTGGGCCTGCGGCATGAGGTCCTTCTCCCCGTGGAGCAGTGCTCTTCCCAGCGGGTGGACACACGGGCACTCTGGCGGTCAGGAAGGATGCTGCACGTGTGGGCCTGTGTTTTACCCGTTGGGTATGTGCCTGGGAGTGGAACGGCGGGGCCAAATGGCCGTTTTCCCACTGTGACCACACTGTTCTCACTCCTTGCCCACAAGGTGCGGAGTTCCGGGTGCGCCATCTCCTTGTGACACCACCAGTCTCTAAGCTCAGCTGTCCTTGTGGGTCTGTAGCAGTTTCTGGAGGTTTCAATTTGCATTCCCAGGGTGACTCGTAGCTGGGCACATTTTCATGTGTGTGACAAGCACTTCAACCTTGCCAGCTGTAGACACTGCCCAACCCCCCAAGATGACAGCGTCTGCAGTGACTCAGTGACGTGTCACACGAGCCTGCTCCCAAACCTGACGCCAAGCTTCCCCCCTCACCCGTGAGGAAGGAGAAATGACATCGGACAGAGCTCTCTCTGGGAAGGACCCAGACGACACCTGAGGATGGCTGTCAGTAAACCCTCCTTAAAAGTCCACATTTCTGTCCCCTACGTGCACCGTTTTCCTAGGGTGCATTTTTGTCTGCTTCCTTTCAGTCCTGTCTCTTAAGACCCAGAGTTTGCCTTCCCGTGTCCTGTCCTCTGCAGTCTCTTGGGACATGGTGAGCCTCGAAGGGCTGACCTGCTGGCCACGTGTCCCTCAGGCTGATGAGCTATAGGCCAGCTGCAGGTAGTGGTCCACCAGTGGCCCCACAGTTAAGCCAAAGCTCCGGCCAGGGTCAGCTGGTTCCCCTCACACTGGCCGTATCACACAGACAGCAGTGTTCTGGCTCACACACTTGTATGACTTAAAATGGGAACCAACGTCTTTGGAAACCAGATGGGGCCGTAGTTCTTGGTTGTTTTCTTGGTCCGTGTCTCCTACTGGGACTCTCCGATCTGTGTCCAAGGTCACCCCCACCCACAGGAAAGTGACCACTGAGCCGGTTACGTGGCTGATGCCAGGGTTGCTCCAGTCACACAGGTGCGTGGACCCGCACCCTGCCTCCGTTACACCATCTGCCACCACCTTCCATCTAGCCACAAGATGAGGTGGCGTGGGGCCGTAGTCATGCCACCCTGCTCCTTGATCAAGTGCACTAGGCTGGAGACGGGACCCACCGGGGGCAAACTCTCAGGTGCGCCAGATCCGTGCCTGTTGTGTTGTCTTCAGGAAACGTCTCAGCTCTTGGTTTAGATGAGCTGTGCAGACGCCCCTGTATGTGTGTAGCCCTTCCTTTCCCCGAGACAACTCTGCTGTTTAGTGGGTGCCCTGGTGGTGCAGTGGTCAAGTGCTACCTCTGCTAACCAAGAGGTCAGCCATTTGAACCTGCTGGGCGCCCCTTGGAAACTGGAGCAGTTCGGCTGCCCCGTGGGGTCACTGGGTCAGTCAACTCAAGGACTGCAGCTGTCACCCAGGATCTGCCTTTCTGTAACTAATCTCATTTGGCGTCAAGAGCCTCCAGATGTCACCACTGCATCACGTTCCACCGTGTGAACGGTGCACGGTGAACACGGGCGTGCGTGTCTACGCGTCTGAGGGCTCCAGCCTCTCCAGGATATTCCAAGGGGTAGGGCTGCTGGACTGTAGGGAAATTCCAGCTTTTTTAAGGAAGCACCAAATTAATTTCCAAAGTGGTTGTGCCATTTTACAATGCCGCCAGCCTTGCTGGCGTGAGACAGCCTCTCAAGGCAGTTCTGATTTCTCTAACAGCTCACTGAGCATCTTGGCTGTCACCTGGGGAAGGGGGACACGGTACCTCTTGGAATGCCAGCCGGTGGGCTGTTCAGTCACTTTCCTGCTTGGGTGACTAGTTTGGGCTCAGGTCTTTATACCTGTCACATTTGTGATTTAGTTCTAAGCAATCCCTGGTGGTGTGGTGGCTCAGCTCCCACTGACAGCGTCCCCACTCCTTGGAAGCTCTCAGGGCAGGTCTGCTCCGTCCTGCCAGGTGGGTGCAGGGTAATGAAAAGACACGCCTCTCGTCTCAGTCCAGTTTCTAAGTGGTTTATGTCATGCTTTGCTAATTCATGTCATGTTTATGATGTTCAGAACACTGGATAAACAGATTCTTTTGCTGGGAAAGAATGCAACTATGTTTGTTTTTTTGTAATGAAGACGTTTTTCCCATTCCACAGCTGGTTTGAGGCTCACGGGAGACCAAAGGCGTCTGTAAGGCATGTGTGTGTGCTGCTGAAAACCTGTCAGTGACCCAGTTTTTCATCTCCTGTACTTCCTATGCATTTTCTTCATCAAACAGCCCTGCGCACAGCAGTGTGCTAACCGGGCAGAAGGCTCTCAGATCTGGTCTGTGCCTTACGAGGACGGTGAGCACCACCTGGTTGTGGAGAAGGAGACAGATGTGGCGAAGCTCTCTCCTTGTCCTCCCACGTAAGCATCCAGGTGGCACGCGGGGGCAGTGGTACACAGCTGTCTTCTGGGACCCTGTGTGTACCAGGCCGATGCGGTGGCCCTCACTGGGGCAGCCTCTCAGCACCACGCAGGTGTGCAGGTGTAGACCAGCCCAGGGCAGACGTCAGTTACAGAAGAGATACAGCTGGCTACCCACCCGTCGTCCTGGCGACCCTTGTAATCGTGGGACAGGTGGGGTCTACCCCTAGACTGCCTTCTGCTTTCGCTCCTCCTGTGGGGAGGAGGAGTGTCAGGCTGTCCCCGGGCCGGGACCCGCCCACCTAGCACGGGCTGGTATGAGCACTACCCGAAGCCTTTCTCACAAGCCAGAGGGCAGCCCGAGGTAAGCTCGCCCTCCCCTCCCTGCGTGCTAACAGCAGCCTCCGCCTCTCCCCGGGCACAGCAGGCGTGTGCAGGCCCTCACCCTGACCGTCCTCCCCAGTTGGGCCAGCGCAGCCTGATAGCGCGGGACCAGCGGCTGCAGCAGCTCCTCAGGCACCTCGTGCCGCCCCAGCTCCAGCACGCCTGCGCCAGCCAGCATCCGCAGGAACTTCTGCTCCTGGAGGGGAACACCCAAGGGGCTGTGTCCTCAGAGCCAGGCAGGCCAGGGTGCCCCCCACCCCCAGGCAGCCGGCACCCGTACCTGCACCCGGAGCAGCAGCGTGAAGGCCTGTCCTGTCTGTCCTGCTCGAGCTGTCCGGCCCACTCTGGAACCAAGCAGTGTATCCGGACGGGGGCCTTGGAAACAGGGGTGTCACCCACCCCCACCGGTAGGCATGGGGGTGAGTGAGGCATAGGGGGCCTCACCGGTGCACATAGGTCCTTGCATACTGCGGGGCGTCATAGTTGAGCACCAGTTCAACTCCCTGCAGGTCAATGCCACGGGCTGTGGCATCTGTGCTGATGAGGCTATGGGTAGGACACGGGGGCCCTGTGTGAGCAAGGCCGCCAGAGTGGACACCCACCAGGAGGCCAGGTGACCACCCCATCCCAGGCACTCACAGCTGAATCTTGCCCTGCTCAAACTGCTTCAGGGTCCTCTTCCTCTGGCTGGGGCTGTGGCGGGAGGAGAACTCAGCCACACTCACCCCACCAAAGGCCTGGACGAGCAGGAAGAGCCTGCGGGAGAGATGCCAGGCAGATGACAGCTGGACAGGGGGCCCTGTCCTCACTCTCAGCTGGGACAGCACATCCCACCAAGACGCCCCCGGGTTTTCATGTCTAAGTTCCCCTGGGTGTACCGCTGAACGGAGCTCACAGGAGTGTGGGCTTGCGTGGGGCCTCACCTGTGGGCGTTCTCCCGGGAGTTGGTGAAGCACAGCACCCTGGACAGCCGCATGGTCAGGAGCAGGTGCAGCACCGCCAGCGGCTTGGTGCCCAGGCGGCAGGGCACGTAGCAGTGCTGCGGGACAGAAGCAGGGCGTCGGCCCTGGGCTCCCCCTGCTCCCGCCCTGCCCTCACAGGCCTGCCAGCCCCACTCACCGCCAGCCCCTCAGGGAAGGCGTACTTCCCGCCTGCGTCCTCCGCTGACCCATCAGCCCCGCCGTCAGGGCCCCTGCTGTCCTGCTCCATGGAAACCTGTCCTGTGGAGAAGAGCTGGGGCCGGTACAGCCCGAGCTGCTGTAGCTTCTCAGGGTTCTGGGTCAGGGTGGCAGAAAAGAGCAGCTTCTGCAGCGGCATCTGGGGAGCCCAGGTGCTGGGGGAGAGGAGGGGCAGGTTAGGGGCACCCCAGGGAGGGTGAGCCCTGGAGACCAACGTACACCAAAGCCCAGACTGGCCAAGACAGATGCTGGCCTGGGGGAGGCGGGGTACCTGGCCGCAGTCACAGCCCGTGGTGCCTCCCGCTGCAGCACACCACAGGGGTCTGCGTGGCCTCTGCCCTGGAACACAGCCGCTACCACCCGTGGCAGCCACGACTGGTTCATACTGTCCACCATGCGGTCTGCCTCGTCCACGACCTGCAAGGACAAGACTGTTCTGGTGGCTGAGGGTGACCCCCCAGCCCCAAGCCAGCCTCAGCACCCACCGACCTACCAGAAAGCGCAGGTGCTCCAGGCTGAAGCCGGCTGAGTGGTCGATGTGGTCCACCAGGCGGCCGGGGGTGGCCACCACGATGTCAGCCAGGCAGTGGTAGCCATCGGCTCTGCGGGAAGTACCACTGAGCCCAGAAAGTCCTGTCCTGGACCCCGCCTGACAGCCCCTCCCCTCGGACAGCACACAGACTGCGGGACCTACCTTTTCTGGACAAGGCTCTCCTGCTCCTTGGCCAGCGGTTTCTGCCCAGTCACCAGGGCGACACGCAGGGCTGTGGCATCCGTGTAGATGTTGAACACTCGGCTCACCTAGGTGACAAGCAATCTCTCACTGGCCTGGGGGGGTGGGGAGCCACTGCCCCACCCAGTGAGGAAGGCCCCCGAACCTGCTGAGCCAGCTCCTTGGTGGGCAGCACAACAAGGGCACGGACACGGCACACCACTCGGTGCAGCAGGGCCTGGGGGAGCAGAGTGTCCACTAGCAGGGCCTGGCATCCAGGGCTGTCCGAGCTGGGGAGGGGCAAAGGGCTGTTCCCTCACCTGGACCACGGGTATGACAAACGCCAGTGTCTTCCCGCTGCCTGTTGGGGCTGAGACGCACACATCTCGTGGCTGGAAGCCCCCTCTCCCGACCAGAAAGCCCCCAGCAGCACTGTCCAGGAGGGTGGGGATCACAGCGGCCTGGACTGGGTGAGGGTGAGAGGCAGTCAGGATACCAGGGTGCAAATGAATGACGCAACACAGCACACGGTTCCAGGCTGAACAGTGACAGGCTGCATTCATGTGATTCTGTCCCCACACCTGGGTCTCACCTGGGAAGTAGGATGAGATGCCCTGGGCCCTCAGCTTTTTCTGCAGGTCAGGGTGGACTGTGGGGATGTCCTGGATGGGAACGAGGTGTTCAGTGACCTTCTTCGCCACTCGGCTTGGCTCAGCCAGCCACGTGGGCAGTAACGGCTGGACCTGTTGGGAAGGGGAGGCAAACTCAGTGGGTGAATGCCCCACAGCAGTCAGACGCTACCTGTGATCCCTCTTACAATAAAGAACCGAAAATACAAGTGAACCTATCATATGTGGCAATCTAGGGGCCCTGAACATCAAAGGTGAGGAATCAGATTGGGGGGAGGAGGGGGAGACGGTTTGGGAGCAGTGAGAAGTCATCAAACCGAACCTGGTGGGACTGGTACCCTGCAAGCCACACTGGCTAGCACAAGGTCAGGGGGACAAACTGTAGCATTCAGGACATGTTTTCCACATAGTTGGGAGAAGACGAATGGAGACCCAAGCCTCCAGAATCAAGGAAAAGTGGCGATCATTAGGCCAGAGTGCATGTGTCCAATCCACCACATGGATGAAAACACACCCCTTTCCCATGCTGCACTGAGCACAAGCCAGCTGCAGAGACTGCCACGTCCCCTGGGCTGGAACTAGGATCTGTCGCATCCCTAAGCCAGGAACTCAGGGCAGAAAGAGCTCCTTGCCCAGCACAGGCATGCGGGTCCTGCTCACCACTGCCTAGACCTGCGTGGGCTCCTTCCAACAGTGTCACCCTCATCAGCACAGTTTAACCTCTACCATGTCCGCCATATGGCGGAGAGGCAGACTCATGATGCTGCTCTGCCTGATGTGCAGGCCATCACCCAGCCACAGCAGGGGCCCAGGGACAGGTGACTCCACGCATGCCACACAGCCACCAGTGACAGGGGTGCCTGAGTAAGTGGTGCCTCCCAGTCTGTACAGCTCACAGCACTCGGAGCTGATAGTCCAGCAGCAAAAGCCACCCACCTACTGCTTTCCTCACAGACACTCACCAGTGGCGTCAGCCCACTGCCGCGCTCATCACACTGACCCCTTACTGCAGCTGGACACCTCTGCCCACACTCATGACTCCTGCCTACCCAGGACTTGGTGGTAAGCAACAGCCTGCACCACACACAGAGTGCCCAACCATCTGTACACATGAGCTAAATCTATACCAGAAAAGTAACATGACTCCTGCACTCACATACCCAGTAACATTCCTCGTGACCTGGTGACAGGAGCAGCCTATCTGGGCATATCAAGATAAAACAAGAAACTAGGACACAGTAAGTATACATAATAAATGCAGTAAGTTACTGATGGTCGTATAGTGATCAAATGCTACATCTGCTCACCAAAAGGTCAACAGTTCAAATCCAACAGGTGCTCCCTGGAAACTCTACAGGACAGTTCTGCTCTGTCCTATAGGGTTGCTATGAGTTGGACCTGACTCAGTGGCAGTGGGTTTGGTCTTGGACTTGGAGACAACAATCAACATCAAATCACACCAAGCTGCAGACCACAATGGCTTCTGCAAACCTCCAAAACACAGACTCAAGGACCTTCCAGATGAAGACGACTTCCTGGGTTTACTGGACGTCGAGGACAACAGGTTAGTACACAGAACTCTTCAAGACACCAGGAAGGAGGTCCAGCAAAAGTCAGAACAAGTCAAAGAAGACACACAGGAGAAGAGGAATTTAAGATTAGGGCTTAATGACAAATTTAACAGGCTACAAGAATCCACTGAGAAAGGAAACAGGAATCCATAATATTAATAATAAAATTTCAGAATCAGATGACTCAGTAGAAAGTCAAAGGAGCTGAACTGAGGCAGTCAGCAGAAGTCAGAATTACTGAGACTAAGCCAGCCAAAAGCATATAATTAGTGAGAGTACAAATAAAACACACATATTTGACACATCAAAATAAAAAAGAGAAACATACCCAGCAAATAGGAAACCAACAATGAAAAAGATAAATACATAAACAAAAACCTCAGCAAAGAAAATTAAGTAGAAGAAGCTGTCAACACAAATGAAAAAGGTATCAAAATGACAACACTGAATTCACACCTACCAATAATCCCACTGAATGTAAATGAACTACACGCACCAGGAGACAGTGACAAAAACAGATTAAGAAACATGATCCATCTGTATGCTGACTACAAAAGGCACACCTTAAAGACACTCAAACTCAAAGAATGGAAAAAAAAACGTATCACGCAACAACCCACAAAGTCAAGAGTGGCAATATGACTTTCTGACAAAAGAGACTTGAAAGTAAAACCCACCACAAGGGGTGAGGAAGGGCACTGCATGATGATTAAAGGGTCAACATACCAGGAAGACATAACCATATTAAATATTTACATAACATAAACAGGGCTTCAAAATCCATAAACTTGGAAAGCACTGAAAACAGACACAGACAGCTCACAGATAACAGCAGACTACTTCAACATGCCAAACAAAAACAAAGCGTCCAGAAAGAAGTTCGATAAGCCAAAGCCAAGTGCTGTCGAGTGCGATCCAACAATCTAAACATCCCAATCAACCAGCCTGACCTCACTGACACATACAGAACACTTCGCCCAAGAGCAGCTAAGTATATTTTCTTTTCCAATACACATACGACATTCTCCAGCACAGACCACATAGTAGGCCATAAAGCGAGTCTTAACAGAATCCAAAGTGTTAAAATATTACAAAGCACCTTTTCTGACCATAAGCCATAAAAGTAGTAACTGGTAACACAAAATGGGAAAAAAATTACAGAGAAACAGAATAAGACCTTGCTGAAAAACTACTGTGTTACAGAAGAAATTACGATGAAATAAAAAACTTCACAGAATCAAATGAGAACGAAAACACATTCTACTAGAACCTCTGGGTCACAGCAAAAGCAGTGCTCAGAGGTCAATTTATAGCCATAAACATACATATTTAAAGAGAAGAGCCCAAATCAAAGGGTTAACCCTATAAC
The DNA here is from genome assembly GCA_028571685.1 of Heterohyrax brucei. NCBI lineage: Eukaryota > Metazoa > Chordata > Mammalia > Hyracoidea > Procaviidae > Heterohyrax > Heterohyrax brucei. The sequence continues at coordinate 837,058 of CM053160.1, read as the reverse complement.
TTGAACACACAGAAAGAGCACCAAAAAAAAAAAAAAAAAAAAGCCCTTGGGTACCAAATAGAGAACAGAAAAACAACTGAGTCAGCAAGACCAAAAACTGGTTCTTTAAAAAGATAAACAAAATTAATAAACCACTGGCCAAACTAGCAAAAGAAAAACAGGAGAGTCAGCAAATAATCTGAATAAGGAATCAGATAGGTGAAACTATAACAGACCCAACTGATATTAAAAGAATCATAACAGAATACTATAAAAAACTATAACAAATTTGAAGACCTAGAAGAAAAATTTCTAGAAACACACTACCTAACACACTAAAGTAATATGAACAGAACAACTAAATAAGCCTCTAACAAAAGAAGAGACTGAGAAGATAGAATTAAAAAACTCCTAACAAAATGAAACCGACCCTGCCGGCTTCTACCAAACTTTCAGAGAAGAATTAACACCACTACTGCCGAAGGTATTTCAGAACACAGGAAACAATACAATACTCCCAAACTCATTCTATGAAGCCTACATAAAGCTGATACCAAAACCAGGTAGATGCTACCAAAAAAGAAAATTACAGACCAATATCCCTCATGAACTTACATGGAAAAAAATCCTGAACAAAGTTCTAGCCAAAAGAATTCAAAAACACATCAAACAAATAATTCCCCATGAGAAAGTGGGATTCACAACAGGTATCTAGGGATGGTTCCAAGCTAGAAAAACAAGGTAATCAATCACATCAATAAAATGAAATACAAAAACCGCATGATCTTAACAGATGCAGAAAAGGCATCTGACAAACCCCAACAACCATTCATGACAAAAACTCTCAACAAAATAGGGAAATTTCTCAACCTAACAAAGGGCATTTATACAAAGCCAACAGCCAGTATCATCCTAAAGAAGAAGAGTCCGAAAACACCCCCTCAAGAACGGGAACCTGACAATGATGCCTTTTATCATGATTCCTAGTCAACACAGCACTGGAGGTCCACAAAAACTGAGGCCACAAAAAGAAATAAAGGGCATCCACACGGGTAAGGAAAAAATTAAAAATATCGCTATTTGCAGATGGTGTGACTTTACACACAAAAAAGCCCAAAGAATCCACAAGAAAAGTACTGGAACTAACAGAAGAGTTCAGTATAGCATCAGGATACAAGATAAAATACAAAAAAAACAGCTGGATTCCTCTACACCAACAAAGGGAACCAAAACCAAAAAAAAACCAAACCCAATGCCATCAAGTTGGGTCCAACTTATAGTGACCTTGGAGGTCACTCTAAGAGTTTCCAAGGAATGCCTGGCGGATATGAAGTGCTGACCTTCTGGTTAGCAGACGTAGCACTTAACCTACTATGCCACTAGGGTTCACAAAGGAAACAGTGAAAAAGAAATCACCAAATCAATACTATTTATAATAACCCCCAAAGAGGGAATAAATCTAACCAGAGATGTAAAAGACCTATACAAAGAAAACTACCAGTTGCTACTACAAGAAAGCAAAGAGAGCTACACAGGTGGAAAAACCTACCTTGCTGAGACACTGGAGCTGTGTGGGCCAGGATGGCCTGGGCTCAGGAGGCAGGGTGGGGACAAAGGCCAGGCAGGCCCTGCAGCGACTGCAGGACTGTGGAGGTAGGGTGACCACACCTGTGGCTGGGCAGGCCTTGGGGCCACGTGAGCCAGGGAGGTGCAGGCTCAGGTGTCCAAGGCAACAGAGTAGGTGATTGGGGACCCGGAGAAGCAGAGTAACCAAGCCTGCGGCTGGGCAGGCCTTGGAGCAGAGCAGGCAAGAGAAGCCTTGGTTCAGGTAACCCAGCAGGACAGAGTGGACAACCGTGGCACCCTGAGGGTGGAGTGAACGTGCCAGCAGCCAGGCAAGCCTCAGAGACAGGCAGGCCGGCCAGGGAAGCCTGGGTCCAGGTGACCCAGGGCCATGAACATAGGACCCAGGGGGACAGATCAGGCATGCTTGTAGCCCAAGAGGCCCCACAGAGATGCAGGTTAACAGGACAAGGTCCTAGTGACCCAAAGATGCAATATGGGCTCGTAAGGCTGTATAGCAGACAATCCAGGTAGGTGGTGTGTGTGTAGGCGCAGCCAAGTGAGAGAACAGACCAGATTAATACAGGATCAGGTGAATGGAAGCGTATCAGGTTAGACTGAGGAGAGTCTGGCCTGCTGGTAGGTGACTTAAATGCACCACTTTCAATGATGGGCAGAACAACTAGAAAGAAGCTCAATAAAAACACAGAAGACCTAAATGTTACGATTAACCAACTCAACTTCACAAATACATATACAGAACACTCCACCCATCAACAGACAAGTATACCTTCTTTTCCAATGCATACAGAACATTTTCCAGAACAGACCATGTGTTATGCCACAAAGCAAGTGTCCACAAAATCAAAAACACTGAAATATTGCAAAGCTTTTCTCCAGATCATAAAGTCATAAAAGTCAAAATGAACAGTAAAAAAAATCAACTGCCAAAAATCAAGCACTTAGAAACTGAGCAACTCCATGCTCAAATACTTTTGTGCTGTAAAAGAAATCAAAGATGGGGAATAACAAAATTCATAGAACTAGATGAGAATGAAAACACATCCTAGCAGAACCTATTCCAAGAGTGAAAGAGACCAAAAGCTGGTATTTTGAAAAGATCAGCAAAACTGACAAACTATTGGCCAAGCTGGCACAATAAAAGCAGGACAGTAAGCAGATAACGCAAATGAGAAATGAGACAGCCAGTATCACAACTGACCCAAATGAAATTTTAAAAAAATCATTTCAAAATACCATGAAAAATTATACTCTAATAAATTCTAAAATCCAGAGGAAATGGACAGATTTTTCTAGAAACCAACTATCCACAAAAATGTACACAATCAGAAGTAGAACAACTTAAACCCATCACCCAAGATGAGACTGCAAAGGTAGTCTAAAAACTCCCAAGAAAATAAAGGCCCAGTCCAGATGGGTTCACTGTAGAATTCCACCAAATTTTTAGAGAACAGTTATCAACACTATCACTAAAAGTATTGCACTGTAGAAAAGGAGGGAACACTTCCAAAATCATTCTATGAAGCTGGCATAACTCTGATACCAAAGCCAGGTAAAGATCCCACAAAAAAGGAACATTACATCTCTCATGAACCTAGATGCAAAAATCCTCAACAAAATTCTAACCACTAGAATTCAACAACATAGCAAAAAAATAATTCACAATGACCAAGTAGGATTCACATCAGGGATGCAGGGATGGTTCAATACTAGACAAACAATGTAATCTACCACATAAATAAAACAAAAGGATCACTTGATTCTATCAAATGATACAGAAAAGGCATTTGAGAAAGTCCAACACATATTTATGTTAAAAACTCTCGAGAAAATAGACGGACAATACCTCAATATAGTAAGGGTCACTACACAAAGCTAACAGCTGGCATCATCCTAAATGGTGAAAAACTGAAAGTATTTCCCCCTGAAAACGGGAATCAGACAAGGATGCCCACTATCACTACTTCTATTCAACACTGTGCTGGAAGTTCTAGACAAGATAAAGAAATAAAGGGCATTCACACAGGCAAAGAAGAAGTAAAAATATCTCTATTTGCCGACAATATGATTCTGTACGCAGAAAACCCTAAAGAATCTATAAAGAAGCTACTTGACTTAATACAAGAGTTCAGCAAAGTATCCAGATACAAGATAAACATAAATAAATCAGCTGGATTCCTTTACATTAATCAAGAGATCATCAAAGAAGAAATCACCAAATCAATACCAGCAAGCAGACAAAATACTCAGGAATAAATTCTAATCAGAGACGTAAAAGACCTATACAAAGAAAGTGACAAGACTCTACTGCAAGAGACCAAAAGACACTTAGGTAAGTGGAGAAACTCACCCTGCTCATGGATAAGGAGACTTCACATTGTGAAATGTTTATTTTACCCAAAGTGATCTCATACACAATGCAATCACAATACAAATTCCAGCATCACTTTAATAAGACAGAGAAACAACGTACGAACTTTGTTTAGAAAGTGAAGAAACCCCAGACAAGTAAAGCACTACTGAAGACCATGAACACAGTAGGAGGCTTCACACTACCCGACCTTAGAACCTACTACACTGCCACGGTAGTCAAAACAGCCAGGTACTGGTACAAAAACAGACATACAGACCAATGGAACAGAACAGAGAATCAGAAGTATCACCATCCTCCTGTGAACAGCTGATATTCGACAAAGGCCCAAAGGTCGTATAAAGGTCTGTTTAACAAATGGTGTTGGCAAAACTGGATATCCATCTGCTAAAACCTGAAACAAGATCCATATCTCACACTTTACACAAAAACTAACTCAAAATGGATCAAAGACCTAAATATCAAACCTAAACGATATGCAAGAAAAAAAAAGGACAACAGTGGAAGTTCTAACACTCTGCTTAGACAGACTACAAAATCTGACCAACAAGGCACAAATGATGGAAGAAAAAACTGATAAATGGAAACTAGTAAAAATTAAACACTTACACTCATCCCAAGACTTCATCAAGAGTATTAAAAGAGCACCTACAGAATGGGAAAAAAACATTTGGCACCTATGTTGCTGAGGCCCGTTACCCACAAAGGCCACTACCAGCAAAGCTATACGCCTGTGTTATAGCGAGTGGACGCATTTCACCCCTGACATATTTTTTGGCTGTACTCTCCCTGATGATATTTTGCACCCTAAATAAATCTTCCTCAAAAATACCCTGTTATCCCCTGGCACTAGGACCAAGGAAGATGCCTTCTAAGAAGGGTTTTACGACCCCCTCGGCTTATGAAATAATATTGGGAATATCTGACCAGGAACTTCTAAGGAAAAGAGCTCGGAGGAATGGATTTCAATACAGCACGCCTGAAAGCACCGAGGCCTGTTCAGCTCCGCTGGCTTCCCCCAACTGCATCTCCCCCACTTTTCCACATATGAAACACAAGTTTGCAGAAAAACCCTTGAAAGGCTCCCCAAGGACAATTCTCCACACAGCCCTTAAAGCTATACAAGCATCTCACTCCCTACAGCAAAAAGATAGATAAACTCCCAAGTTCATTATAATTGGTATGACAAATGAATAAACACTAAAGAAACATCTTTCTTATAACAGCTTAGGTTGGGGGACGGTGGACACTTACTATCTGCACAGGAAGAGATAAGATAAAAACTTACAGAAGCAAATAGAGACAGCTAAATAATGAAGCTTTGAGGAGTTTACCCTTCTGTGCCTTTAACCTTGAGGTATGAATAGAACCATCAAATTCAAAGCATAACTTTGTTTTCACTGACAATTATCACCACAAACACCTGCCTCGGACAATTATCAAAAAAGGCCTTGACAATGAACAAGAAAAAGAAGACCACGAGGGGTCAGTTTCTTGTTAGCCAATAATGAGGGGTTAGTTTCTTGTTAGCCAATAGCTTATATGATAAAAGAAATATGGTAAAAATCACGTCACCTCAACTACAAAAAAATAAAGACAGACAGACCTTTACAGACTGCTGTTCTCCAAAACTCTTTCCTGTCTCTCTCAATTCATTTCCTCACCAATGCCTTTCCCTCCCTCTGTGGGGCCCCCCAAAAGTTGACGGGGCTGGCTCCCAGCACTATGTGTCAAACTGATGTCTGATTTCCATAATCTGCAGGTTACTGCAAAATATCAGCCAGTAAAAAGGATGCAGAAGAATAACCCAATTAAATAACCGTTAAGCAATGGGCAAAGGAGATGGACACGCAGTTCATCAAAGATGATATCCAGGCAGCCAAAAGACACATGAGGAAATTCTAACAATCATTAGCTATTAGAGAAATCTGAAATAAAACTACAGTGAGATACTATCCCACCCCAGTAAGGTTGGCCATAATCCAAAAAACATAAAACAACAAATGCTGGACAGTCTGTGGAGAGACTGGAACTCTCTTACACTGCTGGTGGGAATAAAAAATGGTACAATTTCTTTGGAAAGCAATTTGGCACTTTCTTAAAAAGCTACAAACACAAACACCAGTAATCCTACTGCTTGTAACATAGCCTACAGAAACAAAGGCTGTCACATGAATAGATACATGCACATGAATGTTCACTGCAGCACTGTTCCCAATAGCAAGAAGGTGAACTCAACCTAGGTGCCCATCAACAAATGGATAAACAAACTGTGGTACATATACTCAGTGGAACACTATGCAATGATAAAGAGCCATGACTTCAGGAAGCAGATCATAATCTGGTTTCAACCAGAAAACATTACGCTCAGTGAAATCAGCCAGTGGCAAAAGAAGAAGCACTCTATGAGACCTCTGCTATAAGGACTTAAAATGGATTTACACAGGCAAGAGAGCTACAGGGGTGGTGGGGGGATGTTCACACTTAGACAGCTGACAGGAGTTTGGCTGGGTGAAGGGAGTGACCTCACACAGTAGAGAGCAGATAAGTGTATCCAGACCACACCATAAACTGAAAGGTTTTCCAAACTCAACCCAATATTTTAAAGGACAGAGGACCCGTGGGGATGTGCATGCTTGGAAAGAATGTGAAATCCTGCTTACCCTAACCCTGTCTGTGTTTAGATAGGGACTTGTTTTGAGAACGGCAAAAGCCCCTGAGACAAGTTTTGTCTCAGTGGACTGCAAAACTAGGACGTCCTGAAAACAGCATTCACTGAGAAAAGTTCAAGGACTTTCCCTTCCCCCCTCCCTGGGAATGCCTGTTCTTCTTTTGAAGTAAGGCACACTGATAAGATGCCTTTTTTCACTTTCACAGCAGAAAGCTTGTTTACTTTGCTCAATAAAAGCTAGTGGGTTAAACAAAGTGGTGTCAGTCTCTACTCGCAGAAGACTTCCCCCTTCTGCCCACAGCAAACCAGAAGCTTGGTGGCAGTGTGATTTTTCAAACTTGGCATCTCATACACATCACACCCGTAAGTAGTGTCCCATTTCACACCTGTAAGTGGTGTCCCGTGTTAATCACACCTACAGCTGGTGTCCCGTGTGAACTGCGCCAACAGGGACCATGTTTTCAGGGAACATCAAGGTCAACTGGCATAACTAGTCTTTTGTGAAGAGGGTCTTCTGTATCTCATATTGGCAAGTGGTATTGGGGGTCTTAAAAGCTAGCAAGCTGCCATGTGAGGAACACTAAATAGTTCTCACCTGTCTGGAACAGGTGACAACACAACATCAGGGACATGAGGCGAAAGGAGCCCCTAACACAGAGGTGCCCCTACACGAACGAGAGAATCCTTCAGCATGAGACCAGAGGAGCCAGATGGCAGCCAGCCACCACCCAAGGCAGCTGTGATGGGGGACACAGTGTAGAGTCCCTGAGGTAACAAGAGCAAGTGACGCGTGCAGTTCAAGAACTCAACTAACAGACCAGAATTAATGGTCCGACAGCCTGGACGGTCCTCTGGGAACATGACCCCTAGGAGGCTGTCCTACTAGTTTCTTACTAGACAGAAGAGGAGAGGGTGCAGAGGAGGGGACAGGTGTTCGTTAAGAGGGTACTAGAAGTACACAGTAAAAAGGAGGAATGTGCTGTCACAGGGTGGGGAGAGCAGATGGCATTGCAGACAGGTGAGCATGAAAAATTGATTTGAAATATCTACTTTCACTTAACTGTAAGATACACTATATACACACATGTACATATAAGCATAAAAATATATGTATCCTGGAAAATTTTGGGAAAATAATGGAAGCCCTAATTCATGACATTAACAATCTACAGAATATCACCAATAACCCTCAAACACCAGAAATAAAAACAGACAAATGTGAACTCTTAGAAATCAAACACTTCCACTTATCCAAAGGCTTCACTGAGAAGGTAAAAAGACCACAACAGAATGGGAAACAATTTTTGGCTATCACACCTCTGATCAACAACTAATCCCTCTAATCTACAAGATGCTGCAAAACCTCAACAAGAAAAAGACAAATAACCCAATGAAAAGATGGTCAAAGGACATGAACAGGCACGTCACTGAAAACATATAGGATGCCAACAGCTGTATGAGGATATGCTCAGTCACTAGCCATCAGAGAAACCCAAATCAAAACTACCATGAGATACCACCTCACCCCGAAAGGTTGGCAATCATACAAATAACATAAAATAATACACACTGGAGAGAATGTAGAGAGACTGGAACTCTTCAACACTGTTGGTGGGAGTGCAAGATGGCACCCCCACCTCGGAAATCGATTTGGCACTTTCTTAGAAAACTAGAAATAGAAGTAACCCATGATCCAGTAACCCCACTCCTTGGAATATATCCCAGAGAAATAAAGGACACCGTTAAAACAGATACATGCACTCCACTGTTTATTGCAGCTCTCTCCACAATAGCAAAAAGATGGGAACAACCAACACGCCCACTAGCAGCTGAATGGTTAAATAAACCATGGTACGTTCACGCAGCAGAATACTACACAATGGTAACACCGAAGGCTCAGAGAAATACCTGACAACATGGGGCCGTCTGGAGGACATTACACTGAGGAAAATTAAAAATTAGCCACATGCAAAAGGACAAACACTGCATGAGACCAGTAATACAAAGTGCAACAATGCATGTCAGCACCTAAGAAACCAGTTACCAACAATTACAAGGGTGGAGAGGGAGGCCGAGGATTTCTCCAAATTTGATAGGGGTTAGGACTAGGGCTGGGTACAGGGCATGACAGCACATCACGGAAAAGAGGTACCCACTACCACTCAATTCCAAAACTACACTGTTCCCAAATGGGGCCCGCCTCTTTGGAAGGGCAGAATGATGGGCTGGAATTGGAGGACCACGCTCTCAGGGGATGTCTAGACTAACTGGCATACCCAAGCTCATTTTTTCCTTTTCTTTTCTGTTTTTCTCTTAAGAAAAAGTTCTGCATATCACTTGTGTGAGTGGCACCTGGGGTCTAAAAGCGAACATGCTGCCATCTAAGAAACGCCAGCCAAGCCAAGTGCCGTTGAGTCGGATCCGACCAGTTGGTCCCAATGCTCCAGGACCAGAGGCAAATGGTGGACATTAGTCCAGGAAAAAAATAGGAACCCACTGGTGGAAGGAGCCACATGAGCCAGAGTCTCCCTCAACATGGGACCTGGAGAACTAGATGGTGCCCGGCTACTGCCGATGACTGTCACTGGGGGTGCACGGAAATATCACGCATACCATTTGGGTGAGTGGCGTCTGGGGTCTTAAACACTAACAAGCTGCCATCTAAGTAGCACTGACTGGTCTCAATCCAACTGAACCAGAGCTAAATGGAGGACTTCAGGACAGGAGGAAAATATGAGCCCAGTTGAAGGAAGGTGCCACATAACCCAGAGACTACTTTAACACGGGACCAGAAGAATGAGACAGAGCCCACTGACTGCCAGGACAGGGTGCACACTATAAAGCCACTGGCACAGCGGGAGACACAGAAGTGTGCAAAACTAGAACTCTACCCAATGACCGCAAGTGATGGTCCATCAGTCTGGAGGCCCCCCTGAGAGTGGCTCCCAGATTCTCCAACCCCAAAGTGCATCCAGCTCTGATGCCAGCTCCCCAAAGACTGAACTAGACCACGTACGACATGCAGCGACTCTGGTGCCACACAAACTCGGGACTGAAATAAATCCCCGGGGGCTGTCACTTGAGGGGGGAAAGATGGGTGAGGGGGGACAGGTCTTGACCAAACGGGCATGAGAATTTCTGGGTGATACGGAGGAGTGTGCAGTCACAAGAAGGTGGGGAAGGGAGGGGAGAGCAGAATAATGGTGTGAGTTCCACATATTATATGGCAAACTGATAACGTACTGCGTACTTGTACTTGGATCATAATAAAGTTTATTTATTTATTTTTAAAAAACCTATCTTGCTCATGGATAGACTCCATACTGTGAAAACGTCTCTTCTACCCAAGGCAATCTACAGATACAATGCAATCCTGATCCAAATTCCAGCAGCATTTTTTAATAAGATAGAGAAACAAACCATCAATTTTATGTGGAATGGGAAGAAACCCTGGCTAAGCAACGCATCACTGAAGAAGAACCAAGTGGGAGGCCTCGCACCAGCTCACTGTAGAACCCATCACACTGCCCCAGTAGTCCACACAGACACACAGACCAATGGTGGAACAGAAAGGAGAACCCAGACATGACGTCATCCACCTACCAGCAGCTGACATCTGACAAAGGCCCCAAATCCATGAACTGAGGGAAAAACAGCCTCTTTAACAGTGTTGGCATAACTGGATATCTACCTGTGAGAAAATGAAACAAAGACCCATACTGCACACCATGTACAAGTGTTAATTTGAAATGGATCAAAGATCTAAATATAAAACCTAAAATGATAAAAATTATGGAAGGCAAAATAGGGACAATGCTGGGAACCCCCAAACATGGCATAAACAGGATAGAAAACACAACTGACAACACGTCAGCACCAGAAGAGAAACTAGACAACTGCGAGCTCCTAAAAATATCAAACACACTTTCTCAAAGACTTCACCAGAAATGTAAAAAGATGACTTAACAGACTGGGAAAAAAAAATGGCTATGACAAGTCTGAGCAGCACCTCATCTCTAAAATCTACCAGATACTGCAAAACCTCAACACCATCAGGGCAAACTGCTCAGTTAAAAACCAGACCCAGGACATGAACAGGCCCTTCACCGAGGAGGACTTTCAGATGGCTGGGAGACAGACGTGGAAATGTTCAAGATCATCAGCCATTAATGAAAGGTAAACCTAGACCACAATGAGACACCATCTCACCCCACAAGGCTAAAATTAACCCAAAAAACACAAAGTGATAAACTTCAGAGACTGTACAGACGGGGACATGTCTACACTGCTGGTGGAAATGTAAAATGGAGCAACTACTTTGGAAACTGATTTGGGCGTTCCTTACAAAGCTAGAAATAGAAGCGTCATACGATCCAGGCATCCCATTCACTGCAATACATCCGAGAGAAATCAGAGCTCTCACGTGAACAGATACACGCACACCCCCACGTCCACAGCAGCATACTGTTTACGAGAGCAAGAGGGACATAACTCAGGTGGCCATCAACAGATGAATGAATCAACAAGGGATGGCATATTCACACAGTGAACACCATGCCACAATGAACAATGAGGAGCCAGGACACCTCCCAACACGGGTGAACCTGGACGGCATTACGGTGACCGAGAACAAATACTGTATGAGACCACTGTTAGAACGACCCAAGAAAGGGTTTAAACTCAGAGAAAACATTCACTGATGGATAGGAGGGTGGGGATGGAGGGTGGGGGTATCACTAACTAGACAGCAGACAGGAATCATGGCAGGTGAACAGAAGGACAGCCCAGTATAGAGGAAGCTGGCACAACGGGACTAAGCCAAAGCTGAGACATCTCCTGAACCAAACACCTGAGGGGCTGAGTAACAAGGGTGGGGTCTGGGGACCACGGTTTCAAGTGGACATCTAAGTCACTTGGTGTAACAAAGTTTAAGAAAATGTGCCGTTATCTCAACAGTGAGTGGTCTCAGGGTGTTAAAAGCTAGCAAGCAGCCAGCTCAGACGCATCAATGAGTCCCCACCCATGTGGTGCAGAGGGTGATAAACACGGTCAAAGGCAATAAAGAAAACATAAGCCCAGAAAGGACCACACAAACCAGGCTCCATCGGCCTGAGACCAGAGGAACTGGGTGGTGCCTGGCTACTGCCAAGGACCACCCTGACAGGGAACACAGCGGTCAGTCTTGGAGCAGGAGAAAAGTAGGGTACAGAAGTCAAATTCTAGTAAAAAGACCAGACCTGATGGTCAGAGATGCGGGTGGTGTGGGGGGATCCAGAAGACAAGGCCCTCAGCTCTCTGTTAGCACAGAACTCAAACCACTCCCGAAGCCAGCTCTTCAGACAGAGCTCAGACTGGACTGCAGGGCATAAAACGATCCTGGCCAGGACTGGGCTTCTCGGCTCAAGGGGACACAGGAAACCAAGTGGACAGCTCTTGTCCGGAGGTGAGATGAGAAGACAGACGGGGACAGCAGCTGGCAGAATGGACACGGGAAATACAGGATGAAGAGCGTGCTGTCACAGCGCAAAGAGAGTAACGAGAGTCACGTGACAAGGTGTCCAACTTTCTGTATGGGAAACTGACTTGACTGTGAACTTAAGGCACACACACAAAAATATACACATAAATACAAAGACATGCACTCAGAAGATACCACCTCCCTGGGCCAAGCCTTCCGATCACAAGTCCAGCAAAACCCAGGGTGGAAAGGGCCTTGGCGCTGCCGGGCCCCGCGGCCACAGGCCACACCTGTCCCTCTTCTTTCAGCTCAGTCCTGCCTCAAGTCTCCCCCAGACATGTCCCTGGCCAGAACGCAGCAACCCCATTCCTGAAGGTGAGTGGCTTCCGGTACGGAACCCGAGACTCAGGGAGACTTTCACGGACATCTCACCGAACTCTTCCATTCATTAGCCGCTTCCCGGGTCTTCAGGACCTTCCTGGTTTCCTTACCGGATACAAAGCCCCCACAAGGCTGCTGTCCTTGTCTGACGTCCTCCCCCTCAGGGCTGCATTGAGCAGTCATCCTTTGCTGGGCTCCCTCGTAGCCGAGGATATGACCAAGCTGCTTAACCAACTTGTGTAAACTCCTGACTTGCAAGTCCCTTCAAAAGTAACTTGTCCGCCCACCCTTGGCGAACAGTCTCGGCAGCAGCAGCTCCGACTGATCCCACGGCTTCATACGACGAGATAAAGGTACTCACCGCGTTCTGCTAGCTCAGACTCTCGTTCGCTGGCCAACGCGTGCCACGCCGAGCACGACCCTGGGCCTTCCCCTACTAACAGACTTATTGCTTGTTTACTGGAAGCCACGTGACTGAACCCCTCTCGGGACTGCAGGCCACCATCGGCGCGCTCACCTTTGGCGCCTTCCTCTTCTCGAAGCCCCCAAGCACGAGGGCGTGGGCTGGCGGTCCGGATGCCCTTTTCTGGGGGCTTCCGTCTGGGGTCTCCACCGCCGCCTCTCCGGTCTCCGCCTCTGCACGCAAGCTGTTCTCCCCCGGCGCCTGCTCGCTGCTCTCTGCTCGGCAGAAACAGGGCCCCGGCGGCTCGTCAATCCCGCACCCGGCCCCGGCGGTCCCAGAGGGAGGCCCAGCTTGGGCGGCGCTCCCTCCCCTAGCCCGGACCGGACCGCACCCGCGTCCACGTCCCCGCCGGCCGCCTTTCGCCGCTTTCTCCGAGGCGCGTCCGGGCTCCCCGGCTCCGCACTGCTCCCGTGTCGTCGCCGTCGAGGCCGCCGCCGCCGCTTCCCCGCCGCCTCCGCGGTTGCCGGTGGGGGCGCAGGCTCCTGCTGCCGCCGCTGCTCCTGCCGCTCTCGGGCCCGGCTCTGCAGCCTCTCCAGCAGCTCGCGGGTCCGGCCTTCTGTCTCGGCCTCCGCTCGGGCAGGTCCCGCCGCCTCGGGCCCCGGGTACCGGGCGACGTGAAACAGCGCCATCGCCTTCCGGGCAGCGCGAGGCGGGACGCTCGGCGCCGCTGTGACGTTGCTGGTGGGCGGGCACACGTGGCAATGGCGCCGCCGTGTTTACGTCACATGCGCGCCGGAAGGTGACGTCGCGGGCGCGCCGGCCGCGGTGTGTCCACCGGCTGGGTCCGCGTGGGGCGGCGGTGTCTGCGGCGGCAGCGACGGCATGGAGAGAGATCGCGGCTCCAGAGACGCGGGCCGGGTGCTGGGCCGCCTGCTGGAGGCGGTGCTGGCGAACCGTGGAGAGGCCAACGCCGTATTCGACATCTTGGCGGCGCTGCAGGTGCGTCCCGGTGTGGGCAGGGTCCACGAGCCGTCGGGCACTCGGGGTCTGGCGGGTTCGTGGGCTCCGGGTCCTAGTGGTGGAGGCCTGGTAGCGGTGGTGGACAGAGATGGGACAGATGCATCGGTTCTGATGCGGGTCGAACCCCAGGCAGTTTTATCAAAATGGGTATTTCCCTGTTCTGGCTGGAATCTGCAACCTCCTGTCTTCCCGCAGGGTAGACGGAGACGGGGTTCCAGGGTCAGGCTGAGAGGTGGGTGCGATCAGCTGGGATCTAGGTTGGATAAAGGGGCTCGAATTTTCAGCAGGGGGAGGGAGCAGCTGTGGTCCAAAGGCTGGTCGTCACGATCTCGCCTCTCCCTGCAGTCTGAGGACCCGGGGGAGATCCAAGAAGCTGTCCGAATATGCAGCCGCCTCTTCGGGGCTTTGTTGGAGCGGGGAGAGCTGTTTGTGGGCCGGCTGCCCTCTGAGGAGGCGGTCATGACAGGTGAGTTCCCGAAGAGCCTCTGCCTGTAAGAGGATCTGAGGGACGAGTACACCCCAAATCCCGTTTACAGCTGGACGGTAGGGCAGAGACTACTGTGGGAAAGGAATTCTGCGAGGGCCGTGGCAGGGCGAGGGGGCGCGTGCTGTGGGGGCTGTGAGGGTGGGAGCCAAAGTCCTGCCAATCAAAACAAGGAACCAAACTGCCGTAAAATTGGCTAACTCACAGAAAGCCTGTACAAAGTCCGTAAGTTTCCAAAGACCTTTTGGGTAGCAGCTGAGCTCTAAAGCACCGTGCCCCCAGGGCTCCAGTTTTGCCACCAGGTTTCGGTGAACGTTTTGGAAGGTGTGTTTTCCCCTTGGGGTTCACCCTTGTGACTCAATTCTGCCTAACACTTAGTCTGTGTAGCACTTAAAATTGGGGCTCCTAGTCCCAGTCCTTGGACATCCATATCTTGGGGTACAGTGAGGGGAGGGGAGACCTGCCCTGGGGCCTGGGCTGGGACAGTTGCAGCACAGGCGCCACTCTCCTAGTTCACAGGAGAATGGTTGGAAATGGCTGGTCTTGCCGCAGGTTTGGGGCCACAGTAACCTGTCTCCACTCTTGTTGCCTGGGTTGAGTCTGTAGAGGCCCCTGAGGCTGGGGAGCCGGCTCTGCCTGGCGAGTTGGCCTGGCGCCGCTAACCCGTGCCTGGCCTGCAGGGTCCCAGGGAGCCACGCGCAAGTACAGAGTGTGGATGCGGCATCGCTACCACAGCTGCTGCAACCGCCTGGCCGAGCTCATGACCCACCCCTCCCTCCGGGTCCAGGTGAGGCTGGGGCCCTGGGCGCTCGCAGCAGGGGCTGGGCTGGCGGATTGGGCACCCTCTTCCCATGGGGCCTACGGGCGTACCCTTCCTTTGGCCGGTGTTCTGGCAGGGGGCCAGGCAGCCTGTCTGAGCTCTCACGAGGGTTTCATGTGTGCACATAAACTCAGAAGTGTGGTGTGTGGGGAGCCAGCCCTCACCCATGGCTGGTGGGAGAGGATCGGTCAGAGCTGGAAGTCGTTCACTGTGGTCAGGTGTAGGGTCATATCCCAGCTCTGCGAGTCCCTATCCTTGAGCTGGGGCAGGTGCCTCAGCCCCCTCTCCTCCACCATGGGACTCTAGTCCCACCTGGCTGAGCCGCATGACAGCAGGCCAGCATGTCTTGTGTATGTGCACGGTGCTGTCACAGCCTCCAGTCACTGTCCTGTCTGCTCCCACGCAGCTTGGGAGGGGCACACAGAGCCGCACGTGGTCCGCAGTGACGCGAGCAGGCTGCCATCAGTGTTCTTGAACAGCTGCATCGCGTCATAGTGCATGTGAGGTCTGCCCATTAAGTTTGCAAACTCATCCTAGAAAAAGTGCACCGTACCTCATTGCCGAATGTCACCTTCCAGGTCCTGTCCTTGAGAAGCTATGCACCAACGCCAGTGCCTAGTCCACCCTTCAAAGCAATTTTGGAACTCTTTCTGGAAAGGCCATCAGAGCTGTTGTCATATTACCCTTGATGCCCCAAATGCCATCCAGATGTCTTCCCCTCTGTATTTCCTTTATCTTTGGGGAAAGAAAAAAGTCACCAGGGACCAGATCAGGTGAGAAAGGAGGGTGTTCCCATACAGTCATTTGTTTACTGGCTAAAAGCTCTCCGACAGACTGTACAATTAAGTTCGTGAACTTGCCACTGTGCAAAATGGCCATTCCCGAAAGCGTTCCAAATTGCTCTGAAGGGTGGACTAGGCGCTAGTGTTGGTGCATAGCTTCCCAAGGGGAAAACTTCAGAGGCGACCGTGGTGATATTCAGCGAGGAGTTGTTAGCACGTAGAATAATGAAGTTCACGTGCTTTACTGTTAGACCTTGTAATGCTGTCGGGATCCACCCACTCAGAGTGTGCAGGTCAGCACGCTCAGTTCCTCAGCAGCCGCACCAGCTGGGAAAGAGAGTCCCTATTTCTCCACATCCTCGTGACACTTGTTGATGTCTTTTCATTATAGTCAAATCACCTACTTCTAAGAGTCAGGGAGACACCAGTTAAAACCCTGATTTCCAGTGCCTCACAGACAGCAGGCACTCTGCCAGGGCTGGACCCTCTTCTGGGCATGGCAGGGCTTGGTGAGGGGGACAGGCGTGTGTCCCTGCAGGGGGTTCCTCTTGCCCAGTTGGCCGCACTCCTCACCACTCTGTCGCCCTGCACACGCCTAGACTGTGAAACTGCGGAGTCTGCAGGCCCGGGGCTAGACAGGTCCGGGTGCCTGCCATCTGCCGGACCCCTGCCCTGTACCCAACACGTGATGGCTTCTCATGCCTGTTTCCGGAACTGTCTTTGAGGCCTGTGGTTGTGATCTCAATGAACAGGTGACAGGAGAGTGGTCAGGCGGACCCCAGACCAGGCACTGTTCTGAGCATAGGGTGTGTGCGACTTTAGAATGTGGACGCTGTCAGCACTGTTTTTTAGGGGTGCTGACAGGGGTGGCGGGACCCGCTCTTGTCCTTGGCTGATGGTCAGTGGAGTGAGAATCTTCGCCACCGCCACTCTCATGCCCCCTGGCCCAGCTCTGGGGTGACTCTTAAGGGGTTCCCTGGCCAGGACCAGCCCTCAGCCTTATCTGCAGGAGCGTGATGTATGCTTGGGGTCGTCACAGCCAGCTTACCTCTGTTCTCCCAGGAGCTGGCCCTTGGTACGCTCATGAAGTTTGTGCAGCTGGAAGGCTCACATCCCCTGGAGAAACCCAAGTGGGAGGGCCACTATCTGTTCCCCCGTGAGCTCTTCAAGGTGAGGGGATGCCTGCTGGGGGTGTCTGTGGGTGCAGCCCCACAGTGTAGGACCCTTTGGACCGACAGCCCACCCTGATGCCCCGAGCTTGCACTCAGTCTCACCCTCGCATCAGGTGATCATGGAAGGCCTGCTCTCGCTGGACGAGGAGCGCGCCCTGCTCCTGTCCCAGTTCCGGGAGTACCTGGAGTATGCTGACATCCGCTACCACGCCATGCAGATGGCCACGGTGGTCGTGGCCAGGGTGACTGACGGGAGAGCCGAGGTGAGCCAGCCAGCACTTCCCCAGGGCGGGCAGCGGGGTGGGCGGCCTTCAGGCACTCAGCCAGGCTACCGCAGGTGCCCCCCACCTTCTGGAACAACACGTTCACGCTGCTGTCTGCCATCAGCCTGCCGCGCCAGGAGGGCGGCACTCCTAGCTTTTATGTGAAGCACGCGGGTGAGCACCTGGAGGATGGGGCATCCTGGGTCCCCACCCCAGGGAGCAGCTGGGCGGAGGAAAGGGTATCCCATGTCCCCATCCAAGAAGTTACTAGGGAAAAGGTGTGCTCCACACCCTCAGGTGGATACCCCTCCTTGCAGAGTCGTCGGACAAGTGGAAGGTGGCCCACCTGAAGGTGAGACGCACCCAGCCATGCGCATGCAGCCCGCGCAGGGGTACCTGAATGCCATGCTTGGGGGCGGGGCTTGCTTTCTAGGCACCTGGGTCAGGGGTACCCCAGAAAGGCAGCACCTCCCTGTGTCCCATGACAGAAATGGCTGTCTATGTGGCTCCTAAGCACGCTTAGCTAGGGTAGAGGGCTGTAGGAGCTGCGGGCAGCCTCCTGGTAGAAGTCGGGGTCCAGCAGACACCTCGCCAGGATCTCTGTGGCCTGGGCCTGTTGTCAGTGGTTTAACTGAGGCCTGTGGACACTTCGGGAAAATGGGGTTTCCTCCTGTCCATCTCACCGGGAGTGTCGCAGGCTGGGTGTGGGCCCCTGAGGGCAGAGCAGGGGCCCAGAAAGCAGGAGGGGGTGCTGATGTTCACCCTGCCAGGAGCACAGGGCTGGGGAGACAGCTGGCTGTGCCCAGGTCGGGGTGGGTGCGGCGGAGTGGGCAGGACGGCCTCATCCCACCTCGACCCCGGCAGGAGCACAGGAAAGCCTTCCAGCTCATGTGGCTCAGCTTCCTCAAGCACAAGGTGGGCACCGGCTGGGCCAGCGGGGGAGGCAGGGTGGGCAGCAGGCGCGCCGGGCCTGTCAGGGTTGGGGGGCGCCTGACCCAGCCCCCTGTGCCCCCAGCTGCCCATCAGCCTCTACAAGAAGGTGCTGGTGGTCATGCACGAGTCCATCCTGCCGCACCTGGCCCAGCCTGCCCTCCTGATGGACTTCCTCACCAGCGCCTATGACGTCGGTGAGTGGGCGCCTGCTGTCCCTCGGCTCCGGGGCCTGCGCAGAGGAGGGAGCAGGCCCGGGTAGCCTTCTGAGGATACAGAGAGGCGGGGGCACGCCTAACAGACTACTCAGCGCGGGGTGCTGTGTTGTCTCCAGAAGGAGACCCAGGGGGTCAGCGGGCTCGGTCCAGGCCCTGAGGGGCGGCCGGGTCAGGAGCCTGTGTCTCCCTAGGGGGCGCCATCAGCCTTTTGGCACTGAATGGACTCTTCATCTTGATCCACAAGCACAACCTGTGAGTGCGGGCTGGCTGAAGCCTCTCTGTCCCCCATGTCCCATGTCCCTCCCTCCCCAGGGAGCCTTCCGGGAGGTGTGGGGTCCGTTTGGAAGAGGACAGGAGGCAGCTGGATCACAGCGGAGGGGGTTGGTGGTCCCCTGGACCTGCCTGGTCATGACACCCCACCCCCAGGGAGTACCCCGACTTCTACCAGAAGCTCTACAGCCTCCTAGAGCCCTCCATCTTCCACGTCAAGTACCGAGCCCGCTTCTTCCACCTGGCCGATCTGTTCCTGTCTTCCTCGTGAGCAGCGCCCCAGGAAGCCCTGAGGGAGCAGGCTGATGGGGGGATTGTCACTAGCTGTCCTTCAGGGAGGTGTGTGGGCAGGAGGAAAGGTGGCCCCACAGGCACAAGGACCCACGAAAGGCAGCAGAGAGTCACCTTCCCCCCTTGTGGGCCTGTCCCCACGGCAGCCCCAGGATAGGATGGGTCTGGTGTGCAGGGCCACGGGCCTCACAACTTCCCACCGCCCAGCCACCTCCCTGCCTACCTGGTGGCAGCTTTCGCCAAGCGCCTGGCCCGCCTGGCCCTGACAGCACCCCCGGAGGCCCTGCTCATGGTCCTGCCCTTCATCTGCAACCTGCTGCGCCGGCACCCCGCCTGCCGGGTCCTGGTCCACTGTCCCCAGGGCCCTGGTGAGTAGGGCGGCGGGCAGCAGGGGGTGAGGACTTGGGTGTGGGCCACCACAGACCAGGTCTGGACTTTGTCCCCAGAGCTGGATGCGGATCCCTACGACGCCGGAGAACAGGACCCCGCCAAGAGCCACGCTCTGGAGAGCTCCCTGTGGGAGCTGCAGGTGAGACCCCGCCACTCAGCCTTGGCCCCGCCAACACTCAGCGGGCCCCCCATCCCGCCCCGGTCACTTCCTGGACCCGGAATGCTATTCCTGAAATGGCCCGTCAGATGAACCAGAGACGAGCTGAGCGCCCTGAGCACCTGCCTGTCCACTCCCGCCTCTCTGGGGCGGACGAGGCCCTGAGGGGACCCTGAGGGGACAGTCCAGGCCCTCACCCGGCCTCCCGTGCCAGGCCCTGCAGAAGCACTACCACCCTGACGTCTCCAAGGCTGCCAGTGTCATCAACCAGGCGCTGTGTGTCCCTGAGGTCAGCATTGCGCCATTGCTGGAGCTCACGCCCTCTGAGGTGAGGTGCCTGGGGGGTCGTGAGGAGGGGGCTGAAGGGATGCAGGGGTGCAGCAGTGGGGTGATGGGGCACAGAGGCCCTGTGGAGACCTGGGGACCTGGGGACCCACGCCTGAACGCCAGCCACCTGCCATCCAGGTCTTCGAGCAGGAGCTGAAGAAGAAGGTTCCGGAGCCAGTGCCACTGGAGTTCCTCCCAGCTGTTGGCCTGCTGGGCCGCCCGGGGAGTGTCTGTGCCCAGTACTTCTCACTCAGCTGATCCCCTCTCCCCCCAAATAAATGGTTTTCTAGAATCGTGTCTCTGGTGGGATGAGCAGTGGGGGCTGGCCCTCACCTGCTGCTGCCCCAGGGACCCACATGGCTGTCCTTCCTGGGATGGAGCTCAGCCCCCTGGAGCCTCTCCTCACATTCCTGGGGGGAGGGTGGCAGGAAAGAACTGTCCCTGTGCGGGGTGGGGGGAGTCACCTGCAGGGGCTGTCTCTGGGTGTCCAGGGACTCCTGCAGTCCCGCCTGGGCTGAGAGGTCACAGCGGGGCTTGCCAGGTGTCACTCAGCACATCCTCAGTCAGCCACAGGTCATATGAGCGTGTCAGTTTCCGTGAGAGCCTCGATTCTTACCAGGTTGTCAGGCTTTCCACACTGCGGGATCCTGAGACTCCTCTGTCAAATCCTGTTAAAGATGAGAGTCAGTCAGCTGTCAGCTGAACAGAGGAGCTGTGGGCCTCACAGATGGTGAAGAGATCAGGTGGGGGACGGGCAGGTGGCGTCAGGTATGTCACAGAACTGCAGAGGGTGGGAGCCTGGGGGCCCCTGGGCAGTGTCTGCCCCCCCAGGACCTCGCATCTCCCACCAGGGGAGAGCAGGGCTGGCGCTCACAGCATCCCAGGCATCTGCTGAGAATCCTGACCGTCAGTGCTCTGACCTGTGCCTGGGAGCCTTCACGGCCGGCAAGACTCAGCCAGCAGTCAGAGTGGGATGGCACCCAGGTCTCCCGGGACCACCCCCCCCCGACCCTGTTATGGGGTTACCTGTCGGTCCTGCCGCAGATGGTTTGGTCCTGACCCTCAGACACCTCCTGCACATGGGCCCCTCCCTGGCCACCCCATGTAGGAGGCCGGTGCCACCTGTGAGCCTGCCCGCACTTTCGCACACGGGCACTCACCATCAGAACGCTCACACACTGGGCCAGCGCTGTCTCCTCTCAGAGACCTACCGCGTGTAGGTGCCACCCGGTGACGAAGCACATCCCGAGGCCGGGGTCTCCAGTCTCGCTCGCGGGGACGGAGGGGACCCTGCCGGCCCAGGGCATCCTGCGCACGGGCCACCGCAGCCGGGAGCATTTCCTGAGGGAGGCGTGCCACCTGGGGATGGAAACCAGGCTCCGTGGAGGGAAGCTGCGACGTCTGGTGGCACAGATATCCTCCTTGCTGCCAGACCCCATACCTCACCCCCGGGGCAGCCTCCCGTAGCGTCACCCCGGAGGGTCTCTGACGGCGAGGGTCACTTCCCGGAGTCCACACCTCGCGCCACAGCGCCGGAAAGACGTGGAGGGGTGGTCTAGCCTCAGGGGCGCAGGAGTTCTAGGGAGGGAGGGCCAAGGGTGCGAGGGTGTGGGGTCGAGGGCTGGGCTGCGAGTTTGGGGCATCCAAGGCAGGCCTCGCTGTGGGGGTATGGGGGGTCAGATTCTACCCAGCTCTGCACTGTCTCAGGGCCTCAGGGAGGCGCACCCCCCAAGCCCTCTGAGGACCCTAGGGATCTCCTCCCTCACTAGGCTGATTGATGCACCTCCCCTGCCCCCACCTAGGCCCCCAGACAACTGGGGGGCAGTGAACCACGCTTTGCCCTGACAGGGAGTTCACTCTACTGATGAGGTTCCGGGAAGGTTCTACTTCCTGTCCATAAGCCCTGTGGAAGAAGGGGTGCCCACGGCACCTCTGTCTTGGTTCTCTAGAGCTGCTGCAACAGAAATAGCACAAGTGGGTGGCTCTGACAAAGGGAAGTTTATTCTCCAACAGTTTAAGAGACTACAAGCCCAGATCCAGGGCGCCAGCTCTGGGGAAGTTCCTCTGCGGCTCCGGGGGGGGGGTCCTTCATGTCCCTCTTCCCCTGGCCTAGGAGCTTCTCGGTGCGGGGACGTCAGGTACAGAGGATGTGTGCTTCCTGGCTCTTTCTGCTTGCTGATGTGAGGTCCTCCACCCCTCTTCTGTCTGCTCCCTTCAGTCTTTTGTAGTTGAAGGAGATTGACTCACGACAGAACCGCTCCTGTGAATGAGTCTCTCCTGGTTAAGGTAACCGCCTCTGATCCTGAATCATTAACATCACAGAGGCAGAATTTACAATGCACAGGACAATCACATCAGATGACAAAAGAGTGGACTGTCACACACCACCAGGAATTACAGCTTAGCCAAGGCGACACCTTTCTGGGAGACACAACACAGTCCACAACAACCTTTAACAGTCGGTCTTGGTCAGCTGGCAGGAGTGGGATCCAGCTGTTTGACGAGCCTGTCTATTGCAACCTCCACATCAGAAAACTCCAGGTTTTGCTGAGGTCCCCAGAACTCCAAGGACCCTCCTCTGTGAGCTGCAGGGTCTCTGCTCCCGACTGACTGCCGTGAGTGCCCGGCCCTACTCCTGGTAACATTCTGTCACTCTGTGGATTTAGACAGAGTGAGAGACCCAGCTGATGACTTGTCAGGCAATAGCCACCTGCCAGGTCCTCACTGCACAGAGAAGACAGATCTTCCCACATGACAGAACAACGAACATACAGTGGACTGCCCAAAGAGCGAACACGTCTGTCCTGGAAGCACAGCCAGAATGCCCCCTGGATGTAAGGGTGGTGAGACTTTAGACACGTTAAGAGCGGGAACAAGTCCTTGGAGAAGGATGTCATGCTTGTTAAGAGGGTCGGTGCCAAAAGGAAAGACCCTCAGTGTGATGGACTGACATGGTTGCCGTGGCAGCAGGCTCAAACGGCAGCACTTGTGAGGGTGGCACAGGACGGGATGGTGTCCCCTTCGGTCGGGCACAGTGTCACCACTAGCCAGAACCGCCTCAACGGCCCCTGACAAGAACAGCAGCAGGTCCTCAGTGTGCACCCAGGACGACAACTGGAAAAGGGAGTCCCCGCCCCTCTCTCTGGCCCCATCTCCCTCGCCTGGCCTTCTCTGTCCCCCTTCCTGTCCTGCCACCTCCCTGTCTCTCTGTCGCTTTCCCTCCCACTCTTCTCCTTCTCGCTCTTCTCCCTTCCTCCCTTCTCCCCCTCAGCATCTCCCTCCAGGAGATGCATGTTACCGCCTGGAAATGAAATCACGGTTACATTAAGGAACGAAAAATGTCTGACAAGATGTGGAGAATGCATTCCAGTGACAAAGAAAGCTCAAGCACTTAATTGGCATTTAGCAAATTAGCTGCACAAAATTAGACACCAGTAGGTGCATTTCCTAAATGTCAGTCTGTGTTCTGAGCTTTGGCAAGTGCTCCCCCAGTAATACATGATTTCCAGTTGGACTGGGAGCAGGCCATGAGTTGCCCTCCCACCCCAGACTCCCCTGCCTAGGAGTGGTGATCCGCCTGCTCAGGTAGGTCCCTGGGGCCTCACTGTCCAGGCTGGACAGCTGATGGGGAAGGTTACGGGGTCTGGTGTGAACAGCTGGGGTTCAATTCCAGCTTGGGGAAGGTGGATGCTTGGGCAGTCTCACCCACCAAGTGATGCATCCCATCCGTCTGGCTGCCTGCACTCCCTGGCTGTGATCCCTTCACCGTCTTCAGTGTGCACCATGGTAAGCTCTGCTTCCTCCTTGCACCACTTTCTCTGACTCTGGCCCTCCTGCCCTCCACAAAAGGCCCCTGTGACGACACTGGGACACTCTCCGCTTGCAAATGCATTTGCTGACCCCTATCCACACAGTCCCCTTTGCCCTGTGAGGTCACAGGCTCACAGCCCCAATGGGTTAGGATGAGGACAGGCAGGATACAGCTGGGCATCTACTTCCCTTCTCTCACTCTTCTCCCCAGTGGCCAGCACCAGATGCAGACACCAGTGGCCTTGCCCCTCTGTCTGGCCAAGCTTGGCCCTTGGCTCAAGTCTGCACCTGGTGGAGGGGCCCTACAGCCCCAGGGTGGCCTTGGTGACCTGTGTTGCTGAGGTCATAGGAGAGGCACCCTGCCAGTGCAGACTCTACAGTCCTTGGTGCTCTAGAGAGACACAATACTGTGGGCAGGTGAGAGAGGAAGCAATTAGCAGATGAGGGTCTTCAGATTCCTGTGGCTCTCTCTTCCGACATCTGCAAAGCCAGGCCTGGCAGGCTGCAATGACGTGACCGGGTGAAAGAGAAGGGTGTCCCCAGCCTGTCTCCCATGGGAGTCATAAAACAATGCTCCTTTAACCTCGTTTACTGTCTCTTGGCCTCTGTGGCTGGTGACCTGTCATTGCCTGTGGAGTGAACCCACCTTGTGAGGGCTGCTGCTGGAGCCCTACTGTGCTTGGGCTATCCTGGTGCCACAAGAAAGGGCACCGTGCAGGCAGAGAGCCACTCTTTGCAACCCCTCTTCCAGCCTGACCTGACAGCCAGGGTCACCCAGGTCTGTTTCCACCTTTGCAGGATGGGTGGCAATTCCTGTCCCACAGTGGGAGGTGGAACATGAGGACTGTCACCAGAATGCTCCTTTGGACTAGCTAATTGGCTTGGCTCCTCTTCTGCTCACTGGTCCCGAGGGCTAACCGGTGCCCGGCCATCCCCTGCTCTAGACCCCTGGGCCCACTGTCACCCCCTCTTGTTCATCTGCCACATCCAGACTCCTTGACAAGAAACATGTTCATCTACATGCTGTCTGCAGAGACACTCCTTGGACACACATAAACTAACCTTCAAAGGATGGAAAAGTATGTATCAAGCAAAGAACAATCCAAAAAGAGCAGGGGTGGCAATATTAATCTCTCATAAAATAGACTTCAAGCAAAATCCACTATAAAGTATGAGCAAGGTCACTCTGATGACTAAAGTGTCAATACACCAGGGGAACATAATCATAATAAATATATACACATCCAATGACAAGGCTTCAAAACAAAACAAATCTAGCAGCACTGAAAAGAGACACAGACAGCTGCACAACAACAGTGGGAGAGCGCAACACACCTGTTTCGGGGAAGGACAGAACTTCTAGAAAGAAACTCAATAAAGACACAGAAAATCTGAATGCCACAGCCCACCAAATTGATCTCATAGACACACAGTACACTCCACCCAACAGCAGCAAAGTATACATTCCTGTCTGTCACAGACTGAACTGTGCCCCTCAAAAATGTGTGTAGCTATTTGGCTGGGCTGTCATTTCCAGTATTGTGTGATGTTCCTATACGTGGAAGATACTGTCTCTTTGATGTTAATGAGAGGGGATGGGCAGTGGTTGTTTATCAGTAAGGCTGGGCTTAATCCCTAAGATTGTACTGTGCCGTGACGCAACCTTTTGGGGTATAAAGGGAAGCAAACAGAGCTGGGGACCTCACACCATCAGGAAGGAAGCAGTGCTGAGAGCTGAGTGAGTGCTTCGGATCCAAGGTCCCCACACATCAGAAGATCTCAGTCTAGGAAAGGATGGAGGACAAGGGTCAACAGAGAAAGAATTCCCCTCGAGCTGATGCCCTCAATTTGGACTTGTAGCCTACCTTTCTGTGAGGAAATAAATTTCTCCCTACTAAAGCCATCCACTTGTGAGATTTCTTTTACACCTGCATTAGATGACTCACACGCTTTCCAAGCATGGGAACAGTCTCCAGAACAGATCACATTTTAGACCACAAAGCCAGCCTCAGCAAAATCCCAAACACTTATATACAGGGTCGTCCAATAAGGGTGTCTTATCCGACTCGATGGCACTTGGCATCTTTGAACTTGAGTAAACAAGTTGTGTAAATTATACAGTTTTAATTGTTTTATTACTTTGAAGTATATTTGATGGCATTATGTGTGGAAAAGAACTTCAGGTAAATGGCCACCATGGCACCTTCCAAATGGGGCCCAAAATGACCAGTTACCACAGCCAAGTGTCCTGAGTCACAGTCTCTCCTGGTTCGTCTTGGAAAAAAGGTCAGTGAGTCCACCAGACTGAAATCCACACCAAATGGTAACGTTTGGGGAATGAAGTGGACATTCTTGAATCTCCTTTGGATTCTCATCGCTGCAAATGGGACAGCTTGGTTAACAAAAACTGTCATCCAGAAATGGGCCTCATCACTAACGCTGATTTTTTGGCCAAAAGCACAGTCCACTTCCAACTGCTCCAGAGCCCAGTCAGTAAATGTTCGGCGCAATCTATGGTCATTGAACTTCAGTTCTTCAGTTAAAACAATTTTGTGAGGGTGTATCTTTAAGTCCACATGCAAAATCCACCATAATGGTGTCAACAAAAGGCCCAGTTCTTGTGCTCGGCCGAAAACTGATTGGGACGGATTCTCGCATACACTCTGACAAATGGGGCGATGCTTTCATTGGAATGTGTGGTTTACTGACGCATAGGTGTTGTCTGATGGGCAACAGACCCGACGACTCAATTTTTTTTCTTTTTGTTGTGATTAAGTGCAAGTATAGGATCCAAATCAGTTTTGCATGCCCACCTATCGGCAGCCGGTGACAGCACACTCTGCTTCACTCTGCATTTCTAGTACCCTCTTAATAAGCATCCATCCCCTTCTCTCCACCCTCTCCTCTCCCATCTAGAAAGAGACCAGTAGGACAGCCTCCTATAGATACATACGACCATAAAGTATGCACACCACATGGTCACGCTGTGTCCAGTCCATTTTCATCTGAAGAGTTGACCTCGGTATTGGTTTCCAGCCAGGACAGCAGCAGGTCTAGGGACCGTGGGGCCCCTCTAGGCTGCTGGACCATCTCTTCTGGTGTTTCAGTGGAGTTCTTGAGCTGCAGACTTCTTTTTCTCACGGTGCCTCAGGGACTCTACATCGTATCCCCCATCACGACTGTCTTTGATGGTGGCCGGGCACCATCTGGTTCTTCTGGTCTCATGCTGATACAGTCTGCCATTCATATGGGTCCTTCTGTCTCTTGGGCTCCTTTTTCCCTGGTCATCATCTGTTCCAGATGAGGTGGGACCATCTGGTGTACCTTAGATGGCAGCTTGCTAGCTTTTAAGATCCCAGAAGCCACTCACCAATATGGGGTGCAGAAGACTCTCTTAGCAATAGAGTAGTTACGACAATTAGCCTTGATGTCCCCGAAAACATGGTCCCCAGCCCTACGTCCCTGCTACTCTATCCTTTGAAATATTGGATTGAGTTTCAAATTTTTTAATTGAACGTCAAACTGTTCCCTCAGTGGACAGTTGTGCACATCGAAAATTTTACATAAAGCATGGGAAGTCTGGGGAATGGAACACGCGTTTTGATAATAAACTGCAACAATTTCTAGGCATTGAGGAATCGTGCAACTTCACGGTTGTTTGTCAAGACTAATCAACAAAACCTGATAAATACCACTATAGCTTCGCAAATATGGCCACTGTGAGCTGTCAAAAATAGGACATGCTTTATTACAAAGCATCTCCTCTGGTCACAATGTCATAAAAATAAAAATCAACAACAGAAGCAAGGAAAAGCAAAACGCAAACCAGGGAGTAGCGCTGCGCCCTCGCCTGTGGCCTGCCCTGGGCGCCTCTGTCAGATCCTCGCTCCGGGTCCATCCGCTGGGCCAGAGCTTCCCTCGGCCCCCTACCCGCCCGCAGCCCCCCTCACTCCGCCACCCCGTCTGACCCCCTTTCCTTCTTTGTTCTTTTCCTGGCACTCTCTCCTCTGCCAGACCACCCGTCCTACTGGTGGAGGTACCCCGTCTTCCTCGGAGCCGGGTGCAGCAGCTGTCAAGAGCTTGGCCGCTAACCGAAAGGCGGGCAGGGCCGCTGGAATCCACCAGCCGCTCCTTGGAAACCCCACGGGGCACTTCCACTCCGTCCTGGGGGTCGCTGGGGGTTGGAATCGGCTGGACGGCAGCGCAGCGGTCCGGATGAGCGCGTCTTCCTCCGGCTGGAGCTCAGAGCCGGGGCTCGGGGGCGACTTTTCTCTACACGGTCCCGCCGTCCGCTCTCCCGGCCCCCGGCTCTGCAGCCCGAGCCGAGGGTGCCCGCGCGGCCCCGACCACCGGCCCCCGCCTCCCGCAGGCCCGCCCGCCGCGCCCCGACGACCCCGGCCCCCCCGGCCCCCCCGGCCCCCCCGGCCCCCCGCGCGGCCGGACCTGCGCGCGCACGCCGGCGGGGCGCCCCTGGCGGGCTGGGGACGGCGCCCCCTGGCGGGGGCGGGTGGGAGCGCGGCCCCGAGACCGGGACCCCCGAGACCCCGAGACCGAGAGACCGAGACCCCGAGACCGAGACCCGGAGACCCCGAGACCGAGAGACCGAGACCCCGAGACCGAGAGACCGAGACCCCGAGACCGAGACCCGGAGACCCCGAGACTGCTCCCTGGTCAGGGCCGCCCCGCACCCTCCGCCAGGGGAGGCGCCCCGAAGCCGCCACTCCGAGGCTGCCTCCGAGGTCTCCCCCTGGCGAGAGCGCGAGGCTCAAGTTCCCGCCTTTTTCTCGGGGAGCAGGGGAGCTCGGCGGTGCTGACGGTCCGCCTTCCTGGCCTCAGCCCTTCACCAAATAACGTCAAATAACAAAGTCAAAGTCACAGACTCTCCCCCCCCCCAGTGGTCCTGAGGGCCATGCCTCAGCGTCGTCCCCCTGAAATGAGCAGGGGGTCTCCCGACATGGTGGGCGTTCTCCCCTCCTCCCCCTCACTGCCGGAGGGCGCTCAGTCCCCCCCCCAGGTGTCCCCAGGAGCGTCTCCCCTGGGCCCGGCGGCCACCGCTTCGGGCGCCTCCCACGGCCCCCCTCTCAGCGCTGCTCTCCCACCGCCCCCCAGACGCGGGCCCGAAGCGGCTCTCCTCGCCCCGCTTGGTTCCCTCTCCACTCCCGCCGTCCCTGGCCGTTGTCTTCTGCGTCGCCGCCGTGGGGGAACACCATCGGTTCTGACCCCGGGGCAGCGGGGGCCCCGCGACGACCGCGCTTCCTCCTGGAAGCCACGGACTCCGCCGCGCCGCGGGCCGCGTCCCCGGGCCCCTGGTGGCCGGATGGGCCACCTGCGCGGCTGTGACCGGCAGGACGGACGTGGAAGCCGCTGGTGGCTTTGGATCAGTCTTTACAGGGAATGAGGGGTGAACTTGTCCTGTCCTGGAAGGAAGGCTGCGGTAGAAACGTCACCGGAGACACCCCGGTCGGTGGTGGACTCGGCTGCCGTCACTGCTAAGCCGGTTACGCAGAGACCGGATTGAATTTCTGAAAGCGCTTTCTTCAGGCGGCTGGCAACCTGAGACAATGGTGGGCTAGCACCCTAAAAGCCACCTTCACATCTCAGTCTGGGCTGGCAAGCTTTATAGGAGGGTTTAGGGGAGGAAAGGGGGGTCCGCGAGGGGTGCGGGTCCAAGGAGGTGAGGTTCCGAGAAGGCACAACTGCTGTGTCTCAAGGGGAGCTGTCCTGGGCGACTGCAGGCTGGTCACTTTTCTCAGAGACAGTGGGGTGCCAATTGGTATTACTCTGGTTATTGGTCAAGAATAGTCTGGAACACAAATTCCAAAATCTTTGTGAGTACCAGACACAAGGGCATGCCCGAGTTTTCTTTACCTGTTCGGGTCCCAAGGGGGGAAAAGGGCTTCCAGTATCAAGAAAGAAGCTAGCTGGGAGTATTTTTACAGCTGTTCAGTTAACTGTACCAGAAACATCTCTGACTATGGGAATAAGGAATGTGATTGGTTGCAGACGGCAGGGACGCCTGGCTTATGTGGGTCCCTTAATGAACAGCCTGTGCTCGTCTACCCACCTCAAGGTTAGGGCTTCCAGCCCACCCAGTGGGGCCCCGGAACCGAGGCCTGGGGACCTTGGTCGGTAGAAATCACTGCCAGGAAAATCCCATGGGGCACAGTTCTGCTCGCCGACACATGGGGTCAGTGGTAACCGGGTGCGTGTGCGTGTGTGCCGTAACATGAGATTAACGGTAATAGGTCGTGTGTGCGTGCCGTAACAGATGGAATCAGTGGTAATAGGGCATGTGTGTGTGTGTGTCTGTGTGTGCACGCACACGTGTGTGGGCCTGCTGGCAATAGCAGGCAGGGCTGAGACATGAGGAGGATAAGGGGCAGCTCTGGAGTTAAAGGAGATGCCCACGAGTTAGGGGTTCAGGGAGGTTCAGAACCTGAGGAGCCAGGGACGTGGGGGCCACCATCGCTGGGAGGACGAATTGGACGCTGCTTTCGTTTTCCTTGCTTCCCTCCTCCCTCCCTCCTGCCTTCCCCACCCACCCTCCCTCCCACCCTCCCTCCCGCCGTCCCACCTTGCTTCCCACCCACCCTCCCTTACTCCCACCCTCCTGCCTTCCTTCCTGCCTCCCTCTCTCCCTCCTTCCCTTCTTTTTCTCTCTCTCCCTTTTTTCTACACAATTTAATTGCTTTTGTTTGACACAATCTCAACCACACAGAAAAATTGCAAGAATAATACAAGGAAATGTTTCCTAAAACATTTGCGGGCAAGTCACCGACTTTCTGTCTCTGCCCCAGCACTTTATTGGGTGCTTCCTACAACCAGGGGCATTCTGCATACCCACAACACAAGCAGCTTCACCACGCTACCAGGGTTCTCAGCAAGGGGCAGTGCGGTGACACTCAGGGCATGAGGACCCTGCTGTGGGTTCCTGTCACAGCGCAGAGGCCTCCTGACCTGAGGGGTCTCCCAGAGTTGTGGGCTCAGTGGGCGCAGGCTGGCAGCCTGGGGCCCCCCACCTCGAGGTAAGAACCAGAGCAGTGTGCCTGGCCTCTGCCAGCTTCCTGTGCTTTGGACAGAGCAAGAGCTGTTTATTTTTATTAAATGTAGTAACTGCCCTCGGAGGAAAAGTTACTGTGTTATGAAATATTTTCCCCCGCCACTACAGTCAATTTGGGTTTCATTTAAAATTCAATAACAGCTGGCTGACTGGCTTCCTAGCAGTGCGATTGTTTCCCGTGTTGCCACAGGCGGCCTGGGGCAGCAGCCAAGGTCGCTCCCCACGCTGGGGGGGAGGGAGGGAGTCAGGAGGGAGGGGGCATTCTACCCCTTTGTGCAAGGAGGGGCAGCTGTTAATTTTTCAAAGAAGAGCAGGAAACCACCTGAAAATTAGTTATTTTTCCCCCTGGATGTCAGTGCTGCCTGCCCGCATCTGCCTGGCATAAATGCTCAGTGTCTCCCCACTGCTCACGGTCTGTCTGTCTCTCCTCCACTCTCTCTCTCTCACCACCCCGTCTCTGTCTCTTCCTGTCTCTCTGTCGCTGTCTCTCTCTTCCTTTGTCTCTCTCTCATTGTCTCTCTATGCACTCCCGTCCCCACCCCATCTCTCCTCCTCTGTCTTCTGAGCCTTTGTGTTACAGGGCTCCTCCTGTGCGGAGTTGGGTAGACAGCACCTTCCTGGTAGACCAGGGACCTTTGGATGGCTTTTAATTTAGTTTTCCCAGAATCTTTGTTCATTCAGTTTGGATGAGGGGATGTAATAGATGTGAGCCACCCGTGGAGATGTTAGGTCCTTCGGTGTTGCTGATGCCATGGGCTGGGCCCATCATTCTGCCCAAGGGACTGTGGTGCCATGGAGAGGGGCCCGATCTGCTGAAAGACCCACCACCCGCTCCAAAGACCCCTGATGGCCTGGGACCCTCATACCTTCCGTTTTGGTCAGCGTCTACCATGTTCATTCATCTCTCCTCTTCTAAAATTATCCTGATCTTCAAAACCCTACAACTAAGTAGAGGAAGTGGAAGTGTTGTACAGCTCGTGGGTGTCCTCGTGGCCCCAGCCTACGCCAGACAAAGGGAAAGCAACCCTTGCCTCCCATTCTCTGGGAAGGTTCCCAAAGAGACCCCAAGCCCCCTAGGGTGAGACTGCCTTCTCACTTAGCTACCTCCCTACCTGTTGCCTGTCTCTCTCCATAAAGGAGCCCTGGGGGCAGAGTGGTGAGGCACCTGGCTGCTTATCAAAAGCCAAGGTTTGAGCCCAGCAGCCCCGTGGGGGGACCATGTGGCAGTCTGCTTCCATCAAGACTGCAGCCTGGAAACCCTGTGGGCAGCTCTGCTGTGTTGTATAGGGTTGCTGTGAGTCAGGACTGAACGGACAGCACACAGTACTGGGGGTGGGATGGAGGAGCCAAGGGAGGTCTTAGCTTAGGGGCACTGAATGTCCGCTCAGGGGGATACTTGCAGTGTGTGTGTGTGTGTGTGTGTGTGTGTGTGTGCGCGCGCGCGTGCATTCCTCCCAGTGACTTCACAGGAGATAGTCCTGGTGATCTCCTGTCATAAAGGTCACAGCTGAGAAAACCCTACAGGACAGTTCTTCTCTGTCACATGTGACCACTTGGGGTTGGGTTCTATCTGATGGCACCTAACAACAGTGAACCCTGGTGGTGTGGTGGTTAGTGCTACAGCTGCTAACCAGAAAGCTGGCAGTTCAGATCCACTCCTTGGAATTCAATTAAAAGTCAGTAACAGTTGGCTGACTGGCTTGTTACTGAATTTTTTCAATGAATTTATTCAATGTTACTGAATTTTAAATGAAAGCCAAAGTGCCTTGGAAACCCTATGGGGCACTTCTACTCTGTCTGTAGGGTCGCTGTGAGTCGGAATTCACTTGACAGCAGTGGGTTTGGTTTGGTAACAACAACGTATGTGTGTGTCTGTATATATACATATATATTTGGCTTGGCATATACAGACACACATACAAACACACACACATATGCAACAAGAAAGATTCATTAAAGGAATTGGCTGACCCCGTTGGGGGCTGGCACATCTGCCTTCTATCGGGCAGGCCACAGGCTGGACCCTGGGCAGGATTTCTGGGTCGCGGACTTCCGACGGAGCTCCTTTTCCTCTGGGAAACCAAAGCGTTTGCTCCTCAGGCCCTCACCTGATCGGGTGAGCCCCCTTCCGTGAAGACAGCTGATGGTAGATGTCAGCCCACACACAGCTACAGCGAGATCAGTGTTCGAGTGACTCCCTGGTGACTGCAGCCTTGCTCAGGTGACACACAAGCCACCCTCCCTGCTGCCACAGGGGGCGCTGCCCCTTCCTTTGGTAATCCCCCTTCAACTCTGGTCACCCACTGCAAACAGCCCTTGATTCCGGTGAGCCACCTGTGACTTGCTGGGACCCCAGAGATTCAATTCCAGCACTTTTACTGCACCTTCCTGCCCAGTGGGGTCCGTTACTGTGAGCATAAAGTGAGCCTGAAAGGCTGGGGCCGGCACAGAGGAGAGCAGGCCTGAGAGAGACTGAGGGGCAGGGACACTGGAGAGACGGTCAGCCAGTTTGGCTGCCTCACTGCGTCACCTTGCACCTGGATCAAGCCATGCCTGAAGCCACTGACCATGCTTTTTCAGTTGCTGAGCCCCAGTCTTTCCTTTAGTGTTGAAAGCCCCTCACCTGCTCTTAGGTGGGGTTGTATAAGGCAGACTGAGGTCTCTGCCTTATGGCTGGGACAGTCATGAAACCTCTTCTGTTATCTTTGAATGGTGACAAAGACATCATGGTCACCTGTACAATGAGTGAACTGAGGAACTTGGCTGATCATGGGTGAACAGAGACCATGGGCCTCAGGGAAGGAGGATTGGACAGTGTAGACCAGCTCCAAGAAGACCCTGCCCATGTCCAGATTTGGTGGAGAGGGAGGAGCTTGGACATTTGGCTGTGTCCACCCAGGGGTCCCCTCCTTCATATAACGGTTCTTCCCCTCCAGGTAGGATGGGAAAGGTGCCCTTTCTCTGCCAGAGCGTGATGTCCCCTTCCTGCCACACAGCCTGGCCCCTGGAGGCACCCCCTGAGCTGGCCAGATAGAGCAAGTCAGGCCAGTATTTCTGCTTAACAGGACTGACTCAACCTCCAGAATCCTCCTAGCCAGGGAAGTTACATTCCTACGGATTTGACCATTTAGCTGAAATTTAAAATTTAATGGTTCCTTGTAAAATATGTCTGGCAATCCTTGGCAGCCAGGCCCTCTTGGGGCGATGGCTGAGGAAGATTCTCTCTCTGACGGAGGCCTGCTTACTTGGTGAAGTCAGGGGCAGGTGGTCACTGTGAATCTCTAGGCATTGGAGCCTCACGGAGCCCCTTCCTCACCCTGCAGGGAGGCAGACACCCAGGAGGAGCACAAGAAGGGGCGAGGCAAAGAAATCCTGGGCTTCTTCTAGAAACACGAAATTGAGCAATGAGGAGGGCTCCTTGGCACTTTGACCCTGAAGCCTGAAAGTTTGTGGGGGCATGTCGTCCACTTACAGACGTGGGACTGCATCTGGGGGTCTTGGGAGCTTTCCCAGGGCTGTGGATGGAGGCTGTGGGCAGAGAGGTGAGAAGTGGAACAAGATTTTCATTCTTTAGGTTTATCTGCCCATTTGTCCGTTTGTCTGTTTGTCCAGTCCCTCACCCACTTATCTGTGGAGGGTGGCATGGCTGGAGTGGTGTGATCCAGGGGGTGGTAGGGACTGCCAGGCAGAGATGTGGGGGGAGGAGATGGGTGATGTGGGACCATGTGGGATGTTTTAGTCAGTGCTGCTGTAACAGAGGTACCAGAAGTGGATGGCTTTAGCCAAGAAAAGTTTATTCTCACACAGTCCAGTAGGCTACGAGTCCAAGTTCAGTGTGTCTGCTCCAGGGGAAGGCTTTCCC
The DNA here is from genome assembly GCA_028571685.1 of Heterohyrax brucei. Classification (NCBI taxonomy): domain Eukaryota; kingdom Metazoa; phylum Chordata; class Mammalia; order Hyracoidea; family Procaviidae; genus Heterohyrax; species Heterohyrax brucei. The sequence continues at coordinate 802,355 of CM053160.1, read as the reverse complement.
CCTTTTGACTTTGGAGGAAGGTCCTTGTGTGGCATCAGTCTTTGTTCAGGGAGCACTTTGGCACAGGAACCTCAGGTCTGAAGGATGTGCTCTCCTCTTGGTGCTGCTTTCTTGATGGTGTGAGATTCTCTAGAAAACCCAGCCTAAGAAAATTTGGTACCAAGGTAGTGAGTGGGGTGCTGCTCTACTTAAAATGTGGGAACTGTCTTGAAACTGTGAAAGGACAGAAGATTCAGAAGGAGCTGAGGAGGACTGGTAATGCCGAAGGAGGCACAGATGGTGACTGACAGTAGCAGAGGACCAGCAGCAGTGCCAGCAGCAGAACCAGGGTGGCACTGGAGCTGACCCACGGAGCAAGAGAGCTAAGGGCCTGTGCACAGAGCTTTCCTGGCAGAGCGGGGTGCCTCTGGGCACTTGAATGGGTGGAGCTAGGCTTGCTGACCCACAGAGTGAGAGAGCTGAGAGCTGAGTGCCTGTGAGGCTATGTGGCAGAGTGGGGTACCTCTGGCACTTGAATCAGTGGAGCTACAGAGCTTTGGAACACTTCTCCCTGCAGGGCAGATGTGGGCCTGAGGTGCCCAGGCCAGTAGGCCACAGGAAGCAGCAGCTAAAGAGACGAGAGCATGAGAAGCTCAGCTGCCTCAGTCCCACAAGGTATGGCCTTGACCTCAGGGGTTTGAAAGGCTGGAGCCGGGGCTTCCTGTGTTTGTCAGGGTGGAATTGCCACTCAGTTGGGCTTATTGGTGCACCTAAAGCCAAGGGGACAGAGTTGTGGCTCAGGGCTGGGGGTCTCCACTCAGAATCCAGAGAGTGTGGCCAATACCTAGAGTCTGGAGGGCAAAGTTATTGTGTAAAATGCCTCAAAGAACTGAGAATTATTTTCAGAGTTTTGAGGGCTAATATAATGTGTTCTGCTGCTTGCCTTTTGCCTGTTCCCATCTGTGATTGAAATTTCTAACTTGTGCCTGCCATTATATTTTAGAAGCAGATAACTTGTATTCTAGATTTCACAGTTAAAGAGGAATTTCTGGATTTTGGTCTTGGACTTAAGGCTTTTGCTGTGATAGGGCAAATATGTTCACATCTTGTAAAGACATGATTTTTTTTTTAGAGAACAAAAGGTGGGATGTCATGAAGTGTGTTCGTTAAAAAATCTGTAACCATTTGGCTGTGCCATTAATTCCTGGCATTGTGTGATGTTCCTCTGTGTTGGAATTCCTGCCTCTGATGTTACTAAGGGTGAATGGGCAGCAGTTGTCTTGGTAGAGGTGATTCAGTGCTTTGTTCCTTGAGGCAGTCTCTTGAGCTATAAAGAGAAAAGTGTGGGAGAGAGATTTGGAAACCTCACACCATCCAGAAAGCAGCACCAAGAGAAGAGTGTGTCCTTCAGACCCGACATTCCTGCTCCAAGATGCTCCCTGAACAAAGACTCATGCAACACAGACTTTCCTCCAGAGCCGACAAGGGGGAAAGCCTTCCCTTGGAGCAGACACCCTGAATTTGGACTTGTAGCCTACTGGACTGTATAAACATTTCTATTTTGAAAAGCCATGCACTTTGTGGTATTTCTGTTAGAGCAGCACTAGCTGACTAAAACATAGGCCATCCTAAGCCTCCTGGAGATGAGGGTTGTAGGAAGGTGGGACCACAGGAGTGATGTCACATGCCCAGGAGCCAAGGTGAGAGCCTGAGGGAGCTAGAAGGGACAAGGAGGGACTCTCCTCGAGAGACTTCAGAGGAAGCATGCCCTGCTGACTTCCTAACACTGGACTCTGGCTCCAGCGCTGGGAGAAGACATTCCTGTTGTTTTGGGGATTCCGTCTTGTGATTTCTCACAGTGGCCATGGGGAACGCACCCCAGGTCAGGTGAGCACCACAGGACAGCACCACAGCTGTCAGGGAGCAGGGACAGATGACTCAGTAAGTGAAGTGACCAATAGCTGACCTGCTCATTGGGCCATCCATCCCGGTCAGGCATTGTCAGTTTGAAAAGAGGCTTTGATTCTGCAGGAAGATGCTGGGGAGTTGGGAGGGAGACAGATGCCACCCTTACCTAGAAGGAGAATCTTAGATGAGGTGAGAAAAAAAAAAGTGAAATTTTCCACTGCAAATGATCTGGTAAGCAAAGTAAGGGCTGTGCTTACTTTTCCTTTGCCTTTAGAATAACCCGCCCCTGCAGGTGAGCGACAGTGTGTTTTCAGCTCTAACCCTGGATCTCGCCCAGCCTCTGCTACAGCCCCTGGCTTCTCCTGCTGCTCTCAGTCCCTCCCCAGACAGAAGAAGCTTCACCGCTGGGTCTGGTCTGGCCTGTGTTTGTGCCCTGACTCGCCACGAGTGGCCCTGGAGGTCTGCTGGAGGCCCAGTGGACATGCTACTGCAATTACTAAAGAGTTACTTCGGACCTGAGAGACTTGGGTCCATGGGCTCAGGGTCTTCCTCAGCTGGGTTGCAACTTGGTGGCCAGGGCAGTTGATATGCGGTTCCAGGAAGGAGCCCCCCGGGGCCTCCGCAGAGATCTGAAACAATAGGACATTGACTGAGGAAGCTGGTCTCCTCCCTGTAAAATGGCAGCATTCACCGTCGTACTCTCGCTTTTTTAAAATTCACTGTATCTTGGAGGTCACTATGAGTTGGGATCGATTCGATGGTACTGGGTTTGGTTTGGTTTTGGTGTGTCTTATAGACTTTACCATGTCAGGACAAATGTTTCTTCGTTCTCTTTTTTTTTTTTTTTCCTCTAAGAGCTGTGAGGAAACCCTGCTTGGCATGGTGGGTTAAGCGCTGCATCTGCTAACCAAAAGGTGGGCAGTTCAAATCCACCAGGTGCTCCTTGGAAACTCTGTGGAGCAGGTCTACTCTGACCTCCAGGGTCACAGTGAGTCGGAATCGACTCAGTGGCAGTGGGTTTGGTTGGGATGCTTAAGGCCTCTGGGTGAGAATCTGTTCTGAGCCTCTCTCCCAGCTTCTGGCAGCCCTGGGCATGGTTTACAGCGGCAGCATCACGTGATGCCTTTCCTCTGTCTCTCTGTCTTCATGTCTTCTCACTGATAAGGAGTAAGACCCAGGATTAAGACCCATGGCTCCAGTATGACTTTATGCTAATCCAACTGATGACATCTTTCCTCTTGCCAAACACATACCAGCGACAGGCCTTCCCTGCATTTTCTGGGGGACACAGTTCAGTTCACAGCACAGGCGTGGTAGTGGGCAGCTGTGCCCCTGGTCACTTCACTGCTGCACAAGTGGATCCGGAGTATGAATTTGCAGAAGTGGAATTTCGAGGGTGAGCGATGTCTGTGTCAGGGGGTTGCACAGTTCTTACTTAGCTGATCTTATTTGGGGGTGGGGGTCTGCACTGATCTTAACCACAGTAACATTGTTTAAGGATGGAGTTAGTGCAGGACTCTCACGGGTGCTAGTGACGAGGCTCCACCACACCTCTCCATGAGGCATCAGTCAGGCAAAGCCGTCTCTACTCCCCTCATGCGACAAGCCTTGTTTGCCACAAAGGCCTTTGGGTTCTGTCTGGGCCTGAAGAGCTGGGAGCCTGGGACCCAGAGAGAGACGGAATTGGGGCCGTGATGGAAGATCTAGGTGGCAGGGCTGCACTAAAGGCACGACGAGCAGCGAGGCAGTCCGCACCACACAGAGACCCCGCTTCAGTGGAGGGTGCTGTTTACCGGAGACCTCGGGCAATGAACCTTTCAGGGCCTTAACTTCCCTGTCTGTAAAAGGGGGTTATCACTTTTTTCTCACGGCTTTTGCGATAAGTAATGGTACATGCAGAATGAAGTGCCTAACGGAGTTCTTGGCATTTAAGAGAGTCTCCGTATTTCCCCTTTCCTGCTGTGATGCTGAACAGGTTTTGGGGGACCTTCCAGACTAAGATGAGATAGGGAGGATCAATTTCCGAAAAACCAGCCACTGGAAACCCAATGGGGGCACAGCTGTGACACCCAAGAGGTCAGCAAGTCAGGATCAACTCCGCAGGCAACGGTTTTCATGTTTGGTTGTTTTTAGGGGTGCAGTGGGTTCTCGTTGCGGTTTTGATTGTCATCGTCCTGCTGACCGAAGACAGAGAACGCTTCCCTGTTGTGCCGCCTTGGCGAACGGCCTGCCTGTGGGCGACGCCACGCGCCCATCTCAGGGTCTGCAGAAGCACCCCGCACCCCAGCAGCGGGTGGGGAAACGGGGTGCAGGGAAAACGCGCTTCCCCGCTTGCTCCGCCGCCCTTCACCCGGTCCCGCCGGGCCCCCGGCCCACCCTCAGCGCCGAGCGGCGACAGCGTCACCCAAACCCCGCTCCTCAGGCGAGGCTGCGGAGTCGCCACTTGCCCGCCGTCAGTCCGACTACAGTCAGGTCAGTCACCGCCGTCGAGTCAGTTGCACTCACAGCGACCCTATGGGACAAGAGTCGAACGGCCCCGCAGAGTTCCCGAGGGGCGCCTGGGGGCTTCGGAGCGCAGAGCTCCGGCCCGCAGTCACGGCGCTGCTCCGCCGCCGCCGCCCAGTGAGGTTTCCCGCGCCCCTCGCCGCGCGGCCGCTGCTCCCTGCTGATTGGCTGGACTCGCGCATGCGCGGAGGCGGCCTCCAGTCACGTGACCTGAGATGCGCTCTGCTGATTGGCCAACCCTAGCTTGTGGGCACCGCCCAGCGCCTGTGTGAGGAACGGGGTGGGAAGGACGGACTCACCTCGGGGCGCCTGGCGGTGTTCCTGGGGCGCTGGTCTCCTCAGGTCTTCCGGGGCGCAGCCCGGACGCCCTGCACCTCAGGCCGCAGGGCGGGCATCCGTGCAGCCGGCGCTGAGAGGGGACAGCCTTGGCGCGGGGCTTCTTCCAGGGCTTCCTTGGAGCTCCCCGGCCTGGTGCCTCCCGCCAGCGGGGACACCCCGACTGGAAAGCGCGCTCTTCAGACCTGTGGCCTGATGTGGCTGCCGGCACCGTCTCTCTGCGTCGTGGACGGCCCGCGCCTGCGGAGCTCTGGAGCGTCCGGGTGACCATGCTCGTCCAGCCGCAGCTGCCTCTCGGCTACCGGGGAGCGGAACCCCCTCTCTGGCCGCCAGAGCCAGCCCCCCCCCAGCTGCGGCCACCACCTGGAGGACGCTGACCGAGAGGAAGCGTTGTTTGTGGGCAGAGGCCGGACCCGTTTCCTCGCTCCCTGAGGGAGGAAGGGCGCACAGAAGGAAGGCTGGGCGCCCACCCCAGGGGGCAGAAAGCCCGAGGCCACGCTGTCGGGACAAGGAAGGACTGCGGGAGGGGACCGAGTGGCTTCTTCCTTCCGGGGGAGCAGTGATGTCCTGGCCATAAGTCTGACCAAGGTCCCTTCAGCCAGGGTGCACACAGGCTTGGAGCCCAGAAAATGCAGGACGTTGGCACCCTCTAGCTTCCAGGCTTTCTCCCCTGGGAAACAATGAATTTCACCTCAGCACTCGCGTGCACAACAGGTATAACTGTATTGTTTTTCTAGTAACATTCTATTTTGAGCCCCATCTCTCCCAGAAGAAGTAAACTTAGTCTTGGGTCTGGTCCAGGCTTGTCCCTTTGCCTGGGGTGGAATCCACTTTTGGGGACCTCCTGTGGACCCACTGTGTGGTGGGTTCTTGGACGTCAGTCCCCAGGGCTGCATCGCTGACCCAGCCTCACTTTGTCCTGTGGCCCATCTCAGTCTTGGCCCTCCTGCTGCTACATGGATTGAATTGTGTCCCTCCCCCAAAATAGATTCCCCACATCAGTGAATGGGACCTTGTTTGGAAACAGATGTAATTAGCTCAGTTAACACAAGGTCACACCACAGTGGGGCAGGCCCTAATCCAGTTTGAGTGGTTTCCTTCTAAAAGAGTCAGAGACACAGACATCATGTGACATTACTGTCATACGCTAGGGACTGCCTGGGGCTGGGAGAGAGGCAAGTCAGGACCCTCCCTTGGAGCCTCCAGAAGGAATCAACCTTGCTGACCCTTTGATTTCAGACTTCTGGCTCCAGGACTGGCAGAGACTAACCCTCTGTTGTTTTCAGCCTCCAGTCTGTGGCACTTTGTTGTGGCAGCCCTGTGACATTCAGGACACACTACTCTCTCCAAGGAGGAGACCCATGCGGTCAGTATGCGTAGCACCCCTGCTTCCCTCCCTGTGGCCAGAAGGGAGGCACCTATGGTACGACAGCAAAGGGTGTCCTTCCTGGCCTTTGGTCCCACTACAGAGCAGTTGTGTGGCAAAGGAGAAGGGAGGGCGGGTGTCGGGCACAGTGCACTGTCTGCTCCTGGCATGCAGCCCGCTGGGGGACCTTGCAAATGAGGCCGTTTGGAGAAGAAATCCTTGGCCATAAAAAGCCTGTCATTAATCCTTAAGAGTGTGACCTGTGATATCACAAAGTCATTTCCAATGTTCTAGAGGGTTCTAGAGGTGGTAACTGAGAGGACACTAGCTGGAGTCAGAATCACCCCCAGGAGTGTGCAAAGCTCCTTGAACTAGGGGCCTTGTCTCCCACAGCGGGTTGGGGACCTCGTCTCCCGCAGTGGGTTTGGAACAGCCAGTCTTCTGCTGACACAAAGATCACCTTGGCTTTGTCTGGTGGAGGAGCTGCTTTGTTTCCAGGGTCTAAGTATATGAAAAGACATTTACTGTACGTGCTAGACACTGTGATGGGTTCTGTTATGAGCCACTTAAAGCCATTTCCATGAAGGACTGTGTCTGCAGTGGACTACGGAGATGGCCTCAACTGACGCACAACCTTCCCGTTGATCAGTTGAGACCACCTCAGTCCAACCTGGAGATGACTTCAAAGGGTCTCTCAGGCTCCGCATTCCTCGTGGGGCCAGCGTTGCAACTTAGCTGCTCCCTTTGCCCAGTCCTGCATCTCACAGCCCTCCAAGCTTGTCCAGTAAAGTAAGGGAATCTGCCGAGGGCACTTACAGCAATATTAGCTCTCGTCACTGCCGCACTCTCCAGATGTCCACAGAGGCCTAGAAAGTTACTCGCAGTAGGTTAAATACCAAGTAAATGGCTAGGCGAAGACTTGAACTCAGGGACCTTAGACCACCGCCCATGCTGCATTACGAAGGTTCTCAGTCTCTCCCAGTTACCTCCCACTTCATTAATAGAACAAAGCAGACAAGAACTGGGAGATTAATCTGGGAGGGTTAATTTTCTGGGGTGCCGAGACAATGTACCCCAAGCTGGGGGATTCAAAGAGCAAGAATTTGCTCTCTCACAGTTCCAGAAGTCCAACATCACGGAGCTGGCAAGACTGGATTCTCCTGGAGGCTGTAGGGGATGGTCTGTCCCGTCCTCTGTCTTTCTCTCTGGTGGTAGCCAGCAGGCCTTGGCATCCCATGGCCCATAGACACATCACTGTTTGTTTCTGTCTTTGCTGTCACATGGCACATTGTGTGTCTCGGTTATCTTTTTGTCCACGTTTTCCTCTTACTAGGACACCAGTCATTGGATTAGGGCCCACCCTAATCCAGCATGACCTTATCTTAACTGGATCATGTCTGAAAAGACTATTTCCGAACAAGGTTGCATTCACAGGGACTGGGCGTGAGGACTTCCGCACAGCTTTGTGGAGGGCACCATTTAGCCCTTCACGCTGAGATGCATCAGCTGGGAAGGGTGGCTGAGCTCGTGGTAGTTGAACAAGTAGTCCTGCTCCAGCCACTCTCTACAGCAGGACCTTCTGGTGGTTCTCCAGGTAGTCTCCGGCTCTCCTGAGAACCCGGCCAGCCATCCCCTGCCCCAGCATGGGTCTGTGATACGTCCAGTGTCCAGACCTTTTGACCCTGGGGCTGAACCCATGCTTGGCTCTGGAGGGGCAGAGCCACCCTGTGGGAACTCCTGCATCACACTTACAGTTTTGGCTCCACAGTTCAGTGGTCCTGAAATCACCCCCTTCTTAACAACTAGTAGCTTAACAGTAACCTCAACCCCTGACGGATAGCAGCTGTGTCCCCATTACAGTGATGGAGCAGAGGTGACATTTCATGTGCCAGCACAACAGTCCTGCAAGTGTGTGACGGGCTCTGGACAGGGGACCTGAGGCCCCTTGACTTGTCCCATGTCATCTGGTCCCAGCATTGGAGCAGGGGGGATAGGAGGAGGTGTGAAGGCCTGCTTCATGCTTCCCCATGACTGAGCTGAGGCTGATTGCTCCATCTGTCAGCTGGGTGAGGAATGGCACTCAGACCTGCTGCGGAGGCTCTGTAACAGCCCTTCAAGACGGAGAACTTGGAAGAGCTGCGGGGCGTGTGGGGACAGTAATGCTTATTATAAATATGTTTCCAGCTTGTAACACCGCTGACCTTTAGCTCAATGGACAAATGGTTTCCCTGGGCTCTGGCAGAGGACTTGTTTAAGGAGGAACCATGTGCCCTCCCTTAGTGCTCTAAGGCAGTATCCACAGGCCCCTAAGAGGCGCATGGGCTTGGGAGGCAGCCCCTGTAGGCCCTGGGTTCAGGAGGGAAGGTTGAAGGCCAGGAGGTGGAAGTACCCTGGTTCTACCAAGCCGCTCCATGGAGGGGTGGGAGTTGACTGAGCATTCCTGCCCCGGGGGCCAAAAGAAAATTCTAGGCAAATATGTAGACATCGGCATTTGTCAGTGGTAACTAAGGGTGGGGGGGGGGAGTCCTGGTGGTGCAGTGGTTAAGCACTTGTCTGCTGACTGGAAGGTTGGTGGCTGGAACCTGCTCCACAAGAGAAAAGACCTGACAATCTGCTCCTGTACAGATTACGCTCTAGGAAACCTGTGGGGCCAGTCGGCTCTGTCTCGTTGGGTCGCTGTGAGTCAAAATCTACTAGACAGCATATAGCAACACCAGGGATGAGAGGGAGGGGAGAAGAAAAGTCATTGCTTTGAGGACATTCAGTTCCTGTTGAGGGTATTGGAAAAATGTGGAAACGGTAGTGGCAGTGGCTGTACAACATGTAGGGTGTGATTAATGTTTCTTAATTGGGCACATTAAAACAGTGAAATGATAAATATTTGGGTATGTATCTTTACCACAACAAAAAGATTAAATTGTCTGGTATTTCAAGAGTATGAGAAAGACCCTTTTCCACGTCTCCCCTCCTTTCACCCTCTTGATCACACTTTCTTTCTCGTCCACTTTGTGCTGTTCTGCAGGCTGCTGGATCGGCAGTCTGTGATACTGACTTTCGGTGGTGTAGGGGTTTGGAGGCCTTTGCCTGGGAGGTCCTCGCCACCATCTGGAGTGAGAAATGATTGTGTGGCTCCTGAAAGATGCCCTTGAGCTTAGAGGCATGTGTGTGCACCTTATTGGGGTCCAAGCAGTGCCTCCTCACCATGCCAGCCAGGGAGGCGAGGATGGCAGGTGGGCTAGACTTTGTGTGTGGCCGACATAGCATCAGGGCATGGACCAGTGGGGTGATCTCTGGTGTTCTCTTCACTAACACCCCTCCGCTTCCGGGAACATCATGACCTGTTCTCAGATGTTCCTCCTGCCCCTAGCCCAGGCCGTTCTAGTGAGAACTGCGGTGTTTTTACAGATTCTGCCCTCCTTGGCTACCACTAATTAGCCAAGGACAGCACCTGGTCCAGTCAGAGATCTTCCCTGGGGGTTTTGAACCTGGAGCCAGAGAGAGTGAGACTCAGAAACTCGGGGCAGTCGTGCCGTCTGAGTGAAAGAAACCTGTGGGCAGCAAGAAGAAGGATGCTGAAGGGTAAGTGAATAAAGGCTTGATTTTCCCAACTCTTGTCCTAGCTGACCAGCTCCACGTCTGGTCTGGCAGCTTGGCAGCTGTAACGTGCCAGACACTTCCCCAGGCTAGAGCAGGGACAAGACAGATGAGGTCCCTTGGCCTCACGGAGCTGACTGCTGGTGAGAGATGATCAATAAGCAAAGAAATCGATGCACGAGATGATTTCAGAAAGGGATAAGTGTGGAGAGGGCAGTAGTGGGGTGGAATGATCCAGAGTGCCTGAACTGGGTGGTTTGGGATGGGTGGCGAGGAATGGGTGGCAAGGAGGGATGAGGTAGTGGAAGTCATGGGGACTCCTGACCTTGCCCTGGTCCCTGCTGACCTAGCTTCAGGTGGCTGCAGATGAGCAAGAGCAGGCCTTTGTGGGCAGCGGAGGTCTGAACTGAACAGGGAAGGGAACAGATAACCATAGTACGCAGGTAGTGTATAGAATGAGATTTGCTGTTCACCACACAACTAGGTGTCAGAAGTGGGTGGTTTCAGTTATCTTGGGTTTGCTTAGTCCGATTGGTGATGAGGTTGGGATTCCCTAGAGTTGACCCTGACTTCCTGTTTGGTGTTAGAAGCTGGGTTTGCTGCAGTGCCTCACCGACACATGGAATATTTGGAAAAGACAGGATGTGAAGGTGGAGAATGAGAAACTTGATTCTTGAATGGTAACTTTGGTTGTTGTTTTCTGTGATGGTTGAAGGAAAAGTAAGAGCTGTCACGCTGACGCTGAGGATGGCCGGACTAATTCCCAAGATGATGAGGAGTAGGAAGCCATGCCTGGAGCTGTAGGGAGCAGGAGCACAGCAGGCCAAAAGGATGGTTAGGAGGGGCCAGTGTTCTGGTTCAAACCAGCCAGGGGCCTGAATGTGTAAAATGGATGCAAAAAAGAATATGAAAACCAGAATGTTTAAACAGGTGTAGGAGAAGTGAGTGTGTTTATCAGAGTGTATTATCAAGATGGGTATTGTGCGTGACTGGGGATTGTTCTACCTGCCTGCTGTTGTATGTAAAGCAGGGCTTCCAACTGGTTGTTCAGGATCAAATCCCTGCTGAGAATTTATGTGTCTAATAAGGTCCCAGGAGATGCTAATGCTGCTGGTTAGGGACCAGTTCTGAAACCTGTTAGCAGAGTAGTGTCTTTCAAAATGTAGCAAAAATGAGAATCATCTGGGGATCTTATTAAAATGTAGATTCTGATTCAGTGTATCTGGGTGGGAAGGCAAATTATTAGCAGGAGTTTGAACTAGTATGAACTGGTTGGAAGCTGTGGTGTAAAACAAAGCATGTAAGTCCACCCTTAGGCCAACTTCAATTGGATATGCTAAATGGGAACTAGCAAGAGATTGCTCAAACCCATAGGTCATGAATTTCAATCATTTTAGGGAATAGACCATCAGTTCACTCCTATGCAAGTTTAAGGGGAAACCGAAGAAAATTAAGACAAGTCCATGAGAGCTAAAACATGGCCTTGAGTATATCCTTCCTCGATCTGGAGACCATCTAAACAATAGGTTAGACACACTGAACACTAATGACCTAAGACCAGATGTGTTGTGGCATGACATCAAGCACATCATACATGAGGAGAGAAAAAGGTCATTAAAAAGGGAAGAAAGAGAGAAAAGACCAAAATGAATGTCAAATGAGACTCTGAAACTTGCTCTTGAACACAGAGTAGGCTGAACAAAAGATTTCAAAGGAGAGCTCTGGAAGATAAAAGAAAACATTGTAGTGGAACGTGCAATGACCTGAGGTTAGAAAACCAAAAAGGCAGAACATGCTCAGTACTTCACAAGCTGAAAGAACTGAAGAAAACAGTTCCGTCCTCAAGTGGCAATATCGAAGGATTCTCTGAGCAAAATATTAAATGATGCAGGAAGCATCAAAAGAAAATGGAAGGAATACAGAATCACTGCACCACAAAGAACTGGTTGACATTCAGTGCTTTCAGGAGGTAGCGTATAATCAAGAACCTGTGGTACTGAAGGAAGAAATCTAAGCTACTCTGAAGGCATTGGCAAATAGTATGACTCCAGGAATTCACAGAATAGCAACTGAGATGCTTCCACAAATGGAAGGCATGCTGGAAGCACTCACTTGTCTATGCCAAGATATTTGGAAGACAGTTCCCTGGCCAACTGACTGGAAGAGATCCATATTTATGCCTATTCCAAAGAAAGGCACTCCAACAGGATATGGAAAGTGTTGAACAGTATCAGGTTATCATACACAAGTAAAACTTTGCTGCTGACAATTCAAAAATGATTGCTGCAGTATAGCCACAGTGGATTCAGAATAAACCATGGAAGGAGAGGTATCACTATTAATGTCAGGTGGATCTTGGCAGAAAGCACAGAATACCAGAAAAATGTTTACCTGTCTCTTATTGACTATGCAAGGGAATTGGACTTCATGGATCCTAACAAATTATGGATAACAGTGTGAAGAACGAGAATTGCAGAACACTGAATTGGTCTCGTGCAGAACCTAGACCGAGAGGCAGTAGTTCCAGCAGAACGTGGTGCTACTCTGTGGTTTAAAGTCAAGAAAGGTGTGCCTCAGTGGTGTAGCCTTTCACCATAGTTATTCAAGCTATGTGCTGGGCAAATAATCCAAGAACCTGGACTATGTGAAGGAGAATGTGGATCAAGATTGGAGGAAGACTCATTAACACCTTGCAGTATGCAGATGATACAACCTTGCTTGATGAAAGCATAGAGGACTTAAAGTACTTACCAATGAAGATTCAAGACCACAGCCTTCAGTGTGGATTGCACCTCATCATAAAAAAAACAATGATCTTTATCACTGGACCAATAAGCAATGTCATAAACAGAGAGAAGATCCAAGTTATCAAGTATTTTATTGTTTGGGGGGGCTACAATCATTGCACATGGAAGCAGCAATCAGAAAATCAAACGATGTGTTGCATTGGGTGAATTTCCTGCAAAAGACCTCTTTAAAATGTTGAAAAGCAAAGATGCTGCTTTGAGGACTAAAGTGCTCCTGCCCCAAGACATGGTTCTTTTCAGTTGCCTCACATGCATGTGAAAGCCGGACGGTGAGTAAGGAAGACCAAAGAATTGGTGAGTTATATTGGTGAAGAATACAGAATGTCGTGGACTGCCTGAAAAAAGAACAAGTGTGTCTTGGAAGAAGCAAAGCCAGATGCTCCTGGGAAGCAAGAAGGGTGAGACGAGCTCATGTGCTTTGGACATGTTATCAGGAGGGACCAGAACCTGGAGAAGGACATCGTACTTGATGTTCATGAGTTGAATTGTGTCCCCCAAGAATGTGTGTATCAATTTGACTAGGCCATGATTTCCAGTATCCTGTGATTGTCCACCATTTCGTCATCTGATGTGAGTTTTCTCTGTGTTGTAAATCCTATCTCTGTGATGTTAATGAGATGGATTAGTGGCAGTTACGTTAATGAGGCAAGACTCAGCCTACAAGATTAGATTGTGTCTTAAACCATTCTCTTCTGAGATATAAAAGAGGAGTTAGCGGAGATGTGGGGGCCTCATACCATCAAGAAACAGCACCGAGAGCAGAGCAGGTCCTTTGGACCTGAGGTTCCTGGGCTGGGAAGCTCTTAGACCAGAGGAAGATTGATGACAGAGACCTTTCTCCAGAGCCAGCAGAGAGAAATCCTTCCCCTGGACTTGTGGCCCTGAATTTGGACTTCTAGCCTTCTACACTGTGAGAGAATAAACTCCTGCTGGATAAAGCCATCCATTTGTGGAATTCCTGTTATAGCAGCGTTAGAGAACTATGACACCTGGTGAAGGAGAGCGTTAGCAAAAAGGAAGAAGACCCTTCATGGGATGGATTGACACAGTGGATGCCCCAGTGGGCTCAAACACAGCAACGATTGTCAGATTGGATCAGTCAGTGTGTCATTCTGTCCTACGACGCAGCGTTGAAACGAGTCTGAATGGACTCCATGGTACCTAACAGTCTACCCGCCCTGTGGAGAGTCCAGATTATGGCTTGTTCCATAAGCCTGTGAGTGGCAGAGCCTCCATCCCTGAGCTTTTGGACCAAGAGATCTGCATTTGAAGACTCACTTACCAGCTGATGCTGGACTTTGGGAAGCTGACTGAAGAAGTAAAAATAAATCACGTCAGTGGACTCTTAGCTTATTGAAGGGAGACCTGTGGGGCGCAGCCCTGCGGAAACATGAGGTGTGCCTTACAAGGACGTGTCAGTGCTCGTCAGAATGGCCCCACAGGACTGAAAGTTACAGGAGTTGGTGGGTCAGTGCTGTGATGTGCTCGCATGAGGGGGCCACCTGAGTCCGCGAGATGAATGGAAACGAGCAGTTGCAGCGACACAGCGACGGGCTGAATCTGGGCACGTTTCTCTTGCCCTTGGAGGCCCGAAAGGCCGGCAAGGACTGTGCTCTGTGCCAACAGGAGAGGCGGCCGAGGCTGCGCTAGCCCTGGGGTGGCCTTGTTAACCACCGACGAGTGCAGATGCTTCAGATTCTAGGAGAGCGCTCAGCCCGAAGGGCCTGCGTATCTCCTCAGCCTGAGAACGCGCTTTTAGCCCTAGAAGTAACGGGCGGTGGAGATTTCGGCCGTCTAAAATGGAGGGCAGGGGATAAAGGCATGAAGGCTGGCTTACATGCCTTTGCAAGTGTTCCTGCTCAGAATGAGGGGGCCCAAGGGAGGACCCCCGCTGGATGGCTCGCTTGGGTTCTGATGAGGCTGGGGAAGAGGGTAGAGAAGGACGCTGATGGGACTGTCTCATGTGACTGTGGGATCCTTAAGAAGCTGTAACGGTGAGTATAACACAGGAGTACACTACAACTGTAATTAAAATGAATCGACTCTTAAAATGAACCATGGTGGTGCCGTGGTGAAGCGCTCTGCGGCTGGCTGATGAGTTGGAGGTTTGAGCCCACCCGACATTCCAGAGGAGGGAAATGTGGCAATCCCCTGCTGTCGAGATTTACAACCTAGGACACTGTATGGGCAGTTCTGCTCTGTCCTGTGGGGTCACTGTGAGTCAGAGTGGACTCACCAGCCATGCATTTTGGGTTTGATGATTCTTAGGATGCTGTAACTGTGAGTATAGTACAACTGTGTGATTCGTAAGGAGCTGTAACTAAATGTGGATAGCTCGAGAGGTTCTGAGCAAGAGATAACGGTGTCTTAGCTCAACCGTACGAGACCCATCTGCTGGGGGAAGCTGGCAGGCCGGTGGGGGCCTGCAGTGAATCAGAGCAGCCTTGGCTTGAAAAGAGCTTTCACCCTTTGAGAAGAAGGTATAATGGTTGTTAGTGAGTGATTTGGACAGAGGTGGTGGCACTGAGGCTGACTTTGGGGGGGAAGAACTAATCCTCCAGATGTCAGGAATGTAGAAACACCGTGAACAAATGACCAGGGTAGGGGATTGCAGGTTGTGAAATTGCTCTGCCAGTTGATCTTGGCCTCGTTCCTGAGGGCCAGGTCCTCTGACCAGCCTGAACTGACGCTGCAGAGCAGTCTGAAGACAGAATGTCGAGCTTTTTGCTCTCTGGAGTGCAGAAAAGGAAGCTAGAAGGAAGGTGAAATCCTATTGAGGAGCCAAATACAGTCTGTTACAGCAAGCAAGCTTTGCAACCGGGGATTTGCAGAAGTTATTTGTTCTGTAATTGCAGAGAGGCAAAATATTTATTGGAAGGGGCCAGTAGGTCTCAGTATAATTTATTTACAAAAAATAAGCAATTGTTGCATCTACTGAGTGTGCCTGCTCCTCGGAGGGAAAGTCTGTCCCATGGTAGGGTCACAGGTGGCCCTGGCCCAGTGACGGGCCTCTCCTGAAGGACCTGCGTGCGCAGCAACAGTGGGGAGGCAGGGCTGACTGAGGCCGGCTCTGAGGGGCAAGTGGGGGAGTCAGATCTCCACAGCAGGAGGGAGGGGGCCAGCCACAGAGCAGGTGTGTGCCGTGGGCCTTAGATCTTTGCTGTTCGTGATGGGGGTCCCTGGACCAGCACTAGCCATGTCACCCAGGGGCTTGCTAGGAACTCAGGGTCTTGGGGTCAGCCAGAGCTAGTACCTAAGAATCTGTGACTAAATGTGAGTGCTGAGTTTCTTTGGCTAGCCAGATTTGGAGATCGCTGGTTCTGGTGCCCCAGTCGTCCACCACAGACCATCGAAGTAAAGATCCCACCTGCACTCAGAATCAGCTACCGCTGGCCCCTCCCCGACCGGTCCTGGCATCTGTACTCTTCAGGGCAAAGACAGCTGAGTGCTGGATGTTAAACCCTGATTCACAGCGGGCCAGGAGTTCAGGGTCGTGGCCACACTCCAGTGCTTTCTCAGGGGCATGGGCAACGTGATAGTAGGGGTCCCTCAAGCCTGGCCTTTTACCCCCAGGGCCTGTTGCTGCTCTGCAGGCAGCCACAAGGCCACGGCTCCTGTGATGGACCTGCGTCCTCTCAACATTTCGAACGCTGCCCTTCTGGGGTGTGCTGATGTCACCCGTCTGGCTTCTGACTTTGCCCTTGTGATGCACTGACATTACCCTGCTGGCGTCCCCGTGTTACCCTCTGGTGTCCCGACCTGACCCTGCTCGTATGCCAGTGTTGCTCTTTGGTGCACTGATGTTACCCTTCTGCCGTTCTGGTGTGGTGTCCCTCCAAGGAGCATTCCCCAGCAGGGCTTCTAGGAATTTCAGGAAATAACTCGTTTCCATCCCGGGAAGCTGTGAGACTAGCTGGGATGGCCCAAAGCCAGGAGATTGACGACCAAACTCCAATTTAGTTTTCACCTGTGGCACGACCCCCACTAGGATACGCCGCTCTGTGTGCAGAGGAAATGAGGGTTGCAGGACTGTGGGCTTCCCAAAGATGGGGCTGCTGACTGCTTTGCTCTTGCTGCCTGTCTGATGGTGGTGGGTGAGGGTGAGGGCCCTCCTCTGGTTTGGAGGCTTGGGCGCCTCTCCCTGCAGGTCGAGGACCACCTCCACTGATGAGGATTTGCAGATGGCTTGGTGTGCACCACGCTCAGTGGACTGAAGTCTGTGCCAACGGTAAGCCCTGCTCTAGAATTGATTTCTAATTAAACTCTGTTTCTTTCATCCCAGTCAATACTGGGGAACAAATTCTAATCAGTAGCGTGACCAGGACCCCCTTGCTCAGTGGGGCTCCTGGCTTTGTACAGTCGATTGGACTCTTGGTCTGATGTTCAGAATTTAAAGAACACTGTGATTTAATCCATCTCTGGTCCTATTGAAAATGCCATTAATTAGCATTCTGACAATTATAGCAGTTCTTAGTTACACATTTATTCCTCAGCTTTCTGTGCTCTGGGTAAATTCTTTCTTCCCCTCCGTCAGGCCACAGAGTGCACCCACAGTAGACAGCAGAAATGTTAGAGACGTCATTTGCTTTATAGACCTAATGAGCTGATTACTGAGTAGCTGTCAGCTGCTGGATGCGCATTACCATGGTTCCCTCCCGCCTGCGTGCGTCTCCATCTGAGAAACAGGTGGATGCCCAAAGTGTGGGGCCATGCTGCCCTGTTGTCCCGGGCACCCCTGTTGCCCTGGGCACCCCCGTTGTCCCTAGCACTTGGTTCCTGATGAGTTGCGTTTTCAGTCAGGGCGTCTTCTTTGTTGATAAGGCCCAAGTTCATCAGGATGTTCTGGTTCAACCCCTGGCCCAGCAGGGACATACTACCCAAAAAGCAAGGGAAGCACAGGCTTACTTTTGCTTACTTACCAGTCTGTAATGAACCATTTCACGTTTTTTCACCACTTCAAAGATTCTGCTTGTAGGTATGGCTGGTGTGTGTCCTTCCGACTGCCAGAAGCTTTGTACAGGATCAAAGCCTCTTTTCAAATTTGTGTTCCCTGGCTGGAATGGATTACTCAGTAATTTGCCATGTCTGCTAACCAAAAGGTCAGCAGTTGAAATCCACCAGGTGCTTCTTGGAAACTGTGGGGCAGTTCTATTTTGACCTATAGGGTCGCTATGAGTCAGAATCCACTTGATGGCAGTGGGTTTGGTTTTGGTTTAAGGTACAAATGTGCTGACCTGTACTTATCCTAGTCTACAGTGATTCCCATGTTTTTCACCACGTCTTTGGTGAAAACCCAGGTGAGACTCTTCACTCAAAATTAGTAAGTGAGAAAGCATGAGGAAGTCTCTGTGTACCTTGTTATTGAGTAATGACTGCCAGTAGGCCCTGGCCCTCCCTGCCATCACGTCCCCTCTCCTCACAGTACCAGGTAGACCCTTCTAATGCCAAGGCAGTGGTGTCTGGGCAGAGCTGGTTCTTGGCGAAGTGTGACGGATGCTATGCTCCTTTTGCTGTCCTGCACCACCATCAGTAAAGCCATGCCAGTCTGCACACACATGTGTACACAAAGAGGGCAGGCATGGAGGCCTGTGTGCACACGGGTACACACACAGAATGGGCTCTGCTCAGGCAAGTGTTACAAAGCTCCTTAGCTTCTCCAGGCAGTGCCTGGAGGCACCCTGCTCCACCAGGAAACCTGCCCAAAGGCATTCAGCTCTCTCACTCCAAAGATCCGTGAGCCTAGCTCTGCCAACAAGTACTCAGAGGTGCCCCACCATGCCAGTTGGTTTTCTGCCTAAAGGTGCTCAATTCTCTTGATCTGAGTGTGCCCGTCTAGTGTCGCTTGCCTGGCTCTGTAGGTTGCCCAGCCCGTTGTACCCTCTTGCATTGGCCCCTTGGTTCTGCTGCTACTGTTTCTCTGCCACTGCTTCTCGCCATCTGGCACCTTCTCTGATGTTAACAGCTTTCTCTATCTTCTGGTCTAGGAGGTTCTCAGTTCTCAGGACCACCAGTTCAAAGAATATGCTCCATTCCTAGCTCTTTTTGGTGGTAGCAGAGTCCCTCACTCCTTCTGGAATTGGCTCTCTTTGAGCCTAGCAGGATGGCAAAACCAACCAGTAGCCTTCATTAGGGTTCCATACACCTTATTTGCATGGTTTCAGCCTCACAGGAGTTCCGTGCACCTTATTTGCATTATTGACAGGCTGTCCAGTTCCCTTGGTGGGCCACAAGCGCCTTATTTGCATAGTTCCATTCAGTCGTTGTGTGGGAATCACAGAGACCATGGCCAGAAGGGCCATATTCATATTCCGTAATTCACCACACATCAGCCATTATGGAGAAATAAGGAGTTCTGTTTTACGTATCTCAGGTCTGAGATGTCTGAGATATTAGGCAGAAATGTTAGCAGGGAGATGCTGGAGTTGTCAGCCTGAAGTTCATGGGAGAGGTCCAGCTAGGAAGGGTGCCTTTATGAGTCAGTGGCTGATAGGTAGTGTTTAAAGCCACGGAGGGCAGTCACCAGAGGACAGAGGGAAGAGACCCAAGGCCACTGCCTAGCTTGCAAGGCACACAAGTTCAGAGGCTGACCCTTTCTATAAGTAAGTAAAAAAGAGAATGATGTCTTTACACTTTGTGATGAAGCAGGTTGAATTTTGGGTAGAATTCTATATCCTAGAGCCCTTTCCCAATATAGAGAGGTGAAGGGGGCTTCGACCAGAGTTTAGCTGTGGAGGAGAGGAAGGTGGAGTGGGATGATGGTAGGGGGAGCTGACAGGATTGGCTGGGGAGGGGATTTTAGGGTGGTGGAAACTGGAAAATCACTCATCTGCCAGTTTGTTGTACTGTGGGGGCTTGTGTGTTGCTGTGATACTGGAAGCTATGTGACCGGTACATCAAACACTAGCGAGTTTACCTGTGGTGAGCAGGTTTCAGCGAGCTTCTAGCCTAAGACAGACTAGGAAGAATGACCTGATGGTCTACGTCTGAAAAAAATTGTCCAGTGAAAACCTTATGAATAGCAGCAGAATTTGTCTGATACAGTGTCAAAAAATGAACCCTTTGAGTTGGAGGGCATTCAGAATTTGGCTGGGGAAGAGTTACCTCCTCAAAGTAGAGTCAACCTTAATAACATAGATGGAGTCAAGCTTTTGGGACATTCATTGGCTGATGTGGCATGACACAAAATGACAAGAAACAGCTTCAAACACCCATTAATAATAATTGGAATATAGAATGTACAAAATAAGAATCTAGAAAAATTGTAAGTCATCAAAAATGAAATTGAAAGCATAAAGATTGATATTTTAGGCATTAATGAGCTGAAATGGACCAGAATCAGCCACTTTGGATCAGACAATCATATGGTCTTTATGCCAGGAGTTATAAATTGGAGAGTAGTGTTGCTTTTGTCATCAAAAAGCACATTTCGAGACATCCTGAAGTACAACGCTGTCAGTGATAAAAAATTATCTATGCTTATGCAAAGATAAGTTAATTTACTGACTATAACTGAAATTTATGCACTGACCACTAATGCCAAAGATGAATTAACTGAAGATTTTAACCACCTTCTGCAGTCTGAAACTGATCAGTTATGCAATTGCGATGTCCTGATAATTACTGATGATTGGAATGTGAAAGTTGAAAATGAAGAAAGACTAACCCAAACCAAAGCACCAAACCTAGTGCCACCGAGTCGATTCTGACCCACAGCGACCCTGTAGGACAGTAGACCGCCCCATGGAGTTTCCAAAGAGTACCTGGCCAATTTGAACTGCCAGCCTTTTGGTTAGCAGATGTAGCATTAACCACTACACCACCACAGTTTCCAAAGAAGGGTTAGTAGTTGGAAAATACAACCTTGGTGATAGAAATGATGCTGGAGATCGCATGGCACAATTTTACAAGACCAACAACTTCTAACTTGCAGATTTTTTTCAACATAAACACTGACTGTTCATGTGTACCTCACTGAATGGAATGCACAGGAATATGTAATGAAATGCGCAAAGACCTGGAGTTAGAAAACCAAAAGTGAAGAACACACTCAGCATTGCTCACGCTGAAAGAAGTGGGGAAAAAGAAATGCACTCCTTGCGTTGCATTACTACAGGATTCTATGAGCAGAATACTGAATGACATGGAGCGTGAAGATGGGAGGAGTACAGAGTCACTGAATGACACGGGGAGCATCAAGATGGGAAGAATACGCAGAGTCACCAGACTGAGAAGAACTGGTTGACACTGAGCCATTTTAAGAGGTAGAATCTGACCAAGAACCCGTGGTACTGGAGGAAGAAGTCCAAGCTGCGCTGAAGGGATTAGTGAAAACAAGGCTCCAGGAATACTGATTGTCATGGGTTGAATTATGTCCCCCCCAAAATATGTGTAGCCATGTGGCTGGGCCATGATTCCCAGTATCTTGTGACTGACTCTCCTGCAGTTTGTGGTTTTCCTAAACTGTACGCTAAAGGATTAGGGTGGGGCTGTAAATCCCTTCATAGGGTCACCTCCCTGCTCCACTGTAAAGGGAGTTTCCCTGGAGTACAGCTTGCCTCACCCTTAATCTTTTCATCCTACGAGAGAGAAAAGGACAGAGAAGCAAGCAGAGAATTGGGAACCTCGTACCATCAAGAAAGCAGTACCAGGAGAAGAGTGCGTCCTTCAGACCTGAGGTTCCTGCGCCAAGATGCTCCCTGGACAAAGACTGATGCAATACTGGACTTTCCTCCAGAGCCGACAAGGGGAAAGCCTTCCCCTGGAGCAGACACCCTGAGTATGGACTTGTAGCCTACCGGACTGTGTAAGAATAAACCTTCCCTTGTTAGAGCCATCCACTCTCTGGTATTTCTGTTAGAGCAGTGCTACCTGACTAAAACACTGATGGAGATGTTTCGACAAATTGTTGGAGCTCTGGAGGTGCTCACCCAGTTGTGACAAGAACTTTGGAAGACAGCTACCTGGCCGGTTGACTGGAACAGATCCGTATCTGTGCCCACTCCAAAGAAAGGGGAACCAACAGAATGCGGAAATCATTGAACAACATCATTAACATCACAAGTAAATAGAATTTTGTGAAGACCACTCACAAGCCGTTGCCACAGCACTTTGACAGGGAACTGCCAGAAAGTGGGAGGAGGGATGTCATTGCTGATGTCAGATGCATCTTGAAAGAAAGCAGAGAATCTACCAAAAAGATACTTACCTGGGTTTGTTGGCTGTGTAAAAGCATTCAGCTGGGTGGATTATAACAAAGTATGGGTAACGTTTCAAAACAAAGGAATTCTAGAATGCGTAATTGTGCTCCGGCAGAACCTGTCCATGGACTAAGAGGCAGTCCTTCAAACCGAACAAAGGGGTACTGCCTGGTTTCAAGTCAGGAAAGATGTGCATCAGGGTTGTATCCTTTCACCACACTTCATCTGTGTGCTGAGCATGGAAACTGAGAAACTGGACTGTACAGAGCAGCTCAGAGCATCAGGACTGGAGGAAGTCTCGTTAACAACCTCCAAGATGCAGATGATACAGCCTTGCTTGAGTAAATTGAGGACTGGAAGCGTTTAGTGATGGAGATTAAAGACTACAGCCTTCAGTATGGATTGCCCTTCAACATAGAAATCCTCACAACTAGACCGATTAAGCAACATCGTGATTAAGTGGAGAAAATATTGAAGTTGTCAGGGATTTCACTGTACGTGGCTCCACAGCCACCCCTTAGAGGCAACAGCTAGGAGAATGAGTGATGTGTTGCACAGGACAAATCTGTTGCAAAAAGGCCCTTTAAAATGTTAAAAACCAAATGTGTCATTTTGAGGAGTAAGGTGCACTTGACCCAAACCGTGGTATATTTTCAGCACCTCACAAGCTGGACAGTAAATACAGAAGGTCAGTGAAGAGCTGATGCATTTGAATTATGGTGTTGGTGAAGAATATTGAATATACCATGGACTGCTGGAAGGACGAACAAATGTGTCTTGAAAAAATGCAGCCCGAATGCTCCATAGAAGTAAGGATGGGAGACTCGGTCTTGGGTACTTTGGACATCTTATCAGGAGAGACCAGTCCCAGGAGAGGGACATCATGCTTGATAAAGGAGAAACCCCAAGCAAACTCGCTGCCGTCAAGTCAACTGAGACTCACAGCGACCCTACAGGACAGAGGAGAACTGCCTCACAGAGTTTCCAGGGAGCACCTGGTCGCTTTGAACTGCCAACCTCTTGGTTAGCAGCTGTAGCACTTGGCCACTGTGCCGCAGGTCCTGTAGAGGAGAGGTCAGTGATGAGACGGGCTGCCACCGTGGCACTAGCCGTGGGCTCAGCGTGACAGTGGCTATGACGACGGGGACAGCCGGGCAGGGTTCTCTTCCATTTCAAACGGAAGTCAGAACCTCGTCACAGCAGCTCACAACAGAAAAGGCAGCTCCCTAGTCTTTGTCTTGAGCAATGGGTGACAGGGTGTCCTGTGAAGAACAGGATTTTGGGGAGGTCAGCTTTGGCCATGTTCACTTTGAAATGCCCCATTGGCACCCGGCAGTTGGAGTCTCGGTTTCCCCTGGGGAAGCAGAGCTGCTGTGAGAAGGAGTGGGAAGGACCAGGCACACACGTATGTACACACACACGCACAGACACGCACACAGACAGACACTGCAGACTGTTCTGTAGCGAGATCTCAGTACAAGCAGCTATTATCAGCTATAGGACCGTTGAGCTGCTGGTTTCTGAGCAGTCCTACAGGGATGCCCTCTGTGGCAGAGAGGTGCAGACTTGGAGACCCCACAATGTGTGGTTTTGAGCTTCATTTTGTTGCTTTAGCTGTCATGTGCCTTTTCATCTCATGGTTTAGTTTTGTGATCATGTGGGTAAGCCATTTTTTAAAAATTTAAACTCAAATTCTGAAGGGAGAAGAGCTTGCAGGAAGTTTTCTGTTCTTGGTGTTTTCCTCCCGATGGTGTGGTTTTCTTGTCTGCTACTTCCTCCTCTCTCTCCCCTCTTCTCTCCTCCCTCTTTCTTTCCTTTCTCCCTTTCTGTCTTCACCTACCCTTCCGTTGCTTTGCTGTGACAGCACACTTGACAGGTGCTGTGCTTTCTCTTGATGTTGCATGTGTGTAGTGTGGCATGGTGGTCTTTTCCTGCAATCCATTTGGTCGAGTATAATGAAACGCGTTCGTCTTACCGTTTGCCCTCCACGTTCACGCCCGTGTCAACCCCTGGTCTTTCCTGAGAGCTCAGGACAGGGTCAAGGTTCGGGGGTCAAGAGGCATCCAGCTGGGCCCTGGTGCAGACTTTGTAGCACAGTGCGAGGTCTGCTCTCCGCTTGCAGGCACCTTGGCCCTGTAGAGAACCTGGGGGGAAGAGACCGCCAGCCCTGGCGAGTGCCAGGGTGCCAGGGCCAGCTGCCGGGCAGCCACAGGGAGCTGAGTTCTGAGGTCACAAAGAAGAAAACCGTGGAGTCCCCCCCAGACCGTGACCTTTACGGGGGAAGAGTGACTCCAGCTTTACAGTCCATCACTTCAGAGCACCACGAATGCGGCTGGCCAAGCTGTGCTGACGTGACGAGTGTGTGCGTGGCGGCGAGCCTAACAGCCGTCGCTTAGTCACCTGAGAAATGTAGCCCCTGTCAGTTTATGTTAGCGCAGATAAGCCATTTAATTTAATTTTAAAAATTACTACCGGGTGCTTAAAAGAGCAAGAAGAAATAACAAACAAGACTTCTCATCGTGTTTATCCCCAAGCAGTTAACTATGTCACTTATCAAGATTGTCAATTTAATTAACTCTCGCTGTCTGGGGAAGAAGTTCTTATCAACAGGAAGCAGCAGTGTGGCTGCAGGAACCACTGAGTCCCAGGACTCTCGTACGTGCAAGTGCAATTCTTTCCTGACATTTAGGGCCGATCCAGCAGCCTTTCCTCCTGGTTCCCCGAGCCTCCAGGGCACAGTAGGGCACCTGTTCTGATCGGTGGGGCAGACTGTAAGTCCAGACATGCGAGAAAGATCACCTTATTGCGCCATGTAAACCCCAAACCATCAAGTTGGCTCTGACTCACGGTGACCCACGTGTCTCTGAGTAGAACTGCCCCACGGAGTTCTCGGTGACTGGGTTGTGAAAGTGGGGTGCCAAGGCTTTTTCTGGGGTTCTCTGGGTGGTTTCCAGCCTCTAGTCTCTCAGTTGGCAGCTGAGCCCTTAGCTGGTTGTGTGCCCAGGCCTTCTCTGTAACTCCTTGAGGCTCTGTTCCAGGGTGGTGGGGATGCTTCCTGGCCGAGTCTGGGAGGCTCTTCAGCAGTGTGCCCAGGGTCTGAGCTGCAACAGCCTGGGCTGCTGTGGCAGAGAAGACACATGGCCACTGCTCCCGGGAGCAGGGGAAAGTGGCAGCTCCTAGCAGGCCTCACTTCTACACGAGCCACGGGGCCTGTGAGTGTGGATGGGAGAGTCATGGCTTTAACTCCAGTGAGATCGAGACTCTTCCGTGACAACTGCTCTAACAAATTCACGGATGCTGAGTCCAAAGGGACATGGGGAAGAGGCGTGGGAGAGCCTGTGGAAAGACCCAGGCTTGTGGTTCTCTCTGTCCCCAGAGGCTGGGGCCAGCACGCCGTGATGCCGAGCTGGGCGGGGGCTGTGCCTGGGACAGGGTAGCAGCACATCAGGACTGTAGGAGACCCCTGTGTGTGCATCTCAGTTACCCAGCGCCACTGTCACAGGAGTACCGCAAGTGTGTGGCTTTAACAAACAAATGTGTTCTGTCACAGTTTAAGAGGCTGGAGGTTCGAATTTACTTCCAGCTCTAGGAGAAGGCTCTCTGTCCTCTCTAGAGGAAGGTCCTTGCTTTCTGTCCACACCTGTGGCTGGCATTCCTTGGTGATGTCACTGTTCTCCTGGGTCTAGGAGGTTCTCAGTGTAGAGGCCTCAGGTCTAAAAGATGTGTCCCATCCCTGGCTCTTCTTTCGTGGCTTTGGTGAGGTCCCCCTCCTCTCTGCTCCCTCTCCTTTTATCTCTGTGACGTAAAAGGGTGACTCAAACAAGGTTGTGACTGGAGTTAGGGGGTGACATGAGTCACACCTTGCAAGGCTGTGATTAAGTGATACCCACAGTGACCCTGCCTCTTTAACATACAGAGGTGAGAATTTACAACACTTCACAGAACAGAAGACAGTTATATCTGATCACGAAACGAGGACAGCGACACTGAACTGCGAATGCGGCCGACCCAAGCTGACACGTGTTTTGGGAAGGTGAAATGCAGTGGATGACATGTGACGAGCTGGCGTGGTGAGCTGGCTGCTAGGTTCCCTGGTAATGGGGCCTCTTCACTAATTCTGCGGGCTCAGGGGGCACAGGGACTGTCCCTGCATGTTGGATACCTGGCGATTGGGATGGCTGTGGAGCAGGCCAGGGGTGTGAGAGCTGCAAGGGGAGTGGTTGGGGTGCGGATTTAATCCACTGCTCACAAAGGAGAAAGAACTGGCCTTCAGGGAGCACCTCAAAACTGTGCTGACAACATTTAAGAAAACTGCATTTGTTCGAGTTCCCTGGCTGGTGCCGACAGGAAACATGAGGGCTGCTGACAGAGAGGTTGAGGGTTTTAGTACACTCAGCACTTAGGAAGAAAGGCCTGGCAATCCACTTCAGAAAACCCTGTGGGACACCCGTCTTCCCTGACGCGCACGGGGCCTCCGTGGGTGTAACACCCGTCTTCCCTGACACGCACGGGGCCTCCGTGGGTGTAACGCCCGTCTTCCCTGACGCGCACGGGGCCTCCGTGGGTGTAACGCCCGTCTTCCCTGACGCGCACGGGGCCTCCGTGGGTGTAACGCCCGTCTTCCCCGACGCGCACGGGGCCTCCGTGGGTGTAACGCCCGTCTTCCCTGACGCGCACGGGGCCTCTGTGAGCTGGAATTTACTCAGTCATCACTCGTATTTCACAGCAACAGTGAACTAATAAATAAATAGCGTCGTCAAGGATACATTTTGCCTGAATCCGCTATCTACAGCCGTGGAAGCAGCAGTCATGAAATCAGACAACATACTGCGTTGGGTAGATACGCTTCAAAAGACCTCTTCAAGTGTTAAGAAAGAAAGATGTCGCTTCAAGGACTGAGCTGACCTGACTCAGGCCGTGGTATTTTCAGTTGCCTCATAGGCGTAAGTGTGGACAGTGTCCGCTGTCTTCCAGCCCAGGACATGCTGGCTGGCGGGGAGGTTGCCTTCCGCCCCAGCTGCTTCCCACACCTCCTTCCTAACTCTGCATAAACCCTTAGAGGCCAGGCAGAGTTTCATGTCTCATTTCTCTTTATCCCAGGAAAAAAAAAGGAGAAGTCAATTCTCCTGCCTCGCCTCCTTGCCCACCTTAAACATTGCCACTGGGCACAGATGGGGTTTGTTTCCTCGCTCTCTATGTGACAGTGGCGGGAAGTCACGCTTGTTGCTCCCCTGACTGCCTCCCTGCTTGCTGCTCGGTGGGGCTGAGGATTTATATCCCGTGTTTTCTTTGTAACTGTCAGACAAGACCGTATTTCACGGGGCCTCAGCTTGAGCAGCGCCTGCCCACGCCGCCTGCCAGGGCCGCCTGCCTCCGTCCTCTTGTGTGCCTGACTGCCTGTGGGTGTTTGTCTGGCCTGACTGTCTGTCTGTTTTAGGCCCCTGTGAGGGTGTTGTACCTTCCCTCCATGCTGGCCTTGGAATGAGCAAACACAGGGCTGGAGGAGGTGTCTGCAACCGCCTGGGCTCTTCCCAGAATGCCAGTAGGCAGCTGTCCAGGGAAGCCAACTGGCAGGAAGCCTAGGCTCTTTGACGGCTCCGAGAGTGTGAGCCCTGGGATCACAAGGGTTAATGTGGTGTGTCACCTTGGTGAAGTCTGCAGTCCCCAGGGGTTCATTCAAATACTGGTCTGCAGTTGCTGTTCTGTGATTGGCGTCCACAGTTAGTTGACTTTACACAAAGGAGCTCACCCTAAGTCATGCGGGGGGCCTCACCCAATCAGGTGAAAGCCTTAAGAGCAAACGTGCCGATTTCACAGAGAAGCAGTAACTCTGCCTCAAGTCTGCAAACTAGAATCCCGTTGAGAGTCCAGCCTGTGGCCTGCCCTGTGGATTCTGGACTTGCCAGCCCGCAGTCCAGTGAGCTGGTTCTCTCAAAATCTGCCTTTACCTCCATCTATCTGTCTGTCTGCCCGCCTGCCTGTCTACCTGTCTGTCGTCTCTCCTCTCTTGGTCCTGTTTCTCTAGAGGACCCTGACAGACACAGTGGTCTGGGGCAAGCCCTTCTGCTGCCGTCGTGGGCAGGAGGCAACGGGGGTGCTGATCCCTGTGGTGGGTCGGGCAAGGCCCAGGGCACTGGGGCTGGGGGAGCCTCTCTATCCGGACTTCCCAGACCAGGACTGAGAGCTGGGGTGGAGGCCCGTTCTGATGGATGCCCCCTGACCTCCCTCTCTCCCACCCTACTGAGGAGCTTGGCTCCCAAGCCCTGCGCTATCCATTATGTGTGTCTAAAACCTGACAAGTGACTGGCATCTTTTGCAGTCTGCTTTGTCTCGATTGTCTGCCAAGAGGCCTGAGGGTGATAATTTAAGACTTGCTAATAACTCATTAACGAGGATGACGGCACTGGCAGGAAGCTCCTAGACTCAATCTGTGGCCTCCAGCAGTCCCCTGCCTCTGCAAGGGGTCCCATCATTTCTTGAAGTTGTCACAGATGCTTTCTTGGACTCGGAGAAGGGGGTCTTTCCCTTGGTATGTGTTGGAGCCCCCAGAACATCTAGTCCAGGGGGCTCAGCACAAACATAGTGCTGACGGCTGTCCTTGTCTGCCCAGGAGAGGCCAGGATGGGAGACGAACATTTCTGCCATGGTCTCTCTCCCCGAAGCATCCTGTGGGACAGTGACAATTTATGTCCTCATTTTTAATTCTCTGCTGCCAACCACAGAAGACACATGGCGTTTTCAAAGGGGTGATATTGATTTTGCCTTTGCTTTTCAATGAGCACAACCATTCGTCTCTTTTTCAGAGGCGCAGGCCGGGGAGAATCTGCATGGTCACATCATAAGGCAGGAGCGTTTTCTGGGCAGGGGGCAGATGATGATGGTGGGATTACAGGAACCTGAGAAAGGGGAGCGTCTTCCAGTTTCCAAATCTCGGGGGTGCCGTGGGATCCCCTCCCAGTCGGACTTTAAACTATCCCAGCGCTCCGTGACAGGTGACAATGGCCGAATCGTCGCCATCGTTTGTTTGGTGGTGATCTCTGATCATTAAGAGCCTCCAGTCAGGCTCCTCTGTTTCCTCCGGGAGACCTCGGAAGACCCCAGAATGCAGCAGCCACTTGGGGCGCTGGCAGCCAGCATAGCCGCGCTCACCTCTGACAGCCTCCGTGTGGCTTTGTTTTTCAATCAGTGACGTGTTTTCAGCCCTGCCCCTCCTGCTGCGAGCATGAGACATGGTGAGGATGACAGTGTCCGGGGACACCGCGGAGATGGCCCCTGAGCATCAGGGGTGAAAGACAGGTCCTCCTCTAAGGGCCTGTCACATTTAGCTGCAGGGACCCCAGGGATGGGAGTGCCCAGAAGGTGCTGAGTCAGTGCTTGCTACCTGGCGGCTGACCCCTTTCCTGCCCCTGGCTGTGGTCAGGGACTGGGACCCAGGAGACCCCGACCAAACCTGCTACCATCGAGTCGATTCTGAATCACAGTCACTCTATAGGACAGAGTAGAACTGCCTCATAGTTTCCAAGGCTCCTGGGGGCAACAGCCTCTGGTTGATAGGAAGTCGGCCTGTGCTGCAGGGCCGTTCCAGAACTCCACATTGTAAATAAGGCTCCAAAGACCTCTGTTGAGACAGAGCCCGTAATTCATCTCAGCCAAGAGTGACTATACCTCCTTTCCCTGACCTTCTGGGCTTGGGCTGGGGTGTGGGGAGCAGTGCGGCGGAAGGTGGAGTTTGGATGCAGTCTGGCCACACGGGGGGTGGGGTGGGTGCCCCCCTGGCTTTGTCTTGCCCATCATTCATTCTCTGAGGTGCCCACTCCAGGCCATTGTGCTCAGCAAATGCGTGTGGAGTCACTGAATGAATGAATAATAAAGCCGTCAGGGCCGAGACAGGCAGTCGTTTGCCCCTCAGTGTTGGAAAGGGAACTCAGAAAAGGTTTCAGGGCTTGCAGGGGGAGGGGGTGAAGGCTCTTAATGTGGGCTCCTCCAGGACAGGGGTCTTCTTTGTTCTTGTTGGCTGCCGTGTTCTCAGCCCCAGAAACAGGGCCTGCCACGTAGCGGGTGCTCGGTAAATATTTACGAACAAAATTCGTGTACCCAGCCTGCTGCCGACAACCCATGGCGACCCCGCAGGACAGAGTGGGACTGCCCCATTGGGTTTCCAAGGAGCACCTGGTAGATTCTAACTGCTGAGCTCTTAATCGCTGTGCCACCAGGGTTGCTGGAATTTGTATGAATGAATCTTTTTTTCTTACAAACACACTGTTTGGCAGAAAATTTGGAAAACACAGAGAAGCGAAAAGGAAAAAGTAAAACCATGATCAAAACCAGAGATAGCTGCTGTTGTATGTTTTCCCCTAATCCTCAGAGGGGACGCGGAGATGGGCTTTCCTGCTCACTTTGCATAGATGAGGAGCTCTGGGCTGGTGCACGTGGTCGGATGCTTAGCTGCTGACTCAAAGACTAGAGGTTCGAATCCGGCCCCAAGAGGCCTTGGAAGAAAATCCTAGCAATCTGTGTCCAGAAGGATCAGCCACTGAGGAGCCACGGAGCCCAGCTGTGCTCTGACACACGCAGGTTCACCATGAGTGAGAGCAGACACTTGAGGGCAGCTGATTTGGGTTTGATTTCAGTAAATGAAGAAACAGGACTCAGGCGGGGAAAGTGATGTTCTCAAAGCTGCGCAGTGAGGAAGTGGCCGGCAGTTAGAGAAATCCAGGCGTGTCTGCGGTTTCCTTCCGTGGGACTTGGGCTGCTTTCTCAAAGGTGCCCAGGCCTCAGAGCTGTTCCCAAGCCCAGTAAATGGCAATTCCCTCTGAGGGTTTTAGCTTCCACCTTAGACACTGCTTGCCCACCCAGGAGGAGGTGTTGTTCCGCCTACTCTCAGAAATCCCGGGTGCATTTAGGCCTTGCCCTGTACCAGCCAGGCTGCATCCTAGCCTGGGACCTGCTTCACCCACCTGTGCCCAGGTGCCAGGGGCTTCTCTGGTCCAGCCCTAAGGCATGACAACTTCTCACCAGAGTGCTTCAGGCAGCCAGCCTGAGCTGTAAATGAAGATTCGTCTGAGTAATGAGCATTTTTATTAGATAAAATTAAATTCTAATGCATGTTATCTCTATCAGGAGTGGAGAAAATAATAAATGCCGACCAGCATGCTCGTGCCTTTTCCTGGGGAGCATCTGTTCTGCTAGCCGTCTCCCCCAGAGCCCCAGTTATTAGGTTGGGTTACAAATGAGCCGTTTTAGACAAACAGTGTGGATTTTTCCAAATTTGCACCAGAGCCATTTATAATTGAATTAATGAAAGAAGCCAGCCTGCTATTAAGTTTTATTAAATTCAATTTGCTTGTGTCTTTGCCATTTAAAACGTGAACTGTTGTTTAAGAAGGAAAATACGCTGGGCGGGAGGGCAAGTGGAGGGATCACGGATGTGGGGTCTGGCCGAGCCTGGTGTGACGCCTTCCCCAACCTGACCCTCACAGGAGAGACCTGTGTGGTTTTACTCCTCAGAGCCTCTGTTCTCAGCACGACTTAGGGGTATTTGAGGAATTAGATGAGATTAATATTTGCATTTATAAATCCGTTTTGTTCCTTCCCATGCAGACTGCAGCCTTGCTGAATGTACCTGTCTGTTCTAGTAGCTTGCTTTCCCTTAGTCCTTTCTATGTACATAATCATGTCAATTTGCTAGGTTTTTTTTTTGTTTTTTTTTACTATAATTGAGTAAAAGTGTACACTCCAGTTTAAATTTGCACTCCACCTTATCAGCAGCTCCCTCTGCTCTCCTTGCCCGGTGACCCCACACTCCTCCTTTCCTTTCTAGCCAAGTGCCGTCGAGTCGGATCCGACTCATGGCGACCCTAGGGGCCAGGGTAGAACTGACCCCCAGAGTATTCAATACGTGTCATATTGTCTTAACAATCTCCTGTCCCCTCCTCTCCACCCTCTCCACTCCCCTCCAGTAAGAGGCCAGCAGGACGACATCCTATAGATGCATCAGGCCGTAAAGTGCACACACGATATGGTCACTCCGTGTCCCTGAGTCCAATCCATTCCTGTCCGAAGAGCTGACCTCAGTAATGATTTCTGAGCAGAGCAGCATCAGGTCTATGGGCCATGCTCCCAGGGGAGCCCCAGTAAATAATGCCAGGTGTAACCGTCCTTTCCAGCATATACACCTTTCTTTTTCTTGAGTTACCGCACTAGCTGAGACTTCTAAAGCAACGTGAAGGGCAGGTCCCTTTCTCTCCCCTCCTTCCTTCCCTCCCTCCCTCCCCCTCCAGGTACCTGGCTTGTGGATGGTCCCCCCTATGGTGTCTGTCTTTCTCCCCTGTCATAAATGGAATTGAATTGCGTCCCCCCCCCAAAATAGGTGCATCCGTTTGGCCAGCCACAGTTCTCGGTATTGTGTGGCTGGCCACCGCTTTGCCGTCTTACGGGATCTCCCTGTGTTGGTGAGATGGAGCAGCAGCGGCTGTGTTGCTGAGACCTGCAGGGTCAGACTGCGTCGTAAGCCAGTCTCTTTTGGGATGGAAAACAGAGAAGCAAGCAGAGAGATCTGGGCTCTTACGCCACCGAGAAAGCGATGCTGCGTGCCCAGGGCATCCTTTGGACCCAGGCTTCTGCACTCAGAAGCCCCCTGCTCAGAGGAAGATGAATGACACGGACCATCCTCCGGCGTCCCAGGGAGAAAACCTTCCCTTGGAGCGGACTTCCTGTGTTTGGGCTTCTGGCCTCCCAGACTGAGAGAGAATAAGTTTGTCTCTGTCTGAGCCTTGCGTTGGTGGCATTTCTGTTAGTGCAGCCCTGGGTAACTGAGACCCCTGTTCCCCCCGTATCTCTCTGTCTCTGTTGTTAGGTGCTGTGGAGTAGGGTCCAGCTCACAGCGTCCCCGTGCACAACAGAAGAGAACTGCCCCGTCTGGCCCCACCCCCGTCATGGCAGCCCCCGTGTCAGCCGTCTTGTTGGGGGTCTCCCTCTTTGTCACTGACCCTCTACTTTGCTGAGCGTGATGTCCTCTCACAGGGACTTGTCTGTGCCTCTGCTCCCCTTTATAAGAGGCCACTCAGATGGGACTGGGTTTGGGGCCACCCTGCTCTGGTGTGACCTCATCAGCCTAACAAAAGAAAACTTCTTCTCAGACAGGGTGGTGTTTATAGATATAGGGGTTAGGGTTTCATATTTTAGGAAGAAACACTTCAACCTGCAGCAGCAGGCGAGAGCTCAGGTGAAGAACTGGGAGAATGAGGGGCGCCGTGGTCTTGCTCCGTGAGGCAGGCCCTCTGTTGAGTCTTCACGACTACAGACAAAGGCTCAGGCTGTGTCGGCCGAGGGGACAGGGGCAGAGGAGGAGGCCTCCTAACTTCCTAGAAGACCTGACAGTGAAACACAGCAGGCTCAGGTGTGTTTTCAAAACGCAGGGGTCCTCCCACCTCCCGAGAGGGCGGATGGTTGGCCGAGATTCTGAGAAGTCACCTTCTCAGTGTCGACTTTCCTGTAGGATTCTGTGTGGCTAGAGTCTTCTGACTGACTCGTCTGTCGCCTTGCCTAGTGGCCTTCTAACACAGGTGACAACTCAGGCAGAGCCTGTGATGTTTTCAGGCAGCGGGCTTTCCATGCTGATGGGTGCCACATAGCATGACTTCATCTGCAAAACGTCCATATCCTGGGGACCAGGGCCAGTCTTTGGGGACTGAAGTTTGGGGCCCCAGCCCCTGCCAGCCTTTGCCTCCGTCATCCTCTGAATTATTTGGGGAAGGTCTGGGGTAAGAAGAGCATTGTTTGAGATTTGTGTTGGGGCTGCTGGAATTCTCTGCTGAGAATGGAGGCACAGGGAGTCGTTAGAGCTTCTTGTAGTAACAGGGAGCGATGGAGTGGGGGCTAAAGGGCCGGGGCCCTGAGGGAGAGAGTCTCACCGGTGGGGGTACCCCGCTGGCAGGGAGCTGGACGTGCTGTTTCTTCCCCAGGTAGGAGAGGGGAGAGTGTACCCCAACACGCCTCTATTTGGTCCCTAAAGATACGTCGGGGCGAGCCTTGCCCCCTGGTATTCGGGCCTACGCTCGCTCAGTCACTGTGTCTGCTTGCTCTACTTGTCTTAGACGCTGGCTAAGAGAACACAGAGCAGCCCCTGCCTCCTGACCTCAGACACGTTTGTCTCAGGGGCCTGTGTTTGCTGGCACCCACTGGCAGTACTACCCCAGCCCGCCGAGCCTAGAACAAGACTCTCCGGGGCTCATGATCGTGGCTACAGCTTGTCTGTAACAGGTGCCCAAGCCCTGGCGTCTCCCTGAGGAGGGACTGCCTGCCGCAGCGAGGGAGGAGAGGGGTGAGGCCTGCAAGCTGCTGCCAGGAGGCCCGGGATTGGGGACCTGCAGCCGACCCTGCAGTCGCTGTTGGGAGGGAGTAGAACAGGAGACACTGCCACTGCCCACTGCCCCTGGAGGACGGTGGCTGGCTGAGTCTGTGCATGTTTGGTGTCTGTCCTGCCTTCCCGCACCAAAGGAGTGAGGCCAGCGATGGGGCTCTGAGGGCTTGGACAGCAGGTGTGTCTACCTCTGGCAGGGGCAGAGGTCAGAAACCGTCAGATCTAACAGGGACAGGGACAGCCATCTTCACCCCGAGTCTGTGATGTGGTCTCACTGCCAGCGCTTGATACCTCTTGCTCAGAGCAGTGCATGTTGGCAGTGCCACTGAACACGCTGGGGGTGTGCCAAGCCTCTACCATGGACTGGGGCTCAGCGCATGGACAGGGTCTTAGTACCACAGACGGCCTCTGGGCTCCGAGGGCAGAGCGCTGTCAGCGTGGCAGATGGGCTTTCAGTGCTGTGGGTGTCCTGGTACCGCGTCATGGCCTGGCCCTGCCCCCGGGTCCCTGGGATCCCTAGGCCACCAATGCTCCTGCAGTGGATGGCCACACTTCATGACAGTGAGAGCAGGGTGGGGACCTCCTGCCCACACACCTCAGGAGAGGTGTGACCTCCAGGTGACTGGCATGCAGCCTGAGTCTGAGCTGGGTTGTGGCTGCAGTTAGAGCCCCGTCCTCCTGGCAGCGAAGCATGCTGCGACCTGAGGAGGAGGGTGTCTCTTCTACTGCTTCCCCGTGGTCCTGGGATGTGGATGTGGGAGAGTCGGCCACCGAGGACCATGAGTGCAGGGACACAGCCTATGGGGTCTGGCAGACTCATGAATGTCACTGAGTCAACTCCAACCCATGGTGACCTTGTATGGCACAGCAGAACGTGCTGCATAGGTTCTCTAAGGCAGTGTGACCTTGGTATGACACGGTAGAACTGTGCCCCGTAGGGTCTCCGAGGCACTGACCTTTTCGGAAGTAGAGTGCCAGGACTTTCTTCCAGGATGCCTCTAGGGGAACGCGAACTGTCACTGTTTCAGCTGGCAGCCAGTGGCTGACTGTCGCATCACTCAGCGTCCCCAATGGTAGCTGTTCCTGGCTTTGCAGGCCCTGTAGGGGGTTACTAAGGACCTCTGCTGCGATCTCTCTTCCCTGCTGCTGTACTGCAAAGGTAGTGAAGACCCGCCGTGAACGAAGGCGTGTGTCTGTGCCCGTAAAACTTTATTTACAGAGACAGTAATCCTGCTCTGTGGTTGGCCAGGTGACAGGCTGGCCAGGGCCTGGGTCCTGGGTGACTCAGGAGAGTCAGAACCCCACTAAGAACCGACGGAGGAGATACGAGCGTCTGTGGGCTCCAGCCACTCTTTATTTGGTCTCCTTGAGGCAGGTGGGTCAGGCTCCTGGTCTGAGTGTCTCTAGGTGGCTGCGGCCGCTCCCTTCTCCTCTGTGTCCAGGCTGTGGGTAGCACTCTGGGCTGGGTTTCTGTCCTCTGACTTCGGCTCCCCTACATGGCCCAGCGGGGGGCCCAGCAGGGCAGCCAGCCAAGGGACTCAGCTCAGCACAGGTGTCTCTCCCGGAGTGGCGGGTGGTTTGCTTCAGCAGGGGTGGGGTGTACAGGGCCGCGTATGTGCAGAGGTGCTGTCCTGTCACCGGGGCAGGGACTCCATGGAAAAGGCACGTGGTTCTGGGCTGGAGCCAGCGCATCCAAGGCCCGGCACACAGCGCTGACTCCTGACATCCAGGATGCTGGCCTGGCCTAACGCCCCAGGAGCCACCTAAGGCCTAAAGGAGCTGCTCTGGGTCCCTGTGGCCCCCAGCCCAAGAGCTCTGCCATGCTTCCAGGGTCAGGGGTCTCTGCAGAGCAGAGGGTGGGCAGGGTCAGTGGCGTCCATGCTTGACCCAGTTCCTGATGGCCCACTTCTGTCCCGAGCACCTCTGTACCACCAGCCGCAGCCCGAAGTGGGCGTCCTTGGCCATCTCCACCTCCAGACACCGGCCTGTGTCTCGGCTGATGATGGGGCCGCCCTGTAGAGGAGGCCAGTCAACCAGGTCTCATCTCTCTGTGTCCTGCCCCGCACCAAGTGCCCATGAAGATCGGGTCCTCCTGGCCCTGAGACCTGTCCTTCCTTCCATCTCACCACCCAAGGAAGTACCCGGAAGATGGGACCCAGGGTCCAAGATGGGTGTTTCCTCCAGGTGCCCCCCCTCAGCTCCCTGACATATTAGTTGGGGGACAGAGAGAGAGATCAAGTGAGGGAGAGAGAAACAGAGATGGGGAGAGAGAGACAGGGAGAGAGAGCAGAGGGAGAGACAGACAGTGCCCAGAGACGGGGAGGAAGCGGGGCGAGGGCTGGGGAGGACTGCGACGGAGAGAGAGGCCTGCTGACCTGTGTGAAGTCCCACAGCCGCTGCGCTGGCCGGGCCACGTCCTCACACTTCTTGAGGGTGGGTGTGCGGCCCCTGCCGTCATCCACCAGACACTTGGAGTCCGGCAAGAAGGCGGTGGAGCCCAGGGGCCCCAGCTGCAGGAGGCCCTCGGCGCTGTACCGTACCAGCTGGTGGGGGACAGCATGAGGGCCGGGTGTGGGGATTTGGTCAGGACACAGAGCATGCCGTGCCCCGGGCACAGAGACCCCAGTCAGGGCCCACCGTAACTGCTCCTTTTCAGGGGAAAACTTGCATGGAGCCCACAGTTCCAGTTTAGTCCTAACCTCATCCTGAGTTGTGGGTGCCACTACTGAACCCATTTTATGGGTAGGGAAGTTGAGGATGGAGGCCTTCAGTGATTTGTCCAACGTCTGTTCAAACCTGGGTCTGCTGGACAGCACAGGCCTTGATCTCAATCTGTTGTATTATGTTGCCCTTCAGGGGCTGGCCCACGGGTTGTGAGGCCCAGCTATTTAGGGGGCCCACCCTTGCTGCCCCCAAACTCTGTGCTTCTATCAAGAGAACCCCCAGGGGTGGCAGTGTCCCACCTGGGAGGACATCCCATGGCAGGGGTACAGGATGGCGCGGTCATCGTCTTCTGCCCCCTGGTCCAAGCAGTAGCCACTGGCCTTGCTATTTCTCACCTAGGACCAGACCCACAGAGCAGGCCCAGGTCACCCACGGGCCACAGTCAAGGCTGGAGGGATCTTTGCTGTCCCCTCTCCCCCATGACCAGGGTGACCTTCTCTGTCACCAGGAAGGCCTGAACCTGACGCCTGGGGGTCCTCCCCAGGAGTGAGACTCAGCTGAGGTCAGCTGTGGGGCTCAGGATAAAAGGAAAGTGGGGCTTCTTTCTGGGGGGCTTGGTGGGAGGTGCCTCCTGAAGGGACGGCAGTGTTGGGGGGAAGATGTGGACTGTGACTGTCACATAACACAGAAGTTTGTGGACAAGTGCCAGCCTTGGTGCACAGAGGGACCTTTGGGGACTGGCCGTGCGCTCCTCTGTGATGAACAGGCTCTGTGTGTCTACACCCCTGTGTGTGACTTTGCAGCTCCCGACACAGAGGTGCGGTCTGCGTCCTCATCCCAGAATCAGGGTGGTCTCAGATGGGCTTTGGCTGAGAGGACACAGCAGAGGTGACTGCTGTGTGCTGGCTCCAAGTCTCAGGGGGCCTTGCGGCTCCCGCTGTAGCCTTGGAATGCCGACAGCAGCTTGGAGATCAAGCCCAGGCCAGCTGCTGGAGGGCAAGACACCGTGTGCCCAGCCCACAGCCAGCCAGCCTGCGGACAGAGTGGGAGCCAGTCCTGGCTGGCCTGGGGCAGACAGTAGGTGTGCAGACAAACTTAGCCAAGACCAGCCTCGCCTGACCTGGAGTGGCCGGCCTGCCCCTGGACGCCAGGCTCTTGAGGATGAGGGGTGTTGTTCTTGAGGCCCCTGTCTCACAGTGGTTAGTTTAGAATTCCTGCCTGAGACAGTGTTGCTAGCCCACGAGGTGGAACGAGTCAGAACTCAGAGACATTTGGGAAGGTCATGGCCAGGTTCTCCTGTTGTCCAGGAGGGTGGGGTTGGGGTGAGGGGTGCAGGGAGCCTGCCAGACCCCGGCGGGTGCTGTCGGAGCGAGCGGTACCTCTCCGTAGGTGAGGGTGTTGTTGTAGACCCTCATCTCTGGGTACACGTTCTCCAGGTACCACCTGAAGCTGCGGCATTTCAGCCTCTGACGCAGAGCCAGCCGCTCGGACACGTCCCCAAAGTCCACACCAGGGTTCTGCAAAACCAGAGGAAGGCAGGAGGGGGGTATGAATGGCACTGAACCTCCCCCAGGGCCCCTGAGAGGTTCAGGGCAGCCCTCCAGACAGAGAGCCTGGCTTTGCCAGCCTGTCTGCTGCTGGGGAGATTGGGCCTGGCCAGGGCGAAGGTTGCTGCCTGTGAGCACGGTTAAGGGTTCACCCAGAAGACCCGGGAAGGCGGACCCTGGCCTGTTCGAAACAGTTGACCAGCTACAACTGGCTCCTGGGATGTAACTTCTAGGCCCTTGGAACGTCCTGCGTGGTAAGAAAGTCCTGGTTTGTCTGGGGCCTTGGGACACCCCAGATAGTCTCTGCCCACAATGTATTTAGGGTGGAGTCCTTGGGCCAAGCCAGATACATCCCTGTGGAAAACAGGGTTCATAGTGGGGGCCTCAGGCCGTGTCAGATAGGCTGTACTGACATCGGGGTTCACAGTGGGGACTCTGGGCAGTGTTGTCTAGCCTGTGCTGACGGTGGGGTTCACAGTGTGGACCCTGGGCCACGTCAGGTAGGTGGTGCTGACAGTGGGGTTCACGGTGGGGCCTCGAGCCACACAACATCGCCTTGATCTGCGGAGGGCCTGGAGATTGAGGTCAGCCACCGGACGCTGCCCACTGCCCTGCAGTAGGAAACCCGACACCGAGGCTGGGGCGTTTCCCTCGTGGGCAGCACTCTGTCACACACGGTTGCTGGGAGCAGGGCGTGCTGCCCATGACCTTACTGGGACAGGACACCTGGACACTGCGGCTGGCCCCCTGCTCCCTGCCCCACACAAGAGCCTCTTCCTCCACTGGCTGTACCCTGCCTCCTGTGACAAGTTGTAGCTGAGCATAACGATGTGTCTGAGTCCTGGGAGGCCTCCTAGCAACTCATCGAACCTAAGGGTGGCCTTGGGACCTGCTACCCCCAGCAGCAGGCACTGGGGCCTTTGGGGACACGAGGCGTGGTTTGACGACAGCTCCCACCACAGCTCTGGCCTTGGCCCTCAGTCCGCATAGCAGAGCTGGGTGAGGAAGGCAGAGATGTGGGACGACCTCATGGGCGTGACCCCCACCACTCGTTCATGTGTGGCCCTGACCTTTTGTTACCTGAGTGTACCCGTCTGCAGTGTGGGATAACAGTGACAGAAATTGCCTGTGACAAGGATGGAATGGCTGGGTAGGCGGGCAGGGTCTCAGCAGCGCCGGAGTCACGGCCCAGGGAAGGGCATTCACAGCCTGCAGCCTGGCTGCACCACGTGGTTCAGGTTTGTAAATCCACGACCTGTGACAACACACGTGGCATCTGTGGGGCCCTCAGCACCCCCAGGTGTTGGCAGGTGCCTCGTCACATTGCACGTTTTCCGGGCCAGTTCACCTTATGGAAAGCGAGGTGTTGCATGGAGCGACACGTCTTCTCCTGACATACAAGTGTGTACTTTAACAGGCTTTCCTGGCCAGTGTGCCTCCGTGTTGCCCACAGAGTCTGGCTGGGGGTGGGGGTAGGTTTTGGTGGCTGTCCCTGACTGTGCCTGCTCAGTAGAGTGGTGTGAGCAGAGGGTCCAGCTAGGTCCCTGCAGACAGTGCTGTTCTAAGCCTGGGGCCCAAGCCACCTGTGGTGCCGTGACTCAGCGCCACTCCAGGGCACCTAACAACAGTTGTTTATGTAACCCCTTAAATTACACGTGCAAATCTCCATGTGTTGATGGAGCCCCCAAACCCACTGCCTAGTTAATTCTGACACCTGGACACCTGGACATCCAAGGAGCGCCTGCGGCGTGCAAACCGCTGACCTTTTGGTTAGCTGAGGTAGCACTAACCACTGCACCACTGGGGTTTCCTGGAGTCACCAGGTGGTGCAAACGGTCTCCGCTCTGAGCCGCTAAAGGCTGGAGGATGAAGGCCGCGGGCAGGTAAGTGCCCGGGGAGGGAGGCCTGAGGGTCTGCTTCCAGAACTCAGCCACCAAAAGACTCTTCTTGGCATGGGCTTCCTCAGAGCGGCTGGTTCCATGCTGCTTGCCACTGACTGTGTCTCCTTGAGGAAGTTCCTTGACCGCTCTCTGCCTCAGTTTCCCCGTCATTAAAGGGGGAAGCGATAGGATCATTGTAGGGCTTGGTGCATGTTAGCCCACTGTTACCACGGGTGTGGTCACTGCGGTTGTGATGCTAACGTCAGCTTGGGGACGCTCAGCCCAGGGGGTGTGTGTGGGGGGGGTTACACCCTCGGCCCAGGGGGGCCGTGGGGGGGGTTACACTCGTAGCCTCGAGTGGAGGCCGTGTGGGTGGCGTTTACCCTCAGCCTACAGGGGACGACCTGTGTGTGTGGAGATCACACTGCTGCTGAAGGAGGCTGTCGTCACTGTGTGGCTGCCCCCCATGCGTGTCTGGGGCAGGCTCTGCTGACGATTGTGAAGCATGTTTACAGTCGTTTTCACCGATGGAGGGAAGGTGCTTTAGTCAGCGGTATCCCTGACAGTCAGGGACCGTGTCCCAGCAGACGTGCTTGGAAGCCCTCCCCTCCTTGTGGGGACAGAGAGCAAGAATCCTGCTGTGGACAGTGCTCAGCCTTACTCGCTCGGAGCACAGGCAGCTAGTCAGGGGTAATGGAGTCCTTTCCCAGGGGCCCAATAGCTGA
Organism: Heterohyrax brucei; assembly: GCA_028571685.1. NCBI lineage: Eukaryota > Metazoa > Chordata > Mammalia > Hyracoidea > Procaviidae > Heterohyrax > Heterohyrax brucei. Next base: position 761,486 of record CM053160.1, on the reverse strand, counting down.
GGCGTCCCTGAGAGTGGCCCTCAGGCTGTTTGGGGACGGGTGACTCCCAGGCTGTCTTCAAAGGTGTCTCCAAGGGGGTGGCCCAGGGCTGTCTCTTAGGGTGGCCCTGAGGCTGTCCCTGGGGCAGCACCCACACCCACCACTCAGCTTTCACGATGCCCACCCAGAAGCCCGGCGGGGCCCCCCTGGATCCCTGTCCCTCTTGCCCCCGCCCGCCCCGTGTGGCTCACAGTCATGGGGACATTCCAGGCCATGTAGACGTGGGACTTGAAGTCGTCCATCCAGACCTCCGCGGCCCGCAGGGCGTTGCGCTTGGCGTAGTAGTCGATGTCCTTGTTGTAGGGCTTCTGGGTGCGCTCGATGTGCGCCACGCGGGAGCAGGGCAGCACCTCCATGCTGCCACCGCACTGCCACACCTGTGGGGAGAAGGGGCTGGCAGGGGCACCCAGGGGCCCGGCCTGCCCAGCAGGTGGCCACAGACACGGGGAGTAGGACTGCCTCGGGAGACACCAGTAAGTGGGCAGAAAGCCGTCTCTGGCTTCACCTTCCCCGGTGCCCTGCTGAAGAAGTGGTCTGGGTCGTTCCTGGTGGTGCTGGTCACTGTGGACACATTTCAGGGAAGGGGCGTCTGTCCCAGCAGCCCCTCTCTGCAGAGTGTCTGTTCTCCATCAGGGGCCACCCCTTCCCACCTCTGGCCATCCCAAACACACCTAACACCTCCTTTACAGAGTGTGTTTGCTCTGTGAGCGCTACCAGCCAGCTCTACATACACTTACAACCAAAGGGGAAAAGGGGCTCTTGTTACACAAACACAGCTTCAAGCCACCCCAAATAAACATGCAACTCAAGTCTGCACAGCTTACTTCCTCTGCAGATAACATAAAAGAACCTCCTAACTTTCTGAGTCACCGTGAGTCGGGTCTGAATCAACGGCACTTGGCTGGCTTGGCTAACTTTCTGAACTACCACCACCCGTGGTAGAAATAGGGTCCACGCTGGCCTCTCCTGTTCTGTGCACGCACTTCTGTGGCGTTGCACACAGAGGATGCCTGGCCTTACACACCAGGCTCTTTGTGTGCGTCCATCCAGCCATCCCACCTCCTCATCCCTCACCCCTCCCACTGAAAAATGCCAGTGTGACCCGCCAGGCTGGTTTCTCCAAGTACAGGTGGGTTAGAGCCTTCCCTTCCAATTAGCTCTTCACACCTGAGTAGCTCCTAATTTAGATGTTTTGGGAGCCCATTAAGTGTCCCAGCCCTGTGCTAAGCACACTGCCTGCCTCATCTCACTAGCTCCCCCGACAGCCCAGAGCTGGGGGGTACCACTACTGTCACTTTCCCCACTTTACAGAGGAGGACATTGAGAGTCAGGGTGGTGGAGCCAGCTGCCCGTGATCACACAGCGCGGGCCTGATCAGCCTGTCTGATCCGGAAGCCTCTTCACGTCACTGCCACACTGCTGCCCTTCCCTCTTGCACACACGTCCCCGGGGACTGCCATCTTCAGCGAACCACAGCGCGCCAACTGTGGACACAAGTCAGCTCAGAGATAAGCATCCATGCTGACAAATACTAGCTGTCATTTTTTATTACTGATACTTGAGTCTCAACTTCCTTAATTATTGCAGTTAATAGGTACTTAGATTTTCCTCTACTTACTTTTTTCACTATTAAGAATAATGCTGCTGTAAACATTTAAAACTTGACTCGGGATAAACTTTGGCTGTAATTACCTACGTGCTGAGCGTATTAAGCACAGTCTTTTTGACAGACATCACAGGTGGTTTCTTGATATTGGGAAATGGATTTTTCACTCTTGGGCCTCTTCAGTCTCTTGTTCGGTATTCTTCAGGGCCAGAGAGTCCTTCTCGGTGCCCAGGAACCCACCACTCATCTGTTTGTTGTACTGTGACAGCTTGCATGTTGCGGTGATGCTGGAAGCCGTGTCCCCCCATGGGGGACAGAGGACAGCAAAGCCTCCAGACTTGACTAGGAAAAAGGGTCTGGAAATCTACTTCTGAAAAAACTGGCCAGTGAAAGCCTTGTAAATAGCAGCAAATTACTGTCTAATGTGTGCCGAAGGCACTCAGAATTTAACTGGGGAAGAGCTGCCTCCTCACAATGTAATCAACCTTAATGAAATGGGTGGTGCCAAGCTTTTGGGATCTTCATTTGCTGAGGTGGCACAAGTTGAAATGGCAAGATATAGCTGTAGACATCCATTAATGATAGGAATGTGGAATGTACAAATTATGAATCTAGGAAAATTGGAAGTCATCACGACCAAAATGGAATGCGTAAGTGTTGATAACCTAGGCGTTAGTGAGATGAAATGGACTGATATTGGCCTTCTTGAATCAGACTGTTATTTGGTCTGCTATACCAAGAATGACCAATTGAAGAGGAATGGTGTCACACTCATTGTGAACAAAGATCGTTTCAAGCTCTGTCCTGAGGGACAGGCCTATCTGTGACAGGGTGATGGCTATACACCTATAAGGACAACCAGTTAACACCATTGTTCAAATTTATGCACAAACCCCTGATGCCAGAGGTGAAGATGAACTTCTGCAGTCGAACACGGATCAGACATGCAGTTGAGATTCCTTGATAATTACTGGTGATTGGAATAAAAAAGCTGGAAACAAAGAAGGATTGGTTGTTGGAAAATATGGTCTTGATAGTGGAAATTGTGCCTGAAATCATGAGACAGAATGTTTCAAGGCCAATGACTTACTCACTGTACGTACCTTTTTATCAGCAACATAAATGGTGGAGACCTCCTACTTGACAGCAGATACAGAAATCAAACTGACTACATCTGTGGAGAGATGCTGGAAAAGCCCAGTGTCATCCGTCAGAACAAAGCCAGTGTCCAACAGCAGAATAGACCCTAAGTTGTTCATACGCAAGTTCGAGTTGAACCTGAAGAAAATTAAAACAAGTCTACGAGAACACCTGTGATTTCAGAGACCATCTCAGAAACAGATTTGATGTATTGAACAGTAATGACGGAAGACCAGATGAGTTGTGGAATGACATCAGGGCGTCATGCATGAAGAAAGCAAGAGGTCATTAAAAAGATAGGAAAGAGAAGACACAAGTGATGTCAGAAGAGACTCTGAAACTTGCTCTTGAATGTTGAGGAGCTAAAGCAAAAGGAAGAAATGATGAAGCAAAAGAGCTGAACAGAAGATTTCAAAGGGCAGCTTGAAAAGGCCAAGTAAGGTGTTATCATGACGTGCGCAGAGAGTTGGAGATGGAAAACCAAAAAGGAAGAACATTTTTGACATTTCTCAATTTGAGAGAACTGAAGAAAAAATTCAAGCTGCTATTTGCAATCCTGAAAGGTTCTATGGGCAAAATACTGAACAGTGCAGGTAGCATCAGAAGAAGATGGAAGGAACACTCAGCGCCGCGGTACCAGAAGAATCGGTGAGTATTCAGTCAGTTCAGGGGAGGCAGCGGGAGCACGTGGTCAGCAACAAGCCGTGCTCCTGGAGGAAGAAGTCCAAGCTGCACTGAAGGGACGGCCAACAGATAGATGCAGGGCTGGAGGGGCTCATTCATTCATGCCAAGAAATTTGGAAGGTGGCTACCTGGCCAACCGACAGAGAGATCGTATTTGTGCCCATTCTGGAAAAAGGTGATGCAACAAGAAGCGGAAATTATCCAACATGTTTAATACCACACGCAAGGAAAATTCTGCTGAAGATCCTCCCAAAGCAGCTGCAGCCGTGTATCGACAGGGAGCCACCATGAATTCAGACTGGATTCAGAAGGCGTGAAACTAGGACTGTCACTGCTTCTCTCAGGTGGATCCTGGCTGAAAGCAGAGAATACCAGGAAGATGTCCACCTGTGTTTTAGTGACTGTGCAAGGGCACTCGGCTTGTGGATCCCAACAAGTTATGGATTTGGAGACATGGGAATTCCAGAACCTGTAGTTAAACCATGAGGTAGAACAAGGGGATACTGTATGGTTTCAAGTCAGGACAGGTGTGTGTTAGGGTTGTGTCCTTTCACCCTACTTATTCAGTCTGGATGCTGAGCTGGTGAACACGAGACACTGAGCTGTATGAAGAAAAACGGTGCGTCCGGACTGGGGGACAACTCGGTGACAGCCTGTGATAGGCAGATGGCACGACTTCACTTGCAGAAAGCGAAGATTTGAAGCAGTCAGTCATGAAGATCAACCACCACGGTCTTCAGTCTGGATCGCACTTCAACATAAAGAAAACAAAAATCTCACCCCGGTACCAACAAGCAATGTTGTGAGAAATACAACAGAGTGAAGTTGTCAAGGGTTTCATTTTGCTTGAATCTACGATCAGCACCTGGGGGTGCCGCTGGCAAGAAGTCAGGTGACGCACTGCGCTGGGCCAATCTGGGGCAAGAGATTTCTTTTTTTTTTTTTAAGTATTGAAAAGCAAAGGTGTCACTTTAAGGATTAAGGTGTGCGTGATCCAAGTCATGGTGTTTTTAGTGACCCCGTGTACACGTGAAAGCTGGATGGTGAGTGACGGAGGCTGCAGAAGCACTGAGGCCTTTGTGCTGTGGTATTGGTGAAGAACATCTCACACACCACAGACTGCTGGCGTAACTCACAAGTCAGTCTTGGAGAAAGGACAGCCAGAGTGCCCACTGGAAGGAAACATGGTGAGACTTTGTCTCATGTACTCTGGATGTATTATCCGGCGGGATCAGTCCCTGGAGAAGGATCTCTGTCATGCTTAGCAGAGGATCAGCGACAAAGAGGAGGACCTTCGGTGGCGCAGAGTGACAGAGAGGCTGCAGCGGCGGGCTCCGGCACTGCGGTGATTCAGAGGGTGCGGCAGAGCCGGGCGGTGTTCTGTCCTGTTGTACGAGTGAGGCCGTGAGCCAGAACCCAATTAGCAGCGCCTCACAACAACAGCATGCCCAGTTCCGGTCTTGTCTGCTTCGTCAAAAAGTAGTCTTTCTCGACGGTGGCCGTGGGGAGGTGATCACTCTGCTTGGGGCTCCAGCCCTGATTTCTAGAACTCTGGGACTATGGGAGGAGCAGGAAGTTGGCTTCTCTACACTGTACAGTATTAGAGGCTGGCAGAATAGTCGGAAAATGCCAGAAGTCGGGAATCATGGTATCTGCTGGACCTCCCTCTCTCTGGGGCTCTGGAGAAAGAGCCTTCCTGGCCTCTCCCTGCGCCTGTGGTCCCAGGTGTCCGGGGCTGTGACCAGATCACTGCATCTCTCTCTCTGTCCTTATGTGACCTCCCCCTCCTTACTCTTAGAGAGCATTCACCACTGGGGTGCAGAGCCCACCCTCCCATGGGATGATCTCATCTCAGCATTCCAGACAAGGTCACTTTCACAGGTTCTGGGTGGACCTGTCTTTGGGGGGCCACTGCTCAGCTCACAGCAGGAGCCAAACCCCTCGTTTGTGGGGAATGCGGCGCATGTCCTGCCGTCCTTCCTCCACCCCCTTCTCAGCCTTCAGGAAGCCCAGTCACACACCGGAGGCAAGGAGTCAGGAAGCATCTCCCAGCTGATAATTTATGGCATCTCTCGACACCACCCACGGCTAGAATAACAAATCATGTTTTGAGCAAATCAGACTCCCCAGGTAGGAGAAGGGAGCTGTTCGTTTTATACTTGCAGCTCTGGGAGACACTGACGTGGTGGGCTGCCAGCCGAAGTCTCCCCTTCCCCTGCCCAGTCACCCCATCCTCCTTTCTTCCCAGACACAGAGCTCTGGACCACTGGCAGGGCTCCGAGCCCCACAGGACCTTAGAGTTGGCAGCGTCCTGGCAGTTTACCCGCACAGCCTGTCAGCTATGTGGAAACAGGACTGTCTCTTTCCCACTGTCTCCACCCCAGAGAGTGTGGTCTGCCATCTTGTCGCCCTGGAAGCTGATTCAGACTCTGGGGGAAGAGAGCAGGTCCTGACGGTGCCTGGGACCAGCCATGCCTACTGACTGTCCCTGGATTGTCTAGTGACCCCCGCTAATCTGTTCCCTTTTAGCCCTAAGAGCTGGGCTTTCTGTCACTATCTGATAGACTCTAGGGTTGCACAGCGATGCTGGAGGAGGGCCATCATCAGGAGACGGGAAGGGAGAAACCAAACCCTGCCTTTTGACCTGGACGCCCTCCTCAGCCTTCTCCTGTGGAAGTCTTGGCACCTGTGTCTGCATGAGCGGTGAATACGGCACTGACCCCTGCCGATCCCTGCCGATCCCTGCCGATCCCTGGGCCGGTGAACACCGGGAACTAGCTGAGATGGCTTAGCCCTTGCCTGGGAAATACCTGATGTGGGTAAATCAGCCCGGCCGGCGCGAGTGACGCAGGGCAGTAGTGGCTCGGTGGCAGAGTCCTGGTCTTCCAAAAGGAAGCCACAGGTTCAGTTCCTGGCGCCGGTCTGTGTGCAGCCACGGCCCGAGTGTCAGTGAGGCTGTCACGGTGCATCAGTGGTGGGCGGGTCACAGCGGGGCTCCCACACCGAGGGGGACCAGGAGGAAAAGCCTGGCTCCTTCTGAAAGTCAGCCACGGGAAGCCCGTGGGTCACAGTGGTCCTGCCCACAGCTGATCCCGGGCTGGGGCAGGGTGGGACACTCCCCAGCAGCAGCCTGTGACATAATTTGCTCTTTGTTACACTGTCTGTAACTCCCACTAGTGTGTAAGCGCCCAGAGACTGAGGGTTTTTGCACTTTTGTTCTGTCACTCCCACTGGCATGTATGTGCCAAGAGGGTGAGGATTTTTGTACTTTCCTCCATGGTTCTCTCACCGTGGCCCAGATCTGCACCTGGCATACAGTGGGTGCTTGAGAAATCTTTGTTGAATGAAGGAATCCTTTCAGGGAATTTCATAGTCATCTTACAGACAGCGCTGTCAGACAGAACTCTCTGTGATGATGGACTGATCTGGATCTGTGCTGTCCAACCTGATAGCCTCAGCCACCTTGTAGCCATTGCGCATGTGACAAATGGCTGGTGCCACCAAGGAGCTGAAGTTTCCATTTTCTTGGCTTAACTTGCATTTAGTTTCACCCAGCAAAGTGTGCCTCGTAGCTACCACACTGGATGGCACAGTTGGAGGGACTTGAGGGTCTTTCAGAGACTGGGTGAGGAGTCATTCTTGAGCATGTGTGAGGATAGTTGGACACGAGCCTGTGTGCTGAGCTCTGAGGACCAGGTAAGGGGGTTTCCCCTCAGTCAGTCTTTAGAATCTCATCTCCTTCTTCTGTAAAAGGCAGCAGCCACAGGCATCATGGCTCTTGGGTTTTCACCCTCATCTCTAGACGGACCTACAGTTACCCCAGACTTCCTCCTCAGTGGGGAAAAAAGGGCAAACACTCCCGGACCCCAGGAGCCGGGCTTGGCGCCGATGGCGTGGGCCGTCATCTGATCTCCCGCAGTGGAAGTCCCGCAGCCACGCTCAGTCTCAGGAGCTGGGACCCCCGGTGCCGAGGACCCCCGGTGCTGAGGCTGCAGTGGGGAGTCTGGAACAGCCCCCCAGCTGCTGGGTGGTCCACATGCAGCTGGGCTGAGTATTGGGGAGTGGCATGAGCTCAAGAATAGTAAAGTGAGCGACGGAGGGGCCCACTCGCTCAGCAAGCACCCCTGCTGTCCAGCTCTCTGCAAAGTGAAAAGACACCGTGAGCCGTGTTCCCTCCGCGGCTGATTCTCAGAGTGGCAGTGCCTGCCACCAGCCGGGCGACTGGGTCTGCACTGCAGCCCTGTTCCAGGGGCATTTTTCTCTCATGCATGAGAGTTAATGACCTTGTAATTTTTTATGTATTTTGATACGAGGGACCAATACATTATCTGACTGGCAGAATTATTTCCTGCTGCGTTCCCTGGGAGATTGATGCTTATGCAAAAGCGAGAATTTAAAAGGCTCTAAAATAGCAGCTTTGAGGGAAACCGTTTAACCCTCTATAAATTCCAGACAACTATTGGCAGTAAATTCTCCACTTCACTGGCCAATAAGACCAATGGCCTAGACTCTCAGGATCGAGTCTCAGAGCAAAACCTTCCTGCAGGAGCCAAAAGCCGGGGTCCAGTTGCTAGGGGGCTTTTCCTTTCTGCAAGCCTTACAGAAAATCTGGTGGAAGACTTCCAGAGACTGGCATGGTGCTCCTTGCCATGAGTGAGTGATGGCTAGAGCTGAGGGGACAGCCTGGGGCCCCCTGGCCTGAGCCGGGACCTAGGGTCCTCTCTTGTCGGGTGTCTGTGCGGAGCAGCCCTACTGCCCTGTCCTGTATCTTGGCTGGCCTTTGATTTGCTCGGACTGGAAGAATAGGGTAGAAGGCATCCCCCGTAATATGAGGCCAGGTCTGAGTGAGTCACTGGAGGATGAAAGGCCACCAGGAAGATAGATGAGCTGCCCCAGCTGAGCCCATCCTCCAGAACAGCCAACCTGCAGCTAGTCCCTGAGGTCCAATAAGCCTAGCCAACCTCAGAGCCACCCTGCTGAACACGGGCCACTTGGTCCACCCAGAGAATCCTGGGCCAGGTGAATGCTGGTTTTAAGCTACAACATTTTGGGCTGTTTGTTACACAGCCAAGAGCTAGCTGATACAGGTTGCTTCAACAAATGCCACTGGTGGGGTCCCCCGCTCGGGGCTTCTCGGCACACATCAGGTCTTAGTGAGCAGTAGCGGGCTCGGTGCCTGTGTCTCCGCTTGCCAGGACAGCCCTGGATCATGCCGTCTGTCCAGTGTGACTATTAACAGGGTCTCTCCTAAGTCTTGAAAGTGTCTAGATCTGGATGACAAGTATAGGGTTGCCTTGGTACTGCCTAAGTTCTGGAAAGACTGGGATGAAGTGGGCAGTGGGTTGCAAGCTGAGGGGCTGTTACTAGCCCGGTGGGTAAGCAGTGTGCCAAGCAGCCTCCTCTCTGAGCCCTGGGGCTCATCCTTGATGGCCTGGGGGCTGGATCCCAACAAGGAACCCTGGGGATGGGGTGGGGGGTCTTGGCCAGAGAAAAGAGGAGAGGTGCTTCCCAGGCATTTGAGAGAGCTGGCGAAGCTGGCGGTCTAAAGTCAAGCCTGCTCTGTGGACAGAGGGGAGGTGGGCAGCACAGGGCTGGCCTCAAGCACCCAGCTGCTACTTGGGAAGCAGGGTGGAACCCAAGACTCTGGAGCTCAGAGGCTCGACCACCGAGCCCAGCTCTGGAGGTGCGTCTGCACTCATAGTCAAGGAAGTGTTGTCACTAAGCACCCAGCCAGTGTCTCAGCCACTAATTATCTCAGTCAACGGTTAATTGCCACACAGACAGAAACTGCGCATCGGAGTCGGGGGACAGGTCTCCGACCATGCAGCTGCTGGAGAGGGTTGGTCCCGGGCGCCTCCTGGACTATGAGGCCCCTGCAGTGAGGGCTGCCCACAGTGTGGGGTCTCCTGGGTCGTGGGCCACCTGCAGTAGGGGTCTCATGGATTGGGATCCATCTGTAGTGGGGATCTCCTGGGTTGTGAGCCGCCTTCATTGGGGGTCTCCTGGGTGTCTTGCAGTGGGAAGTGTCTTGCAGTGGGAAGTGTCTCCAGTGTGAGCCCCTGCAGTGGGGCTGCCTGCCTCTGAGGATTCCTCCAGGGAGTTCAGGGTGGTGCGTGCCCATGGACCAAGGGCGGGGGCCCTGGGACTCTCAGTGAGCAGGGAGGCTGCACCGGGACCCCGTGAGTCCAAGTGGCCCTGCAGAGTTGAGGATGGGAAACGGCTGGCCTCTGAAGGGTGGGGTTCCGAGCCGCCTGACTTGATAGACAAGACCCGGCTGTTAAAACACGTAAGGAAATCCCCTCCGCGTGGAGCAGGTGCTAGTTGAGCGGCAGGTTGAGGGGAGGCGCAGCTGAGTGACTCTTGGATGTGGATCGCCGGGCCTTTTCCCAGGGTGCCTCTGGGTGGACTTGAACCTCCAGCCTTTCGGTTGGCCACCGAGTGTCTTACCCATCTGCACCACAGGCCTCCCTCCTGGGCTCCGTTTCTGCAGTATTTGAGCTTTAATACGGAGAAATTTTGCTCTCACAGTCCGAAAATGAAACAAGGATCTCCATGTTAACACTGCTGTCTGTGGCTTGTTCTTCGTAAAGGGAGTGGGGGGCACCCCGCATCTGGGCCATGGCCCGTTGCCCCACTGTCTGGTGCCTGGGATGTGTCCTGCGATGCCAGAACAGGGGACACGTGTGCTGTCTAGAGCCAGGCCTGGGGCCATGCAGCGTGGCTTCCCTTCCAGCCTCGTGCCTCTGTGTTGGTTCTGGAATGAGTCGCCGTCCCACTTGGTCTCCCCATTTTCTCCTTGCTGCAGCAGTGATCAAAAGGACATTTTTCTAGAGTGCCTTCGCTATTCAAAAGCCAGTGCTTCCTACAGAATGAGCTGAAGAGTGGAAAACAATTACGGGCCTCATGGCGCTGGCTGCCGTCTGTGCAGCAGCGGGGACGGACGTGTCTGTTCATCATTTTTATGGACGAGGTCTCCTGGTTTTGAGTTCATTTAATTTTGTTGCACAGCCTCCCTGCAGGGCCCGGCATGGAGCTGTCCCCGAATCACTGGGCTGCTCAGAACCCTTCCGTCTTCCAGGGTGCTGAGCTGTCCCGGCAAAATGATGACCCCAAGGGATGCAGGCACTGTCAGGACTTCAGGCCTCTCCCCAAATGCCGGCATGCCCTGCTTTCATTCTCTCCTCTGTCAGGGTCCCTGATGGCCAAGCTCAAGTCCTGCCTGGGAGAGGAAGGTTCTGGCCCCTACGGCCCCATGCTGAAAGCCGGCACTGCCTCTGACCCCCATCCCCCACCCCCCACTCCCCACCCGTGTGCCAGGCTCACATGCTGTGGAGGCTTGTGTGTCACCATGATGCGGGGAGCTGTGACCAGGAGGGTCACTCATGGTGGACCAGTGTCAGTGGAGCCTTCAGACTAGGACAGACTGGGCAGAAAGGCCTGGCAGTCTACTTCAGAAATCCAGCCAATGAGAGCCTTGCAGATCACAACACAACATCGACACGGTGCTGGAGGTGAGCCCGCGGGTCACCGCGGAGCGCTGACACGGTGCCGGAGGCACGGGACTGGGGTGGCTGTGAGCTGGGACCTACTCAGGGGCAACTCACAACAGCAGCCTCCTAGAGAGAAGACGTGTCTGTGGCTGGAGGGTTGCCATAAAGGGCGTTTGGAAAAGGGAGGCTGGATTCTGGAGCCCCCAGTGCCAACGTCCATGACAGCATGGACCCAGGAGGCACTCAACCAGCATCTTCCTTTCCACCTTTAACAACAGCAAACAACAGGCTTCCTATTTACTCGGTTATTTTTAGAGATCCCACCTCTGAACCTGATTTTAAAAAAAGATTCATGACCTGCTCCCCTCGCCTCCTGCTCCCAGCCCAGGCGGTTTGGTAAGCAGCCCTCCTCCGCAGCCTCGGGCTGAGGCCGCCCTCCTGAGACACATCCCAGCCTTGCTTTGCGGAGCCATTGCTCTCAGAGGCCAAGTTTGAGTGGATTTAGCTTTGGAAAAGCAAATCCCATTTCCCAGCGCTCCGCTGGGCTCAATTCATAAATTTTTGACAAGGAAACATCTCTTCTTGGCCTGTTGGAGCCTGTGTATACACACGCACATATGCTGCAGAAACAGCTGTTTCCTGGTTCCTTTTCTTGAAGCCAGAGCCGCAGAAACTTCTGAGCGAGTTTTCATTACAGAGCCTTTCTGTCTGCCTCACTGAGTACTTGGAACGTTGCAAACAAGTGAATGTTTTTTCTTCTTTTCTTGTAAATGAGTGGCTGTCAAAGCGTGGGCCAGAGACCAGCCACAACAGCAGCGTCACCTGGAAGTTGTCGGAAAGGCAGTTTCTCAGTCCCTGCCTGCTGAATCGGGAGCTCTGGGGATGGGGCCTGACAATCTGCATTTTAACAACAATCCCGTGCTGCAGGGGATTCTGATGTGTACTGATGTTGCAGAACCACTCCAAGACTGCTGTCAGCCCCTTACCCTCCTCTCCCACCCTCCTCTCCACTAACACCCACCCATAACACCCCATAGAACAGAGTGGAGCTGCCCCGCCGTGCTTCTAGGGCTGTCATCTTTGCGGGCACAGCTTGCTGCTCCTCTCTCCCCAGAAACAGCCGGTGGATTCAGACTGCCGACCGTCAGGTGTGGAGCTGAGTGCTGTAACTGCTGTGGCACCGGGACTCTGGACCTCCTGCGTGAACTAGGTCCTGAAGCTTTCCCCCCGAGCACCTGCTTAAGGGCGGGACCATGTCCCCTCGCTTCTTTGCCGTGGTGTCCTGCCCTCACAAAGGTTTGGGAAGGCACATTTAAAATTCAGGCCACGATGTCCACAAAGCACAAGCCCGTGTAGCTGGGAGGGTGGTCCTGACATCTGAGGTGAGCAGGAAGCGCTGAGTCTGCTCCACGTGCATAGACGTGACAAGTTCATTTAAAACCTCAGAGCACAGAGCCGCTCTGGAGCAGAAGTCAGGTTCTCCCTGGTTCAGGAAGCCAGAGAGCCACAGGGGTGAGTGGGCTGGGGTGAGGCACAGGCGTCTCATCCTCACTGGGCGTGGGGCAGGAAGGGGACGTGAGCTGAGAGCCTTGCCTGAAGCCCGGCTGGCGGTGGGTAGAGGCTGGACCAGCTCCGATGGCCCCTGGGGCTGCAGGCAGGACAAGCTGTGGAAAGAGGGAGCCGGGACTCACAGCACCTGGAACTAGGCCGACACGACCCTTGAGAAAGGGAACTGAGCATCTTCTTGGGGTGAAAGTTAAACTCTAGATTCTGAGCCAAGGATCCTAAGAGGCTGGATGAGGTCATCTGGAAGCTCCCCTCCAGGGACAGGTGAGCACAGAGGGAAAAGGCAACCTCTGTGAGAGGTGAGCTGTCAGGAAGAAACTAGGGCGTGGGGCCGAGTGACCGGCCGGGACGGTGTGCACCAGCTTGTGGTGAGCACAGAGCACGTGGACTTAACTGGGTTTCCTCAGTCCTCGGTGGTGCAGTCTCACTTGGTTTTACCACGTCAGTCACTGTGGGCTTAGCTGCGCACCACAGACGAGTGAGTTAAAACAGTTAACCCTGTGCGGACTGTTTATCGTGTGATCCAGATGAGTGAGCTAAGACAGCTGACCCCGTGCAGACTGTTTATCGCGTGATCCCTACCTGAAAGTGTGCAAAGTCCTGTTCTGTGGGCGCCACCAGATCCAGGCAGAAGGTGAATTTAAACCCAAGGAAAGAGAAGAGTGAGCTGGAAAGGACTTAGAAAGGAGGGTGTTAAAAATCGCCCAAGAAATAGAAAAAGGAGGACAAAGCAGTCATTGACTGAGAATGGGAAGTTATAGATGAAAACAGGCAGTTCTGTGACATACGAAAAATACCTTTGGGAGGAAGTCTCCTAAAATAGTCAATGGAGTAGAAACCAAAGCTGAGTAAGTGGCTCCCAGAGCCATGTAGGCATAGTTGAAGGGAAACGTAGTTAAGGGTAATATAGAACCAAGGAAAGCACCTAGACCACGTTGTGAAAGAGTGAAAAGCAGAAATATGGAAAAGATAACATGGGACCTGGAGAAGAATTGAGAAAGTCCCCGAGATATGCAGTGGGGCTTCCCGGGGGAGTGAAGGTACACACACAGAGAAAGTGTTCTCTAGACTTGCAAAAAAGACATGAGGCCTCAGATGATGATGTGTGCCAAGACCCAAGAAGAGGAAAGGGCAAAGAACCCGTGAGACATCTAGGTCTACGGGACAGGAGCCGAGGAGCCCAGCACCCAGCATGCAGTCTCCAGTCCACTCTCGTGTCTTACTGCAGTGTGGCGTTATGTCAACTGCACCCGTGTGCAAGTGGCATAGTTTCCCTCCGTTCTTGGAATTTTGGTTAAGTGTTTCTAAAGTTCACATGGAAGAGTAAAAGCAAGAGAATAGAAAACTCTAAACTAATACTGGGGAGGTATGCAATTACTAGACATTAAAATATTTCCAAACCAGTGACGTCATGGCTAAAAGTAGAAAGGTCAAATAGATACAAGTACACATATATGTGTGTGAGTGTATCTATAAAACAAAAGCAAACACATTGCTGTCAAGTTGAGTCCTTCTAAAGCAACCCCATAGGACAGAGAAGAACTGCCCCACAGAGTCTCCAAGTCAGCTGCCAAGCTCTCAGACACTGCACCATGGGGCTCCATACTGTAAACCCACTGCCACCGGCTCGGTTCGGACTCAAGATGACCCTGTAGGACGGAGCAGTCTGCCCCGTGTGGCTTCCAAGGCCGCCACCTTCCCGGAAGCCGACGGCTACACCTCCTGTGTAGTCCCTCGGTGTGTGTGGTGACAGAGGCATTTCCCATTAGTGAAGAAGGATGACATACTTAGTGAGTGGCATGAGAACTTAGTTTACTAACTGTCATTGATTGAATTGTGTCCCCCCAAAATATGTATGTAGCGCCCTTACTAAGGGAGTTTCTCTGGAATGCGGCTTTTTATCCTACAAGAGACAAAAGGAAAAGGGAGCAAGCAGAGAGTTAGGGACCTCATACCATCTAGAAAGCAGCACTGAGAGCAGAGTGCGTCCTTCACACCGGAGGTTCCTGTGCTGAGATGCTGCTCTGTGACCAAAGAAAGACTGATGCAGCACAAGGACTTTCCTGCAGCGCACACAGAGAGGGAGAGCCTTCCCCCGGAGCGGACACCCTGAGTTTGCGCTTGTACCCTATTGGACTGTGAAAGAATAAACTTTTCATGGTTAGAGCCATCCGCTTGTGGGATTTCTGTTAGAGCAGCACCAGGCGACCAAGACACTAACAACAGGAAGAAAGAGATCACGGTCTTATATATACAAATTATGTGCTAAAACCAAACTCAGTGCCATCAAGTCAGTTCCAACTTGTAGCAACCCTACAGGACAGATAGAACTGCCCCTAGAAAGCACGTGGTGGATTTGAACTGCCAACCTTTTGGTTACCAGACGTAGCGCTTAGCCCACTATGCCACCAGGGTTTCTTGAAAGTATCAGACAGAAAGGTACTTAAACGGTCGAACAGGTGGTCAGATAGACATTTCTAGGAGTGCCAGCAATGAAAAAAAGAGATACACGTATGTTAAAGTAATTCCTATATCTAAAACAACCAGCATCACACAGTGAAAACCGCGTGACACATGGAGGTGGCTCGTGTGACACTGAGTTAATGTCCGCAAGGCATATAGAGCTCTCAAAACCAGCCTGAAGACAGGACCACCCCAAGCAAGCTGGCAGAGGAAGCCCTCCATACAGCCACCACACACAGGAAGATGTGCCATGCTGATCCATTTCCCCGAGTCCTTCCAGTGGCCACACCGGATTTGACCCACCCTGAAGGTGACTTCAACCTAGACAGCACCCACGTTACTTCCTGTTTCCTGGCCGCCTTCCAGAATCTTCTCTCTCCGGGATGCCTGCCTGGCCACCATCTTGCTGCCCAAATTGTAGATAAGCCCCGGGAGCTGGATCTCAGGAACTTCCTTACAATAAAGTTACCTTTTTTTTCTTTTTCTCAAAGACTGGCATCCAGGTAGATGGGTGGGAGCACACCAGACAAAGACTACTTTTTGAGGTTTTTCAGACACCAGAAGGCTCAGCCATGGTGGATGCATCCCAGCAGACTAAGACCAGGAAGAAAGGCCTGCCAACCAATGTCTGAGAATTCACCGTGTGAACCCTTGCAGGTCACGGGAGAACGTCATCCGACTCGCTTGCTTGGGACATGTCGTCAGGAGGGCTGAGATGCTGGAAGAGGACATGGTGTGTCGTGAATCCAAGGGCCAGCCCAGGGCATAAGGGACCCTCAGTGAGACGGAGATGAACATGCTGGCGACGGTGATGTGGAACTGGGGGATGTTTTGTTCGGCTGTCAGGGATCTCTGAGTTTGAGTCCCGGCAGCCGTCTGTGACTCGGTTATGTTCCAGATGCTAAGAACTCACCTTCTCACTGAGTTCTCAAACAGTCCCATAAGTCAAGTCCTCAGTGACAGCTCCTCAGGGACAGGGAAACCGAGGCTCAGAGAGGGGCAGGGCTGTCACAGAGTCTCCCGACTCCTCTGGCAGAGGTGGCCTCAAGAGCATATCTCAGGGGGTCTCCAAAGGCCTGTGTGTGCAGCTAGCAGGGTTTCCTCCTCTAGGACAGTCACATCAAAGGCGTTCTCCCTCTCCCAAGGAGTAGCACCTTCTACAACCTGGTGGCTTAGTTCAGCCGCTGAGGCTGACCAAGTGTCAGCTGGGCAAGTTTGGAGGCTCGCCTGTGGTGGAAGCCTTGCCTGTGGGCTCTGAAGCCGCAGCGTGTGGCCTCAGGATGGCAACAGAACAATACAGGGCTCTGTGGTCCCCTCCTGCTCCCTCCCTGCAGCCAGCTGCTCACCGAGAAAGGACAGTCTAGGACCAGCCTGGGGATCCCACCCTTTCTGTCCATCCCCCCTGTGCTCTTCCTGGGATTCCTTGTCCCCAGGATGGGCAGTGGGGCCGCCATGGGGATACCTCCCTGTCCCCTTCAGTGAGGAAGAGCACCATTTCTCTGCCTCTGATGAGTCTGGGTGCGTTCAGATTTCGTGTGAACGTGCTCTTGGCAGAACTGGAGAAGAGACACCACCCCACGAGCTGCACACACAGGGGTTCCACCTTCGCCCGGGGTCGTGCCCTCACCCACAGTCCCACATGGGGAATGCTGACAGCCCCCGACCTGGGGGGACGGCAGAAGGCACAGTGATTTCCTTCCTGCCAGACACAGTGTTCCTGACTCGAGGGGCAGAGAGTCTGCAGCCTTTCAAAGAGAGAAGCAAAGGATCCTGCTTCCTGTCTTCCAGATGGCTTTCTAAGCGGGACTCTCCTGCCGGACGTTGTTGTCACCTTTCTTAAACTTAGTAGACAGGACGGGTTCATTTTCACTTAATTGGCTCCGGGGCTTCCTCATCAGGGGTGAACCATCGGCGTTTCTACAGTCACAGGAGTGTGATGGGCCCCAGACAAGACTGATCCTCTAATTGGGTGGCATCCGTCAGAAAGGCTACGCAGGCCACCTGTGCTAACGGCAGGTCAAGAACAGCCCAGCGGGAAGGGCAAGCTGGAGCTGGGGCGGGGCGGGGGAAGGAGGGGATGGGGAAACAGAAAGCAGCACTTGGCGACCATGGGCGCAGGTCCCCGCTCTGTGTGAGGGATGCGCCAGGCTGTCTGCCCTCCGCAGCAGGCACGCGCCCACCAGCACCCTGCGGGCCCTCCGCCTTCTGTCCTTTATCCCTCCTGCCTTCCTCTCCCCTCTCGCTCCCGTCTGTGCTTTTCTTCAAGTTCCAAACAGCAACTTGATTTATTCTTTTTTTTTTTTAAGAAAAATAGATGTCCGACATAGACATACGTGGCGTGGTAGTTACGAGCTACGGCTATTCACCAAAAGGTCAGTAGTTCAGACCCACCAGGTTCTCCTTGGAAACTGGATGGGGCCGTTCTGCTCTGTCCTCTGGGGTAGCTGTGAGTCAGAACCAACTCAGTGGCAGTGTGTCTGGTTTTCATACCCACACGGTGACAGAATCAAAGAAAATGGAACAGTAGAGGAAGGACAGCCGTGCTCCTCTGTCCTCCGCCCTGAGCTCCAAGGCTTCCCAGCATCCACTCGGACTACTAACTCACACGCAGAACTCCCGGGCTGCACCTGCTTCAGGCTGCACCCGCTTCAGGCTGCACCCGTCTGAGGGTTCTCTGCTTGCCTCCTTCTGCAATGGGCAACGATCTGTCCAGTTGGCATCACTCTTCCCCACCTCCCCCGGCCCCCCAAATCCTGGTCGTATCTGGTTTTGTTCACGCAATGGTCAGTGCTGACATCACTCAGACGGTGTAAGGTCACGTGGTGCGCCGTGGTGACGTTTCGGTCTCATCCAGCTTTTGGCTCCTCCTGTATCTTTTGTCTTTTTTATTTTTCTTGTATCCCATCTGTTATCCACTGGAAACCTTCATTTTTCCACATGCTCTGTGGTGCCGTGGAGCCTCCCCTCTGCCTGTCTGTCTGTTGTACTGCAGTGGCTTCCATGTGTCTGTGATGCAGAAATGTCTGGTATTTCAGATACCAGCAGGGCCACCCAGGGTGGACAGGGTTCAGCACAGCTTGCAGACAGACAGACCAGGGAGAAAGACCGGGGGTCTGCTTCCAAAATCAGCCAATGAAGACCTTATGGCTCGTAACAGAACAGTGTCCTAAGTATGCTGGATGACAAGTCCCATAGGTCGGAAGGCATCACACACACCCTGTCCACAACAATGGACTGGAGCACACCAGTGACCACCAAGATGGCTAGGACCAGGCAACGTTTTCTTCGGTTGCACGTGGGGACCATGGGTCGACGGTGACTTTGTGGCCCCTACCACAACCGCTGTGAAATTCCCCTGAAATCCTTTCGATCCTGGGCACTTCCCCTCCTGCTCCCCCGAGCCCAAGGCTGCCCGGGCCCCACATGGGGGAAGATGCTGTTTCTGACTCAGGGACCCTGATGCGGGAAGTGGTTCACAGGTCAGGAAGGGGCCCAGCGGCCAGTCAGGCTCCGAGGCAGCGTCAAGATCATGGTCTCCCCTCCTCCACCCGGGAGTGGGAACTGGGCAGAAACCTCCAGAGACGGTAAAACTGGCATTGCTCTCCAGATGGGTGGAACAGCCTTGTTCCGGGACCGGCAACCTCTAATCGCTGTGGCTGGAGAAGACAGAGGGAGCAGTGAAATCAGCCTCACCTTGGTCCAGATTCGGAGGGGCTACCCAGGAAGACAGACGTGGTGGTCTACTTCAGAGAAGAGTGAGCCAGTGCAAAGTAACAGTTATTACACGGTGCCGGAAGGCCCTCGAAAGACGACTGCGGAAGAGCTGCCTGCTCCAGGTAGTGTTGACCTTGATGACATGGACGGAGTCAAGCTTTAACCAAAACCCAAACCCACCGCCATCCAGTCAATTCCAACTCACAGCGACCCTACAGACAGAGTAGAACTGCCTCACAGAGTTTCCAAGGAGTGCCTGGTGGGTTTGAACTGTCAACCTCCAGGTTAGCTGCTGTAGTGCTTAAGTGCTGCACCCCCAGAGTTTGCAGTCAAGCCTTAGGGACCCTTATTTGCCAATGTGGCCTGAGTCAACATGAGAAGAAATAGCTGCCAGCCAGCCAAGTGCCCTCGAGTCGGATCCGACCCATGGCAACCCTAGAGCTGCAAACATCCGTTAATAACTGGAGCATGGACTGTGCAGAGCATGAATCTAGGAAAATTAGAAAATTTCAAAAATAGAGTAGGCCCCTGAACATCCACATCCTAGGCATTAGTGAGTTGAAACAGAATGTACTGGCTTCACATGTACATCAGACAATCATATGGTCTCCTGTGTTGGGGACGAAAAGAACATTTCAGGATCTGTCCTGAAGCACAGTGTTGTCAGTGGTAGGACAGTATCCAGATGCCTACAAGGAAAACCAGTTAATAACGGCTGTTACTCGAATTTATGCACTAACCACTAAGGACAAAGATGAAGAAATTGAAGACTTTTACCAACTTCTGCAGTCTAAAGTTGATCAAACATGTAATCAGGATGCATTGATAGGTACTGGTGATTGGAATGCAAAAGCTGGAAACAAAGATGAAGGAGTGGTAGTGGAAAATATGGGTTTGGTCTCAGAAATGATGCCGGAGATCACATGGTAGAATTTTGTTGGACACAGAACTTCTTCATTAGAAATACCTTTTCTCAAAAACCTAAATGGTGACTAGACACGTGAACCTCACCAAACGGGATACATAGGAATCAAATCGACTATATCTGTGGAAAAAGATGATGGAAAAACTCAATATCATCAGTCAGAACAAGACCAGGGGCTGACTGCAGAACAGACTATCATTTGCTCATATTTAAGTTCAAGGTGAAACTGAAGAAAATTAAAACGAGTCCACGAGAGCCAAAGTATGACCTTGTATATATCCCATCTGAATTTAGAGAACATCTCAAGAGTAGGTTTGATGCACTAAACACTAATGACCAAAGACCAGATGGATTGTAGAATGACACAAGGACATCACGCATGGAGAAAGCAAGGGGTCGTTAAAAAGACAGGGAAGAAAAAAGACCCCAAAGGATGTCAGAACAGACACTGAAACTTGCTCTTGAGTGTTGAGTAGCTAAAGCAAAAGGAAGGAGTGACAAAGAGAACCAAACAGAAGACTTCAAAGGGCAGCTCCAGGAGAGAAAGTAAAGGATTGTAATGAAGTAGAGACATATCTTGAGTTAGAAAATCAAAAGGGAAGAACACATTGAGCATTTCTCAGACTGAAATAACTGAAGAAAAAATTCAAGCCTCAAGTTGCAATACTGAAGGATTTTGCAGGGGAAATAGTAAAGAAAGAAGCATCAAAAGAAGACGGAAGGAATACACAAGCCGCTGTACTAAGAAGAACTTACCAACATTCAACATTTCACGGGGTATTCTATGAGCCGGAACTGATGGTACTGAAGAAGAGGCTGAAGCTGCACTGAGGGCGCTGGTGAAAGACAAGTCTCCGGGAACTGACAGAACACCAGCGGAGATGTTTCAACAAACAGACGCAGCACTGGAAGCGCTCACTTGTCTCTGCCGAGAAACTGGGAGGAGGAGATCCATATTGATGCCTGTTCCTGAGAACGGTGATGGCACTGACCTTGGAAATTTTGAAACAGTATCACTAGTATCAGGTGGAAGTAAAATTTTATTGAAGATCATTCAAAAGCACATGCAGTGGAATCTTGACAGAGAAATGCTGGGAATGCAGGACAGATTGAGAAGAGGATGTGGAAACAGGTTATCCTTGCTGACGTCAGGTGTATTTGGCTGAAAGCAGAG
Organism: Heterohyrax brucei; assembly: GCA_028571685.1. Lineage (NCBI taxonomy): Eukaryota > Metazoa > Chordata > Mammalia > Hyracoidea > Procaviidae > Heterohyrax > Heterohyrax brucei. The sequence goes on along the minus strand of CM053160.1, from coordinate 740,685 downwards.
AGCACCAGAACGATGTTTGCCTGTGTTTTATTGATGATGCGAAGGCATTTAGCTGTGTGGATCCTAACAAATTATGGATAATATTTCAGAGAATGGGAATTCCAGGACACTTGATTGTGCTTATGAGGAACTGTACCTGGATCAAGAGGCAGTCATTGGAACAGAACAAGGGGACAGTGTGTGGTTTAAAGTCAGGAAAGATGTTCATTAGGGTTGTAGCCTCTCACCATACTTACTCAATCCATATGCCGGGCAAATAATCCAAGACGCTGGACTATAAAAAGAAGAATGGGCATCAGGACTGGAGGAAGACTCGCTAACACCTGTGATACGCAAATGATGTAACTTGCTTACTGAAGAGGACTTGAAGCATTTACTGAGAAAGATCCAAGACTGCCTTCAGTGTGGATTATACTTCCACATAAAGGTAACGAAAATCCTACAGCTGGACCAATAAGCAACATCACAAGAAATGGAGAGAAGGTTGATGTTGTCAAGGAATTTATTTTGCGTGGATCCACACTCAACACCCACGGAAGCGGCAGACGAGGAGTCAGATGATACACTGCTTCGGGCAAATCTGCCACAAGAGAACTCTAAAGTGTTGCAAAGCAAAGATGTCACCTTAAAGACTCAAGACTACCTGACCCAAGCCGTGGTGTTTTCATTGTACCATATGCGTATGAAGGCTGGACGGCGAATAAGGAAAACTGAAGAAGAACTGATGTCTTTGAATTGGGGTGCTGGTGTAGAATATTATGTACGAGATTCAAAAATTGAGTCTGCGAACTTAACTGTTGTAAGTGGTCCATACTTCACTGCTGAATATCACTACAGCCACCTTCAAAGTCCTCCCCTTGGGAAGCTATGCGCTGATGCCAACACCTAGTCCACCCTTCGAGGCAATGTTGGAACTCTTTCTGGAACAGCCATTGCGCAAGGTGGTATGGTGATAAGTTCGTGAACTTAATTGTCTAGTTGTCTGTGACGGAGTTTATAGCCACTAAGCAAATAACTGTATTGGAACACCCTCCCTAGTCACCTGATCTGGCCCCCAGTGACTTTTTTCTTTACCTGAAGTTAAAGGAAATACTGAAAGGAAGACACTTTGATGACCTTCAGGACATGAAGGGTCATATGATGACAGCTCTGACAGCCATTCCAGAAGAAGAGTTCCAAAATGGTTTTGAAGGGTGGACGAGGCGCTGGCGTCGGTGCCCAGCTTCCCAAGGGAAGGACTTCGAAGGTGGCCATAGTGATATTCAGCAGTAAGGCATGGAGCACTTTTTCCAGGATGAGTTCGCCAACTTAACTAGCAGACCCTGTGTACCGTGGACTGCTGGAGGCACAGACATATCTGCCCTGAGAGGAGCGCAGTCGGAACGCGCCTCGCAACAGAAATGTGAGGCGACTGCTGCTGGTACTCACCCACTTCGGACAGGTTATCACGAGGGACTAGGCCCCGGAAAAGGGCGTCACTCTTGGAAGAGAGTCAGCTAAAACGAGGGAGACCCCCAACAAGATGGACGGACGCAGTGGCCGCCCCAGTGGGCCCCTGTGTAACTACGACCGGGGGCCTGGCGCTGGACCGGGCAGGGTTTCGTTCTGTCGTACACCGGGTCACTACAAGCTGAAACCAACTGGGAGGAGACTCACGAACAACCCAGGTCTAGAGGAAGTCCCTGGTGGCACAAACGGTTTGCTCTTGGCTGGAAATGAAAGGTTGGCAATGTGAACTCACCAATGTGAACTCACCAGGCGGTGCCAAGGGAAGACTGTAGCCCAGGAACCGTGTGGAGTGCAGTTCTACTTTGTCACACGTGGAGGCGTGATGAACACAGGACAACAGCCGTGCAGAGCAGGTGGCCGGCGTGAGCAGGTGGCCAGTGTGGGCAGCCGACCCTTAGCACAGCTCTGCAGGGCCGAAGCTTGGCCCCTTTCCGACCTGTTGGCCCTGTGGGTTCCAGTCTGTATGGAGACCCTGCTGGAGAACTGTCCCATTAGGCCCATGGTCCCCTGCGAGACGTTCTGTGGGGTGTTTATCAGTATCTGCCTCCTCCCTGCCTGTAGTCTCTTGTATTTGTTCCTTTTGCTTGTTTATAAAGTGCTGTCTTGTCCTGCTTCTGCATATATACAAATACACCAGGAAGGGTTCGACTCTAGTGTTGAGGTGAAGAGGTATGTCAGACACACAGAATGGGCACACTTATCTTAGAAAGTCAGAGATAAATGAAAAAGGTTTGCTATTAATGATCAAAATGTTTAGAAGTCGGACATTAAAGAATCTGATTAATCTCCTGATTCCATTTAAAATTTGAGAAATTGATTCCAAATTTGTAATTTTAAATGAGACAGTGCTATAGAATTTAATGGAAACCCTGGTGGCGTCGTTGGTTAAGTGCCATGTCTGCTAACCAAAAGGTGGGCAGTTGAAAGCCACCAGGTGCTCCTTGGAAACTCTATGGGCCAGTTCTACCCTCACCTCTAGGGTCGCTATGAGTCAGACCCAACTCGATGGCAGTGGGTTTGGTTGGTTTTTGGTATTGAATTTAAGAATTTGGAGAAAAATCCTGAAATGCTCAAGAGAATTTGAGATTTGGTGTAAGTTTGATTTATTAGCTATCTTAGACTTTTTGTAGTACTGGAAAAGCAAAATGTCACCTTGAAGAGTAAGGTGCTCCTGACCCAAGCCGTGATATTTTCAATTGCATCATGGGAGAAACGCAGGATGTTCACGGGAGAAACGCAGGATGTTCACGGGAGAAACGCAGGATGTTCACGGGAGAAATGCAGGATGCTCATGGGAGAAACGCAGGATGTTCATGGGAGAAACGCAGGATGTTCATGGGAGAAACACAGGATGTTCATGGGAGAAACGCAGGACGTTCATGGGAGAAACAGTGCAGCAGTTGCGGGGTGGGGAACTGTGTTTTCTGCTTAGCTTACTGTAAACTTAAAACTGCCCTAAAGTAGACTCTAAGAACATAAAGCCGGATAAGGGACTAGAGGGGAACCAGTTACCAGTGAGCCCCAGCTCACAGTGACCCCATGTGTGTCACTATAGAACTGTACTCCACAGAATTTTCTTTCTGTTCGTTTGTTTTAAAAGCTGGATCTTTTTATAAGCCTGATTTGCGTGTAAGCTTTTAGGATAAATCTATGTTAATGTCACTTCATAAAGCCAAAAAAGGAGTTTTTTAAGGGACAATGTGATTCTCTCCTTTTTTTTTTTTTGCTGGTTCAGCTTTTTACAGGTGTGCAGCTTATTGACGGCCCTTAGAACTCCTGCTGTGCACTCCTGTAGGTCACCATGGTATTTCGGTCACGTTAGCCCTCCCGCTCCCTCCCTCCCTGATAACCGCCAGCAAACTTTGTTCTCTGTACCTTTGTCTTTTCTCGTCTTTTTCTATAAGTGGCATGATAGAGCAGCTGTCCTTTTGTGGCTGTTGGCTGTGCGTTGGAAGTCCCGTGGTGGCAGTGGCTTTGGTTTTCCCTCAGCAGATGTCTTCGAGCCCCACCCCTGTCGTGGGCTGCCCCAGGACTGCACTGCTCCCTGGCTGCCTGGCCCCCGCCCTATGTCGCAGCGCACTCCGTGGCTCTGTCTGTCTGCCGAGGGTCTTGTTCTCCCTTCTGGCTGTTGGGAGCCGAGCTGCCGCCGGCACCGGTGTTCGGCTAGCTCTGTCTCCGCTGTCGTCTGTTCGGGGCGTGCTCCAGAAGCGGAAGGGCTGCTCGTGTGGTAGCTCTGTTTTTAGTTTTCTGAGGAACCTCCACTCTGTCTTCCATGAGAGCCATACCACTTTGACTTCCCACCAGTTTCTCCTTATGCTGGCTAAGGTTATTTTCTATTTTTTTGCGTATTTGTTTTATTCTTAGCCATCCTGTACTACAGTGTACCATGCCCAATGCTGTCGGGCTGATTCCGGCTCACGTCAGCCCCGTGCACAGACCAGCCCTGCCCCAGAGGGTTTCCAGGAAGGACTGGTGAGTTCTAACAGCCGACCTTTGAGTAGCAGCCAGGCTGAACTGGTGCCTCGTAATTTTGATGTGCATCTCTCTGATGGTTAATGATGCCGAGCATCTTTTCTTGTGTTTGGTGTCCAACTGAAGCTCCATAGGTTTTTCAGTGGCTGGCTTTTTGGAAGTCGATTTCTGGGTCTTTCTTCTGGGGTGCCTCTGGATTGCCTCTTCTGGGGTGCCTCTGGCTGATTGGCTACCTCCCCTGGCTGACCGGGCGCCTGCCCTGGCTGACTCGGCATCTTGTCTTGCCCTGTGGTTGGCAGCGGAGCTGTTAACTGCTTACACTCCCAGGTCCCAGTTGGTCCTGACTTCTGGCCAAGCAGAGGGAGGCCGCCAAGCCAGGTGGCTCCCCGAGAACTTGACACACAGGACTCATAAGTGCCTAACTTACAGTAGGAGCCCTGGTGGCATAGCTATTAAACGCTCAGCTGCCAACCAGGAGATTGGCAGTTCAAACCTACCCCCGACTCTTTGGAAACCCTATGGGGCTGTTCCACTCTGTCCTCTGGGGTTTCTATGCGTTAGAATCATGTCAGCGGCAATGAGTGTGGCTCTTGCTTTGGCACACAGTAGGCCGTCGGTAGGTGAGTAGTAGGCCTTCAGTAGGAAGCCCTAGTGGCGTAGCAGGTTAAGTGCTCCATCTGCAAACCAAAAGACCAGCAGTCGGAATCCACCAGGTGCTCCTTGGAAGCTCTATGGGCAGTTCTGTTCTGTCTGTAGGGTTCTGGGAGTCAGAATTCCCTCAACGGCAACAGGTACGGATAGGCCTTCAGGAGGTTTTGCTCAATAAGGGGTGAGCGCTGCAGCACTGCACCACGTGGTGTGCTAAACCAAGTTCCCGGGCGCACACACGTCCTCGTCCTGAGTTTCTGAAGTGTTCCAGCCTACGTGCCATCAGCAGCCTTCCCCCGGCCCCTCCATGCTGTCCCTGCGGGATTCACTTTCCAGTGTCATCTGCATTTTCCTGATCTGAACGAGACAGGAAGGAAGGCTCCACGGGGGAACTATGTCTCCTGGAGATGACAGCCCGTGTCACAACCCGCCACCTTCATTCATCTGCCAGCTTCACCTTTGTACCTGACCTCACATGCTGGCACAGACCACAGCCTGCTGGGGTCGGGGTGGGGGGTGGTCCTGGAGCACCACAGTAAAATCCCCTCGGGACATTTAGGTCAACTGACATAACAAAGCTTTTTTTTAAGAAAATGTTCTTCATCCCTCTTTAGTGAGTGGCGTCTGGGCTCTGAAAGGCTAGCAAGCCGCAGTCTAAGGAGCGTCAATTTGTCCCACTCCATCTGGAGCAGGAGAGAATGAAAGGAATCAAAGACACAAGAAAAACATGACCCAAGGGACAGAAAGGGCCACGTAGTCCAGAGTCAACATCAGCATGAGAGCAGAAGGACTGAGGGGTGCCCCGCCACCACCCGTGACCGCCCTGATGGGGTATGACATGGGGTCCCTGATGTCGGGGGAGAAAAGTGGATTCGCAGAACTAGAGCTCTACTAGAAGACGAGATGAGATGGTCTCACAGACTGGAGGGTCCCCCGGAAGACAAGGCCCACAGACCATTAGCCCAGAGCTGAAACCAGCCCCAAAGCCAGCTCTTCAGACAAACAGTGGACTGGACCGTAAGACATAAGATGATACTGGTGAAGAGTGTGCTTCTTGGCTCAAGTAGATACCATGAGGCTCAAAGGTGGCAGAGCAGTGGCGCGGAGCCCCCGGGGAGGGGTGCAGTGGTGGGGAGCCCCAGGGGAGGGGTGCAGTTATGGGAGCCCCAAGGAGGGGTTGCTGTGTGTACTCATGTTGCTCATGTCATTAGCACCTGTGCGTGGCAGTGCCCACAGCCTCCTTACTCAGGGAGGACACAGCCCATTGGAGAGACCAGTGGTGAGTGGACTTGGGCATTGGGGGCCTGTGCCTTAGATGAGACCGTCGGCAGGTATTTGTCCTGTCCTGGGGAATCAGCGTCCACTCATGGAGGTCAGGAGACCTGGGTCTGAATGCCTGTGTATTCATGCCAGGCACTAACCACTGGGTGGGTGGGACAGTCAGAGATCTCTTGGTGCCTCAGTTTCCTTATTGGTACAGTCGGGACAGTGGGGTTGTTGTGCAGGTGGAACAAGTCACCACACCCAGGCCGGTTGCCGCAGGGGTGAGTCACTGTTGCTGTTATTCTGTGGCCCGTCACAGACCAGGGGTCAGCAGGAGGAAAGCAATGCGGGGCAGCACTTGGTCCACTTGTCCATCTACAAGGCTGTTGTCATGAAGGGGCTGTGTCCTGATCTGGTTTGGGGAACGTGACCCTGTTTGGATCTGTGCCTCAGTTTCTGCATCTCTCAAATGAGAATGGTAACAGTGCCGACCTATAGGCTGACCCGACAGGTGGACAGCTGACACGGACCTGCACAGCCGGGTGGGTAATCACAGGGCCGACCTGACAGGTGGACGACGGACACTGAAGGGTTAGTCCTGCCGCTTCCCATAGCTCCTGCTCCTTGGGGAGCAGAAAAGGGATATCCAGTGCCCCCTTGGCCCACCAAGTCCATGCACACCGATGACCTTTCGTCTTGTCCCCACAGTCATCTGAGCCCTTGCTCAGTCCCACAAGGCAAGTGTTGTCTCGCTCACCAACAGACCCACAGCCCGGCACAGGCTGGGGCATATAGGTGCTCAGTAAACAATAAAATTCTCGATAAAGAATGAATCAGCCACCACTGCCTTTGGGGACCCCGATGGCTGGCCTGGAACCCTTCAAGCTAAGCCTCCCCCTGGATGCCAGGTGGCAGGGCTATTTTGCTCCACTTTCAGTAAATCACTGTGCCTTCAGAAAAACAGACTGGGGGATAGTTTGGGCCTTGATTTTCCTTTTGCTGTGGCTTCCCACCTTGCAGACAGCCTAGATATGCCCTCAGCAGACATCCCAACCTCAGGGCCTGCTCCTTACTGCATAGCAGGGCTCCCCAGCTAGCTTTGGTGGGGGGCGTACTCTCACCTCCCACTTCCCACCTCCAAGTCCCTCCTTTCACCTCCCAGCTCTCAGTGCCCCCTCACCTCACAGCCCCCCCGCCCACCTAGCTAGCCCAGGGTCTGCAGCTCCCTGGGTGTACTGGGGGCCTCAGGTCAGTGTCAGGGCTTGCTGTGAGCTTTTGCCCCATGAGGTTCACAGGCCCAGAGGTCGCTGCATGGCCTCCTCCAGCTCTGTGTCCTGTGGTGGTTGGGCAGCTTGGGGTCTTTACAAGCTCACAGCCTGCCCTGCCGCCCTTTAAGGGAGGGGCCAGGACACTGCTGAAGACTCGGATTTGTCCAGGTAGGGCGTGGGGTCAGAGGCGGCAGTGCGGGAGCTCACATGGTCTCTCAGATCAGAGCCACTAGCAGTCATTCAAACACAACCCGCGTCAGAACCCCTGGCGGGGCAGTGCCACCCATTAGGAAGGGCAGAGAGTTTTTCCTGCTGAAGCCACTGCAGCAAACTGTGTCACTACCAGGGTGAGGCAGAGGTCCCTGGAGACAGCTGTTCACGCACTCGTACAAATTCATGGACACCGGGTCCCTAGTCCAGCCACGAAGTCCTTTGTTCTATGCCACAAACACAGCATCCAGAAAATGCAACAAACACGCAGACAAGGCCAGCGTTCTGTTACTGCACCCAGCAGAGATGCCTCAGCTGCTCTGCTGTGACAGGCGCCAACACTGGCTCTGCTGGGACTTACCTGATTGTTGACAGCTTGTGGGCCAGCAGGTCGTCCTCCGTAAAGCCATCCTGGTGAGAGGTCAACACCACCAAGCCAGGGACAGCCCTTGTGCACCCCCCCCACCTGGCACGAACCCCTTGCACCCCACTCACCCGCATGCCCAGCTCGATGTTCTCTCCACCGTACACCTCCATGCCTGGGTCCAGCAGGCCAATGTCCCCAAAATACTCCCGGTCCACCACGAATGAGCAGCCAATCATGGCAGGGGTCCTGGAGGGGACAGAGATGGCAGATGAGGACACAGCTGGCCCTGAGCAGCCTCAGCCTCTCTCTACTGACCCCTGGTTGGTCCTGGGTACAGGCAGTCCTGGTAGTTCCCTGTGTCCGGGGCTTGGGGTTGTTTCTCTAGGCAGCAGGGACACAAGCGGGACCACCCAATGTGTCTTTTCATGTCCCTCTGGGCCTGAACATCACCCAGCAGGGACGAGAGTACAAATGTTTGTTGAGTACCTGTGACAGGTGACCAAAACAAGCATCAGATCAGACATCTGACTTAGTATGGGGGTGGAAAATCCTCAGTGCCCCCAGCAGGTTGTTCTGTGGAGCATCCTTTGGGTCACTTGCTTGTCCCTTTCATGCTTTGTCCTGCTTGCTGTGTCTGTAGCTGGGAACGCAGGGTCAGTTGGGTAGGTTGTGCACTGCTTCGTGCAGGGGAACTCCATCCACAGAAGACTTTTCTCCGTGACACCCCTGGAGTTGTGGAGTACACAACTTGTGCAGCTGGACACAGTGGATGGTGGCTGTGCTATTATTTCTGTAATCGTTTCTGAAATTCTGTCTGAACTTTTAAGACATAGCAGTACATTTGGTCTTGTCGCAGGCCATTCTATCTGTGAAGTCATGAGTCAATGTGCTAGTTATATATTTTTTAATTTCTTAATTGTAATTAAGTGAAAGTTTATGATCCAAGACAATTTTCCATATAAAACCCCAAGTACCTGCATCTCTTCACCTCTTGTCTGTCAGTTTGTCCTACTGTGGGGGCTTGGGTGCTGCTGTGATGCGGAAGCTGTGCCACCAGTATTCAGATACCAGCAGGGTCAGCCATGGGGGACAGACTTTAACTGAGCTTCCAGACTCACACAGAGTGGAAAGAAATACCCAGAAGTCTGCTTCTGAAAAGAAATAGCCGGTGAAATCTTGATGAACAGCAGCGGGACATTGCCAGATATAGTGCCAGAAACTGAGCTCCTCCCCTGATCCAGCTTGGAAGGCACTCAGGGACGACTGGGGAAGAGCTGCCTCCTCAAAGTAGAGTCGGCCTTAATGACATGGGTGGAGTGAAGCCTTCCAGATGTCATTGGCTGATGTGGCACAACCCAAAAGGAGAAGAAACATCCATTAATTATCGGAATATGGAATGTACAAAGTATGAATCTAGGCAAACTGGAGATCATCAAAAATGAAACGGAATGCATAAACATCAATATCCTAGGCATTAGGGAGCTGAAATGGACCGGTACTGGCCATTTTGAATCAGACAATCATATGGTCTCCTATGCCAGAAATGAAAACTTGAAGAGGAACAGTGTTGGCTTCATTATCAAAAAGAACATTTCAAGATCTGTCCTGAAGTACAATGCTGTCAGTGACAGGATAATGTCCATATACCTACAAGGAAGGCCAGCTAACATGACTATTAGTTCAAATTTATGCACCAACCACTAAGGACAAAGATGAAGAAACTGAAGATTTTTACCAGCTTCTGCAGTCTGAAATTGATCAAATGTGCCATCAGCGTGCATTGATGATTACTGGTGATTAGAATGCAAAAGTTGGAAACAAAAGAAGGATCGGTAGTTGGAAAATATGGCCTTGGTGATAGAAATGATGCTGGAGATTGCATGAGAGAATTTCAGTAAGACCAATGACTTCTTTATTGAAAATGCCTTTTTTCACCAACATGTGGAACTCACCAGATGGAACACACAGGAATCAAATCGACTACATCTGTGGGAAAAGACCATGAAAAGAAAGCTGTGTAACAGCTGTCAGAGCAAGACCAGGTGCGGCACAGATCATCGATTGTTGACACGCAAGTTCAAAATGAAACTGGAGAAAATTAGCACAAGTCAATGAGAGCCAAAGTATGACCTTTAGTATATCTCAGCTGAGGTTAGAGACCATCTTAAGAACAGATTTGATGCATTGAATGCTAACGACCGAAGACCAAAAGAATTGTGGAAGGACACCAGAGACATCGTCCGTCAAGAGAGCAAGAGGTCATTGAAAAGACCGGAAAGAAAGAAAAGACCAAACTGGATGTTGGAAGAGACTCTGAAACTTGCTCTCGAACGTCAAGCGACTAAAGCACTAGGAAGGAATGGCAATGTAAAAGAATGGGAGATTTCAAAGGGCAGCTCGAGAAGACAAAATAAGGTATTACAATGGAGTGTGTGAAGAACTGTAAGAAGAACGTGGTCTGCATTTCTCAAGCTGAGAGAACTGAAGACAAAATTCAAGCCTTGAGTTGCAATAGTGAAGGATTCTACAGGGAAAATATTAAACAACTCAGGAAGCATCAAAAGATGGTGGAAGGAATACACAGTCATCACACCAGACAGAACTGGTCAATGTTCAGACATCTGAAGAGGTAACATATGATCAGGAACCAATGGTACTGAAGGAAGAAGTCGAAGCTGCAGTGAAGGCACTGGTGAAAAACAAGGCTATAGGAATTGAGGGAATATCAACTGAGATGTTTCAACAAACAGATGCAGTGCTGGAAGTGGTCACTCGTCTATGCCAAGTAATGTGGAGGACAGCTGCCTGCCAACTGACTGGAAGAGATCTGTATTTATGCCCATTCCAAAGAAAGGTGATCCAACTGAATGCAGAAATTACCGAACAGTATCGTTCATATCACACGCAAGTAAAATTTTGCTCAAGATCATTCAAAAGCGACTCCAACAGTATATTGCCAAGGAACTGCCAGAAATTCAAGCTGGATTCAGAAGAGGACATGGGACCAGGGATATCATTGCTGATGTGAGATAGATCTTGGCTGAAAGCAGAGACTATCAGAAAGATGTTTCCCTGTGTTTCATTAACCATGCAAAAGCATTCAACTGTGTGGATTATAATAAATCATGGCTAATGTTATGGAGAATGATAATTCCAGGGCATTTAGTTGTGCTGTTAAGGAATCTGTACATGGATCAAGAGGCAATTGTGCAAACAGAACAAGGGGACACCACATTATTTAAAGTCAAGAAAGATGTGCTTCAGGGTTGTATCCTTTTTCTGTGACTTTTCAGTCTATATGTTGAGCAAAAATCTGAGAAGCTGGGCTGTCTGAAGAAGAATGAGGCACCAGGATTGGAGGAAGACTCATTAAAAACCTGCATTATACAGCTGACACCACCTTACTTGCTGAAAGGGAGGAGGACTTGAAACACTTACTGATGAAGCTCAAAGGCCACACCCTTCAGTATGGGTTGTACCTCAACTCCAAGAAAACAAAAATCCTCACAACTGGACAAGCAACATCGTGATAAATGGAGAAAGGATCGAGAGTGTCAGGATTTCATTTTACTTGGGTCTGCAATCAACACCCATCGAAGTAGCAATCAAGAAATCAAAAGACATATCGCATTGGGAAAATCGGCTGCGAAGGACCTCTTGAAAGTACTGAAAAGTAAAGATGTCACTTTGAAGACTGAGGTGTGCCTGATTCAAGCCCTATTTTCAATCTCATTGTATGCATGGGAAAGCTGGTCAATGAATAAGGAAGACAGAAGAACTGATGACTTTGAATTGTGGTGTTGGAGAAGAATGCTCAATGTACCACGGACCGGCGAAAGAACAAACAGCTCTGTTCTGGAAGAAGTCCAGCCAGAGAGTGCCTCGGAAGCAAGAGGTGAGACCGTGTCTTACTTACTTTGGACATGTTGTCAGGAGGGAACAGTTCCTGGAGGACATCATGCCTGGTAGGGTGGAGGATTGGTGAAGAAGAGGAAGACCCTCAGCAAGATGGATTGGTATAATGGGCTTAAGCGTAAACCATTGTGGACATGACGCAAGACTGGGCAGTGTTTCTGTTATGCACAGGGTCGCTATGAGTCAGAACCATGGACAGCACCAGCACCACCCCCACCATCCCGCCTCTCTGCAGTTCTGACTGCTCTCCTCACCCTGTGACAGCACACTCTTCTTTTTCACTCTTTACTTCCAGTATCTAGCAGCGTCCCCTGCTGTCCACCCTATCCCCTCCTCTCGTCTCTAAGAGGACACCGGTAGGACAGCCTTGTGTATATTTTAAACCATAAAGTACACACACCACATGAATCACTCTGTCCCCAGGTCCAGTCCATTCTTTGAGGTGTCGACTTCAGTACTGGTTTCAGTTCTGGGCCAGCAGCAGGTCCAGGGGCTATGTTCCCAGAGCACCCTCCCCATTGTCAGACCGTCAATTCTGGCCTTTTAATAGAGTTCTTGATACATTTTTTTAATGTACAGGTAGATCATTTCAGAGGGCAGTGGTGACCAAGCTCAGTTGCTGGTTCATTCCTGTGTTCAAGGTACGTGCCGCTTACTAGGGAAACCTGGGTGTCGGCGGCACGGTTGGCGCTATGCCTGCCTTAAGGTCAGCAGGTTGTGTCTACAAGGTGCTCCTTGGAAATTCTATGGGGCAGTTCTACTCTGTCATATAGGGCCACCATGAGTCAAAATGGACTCAATGTCTGAGGATTTGTTTGGTTTTTTTTTTTTAAGGTTTACTACGTTCCACAGATAAAAAAGGAAGAAAAGGAAAAGCTTGTCCCCAGCAAGTTGTAGATGCAGACGCTTATAAGCTTTGATAAGAGATTTTGATTGAAAATAAAGACATCACTTACATAGTGGGTTTGGTTTCCTGCAAGGCATCGGAGCTCAGAAATAACCAAGGAAGCTTCCCGTGGGTTCTAGCTACGCTGACAGCCCCAAATCAGTCTTGATCATAATTTAAAAGCGGTATTTCTGTTCCAGTGACTGGGCAGTCAGAAGCAGAGGCCCATCAATTGCCCAAGAATAACAGGCACATTAAAAAGCGATTACCCCTGTATTTGTGCAAAGATCCAATTTGTTCTGTCATTAGATTCTGGTCACAAATCTCGCAGTGACGAAATTGCAGTGCCGTCTTTGGCTTTGAACAGCGAGCACTTTCCGGGTTAAGTTGTAGTTCATCAATGCACAACGGGTATTTCTTTCATTTTCTTAACAGAAAAGATCTTGGGACGTTCGCCCATGAGCTGAAGTGTGACCTCTCCTGCCTAATCTGTCACAGGTGGTAATGGCTTGTTATTGCTCAGAATTACAAAATAAACTTGTGAGGTGACGGTAGCAGAATCAGCTGGCAGTGAATTGATTTGCCTGAAAAGTTCCTGCAATGACGGCAGAAGCAGCTGGGCTGAGGGACACTGTGGCCTGGAGTTTGGGGGGCCCGTGTCGTCAGCAGGACGGTGTTTACATGTCTTCCGCTTTGAGCTTGGTGAGGGACAGGGGTCTGTGGCACGGGCCTTGATCCCAGGTCCTGCTCTGCAGGGCTGCTTATCCAAGCGTGACAGCCTGACCTTCGGGCTCTTGTCTCTTGGACTTCAAGTGCAGACAGGCCTCTGTTGTCGCTGTTTGTCATTGTTTGAGTCCTTTTTTTAAAAAAAGTAGAAGTTCATCTATTTGCTGCAAATCCCATAGTTAGCAAGCTACACAGAGATTCGAAAATGTCTCTGAATTCAGGGCTCTGAATTCAGCACAGTGGACAAGGGCTTGGCCACTAACTACAAGGCTGATGGTTCAGATCCACACAGAGGCACCCCAAGAGAAAACCTGGGTGATCTACTTGTGAAAAATCGGCCATTGGACACCCAGTGGCCCACGTGGAGTCATCGTGGGTAGGGGGTGACTTGAGGGCAACTGGCTTGGGGTTGGTTCGTAACCGCGATGATGTTAGCTGTGCTACCAGTGAAGTAATTTTTGTCTGCGTTCTCTGTTGTGGTGGATGTACATGAGGGAATGTTTAGCATCCAGTGGTCCTCGCCTCGACAGCTGATGCAGCGACTGCGTTCATCGCACAGTGGGAGCCTCGTTACCCAGCCACCCCCAGATTTCCCGTCACCCTGTGTGTCACTGTTGTAACGCTTTAAAAGGACCCATTAAAATGGGAACAACCCAAATGTCCATCAGCAGATGAAAGAATAAACAAAGCATGGTCTGTCCACACAATGGGGCGCTATTCCACCCTCGAAAGGAATGAAGTCGTGATACATGGTGGCCCTGGGGCTCCACGCTAAGGGAAGAAGCCAGACACAGAATCCACGTATTCTGTGATTCCGCGTACGCAGCTGGACCCAGCCAACCTGCTAGATACCTCTCCCGACTGCTCCGTGACTGAACTAACACCTGCCCTGTCGTCTCCTGAGCTGACTGGATCCCGCCTGCCTGTGTCCACTCTGGCACTGACCCTCAGAAAAGGGCATTTTACGTTATTTTAAAATTGCTTCTGAAATTTTAGAAAAGCACACAACGTGATCTACAGATCTTTTTTTAATCCAAAAAATTTAAAAAATAAGACTTAGTGTTTAAATGAGGAGATGCTTATCTGAAAATTCAGTTGTGATCCCAACAAGATCACATAAATAGGCCCTTGTAGCAGGAGTGAGCAGGCTTTTTCTGGACAGAGCCAGATGGCAGGTATTTTAGGCTCTGCGGCTGTGCCGTCTCCGTTGCTGTAACCCATCTCAGCTGGTACAGCACCGACGCAGCCAGTCTGTAAACAACTGGGCGTGGGGTGTGCTGATAAAGCTTTATTTACAGAATCACACTCGTGGGCCACAGCGCACCGACATGTGCTGTGTCCCGGGAATGCACCCTCTTCTGCTTCTCCGTCCTCACTGACTTTGAATGGTGGAAGTTTTCTAACAGGCGTGAGAGTGGAGGGAAGAGCACGAGGAGTTTGCCCACACCCACCAGTCCGCACCAGCAGCCATCAGCATCCTTACCCTTCTGAATTCCCTTTTCCTTAGAAGGTTTTAAAGCAAACCCTAGGCTTCCTTCAGGCTTCCTTCAAGTCACCAGCACCTCCACGTGTGGGAGACTGAGTTTGGAAATGGTGCTGGGTGCTCATTGAGTGATGCCTGGCTGTAGGTGGGTGTTGCAGAGCTCACTGAGTGATGCCTGGCACTGGGGGCTGAGGGGTCTGCACCACCTTCGAGAACAAGAGGTTTCTGAATCCTGCACCCAAGCCTTGGGAAGGCATGCCCAGGTGTCCCTTGGTCTGAACAGCCCAGCAGGTGCCCCACACTACCCCAGACCACATTCCATGCCAGACCGTGGGTGTGTGCTGTGTTTGCAGGTGTGGAGTCAAAATCCTCCCTGGATTCCGCGCCGACGCTGCCAGAACTGCAGCAGACTGCATTTCCTGGTCCTGGAAGCAGCAGAGTGGAGCTGTGCTCAGCAGTTGGGGTGCTCCTTGGACACCCTGTCGGGCAGTTCTGCTCTGTCTTCTGGTGTCGCTGTGAGCAGCCCTTGACAGGACAGCAGTGGGCTTGGTTTTTCTTTTGTTTGGGATTTTGCATCTAAGGGAGGAGACTTGGTGACAGTGTTTAAGTGGTCAGCTGCTGACTGAAAGATCAGTGGTTCAGATCCACCGGCTGCAGTCTGCTTCGGTGAAGATTACAGTGTTGGAGAAAGATGGGGCAGACTGCTTCCATAAAGACTGGAGCATTGGAAACCCTATGGGGCAGTTCTGTTCCATCCTGTAGGGTCATTATGAGTCAGGATCGATTTGATGGCTGTGGGTTAGGGTCCTTTGGTTTGCCACCAAGGGTGTGTGTGTGTGTGTGTGTGTGTGTGTGGGTGGGTGGGTGTGTGTGTGTGAGAGAGAGAGAGATGTACTTCCTGGAGATGATATAAATTGGGAAATAGATGGAAATGAGGCTCTGGGCAGACTGACAAGGTATATGGCACATCAGCGTGAATGAAATCTTGGAGAAGAATGCATCTGGACAACCAGGTCAGGTGATGCACCCATGGGAGCACAGCTGCAGTGTCAGGTGCAGGCCGCAGGTGTACAAGAGTGCACTGGGAGACCCGGCCTCACTGGTGACACTGCAGGCACAGGGTCAGCCTGGAGGGGCTGTTTCGCCACCTGTGTGCCGTAGCCCGCCCTGACCGTGAGGCTCAGTTGTGGAGAAATGACCCACTTCTGTGGCAGTGTCCACTTAGCTCCCTTGGAAAAGTCTAAAACTATGAGTGTTGTGGTTCAGTGCCCTCAGGCTGATTCTCAGCTCATGGTGACGCCACATGACAGGACAGAAGTGGCCCCTAGGGGTCTTTAGGCTATAATGTACGCACCAACCATAGAGGCCAAAGATGAAGGACCTGAAGATTTTTACCAGCTTCTACAGTCTGAAATTGGCTGAATGTGCAATCAGGATGCATTGATAATTATGGAGATTGGAATGTAAAAGTTGGAAACAAAGAAGAAGGATCTGCAGTTGGAAAATACGGCCTTGGTGACAGAAATGATGCCAGAGATCGTGTGGTAGGATTTGGCAAGACCAATGACTTCTTCACTGCAAACACCTTTCTTCACTAACATAAACAGTGACTAAATACACGGAACTCACCAGACAGAAAACACAGGAATCAAGTAGACTACGGCCGTGGAAAAAAATGATGGAAAAAAGACCAGGTACCGACTGCAGCACAGACCATCAATTATTCACATGAAAGTTCAAATTGAAACTGAAGAAAACTAAAACAAGTCCCTAAGAGCCAAAGTATGACCCTGAGTACGTCCACCTGAGTTCAGAGACCATCTCAAGAACAGATTTGATGCGTTGAACACTAATGACAGAAGACCAGATGAGTTGTGGAATGACTCCAAAGACATCATACATAAAGGAAGTGAGAGGTCATTAAAAAGACAAGAAAGAAAGGAAAGACCCAGTTGGATGTCAGATGAGAGTCTGAAACTTGCTCTTGAATGTCGAGTAGCTAAAGCAAAAGGAAGAAATGATGAAGTAAGAGAACTGAACAGAGGGCTTCAAAAGGCGGCTTGAGAGGACACAGCGAGGTACTATAATGACATGTGCAAAGAGCTGGAAATAGAAAACCAGAGCGGAAAAACATGCTCTGCATTTCTCAAGCTGAAGGAACTGAAGAAAACATTCAAGTCTCGAGGGAAAATACTAAATGATGCAGAAAGTATCAAAAGAAGATGGAAGGAGTACACGGAGGCATTATACCCCAAGGAATTAGTTGACAGCCAACCATTTCAAGAAGTAGCATGTGATCAGGAACCGATGGTACTGAAGGAAGAAGTCAAAGGCCTTGGCAAAAAATAGGGCTCCAAGAATTGATGGAATATCAACTGAGATGTTTCAACAAACGGATGCAGCGCTGGAAGTGCTCACTCGTCTGTGCCAAGAAATTTGGAGGACAGCTACCTGGCCAACTGACTGGAAGAGATGCATGTTTATGCTTGTTCCCAAGAAAGGTGATTCAGACAAATGCAGAAATTATCAAACAATATCATTAATGCTGCACACAAATAAAATTTTGCTAAAGGTCATTCAAAAGCAGCTGTAGCAGTATACTGACAGGGAACTGCCAGAAATTCAGGCTCGATTTAGAAGTAGATATGGAGCCTTATCATTGCTGATGTCAGATGGACCTTAGCTGAAAGCAGAGAGTACCAGAAAGATGTTTACCTGTGTTTGTGTTGACTACACAAAGACATTCAACTGTGTGGGTCATAATAAATTATGGATAACATTGTGGAGAATGGGAATTCCAGGGCATTTAATTGTGCGTATGAGGAATTTGTACATGGATCCAGAGGCAGTCGTGCAGACATAACAAGGGGACCCTGCATGGTTTAAAGTCAGGAAAGGTATGCGTCGGGCTTGTATCCATCCTTTCACCATACTTTTTCAGCCTATATGCTGAGCAGATAATCCAGGAAGCTGGATTGTATGAAGAAGAACGAGGCATCAGGATCGGAGGATGACTCACTGACAACCTATGTTATGCATTGCTGGAAGTGACGATTTGAAACACTTACTAACGAAGATCAAAGACCACAGTCCTCAGTATGGACTGCACTTCAACATCAAAGCAACAAAAATCTTCACAAGTGGACGGGGAAGCAACATCGTGATAAATGGAGAAAGGATGGAGGCTGTCGGGGATTTCGTTTTACTTCAATCCACAAACAACATCCGTGGAATCAGCACTCAGGAAATCGACACGTTGCGCCGGGCAAATCTGCTGCAAAAGACCTCTTTAAAGTGTCGAAAAGTAAAGATGTTACTTTGCACACTAAGGGGCACCTGACCCCAGCTGTGGTATTTTCCATCATATGCATGTGAAAGACGAACCGTGAATAAGGAAGCTGAAGAGAAGAAGACTGACTCCTTCAAACTGTAGTGCCAGAGACGAATCCTGAGTATACCGGGGACTGTGAGACAATCAGGTCTGTCCTGGGAGAAGGACACCCAGAACGCTCCTTAGAAGTGAGGGTGGTGATACTGTGTCTCACGTACTCTGGGCATGTTGTCGGGAGGGTTGGATCTCCGAGAAGGTCGTCACGTTCGGTAAAGTAGAGGGTCAGTGAAAAAGAGGAAGACCCTCAACGAGACGGAGTGACACGGTGGCCGCAGCGGTGGCCTCAAGCACACGGACTGTCGGCATGGTGCTGGGCTGGACAGTGTGTCGTTCTGTTGTACCCAGGTCACCATGAGCTGGAACTGACTGGACGGCACCTCACAACAACAGCAGGCTTCACGGGAACCAGTCACCGGGTCATTTTCCCCTGCAGCCGCTGGGTTCTCGTTGCCAGCCTTCTGGTCAGCAGCTGAGTGCTTAACTGCTGCGCCACCGGGGCTCCTGAAACGACGAGTACTGGCATGCCCTCTGAGAAGCAGGCATGTGTACTGACGGACAGCGTGGGTTTTAGAGCCAGGCTGTCGGGTGGCACCCGGCTGCTCACCAGCGGTGCGGCCGTGGACTTGCGGCTTGACCTCTGCGAGCGTCCCTCCACCAGCGTGCAGACAGCGCCTCCGTCCAATGGCGGCCGTGAGGATCAAGCATGTTAACGTGTGCAGAGGGCTCAGGAGAGGGCCTGAGCACGGGAACCGTCTGCTTCTATCCCGTAATTCCACATCTTGGGAAACAGCAGGGGCCCAGCAGAAAGCCAGCATCACAGCGGGCGTTACAGAGGACAGCAGGGACATCGGCCCAGCACTCATCCATGTAAAATGCCTTTGGATCGCTGTGATTGTGGAGACCGGGCACAGCCACCGCTGTGGGTGCCTTAAGGGACATAGTCAGAGTGAAATGTGCCTGTTGCAGCCCTGCAGCTGGAGGAACAGCTGGGTGGGTGATAGTGGTGTGTACACGCATGGGAGCGTGGTGAGTGTGTGAGGACACACAATTACATTGTGTAGTTACTGTGTGTACACTGAGTATGTGTTGGTGCCTTGTGTGTGTGCTCTGTGTGCATGGATGCTAGCCCTCAGCCAGCTGGCCCTCAGCACTCACACTGCATCCTTCGACAGAAGGACAGCGGTCCCTAAGTGTAACTTTCCACGAGGATAGTGGTGGCTCGGTGGCTGAATTCCTGCCTTCCACGCTGAAGCCACAGGTTCACAGTCTGTCTGTGGAGTCTGCACATGGCCTTGGTGCTGGGCGGGTCCCAGCGGAGCTTGCAGGCTAAGACCAGGAAGAAAGGCCTGGCGATCTGCTCTGAAAATGGGCCCGCGAGAGCCCTGAGGACGGGCGGGACCAGGCCACATTTCCTGTCCGTTCTGTGCAGCGTCTCTGGGGTCTGGGCTGACCGACCGCAGCCATAACGGCATTTTATATCAACACAGACTGTGGTGGCACTGAGCATCTCCTCCCTGTGACCCTGGAGGCTGCTTCGCGATGGCGTGCCCATCCCACGTCTGCCCTGTCATGGTCAGTGCCCCCCCAACCCTCCGTGAGCAGATGCGTCTTAGGGAGAAAACCAAGGTCAGGGAGGCTGCATGACTTGTCCAAGGTCACAGACACAGCGTGCAGACCCTGGTGCCCTCTGGGCCAAGAGCCATTCCACTGAGGGCTGGACCCCGGCCCCTGCTGCACTCATCGCCAGAGCAGCGGGGCCGTCAAGTCGGGTGCTCCTGCCCACTGCGCAATGTGATCTTAGGACCACCCTGGGGTCTGCACTTACTGATCTCCGTGCCTGTGAGGGTCTGCCTCCTCAGCCCTCTGCTCCTTGCACAGAGCCGGGCCCTTGGCCTGCTGGCAAGAGACTGTTCAGGACCGAGCTGGTGCAGGGCGTGACCCAGAACCAACGCCGTGAGCCTTCCTTCTTCAAACTGCAGACAGAATGGCGAGGCTCCCTTCTTCCTGGCTGCTGTGAAATACTTTCCCAAAGTCTGAACGTTAGGACCGCTTTTTATTTTGCAGTTCCCTGTGCTTCCAGATGTAATAAATGGCAAGAAAATGTCTTCAAGTAAATCTTCAAATGTCGCTTCTCCGGGGGAATAATTTCCCTGCCCGGGCCTCGGTGTTCAAGCTGTGTCCTTCAAGGGCAGGACAGCAGCAGTTCCTCCCATCAGCCCGCCAGGTAAACCTGCTGGCGCCCAAGGCCGAGGCCACTCCAGGGCAGAGGCACAGACAGAAAACAGAGAACAATTTCCAAGCACCCTGTACTCATCCAACAACTGACCTTGGCCAAGAATTTCCCACCCTGGCTGTAGCATCTCCTAGTCTATAAAAACAGTGAATTAGGTTAGAAGGCAGCAAAGAGGTCTCACTGCAGCGAGGCTGAGTGCCAGTGTTTATTTGGAGCGTTTGCCACTGCTGGACCGTCACTGGGAGGACCTTTCCCAGATGTGGCCAGGCATCGCCTGCTGAGCACTGGGCCATCCATCTTGATGAGATGTAATTAACTTCTTCCCCAGCAAAGGCCTGCATACCACTTGCTGTCCTGTTCAGTCTGAGCAGTGGGCCCTGCTGGGCCCAGGAGGGCACAGGTGTCACCCCTACACCCCACCCCTTGGGAGCCAGGCAGCTCCTCTGTGCTCCGGTGTGTGTGTACCTGTCTGTCTGGGTGCGTCACCAAGCCCCAGGGGACCATTCTTCTCTCTGCTGCTCACCTGCCTTCCACTTGGGTGGTCCTGGCCAATGACCGAATGGTCTGTTCCAATATTCTTTTCTGGCTTTGTGTTCAGAACTGGTGGTAACCACAAGATGGACTCGGCAGTCACTTGGCCCACCCAAGGTGGACCTGAGCCCAGACCCCTTGATGTCCTGGCACACGGGCCCTACCTCTGACTGGCAGATGAGGTGTGGCTTTGGGTCTCCAGGAACTGGTATCAGTTCAGAGCCAGTGTCCAGCAGTACCCTAAAAGTCAGGTTGTTCCTTCCCCCAGGCACAGGGGTGCTGGTAAGTGACAGCTGATGCCTGTGTTGACGGGTAGGAGGAAGGCGTGTGGGTAACCTCTTGCCTCGGTGGAGGATCCTTCCATGAGGGGGGCTGGTCATTCAAGGGGCTCCGTGTGGGAGAGGTCTCATGACTGGACATTGACCCGTGACTCTGTGACTTTCCAGTGGGGAGTCTGTGAACTTAAATATCTACAGGGAGACGGCAGATGTGAGCTTGTGTGCCATGTTGAACATGAGAGAATTAAGGTGTTTTTCCTGTTTCTTCAAATATGTGGTCCCCTCCATCTAGTTCTAGTCTCCCATTTCCAGTGAAGAATTGGGCCTAGGTAAACTGTGCCCTATGCTGGAGAGAGCCCAGTGACGTGCGGCCGATGGGTGGCTTGGCACGGGGGTCCTTGGGGAGGAGGGGTGAGCCACAGCACAAGGCCGAGACAGTCAGCAGCTCAGCTTCTGCTGGCGGTGCACTGCAGGGCAGGGGGCCTGGGTCTGCGGCGGCCTTCTGACTCATGGAGAGACACGGGACATCATTTTCACGTGAAATCTCATATATGGTACAAGCAAATCAAGCCCATCTGTGTCACAGACGCAGCCTTGTCCCGGCAGACTTGACGCTCTTCTGCGCCTAGGTGATGTGTCCAGGATGGGCTCAGGACTTAGGCCCTCACCTGCCTCCCCTGGCAGTCCAGGGAGGCCTTCCTGAAGAAGCTCATCATCACTGGGGTGGGCAGACCTGCTCTGTCCTGGCGGGGTCTTAACGCGGCTGATTCAGTTCCCTCCCCCCTGACCCCAGGGTCCTTCCAGAAGCAGCACTGCACCCTCCTGGGACCCCGGTGGACCTCTCAGGATGTCCCTCTCCATAGAGCGGCATTCAAGTGCGCCGAGGGCATGCGTCTGGGGGTCGGCCGCGGTTAGTGGAGCTTTGTGGATGCCAGGAGTCTGCAAGCTGTAAACTCAAGAGTCGTTACACCTCCCCACGTGGTTGCATCCCAGATGGCTGCCCTGGGCTCTGCCCTCAGGGGAACAGGTCTGCTCGGCCTTACCTTGTCTCCAGCTGCCCCAGCAGACCTGGTCTCCTACCCTTGGAGGGCTCACCAGAGGGACCTGCCCTTGACATCTGTCCTTCCTGGCTTCCCTTCTGGTGAGTGTCCCAGGACACCAAGACAGGTCACCGTAATCCAAGTGATTCAAAACAGCAGAAATCAACTCTCTTCCAGCGCTGCAGGCCAAAAGTCCACTGTCAGATGTCAGCTCTGTGGGAGGGTCCTTTCTCTTTCAGCTGCCCGCAGTCCATGGCGTTCTCAGGCTTGTAACCATTCTTGGGTGTCTGTCTGTCCTCCATGTGTGTCTGACCCTCTGTGTCTCTGCTCCGCTTTATAAGAGGACGCTCAGAAGAGATCGGGTTTAGAGCTAACCTACTCCGGTGTGACCTCATTAAACTAACAAAAGAAAACCCGTATTTCCAAACAGGATCGCAGCAACAGGTGTAGATGTTAAGACTACCATATAAGTTTTAAGGGGACATGATTCAAGCCATAAAATATATTTGCATTTGGGGGGTTATTTTATAGCTGGGAGTTGGGATGGCTAAATCGTACGGTAAGTGTTTTTAACTTTATAAGAAACTGCCAAATACTTTTCCAAAGTGGACACACTGGTTCGTGTATGATGCCAGTCATGTCAGAGCTCCAGCTGCCCACTTTCTGCCAACACTTAGTATTGCTGCCCTTTGGTTTTAGCCCTTCTGGTGGGTATGTGTAGTCCCTGGATGGCACGGACTGGCTGACTGGCTCAGCTGCTGACTAAGAGTGGAGACGTGAGTCTACCTAGAAGGCCGTGGAAGAAAGGCCTGATAAACTGCTTCTCAAAAACCAGCCGCTGAAAACCCCGCGGAGCCCTGCTCTGCTCTGGCGCACTGGGGTTGCCGTGAGTCAGAGTCCCCGTGAAGCCAGCTGGTGCTTTAGTGGCTGCGTCGTGGATCTCCAGCCCGTCACCCTAGCCAGCCGGCTACCACTTCAGTATCTCTCTGTGATTTCTGTCTGTGCTTTCCCGACGACCGCTGTATCTGAGCCCATTTTCGTGAACTTGGTGGCTGTTTGTCTATCTTTTGTGCTGATGAACCTGTTCAAGTCTTTGGCCTGTTTCTCAGTAAGGTTGTTGGTGGCACTAAGGAGTACGTCTAGGGAGCTCCACCAGGCAAGAGGAGATCACGGGTTAGGGGACTGTCACTCCCACTGCAGCTCGGGGGTCTGGAGTTGCCCCAAACGCGAGGTTTCTGAATTTCTGTTTCTGAATTTTACTGATCCCTGAAATGTCACACTCTGGGCATTTGTTTGGCTGTTAACTGGGGATCATCAAGTGCATTTTGAATGAAGAGAAATAACCTCCAAGCCACGGCTTCCTGCTCCCGGGGGGCCCTCAGGGACCCGTCACTCTGCCTCTTGAACACAGATCAGCTCTGGACCGTGGTTTTGTGGCAAAGCTAGGGGGCTCCAGCACCTACTCCTCCCGCTGACTGCTATGCAAGCCTGCTCTCGGAAGCTTCCAGAGCCCCGTCTCCGAGGCTCAGAGCGAGGCCCTGGTGGGGAGCTGCCCGCTGGCTGGAGCAAGCTCCCGTCAGGGCAGCATTTTGTACCCACTAGAAATCTGTATCGTGTGAGACAAGAAACGTCATCACCAGCACCTGCTACCTTCCCTGCCAGTGTCCAGACGCTGGGATGTGGGTTTGCCACTGCATGGAGTGCGGGGAGGGCAGGTGGGCACACGGGCCTGAGCCCTGTGACAGCCTGGAGTGGTGCAGGCTTCCCAAGTTAGCTGCTCTCCTGCCCGGACCCTACGAGACCCCCCTCTGCAGGCTCCCTGAGGGAGGATCTCAGGCTCTCATGGGGAAGTGGCCTCTCTCAGGGCTGTGTCCCCCAGAACAGCACTCTACAGGAGACGCACTGCAGGGGTCCCAGCCCCGATCTGTGGCTCCCTCCCCGCCTGGCTGGCTCGCTCTCTGCTCTGACACGCCTCTCACTTCTCCTCTCAGTCTGTCACCGTCTTTCTCTCTGACTGTTTTCCTCTATCGCTAGAGGTGTGCCAAGACTGCAGGCTGTACTGGGTGATGCTGTCAGAGGGGATGACACCACGGTGACCCCACTCCATATTCGTGCAGTGTTTCAGCAGGAGTCTGTAATTTCTCGGGAAAATATCCCTGCAGCTAGTTCTAACAGCAAAACAGTTCTTGTCGGCAAGCTTATGTGTGTCGATAGACCGACAAGGCTGAAACTTGGTGCGGACTTGCTTTGGGGGCCTTTTAACAGGGTCCACTGCCATGCAGTCCCTTCTGACTCAAAGCGACCTTGCTGGCACAGTGGTTAAGCGCTACGTCTGCTGGCTAAAAGGTCGGCAGCTCCAACGTGCCAGGTGCTCCTTGGAAACGCAGTGGGGCAGTTCTCCTCCACCCTATAGGGTCCCTGTGAGTCAGAATCAGCTTGATGGCGGTAGGGCTTTGGCTGTTCAGCGGGGCCCGCTCAGAGCAGTCGTCGTTCCCTGGTCACGGGGACGCTGGGAACGGCGTGGTCCCGTCGGCACGCGCTGCAAGCCTGCGCTGTTGTGTCTCTTGTGCTCCTGTCCTTGTGGTCACTGACTGTCCCACATTTTCTGGCGCTTTGGCTACAGTGTTGCGGTGCTGAGTACCACTGACTGCCTTGAGAATGAAGTGGTAATTAAAGGAGAAGGAAAAAAGAAGTACAGAAAGTGTGAGTGAAGTTTCTGTACCATCTGCTGCAGGAGGGGTCCATGGTTGGGGGTGGCAGCACCCCCGGTCATGCTGCTGGGGAGACCTGGCCGTGTGGGGAAAGGTTCAGGGGTAGGCAGATTCCAGAAGGCACATTCACTCTAGGAAAAAAGGAGGGAAAAAACCACCCTGCTGGATCCCCGGGAGGAAACGGAAGGCCTGCTGATCTCAGTGTGGTGGTTGCTGAGGCGTTAATCCCGAGGCTGGGGGAGGGTTTGCCTCCTCCAGGCGCCCAGCCAGGGGTGTGAAAACGTCAGGGAGGCAGCAGGGAGCGGTGGGGACTTCAGCGAACGGAGCCCACGAGTCCTGCCTGAGGAGAGAACCGTTCTGCGCTCCAGTCCACGCTGCCCCTGAGAACGCAGACCCAAGGAGCGCCAGACCTCACCGTTTTTCAAAAGATGCTGAAATTGTGTGTTTTAAGAAATGTGAACTGTCTCAATTTTTATGTTTGGAGAGTGAATTCAGAATTTAGAACTGCTTTGCAGGCCAGGCTGTCAGGGCCAGGTTGTGTCTCAGCACACACCGTGGCCACCCTCACTGTCCCCACCACTCTGCTCTGGCCACCTTCCTGACCGCTGTCTTTGCTCTCTGTCCTGTTGCCTCTGCCCTTGCTCCCCTGCAGCTTCTGTCCAGGTCACTGTCTCTGCTCTGACACACCTCTCGTTTTTTCTCTCACTCTGTCACCTTCTTTCTCTCTAACTCAGTTTTCCTCTGTTAATTGCGCTTTCCTCTCTCTCACCTCTTCTCTTGGGGTCTGTCCTGCCCTCTATGTGTCTGTCTCTCTCCCCTCGTGCCCCTCAAGCTGCCTGCCTCTCCTGCTCACCCCCAGCTGGTTTGGTCCCGTCCTGCAGTCCCCTGTCAGAGCACTACCGAGCCCTCGTCACCTTACCACATGCCCCACGTCACTCACGAGCAGCCCCCTCTGGCCGGCACCTCCAGGGTGTTAGCCCTGTTCCTGGGCTGCTCAGCGGCCCTGTGGGCTGTGGCCTTCTGTAGGGGACACCCCTGCTGTGGCCCCGCGGGCGCCCCGCTCACCTGATGGGCGCTGACTCGTCGCCGTGGTCCAGCCAGTCCTGGGGCGGAATGATGTACATGCACCAGAGCCCCCAGTTGTAGCCGTGGGCGGCGTTGGCGTACTGCTGCACCTCGAACGTGTTATACTTGATGTTGTCAATGGCGGGCAGGACGATGCGGCGGCGGTCCTCCCGGATCCTGGTCAGCGCAGGCTCGGCCCTGCAGGGCACGCGGGTGTCAGGGGGCCGAGCTCGGACCCCAGACCCCAGGAGGGGCCCACCCTGGGTGGGAGGCCTGCTCCGACTTCCCTGGGGCCCTCGGACGTGTTTGCTGAGCACCGGTTGCTTGACGGCCCTGCTCCAGGACCCGGGGACGGAGCAGGAGGGAGCAGAGGCGAGAGCTCTGCCCCCGTGAAACTGGTGCAGTGTGCAGCCTAGAGCACAGTACGCACGGCTCCTGCGCGGGCAGACGGCGCTGCAAATGTGAGGTCACATGTTAGGAGGTGACGGTACCCAGGGAGACGCAGAGCCCCAGGTGAGGGCATTAACGAAACACCGCTGCCGTCGAGTCGATTCTGACTCGTGTGGCGCCGCAGTAGGACTGCCCCACGGAGTGTCCACAGGCAGCAGTGCGTCTGGACTCTGGCTGCCCGGCTGGCCACTGAGCTCCTCGGCACTGCGCCACCAGGCCACCACTGTCTCTGGGAGTTACAGTTTTCAGGGGCCTGCAGTGTGGGCTGCAGTGAGCAAAGACAGGAGGGAAGAGGGGAGCGGGTAGGCCCCTCGGGTGGGCTTTCAGGAAGGGAGCCTGCGTGTCATCTGGGGAACAGCTCGGAGGCCGGGTGGCTGGGTGCACGTGTGGGCCTGGTAGGCAAGAGGCCAGCGAGGAAGGTGGGGCAGGTCACGCAGTGGCCAGGGGCTGTGGCTTTCTGCTAGGGCCTCAGAGCCCCTGGGTGGCACAGACAGCAGACCCTAACCTTAACCCTAACCCTAACCCCACCCAAGGTACCCTGGAAGAAAGGCCTGGTGACCTGCTTGTGGAAAACAAGCCACTGACAACCTGTGGAGCGAGCGCTTCTGCTCTGACACATGAGGTCAGTGCAGTCGGCATTGGCTTAGTGCCCTTGTGGGGGCATCAGCTGACGCTGCTGACCAGTCTCCCTGTGCAAGGGCTCCCCGGAAAGTCCCTATCACAGCCAGGACCCCACCCCCCAGCTGGAATGCTTGGACAGGGCTGCCCAAATGCTGCAGAGAAGAGTGGGCAGGGCCTGTGGGCCCCCCTGAGCCGACCTGGGGCGGGGGACAGGCTCAGCTGGCCAGCCTGGGAGGCATGTCCTCAGTGTGGCGAACTCGCCCACCCTCGTGCTTCTCCTTCAGACCAGAGCGCTGCAGTTTACCTGCCTTTCAGCCTGGCGAGGAGAATCAATTAACTACGGTTCGCGAAGTGCTTCAGACACAAGACGCTCTCTGCAAACGCCACATTTGCTAATAAAGTGGAATCTTTTATGGTGACAGCTGGCGGGGAGGACAGATAACTCCGTTTTCAGTAGTGAAAGCCCAAATCATAGCAGTCTCAAACTGCCTCTGACATGACAGGCACACAGCTCTCCCCAACGCCCTCCAGCTCTCTGGGTAGGACAGTTGTGCAGTACACAACCCAGACAACAGTGTGTGATGGCCCTGGACAGGGGGCGGGCCACCTTAGTGCCACCACGACATACTGGGATGACAGGCATCGCAGGAACTAAGAGCTGCCTCGTGAGAGTGGGCGTCACGGCTGGCCGGTCAGACGGGCTGGGTGGGGTGAGCCCTGGGGACGGTGAGGGTCCACCCTGCGTTTGTCCAGGACGTGCACTGTCTAAAGTGCCCACTCACTGTGCCACCCTGCCACTCCCGGCTTCCTGGTGTGCGATTCTGGTGACTTACTTATTCGGCATACACATGTCCTGTGCTGGGAGCCTTCCAAGTGCTTCACACACATGAGCTCTGTGGACCCTCCCAGTAGCCCCCCATGAGGGCTCCATAGCACCCCCTCTGTGGGCAGACAGACGAGGAGCTGGCTTCCCGGCCCCAGACTCTGTTGCAGCCACTCAGCAACCCAAGTCCTCACAGGCTTCAGAGACTGGAGGGAGCCCTGCCCACCTGGAAGGGGTGTGCGCTTGTCGCCCTGAGCAGAGTGTGGGCTCGGGGGACTGTCCCAGGCAGAGAGGGAGGCCCTGTCAGGGGACTTAGGGCCACACACACACACACACGCACACACACGGGAGTGCACGCACACGCACACACGCACACTCATGGGTGTGCACGCACACACGTTCGCATATCTCCTTGCTGCTGTGCACGTGTCCTCTGCCTCTTCTGTCAGAGCAGCTGCCCGGCTGCAGCAGCGGCCACACCAGCAAACAGCCACCTCTGCTGAGTTTGCCGGACAGGTGGCCCTGCCCTAAAAGTGACATTGCTGCCTCGGGTGATCAGCCATCCCCCAGCATCAGGCAGGGCTTCCCTGACCGGAGAGTACCTGAGCATGCTGGGGGGCTCACAAAGCACAGTTGCGGCCCCCCATTCTGGCTCCTGCCAGCTGTGCATCCCTGGCCAGCCTTGAGGTCTGCGGGCTGCACTCTTAGAATCGGGGGCAAGAAGCCCTTCTGTCTCCCAGGGCACACTCACTGTGTGGCCAGACCCTCTGCCTGGGGGCTTCTCCGAGGCACTCCCCTGACCGCACCCCACCCAGATGTCCCACTGGAGGCCACGTCTCCATGAGCAGGGCTGGGAACAGGAAACGCCATGAACCCTGATCTAGAATCTTCCACAGGGATGAGCACTGTCTTCCAGTGTGAGCCGTGGTGCAGGGTGGTCAGCGCCCCCCGCCAAGCGAGGACCAGGCCAAGCAGACTGCACGCCTAGGCAGTGACCCCACACCGGACATCCCGTGACACAAGTGTCCCCTGCCCACAGCCTGTGAGATCAGCAGTCACTGCAGGTTCACTCAGAAGCACGGCAGGAACACAGGTCAGCCCTCCAGGTGCAAGTCAGAACTCTAACTCAGTGTCCCCCAGGGTCCCGGGGAGGGTCTCTGCACTCAGGAGTAGGCTCAGTGACTCCCAGTCTCCCAGCCCCCCTCTTTGTTCCAGAACCTCCAAGGGATCCCTTTAGGACCCCTGCCCCGGCCGCCCCATCCTTTTTCTCTGGACCCCACCCTCCAGGGGCGCCGGGTGCTCCCCCAGCCCACCCCAGCCCTCACCAGCCTGTGTTGAACTCTACGTGGGCGTCGAAGAAGCCAACCACGGGGGCGGTGGCCGCCTTCCAGCCCTGCAGCCGGGCTCGGATCAGCCCCTCGCGCCTGCTGTTGCGGACGATCTTCACAAGGCCCGGGTACCTCTTGTGGACATACTGGTCCAGGTGGGACTTGAGCTCGACTGCCAGAGGAGAGAAGCGTTAGCTAGGTCACCAAGAACACGTCTGCACGTACGTGCGGGGCCCAGGGCGGCGCTCCACACCTGTGCCCTGGAGACCTGGTGAGGCTGGACAGAGTTCAGGGCCCAGGGACTGAGGAGACAGCACCCTGGCCCTCAGCAAGTCCACATTCTTGCAGGAGAGGCAACAAGGAAGAAAACAGACAGACAGATGACACACACACATGTGCACACACGTGCACACGCGCACACGCACACGCGGGGGCCTCAGAGACGGTAAAGGCGCCAGTGTGGGCGGAGCTTCTGTGGGTCCTTGGGCAGGTGACGGTGGAGGGTGGCAGGCAGAAGGAAGGATGACTAAGGGCCGAGACAGGAGGGAACATGGCGTGTCCCCCAAAGAGAGGGAGCGTGGGAGGAGACAGGGCCAGGGGCCTGGGGCTGGCAGTGCAGGGCTCGTCAGCTGCTCTCAGGTGACCTGACTCGGGGCACCCCTTCTGTGACAGAGAATTGCCCCACGGCTTCTCTCGGCCCCA
This sequence comes from Heterohyrax brucei, assembly GCA_028571685.1. Taxonomy (NCBI): domain Eukaryota; kingdom Metazoa; phylum Chordata; class Mammalia; order Hyracoidea; family Procaviidae; genus Heterohyrax; species Heterohyrax brucei. The sequence goes on along the minus strand of CM053160.1, from coordinate 710,765 downwards.
GTGGCTCAGTGCGTAAGAGCTCAGCCACTCGCTGAGAGGTCGGCAGTTCCGATCCACCGGCTGCTCCTTGGAAACCCGACATCCTACAGGGTTGCTGAGTCAGAATCGACTGGATGTAACCTAGCAGCCACCTTAGAGAAGTAGGTCACCAGGCCTTTCTTCTGAGGCTGCACTGTGTGGACCTGACGCTCTGACCTTCCAGTCAGCAGGTGAGCGTGCTGACTGTCTCTGCCGCCCTGTCTCTGCCGCCACGAGGGGCCTCCTGTAGAAACCCCTTGCCGTCAACTCTGGCTCCTGGCAACCCCCCCGGACAGGGCAGAACTGCCCCACAGGGTTCCCGGGGTGGCTGGTGGACCCCAACTGCCGGGCGTTCAGTTGGCAGCCGAGCGCTTGGCCGCTGAGCCACCGGCCGCTGGACCCGCAGCCCGCCCTGTGCCGGCCACCCCGCTCACCACCGTCACTGTTGTCGTCCACCAGGATGACCTCCTTGAGGAGCTGGGAGGGCGTGTGGTTGACCACGCTGTGCACCGAGCGCAGGATGACCGAGAGGGCCTCGTTGACAAAGATGAAGACCACGGAGATCTGAGGCAGGCTCTCTGAGTAGGACATCTGTCTGCATCTGCGGGGACATCCCACCCCAGCAGCAGTGAGAGAAAACCAAGCGGCCGGCTGTTTCCTAAGACGGTCTGGTGTGTGCTCCACCAGCCTGCTCTCTCCCTGCTGGGAGGGCAGACAGGCCTGCATGGTGGAGGGGCCCTCCCCTGCGCTTCCAGACCTGCTGTCCCCTGTGCTCCCTGCCTCCTGACCCTTGCCGTCCGCACTGTCCCTTGGAGTCAGATCCAGGCAGGCAGGGTGGGCCACTCAGAGAGGCAGGACACAGCCATCAGAGGAGGCAACGCTTCTTAACAGGAGAGCTCAGGGAGCGAGCAGTGTGTGGGCCTCAGGAGGCCAGGACTTGAGGGGGGCTGGGGAGAGGAAAGGGGAAGTGGGCCAGGACAGGGTGCACCAGGTGCTGAGCTGCGGGGGACAGAGGCCGGGGGCCATGGTCAGTGTGCTGTTTGCAGAGGTGGTTAAGAAACATGGGTTTGCTCCCACCAAGGTGGTTCATAGTAAGAGGCAGTAAATGCACAGGAGGAAGAGAAAGAACAGTAAGACCACTAAAAGCAGAGAAATAGAGAAAGAAGAAACAAAAAATCAAGTCAATACGATAAAAGAAGAATCGAATTCCATGTCTCAGTTGCTATGGAGATAAACCAAACTTTCCCTTGAAATGACACATGCTATTTAGGACACACGTGTACACACACACTCCACCACCAGCACGCATGTACTCGCACATGCAACACAGATGCATATTACTCATGTATGTGTGCCATACACATTCCTGCAGGCACATACCGCCGCCCCCCCCACAGCTTTGCTATTTGTGTTTTTAAAATAAGCACAAGTAAAATTTAGTGATAAAGAAAAGTGTAAGATAAGATACTGAAACAGGAAAAGAGAGAGCGGGCAAGTGGCCCCGAGAAAACCTGAGCTCTGCAGGGTTCTCGTAACTGTAATCTTTAGGGAAACAGATTGCCAGGTCTTTCTTCCGTGGTACCTTGGTGTGGGTGTGAATTGCCAGTCTGTTTTAGGTTACTGGCCAGGGTCAAACTGCTTGTGCCCCCTATATGAGACAAAACTGAGCCCTGTGCTGTTGGGTCGACTCCAGCTCCCATCCTCTCGGACACAGAACTCAGGCTGACACATCTCTCTCCCTCAGAGCTACTGGTGGGTTCAAGTGCTAGAGACTTCATGTCTGGGAGACAGAGGAGGGGTTCACAAGATAGAGGAGGGGTTCGTAAGACAGAGGGAGTTCTAGAAGACAGCGGGGGCCAGTAAGCAGAGGAGGGGTCCACAGGTGGAGGAGAGGATCAGACAGAGGGATCTGTTCCCGCACTTTCCGTCCTGTGGGAGCACAGATAGGAAGAAGCAACCCAGCAAATAAGGTCGTTTCAGAGCATGATAAGGGCTGTGGCATTGATGAACTGGGTGATGGGGTGGAGAGTGCTTTGGGGGACGACTGTGCCAGGGAGCTCCCTGAGGAGGTGATCGAAGGAGAGTGAAGCGTGTGCTCAGGGCCAGGCAGAAGTTCTTCCCTCCTGGTGGCAGGCTGCTGACAGTGGCCAAGGACGGTCCCCTTCGCATCCTCTGTGAGAGTAGCACATAGGCACTGCCCGCCTTCCCCAGATCATCGCTGAGGCGGTGGGCTGAGCAGCCTGGGCCACTTGACCATCTTGGACTTTCCACATATTTGTCCATGATGGTGCAGAGGACAGCTGGGTCCTCCCACGTCCCCGGAGGGACAGAGTAGCCTGGCTTCTGAGCCTGTCAGCACTGCCTTCACGGCCTTCCATTTGATTTGAATGTCAGTCTCTGGCCACCTGCTGTCACCCAGATCCTGATCATCTTTTGTTTGCTGGCCTCAGCAGCATCCACTTTATAAAAATGCTGCCTCCGTTCAGTGAAGCCATGGTTTGAGCAGCTCACAGTCCCTGTAGTCTGTGAGATGGACGCAGAGCCCCCTGGGCTACTGACCGCTGGGGGAGAGCACAAGGTCCCCAGGAACTCAGAGGGCTCTAGGCCTTCCAGAGCAGCCCCTCGTTTGTACAGTGAATGACAGAGAGGGCACCCCAAACTGGCTTCCACAAGGGAGGTGTTTCTCCTTTTTTTTTTTTTGGTTTTTTTTTTGGCATCCAGGTGTGTGTTTATTTCGGGCCTGGGGGGGACATCTCAGATCACATCAGCAGGCGCGGTGCCCCTTCTCCTCTTGGGCTGTGTCTCTGGGACTGGGTCCACCTCAGGTGTACTCCACCCTTATCCCATGCTGGCCCTTCAGCAGGAGCAAGCCTCTGCCAAGACACACCTCTGACTTGGCTCTGAGTGGATGGTGGGTCCTTTCCTGAGCCAGTCTTTGTGGGCAGGGGAAATGGGAGGCACTGATTGGCCTGTAATTGTGTCATGTCATTCCTGACTCTGGAACTATGGGAGTGAGGCGAAACCAAGACCAGAGGAGCAGAGTGGCCAGGTGGCAGGAGAGCGGGGATCAGCAAACGTCCATCAGGGCAGGATGGCAGCACAGAGTCAAACAGCTCTGCTTCTTCCAGGAGCCACGACCTCTGTGAGAGAGAGGGGCTCTCTGAGCCTGAGTTCTCCCTGTGCAATGGGGCCCTGATGACCCCTGCCTTGTAGGGTTGTGTAAAACCCCAGGGAGGTCGTGGGGGTAACTCTATCACCCGTCCCCTCTGAGTGTCATCCAAAGAAAACTCTGCAGACCGTCAGGACGACGGCCTGAGAGCCGGCAGCCTCCCCCTCTGTCGCACGTGGGGCCGGTCACGTGTCGGAGCTGCTCCGCGGCAGCTAATACAAAGGACATTTTTAATTGAGCTCTGTCTTTCCCACTCACTGCCCAGCAGACAGCATGTGGCATGAGGAGAGAACCCAGGACCCACACTTTCCAGGCCCCCTTTCTCTGCCGGGCTAAGCCAATACCCAAGGACAGGACGGAGGAGCTTCAGATAACGGCTCCTGACATTCCCACGTCACCCCAGCGAGTTGTCAACCCCAGCACCTCCTTCTGTGACTCTGGTGGGAACGCAGGGGAAGAGGGGTTGTGTTTTGCTTCCGTGGATTCTCTGTGTTGAAGTGTCCCTTTCTGTGATGTGTGGGGCAGTGCAGCCACTGAGTTACCGAGCTGCTGTAATGTTGATGTTAGGACAAACAGAACAAATGAACGGAAAAGAGAGGCCAGAAATAAACAAAGGTGATGAGGTGGAGAGAAAGGGTCGTCTTTTGAACAAGTGTCACTGGAACTACTGGGGGTATAGATAACATTACATGTTAATCTGTTAAATGTTGTAATATATATGTACAAAGTGGATGCTGGCCCATGCCTCACACCATGTACAAAAATTAAACTCAAACTGGATCGTAGACCTAAATGTGAAACCTAAAACTATGAAGCTTCTAGAGGGACACATCAGAAAAAACTCTTTGACACTTGAGTTAAGCAAACTTTTTAAAAATATAACCCCAAAGTCATGACCCGTAAAGGAAGGACTGATAAATGACACATCACCAAAACTGAACACTTATGTAAAAAAAAAAAAAAAATAGTTGGACACATCACTGTAGAAGATACAGGAATGGCAAAAAAATTTATAAAAAGATGTTTAACATCATTAGTCATTAACCAAAAAAAACTCGTTCCCACAGACTCACAGTGTCCCTCTGGAGCAAGCAGAATCGCCCATAAACTTTCCAAGGAGTGGCGGGTGGATTTGAACTGCCAATCTCTTCTTAGCAGCCAAGCTCGGAACCACTGTGCCAGCACAGAGGCCCTGAATCATTAAAAATCAAAACCCAACCAAACCTATGGCTGCTGAGCCCACTCGGAGTCCCAGAGCAGAACTGCCTTGCAGGCTTTTCCAGTCCCACATCTCCACAGGAGCAGATCTCCAGGTCTTTCTCGGGAAGAGCGACTGGGTGGATTAGAACTGCCGACCTTTGGATTAGCAGCTGAGCACTTAACCACTGCACCACCAGGGCTCCTAGAACAAGTATAGACACAGGTAAAAGAGAAGCTGTGTCAGGACCAAGCCCCGTAGTGCGCCGACCCTGAGACATCTGAACGGGAGAGAGGCAGAGCGGGGTGGTCGGCCTGTGGGAAGACGATGGGGCAGCAGGCCAGGGGCTGACTTAGGAAGGGGCTTTCAGAGGAAGGAGGGCTGACCCGGGACAGGAGCTGCTGAATGAGACTCCTGCAGAGACTCTGCCACCGGGCTTGGTCATTGACGGTCACTGTGGCCTTGACAAGGACAGTTGCAGCAGAGTGGTTGGCACGGAACCCGAGTGGGAACAGCAGAGAGAGGGAGACGCACCCGGACCGATAGCAGCCAAAGCCAGCTGCTCCCAGCAGATCAGAGAAACGGATGGTGCCCAGACGGAGCCATGGGACCCCGGGACTATTCGTCAGGGAGAGCGGCTACACCGCATCTGCAGCTGCCGGAGGCACGCCCGCAATGAGGGAAAACACACTGCACTGGAGGCAGAGCGGAGGGCCGAGAGCTGTCCTTGAGCAGGACTGGGTCCCCGGGGCCCACAGAGGGCTGGGCCTCAGCCAGGCCCTGGGACAAGCAGGAAGGCAGAGAGGGTTCCAGGGGCGGGTGGGACCGATGTGCTTTCTGCTCAGATACCAGAAGGGACTGGAGAAAAAGCAGGTGTCCAGCTGCACTGCTTGGTGGCCCATTCTGTGGCTGCGTGTGCCCTAGGGCAGGCATCACAAGGACGTAACTCCAGGAATCCAACCTCTGGCTTTCTGACAAAGCAGGAAGCAGGCTGGTCTTCCGCCTCACCATACTGCCGACCTGTGAGGAGCTGGAAATGGGTGTGTGCCACATTAAGCCCGTCGTTTGGGAAATTTGAGCGCCAGCTACTTCATGCACTTAGTTCTGAGAGCCTGGATGCAGGGGACGGACCGTCTAGGTGGGTGGTATCCCCTGGGCCATTCCTCTGGGTTTCTGTCTCTGCCTCAGGAGCCGTGGGCTGCAAGAAATCTTCATGTGAAATGACGGCGTCTCCTGGGGCTTTGTTCACTTAATTCTTCCCAGAAGATCGCATCCCATTTAGGGTCACATCTGTTACAGGATATAGCACTTTGCAGACCTTTTATAAGAATAGCCCATTGATTGTGCTCAAGACAATTGTGAAATGTATTCTAGGTGAGTACAAAGCTTGGCGCACAACAGGCAGCTGTAATTCTGGATGTGAGTGATGGGGACTGCATTGTCATGAAGGGGACAAGTAGGCTGAAAAACAAGCCAAAGCCGGCATCTCGCTGAAACAGATCGTGAAAACCCCGCTTCTGAAAGAAAAGCCAAGGACATGATCTCTGGGGCCTCCCAGAGCCCTGACCGGGTGGTGGAATAGGCCCCGAGCTTTGGGGAACACACAGTGTGTGCCCCGTTAGCTGTCACTGAGTTGGCCCCGACTGCACAACAGATCAGAACGCTCCTCAGTCCTGTGCTGTCCCCACGACTGGTTGCAGATCAGGATGTTGTGGTCAATGGGGTGTCCACTGGCTGATTTTGGACCTAGCTCACCAGGCCCTTCTCCCTAGTCTGTCTGAGCACGGCAGCTCCCCTGCCTCCGAGCCACACAGGCCTCCACCGTCAGACAGGCGGCGGCCGTGCACAGGGCGTGTAGGCCAGGAATCGAGGTCTCCTGCGTGGAAGGTGACAGTTCTACCTTGGAGGCACCACTGCCCTGCAAGGACACCAGCTGGAGATCAAACCGGAGGTAGAGAGCGCAAGGGAACAGCATGTGTCCTGCAAGGAAGGAGAGAAAGGAAGAAACAACCCCAGAAGAGGGAAACCCCTTGTCTGTCATGCACGGCTGTCCCTCACAGTGAACATGACCTTCCGGAGTGTCTGAGCAACGGCTGACTGCAGTACCAATTTTGTTGAAGTAAAAAAGCATTTAAATCACTGACCAAGTTACTTTCATTTAGGCAGGCTCTGCCTTTTTGGTCTCAGAATAGCTTCTTCACACCCGGACAATAGAATTCCTCTACAGAGTCCTGCAGAGGAAGTTTTCCTTCCTCCAAGTAGAAAGAGCTTGTCCCCTTCTTAGAGAACCTACAGTACAATATCCCTTCGTTATCCTTATAGTTACTGTCTAGAAATACACTGAGACAGGTGCAAATTCTTCGCACTCCTTTGTTGCCAGGAGGGGTCTCGTTCCCTCCCCTGGAGTCTGCGTTGGCCTCAGTGACCTGCTGGAACAAAACAACGCAGCAGAGGTGGTGCTGTGGGACGCTGAGGACAGGTCACCAAAAGTCTGGAAACCCTGACCCAGGCCTCTAGCAACACCCGCTCTGGGGAACGCCAGACTTCACACAGGAAGTCCGATTGCCCCGACACCACCGTGTTGTGAGGAAGCCCAAGCCGCATGGAGACCACCTGGAGAGGAAAATGCTGGGTGAGCACCAGCCCTCCAGTCACCCCAGTCCAGGTGCCAAACAGGAGACTGGAAAAGCCACCGCCCACATTCCAGCCTTAGAAGATGCAGCCAGCCACTGGCGATCCAGGGAGCAGAGCTAGGCCAGCTGCACACAACTCAGAGAGACTTCAGACTGGAGGGACGTGGGCCAAGCTGGGATGGAGAAAGGAGGGCCTCCTCAAGAGAGGGGCCCGTGATGCGCCTCTGCTGTAACCTCGCTCTGCAAATGCCGGTTAATTTCCATTAACCGTTAAACTAGCCCAAGTCAGGTTTGGCCTGTCCTGCAGGCCCAGAAGAGCCAGTGGTGACATCCAATGACCTCGACAGAGGATGCAGTGACATGCAGGATGCATCAGAGAAAATCACCGCCTGGACAGCACACATTAGAAAAAAGATCAATAATAACTGGACTTCAACACAATTTGAGTACTCTTCTCATCTTAACCCAATACTGCAAGGACAGAGTAGCTGGGGTGGGGGGCCAGGGACCATGCTTTCAGGTGAAATCGAGGCCAATTAACACAGCTAGCATTTTGCTAAGAGAGCTCTCTGCACCCCACATCAGTAAGTGGCATCTGGGGTCTTAAAAGCTGCCAAGCTGCCATCTGAAGGTACAGCAAATGGTCCCAACTCAACAGGAATCAATGATCACCAAGGACAAGAACGGCGTGGGGGAAAGAGAACCCAGAAGACAGAGAGACCCGCGAGAGTGGGTCTCTACATCGACTTGTGACCAGAAGGACAGAATGGTACCCGGCCACCACCAGTGATAGCCACAATGGAGCTCACAAAATTGAGTCTCCCTGGCAACACAAGGATAAACAGGGGTGCACCCTGAGATCTCCACTAAAAGACCACAATTGATGGCCCAGGAGCTTCGGGGCTCCTCTAGGAGCATGGCCCCTGGCCCTGATGCTGCCCCTGTCCATAAATCATAATGAAGGTCAACTTTTCAGACAGCAATCGATTGGACTTGGCGACACACAGTGACCGTATCTTGTGGGAACTTTATGGTTCTATGCATCTATAGGATGTCATCCTGCTGACCTCTTACTGGAGGAAGGTGAGTGGGTGGAGAGGAGGGGATGGGAGACTGTTGGGAGGACAGGACATGTACGGGGCAGACAAGAGGGGTGTGCGTCACCAGGCAGGGAGAGCAGTGGGAGCTGCATACAGGTGAGTGTGCGAATTTACATGGGAATGTACATTTTCATTCAGTCATAATAAAAAAAGAAAAGAAAAATCACCACCTGGACCTGTGCTGAAGTGAGAGGGCCTGTCAGAAGTGCTTCTGCCCCTGTTTCCTGGCTGCCCTCTGGAATGCCCCCTCAGTCCACCTGAGCGGCCGCCGTCTTGCAGACCAAGCCACATGTAAGCCCTGCTTCCCTGTAGCTCAGGGAGTCACGTCTGAGGAACTTGCCTCTGGCTCCTTCTCAGAGCTCGGTAGTTACTTTCTTAGAGACCACTGTTCAGATCATTGGCAAGTCTGAATGTGCTGGAAAACAACCCACATTCCTGGGTTCAGTAACACCACTGCCTTCCTTATGGGGAAAGGCTGGGGAGCGCCCCTCACGTAGGGGAGCTACAGGCTGTCCTCCTGCACAGGCTTGGAGTCAGATGAGGGGACAGAGCCTGGCTCCTCTGGGAAGCTAGTGGTGAGGGGCCCGGAGCAGGACGGAGGCCTTAGGGGAGCGTGTCCTCACGCCACCCCATCAATTGGTCACTGAAGCTCATGGGCACCCACTGTGTCCACTCAGCAGCAAGTGCCACCAGGGTTACCTCAAGTCCTGTCCTGAGGGTCCCCAGAGCAGCAGGAGACCCAGCAGGAACAGGCTGTAAGGCCTGTGAAGCTACAGGGAGGTGGAGGTTGGGAGCCCCGGCAGTGTCGAGGGGGGTACTTGGGGGTTTATGTGAGGTCAGGGTAAAGCTGAACCCCGCGGGTGAGTTCAGGAACCATCGGGGGTGCTGAGAGGGGCCACGTTCCTCACACCTTCTTTGCGTGGTTTGATTTTTTTCATCATGTGTGTTAGGGCTTGAACTGTGTACCCCGAAGAGGTGCGTGGAGATTCTAAATGCTGTCCTGTGAAGGTGATCGTATTTGGAAATAGAATTTTTCTCTGCAGAGGTCATCAGTTAACTAAGTCATACCAGATTGGGGGAGAGTCTGGTCCCTACTGAGTCATGGCTGACAAAGGCGACCCCTTCTTCTTGACGAGACCATCACATACAAGGAAGGGCAAGGCGGGCAGTTTGTGTGGGTGCATCCCACCAACGCCCACCAGAAGCTGGACGAGACAGGAATGGTCTTCTAGAGGGGACAGAGGGAGCATGGCCTGCCCAGCTCCTCATGACAGCTGTGAAGGTTGTGCTGGATAAAGCATCCCAGCTTACTTGGCCACAACTCACTGATGGCTGCTGAAACCAGTCACAGGTGGTCACCATCACACACAGGGTCGCAGCAGACACCTCTGGGTGGGTGTCAGACCCTGTGTGTCCTTCCTTGGCCTTCCAAAGGATGGTCCTTGTCATAGATTAGATTGTGTCCCCCCACAGTATCTGTCAGTGTGAATAGACCTCGATTCCCAGTGGTGTGTGACTGTCTGCCGTTTTGTCATCTGCTGTGACTTCCCTATGTGTTGTAAATCCTGTCACCATGATGTAATGAGATGGGTTAGTAGCAGTTGTATGGATGAGATCTGCAAGGTGAGGTAGTGCCCTAAGTCATTCTCTTTTGAGAGAAGCAAAGCAGAGAGACACGGGGACTTCATGCTACCAAGAAAGCAGTGCTGGGGGCAGAGCGTGTCCTTTGGACTAGAGGTTCCTGCACAGAAAGGCTCTTAGGCCAAGGGAAGGTGGACAACACTGACCGTCCTCCAGAGCCAACAGAGAGAGCCTTGTCCAGGAGCTGACACCCTGAATTTGGGCTTGTAACCTCCTGGACTGTGAGAGAATACATTTTTCTTTGTTAAAGCCATGTTTGTAGCGTCTCTGTTCCAGCAGTAACAGAGGACCAAGACACCGTCCGCTTGCGGTGTTTCTGGTACAGCAGTACGCGAGGATGGAGACAGTACCGAACCCTACTTCCTTGCATTAATGCACGTCTAGGAGATTACAGTCGCCGTAGACATTTGCAGCTTACAAATTGTTGTTTAAATTACAAATAGTGCAGTGTGTATATGGTGCAGTTTTGCCCAGTGCAATTTGCATACATATAATCTTTCATATATAACAATAATTCCCTTCTCGGTTTAAAAAAGTTATTTTTTATTAAATATTGAGTTGGTAGAAAGGGAGATTTATCAAGCATATGTAAGGCACGAAGATGAATGAAACAATAAAGATCCTTGTCCCTAAAACCCAGCGTAGGAAAAAGAGTATCAGGGAAAAGCTTGGGAACAGATTGGGGGGGCACACAGTTAATGTCACCAAATTGTATTAAAATGATTGAAGTGGCGCGCGCTCGGCTCGCTCTATCAAAGGGCGTCATCACTGCCTCATTGTCCAGTGTGTGCGGTGCCAGCCCCATCCTGTCTGCGGCGTGCCTGCTCTGAACCGGACCGCAGTTCCCCACTTTCCTTGGCAGTTTAGCACACGTTTGCATTCCGGTATCACACGAGACCCCAGGTCCCTGAAGTTTGTATAAACCAAAGAAACCAAAGGAGCTGCCGCTGCGCTGACTGATGGGTGGCAGTCCTGTGGGTGTTAGAGGAGCGCCGGGTCTTGTAGGTCTTCTAGTGGCTGGTTTTCAAAAGAAGGCTGATAGGTGTATCTTCTGAGGCACCTTTGGGAGATTCGAAAAGTCCCTTTTTGGGGGAGTAGCCCAGCATGTGGCAGTGTCTGACCTTGTCATGGGTGGAAGCACTCTTGCTGCGTCCATCGGCCCCTCGCCCTGTGCACCTGTTGTCCCTGCTGGCCGCTGTCGCCTCGGTCCCGACTCACAGTGACCTCAGCCGGGACGGAACAGAAAGCTGACCAGCTGTGCGCCATCCTCGGGGTTCTTGGTGTGTTTGTGTCCACTCTTGCAGCTGCTGGGTCAGCCCGGGTCCCCGAGGGCTTCTCTCACCTTGCTCACCCACTGCTTTACCAAACATGATGTCCTTTTTTTTTAGCACTTGGCCTCTCCTAGTGATGTGTCCAAAGTGAGTGAGCCGAGGCCTTGCCCCCTCGCCCCTCGGAGCTGTCCCAGGTGTGTCTCTTCAGGGACTGAGGTGTCTGTTCTTCTGGAGTCCACAGTGCACTCAGCGTTCTCGGCCAGCACTGCAGTGGGAGGGCGTCCGTTCTTCTGTCCAGTCCTGGCATGTGTGTGAGGTGAGAGAGGGACAGTGGCATGGGTTGGGTGCGCCTCGTCACCATGGTGGCATCTTTGCCATAAAGAGGTCTTCCACAGGTTCGGCCAGTATAATACATTGTGTGCTTCCTTGACCGCTGCTCCCGTGGGTGTCGCTTGTCGATCCCGGTTCAGTGAAATCGCTGACACAGCCATGGGCAACCTTAGGTGCCGAGTTGGTACCCGTGTTGCTGCGGGTGGCTGAGGCTACTTCTGTTGTCGTGTGGCGATTGTGGCAACTGTAAACGTGTCCTTCTCCTCATGATGGACCTCGCGGCCATGCCCCGTCCCCGCTACCCCACATGCTGCCGCAACATTCTCTGCCTGGCTTCCCTCTGTCCCAGAATTCACCACTCTGTTTTGATGGCCACGTCGCACTCCCCACCCCTGATGCCCGGTCTGGCCGCCAGGCGACTGTGCCCCTGCTCTGGGAAGAAGTGGTCTTCTGGCAGGCAGGGGCCACAGCTGGGAAAGGATGCCAGTGAGAAGCAAAAACCCAGCCATTACGCTGCAGCCCTGGAATAACTCAGGTTAAGTGAACCACAGGGCTCTTCTCTGAGCTTAAAGAGCACCGTTTCTGTCAGACCAAATAAACCAAGGTTATGGTGTTTGAAGTGATGAGAGTTTAATGAGAACACAGCCCCGAGAGCAGCTTGTTCAGCCTGTGGTGGGCAGGTGGGGAGGCGGATGGGCCTGAGCTGGGCCGTTGCCACCCAGAAGCACAGAGACCGTGTGTGGGCACTGGTGGACAGCGCCCGCTGAGCGCCCAGCCGCGGTCAGCCCCGTCTGCCGGGCACACCGGTGAAAGTGCTCTGAGGGGTACCAGCCCAGCTGCCCAGTCCCCCAGCTGGTGTGTGTTCCCCCTGTTCCTTCTCCCCAGCCGAGGGCCAGATAGACCTGCGGAGAGGAGTCATACCCTCTGAGCCCTGTCCAAATTCCTGGCCTCTGAGACCATGGTCACTAAAAAGTGGCCACACTGCTGCTGTATTTGCTAAGCCACAACAGTAGCTGGAACAGGAGCATTTCCCAAAGTCCAGCTTCCATCTTTTCCATGGACACACAGCGTCCACACGGAGTGGCGGGCACGTTGTTGGTGCTTCTTGCAGACCAGCTGAGGTTGTGCCAACGTTTTAGCCAGAGCAGGAAATGTTAGGTCGTGTTAGGCTTCTGCTCCTGGAGAGGGAGCTAGGTGGTCTGTGGCGGGCCAAGAGACCTGCCTAGGACTCTGTATTCCCCACACGGGGCCAATAGAAGACAGAACAGCCTTGACCGCAGACACGCTTCTGACAGAGCGGGGGTGGATGCTGGGCTTGGGGGCCACTTACAAGGTCTCGGTTGGAAGGCATGGCAGGTGGTGTTCCCACCAACCCTATGGGAAACAAGGCCTTTGTGCTACTGGGAAGGGGGCAGAGAGGCAGGCCACTCCAGGAGAGCAAGCATGGCTTCCTGACGGCAGGATGCATGCAGAACTCCTGTGGAGAGTGCCCTTGGCTCGCCGAGCTCCGAGACTGTGAACGACGCTTCTGGGAAGAGCTTGCCAAAGGTTCCTGGAAGATGTGTCACGGTGGTGTCGGCCTTGTGTGCTCTGTCCCCTGGTAGCAGCATCTGCCTGTGTGTGCAAGACACTCCTGCTCTTGCAAACATCAGCGCAAGCTCAGAATCTGAATGAGCAAGGTCGTGGCCAGCTCTGGGCTTCCTGCTGGCTGGGCCAGTGGAGTGCAAAGGGAGGGTGCTGGGGCACACGGGCAGCAGCACTAGGGACACCGGCACGTGGATGTGGGGTGGATGCAAACACACAGGGGACACGAGCCTCTTGCTCCAGGGCACTCTTTTTGCATGACACTGAGCCCATCTGTTTATCCAGTGCCCGTATGCACATGTGTGGGCACACACATGCCCACCCACATCTACTCTCAGGCACACAGCCACGCGGGTGCACATGAATGGATATGCACCTGTGCGCACACACACCTGCACTCATGTACATGTACACAGCCACACACACGGACACATCCATGGACACATCCATCTACACTCATGTACATGCACACATAACCACACACACGGACACATCCGTGGACACACACACCTATACTCGTGTACACACACACAGCCACACACATGGACATACACCTACACCCATGTACACATGAACATACCTGCACACATGGACACATGCGTGGGCATACACCCACATGCTCATGTTCACACCTATACTTACGTGCACACACAACCACACATGCTCATGATGGCGCCCCCACTTACGCACACACAGCTGCACGTGCGCACAGACATGGAGATATGTGTGCATGTACACACAAGCATGGACACTTGCACTTAGTGATAAAGACAGGTGTGTGTACGCACATGTGCACATGCAACCTCTCTTGCCAGGCCCACGTCCGTGGAGACGCTGTCCTCAGACTGTTGAGGCCCCCTATCTGCATAGGGTACGTGCTCGCCAGTGAAGCCTGTGCACAGATAACCCACAGGCGGAGACCCAAACCCCTGAGGACTCACTTTGCACTTGGCGGTACAAACATGTCTTCCCAGAGGTACACTTGGCGGACACTGGGCATGGACACGTCACTAGAACAGGCGTACAGCTAGACCCCAAGCTGGTAGAGCAAGGTGCCTTTGGGTAGGACTTGGAATCTGTGTCCCTATAAATCCCGCTGAAGCCACATCTGAGTCACGTCAAGGCAGATGGCCTTGACCTCTTGGATGGTCTCCCCTAACCTCTGACTGCTGCCATGGAGAGCCTGGCTTTCAGGGGCTGTGGAGGGGGCAGGAGACCAATTTTAATGGCGCCTACAGCCCAGTGGAAGCTCCTCACTCTCTGACCCTCTCCGAGCCAGATCACCTCACCTGGTGCCTCCCCCCACCTCCTGGAGTCTCTTCCTTCCCAGGGCTCAGAGTTGGGGCCACGTAGGCGGGCAGAGGGTCCATGGTGAGGAAGCCAGCCAGGAGGCAGCTTTGCTGGCTGGCACCTGCACTCCTGGAGGGAAAGGCAGCAGGGCGCCTGTCCTGTGGAAGAAGCCACAGGAGACAGGGCACAGGTGCCCATTCGCAGCCACACTTTCCCGTCATCGAGACACCTGCCCCCACATCCCAGACCCTACACGAGAGGGCTGCGATACAGCACCTACTTCTGGAGCCTGAATTGGACACGGGGTACCCGTTTCCACCTCCTCATATCCAGCACCCACTAAGTCCCCACTTGTTAGAGCTCACAGCAAGCTGTTGGCAGCCTAAACAATTAATATGCATGAATAAATTAATATGCATGAATAAATTAATATGCATGCGGACTGCAACCATGTAACCAGGGTGGGGGAATTACTGCAGTGGAATGTAGGGTGGTTCTCCGATAAGGTCACTCATTTTTATGATCCTGTTTAGTTTGGATTTGCCAGTCTTCCTCTCACATCCCATGAGCCAGTCTGAATAATAAAGATCGATGTTATGTGCTTTATGGCATAATTAAAGCTGCTGCTTAATTAGAAAAGCTACCTGCCTCTCGATAGAGGAGAATCAATAGTGTATCTGATGGGAAACGGGGTGAGGACTTGTGCCGGAGAGCAGGTGAGGCTACCCATGGGCGGAGTGTGTACACACGCATGCACACACACTCACACACGCACATGCTCGCAGTGCTCATGGGCACACACGCGCACATGTGCCCACAGACGCACACACTCATGCAACCACTTTCCAATTCTCCAAGCCCATGAACTCCCTTTTGTGCTGAGGCAGTTTAAACTGGGTATTGTCCTCCTACCACCCGCGTGGCCAGCATCGTGAGACTCTGTACAGACCTTGTCTCCCAAGACCCTGGATACGTGAGGGGGAAGGGATGCCCACAAGGAGACCTCCCACAGCATGGGTGTGCCTGGGTACCCCTGAGGCCTGGAGATGCTAAGACTTCTGATGAATACCAGGTCTGACAATTAAGTCTGCGAACTGGGTTTTTCTAAGTGCTACCTACCTCATTGCTGAGTATCACTGCAGCCACCTTTGAAATCCTCCCCTTGGGAAGCTCTGCACCCATGCCAGTGCCTAGTCCACCCTCCAAAGCCATTGTGGAACTCTTTCTGGAATGGCCATTGTGCACAGTAGCACTGTGGCAAGTTTGCAAACTTAATCGTGTAGTTGTTTGTGAGAGAGTTTTTAGCCAGCAAATAAATAACTGTATGGGAACACCCTCCCGACTCACCTGATCTGGTCCCCAGTGACTTTTTTCTTTACTCGAATAAAGGAAATATTGAAAGGAAGACATTTTGATGACAGTCAGGACATCAAGGGTAATACGATGGCAGCTCTGGTGGCCCCTCCAGAAAAAGAGTTCCAAAATTGCTTTGAAGGGTGGACTAGGCACTGGTGTCAGTGCACAGCTTCCCGAGGGGAGGGCTTCGAAGGTGACCATAGTGATGTTCAGCAGTGAGGCGTGTAGCACTTTTTCTCAGAAGAGTTCACGAACTTAATTGTCAGTTCTCACAGCGCTTGCTCTCTGCCATTTCTTTAATTGTTCGTTGGTTTCTGCACAAGACATTCCAGAGGTTCTGCATGGAAGTTCTGGTATGGAATGAGACCCCGTGTCCTCATCATGGAGCCTGGAGAGGGAGGTGTGCGCTGGGTGGGTGGTGGCAGAGAAAGACAAGAGCTGCTGGTTCTTGAAGCTTACAGGAGGCAGACAATGGGACAAGAGCTGGTCCCAGGTGGAGGAGAGACCTTGGGTGCAGCACCCAGCTGGTAGACCATCCCAGCCTCCCAGCCCTCTGACGTTCCCCAGGAGACAGCTGCCTCCCCGACCACTTCTCTCCGGAACAACAGGCTCAGTGCTGCTTTCTGTGGTCATGTTTTCTGGAGCCTAGGTTTGAATCCTGCCTCTGCCACTTACTGTGTGGCCTCAGTCCAAAACCTTAACCCCTTCCCTGCCCCTCTTTCATCCTCTGTAAACTGGAAACAGTAGCAGTCCTCCCTCAGAGGCTTATTGTGGGGATTAGGTGAGCTAATACCTGCACCTGACTTGTAAGAGGCCCTTTGCAGAGCTTCTAAAAATAAGAGCCAGGGAGAGGCGCTGATGCCCTGGCCATTTGTCAGCCACATTGTTCTGCAGTCCCCCTTGCTGAGGGTGAGGTTTCTCAACCTGACGTCACTTATGGAGAGCTGTCCCTAGACGAATAACAAGGACGCAGTGTCTACCTGGGCTGCGTGTCCTGAACAATGAGCACATAGGACTGTCCGTACAGGAACTGATGTCCCGCAGAGCCACCCTGTTGATCCACTCCACTGGTGTACTCCATTGATCCACTGCTTTGATCCACTCCATTGATCCACCCTATTGATCCACCCCATTGATCCACCCCGTTGGTCTACTCCACTGGTGTACTCCATTGATCCACTGCATCAATCCATTCCATTGATCCACTCCATTAATCCACCCCATGGATCCACTCCACTGGTGTACTCTATTGATCCGCTCCATCGATCTACCCCCATTGATCCACTCCACTGGTGTACTCCACTGATCCACTGCATCGATCCACTGCATTGATCCATTCCATTGATCCACTCCATTGATCCACCCCATGGATCCACTCCACTGGTGTACTCTATTGATCCACCCCATTGATCTACTCCATTGGTCTGCTCCACTGGTGTACTCCATTGATCCTCTCCATCGATCTGCTCAGTGAATCCACTCCATTGGTCTACTCTACTGGTGTACTCTATTGATCCACCCCATTGGTCTGCTCTGCTGGCGTACTTCATTGATCCACTGCTTTGGTCCACTCCATCGATCCGCTCCATGGATCCACTCCATTGGTCTGCCCCTTTGGTTTATTCTGTTGGTCCGCTCCGCTGGTCTACTCTATTGAGTCACTCCATTGGTGCGCTCTGGTGGTCCACTCCGTTACTGCGGGAGGGAAGCTCTGGGCTGCACCCACCCAGGAGGGTCAGGAAGAGAGCAGAGAGGCCTCTTTTCTTTCCTATCTTGTTGTCCATATTGTGTGTGTGTATGTGTACATCAAAGCTGCCTCGTGTGTCCTTTGTGGAAAGAAATGTGAAAGAAATAAATGTGCAAGTAACTGAATCAAATTTGATTTGTTATTTCAGGGAACAGAGCTGTATCCCCATGAGTCCCAGTGTTTTAAGTCAGGCTACTGTCCATTAAAACCAAAAAAACCAAGCCCATTGCTATTGAGTTGATTCCAACTCATAGTGACTCTACAGAATGCGGTAGAACTGCCCCATGCCATGTCCAGGAAGCAGCCGCTGGATTTGAACTGCTGGCCTCATGGTTAGCAGTCATGGCTCCAAGCCACTGCACCACCAGGGCCTCCACTGTCCACTACAGTCTATTGTAAACATGGGTTATTTACAACTTTACCCAGACATCTTCTCTTAAAACATTCACAAGACGACCAGGGTCCCTTGCCTCTGTCAGGTTTTATTTTAGCAGGTTGGGGTTTCTTAATGGGGGGCACCTGCAGTGTGAGGTAAGGATGGTGGAGCTGTGTCCCCAAGACAGACGCTGCCAGCACAGGCAGACCCTGTTGAGCAAGGCCCCAGGTGGACGGGGCAGCTGGCTAGGGAGGTCATGCCACGACATATTGGATGGACTTAGTCACTGTGCTTTATGAAGCAGGAAAGCCAGTTCAAATTTGCTTAAGGAAAAAAAGTTACACACACACACATCATATATGTGTTGTTAAGCCAGTGCCAACTCATGGCGACCCAACAGGATAGGACAGAGTGGAACTGCCCCGTAGGGTTTCCAAGGAATGGCAGGTGGATTTGAACTGCTGGCCTTTTGATTAGCAGCTGAGCTCTTAACCACTACGTCATCAGGGCTCCATTATGTGTATAAATAACATCAATTTATTATGAAGCCCAGACGTGCTGGCTTGAGGAACAGGTCGATCTAAGTGTCATACTGTGGCCCTGGGGGGTTGGTTCCCTCCACCTCTCAGTTCTGCCCATTGCTGCACTGGGTTCTCTCTCAGGTTTCACAGCTGGGCCCTGGAAACCCCATGTCCCTCAAGCCCTCGATGAGACAGTGGCAGCAACTGCCCCAGACTCCCAAACCTGCAGTTACACTTGGTGGGAAAGAACCTGAATTTTTCTGACCCAAGGCCGCAGGTCCATTCTAAGACTCACTCTAACTGGACTTGCAATGACAGCTGAACCAGCCCCTGTGGCTAGTGGATTGTTCTTCTCTGATTGGCTTAGATAGGTCATGTGTTTTTGTCCGTGCTACCTGGACTGGAGATGGATTGAGAGTGGGGAGGGGTGGATTTCCAGGTGAGAAGGGAGAGAGAGAAATGGAAGATGTACTTTTTCAGCATGTGCCCTAGTGTGTCCTGAACTCGGGAGGGGGTTCCGAAGTAACCGTCAGGATTCGTATGGCTTCTGGGTTTCAGCTCCCCTCCTGCCTGTGAGCCTCCCGGTAGCCACAGTGATAATGGAAACACCACAGTGCAGTCAGCAAAAGAGTGGCCCCAGGCATCCTCTACCTTCCCGGGGTAGCCTCTACTGGTCACCACTGTCCTTACAATGAGCCAGTAGCCTCTCAGAGCCCTTAGAAGAGGATCAGCTCTTAGACAGGGCCACCATCCACCCCTTCTCTTCTGTTTCAACACATAGCACTGTTGTGACAAAGAAACCTGGGTCTTAGACACTCATTTCTACACTAAATCCATCACTGGCGTTTCTCTATGGAATCTTCTAGAGACTCCTTGGCATTGCCTCCATGTAATTGCTAATTCTTGTCAGATAGACGAGGACTCTGGACATAGGGGCAAGTCCTGGACAAGTCAGGATGGGGTGGCAGTGAGGCTGGGGCTTCCTGAGGCAGTTACCAGGGCTGGCAGCCCACGAGAGCCGAGGGTTGTTGTTCTACGCCACTGAGTCGATTCTGACTTGTAGCGGTCCCATGTGATGGCGTACAACTGGATTCTCAGATTCCCTAGACTATTGTCATGGACTGAATTGTTTTCCCCCAAAAATGTTTGTGGTGGTTTGGCTGGGCCCTGATTCCTAGTATTTTGCGTGATGTTCCTCCTTGTTCTAAATCCTGGCTCTGTGATGTTTATGAGGGAGGATGGGCAGCAGGTGGGTTGGTGGGAGAAGACTCATTTGTTTGTGCCTTGGGGCAGTCTCTTGAGATTTAGCGGAAAGAATCTAGCAGAGAGATTTGGGTACCTCACACTATCAAGAAAGAAAGCGGTGCAGGAGCTGAGCATGTCCTTTGGAGAGGACCAGGGTCTCCATGCCTCAGAAGCTTCCAATCCAGGAGTGGATTGATGACAAGGACTTTCTGAGACACCACCACTGTGGCATTTCTGTGACAGCAGCACCAGGTGACTGAGACACCATCCACTGTAGTCTCTCTGTTAAAGCAGCATTAGGTGACAGAGACACCATCCACTGTGGTGTTTCTATTAGAGCAGCTCTAGGTGACTGAGACACCGTCCCCTGTGGTGTTTCTGTTACACCAGCTCTAGGTGACTAAAACAGCTGTGGTCTTTACCGGAGCAGATTACTGCGTCTTTCTCCTGCAGAGCAGCTGGGTGGTTTTGAGCTGCCAACCTTCTGGTCAGCAGTCAAGCACTTAACCACTGTGTCACCAGGGCCCCTTCACAGTGATATGTGCCATGTATATTGTACATTGTACAGTGCTTTGTGTATTGTAGGCTCCTGAGTGGCACAAACGGTTATGCTCTGGACTACTGACCTCCCTGGGGCACCTCCAGGAGGTAGGCCTGGTGGTGCGCCTTCGAAGACAGGCACAGCCTTGAAAACCCCATGGGGCGGTTCTGCTCTGTGCACACGATCCCGTAACTCAGAATCCACTCAACAGCAACTAACAACAACAATCTTATGCATAATTATATAATATTTTAAATATATTTATTTTTATAAATATGTAATTTATTAATCACAGCCCTGGTGGCTCAGCAGTTAATTTATTAATTATTAATAAATTAAGTATAAATAAAATTATACACTATGAGTTTATATGTGCCCTACCAATTACCATTGCTGTAGAGGCAATTCCAACCCATAGTGACCCCATAAGACAGAGTAGAACTGCTCCCTAGGATTTCCAAGGAGCACCTGCTGGATTTGAACTATCAACCTTTGGTTAACAGATGTACCACTTCACAAAGACACCACCAGTGTTTCCGTATATAATCTATCAATATAAAAACATAATATCCTGTTATCGGACACCAGAGTTCAGCCCTAAATGATGAGTGAAGAGGCCTTGAAGCCCTTACTGATGAAGATCAAAGACTACACAGCCTTCAGTGTGGATTACAGTTCAACAAAAAGAAAACAAAAATCCTCACAACCAGGCCAGTGAGCAACATCCCAATAAATGGAGGAAAGATTGACATTGTCAAGGAGTTTGTTTTATTTGGATCCACAATCAGTATCCACAGAAGCGCCCGTCAAGAAACAACTCTGCTGTAAAAGACGTCTTAAAGTGTTGAAAAGCAAAGATACCACTTTTAGGACTAAGAGGCTGACCCAAGACATTGCATTCTCACACACATGGGAGAGCTGGACAGTGACTGCGAGAGAACAGAGAACTGAGGTCTTTGAATCAGGGTGTTGGTGAAGGAGACTGAGCAGCCTGTGGACCACCTGCCTGAAGAACAAGCGGGTCTGTCCTGGCAGAAGCACAGCCAGAGCGCCCCTTAGAAGCAAGGATGGCAAGACTGTGTCACACAGGCTTTGGACGTGTCATCAGCAGGGGTGACCCCAGGAGAAGGACATCATGCTGGGTGAAGTGAAGGCCAACGGAAAGGGAAGGACCCTCAAGGAGACGACCGGCACGGTGGCTGCAGCAGGGGGCGCAAGCTTGACAACAGGCCACAAGGACAGTGCGGGGCCGGGCGGGTCTTGTCTGTGGTACGTGGGGCTGCTGTGACCAGGAGCCTTCTCAACGGCACGTAACAATGACAGCCAGGAGAGCAACACCCGCCACGGCAGCGTGACCACACAGAGTGACGTGGACCAAACCCTCGCAGGGCCCGGCGCCTCTCCGGTAGGGCCATCTGCGTGTCACTGGGAGCCGCTGCGGGGAGCCCAGTGCTCGCAGACGCTGGACACGGCCACAGCCGCCAGGAGGGGCGCCTCGTCTCACAGCTGCCCACGCCAGGCAAGTGGGGACCAGGGAGGGAGAAGCTCGCCCGGGGTCTCCCACACCCGGGCCCCTTCCTTACGAGTCTCGGCCGCAGCGGGCGCGGAGAGCCTGTGTCCCCGCCCCTGCCGGCGTGTGACAGCCGGCGTGTACTCACTTTGGGGGCCTGTAGTCGGGGATGTTGCGGTCCAGGGAGATGCGATCACTGAGCTGGGCGTTGTAGCCGTACTCCTCGTACTTGCCCTCCATCTCCTGGCTGTCATCCTGCAGCGTGGCGGCCATGCCACCCTGGCCCAGGCCCCCCGGCCCCTCCACCAGACCTATCGGCTTGGCGAGGCCTGGCAGGAAACAAGAAAAGGGCAGTCAGGCGGGGCCCAGGCCTGCAGGCGTCCTCGCCAACCCCCAGCCTCCGTGGGCTTGCTGGCCGCACTGCCCATGACCACCCCTTTTTTCCTGCTGCAAACTCAGCACTTTCTTTTCTTTTCAAAAATAAAAGCTGAGCAGTTGCTCCCCATCCTCACCCACACCGATGTGGCAGCCTTTACAACTTAACTAGTTGTGAGGCCATGAGACGGAATGAACTACAGACACAGGACAACGTGGATGAATCTTAGATGCGTTATGTTGAGTGAGAGAAGCCAGTCTTGACACTGATGCTGTTACGGATTGAATTGTGTCCCTGAAAATGTGTTGGAGTCCCAGTCCATGTACACATTAATACCACCTTGTCTGGAAGCCACCTTTTCCTTGTTACATTAACAAAGTTGGAGCAGAGGAGGGTGAGTCCTGAGTTTAACCCCTTCTAAGACGAAGCAGGAGCAGAGTGGACACCACAGAACGGACACAGGGAAAGAGGTACCACGGGAAAACACGGACCACTGAGCTGCCGGAAGGGACGGAGCGAACACTGCCAAGGCCATGGTCTGGACCATCGGTCTCCAATACTGGGTGACAGCACGTTCCTCTTTATTAAAGCGGCCCACCTGTGGTGTCTGTTATACAGCCCTAGGAGACTAAGAGTCTATTTGGGTCAAGTTCAAGAACAGGTGCCAGGTGAGCATGAGGGCTGGCTGCGGAGTGGGGCGGCACTGGCTGGAACGGAGCCTCTCATGTCCCCTCCCCCTCCTCCCTCCTCAGCTCTGCTCCCTCCTGTTATTTGTGACTGTTCTGGTGCTGAGCTTGGTGAGTCTGAAATACATGCGTGAGGCTCTGTCTTTGGAAGCATTCACGCTGGTCATCATCTGTCACATGCTGTGAAAACAACTGCCATCGAGCCGATTCCGACTCTGCATCCCTACAGGATGGAGTAGAGCTGCCCCGAGGGTTCCCAAAGAGCGCCTCATGGACCTGAACTGATGACCTTTTGGTTGGCAGCCGTAGCTCTTAACCGCGACACCACAAGGGTGTCCCCTGCCCTATTACAAGAATTAGGGTACTTCCCCTCCTCTCCCCACCTCATGGCAGCAAGGCCTTTGCACCATCAGAGGCCACGGAAGGCTTCTACATTCTGTCCAGTGGCTGGAACTGAGATTTCTGTAGGCTATAGCAATGGTTGGACTCTAAAATGGAAAACAAACCAGCACTTATCACATTCTGATTATATGAACATCATTTACTGTGAGAAACTGGTTTTACTTTATGTGCTAGGCAGAATGGCTCCCCAGAGCCGTGCGCGTCCTGATCCCTGGAGCTGTGAGTGTGGTACTTTACGTGGCTGAAGGGCACTGTGGTCGGGGCCCTTAGGACCCGGGACTTATGCTGGATTAGGCAGCTGAGACCCATCTGACCATGACTCCTTAAAAACAGAGAACTCTCGAGTAGGATCCAACTGGACGGCACTTGGCTGGCTCCCTGGCAGGAGAAGTCAGAGAGTTGGAATCTGTGGGATCCACCTGCCACTACTGGGGGCTCATGGCAACGTGGGAAGATGGAGCTGCAGGAGTGCAGAGGCCAGTGCCAGCTGGCGGCCTGTGTGGAAACAAACCACCCCGCTGAGGACCGGGAACACCTGGGGCCCTTAGATGCCAGTTCTTCCCAATCTGGCCTCCAGATGCAACACACTCCTGATGGAAATTCCAGCTCCTTTGTGGATGGCAGCAAACCCAGTCTGTGGTGTGTGGAAAGGCCAGAGACCAGAATGACCAGCGCAGCACCGGGGACCAGAGTGAGAGGGTCATGACCCCGGCTCCCCGGCGCAGGGGGAAGCCCGGTGGTGAAGACAGCCTGGTGCTGATGAGGGTGCAGAGGAAGTAAGGATGCACGGAGCGCCTGAAGAGCTCCAGCCGGGTCCCCATCCAGCGCTCGCCAGGACTCTGTGAAGGACGGCCTGCTTGCCGGTGAAGAGGAGACCAGGGCAGGGAGCATCTCCCCCACCATCTCTGTGCCGATCAGTGGGTAGGAAGAGCCAGGATGGAAGCTTCTAGATTTGCGGTTCAGAGACTTCCCTTCTGTGATCTGGGTTGCTTGGGGAAATATGCCACTGTTTCAGTGCCTCCATGGACAGACGGTGGCCCTGCTGTCTCTGGGTCCTTTGTCCCTGGAGCCCTTGTCCTGCTTCGCTCACTGTCCACCTTCCAGCTGTGAAACAGCATGTGGGGTGCAGACGAGAAGGCGGGTGAGCAAGTGGGGAGTGAATGGGTGACAGGGAAAGTGGCAGCCAGCAGCCCCTCTCGGACCACAGAGGCACCCAGGACCTGCTGACCTGAGCCCGGGTGTGGAAGCTCCTGATCTGAACCCGAACCCGAACCAGCTACCAAAACACCTGTTGCCGTGGAGTCGACCCCAGTCCTGGCGCCCCAGTGCGTGTCAGAGGTCTTCAGGGCTGGCTCCTCGGCCACGGATCACCAGGCCTTTCTTCTGAGGCAGTTCTAGGTGGGCCTGAACTCCCAGCCTTTGGGGGAACAGCTGAGCATGTGAACCGTTTCACATCGGGCACCCTTTCCCTTGGAGCGGTGGTGCTTACGTCTGAGCTGTGTCACCCGTTGAAACAGAGGCCTGCCCACCCCTCAGCTTCTGCTCAGCAAGCCCTAGGCAGCATGGGACAACTGGCTTTCTAGAAAGTTCCTGGGTAGCACTGATGCTGCTGATCCGGGGTCCCCCTGGAGAGCGCTGGCCTAGATCTAAGGCACATCTCCTCTGGGTGCAGGGCAGGTGGTGAGAAGATGCAGGAGAGGGCAGGGAGGGGCGGCCATGCAGGGGTGTCCTCCCCCTGGCCCAGAGCCACCACCTGCCTCATGAAGGTTGGGGCATTGCGGGGAGCAGAGTAGGAACCCCAACCCATGGGCCCTGGACCGGAAGGTCTGTTGGGGCTCCACCAGCTGTAACTGCAGATTCCATGTGCAGGGCTCCCCTGTGGGATCCCGGGCCGTCACCCTCCGTGTCGTGTCTCTCACCCCAGTCGCCCTCTGCCTTTGTCCATGGTGTCTGCGGGAACAGCATGTGCCTGCATCCGCCTCACCCCCAGGAAACTGACACTCTGGGTGACAGGAAGAGTCATGTGCGTAAGGTGCACGGGCCTGCATACACTGTCCAGGCCACGGACTGTGACCACGGCGGGTCTGTCTCCATCTCAGATGGGAGGTGCTGGTGTGTAGGTCATCCACACCCGATGGCCAGAGCAACAACAGGGACCAGCCTGACCTCACAGGGTCATCTGTTCCAAGAGCACAGGGCTCCCGCAGGAAGGGAAGATGGGTCAATACTCTTGTTTGAAATCTTTGACTTTCTAGGAGTCAGCAAGCTTGTTCTTTCATCCCCAGTTGGAGTGCAAGCTTAGAGAACAATGGGAAATTTGCATGCGTTAGCTCGGTCTTTGAGGTGACAGCCACATTTCTTCCCTGCAAACGCACTGCCAGCGTCCTCCACCCCTGACCCTGCAGAGGTCTCCAACCAGTGGTGGCACCAACCTTTGTTCCACTGAGCACGTGTGCTGTTGTGAGTGTTGTACTCCGTGGCTCCTTAAAGCATCACAGTCAAAGCCAGGTACTATTATTCCATTTAACAGTTGAGAAAACTGAGGCTCAACAAGGTTCCACAACCTGCCAAGGCCACAGAGTGAACAAATGGCCCAGCTGGCCCTCCCTCCTAACCACCGTGCTCTGAACTTCGGAACATCTCACAGAGACTGGCACGTAGGCCCTGCTGGCCCAGAGTACTGACTGTGCCACAGATGGGCCAAAGAACAAATGAATCAGTCTTAGAAGAAATGTGACCACAGCGTTCCTTAGAGAGAGGCTGGCAGGACATGGGCACACATACTTTGGACATGTTACCAGGACACCAGTCACTGGTAAAGGATGCCATGTTCGGTAAAGTAGAGGGTCAGCAAAGATGAGGGAAGACCTCCCTGAGATGGGCAGACACGGTGTACACAGTGACGGCCACAGTGGTGGACGCAGACCTGCCAACACTCACGTGAAGGTGGCAGAGGACCAGAGGTGACTCCTTGGAAACAAACAACAAATAAAAGCCACTGGCTTTTATTTTGCTGCAAGGAGGCTAAATAAATTAGTAATTGAATAATCACATAATATGACAATTTAAACTGTTTCCTGTCGCCACTGTTTCATAAACAAAAACATTTCATTAAAAAAAAAAGATGTACTCTCATAACAAAGGGAATATTTTCATCTACCCACCCCCGCCAGTCAACAGAGGGTCCATCCCCACCACCCCCTGTCCATAGAGGGTCCATTTCCACCACCCCATCTCTGGAGGGTCCATGGGGGACATTGTCTCAGATCAGTCACACGCCATCCTCTTCGGGCGCCTTTCTGGTGGAAGATGGACAGTGATCCGACTGGAGAGAGGAAACCAGCTTCACGTAAGCCAGGCGGCACCCACCCTGCCTCCGCTCAGCAAATCCATCATCAGTGCTGTAACTGGGAGCGACCGCTCACGTGCATGAAAGGCCGCCTAGAGCCCACAGTAATTCTGCTTTTATGGAACAATCATTTGAAGTTCTTTCCCATGACCTGAGGGAACACACTTTTCTAATTACAAGAGATAATTTGGAAGACATCACAGGGGAGGAACCGGCTGTATCAGAGAGTGGACGTGAGATACTGTTTACACACAGAGACTGACTTAGAGGTTGGGACAGAATGTCAAGGAAGGGTAGCCCCAGCACATGACGAGGGACTTGGATTCCATTTCCCGGACACTGTCTTCAGAATGCATCCTGAGAAAAATGACCACAGAAGTCCTGTCAGCCTGTGACTGGGGGGTGGGCAACAGGGAGGGCTGGGGACCAGGAAAAATGGGGCACGCAGGCACTCAGGTCCAGAGATGCCAGGTCACCCAAAACATCAAGAAAAGGTGCGACAGCAGAGATTTCTATCTTTAAATATATGTAATGAATGCGTATTTTGGAAAGGAAACAGCATTAAGTTAGGAAGGATATGTTGGGTCTGTATCACGTGTGTGGAAGCCCTGGTTGCTTAGTGGTTAGTGCTACATCTGCGGACCAAAAGGCCGGCAGTTCAGAGCCACCAGGCACTCCTTGGAAACTCCATGGGGTAGTTCTGTTCTGACCTCTAGAGTGCTATGAGTCAGGTTTTGGGTATTGTGTTTGCATTAATCAGGAGAGATAAGGTTTGCCAACAGGCTGGCTCCCAATGGGTGCTGCAGAAGATTAAGCACTCAGCTATTCACTGAGAGGTTGGAGGTTTGAGACTTCTTGGTAGAAAGGTTTGATGACCTCCTTTCAAAAAATAGGACATAGAAAACCCGCCTGTGACAAACATGAGGTCACCATAACTCTGAGTTGAATCTGTGCCAGCTGCTTGTGTATTTGTTTGTTTAATGTCTGTTTATTCAGATACAATACAAGCTGATGACTTATGGTCCTCCCCAGCCCTGGAACAACTGGGAATCTGCGTGCGTTCTAGAAGACAAGCTCAGCTTGGGGGACTGCGGGAGAGGGAGACCCCATCAATGATGATGAGATTTAAGTGGAATTTGCTGAGTGGGATTTCAGGGAAATGTCTTTAAAAGGTTCATGTTTGGCTGCTACACGTCTTTTGCCTTTTATCCATAATCCTTCCACTTTTTCCTACCTGGAACCTGGGGCCAAAGCTGGGGTGGGGTAGCCACTGTGTGACCATGAGGTTGGATGCCACACAGCACAAGTGGGGACCTGGAAGTCCAGTGGCACCTTCGAGGACTTCTCCCAGCCCTCTGAATTTCATGACACTCGAAAAAAATAAACCACACTTCAGTTTTAGCCACTTCTGTTGTTTTTTTTTTTGTATCGCTTTGGTAACTTGGGAAACCCTGGTGGCATAGTGGGTTAAGTGCTATATCTGCTAACAAAAAGGTCGGCAGTTCAAATCTGCCAGGCGCTCCTTGGAAACTCTATGGGGCAGTTCTAGTCTGACCTCTAGGGTTGCTATGAGTCAGACTCGACTCCATGGCAGTGGGTGTGGTTTGATTTTGGTGACTTGAGTCCTTCCTGGTAGGGGAACAGAGTCACATTAGAGGCCCTGGTTGCCAGGGACCCTGAGTTCTCCCCCCAGAAAAGCAAATGGGTGAGTGCAAGGAGGAAAGGCCATTGCCATGGTGAGCAAAGCCAAGCTGCCTTTGCCAGCCACAGAGCAGTGGCCCCCGAGAAGGCCTCAGCTTGCTGTCCCTGGGAACCAGGAGCCCTGCGGGAAGCCAGTGGGGGAGCTGCGAGGGACTGTGCATCTGCTCAGATCTCCTGGCCCAGAAGAACCATTTCAGACTTGGACAGCCCACCTCCCAGCACATCGTACCTGGAGGCGTGGGTGGCTGCGATTTTTCAACTTGGAAGGAAGCGTGGCGTTCCAGCTCCCAGCTTCTCTCTGAGCCGGTGATTTCCATCTGTCACAGCAACTTAAGCCAATACTCCAAGAAAAGAGACAGCCCAAATGGAAAGGCTGCCGGTCACAAGCTAATCCGAGAGGAAGAGGCGAAGTGGGGGAGCTTTCCAGAAGGAGGGGGAGGCTGTCCTCACAAGCGAAGTCGAGTGGGGATGTGAGCTGCGGCTTCACCCACACACAGCTCCTTCCCGACTCTGGAATTGCGGCCTCCCCGTGCTCCTGTCTGTCAGGACACGCGCCGTCCCCGGGAAGACACGGCTACAAGAAGGGAACCCAGAGCCAGCCTGCGTTTCCCACAGTGACTGGCTAGGTTTGTCAGACCAGCCGTCACCAACTGAGAACTGAGAATGTTGGGTTTTTAAAAAACAACAACAACATCAACTTCTGAAAAGCAATAAATATCTGACAAGATGGCAAGAAATGACTAAACTAGAAGTGAAGGGAAAATGGAAATCTGGAGAGATGAAGTGCTTTTATCACAAGAAAGTGTTCTGACGAATGCACACAAAAATGTTTAAGGGGAAGAAAACAAAGGGGTCAGATAGGAAGCTCTTCCTCCCAAAATGAGGCTCGAAAGGGTTGTGTCCTTGGGGCAAGAATGAACTCCCCCAAACCTCGCATGTGTGAGTATGCAGCCAGTGGCCTGGCCTGTGGGACCCTCACACCAGCCCGACCCATGTTTGGGTCAGGACGGACCACTCTGACACTACCCCCAGGAGCTAGGAGAAGCCAACATAAATCCTTCTTGGCCCCCCGATTATGCCTACAAACCCATGTTTGCCAACAGTGACTAGCACACTGTCGAATGTCACAAGACACTAGGAACAAGCTGTCAGAGAAACAACCAATAGAGACACAGGGAGCTGCTGCTGGGGGCGGGCCTTCGCTCTACCCCCAAGTCCCCTGAATGCTATCAGTCCTAACCTTTGTTCAGCAGGCGGTGGTATCCACGCTCTTTGCAGCAAGGAAACCACCTCTTTTACTTAGCGGATCCAGGTAGCGTGGCCTTCCTGTGCCTCTGACCCCAGGGCTCTGCTTCACAGGGGTGTGGGGTGGAGAGAGAAGGGTGGGAGCAGCAGCGCCAGAACATCCCGCCAGTTCCCTCACCCCTCCCTTTCTTCCCGCTATAAAAACGTGGACTCACTGAACATGCCTGGCTATGAATTCTGACGATTACGGGTAGAGATAAAAAGAGAGACCCTAGTTTGCCTTTGCAGAGAACATCTTTCTCTTCCAACTTCACTTTCATCCACTCACACTGAATACAACAGCTAATTTCATTACAGACAGGTCTTTTAAGATTCCCTGGGGACCCAAACTAATAACATATTGTCAATAGCAAAAAGACAGACTACCATTCTGAAACTATGAAGTCATGAATATTTTGCAGGACATGGCAATATCTGTAAAATATATTCTCGCTGAGAGTAACACAGCATTTGATAAACCTTCATGCATAATACTTGTGTTCGACTAATATGAATATTTATGGGGCCAAAGCAAGGGAGATAAGAAATGACTGGAAATCTCCAGCAAAACGGATTTCCTAGCCTTTCTTTCTTTCATTTTGTAAAGCAAATGGTGTGTGTGTATGTACGTATGTGTGCGCATGTCTGTCCACACAGTCCGCTCCTGGAGCAATAAATGACACCTGCCCCAGACTTGGGTCTCATTGCTGCTACGGGAGCAAGGATGGGACACTTGGGTGCCCTGTCACATCAGCCAGCACCTGTGAGGCTGCTGCGGGGCAGCGTGGCTGTAGCCCCGTGTCGGTGCTGTGCTCTGAGGGCAGACGTGGTCCATGCCAGCATCAGGCAGAGCTCCTTGCCCGCACCCCGACTCTGGCATCTCCTGGGACATTTGTTCTGTGGGGGACACCTAGGCTTTTGCAGACTGGCAGCTCTGTGCTTTGATGTGGCTAAGAAGGGGAGCGAGCTGCCAAGGCACTCAGGTGGGATTTGGACCCTGGCCTGGCCGCCCCAGTGTGCAGCTCCAGTGCCCCCTCTTCCACAGAGCCCTCCTGGTCCCCTGTCCTAACAGCTCTCTGTGCTCCTTCGAATCTCCTGCATCGGTGACAGCTCAGTGCCTTAGAGGCAGATGACACTGAGTTGTCACCTACCCAAACCCGCTCAGTCACTGTTGCTGAGCGCTGACCATGGGCCCACACTGCCCTTAATCCTTACAGTAGCCGTGGGAGGTAAGTGCTGTAACGTCCCCATTTCACAGATGGAGAAGCCAAGGGGCAGTGGGGTCACTGGACTGCACCAATACAAGGATAGGCCGTTCCGAACCGACGCCCGCGGTCTACTCCACAGCCCACAGTTTTCACATGAACCTGTGTCCCTACCAGGTCAGAGTAAGTTTCACTGTGTCCCCAGGTGTTTGCTGCTAAGTGCTCCAGATGTGGACTGTTTACTGAAGTTTTCTGAAGATAGAGTAGACACAGCCCCTTGCCGTACCCTGTTTCACTCTGTGGTTTTCTAATTGGTATTAAAATCAAAGCCTGCTGAGGTTCGGACTGAACTACACTGCTGGTTTGACTGAGAAATCCTGCTGAAAGGAAAAGCTATTTGAGGTGGAATAAAATGCCCCAGTCACTGATCTGATGGGTTTTTTCGGGTGGCAGTACGTGACAGTGTCCAGATGCGGGGACTCTGGCCCAGACACGCCTGGGTCCGGCTCCCACGGGTGCCATCTCCGGGCACCTGGCGTCACTCACCCTGTCTCCTCCCCTGTGGGATGAAGCTACACAGACAGTCGCCTTCACGTGCCGCCGTGTAGACTGGGTGTGTGAGCATGCTGTCCGGCCCAGCCCTGCCGAGGCCCCGGTCTGGCAGACCCTGGCCGTCCACCCTATCTCATAGACCAGGGTTCTCGTCCCGCTTAGGCCTGACGTCCCTGCTTACTGCACACACTACGTAATACCCCCACTCTGAAGTGAGTAACAGACACTAGACAACCAAGCCAACAACTTCTGTGCAAAATCCATCTGACGCTTTGACTGTGTATGAAGGAGCGATGGAAGGACAATGGTTTGTAATCCTCAGCCTGGACTGCTGAACCCGTCTTCTGCCTCCCCAGGGAAAGCGAGAGTCGCAGAGATTTCTCCCACCCCAATGCCTACCAACCCCCAAGGCCACCTCCCCCCCCCACCTCCTTGGGCGCCCCCTGCAGACCTGCCGTCCCGCTGTGGGGTGTGCGCTGCCCCCACCTGCGTGCTGGCGCTCAGCCCTCCCCTCGCCAGCCACTCTCTTGATCCACAGCACCGTCCGGACTCAGGGCAGAGCCCGACTCCCCCTGAAGATGGCCAAACCCCGGAATCAGGAGCCTGGGCCAGTGGGGTGGGGAAGGGTCCTCCTTCTGTGGAGGGTGGGCCCACGGAGCCAAGCAGGCCCAGGAAGGACGCCTGGTCCCGGTTGCTTCCACCAGGACCCCTCCCTGGAGCAGGTCGGCTGTGCTAAGGAAGAGGCAGCCCCTTCGTTGTAAGGTGTCCTCTCCAAATCCAAAAGGTCAGCGTGACCGCAGGGTGTGAGAGACACCACTTCTCCCCCACTAACCCTGTACCCCCACCCCACCACGCGCCGGCACCAGCAGGCATGACCCACAGGGAGCCCCTCAGCCCAGGGCCTGTGATGCTCCATGTGCACTCTGCTGCCATCAGACACAAGGCGTGGGTGCCCCCTCCGCCTCCAGGCTATGAGATAACGTGGTTCTTAAGTACCTTTTAAACAACCCAGAAAATGAGTTTCTACTTTCTGTGGATGGCAGTTAGGGAGAAAACTGTCAGACTTAAGTTGACACCAGACTATCACCCAGGGCCATGGTTGGGAAGACAGTCTTCCTACAGGTTCCAGAGGGAAGAGGGTGCCCCCAGGGTAACTCACGGGACCATCCAGCCACAGACCTGCCTCACCTCTCCTTCCCTCAGCCACCCACTTCTCCATCACCTCCTCCCCCGAAGGTGCCTCGTGACAGCAGGATGAAGATGTCACCCAGACTGATCTTCAGACCTGGATCCCATCCTTGGGTGTCTTTGATGGGACATCTGATAAGGAAATCTATAGAGATTTGTGTCGCGTTTCCAGCCGGTGAAGGATTTACTGTCCGCTCAGTTCTCAGGCTTTGTAACATGCAGATTGCTGCGCTGAATTGCAAATGCAATCACTGGCCCCGGCAAGCCACCAGTCGCGGCAGGAATTACTCCTGGAAGGACCAGCCCACCAGACCCGCACCCAAGTCAGAGGACAGCGGCAGACCTGGAGGCCCGCGCCCCACCGAGGGAATGACGCGAGAGCACTTGGTGGAGGGGTGTGGTGGTCGCCCCAGGCGTCCAGTGTCCAGGTCTGCAGGTGAAGGACGGGGTCCCCGTGTTCTTATAGATCCGTGGCCTGAGGGACCTCACAACAAAGCCAGGGACAGGAGCACACTCAGAGAGGAGAGAAAAGACGCAAAACCAGGACGCCTGTCGTCTTCTCGTAGAAGTGTCCCGTGGGAGGGGCACTGGAGAAGACGGACCAGGCGAACCCTGAAAGACAGCCCCAGACCTGCCCTCCCCACGCTGCGAGAGACTGTGCTGCCGTTGGGGGTGGTCACTGTTTTTTCACTCTTTGTAGTAAATGCACAGAAGGAGTGGACTGTGTAGATGAGCTGACCGTTCACTGGGGCCGCCAGTTTGAACCAGACTCAGAATTCACTGCTGCAGTGCTGAGTGGGTCGTGACTGTTTTTTCTGGCCTGGGCCACAGGGGTTGTTCTGATTAGCAGTGTAGCACTGTTGCAGCTCATAAAGCAAACCTAGGTGAATGAGGAATTCACACCAGAAAGGTCCTCAGAGCCGGCGCTAGGCCACTTTTGGAATTAAAACTCAAAAATGGCTGGGAGAAGCTTTCTTGAGGAAATCTCATGCCCTAATGAGGAGACTATTTGAAAGCATTTCCCCAGTGGAATGACTTACATGTAGAGGGACCTTGGAAGCCCTTTCTAGAAACGGATGTGTCGTCTGCACCAAGGGGGCTCGCGGAGATGAGGGCACCGGGATAGGCCCCCAGTGGAGGCTGCGGACTGCTCAGCGACGGGCCGTCAGGGCAACCGGATGCCTCCCAGGGATGTGCGGACCCTTTTCTCCGTGACACACTTCTGGCCTCACCCAACCTCTTGTCCAGTGAAAGAGTGTCTGACAGACGTCCTCTCTGTGTCAGGGGTGACAGGCAGGAAGGACAGTGTCACTGTCCTCATGGAGCTTATGTTCCAGGGCCATGTTTGAAGTCCTGAGCAAGCGAGAGGCCCAGGGCCTACTGCCCTCTCAGGGCGAGGACTCTTTGGGCAGATTCCTTTGGGCACCCATCCTGGCCTCTCCACCGAGCTGTCTGCCTCTCACGTGAGCAAATGCCATTGCTCTTCGCCGGGACATGGAAGACGTCTTCATCCCCACACATTGGCACTTCTGAGTCAGGGGTCCCGGCACCTTTGGGAAGCAGGTCGCCATTCTCTCCCCATCTTTCTCAGCTCCATCTGGGCCTTCAGTCCAAGATCAGCAAAAAGCCTTGACTATTAATAACCCATAGAGCTCAGACAACTGTTTGGATTTTGGCTCCCTGATCAGAGGCCTAATCCATCAGGTGCAGGCAGGCTGAGAGGGCTTACACCCCTTTAGCAACTTCATCACCAATCCCCTCAGTTCTTCTTACCCTTTCCCCAAAGTTCCCCAACAGTGACATCCCCTCAGGCCAGGGTTTCCCAAAGGCGGGGACCTGATAGGACCAGGGTGCAGAGAGCACTTGGGGAGGACAGCGGACACAGCCCCAGACAACACCGAATCACACCACGAGAAACGTGTTCCCTTTGCAAGTCGACTTTGACCTTCTGACCTCTTCAAGGAGACCGTCTTGGTGTTGTGCCGATACAGCCCTCGTTTCCCCTGCACTTGTTAATCTCCCTTGTCAGCAAGGGAAGGGAAGGCCTCGGGCCTGCGGGCCTTCTGGTGGCGACCGCAGCTCCCTGGACTTGATCAGCTTGGTGTCATTTCAGTGCTTCTGTGAGCACAGTCACTTCCTGTTTGGGGGTTTGGTGG
The DNA here is from genome assembly GCA_028571685.1 of Heterohyrax brucei. Taxonomy (NCBI): domain Eukaryota; kingdom Metazoa; phylum Chordata; class Mammalia; order Hyracoidea; family Procaviidae; genus Heterohyrax; species Heterohyrax brucei. Next base: position 676,336 of record CM053160.1, on the reverse strand, counting down.
TGGTATGTAGTCTTCTTTTAAAATAAATCTTTTAAAACATAAATGGTGAATCATTTAGGGGAAAATCCACCACTGTCCATTCTGCAAGTATTTGTGGAGCATTGACTGTGACAGTGTCTTGGGTCTTGGCGGTCACGGCCACGAACAACACAAACAAAAGTTCTTACCCTGCTTAAAGCCAGGACAGGTATCACCCCCAGATAGGTAGAGATTATGTGAGCTGTACGTGACTGTCTGGGGTTTGGGGGAGAGCAGTTTCAGCCTAGGATTTGGAGCCGGGTCACCCAGGGGAGGAACAAGGGATTCTGGGGCTGGCAGAGGCACCAGAAGGCTGCCTGCGCCCCCCCAGGGTGTGGGGATGAGCGCCCGTTATTCTACCCTTAGATCTTCTTGGTTTTTCAACAACTGTGGAAATGCAACTCCTTCTGAAGCAAGGACCGCTTTAAGCTGACTTTCCAAATGACCCCGGGCAGCCCGTTCTGCTCCACTGTCTGCCAGGCATTCCCACCTGTGAAGGGAGTGCCCACGGTGATGTTTTGAAGACGCCATGGTGCCGTGTGGGCTGGTGCTGGGCAGTCAGATTAGGGGGCAGAGCATGCGTGCACTGACTCTCAGAAACAACCTCGCTCAGGAACAAACACACAGCCCCAGCCGCACCCGCCCTCCCTCGCCCAGCTCCATCGGTCCTTCCTCCTGAGGGGTCCCCAGCACACACTGAAGGCGTGAGGCTGCTGGGCCTGCAGAAAGGGCCATGCTCTCTCCACTGACTGAGCCCGTTTAGGCTGACCCAGTCCCTGAGCAAGAATAATTAACATGCTCAGCTGCTAGCCAGAAGGTCGGAGGTTCAAGTCCACCAAGCAAGACCTGACAGCCTCCTTCTGAAAAATTGGCCATTGAAAACCCTAGAAGCACATTTCCCAGCACACACGGCTTCACCATAAGGGTCTTTCTACCTTCTGCTGTGTGCCAGGCCCTGTCACTAGGCTTAAAGCCTGGAACAACAAAAAAATAGATCAGCATGTTTTAAATCTGTAGAGGCTTAGTATTGAGACAGAGAGAGACAAACTCTGCAGTCAAGCAGGGCACGCTAGACTCCCGCGTACCCCAGTCCCATCACTCAGGCTGTGATAGTGTCCCTAAAGGAGAGGGTGTGAATACCCAGACACCCACATGAGATGTGTCTTTGCCACCTCCTTTGGTCTGGCTCACTGGTTCTCAGTCTGAGCGTTTAGAAGAATGCTGAACATTATGTGCAATTTAGGAGATTCTCAGAAAGGTGTATTTGTCTATAAACATGTTCCTTTGGCCCTGAGCACTGAATCTCAAAGCTGATGTTCAGGCCACACGGGGTGTGACTGCACTGCGCTCCCTGCGAGAGCGTCTAACCGGCGCGCTCCCTTCGGGCCTCCTCCTCTCCCAGGCTCTGTGCGTGTGGAGCTCATCTACCACTTAATGGTTCTTCTGGAAGGTCAGTCAGACACCACCAATAAAGACCACCAGACCAGCTGGAGACAGGGCACGGGGAGAGTGCTGCTCTGGGCCTGCTCCCCAGCCCATGCTTCACCCTGACTCCCCTCTGCTCTGCTCAGACCCAAACACGAGACACGGCTTCTCTCCCTCCCGGACACCCCACCCTTTCCAGTAGGCCCTTCAAGCTAGGATGGATATGCCCAGAAGGCAGGCAGGGCAGAGAACACACAAATGATAAATCAATTTAGTTTTGAATTTCTCTGTCTCCTTTCTAAACTCAGCAGAATTAGTATCTCGTAAAAACTCCCAAGAATCAATTTTGCATTTCTCAGATCTAAGATAGAGCAGGCCGTGGGGAGACAGGACAGGTGAGGGGGGACAGGCCATGGGGTGAGGGGCAGGAAAAGGGGGAAAGGAGCCACCCACAAGGGTGGCAGGATGTGGAGGGGGCAGGTCATGAAGGACAAAGCTTGCCCCTCCAGAATGCTTCCTTCTCTCTTTCTTGGCACCTTCCACAAGAGCTCTGCCCAGACTTGGAGGAGGTAGAGTTTTCAGACAATGCCATGTGAGCAGATGCCAACCCCACTTCTGTACTGCCCTCTCCTCAGGGACCAACCGGCATGAGCATTGGATTCATGTGTCTCTCGTCACCTCCGGGAACGGGTATTGAGTGACCATCAGGTTTGCACACTGTGATGAGCATGGAGGATACAGAGGGGATGAAACAGCCTCACCAGAAGAAGGCAGGAGGGAGAGGTGAAGAGGGAGAGAGAGAGGAGGGAAGAGGGGGTGAGACTGGAAAGGGGGAAGTAGAAAAAGAGAAGGAAAAAGAGGAAAAGGGAGGACAGGAAGAGGGCACAGGAGAGAGAGTCAGGAGGCGAGAGAGAGCAGAAAGGACACAGAGGGCCAGGGGTGTCCCGCTTTGTGAGGGACCCCCTTATCTCCCCGTGTCAGGAAAGCAGAGCAAAGGTCTTGGCCCCTCCTGTCACCCAAACACGGGTTCCGTCTCACCTTGAAGGGTGAGGCCAGGAAAGAAAGGTGCTCAGGGAGCCGGAGCCGGCTGCCGTGACGTCACACAGCTGTGTGCTGCCAGTGTTTCACATCACCCTCCCGTCGTCCCCATAACTCAGAGCCAAACACCCTGGCAGATGGACATCAATAAAGTGCCGTGCTGTCACAGGCCACACCACCTCCAGGCCATGAATCACCACCTGAGTGGCCGAGCGGTCGCTTGAACTCAACTTTCCTCCCCTTGAGACTTCAGCCCAACAGAAGAGGTCAGGAAAGCCATGAGGCTCATCAGCAGCCTCTCTGGGGGTACACAGGAGTTCTGGGGGCAACAGGAGGCACCCTGGAAGTCAGGAGGATTCAGTCCCTGTGAGGGGCAGTGCTGCAGCCCAGAACCTTGGCCGGTCCTCGTCGGGGAGCCCAGGTTGGTGCAGGCTGGGAGCTTTGTGCAAGGCCCCCAGATGCCCCCTCCTAGGAGGGACCCCAGACTGCCCTCCCCTGTCGGGGACCCTGGCATGCACGGAGCAAAGGTCCCTGAGAAGCTGCCTGTGTAGCCCAGCTCCAACACCCACTACTTGAGACTGTTACTGATACGTCCAGGAGGAGGTCTGCTGGTGCTGCTGATACACCAGCAAACCAGAGCTGTCAGCACAGACAAGGAAGAGAAAACCCCACTAATTACGTAAATGCACACAAACTTTTCCCCTCCTTCCTGGGAACCTGCACACAGTGCCAGCCTAGGTGGCTGCGGCTTCCTGTCCCTGCCTGGCGGACTCCAAGTGGAAAAGCACTCCAACCCCCAGCTGCAGCTCCGGGCCCCTACCCACATGGTCCCACGCTGAGCTGACCCCCCACCAGCACTCACCACTGAGGAACTGGACTTCCTGCAGACACTGCCAAGAACTCAGAGGCCCTGATCACACTGTCCAGGACGCCATTAGTGATTGATTCTTGTCAAACCCTGGCTAAGTCCTTCCCTTCATTCATCAACAGTCCCAGGCTCAGGGCCTCACATCTCTCCCACAAGAAAACTCTGCAGGGCAGGCCCTGGGTGTCCCCGTGGCAGGGTTCTTTCCCCCACAGCATTGGTTAATGCCCTGGAGCTGTAGAGGCTCCAGGGGACACAACAGCAGCCTCTGAAGGGCAGCCTGACCGCCCTCTTTCCACCTCGCCAGGGGTGCTGAAACCACAGCACCCGCAGCTGCTGGAGAAACACCCCTGACCCCTGTCCTTCCACCTGGGCATTGGCTGGTCCCAGAGCAGGTTCTCAGAGCCTCTCTAGAACTTCTCTCAAGTTCTTCCTGAGAATAACTTTGATGTCGTCGTGTGCAAGGGATGGGGAGGGACGTTCTCAGTATCCACTGGGTGGGTGAATGAATGAATGAATGAGTGAGTGAGTGATGGATCACACAAGTCCAGCCCTGCATCCTTCCAAGAGGCCTTCTCTTTTCTATCTGCCCCGCCACCCCATTCCTCCCGAAGATGCTTCCACCGGAGTGGCTTCCATCATGACAGTTCCCAGACTCGGAGTGAAGTGTCCCTAGCTCCGGGGACCCTCCTCCTCCCACCCTCTGCCTGTCCCTTTGCCCTGCGCCGCCGCTGTGAGTCTCACCATTCAGCTGGTTGTAGACCACCTCCTCCAGGTGGTCAAGGCGTTGCAGGATGGCCTCCCGGTCCACCAGCGCGCCCACCTTGGTGTGCCGGCTGCGCGCCCGGCGGTCGGCGCTGCGCACGATCTGCACCAGCTCCTCGGAGCGGTCCTGCAGGCGGCAGTACGCGGAGAAGAGGACGATGCCCACGAACACCAGGATGTTGACCGTCAGCAAAGTTTTGATCTTCCTGGCCACCGCCATGAACGCGGCTAGAAGCTGGGGGGCCACCTCACCCGCGGGGCATCCCCGTGGGCCCGGCGGCCGCAGGAGCCTCCGCCCGGCCCGCCACTTCGGGGACCATGAGCCAGCACCGGCCTCGTCGCGGGGCCCGCGGAAGAGACCGCGGGGGCGAAGAGCCGGCGCGCACCCGGGCGCCCGGCGCGGCGGGAGCTGTCCCCTTCAGCACCACCCGCGCTCCGCGCGCCCTTGGCGCGGCCCCGGCCGGGCTCAGCGCGCCCGGCCGACGCTGTCTTGTCTGCCTGCGCACGGGGGCTGCTCCGGGCTGCGGGAACGAGGGGCCACCGGCATCCTCCGAAGAGGCAGGGGGCGCGGCCCAGTCTCGGGGAGCGGCGGGAGACGGCCTGGAGGAGCCAGAAGCGCGCGGAGTGGCCAGGGACGGCGAGGGAGGCGCCGGGCTGACCGGCTGGGCGCCCCGGCTGCCGCTGCCCGCTCCAGCCCGCCCCACAGCCACGGCGCCGGTGCGGAGTGACGCGGCCTCCAAACTCATCAGCATGCACACGGCGAGCCCGCGTCCCCGCCCTCCTGCAGCCTCCACCTCGGGGACCGCCCCGCCTCGCAGCCCCGCCTGCCCGCCGGCTGGGGCGGGGGGCTTCAGGGCGCCGGCTCCCAGGTGGCCCCCAGCCAGGCCGGGGCGAGGATAGCTATTGGAACCTGCGCGGGAGAGGTGGGCGGCCTCGGCCAAGGGCAGGTGGGGGCGGTTCTGTCAGACCTCGCGCGTCCCCCTCTGGGCCCCCACCCCCCGCGCGCTGAGGGTCCTGAATCTCAGGGCCCCCTGCAGTCAGAATAAAGCCGAGCCTGACCAGAAGGCAGTGGGGCCCTGCCCAGGCTGTGATGTCTGCGTGAATTAGCAGGGAGGGCTTTGTGAGAGGAAGGGCGAGAGAGTCAGCCAGGGGCCAGGTCGGAGCCCTCTTTGCGGTCTCTTGCCCACCTCCCTCGCTTCTCTAAGCTGACCTATGTCACCTCCGGCCTACCCCTCCTTCTCCCTCTCTGGGCTGGGGTGAGTGGGCTGGAGATTCAACCCAACCTCAGGGAACCACTAAGCTGGGCCCTGGACACCCACCAGGAAAAGAAAGAGGGATCCTGGGTGCAGCAAGCTGGGATCCCTGAGCCTCAGAACTTTGGGTGAGGTGTAGGGTTTGAATCAACCCACTGCCCCAGGATCTCACCTATCCACCAACTGGCTGGTATTCAGAGAGAAGAGAGACCACTGTGAGCACAGATTTTTGAATACTGCGGTTTAAGCACCAACAAGACAAGGTTTCCGTCTGTACTGTTCGCCTGTGAGGCTAGGCTGGAAACAAAGCCCAGCCCATGGCTGGCCTTCCGTAAACGTTGGCCAGGATACACACAGATGAAGACAAGACCCGTCCTTCACTTCCTCAGGCCATCTGTCTCAAGAACTTCAGGGGACCATACAAGCAAAAACCCAGCCACTAGGACCCCAGGCAGCTGTCTCTATGGACATTTTCCTGTGGGGGTCACTTGTCCTGAGGTGCAGCCTGGGAAGGCTGATTAATCACAGCTCCAGGTGATCTTTGGGCGCAGCAAGTCCGATAAACACAGGTCTGTTTTGGTAAGGAAATAGCCACCCCTCTCTCTCTTCTTAGGAAGTAGTGTGTTTTTCTGTTTACAGAATGCCAAGTTGGAAGCTGCTTCCGAGTTTCACAAAGACAGCAATGACCTGAACAGCTCACGCTAATTGGTCCTGACCCTGTACTCTGTGTCCTCTATCCTGAGAACTGATCAGTGCTAAAAGCAGCTGCACTAAGGCACAAACTCATGTCATTGGTGATTTACACTTAGGGAAACTGAGGCAAGAGCAGGCGAGCCCTTTGCTGAGAGGTCACGTGGATGATAGGACATGGATCTGGGATTCAAGCCCAGACAACTGGGTTCCAGAATGAAGTTTATTAGCCACTGTTGCTCAAGGAAAAAACAAGCACTTTTCATTATATGCTTATTGAAAGTGATGTTAAAGTCGTTTTGCAGGGGAAAACATTATTTTGTTCATGTAAATACATTTTACTGCATTCTAAAATCTGGTAGGAAATGATGCATCTGAATGTGCCCCAGTACTTGGCTAAATTTCATGTGAAGTGCAAGTATATTGGATGTAAGGAAATCTGGGAAACTGGGGGAGTAAACCAGCTTGTTGTCCCACCTCCTCTGACTCATGGGGCCCCCCAGGTGTGTAGAACTGTGCTCCCCAAGCATGGTGCCCCCCACATTTAGAACTGCACTCCCCAAGGTTGGTGGCCCCTGTGTGTGTAGAACTGTGTTCCCCCAGAATGGTGCTGCCCGTGTGTGTAAGACTGTGCTCCCCAGGAATGATGCCCCCCATATGTAGAACTGTGCTCCCCAGGGATGGTGCCCCCTGAGTGTGTAGAACTGTGTTCCCCCAGAATGGTGCTGCCCATGTGTGTAGGACTGTGCTCCCCAGGAATGATGCCCCCCATATGTAGAACTGTGCTCCCCAAGGTTGGTGGCCCCTGTGTGTGTAGAACTGTGTTCCCCCAGAATGGTGCTGCCCGTGTGTGTAGGACTGTGCTCCCCAGGAATGATGCCCCCCATATGTAGAACTGTGCTCCCCAGGGATGGTGCCCCCTGAGTGTGTAGAAGTGTGCTCCCTGGGTTTTTCAGTAGCTGATCTTTCAGAAATGGGTTGCCAGGCCTTTCTTCTGAGGCACCTCTGGATGTGTGTCAGCATTCGACCTTCTGGTTAGTAGCTGGACTTGCTGCCCTTTGTGGCACCTGGGGACTGAGCAGTCATTTGATTTTCACAGTGTACTGAACGCTCAGTTGTGAGTTGTCAGATCTGCTCGGATCCTACGAGGTGTGAGGTGGTACGCATGAGTGGAGGTGCAGACCTTGTGTTAGGAACGCGTGCGTGCACACCACGGTCTTCTCTCTGACCCTCTAGCCATAGTTTTTGTAACTTCAACTGAATGACTGGATGGGCTATGCAAATGAGGCACTTAGGGCCCACCCAGGGGATTGGGTAGCTTGCTAATAATGTAAATAAAGTGCATGGAGCCCCTGTGAGGATAGGACCACACAAATCAGATGTGTCGAACCCTGACAAGGGAATTGGTCAGCATTGCCACCTGTCAGGCTTAAAATGAGCCATCCTGGAGACAGATAAGAACCTCACTACAGTCAAGAAACAGGAGCTGGGCGTAGAGTGTCCTTTGGACCCAGGGTCCAGGTGCTGAGAGCCTCCTGACCTCTGGAGACTGAAAGAGTTACAATGTATGACAGCAAGATGGGGAGAAGCAGTGGCCGAGAAGTGGCAGCAGCTGAGACCGCAAACCAGAAGACCAGCCCAAGATGGCAGGGTGGGCTTCTACACCTTCAGAGTCAGAGACTGAATACCTCTGGGCCGAGGCTTTCTGGTGGAGTAGGGTTCCTCCAGGCACATACTGGTGGAGCTAAAGGGCTTGGTAACACTTACCTGAGCAGGTCAGAGTCTAGGCCAGTCCAAGAGACCCGAAAGGCCAATGGGCCAAGAAGCAGAGAGAGGTCTGTCTACGGGCACAGCTGAGAGGAGACTGTCCTGATGAAAGAACTGTATTCTGAGTCCCTCCTGACCTTGACTTGTAACCCTAATCTTGAGCATTGTATGTGAGTTGTGTGGCTTTTGCAATAGATTACACAAACCAACAGAGAAGTAGAGAGTGCCACGGGAGTGATGGTTGCAGCGGGAATTGGTGAAAAGTTGGTGGGGGGAGGCGTGTCTGACCTCCACCTCACAGGAGTCAGCCTTGGGCTGTCGGTCAGGATTCTCCGTCTCCCTTAAGACGTTGGAGGAGGTCAGATGTCCCTACTGAGCCAGTTTTGCACGCGGTCACTTGCTGGAAAGCCATGGGGGCGGGGGGGCCTGTGTTGATAGAGGCCACAAGAAGACAGAGCAGTGGGGGTCTGGGATGACTCCTGTAAGGGGATGCGGTTGTTGTCGTTAGCCTCGGACTCATGACAGTCCCACATGCCACAGAACGCAGTTCTTCCCAGGTGTGGACCGGATCATTGTAATCTGGGGTTTTCACCAGCTGATTCTCGGAAGCAGAGCACCGTGCCTTTTGTCCAAGTCCATCTCAGCCCAGACACTGCGCTGAAAGCTATTCAAGCATCATAACAGCACAGATGTCTCCACCGACAGGGACCGGTGTCTGCTCTGGGGGTGCACTGGCTGGAACTCAAACCTGGGTCCCCCACCCGGAAGGCAAGGACTCAAGCACTGAACCACCTCTGCCTCACAGGAAATCTAGGCTCTCAGTGCCAGTAAGACTAACTCAGTCGGAAGTTTAGCCCTGAGACAGCACCCAAACCTGGACAGAAGTCACCCTGCTTTGTCCTGGGAGCAAACAGGAAGTCGGGAGTCACTGAGGAGGTCTCTACTGCATCCAGACATCCAGCCCGGGCGTGCAGCATGCCAGATGCAAACACCCAAATCTGTCCATCGGGACAGGCTCAGCTAGGGGTGGTCACAAGCAGCCCCCGGGGTTACTTCTTGCACATGCTGCGTGCCCGCAGCAGTTCAGCCGGGGATCTGCCCACAGCAGTCACTTTGGGACCTAGTATCACTACGGTCACCTTCAAAGTGCTGATGCCAGCACCTAGTCCACCGTTCAAAGCAGTTTTGGAACTCTGTTTCTGGAATGGCCTCCAGAGTTTTCATCATATGACCCATGGTGTCCTGAATGTCATCAAAATGTCTTCTTTTCAATATTTCCTTTGCCTTTGGGTCAAGAAAGAAGTCATTGGCAGGCTGATCAGGTGAGTAGAGAGAGTGTTTACTGGCTAAAGACTCCCTCACAGGCAACCATACAATTAAGTTTGTGAACTTGCCACTGTGCCACTGTGTGCAATGGCCATCCCAGAAAGAGTTCCAAAATGGCTTTGAAGGGTGGACTAGGCGCTTGTGCTGGTGCCTAGCTTCCCAAGGGGAGGACTCCAGAGGTGACCCGCAGTGATGTTCAGCAGTGTGGCATGTTACACTTAGAACGGCTAAGTTTGTGGCCGAAATTGCCGGACCTCGTAGATATATGAACATAGATGCAACACGCACAAATATCTGTCTACGAGTACACCTGTATGTGTACACACATGTACTCACATCTGCATTCTTACGCACATACACACATATGTCTCTATTTACGTAACTGCATACATTTTTGGCTGTTATTCCTACTGAAAAATTACATATGTGACCGCACCTGCTGGAAATGTCCCTAATTCTTGTGTACCTCCTAGTCACCCTTTACCTTGGCCAGGTGGTGCTGACTTCACTCACATTTGGGCGGAACAGGGCAGTGTTCCGTCTGGCTGTACACAGGGTCGCTGTGAGCAGCGCTGACTCAATGGTACCCACCAATGCCATCTGGAAAGTGACTCTGCCTCCTGCTCACACCATCCCTGGTCGCCACCAGAGAACATGGCTTTCTGAGTATAGACCTAGTCTTACCTTTTTTAAAAAAAAAAATGAGTCATGCAGTATTTGTCCTTTTGTGATTGTCTTATTTCAGTCAGCAGAATGTCCTCCAGATCCGTCCGTGTGACGAGAGCCCGTCCTCATTCCCCGTGACTGTGCAGTGTCCCGTTGCAGGTGCGCACCGCGTTTTCTCATGTATCTGTTGAGGGGCACCTAGGCTGTTTCTGTGTGTTTGCTGTTGGGAATAAGGCTGCACTGAACACAGGGGAGCGTGTCTGTCCGTGTCACTGCTCTTAGGTCTTTAGGGTGTAGACCTGGGAGCAGGATGCTCTGTTTCTAGCTTTTGGAGAAAGCACCGTAGCGTTTTCCGTAGTGGTTTTACCGTTTTATGACCCTCGGTGGGTGAGCTTCCAGTCTCCCCACAGCCTCGCCAGCGCTGCTTCTTTGCTGCTTTTCTGACCCGTGGCATTGTCGCCAAGTAGGACGCTATCTCACTATTGTTTCAATTTGCGTCTCTCTCATGGCTGCTGACGCCCGGCATCTCTTCACGCGTTCGCCGGCGTCCTCTTTGGTGGATAAGTTTAGATCTCAGACATTTCCTTCTGTTCCCCAAGCCAAGCTGCTGAAACGGCCAGCCCGAGCCTGTGACCAGGAAGAGGGGTCCCCTTCGGGGGCATTCCTAGCTGGAGGGGGCTCGAGGCAGGACGGCTGTGGAGGCCAGTGCTGGCAGAGCCGCTGACTGCCAAACGCTGGGTGGCAGATACCCACAGACCTCTTCCTGTTCGTGCTGAGAGACGTGTGGGTGATGACCCCCCGTGCTCCAACCCAGGCAGATGCGGCTTTAGGGGCCTCTGAAGGGCAGCAGAGACGTTTGGGTTGTTCTGTTCCTCAGCCGCGGTTCCACTCTCCATGTCCTGTGACAGCTGGCAGCCCCACTGCCCATCTGCTCTGCAGATAGGTACGTCAGCCCACAGGCAGGTACCTCAGCTCCTGGTGGGCACAAGGGAAGGGCACGGGCAGTCCAAGTCTGAGGCTGAGCCAGCACCTGCCTCCCCCGCCCCTGGGCAGCAAAGAAAATTCCCAGTGAGGCTGTGGAAGGGGTTGGGGGGTGGGATAGGGTGGGAGCAGGGGAAAAGGAGAGAAAGGCAGAGTGGGGGGTGGAAGGGGCAGAGAGAGAAAGCGAGAAGAGAATTTGGTGGAGCAGTGGGGGTAGCAGCCCGGGGAAACCTCGATCAAAATGAAGTTTCTGCTATGTTTCGCCCCAGAACATTCTAGAAAGTTTACAGAATGAGAGTTCCCTTGTTGCCTACATGGTTTTTGCCCCTGGGGTCCTGGGGTGCTGCCGTTGACGTGGTGATTGTGGGGATGTCCTCCTTCCCTCAAGGGGTGACCCCCGTCAGGTCCCAGTACCTGTTCCCGCTGATCTCTTGCGTAGAACGAAACCTCATCAGGAAGCAATGATTTTGACTTGGCACTTACCCACTGGGCACTTCAGTTGCGGCTAGCACATGCCAGCTACTGTGCCCCGTACCTGACAGACGAGCTTCCCTTAACCCTCTGCCACCATGAGGCTATGTGATGCCCGTGTGTGGCGAGAACGCGAGGCACAGAGAGGTTGAGGAACTTGCCTGAGGTCACATGGATGTGAGGAGGCGGAGGTGGCATTCAGGCCCAGAGTCCAGCTGCCCCTCTGCTCTGAGCTGCCTCTGCTGCTGTTGACTTAACCTAAAACAAGCGTTTTCTACTGAAGATCGGTGTTCTAGGCTTCTCACTGGCCTGGGCCCTTTTGGTGCTGATAGCTTGTTCCTTGGCACAAGTGCTCGGGCCTGGGGAGCCGAGTCTGTCAGCATCTTCAAAGCCAACAGCGCCCCCCAGCTCACTCCCACTCGGGTGCACAGAAGAGCAGCCCTTCTGGGCTGGGGCCTCACTTCCGTGGACACAGTTCCTGACTGCGTGGACACTGTGACAAATGGGACCACCTGCGTGAGTGACTCTGCCCTCATAACCCGAGTGTGGCAGACGCCAGCCCTTCCTTACCAACTCCCTTTCTTAGATGACGCTCGAGCCCTGACTTGTTCAGTCAGCGACCGGTGCCTCTGTACCGCAGCGCCTACCCCAGACCAAGGGATGACGCTTGGTTAGTCTAAACTGACCCACAGTAGGTCTACGGACAGCGGATTATCCCGTGTGACCAGTGAGCTGTCAGCAAGGGAGGGACTTGTTGGCAAGACTTTCTCTTGGATTCAAAGGAACTGATTCCATTGGTCTGGCAAACTCCCCTCTGCCCTCTCCCCTTGTCCCCTCTAGAACTCAGATGTGATGCCTGGAGGAGCAGCAGCCATTTGGTGGCCATAGGATGAAGTCACCCAGCTAAGGACCACTAGACAGACAGAGGACGTGGGCCTGGCAGCGGGCTGCTTGCCTCTGGAACCCCGTTACAGACAACTGACCCGTTCCTGGTTTGAGCCCCTGCCAGCCCCCTGGGGGTTCTGCTCTGTGTTCCTGTTTGAGGCGCCTGACGAGCTGCTCCCTGTGCAGGAAGGGCCGAGCCACTCTGTCAGCCACCAAGGCACGGCCTCGGTGACCCCGACTCCTGTAACTCCCGAAGTCTTTACTAGCCTGGTAAAAACGAGAACTCCTCTTCCCGTTCAGCTGTGATGAGCAGGGGCTTTAGGTGACCGTTACTAAAACACGGTTTGCCAATCCAACAGATGATCAGCACTTCTACAGGGGCCCCCCCAGTGAGCATCCCTGGCCTCTCCGGGGGGCCTCTCAGCAGCGCTGTCCTCACGCACACTCAGGAGACTAGCAGGAGAAGCAGGCACTTTGTTCCTGTGGGGTTGGGAGTTCTGGTGACGTGGGGCCAGCCTTGCCCTCGGAGCTGGTCGCTGCTGTGTGAGCTGCTGTTGGATCGGACCCTGACTCACAGGGACTCTGCTCACAGTGGACCAAGATACTACCTGGCCCCGCACCATCCGCGGGGTCAGCTGGGGACCAGATTGCTGTGAGCCTTAGGGTTTTCCCTGGCTGATATCTGGAAGTGGATCACAGGTCTTTCTTTCGAGGCATCTCTGGGTGGGACCCCAACCATCACCCTTTGGGTTAGCAGCCAACACGTCAACTGTTTACGCCAACAGGGACCCCAGCGCTCTGCTTAGAACAGCTCTATAAGTGGCCCTATCCAGGAGAAACAAAATGTGAGTTAGGTGTTGCTGTGTGCTGTAGTCTACCCCGATGCAGGATGACCCATCCCGCCCTGCGCCGTCCCCGTGACTGGCTGAGGTCAGATGTTGTGACCATGGGCTGGTTTTTGCAAGGAGCTTGCCAGGCCTTTCTTCCATGCTCCTCTTAGTCTGGAAGCTCCACTGACATCTGGCAAGGCCAGGTGAAGGTGGGGGCAGCTGACAGCAACCCGACACAGCCTCCTCACTCCTCCCATGCTGCGCCCACCTCCCCTACTGGCTGCCTGTCCTGTGGACTCCAGGCTGGGCCCCACATCTGTATAACATCAAGACCTCTAGTGAGTCTCTCACTGTGCCTGACAGTAACAGACACTCTATCCTCCCACGGACTTGTGAACAGTACACCCAGCTGAAGAGCTTGAGCCCCAGGAGCTGCAGAAAGACTGAACTCTGTCTCCATCACTGGTCAGGGCTCAGTTCAGGGTCCTGCTCTTCATCCTGTGACTGGATGTGTCTGCCAGCCAGAGGCCACCCAGCAGTTTTCCACATGGGAGAGAAGGAGGCTGGTGAGAGCAGTGTCCGTGAGCCGGGACAGAACACAGGAGGGAGGACAAGAGGGCAGGTGCAGGACCAAGCCTGGGAGACAGAAGCTGGCATCCTTGGGCAGAGCTGGGGCCTGGACCCCACCACCCCAGGAACACTCACTGGGAAAATAAATAAGTTGAGTGAGGTCTCTGAGAGTGGGCTCACCTCTCACTGGGTGGAAGGCATGCAGGTGTGTCTGGTGATGTCGCTCAGCTCCCACCAGGATGGACCTCAGGGCAGCTTGCAGCAAGGTGGGGCTTTTTGGAACCCCCTGAATTAGCCCAAGGACTCTCCAACCCAGGATGTGGGAACGCCTCTCCGTCTACTGACTCCCTCCCATCCCCCCTCCCCAGCTGCCATCTTTAAGTCAGGGAAACCCTGTCGGATCTTCTGTTCCAGGGTGACAGGCTCCACAGTGCTGAGCTGGTGCCACCGCGAGGAGAGGACATGGAGCAAGGCCAGGGCTAAGAGGGCAGCAATACCTGGGTGGGAAACCCAGCCCCACATCCTTGCAGCGGCTAACTGGGCGCTGGCTGCATACTTGGAGTCCTGGGTGGTGCAGGCAGGTCACATGCTCACCAGCCACCTGAAAGACTGGTGGTTAGAGTCCACTCAGAGGCACCTTGGAAGAAAGGCCTGGCAGTCTGCTCCCAAACAATTAGCTCTCAAAACTCCCCAGAGCCTGGTTCCCCTGAGGCACACGCGGGGTCTCCATGAATTGAGGTTGACTTGATGGCAGCTTTTGTGTTTTAACTGAGGTTATTAAGGGAATGAGATATAAACCTGAAGTTCCTGGCAGTAATTCTGGGAAAGAGGCTGCCTGAGAATAATCCAGAAGCAGGGAGAACTGAGGGAAGGAAGTGAAAACAGGAAGGAGAGAGAGAAAAAAATAGAAAGAGAGGATCAGAGAGACAGGGAGAGGTGGGCCCTGTGGCTCACTGACAGAGAACAAAAGTATTGTAATAATAGCACTTAAGCTCCTGGATCCAGCTATGCCTGAAGCCCTGAATTTGTCAGTCACCTCCTGGCTGTGTCAGTCAGGATGGTGTTCCTGTTTTGTTTAAGCTGTTTGGGGCTACCCAGGCTTGGCTAGGTTATCCTTAATGAACACACAACCCAAGCAGCCTCAGACACAAGGGGGTGGCTTCTTTGTTCTGAGAAGTGGCCCTCAAGACTCACCCGGGATGGTTACTGGACTTACTGGGGATTTTTCCAAGCCGCTTCAGGCACAGGTGGCAGAAAGGCTCAGCATGTGTAGTGACACTCAAGACGAGAGTGGCAGTGGAGGAGGTAGGCCCCCCCGCGGCCCTCTCCTGGGACATGACAACTTGTCTGCATAAGGACATTCTTCACTCTGCTTCTCCCTCCTTCTGCCATTGACTCTGACTCTGGCTTTTCCACCGAACTCCCCAAAGAGCTGCCACACGGCAAAGCCAAGGCACAGGAAGATTGATGACAGTCATTTGTATACATGAGTGTGCTCACAGGCAGCCTGCTCCCATGCCGTCGCCTCATTTTTTTCCATGTGAAGGAGCAAGCTGCTCTCAAACCACGTGTGCACGTTCATCATAAGCCAGGCTCTAGGGCCCCAGACTGGCTTGTTCTGGGCCACCCTGATGCTGCTGTCTCCACGCTTGAGGCCAGATGCTCCCCAAAGGCCAGTGGTCAGCATGTGTGTTCTTGGTGCCAGACAGGCATGCAGGTCTCTGTCCCACGGACAGAGAACTCCACACCAGCAGGTGGAGAGACCTCAAAGAGACAGATGTTGCAGCTGAAGTGAGGAGCACAGGGCAGTGTCCCAGATGTTTGTGGCACTCTCTGATCATTCCCACTACCTACCTGCTTCTGGGTTCATCTGCAGTTTCTCCTTCTTCCCCCTCCAGTTCGCCTGCACCCCAAGACCAGCCAGTCTGTCCCCTAGATGTGCTGCATTCAGAGTGTCAGCCCCTCTGCTGGACTCTCCACACACTGTTGTCTTGTCCCCATCAGTGCATCCTTCACTCCATGGCAACAGCGATCACATGATCGTGTCACTGAGAGTCCTTCCTCTGATCCCCATTGCCCTTGGGATCTCACATAGGGTCACCCCAAGTCAATGCCAGTAGCGATGGCTCTTGGTATGATGTGCACAGCTCCAGCCTTTGACCCCAGCTCTCCACTCTGCTTGCCCCTAAGTCCCTCTCCTCCTTCAGGTCCCTGCTGACACATCACTGCCCCAACCTCGTGCATCCCTCAGCATCTTGCTTTAGCAGAAAAGGAGTTTGTTCACGGGGACCAGAGAGTCAATCTGGAGACTTCCCAGCCAGGAACCACAAGACAGAGTCACGCTAAACATCCCATTCAAGTGATGAGACTGGCCCATTCAAAGTGGTCTTGTTAACAGCCTTCCATATGCCCATTCGACTGTGAGGACCATAACAAGTTAGGCATAACATTTCAAAGGATGGGAATTTCAAAACACTGAATTGTGATCTTGAAGAACCTGTACTTGGGCCAGAGGCGTTGTTCGAACAGAACAAGGGGACCTGTGTGGTGTCAAGTCAGGGAGGGAGTGCATCGGGGTTGTATCTTTTCGCCATACCCGTTCAGCCTACATGCTGAGCAAATAATCCAAGAAGCTGGGCTATGTGTAGAAGAATGGGCGGTTAGGGTTGGAGGGAGACTCATTAACAACCTGCGTTACACAGAGGCCACCGCCTTGCTTGCTGAAAGTGAAGAGGACTGGAAGCACTTACTGATGAAGAGCAGAAACTGTGCCTTCAGCATGGATTACAGCTTAACATAAACACCACAAAAATCCTCCCAACTGGAGCAATAAACAACATCTTGATAAACAGAGAAAAGATGGAGGTTGTCAAGGATTTCGTCTGACTTGGATCCACGGTCCACACCCATGGAAGCAGCAGTCATGAAATCACGTGGCGTATCACGTTGGGTATATTGGTAAAAGACCTCTGTAGAGTATTAAAAAGCAAAGATGCCCCTTTGAGAACTAAGCTGTGCCTGAGCCAGGCCACGGTGTTTTCAGTTGCCTGATGTGCACGTAAAAGACGGACCATGAATGAGGAAGGCTGAAGAAGAAATTTATACTTCTGAATGATGGCATTGGCCGAGAATATTGAATATAACGTAGATTGCCAAAAGCATGAACAGATTTGTCTTGGAATAAGAACAACCACAATGCCCCTTGGAAGTGAGTGTGGTGAAACTTTGTCCTGCATCCTTTGGCTGTGTTATCAGGAGGGACCAGTCTCTGGAGAGGGATATCATGCTTGGTGACATGGAGGTCACCGTAAAGGAGGGAGACCCTCAGTGAGACACACGGACAGTGGGCTCAAACAGCAACAGCTGTGAAGACGGCAGAGTGCACAGGGCACGCTGTGCCACCGCGAGGGGAAACCGTCTCGGCAGCGCCTGAGACAGCAGCAGAGCGCACACTGGCCGGAGGGTGCTCTCCAGGGGACAACGCTGAGTGGAGGCCAGTCTCAAGAGGGTGCACACTGGACATTTCCGTTTCCCTAACGGTCTCGCGATGGCAGGACCATAGATGTGGAGAACAGATTCGTAGCTACAGGGCTGAGCTGGGGGAGCGTGCAGGAGAGACACAGGCTGTGCTGGGGAAGGGCGTCCTGAGGGATCCTGGAGGCAGAAGAAGGTGCTGTGTCACGACTGAATCGATGCCAGCACCCAGGCTGTGACACTGTCCTACAGCAGTGTGCTGTCACCAAGAGGCGTGGGTGACTGAGACCTGGGTCAACACCCAGGCTGTGACGTTGTGTAGGGGGCTGCAGGGCACCGTCACCGAGGCACCCAGGTGCCTGAGTGGATGTCAGCTCCCAGGTCGTAACATCGTATGCAGTACTACAGCGGGCCTGGGGAGCTGCGTTGTGTCACGCAGGCCCAGGTTGTAACATTGTACCGCAGTGCTGCAGGGTGCCATCCCTGGGGGAGCCTCGGTGACCGAGTCATGTCAGTACCCAGGTTGTGACAGTGTACACAGTGCTGTGGGATGCTGTGCGGAGGAGGCCTGGGTGACAGAATCTGTCTCAGCACCCCGGTTGTGACCTGTATAGAGTGCTGCAGGGGCTGCCCCTCACCTGGGTGAAAAGCACGGGAGGCCTCTCTAAATTGCTTCTGACAAAGGCATGTGAATCTACAGTCTTCCCAGAATAAAAACAGTTTAACAAAGCAAACAGTCCCATGGCAGCCCTGGCTGTAGCCTTGAACCCCACTCTGTACCCCCAAAGCCAGGCCCCTCCACAAGCCTTCCCACTCATGTGTGCTCTGGGGAATTGGGTTCTGAGGCCGGAACAGGTGGGAAGTTGCTCCTCTTCCCTCGCCTGATTCCAGGGTGGACCCCTCCTCCCCCGGGGCGGCAGGGCAGCAGAGGTGCTGCAGGCGTCTGGTCTGGGACAGG
Organism: Heterohyrax brucei; assembly: GCA_028571685.1. Lineage (NCBI taxonomy): Eukaryota > Metazoa > Chordata > Mammalia > Hyracoidea > Procaviidae > Heterohyrax > Heterohyrax brucei. The sequence continues at coordinate 658,354 of CM053160.1, read as the reverse complement.
TTTAGGGAAGCTGTAAAGCCAGGAAGGGACGGGAGAAGGCGCTGGCTGGTGACTCGTGCAAGGCCACCTGGAGTTAGCTTTGATCCAGACTTCACTGCCATCTCCACTAAAAGACTGCAACTGATGGTCCAGGGGCTTCAGGGTTCCCCTGGGAACATGGCACCTGGCCCTGGTGCTGCCCCTGCCCGTAAATCGTAGTGAGGGTCCACTCTTCGGACAGGAAAGGATTGGACGTGGCGGTGCAGAGGGACCATATCTTGAGTGCACTTTATGGTTCTGTATGTCTATAGGATATCATCCTGCTGACCTCTTACTGGAGGAAGGGGAGTGGGTGGAGAGGAGGGGAAAGGAGACTGTTGGGAGGATGGGACATGTATGCAGCAAAGAGGAAGAGTGTGCTGTCACCAGGCAGGGACAGCAGTGGAACCTGCGTATAGGTGGGCATGCAAATTTGCATGGGAATGTACATTTTCATCCAATCATCATAAAAAAAAATTTTTAAAAACTTCATTGCCAGTGAGTCAAGGGGAAGAGGAAGAGTGTGAGGCAGGAGAAGAGCTGGGTGCAGAGACGGGCTCCGGGCCGGGTGGTGGCTGTGCACAGGGACAACTCACTTCCTGCACTGTCCCAACTATGTGAGTTAATTCTTAGGAGAAACTGGATGCTTTTGTACTGGCAAAGAAAAACACGTTTGCAGCTCTTCCCATCTGATGGGATTGGCTCTGACCAGGATGGCACATCTGAATACAGAGAGATCTCAGCACATGTCCCCACACCACGTTTACAGGGACACAGACGGGGTGTGAACCCTCAAGCACATGTGCCCGTTTGTACGTATCCACCACCCCTCCACCACTGAAACTTTGTAACTAGTCCAAATGCCAGTGTAGGCTCCCGTGTTCTGAGACTGTTGAAGAGGACCAAGTTCTCGGTGGTGCAGACAGTTCACATGCTCAGCTGAGAGTCCAGAGTCGGAGGTTCGAGTCCACCCAGAGGTGTCTCAGAACAAAGCCTTGGCCACCGACTTCCAAAAACTGAGCCATGGAAAACCGTGGAGCCGAGCCGTACTCACAGGGTCTCCATCAGTCAGGGTTGGCACTGTAACATCTGGTCATTGTTGTTGATGATGATTCAGCGGTGAGCAGTGTACCTCTGACTGAGCCAGTCCCCTTGGGGACACCTGTACATGGAGTGTCCCATCCAGTGTGCCTCTGTCTGAGCTGGTCCCCCTGGGGCCATCGGTATATAAAGTGTCCCATCTGCATGTGAAGGGTTAGCAAATGGCCTCCCGGTGTCTCTTCCCCTCAGCATGTCTGGTTCCCACAGTACCCCGACCTGTGTGGTGGGAGGGCGGAAGTGAACAGTGGGGATGTGGCTGGTCACATAGCAGCAAAGCCCACCAAGCTGACTTAGCTTGTGGGCCATTGTGGTGCTATGGTGTGCACACAACAGAATCCCAAACCCAAACTCATTGCTATTAAGTTGATTCTGACTCATAGGGACCCTACAGGAGAGAGTGGAACTGCCCCATAGGCTTTCCGAGGAGCAGCTGGTGGATTCGGACTGCTGGCCTTTTGACTAACAGCAGAGCGGTAAACCACTGCGCCACAACAGGATAAGCCCAGTCGAGATGTGTCTGCTGTGGGACCCAGTGAGGCCACTCAATCACAAGGCCATCACCCGACGTGTGGTTTAAACAAACCGCCTAGAATAACAGCAACAACCTCCTTAAAAAACAAAAAAATAGACGGTGGCATCAAGTTTTCTGGGCGGAGGATGTGGGCTTCTCAAGTTCTGTGGCTCTGGCCTGTGTCTTTGCCAACTCTCACGGCTGTATAATTTAATCTAATTGATCAATTAAATCTAAATAATTTTTAAGCAAGCTGTAATAACAGTTATGTAATTTCGGCACTACATATAATTTCCTTAACTACTTTATCAAAAGAAACTGCTGGGATCTGCCATCTGCATCTGGAGACTAACCTTCATGGCCCCAAGACGAGAAAGTCTTCGGAGCAGTCTGGCCCCGGCCGTGGGGACCCTGCTTCCTGTCCCTCTGGATCTGGGGTCCTGGCTGTTCCGACCAGTCCTCTCCAACCTTGTGGAGGCAGCTCCTCTCCTTCTGTCACAACTGACTGCAAAGTGACCGCCTCCGTGTGTCTGGTTCTGTGTCCAGCCTCTGCTGGCGCAGTGCTACTGTCTAACAAGCAACCCCAGAACATCAGAAGCACATAAAAGCACAGGTTTGCTGGTCAGTTCTTCAGGACTGGGATGGGGGGTCGCCTGTTATCTGAGGTCAGCCGTAGGCCGGGAGAGTGGCCATGGGGTCTCAGCTAGCCCTTTGGCGTGTTGGGGCCTAAGCTGGGGTGACACAGCTCTGCTTCAGCAGGCTGACCTGGAGTCTGGCCCAGGTGATCTCAGAGGAGCCTGAGAAGCGCAAGAAAAGCCCCTGGTGCTGTTTTAAGCCTCTGCTTGTACCTCAGCTCCTCCTGTCCCTGGGCAGAGGAAGTCTGAGGGTCAGAGGGGATGGAAACCAGAGTGCCAGGACAAACGACGTGGGCAGCAGGAGCCCACCGCAGGCCATCCGCTGTAGGTCCTTCGGGGGCAGCAGCAGACACTATCAATGTGACCTCAGGAGAAGAGAGGTTTGCCAAGAGGACTGAGCTTAGAGACAGCGCTTTGCTGCCCTGGCCTGCATTGAGTGGGTGACGGTTTCTCCCAGCTGCGGTGGTTCTCACTCACACGTGGGTGCTGAGAAGACGGCCTGATGGGCTTCTCTTTGAGGACGGGGCATTGTGCCCAACCAGACAGATCCTCCCAAAAATAAGGGTGCAGGTGCCACACTGGAGGGACTGGGTGCTGGTGAAAAAATAAATGCTCCTCAGGCCCCTTGGGCCACCTGCCCAGAGTGCGCACCTCAGCTTGCTACCCTGCAGAACTTTCCAGAATGAACTGCTGAGCTCTTACCTAGAGCTCATAGAAGGACACCAAGAAGCATCACTGACATTCTCCGACATCGTTCTTGCAATCACATGTGACAGCCCTGCTGTGTCGGCTCAGGGCCACTTGCTCCATGAGCTCGTCCATCTGTCCTTAGCCAGCTATGGTCTCAGTGCTAAAGTCCCTTCCTCCCAATTTACAGATGGGGAGCCCGAGATACAAAGAGACAGAGCACTGGGGCCATGTCACAGCAAGAAAGGGGCACCTGAGGACACCAGCTGTAAACGCTCTGGTGGCCGCCTCCACATTAGGAGCTGAGACATGCTCCCTTGCCCCCCAATTCTTGGAGGCATGGCTTGTCCTGGCCACAGGGCCCTCAGCAGGCAGCAAGTCCAGGAAAGGCTGACCGTGGGGGAGCCAGGAGGGGAGCAGGGTGTTAGGAGTGGGGAAGTCACCAGGAAGAGGAGGGCTTAGTGGGGCCTGGTGGCTCCCTCAGGGACTGGGCCATGTCCAGAGGCCATGTCCAAGAGGGCTGGGGGCTGGTCAGAGTACCCATGACATGGGGCAGGAGTGGGCTGTCATTCCTGGCTTTGTGTGTGTGTCTCTCATTCTCTGTGTGTGCTTGTGTGTATGTGTGTGGACGGGCGGTGGTCTGTGCCTCCTTTCAACATGGGGGTATTGGGAGCTCCTGGGTGGCCTGGTGTGAGGGAGAGCCTCTGGGTAGCCTCTGAGCACCTACTGATGCTCAGAGACAAGGCTGGGATGCAGGACCAACCGCACCAGTGATGCTCAGAGACAAGGCTGGGATGCAGGACCGACTGCACCACTGATGCTCAGGGACAAGGCTGGGATGCAGGACCGACTGCACCACTGATGTCGTGATTCACTCAAGGACTGTAAGCAGAGCTCATCATGGGTAGGGGGAGCCTGGTCACAGTGCCACCTGTCTGCCCACGCCCCAGTGGTGGCTTACGTGTTGCTCTGATGCTGGAAGCCACACTGCCTGTACTGCACACACCCGTACGATCCCTCACGGCAGACAGGTTTCAGTGGCACTTCTAGACTAGAAAGGCCTGGCAATCTACACGGCCAGTGAACATCTGTGCTCACACCCGTCGGATCCAAACGTGCTGCTGAGGGTGGTGCAGGACCGGGTGTACCTCGTCCCATTGTGCACAGGTCCCTGTGTCAGCACTAGATGGCAACCGATGTCACAACAGGGTGACAGTTACCACGCAGAGCGGGAAGGCACCCGGCTCCCAGCAGTGGATTTGTAACCACCTCGACTCAGTGGCACTTGGCTTGGCTGGCCCCCACCACGTCTCCAGCCCAGGACTCCTGGGACCCTAAACAGGAATGTCTCCCTCTTGGCCAGGCCAGCAGGAAGTACTTGGCGCTCAGGGCTCCATCTCCATGCCCCCATGGTCACCCCTTGACGGGCTGGGAAGAGGACCAGGAGCACCCTGGCTCCTGGTGAAACCCCCCATTTCTCCCCGAATGCATGACAGTGGTTTCATTAATTCTCCATAAATACAAATACCGCATAGCCTCTGAGCACAGGCCCCCTGGGATCTGGCCTTCCCAGGCAAGCACCTTGTCCGCCAGGGTGGCAGGGACTGCCCTGTAGCCCAGGAGAGCTCGGGTGTCCTCTGGAGCCCTGGGACCCTTGCTGCTCCCCCTGCTGTCCCTGCTGGCATCTCTGAGGAGAGCCCCGCGGGGCATGCACAAGGATCTGGGGTGGAGCTGGAGAGGCAGAAGGCCCTGGACCTGGGGTTCTGGGGGGACCTTGAATGGCCTTCCTGAAGGCACCCAAAGAATGAGAAGCAGACCTAGAAAAACCCAAGGCTGGAGGCATCGACAGAGCCCTGTGTCCACTGCATCACAAGCCAGTGTCCCTTCTGGACCCCCAACTGCCCCCGGCTGGTCCCCAAGCTGCAGGAAAGGGATCACCCTCCTTTCCCCCGATTGGATCACACACACCCAGAGGCCCAACAGGCCCCTCCACTACCCACTCCAGCCCTCTTCCCCCTGCCTTCCTCCCTGTGGCCCCTTCTCAGGGCGCTGAGCTGGACCCTGAGTTTGCCGGCAGTGGGGAACGCTGGAAGGGTTCAGACATACTGATTGAACAAGCACCACGTGCTCCTTCCCGAGGAAACTGTTTCTCAAGTCTCTGCTCTTCCTGCCCATACACCAAAACCGAGCGGCCGCAGCGCCGCGGTCCAGGCGCCTCCTCCGCTGCCGTTCTCTGAAGGGAAGGAAGTGGGTAGCCCCGGCAGAAATGTGAGGAGACGCTCGGGCCTGAGCGAGAGCCGAGCCCTCACCCAGAGTCTCCTGTGTCCTCCCGCTGTCATCTTGTCCCTTTTCTCAGACAAGTCTGGAAAAGACAGAGGATTCTGGGAACTGACCTTTAGCTCTGGATTGCCCTGAGAGATGGCCGTGCTTGGGGTCTGCAGCCCTGCTCTAAGCGCCGATTAAAACAGTAATCCCAAGTTGTGCTCAGGGGACAGCCACAGCGCTGGAACGACTCAGGCCAGGCTTCCCTACCCCAGCGCAGCCATGACCATCCCGGACAACGCCACCAGAGTCCTGCACTGTCCAGCATCTCACTGGGAAAGGCTTTCTGTGGACAGTTATCTCAATGGCCTCGTGACAAGTGGGAAGAGGAGTGTTCTCAGAGCCCGCTGCTGGCCCAAGTGTCTGGATATACTGCATGGAGAGGGGGTGAGGACTTGGGGGTCAGGCCTGTGGGTATCCAGGGTGAAGGTAGGCTGAGGAGGGCCCTTCTGAGGGTAGGGTTCTCCACGTTGGAGCCACCTCCTGGCAGGGAGCAAACCCCTGACACCCACCAGCAGGATCATAACAGAGCTGGCCAGAGACTGTTGCGCTTTCCTCTCGCCTGCACACACAGCTGAGCTGTGTTTCCCAGACTCCCTTGCTGCCAGGTGTTATCATGTGACCCAGCTCTGCCCCCGGTGTGTGGACAGCAATGATGGCTTCTCTTTGCACTTCATCTTCAGTTTGTCCCCAGCTGCTGGTGAAGGAAGCACAATCAGTGGGTCAGAAGCACAGAGTGACAGAAAGAAGGAGGAGCCTGAGTCACTACAGGCCTGCTTGGACTTGGGGTGCCGCCCCATACCCCATCAAGCCAGCCCCCTGATGACTCGCACTGGATCATGACATGAGCTTTTTAATACGAACAACAATATTATTATTAAGCCACTGAGACGGGCATTGCATCTGTCCCCACAGCTAGCCTGCCTCACATTAGCTGAAGTAATCCTCTGTGTCAATATTTGAGCTCAGTCGGGACTGTTTCTGTGTCAAATGACAAAACTCCCCACACCACTGAACAGATCAAATGGAACCTGCTGTGTTGAGTTCGTCGTCTCTCTGTCAGTGTGCCACCCTGGATGGCCTGCCTGTGGTTGTGATGCTGGAAGCTTTGCCACTGGTGTTTCAGATGCCAGGAGGGTCCCCATGCTGGGCAGGTTCCGGGGAAGCTTGCAGACTGCTACCAGGAAGAAACTCCCGGTGACCTCCTAAAATTAGCCACCAGACACCCATGGACCACACCGCAGTATTTTCCAGCTCAGCTGCTTGGGACGTGTTTTCAGGAGGGACAGGGCACTGGAGGAGGGCGGCATGCTTTGTGAAGCGGAGGCCAATGGGGGTGACAGGGACTGTGGTGACCGGGGCTGGCACAATGCAAGGGATGGAACTCGTTGGCCGTTGTGAGGATGATGTAGGATCAGGTGGTTCTGTTGCACTCAGGGTTGATGTGGGTCAGGATAGAGTCTCTCTGTCTGTCTGTCTGTCATCTGTCCATCGGCTATGTAACCTGGAAGGCAGGGAAGTGTAGCCTGAGGCACAACTTGATCAAGGGCCCTGAAACATCACCAGGAGACCCCTGTCTCCCTCTCTGGGCACAACCCCTCTAGCGGAACTCTGCTGCAGGGATGGGGCAGGTGCAGCCGACGCACCCTGTGAGGGCAGTGACTCCCACTCTGCTGCCTTCGCTGAGAGGCTCCTGGCATCTCATTGGCTCGGTGGAGGGCAGGGGTGTGTGTCCTGGGGAAGGTGGGCTCTGATTGGACAGACCAGAGGTACGTCAACATCACACGGAGTGGAGAAGAGGATCTCCAAATCAAGGGGCAGCTGTCACTGGAGAGGAGTGGGAGTCTGGCTGGTTCCAGGGAGACAGCGTTGCTGGTGTCCGTGGATGGTGACACAGTGGAGGGTCTTGGGAAGAGCCGGGTGTTCTCGGGTGCTGTGATGTAAGCCTAGCCCGTGCACACTTCTCTGGTGGGACTACCTCTGTGAGATTCTAGTAGGGTTCTCCACTCCAAACACCCCTCCACGCCAGGTGGTGCAGGGGTGGGCTCCTGGCCTCAGCCTGGCCAATCAGAGGGCTGCCCTGGGATTCCAGCTGTGATGCAGTGAAAGGTGGGGGTCCCCTGTGGGAGGTCCTCTGGGCTTGCAGGACTGGGGAGTCGTTAACACTTCCTGCCACAAGACCGAGAGAACAGAGCTGACGCGCTGAGAACGGAAGGCACGAAGGACAAAGCCCCGGTGTGGCACACCCCTGGATTTCCTGCGGCCGGACCGCAGTTCCCGCCCTGAGCACCGGTCAGTCCCTCCCTTTGTCTAAGTTACTGCAGACTCACATTCTCTCCCTGGCAACCCAAAGAAACTGGAAAAACAGAGTTGTTCCCCAGATTCTTTGTCTTCTCTGTTGCAGTGAAACTTCAGATTTACCTGAAGTTGTTTCAGGCAGGCTGGCACCCGAAGTGCAGGCTGCAGTGAACCCCTAAACATACAGCTTAGGGCGTGGCAGATCCTCAGGAATCCCCTACAGTCCCAGCCTCAGTGCTGCTGCTGGGGGTCCTCCCATCCCCCTCATCCCATCACTGTCATGCCCCAAGGCCACCCCCGTGAAGTCACTAGTGCTGAAGATCCTTGAGAGGAGTGCGCTGCCCTGGGTCCCTCGTGTCTGGTGTCTGCAGTCTCACAGGACTGAAGCGCGGCATTAGAGAGCTTGGCTAGCTCCCTGAGGCTCTGACAGCAGAAGCCACCCGCTTTCTTATTCTGCGAAAACAGTTGTCAGAACGTGTCCCCAGCACCCACTCTGCAAATGAGGTCCCCGGCACCCTCCTCCAGTGGCCTGTCTCCTTGGCTTCTGTAACTCCAGGACCCCAAGACCTCCATCACACCCTGCTGTCCGGTTCAGATGGTGCTCTTGAGAAAGGGCCCTGGTTCCGTCTCAGACTCCTGTTTGGAACTGAGGTAGGTGTCCGGTCCCTTGTCACTGGTGGTAGAATGGCCCCTCTGGGTGGAACTTCAGACCTTGGTCTGTCCTTGCAGGGCCACCATCTCCCCGAAGCATCTGCTGCTTGCCCTGAGAGTTTCCCAGGCCCTCAGTGGCCCTGGGAGGAGGAGACCCTGGTGCCAGGCTCCATCCTGAGGAAAGCCCTCCCTGCCCCACGGCACCCAGAGACCCTGTCCTGGCACCATGGCTCCCTCACCACGCCCTGGCTTGAGCCCCGAGCTCCCCTCTCCCCCAGCGGCCCTTGCCGAGAGACATTTGGGGAAGAGGAGAGGCCAGCAGAGGAGGCGTGTGGACTTCACACCATGCAGGGAGAGAGTCATCGCCGCCTGCGCTTGGCAGGAGATCTTCCAGCTTCTGAGGGAGCTAGTGCCACCATCTCGGGCCCGCCATCTGGCACACGCTGACGAGGCTGCCAGTGTTTACTTCCTGAAACTTTGCCTTCCCGGGGTCTGAGCTGGGGAGTGACTGTGTGTGTCAAGTGCATGCTTCCTCTCGTCTGTTCCAGTGTCACAGAACAGCTTGCCATAGTCCTTCCAGAAACACAAACCAAGGGAAAAAAGGGTTTGCCAAGGCGGCCCCCATGCCCACACCCAGGAGAGCACCCTGGGGAGTCCTGGAGGATTGAGCGTGCTCCACAAGGTAGCAGGTGACATGAAGGGGCTGGGATGGCACTCACAGGCAGCAGGTACAGGCAGGTGACGTGAGGGGACTGGGTTGGCACTCGTGAGCTAGCGGGTGCAGGGCCACAGGGTGGGCCTTTGGCACTGAGAGAGTATGGCCAGGCCAACCACACCCACCCAGAAGTCCACGAGCATCGGCCTCGACCCCGCAAAGCCATGGCTGCTGTCTCCTGAGCCCAGAGGCACGTGGGCAAGGTGACCTGGTGAAGGGACTGTCATCAGCCAAGAAGGTGGTTGCAGAGGGCTAGCTGGCAGCTCAGCGCCAAGCAGGAGGCAGGGCTGGAAGCTGGGCACTGGTCTTCTGTACACGGGTCAGGGATCTTGGTGGTAAGTGGGAGCCATTTATCCTGAACCTGCTTACTTTTAGGAACAGAGGTGGGGGTTTACTGGCTCCGCAACCCAAATGCTGGGGAGGGTTTTGGTGGCATAGAACCACAGGGGATGGAACCAGAGACTCAGACCTTCCAGCACCCCCTCTCCTTCCCGGGTCTCGGACACTCTGTCCTGCAGGACCGCCGGCCACCAGTAGCCTTGGGAGCTGACATGGCTTTCTGGCTGAAGCCCCGTCTCCCTGGCAGCGCCTGCAGCCCCAGCCCTCCTCTCCAGCCTCGCCTTGCCTCCCTCTCTCTCCCTTCCTCATCGTGCTGTCCCCCGGATGGGTCAGCCCCCCACCCCCGGGCTCCGCTGCTGCCCCTGTGTGGCACCCTCCCTCCCCTCATCTGTCCTGCTCATCACACTAACTGCAGCTCACGCGTCACCCACTCCGTCCCAGAGCACAAGTGGATGTGTTTGCCTCTGTGCAGTCTCACGTTCTTCTTCTCATCACACTTACCTGGGTTGTAGAAATGTCAGTCGGTAAATCCAAGTGCTACCAAGTCGATTCGACTCACGGTGCCCAGGTGGTCAGAGAAGAGCTGTTCCCCACCGTGTTCAGCGGCCGACTTTTCAAAACTAGAATGCCAGGCCTTTCGTCTGCAGTGTCTCTGGGTGGACTGCAACCTGCAACTTTTGGTTTGGAGCTTAGCACGTGAGCCCCTCACCCAGGGGTCCTGCAGAGATGCAAGGAAGTGACTGATTAAGGCCTGTCCTTCCCGCTTGAGCGAAAGGTCCCTGAAGACCAATACAGTCCTTTCCTTCACTGTGTCTCCAGATAAAATGTTCATTAAATGAAAGGCTGGAAAGGGGGCTCGCAGAGCCCACACAGACCCAGCTGAAGCAGACTGGGCCTCTGGTTCCCGTGTGGGCACTGGTCCCGAGACAAGGGTTTTGCCCACCAAGCAGAGCAGCCATCAGGGCAGAGACGTTGCCCTTCCGCAGCTCCCACCTGTGTCTTCTCGCTGCCAGGGGTGCACAGCTATTTTTAATTCAACCCACACTGCCCATGCGAGGCGCCAGGAAGTTCGACTTCAAGGAAGGGTTTATGAGACAGGACATCTGTTATGTCACCCAGGACAAAGCTGTTTAACTGGTTCCATTATCTTGGAGCTTTTATTATTCTGGCTATTGATCTCCCCTTTTAATGAAGCCCATAATTAAGCTGCTCGCAGGCTGTGCCCACTCATAATGAGCAGGTTCTCAGGTGCGTCCTGGCCACAGAGCTCTGGCTGCCGTGAAGGAGACGGCAGCTCCCAGCCCCTTCTGTCCAAGGACGAAACGTCATGCTGGGGGCCTCCTGGGAACATTAACTGGCTTTGACCTTTCCACATCAGAGGCCAGAAGATGGGAGAAGTAGACGGCAGAGACGTTCAGGTTACAGAGTCTCTTCCCACCCCTGGTCTCTGGTGAGAGGGCAGGAGGACCTTGCTGGTTCCAAATACAAGTGACAGCTGTCAATACCCTCATCAAGTCAGGACACGATAGAAGCTGCCTCCCTCCTTTTCCCAACTAGTTGTTCAGTCTTGCACCTGAGTTGTCATTCAAGGTCACTACCCAAACGCCCTTTGCTCCAGCTGAGCTCTCCTCGGGGCACTGGTGTCCCTTGCCCAGGCCACCCAGATCCGCTGGGGGGCTCTGGCAGCCTTCTGTTGCATAACAAACCTCAAAACGTAACAGCTTTCAACAACAGAGTTGTTGATTGTGCTCACAAATCTGCCTTTCTGCTGGGTAGGGAGACTTGCCTCTGCTCCGCTTGGTGTCAGAGGACCTGGAGGCTTGGGTGCACGTCCAGGGTGGTGCACTCACAGCAGGTGGGTAGGTGCTGGCTCTTAGGCGGTGAAACCCATGGGAAACCGTCCACTACAGACATGACGTCAACACAAGCTGGCAGAGTCATGTGTCCCTGCCAGAGACTGTAAGTGTGAAAAGAGGCTTGGATGCTCTAGGAAGGTGCTGTGGGGTTGGTAGAGAGGCAGGTGCCAGCTACATCTACAAGAAGAATCTTTGGTGAAAAAAGTGTGTAATTGGCCCCACAGGTGTCCGTGTAAGGCAGCCTGTGCGTCCCTTGCTTAGTCCAACCCTGTGTCTCGGGAAACATTGATGCAGCCTTCTGGGGAGACACTGAGGTGGCTGTCTGGGGAGGCACAGTTACAACTGTCTGGAGAGACAGAGGTGCAGCCTTTGGGGAAAGGACGCTCCACCCATGGGTGTCCGTTGCTGATGTCAGACAGATCTTGCCTGACAGCAGAGACTGCCAGAAAGATATGTACCTGTGTTTTATCAACTATGCAAAGGCATTCAACTGTGTGGATCATAACAAATTATGGGTAACATGGCGGAGAATGGGAATTCCAGAACATTGAATGTGCTCGTGAAGTATCTGTCCAGGGATCAAGAGGCAGTCGTTTGAGCAGATCAAGGAGACACTGCATGGTTTAAAGTCAGGAAAGGTGCACGTCCAGGTTGTGTCCTTTCACCATACCTTTTCATTCTGTATGCTGAGCGAATAATCCAAGAAACTGGACTGTATGAAGAAGAATGAGGCATCAGTTTTGGAGGAAGACTCATTAGCAACCTGCATCGTGCACTTACTAATGAAGGCTAAGGACCAAGCCTTCAGTAGGCGTTACTTCAAAATTAAGCCAATAAAAACTCTCACAACTGGACCAATAAGCAACATTGTGATAAATGAAGAAAGTAGTGATGTTGTCAAGGGTTTCCTTTCACTTGGATCCAGTCAACACCCATGGAAGCAGCAGTCAGGAAATCCAAAGATGCGCTGTCGTGTGCTGCAAAAGACCTCCTTAAAATTTTGAAAAGCAAACATATCACCCTGAAGACTGAGGTGCCCCTGACCCAAGCCATTCCATCACATGCACATGAAAGCTGAGCAGTGAATAAGGAAGACAGAAGAAAAACGGCTGCCTTTGAGTTGTGGAGTGAAGGAAAAACGTTCAAATGTACCGTGGAAGACTCGCGGGTCTTCCTTTATGACTCTTCGCTCAGGTTTCTTTTTTTTAAGATTGTTACGGTCAGTCGCCGCCCAGCTGGCCCTGGCTCGTGGTGACTGTGTGTGACAATGAAACGCTGCCTGGTTTAGCGCCGTCTTCATCACAGTTGTGTCGCTGGAGTCTGTTACTGCGGCTCTTCCGTCGTCCGCTGGAGGCTGTCCCTGGCGTTCACCCACCTCTGCTCTGCCGGCCAGGACGTGCTTTTCTGTGACACCTTTCCTGCTAACATGGCTCTGTGTCTGGAAATGCGTCCGGTGGTGAATATCCTCCCAGCACTGACAAAAGACCCCAGGCCCAATGGCTGTGTCGCCGTTTCCTCTCTGTCAAGGGTCCCTGACCTCCAGGTGGCCCAGAGGAGGCGCCGATGGCCCTGCATCCGTCCCTTGCACAGGCTGCACACCCTGCCCTCTTGTCGCTGTGACTGAAGAAGGCACCGAGCTGATTCTTCTCTCAGCACAAAGGGCCTGTTCAGGAGACTTGCCCCATGCACCCACACAACAAAGACCCGGATGGCAGCCTTGTTGCAAACTTGAGTTCTGTTGGGAGCAGATGCTCAGCTGTGCCACAGGCTACAGGTGAAGGGGCGTGAGCCACAGGAGGTGCTGGGAGGCTTTGCAGGGGCGAAGGGGGACAGGTCCCAGCAGGGCCTGGGAGGGCGGACTGACCCCTCATCTGGCAAAGGTCATACGGGTTAAGTCAAGAGGAGCAGCTGGCGTGGGGGTGGGTGGTTGACACTGACCCAAGGTCAACTGCCCTTCCTCGACTCACCACGGATGCACGCACGCACACGCGCACACACACACACACACACACACACACACACACACACACCCCTGCGGTGTCTCAAGCCTTGCAGGCTGTCCTAGAGCCTGGGAGCTTTCGGCAGGAGAGGAGGTGACACATCTGTCTGCGATGTCACTGCAAACTGCAAAGTGAACACACGGCTGCTTCCTTCCTGGGTGATGGTGATCACACCTGGGCAGAGTGTCGTCCTCACAGGTGCGGTGTTGACTTGGCAGCCCCGGGATAAACAGGCTTGTTGGCAGAGCGGAAGAGGAGAGCCGAACGGCCTCAGAAGTATTTCTCTGTCCCCACCTCTGCAAGAGAGATAAGGAGTTGTAACAGCCTCTCTTTACTCAGAAGGGCTTGCTCGTTCTGCCTGTTGGCAGCGCTTTCTGACAGTGTGCTGATCCCAGGCCATGTGGGACGCCCCGTGCACTGGACCAGGAGGGACTCTTTGGCCCCCTGCACAGCCTCACCTTCACTGTCCCCACCCCATCACGGTCACTCTCAGAAAGAGACTGCCCTGGTGGTCTCCTGACTATAGGGAACCTCTCCTGTGTCTTCCCTTCTTCCCACCCACCTTGTGCTCTCCAGACAAATGCACAGACACACACATGCACACATGTGTGAGTGCCCACATGTATGCCCAGGAACACACCACACACTCAGATGTGCACAGCAGGTGTATGCACTGTTTTAGTCACCTGGTACTGCTCTAACAGAAAATACCACGAGTGGATGGTTTCATGAAGAGAAATTTTACTGACACAGTCTGGTAAGCTGCAAATTCATTTATGAGTTACAAGTCCACTCAGTAAGAGAAATTGTCACAGTCCAGTAGGCTGAGCCCAAGTCCCAGGAGAGCATCTCGGCACAGGAACCTAAGGTCCAAAGGACGTGCCTGCTCTCAGTCTTGGTGGTATGAGGGTCCCAACTTCCTCTGCTCACTTCTCCCCCACACAGCCCACAGGTTGCAGCTCGGTTCCCACCTCACTGGCCAACTGCTGCCCGTTCTCTGTCATCAGCATCACAGAGGCAGGACTCACAGCACACAGGAGAAGGGACACCACGTGGGGACTCATAGCCAAGTCAGTGCATACATTTTGGGGGGGACACAATGCAGTCCATGACATGTGTCCACACCCATGCAGATGGACATGTGCATTCACGCCACACATGTACACACCTGTGCACTGGAGCACACAGACACCCATACACAGTACATGTGGGCACACATGTACCTGTACACCCATGCATATGCATCACACATGATGCGTGTGCACAGGAGCACACCATTGGTGTATGCACACAGCACATGTGTGCCTAGAAGTATACACATCATCTGTGAACATGTGTACACGTGAATACCACCTACACACATGGCACACACGTGTAAACATGTATACAAATGCATACATAGCATATAAGCACATATAAATGCACTCAGAACAGTACACGTTCCACCCAACATGGAGATCCAGCCCCACAGAAGAAGCTAATTTATGTTCCTAATTAAAAATGCAGTTACATTTCTGAGCCATTAGCATGGTTGTTCCACAGCTACAAGCCTCACTATGTGGCAAACAGACAAGACCTGTGATTGCAGACAAGTCAGCAATGGGGATTCTAATTTTTATTTCACTCGAAATTCAACACCAAGTAATAACAGTGCCGCTTGGACTGAGCACATTTCCGCATTCAATTAAAACGTAAGCCATCAATTTTTGCGGAGCCTCGCCCACAGGCAGCAAACTTGAAAGTGGCACAGCTGAGCAATCCTGAGGGCAGAGTGGCCCCTGTCCTGGGGATCAGCCAATGAGGGTCTGGGGCCAAAAAGGGGCTGTCAACTATGGACCACAGGAGCACCTGGTCCGAGGGCTTGGCCAGTGAGCATCTAGGGACAGAAAGGAACATCATGTATGGAGCAAGGGAGGGGCCCAGTCCTGAGACTCAGCCGTGTGTACCTGGGGGCAGAAAGGAGGTGTCAGGGTGGAATGGGGGGGCCAGGTGCTGTGAACCTGGTGACCTGGGGTCAGGACAAGTCTACCGACTCAGCATGGCCACAAGCGCCCAGCTGAGGATGGAGAGGCCATCAGCACCGCCTCATCCACTGGGACATGCCCCCAGCTGGCTTTGAGGACCAGGTGGCATGCTGCCCCCAGGAGGAACAAGGGTAAGCACAGTGCTTACCTTGCTTACCAGATCATCTGTAGTGAACACTTTTTCACACTTTTTCACCACATCAAAGACTGTCCTTCCAGATGGGCAGACACTTCACCAAGGAAGACATTCAGGCAGCCAAGAGACACGTGATGGTTAGCTGTTAGAGAAATCCAAATCAAGACTACAATGAGATACCATCTCACCCCAACAAGGTTGGTCATAATCCAAAAAACACAAAACTACAAATGCTGGAGAGACTGTGGAGAGACTGGAACTCTGCTACACTGCTAGTGGGATTACAAAATGGCACAACCTCTTTGGAAAGCAATTTGGCACCTCCTTAAAAGGTTGGAAATAGAAATACCATGCCAAAGCCAAGTGCCATTGAGAAATACCATAAGATCCAGTAATCCTACTGCTCGGAATGTATCCTACAGAAATAAGAGCTGTCACATGAACAGATACATGAACATGAATGTTTATTGCAGCACCGTCAACAATAGCAAAAAGGTAGAAACAACCTAGGTGCCCATCAGCAGACGAGCGGATAAACAAACTATGGTAATACACACTCAATGGAACACTACACAAGATAAAGAACCGTGATGATTTTAGGAAGCATCTCATAACCTGGTTTCAACTAGAAGACGTTACGCTGGGTGAGATCAGTCAGTTGCAAAAGGGCAAATATTGTATGAGATCCCTGCTGTAAGGACTTAAAAATAGACTTATGCATAGAAGAAAAGACTCTTTGATGGCTACAAGGGTGGGGAGGGAGGGAGAGGGCTGGGTGTAGATTAGATGGGCGGTAGAACTTTGGTTAGATGAAAGCAGTAACAGCACACAGCAGAGAGTAAATCAACTTAACTGGACCTCACCACAAACTGCAAGGTTTTCTAAACTCAGCCTAATATTTCAAAGGATAGAGTACCAGGGACAGGCATCTGAGGACCATGTCGTCAGTGGACATCGAGGCCAGCTGGCATAACTAGTCTATTGTGAAGAGAGCCTTCTGCACCCCATATTTGGTAAGTGGAGTCTGGGGTCTTAAAAGCTAGCAAGCTGCCATCTGAGGTACACCAAATGGTCCCAACTCATCAGACCAGAAGAACCAGATGGTGCCTGACCACACCAAAGACAGCTGTGATGCACCACACAATGTCAAGCCCCTGAGGCAACAAGACAAAAAGAGGTGTGTAGCCCAAGAACTCTACTAAGAGACGTGGACTTATGGTCCAAGAGCCTGAAAGATCCTCTGGGAACATGGCCTATAGACCTGCTGCTGACCCTGCCTGGAAATCAGCAATGAGTCAACTCTTCAGACAAAAATGGACTTGACTCAGGAATACAGTGTGACCATATGGTGTGCGTACTTTATGGTTCTATGCTTTTATAGGGTGCCATCCGACTGGTCTCTTCTTAGATGGGAGAGAAGAGGGTGAGGGGGATCAGATGCTTGTTAAGAGGGTACTAGACATAAAGAGTGAAAAGGAGGAGTGTGCCATCACTGGGTAGGGAGAGCAAAGGAAGCTGTGGATACGTGGGCATGCAAAACTGATTTGGAATGTATAGTTTTACCCAATCACAATAAAAAAAAAATTTACTAGAAAGATTCAAAAAAAAATTCTCCCTCTAGGTGTGGCTGACATCTGTCTCTCTCCTAACCCCACAGCGTCTACCTTGAGAATCAGAATATCTTTTCACATTAACCATCCCAGAGGGGCAGATGCTGATGCCGTGAGCAGGGCAGGCTTGGGCTCACTTGCTGACCTGTCGTGGACAGTTTATACGGGTTTCCCCACAGCCTAGAGCAAGTAAGTTCCCAGCCAGTATTACATGTGGTAAAACCCAGGAGAAGTTGTTCACTGCAGATTAGTAAAGCCAAACCTCTCAATTAGAGGGGGCCATCGGCACCTCAGCAGTGCCACTGAGGAAGGCAACTCCCACCACCCTCCTGCCCTGGAAGACCACCCAACCAACCCCCACTGAGACGGCCGCACATGGCCTGAGAAGGGGCCGCCACCACCATGGAGACAGCCACACACCCCCTAGGAAGAGGCCACCACCACCTCCGAGACAGCTTTGTGCACCCTGAGAAGAGGCCATGTTCCAGTTACTCTGGCTCTGGGGTTGGGTTTGGCTGCTCGTCGCCTGTCTGCTGTGTTTCAGTAACAGAGCCCACTTTCTGTTCTAGGAGTCTAGCCCAGTCTGTTCTCTACCTGTCATGGATTGAATTGCGCCCCCAAAAAGTACATGTGGTGATTTGGCTAGGACCTTGATTCCTAGTACTGTATGATGTAAATCCAGCCTCTGTGATGTTAGTGAGGGAGGATGGGTGGCAGGTGTGTTGGTGGGGCAGGACTCAGTGTAAGACTCTATTGTGCTTTGAGGCCATCTTCTGGCCTGTGAAGGACAGAAGCTAGCAGAGACTTGGGACCTCGTATCACCAAAAAGCAGTGCTGAGAGCAGAGCGCATCCTTTGAAAAGGACCCCTGGGCCTCAGAAATTCCCAGTCCAGGAGAACACTGTGTGGATCATAACAAATTATGGGTAATGTTGCAAAGAATGGAAATTCCAGGACACTTGATTGTGCTTATGAGGATTTCAGACAGAACAAGGGGATATTGTGTGGTTTAAAGTCAGGAAAGCTGTGCGTCAGGGTTGTGTCCTTTCACCATACCTATTCAACTTGTATGCTGAGCGAATAATCCAGGAAGCTGGACTACAGGAGGTAGAATGGGGCGTCAGGATTGGAGAAAGACTCATTAACAACCAGTAATATGATGATGGCACAGCATTGCTTGCTGAAGGTGAAGAACACTGATCAGGATCAGAGACCACAGCCTTCAGTATGGGCTGCACCTTAACATAAAGAAAGCAGAAAACCCCACAAGTTGACCAGTAACCTAATCGTGATAAATGGAGAAAGGATTGATGCTGTCAAACATTTTATTTTGCCCACAGTCAACATCCATGGGAGCAAAAATCAGGAGATCAAATAATACATTGCATCGGGCAAATTGGCTGTAAAAGACCTCTTTAAAAAATTGACAATGCCAACAGACCTTTACAAAGAGAACTACAAGCCCTTACTATAAGAAACTAAGAGAAACTTATAAATGGACAAACCCACACTGCTCATGGATAGGAAGACTTAACATTGTGAAAATGTCTATTATACCAAAAGCAATCTACTTATATAATGCAATCCCAATACGAGTTCCAGTGACATTTTTTAATGAGATGGGAAAACAAATTACCAACTTGTCTAGAAAGGGAAGAAGCCCCAGATAAGTAAAGCATTACTAAAGAAGAAGAACACACTGGGAGGCCTCTCACTACTCGACTTTAGAACCTATTACACTGCCACAGTAGGCAAAACAGCCTGGTACTGGTACAAAAACGGACAGATAGATCAATGGAACAGGATCAAGACCCCAGAGATGACACCATCTGCCTATGAACAGCTGGTACTCAAGAAAGGCCCTAAGACACATTAAACCAGGGTAAAAACGATCTCTTCAACAAATAGTGCTGGCAAAATTGGATATCCATCTGCAATTAATTGAAACAAGACCCATATCTTACACCTTATACAGAAACCAACTCAAAGTGGATGAAAGACCTAAATATCAAATCTAAAATGATAAAGCTCATCCTAGGAACATAGGCAGACTTCAAAATCTGTCAAACAAACCACAATCAACAGACGGGAAAATAGATAAATGGGACCTATTAAGAATCAAACACTTTAGCTCATCCAAAGACCTTATTAGCAGTATTAAAAGGCCACCTACAGAATTGGAAAAAATATTTGGCAACTATATGTCAGACCAACGCCTGATCTCCATAATCTATAAGATACTACAAAATATCAACAAGAAAAAGATAAATCATCCAATTAAGCAATGGGCAAACGAGATAGGCACACATTTCTCTAAAGAGGAGATACAGGCAAGCAAACAACCACATGCGGACATGCTCATGATCGTTAGCTATTAAAGAAATTTAAACCAAAACTACAATGAGATACCATTTCACCCCAACAAGGTTGGCCATGATCCAAAAAATGCAAAACAGCAAATGCTGGAGAGGTTGTGGAGAAACTGGAACTCTCCTACACTGTTGGTGGGATTGCAAAATGGTACAACCTGTTTAGAAAGCAATCTGGTGCTCCCTTAAAAAACTGGATATAGGTATACCATTTGACCCAGTAATTCCACTGCATGGAATATATCCTACAGAATCAAGGCTATTCACACCAACTGATACATGCCCACGAATGTTCATCGCAGCACAGTCCACAATAGCAAAAAGATAGAATCAACCCAGATGCCTAACAACAGAGGAATGTATAGGTAAATCATGGTATATATACTCAGTGGAATAATGATGATTTTAGGAAACATCTCACAAGCTGGTTTCAACTGGCGGACATTATGTTGAGTGAAAGTAGTCAGTGACAAAAGGACAAATATTGTATGAAACGCCTACAGTAAGAACTTAAAAACAGACTCATGCACAGAAGAAAAGACTCTTTGACGGCTGCAAGGGTGGGGAGGGAAGGAGGGAGATGGTTCGGTACAGATTAGATAGTTCATAGAAATTTGGTTGGGTGAAATCTGTGACAGCACGCATTAGAAAGAAGATCAATTTTAACTGGACTTCAACATAACATTATTCCTTCCATCTTAACACAATATTGCGAGGACAGAGTAGCTGGGGCCAGGGGCGGGGGGCCATGCTCTGAGGCGAAACCAAGCCAATTGGCACAACTAGCATTTTGCTAATCAGGGCTCTCTGCACCCCACATTGTTGAATGCCGTCTGCTGTCTTAAAAGCTGCCAAGCTGCCATCTGAAGGTACAGCAAATGGTCCCAGCTCAGCAGGAATGATGATCACTGAGGATCAAAATGACATGGGGGAAAGAGAACCCAGAAGACAGAGAGACCCACATGACTGGGTCTCTACATCAACTTGTGACCAGAAGAACTGGATGGTGCCCGGCCACCACCAGTGATAGCCACGATGGAGCTCATGAAATTGAGTCTCACTGGCAACACAAGAATAAACAGGGGTGCACCCCGAGATCTCCACTAAAAGACCATAATTTATGGTCCAGGCACTTTGGGGTTCCCTGGGAGCATGGCCCCTGGCCCTGATGCTGTCCCTGTCCATAAATCATAATGAAGGTCAACTTTTCGGACAGCAATGGATTGGACTTGACAATGCAGGGTGGCCATGTCTTGTGGGCACTTTATGGTTCTATGCATCTATAGGAGGTCGTCCTGTTGACCTCCTATAGATGCATCCTCCTATGCTGGAGGAAGGGGAGTGGGTAGAGAGGAGAGGACAGGAGACTGTTGGGAAGATAGGACATGTATGGAGAAGAGAGGAAGAGTGTGCTGTCACCAGTCAGGGAGAGCAGTGGGAGCTGCACATAGGTGAGCATGAAGATGTATATGGGGGAATGTACATTTTCATTCAATCATAATAAAAACAAATCGATGATGTCACTCTGAGAACTAAGGTTTGCCTGACCCAAACCGTGGGTTTCCAGTTGCCTCACAGGCTTTCAAAAGCTGGACAATGAGAAACAAAGACCGAAGAATTGATGCCTTGAAATTATGGTGTTGGTGAAGAATATTGAATGTACCATGGACTGCCAAGCAAACGAACAAATCTGTCTTGAAAGAAATACAGCCAGAGTGCTCCTTAGAAGCCAGATGGTAAGACTTCTCACATGCTGTGAACCCTTTGTTGGGAGGAACCAGTCCCTGGAGAAGGACATGCTGGGTAGAGCAGAGGGTTGGTGAAAGAGAGGAAGACCCTCAGTGAGGTAGACTGACACGTTGACACCACCCTGTGCTCAAGTCAGCTCCAACCCTTGCAGCCCCACACGTGCTGGGGTGGAACTGTGCTTCCCAGGGTTTTCAGTGGCTGATTTTGCAGAAGTGGGTCTCCAGGCCCTTCCTCTGTGGCGCCTTCCCATGTCCTTGACTCCCTACCCTCTGGTTAGTAACCCTGTTTGCTCTCCCCAAGGGCTCCCAGATTATCGACAAGAAGCATAAGTTACCAACATAATCAGGAACAAAAGGATGCTTTGTTTTTGCACAACTGGAACACAAAGGATAATAAAATGTCACAGATAAAGTGACCTGTCCCAAACAATTTTGACAAAAACACGTTTTTAAAGCTTAAGATCCCTGCAGTCTCTGTGGTGCACAATGAGCTCCTCCTCCTCACCCGTTCTCTGGGCCAGGGCTCAGCAAACATTCCAGTAGGGACGGATTAAGCTTCCCTGTAAACCAAGAAGCTTGTCTTTATTTTTGGCCAATTTATTTAAGAGTCTCCCAGAACCTGCTAACTTCCAGGCTGAAATTCACTTTAAATCAAATGAATTTCCTTAGAGATAAAACCGAGATCATCCCTCAGCCCTGAAGATAACAGGGCTGGGTGGTCATTTCCCCTCACTCAAGGGGTGAGGGGTGGGGAGCCCCACTTCGGTGGGAGGGGGAACAGGTGGGAGACTGTACTCCCCGAGGAACAGAGGAATGACCAACTGGCTGAGGAGTGACCCAGCTGCACTGGACTCCATGTGACCCATGTGAGATGCTCGGAGCTCTTCTTCAACTGCAGTCTGAGTCCCTTCTGATGGCTCTCTGAGTTCCTCCCGTGTGTCTTGTCTCTTCCACTGTGGCTGTGCTGGCCCTGCCAATGTGACTTCCCTGCTTACACACAGAGAGGAGCATCTCCAATCCCTGACTAACCTGGGACTCTTCCGCATCGCGGAACAGATCCCTGTAACTGTCCGAGAGTGAGCAAAGCAGGGCTGAGCATATCTCCGTAAGTCGGGGTGCTTGGTATCTTCCTTGTCCTCTCACCACGTGAGGTCCAAAGGCCTTGCAAATTCTGAACCCTCCTCCTCTGTAGTTTCCGCGTCATCCTCAGTGAGTCACTTTATTGTGGCCACAGTAGTAATTTGTAACAAACCACCCCAAAGCTCAGTGGCTTTCAAAAATCAGCGTGTACTCGTCTCCCCAGCTGTCACAGATTGAATTGTGTCCCCTGAAAATACGTGTATCGGTTTGGCCAGGCTGTGACTCCCAGTGCTGTGTGACTGTCCATTGTTTTGTCACACAAGCTGACTTGCTTTTGTTGCAGGTCCTGCCTCTGAGATGTTAATGATGTGGGGTCGGTGGCATTTATGTTAATGAGGTGGGGCCCAGTCTACAAGGTGAGATGGGGTCTTAAGCCACTCTCTTTTGAGATATAAAAGAGAGGAGCTAGCAGAGAGACAGGCCACCTGATGGTGATAAGAAGCAGCGTTAGGAGCAGAGTCCGTCCTTGGACCTGGGGTTCCTGCGCAGAGAAGCTCCTAGTGCAGGGCAAGGTTGAGGACAAGCACCTTGCTGTAGACCTGACAGAGAAAGCTTTCACCTGGAGATGATATCCTGAATCTGGACTTCTAGCCTACTGTACTGTGAAAGAATAAACTTCTATTTGTTGAAGCCATCCATCTGTGGTGTTTCTGTTATACCAGTGCTTGACAACTAAGATGCTAGCTATAGTCAGTGATGAGGCTGGGCTCAGCCAGGTGGTTCTTCTGGACGTGCTGGGCCCACTCACTGGTCCAGGAGTGGCTAGCCTCAGCTGGAAAAATTCTGCTGGATTCTGTCCTGTGTCCTCACCCTCCAGCAGGCTAGCCAGGGCATACCCTGCAACATCACGTCTACTTATGCCCGTTGGTCAAAGGAAGTCACACGGCCAAACTGAATCAAGGAGGCCAAGCTGCGTCTCTTGATGGAATGAATCACCATGTCACATGGCAAAGGGTGTGGGGATGACGAAGAGTGACAATCCAGGCTGTGATGCCGTCAGCCTGCCACCTGCTCTCTCGTGTGCTGGTCAAACTGACCACTGTCCATGAATGGCTGCAGCCTGACCTTCCTCCTGGCCACTGTGGCTCTGTGCTGGAGTTCCGATCACTCTGACATCCCCCTTCTCCGTGCCTGCTTTACATCTCAGATCAAATTTCATCTCATCACCCTCGCAACTTGAAAGTCATCTCTGGTGTTGCTTGTCTTGTTACATTAAATCTCTTTAAATCTCCATAGGCTGCAGCTTCTCTGAACAGCTCAGGGAACTGTCCCTGTGACCTGATGGGGGTTCCCTGGGGTCAGCAGGTGGCGAGGGCCAGCAGGTGTGGAGGGGTTTGTACAGCCCAGCCGGGCGGAGGGGAGGGACGCGAGACAGGGAGGGGCCGTCCTTGCCGCTCAGAGCACCCAGCCTGGTCACCAGCCCCTGCATGACGGGCCCAGACACGAGCAGAGCCGCCTGAGCAGGGACCATGTGGAGGCCCCTCCTGCTGTGGGCGTGCCTACCAACACGACCTTGTTGAGAAAGAGTCTCTGGAGATGTGCTCACTCAGGCTGACGTGAGATCACTCCGGAGAGAGCCTCAGGAGAGGCTGTGTGCTTCAGCGCTTGATGAATGCCCAGCTCCTCGTTAACAATTTACTGGATGACTTGAACACCAACGGAACACAATCCTGGCCTGTGCTGATAATTCTAGTAGAGCTTTTTAAATCATATTTTTTTGTTCTGTCATTATTTCCCTATCTATTTTCTGGTATTAAAAAATCAAGTTATTGCTGTGGCAGAAAGGCTTGAGATAATCAGGTTAAATGTAGATAAAAAAAGGCAATTGAGAGAGAAGCTAGCAGTACAGAAAAAGAACAAAGAAAATTCAGCATGAAGGAACTTGATTTCCCTGAAGTCAGGAACCCCCCAAAGCAGGAGAGATAATTTATTCAAAGGAAATTTTTCTTAAAAAAAAAAAAATTAAGAAAACTGGTCTGGTGGCAGAAACCCTGGTGGAGTAGTGGTTAAGTGCTACATCTGCTAACCCAAAGGTCAGCAGTTCGACTCCGGCAGGCAGTCCTTGGAAACTCTGTGGAGCAGTTCCACCCTGTCCTGTAGGGTTGCTATGAGTTGGTTTGGACTCGACAGCAGATGGTCTGGTTTTGGGGGGGCTGGTCTGACAGACCCAAAGGAGGTCTGATTTTTCAAGAAATCTTGGTGTAAAACCTCTACCACTTCCCGTGGCTATACTCTTGAACCCTGTCTATCACGGGGGAGTGGCTTTACAGGGCAGGAATCTGTTTTCTCATGGTTCAAGTGAAGTCTCATTTCAGGCGGGAGCTCTGGGGAGAGGTCCTTCCTTACCTATTTCAACCACTGGTATCTGCCGGCCATTCTTTGGAGTCCCTGGGCTTGCGGATGTCATTTGGTGCACGTGTCTGTCTTTATACGGCACGTGTGTGCTGACGTCCAGTCTGCTTTTTTAAGAACTCAAAGAGGATTAGGTTTGGGACTCACCTTGCTCTGATGCGACCTCGTCAGTCCACCCAAGAAAACCCATATTTCCAAATGGGCTTGTGTTTACAGGTACAAGGGTTCAGACTTGAGCACATGTTCTGGGGGGCCACCATTCAATCCATAACCACTATCAAGGGTCAAGAGGGACCCCTTCAGCAGTCAGCAAGAAAAAGTCGCACAGACTCCCATTTTCCCCGCAGCTGTTGTACCAGAAGACAGGAGAAAAAGATGTCAGAACTAGGATGGGGAGCCGCATGAGTCCCAGATGCTGTGACTGCCAAACCATTAGCCAGGTGGACAGATAGAGGTCGGGGCGCTCCAGTGGCAGAGAAAAGGAGCCCCCAGAACGCTTCCTGGAAAAAGGAATATTACCAGCAAAGCAGTCCAGAGTTGAGCCCCACATAAGGAACAAAGAAGCCGGGGTCATTGTGTTGACAGTGAGCACTGAATCCGTGGAAACACATGCACAGTTCCAGCCAGCATCTGAACTGTCACTACTGCACCAAGTAACAGCGCTGTGAGCAGGACCATCCGAGAATAAGGATGCAGCCGTCAGCTGCCAGGAGGGAGGGAGGCCGGCCAAGCAGGAGCACGCTCGTCCTCTGGGTTCTGTGGGCGTATCTAAAATTAGATCATGTGTTTTAAAAAGATGATGCAAGCTCTTAAAGTTCAGCATAAACTTTTCTAAAACTACATTTAGACTCATCTTTCAAGAAATAATTGATTGTAGAGGAAAAAAATATTTATTTTCATTTCCAAGATTCCTCTAGTTCCATTTGCTTATCTTAAATTCCAGTGAATAAATTTTAACTCTGTTATTGAATACAGCGTCTGTAGTATGGTGACTTCTTTAGGAGCAGGTTTTACTCTGCCTCTGTCTGCGTGTTAGTTTCTGGAATCACGGTCACTGAGTATCAATGGCGCTCTTTCCTAGGTGACAGGAGCTGGAGTGAGTTTTTACATCTTTATTTTTGTACATCTCTGCATTGATTAAATTCTTCACAGCGAGCATATTTTCTTTTTCTAAAAACAATGCCTTTTCTCCAAAGGAAAAACAGAAAAGGACTGGAAGCAAACACGGCAAGATTTCAGCCGTTATCGGTTGTATGTCTCAATGACATGACCCTTTTGTGTACAATTAAAAAAAAAAATCCATCGAGTCAACTGCGACCCGTGGCACCCCCATAGGGCAGGGTGGAGCTGCTCCCGGGGGTTTCTGAGGAGCGACTGGTGGGCTTGAACTGCCCGCCTGTTGGTCAGTGGCTGAGCTACTAACTGCTGCACGACCGGACTCCTGCATACTCTTCCGGATGTTTAAAATTACAGCAGTAAAGAGGAGCATGTGTCTCCTTGTGGCAGGGCTCATTTGCCTTCGTGGCTTGGTTTGCTGCATTCCACCCCAGCCCAGGAGTCGGGTGGAGCAGTGTGTGGCGTCACTCTCCTCAGGAGGTACCCCATGCAGCTCATCACTGTTTCAGGAGGGACCCTCCGCAGCTAGTCTCCCTTCTGGTTGCAGCAGAGGCACTTTTCAGGACCTCTGTGGACCCCTGTGCAGTGTCTAGGTGGCACCAACAGCTGCCCACTGGGCTGCCCACTGAAGGTTCGAGGTTTGAGTCTATCCAGAGGCACTGTGGAAGGAAGGCCTGGCTGTCTGCTCCTGAGAGGTCAGCCCCTGACAGCCAAACGGAGATGAATTCTCCGACACCCAGGGTCTGCCGTGGGCCAGGCGGCTGGCGATTGGCTGGCAGCCCAGGTGGAGCTGAGGTTAGCTGGGGAGGAGAAGTGGGTCTCAAATGGTGTCTACTCTGGGCCCTGGGAGAAGGGGGTGGCATCAAGATATCAGCTGCCCGCTACCCCCCACCCCCGAACACAGTCCCATATCGGAGTCACACATACGCGGTCAGGACTTGGGCACACGTGTTGGGGAGGCACAATTGAGCCCGTGATATAGGATGATGCCCAGTGAGGAGACCAAGTCATCACTGCTGGTCTGTGATCACAGTGGCTGCCTTGCCCGCCACCATCGGTCCCTGCTTTTTCCCGGGAGGGGCTAGATAAGGAGGCACAGCTGCTCCTGAGACGCGTCATCTGGGAGGAAGCTCTGGGCAGAAAACCGAGCTTTGGGAACAAAGCCACACACGCATTTTCTAAAACAGTAAGAAGGCGAAGGGGGCCGCATTGATGGCACACAATCCCTGCAGATGAAACTTCCCAAATCTGACTCAGCTGGAGAAGGACCACAAAGGACCCTCCCAGCCCGAGGCAGGCTCCCGCACTCAGCAGTTTTGCAGGAAATACTGTTGTCGAGCACTGCGTCTCCTCGCAGGTGGCCCCGCGCCGCCAGGCCGTGCTGGCCCAGCCCTGACTGTTTGGAGCTGGGCACCATCCTCCAGGGGACACCCGCCCCACCGTCCCAAAATCGGCCCCACGGTGATAGCATCCTGATGGGTGGCCTGTGGGGGTTCAGAAATGATTGGCCAGTTGGGTGGGTGGCTGTTCTCCAGCCACGAGCTGAGGTTTGATTGCTTTTTTTATCACTAAATTAAATTCCTTCTCTTGCTTGTCTTGTTACATTAAATCTCTTTAAATCTTAACAGGCTGCAGCTTCTGTGAACAGCTCAGGGAACTGTCCCCGTGACCTGATGGGGGTTCCCCGGGGCCAGCAGGTGGCGAGGGCCAGCAGGTGTGGAGGGGCTGGTACAGCCCAGCCAGGCGGAGGGGAGGGACGCGAGACAGGGAGGGGCCGTCCTTGCCGCTCAGAGCACCCAGCCTGGCACCAGCCCCTGCGCGAGGGGCCCAGATCTTTGTTGAGAGTCTTTGGAGATGTGCTCACTCAGGCTGGTGTGAGGTCACTCTGGAGAGAGCCTCAGGAGAGGCTGTACGAAGATGTGTCTGTGAGCCCAGGACCACCTGGGGCCACTCAAGCTGGGAGAGACAGGGAAGTGTGCTCCCCTGGAGCATGCAGAGGGAGTGTGGCCCTGCCAGACCTTAACCAGGCCTCCAGAGCTGGGGAGCAGCACCTCCTGTTCCCAGGAGCCCCGGGGCACTCACACACGCTCCCCCATCCAGACCGTGCCCAGGTTCTCAGAGCAGCTTCCCTGATGATGCCTCATCTCCCTCCAGTCCAGTTTGGCTCAGCCGCCAGGTGGCACCTGCCTCTGCTCCGCATGGGAGAGTCGTCTTGTGGTTAGAACGTTCCAGCATGCTGCCAGGGATACAAAGGGCTGGGCATGTCTGCCCATGTGTAGCTGGATGTGGGGCTTCCAGAGCTGGCTGTGGGAAGAAAGCCCCGGCCCCCAGGGCTCAAGTGAAAACTCGGGGTGTTCCCTGTGACGAGTGACAAATGGAGCAGCTGTGGTGAGGGCAGCATGTGCTCCGCTCGGTCCCCCTGGATCCCCTTGAAGCAAAGTTCAGGGCTTCACAGAGTGCGACGCCCACCACGGCCACCTGTTCTGGACGGGCTGACACGGGTCCCAGCACTGTGCACACGTCTCATCTCTCCGAGAGCTGAGCGTGCGGGGCCTCTGTTGACTCCCGTGCAGCTGTGTCAGGAGGTGGGTCAGGCAGATGTTGTCACCAGCTCGGTCCTGGCTCGTGGTGACCCCTGACAGTAGACAGCTGTCCAGTCCTGTGCCAACCCCGCGATGGGTTTCCAGTTGGACTGTCATGATCCACAGCGTTTTCACTGGCTGGTTTTCGGAAGTCGATTGCCAGAACTTTCTTCCTGGCCTTAGCCTGGGGGGCCTGGAGGCCTGTCCAGCACCGTGGCAACGTGGAAGCCCCCACCGACAAATGTCGTGTGCACATGAGGCGCACTGGCCAGGAACGGACCCCAGGGCTCCCGCACAGAAGGTTACAGTTCTACCCCTGGACTGCCACTGCGACCGTCGGGCAGGTAGGCCACACTGCTCTGTGGAGGTGACAGACCTAAATCTCAGTGACTGAAGACACCCACGCAGAGCATGAGCTCTGCGCACATTCACTGCAGCCAAGGCCCCGTCCTCGCTCAGGGCCAGGTTACCAGCAGCCTCTGTCTGTGCTGCCGACCATCACAGGGCCTGTGGTGCCAACTCTTACGGTGTCTGGGGTCCATAATGCCAACTGTCGCAGGGCTCATGGTCTGTGGTGCCAACCATCGCGGGGTCCATGGTGCTGACCATCACAGGGTCCTTGGTGCTGACCATCGTGGGGTCCCAGGTCCATAGTGCCAACCATCGTGGGTCTATGCTCTGTAGTGCCAACTGTCACAGGGCCCTTGGTGCTGACCGTAGTGGGGCCTGTGGTCTGTGGTGCTGACCGTTGCGGGGTCTGTGGTGCTGACCGTCATGGGGTTAGAGGAAGAGAACACACTGGGGTCCAGTGCCTACAGCTGAATCCTCCAGCCTGAGGGTGACCCACCCTGGCCACTCTGGACTCGTCAGCCCCACCCAGCCATGGGGCCAGGATGTGCTCGGAAGATGGGGAGGGAGCAAGACCCCTAATCACGGATGGAGGCGGGAGAACTGAGCATGTCCTGAGAAGCTACCGGGAATGCCGGAGTCATTGGTGGTGCGGACTGGGCGGACAACGGGAGGCTCAGCCTAAGCCAACAGCCTGGCTGGAGCCCCTGAGGGAAGGGGAGGATGGCTTGGAAAGGGGAAGCAGACCCAGAACCATGGCCTAATGCACACCAGGTCAGAGTTGAGGACAGCCAACCCACCAAAGTCAACACGGATGGCCTCGGGAAGACAGGCGTCCCTCCTGGGCCTCACGACACGGGGTGACAAAGATGGGTGCTCCCACATGGGGCAAACACTCCGCAGGCCAGTGGGTGTGCTTCACTGGCCTTGGTGGGGGCCCTGGCCTGTTACTCCAGAAGGGGCTTCCTGAGCCCCTTCCCGGGGCCTCCGCCGTCTCAGCAGGTCCAGTGCTCTCAACCTGCATGTGATGCATGTGTGTCTGAATGTGTGTGTGCACGCATGTGTGTGTGCACCACCTGTGTGCATCTATGTGTGTGCATGCATGTGTATACATTCGTGTGTGTGCATGCATGTGTGTGCACATGTGACACTGCATGTGTGCATGTATGAGTGTGTGCCAGTGTGTATGCGTGTGTATGTACTACATTGTGCAGATATATGTGTCTGTATTGGAGTGTGTGCACACGCGTGTTTACATGTCAGGGCGACTCACTCTGCCTGGGCAGGACCAGGTGACTGGGGACAACAGGGAAGCTTCCAGAGCATGGTGGCCTCAGTGCAGAGCCCTGATGCCGACGCTATAAACAAGATGAGGAAAGCCACGAGCGTGAGATTTTCTGACATGTGGAGATGAAAGCCAGCTTCAGTCAATTTCTCTCTCTCTCTCTCTCCCCTGATGCTTTTATTCTGAGTATATTTTAGACTCTCTTTTCAACAAAGTAGGTCAGGAGAAAAACGCACCTGGTGAGAGAGTCGGAAAACCCTGGTGCTGGCGAGTGCAGGTGGCCGTCCTGGAGGGCCAGTCATCCGTGGACACAGCCTGGCTCTGGGAGGATGCGACACATGGGACTAGGGGACAGGGCCCTGTGGAGGTGTTTGCTCTTGTATGGCAGTATTAGAAGGCCAGTCCCCAGAGGGTGCAGCCCCGACAGCGTGACGCAGCCCACAGAGCGAGCCCACAAGGTTCTACTCTGTGCCCTCTGCTGGGAATGCAGCCAACCCCAAACAAGGCGTGCTTCCCACTCCTGTGTTGCTCTCAGTCTAGAGGAGGATGGGCAGTAACCCAGCCATCATCGGTGACCTTCTCATGGCACTGGAAATACCTGGTCTGCAGAGGTCTGCTCTGGGGCGAGAGGTCTCTCTGAGGGGCTGATGCTGAGCTGGACTGGGAGGGGTGAGCCAAGCAAGAGGAGGCAGAGAGGCAGAACGTTCCAGACCGTGGAAGGAAGGCTGAAGACGGAGGACGGCCGGCTCAGGGCTGGGTGGGTCAGACCAGGGCGCTGAGGGAGCCGGCCTACAGGTCAGGAGGGTGAGGGAACTGTGGAAAGGAGACTTGGGGGACGGGGGCAGGAGGGACCGCATGGTGCCAACCCAGGAACCTGGGGAGGACACGGTCGGCATGGGCAGCATGGCAGCCACTGGTGGCCCCAGTGGGGGATGGCCCCGGGGAGGGAGGGCAAATAGGAAGTGGAGCCCGCCTGCCAAGGTATGACTGTGACTGGAAACAGGTGAGGTGAAGGCTGCCCAGCCTGGCAGGTGGGGTGAGTGCCTGACCTGGACACTAGCATTGAATCATGTTCTGTGTACTTCACCCCAGTGACTTATTTTTTTAGATGGTGACTGTGCAAAGGGTCAGATTGCTGGGAAGTCACCTCACAGGGGTGAAGATGGACCAGCTGTGTCGGGGTGGGGATACTGCTGATGATACAGGAAAGAAGGGGACGTGGCGATGGGGAACCCAGAATTCCAGTGGAGGGGGTGTTGAGACACAGCTCCACTGTCACAGGAGAGAGGGTATCCCCAGGGAAGTCAGCACCCCCTTCCTCTGTCAGACAGAACCACCATCTTGCCCAGCACAACAAATGCCCAGTACCACGGAATAAGATCACAGTTTATTGAGCCAGTCATTAAAACAAGAATAGATCCTAGTTTATTAAGCCAATCCTTAAAATGAGAATCCTTCCCCCAGTGATTTAAAAAACAAACCAGCTGTCGTTCAGTTGATCTTTATGCGAGGAGACCCCCACTGTGTCGGGGCACAGCCTTGCTCAACGGGGCTCTTAGTGGCAGATTGTCCAGAAGTCAGTCACCGGGTCTTTCTCCTGAGGCCCCTCAGGGGTAGACTTAACCTCTGGCCTTTGGCTGAGTGGCTGGGTGCACCACCCAGTGCACCACCCAGGGACCCTTTCCAAGTGAGGAAAGTCACCTGTTTTACACATCCGGGCAGCTCAGCCCGCCCACAGCAAGGGGAAGCTCTCTTGGCATTCACTCCTGACCCCTGACCCCCAGGTTCCACACCCACCAGTGCACCAAACTGGGCTAGCGTAGTGCCCTTTCCTCCAGCGGCGGCTCAGACATTTCCTCACGCGGTGTTGATTGTGGGAAGCATTCCTCCCACATGTGGGTCTGCTGGAATGCTTACACTAAAGAATTCGTGATTTTTACAAGACTTTTTATCCTAGGCTGGGATCTCTGGAGGATCTGAAATACAGAAAGAGAGAGAGAGAGTTATTTCCAGGCAGCGTCCCACACAGTTGTGGAGACTGCTAAGCCCCAAATCCACGGGTCTCCTGCCCCGCATGGCTGCTAGGGCTGATGAGTCCAAACTTGGCAGGTTGGAGTCAGCTGCTGGCTCATGTCCCAGGAACCAGAAGTCAGAGGAGGACAAGCAGGGTGCAGGAGCCAGAGAAGAGTGAGCTTTCAGTGTAGATTGGATACAGCCACACCCCCATGGAAACACCCCTTTCAGCTGATTGACTGCCTACGTCAGGGCACAGAACCAAGGACGATTACACGCTGTCTGCCAAACCACTGAGACACCTTCTCTAGTTAACTTGATCTGTAACCTTAATTCTCACACTGATTAGATTCTTAAGTTTCGCTTTTCATGGACCCCCAGGCTTTGACATTATTTCAACAGTGTTCCCAGGAGTTCTCTCCAGAAAGACTGTTCCTGACCCACCCCAATCCCACCAGGTACACAGAACCGTCCAGCTGATGGGATCAGGCATCCCCTCGTGGCTCTGAGGAAGCATGAACATAGCCGGTGGCTCTCCAGGGACAGTACCCCTAGACCTGCCTGCCACAGAGAGAGGAGGACAAGAGAGTCACACAGCCTCCAGCATCGAGCTGGCTGCTGTCCACGGGATCCCTGTGTACAAATGCGTGCTCTGTGCAGAGGAGGCAAAACAGAGTCTCAGCAGGCCATCTACCCCTAGATCCAGGGGCAAGCTCTGTCTTCTCTTTCTGGAGGAACCACTTCACCCGATGGAGATGAAGATAATTCACATGGCCAATAGCAGGTGAGAAAGAGGGGACAGTAAAGGGCCCCCAGGCCCTAGGTCCCCACCAGCCCTGACTGTCCCTGTCCTGAAGCTGAAAGCTACCTCCTGCACACAAGGAGTCACACCCAGGCACACACAGGGGCATGTGTACTCCCAGGATCTCCCCCGTGGGTCCACATGGCCTCACAAGGGAGAGCACAGGCCAGGCAGAGAGAAGGCAGGCAACTCAGCTTTCCCGAAGCTCATGTCCACAACAGCACAGGCCACGGGAGCACAGCCTACAGGAGCACAGCCCACGGGGACACAGGCCACGGGAGCACAGCCCACAGGGCACAGTCCACGGGAGCACAGCCCACGAGAGTGCAGCCCATGGGAGCGCAGGCCACAGGCCACAGGACACGGGAGCACAGCCCACGGGAGCACAGCCTACAGGAGCACAGCCCACAGGACACAGACCACAGGAGCACAGCCCACAGGACACAGACCACGGGAGCACAGCCCACGGGGACACAGACCACGGGAGCACAGCCCACAGGACACAGGCCATGGGAGCACAGCCCACAGGACACAGGCCACGGGAGCACAGCCCACAGGGCACAGCCCACGGGAGCACAACCCACAAGAGTGCAGCCCACGGGAGCACAGGCCACAGGCCACAGGCCACGGGAGCACAGCCCACAGGGCACAGCCCACGGGAGCACAGCCCACGGGAGCGCAGCCCACAGGAGCGCAGCCCACGGGAGCACAGGCCACGGGAGCACAGCCCACGGGAGTGTAGGCCATGGGAGCACAGCCCATGGGAGTGCAGCCCACAGGACACAGGCCACGGGAGCACAGCCCACGGGACTGCAGGCCACGGGAGCGCCGCCCACAGGATCACAGCCCGTGGGAGCACGGCCCATGGGAGCACAGCCAGAGGGCATATTGGAGCTTCTAAAGAGTTTCCTCACCACTAGCTCAGAAAGCTGGAGATGCTATTTCTTTATTCACTGGTATTTGCGTTTTGGTGTTTCAGAGCGAAATGCATTATCCTAATAAACCCCTTTTCGAATGAAATGGAAGAAGCAAGTGGTGCACGTTTCAGTGTTGAAGATGAAAATTGAGGAAGTAGTGCCAGCTGCCATGAGGTGAGGGTCACGGTGAGCTGAGGCAGGCAGCCGCACAGACCAGGCCCCTGAGGTAGCAGCCAAGGAAGACACCCAGGGGCCGCCACAGGGGCGAACCCGAAGTCTGCTTCTCTGCCTTGGAGTCACCAGGGCCCTGCACTGTCGCTGCTTTTGTCCCCGGCCTGGCCACTCAATGCTCGGCTTCCCTGTGGCGCCAGCCAGTGTTTTCCAGCTAGGCCTCCACTGAAACAATGAAAAAGAAAGACTCAAGAGTTCACAGAGCCCTGTCTCAGGACACCAGGGCAGTTCAGCATCACTTACGACACGCCATGGGGTTGCTGCGAACCACTGGAACTTGCCAGAATGCTGCTGCAAGTTGGACTGAACTGGGGCTGCTTGGCCACTGAGGCCACCTCAAAGTCACAGGCCACACAGCGTCAGGGCCAGCTGCCTCAGCCAAGTCCCACTGCACCCCTTACAAACTACTTGGACCTGGGTAAGTCTGCTCAGCCTCCCCGTTCTTCAGTGTCCTCATCTGAAAAATGGGACCCTATCAGTACCTGCCTCACCAGGCTGTCACATGAGTCAGATTGAATCATCCACACAAAACACTCAAAATGCTGCTGGGTGGAGCGTGAAGCCTCCCGAGTGCTCCCTGGGACATGACGTTGGTACACAGGAAAGGTTTAGTGGTTTGATGTCTTTCTCACTTTTTTCTGACTCTGTGTACACTGATGCACGCAAGCTGAGAGGCAGGAGGGGGTCCCAGCGCACAGGACTGCTAGGGTGAACCTGCCGCCATCGTCACCCGGTGGTCTCTTCTCCAAAGGCATTGCCTCCCTTCTTTATCTGCGTCCACCTCTTAAAGCCAACTTGGGGCCTGCACTGGACTCCAAGACCCCTCCTGCCCAGAGTCTAGCTCTTTGGTGGCTGCATAAAGCCTCGGTTGCCATCTCCCCTCCTGAGAGAAGCCTGGGACAGGCACATACCCCAAGGCTCCATTCCAAGAATCCCATCATTCAGGGGTGATATCCCACATCCACTCCCCCAATGGACCCTGTGGTGGTCAAGATTGTGTCAACTTGGCAATTCCGTGTTCGGCTGCTGTACCAAGTGGCGGAGCGGAGCCTGTGGTGGCTCCCCTCCCCTCAGCTCGCGTCTCTCCGCCTTCCACCACCTGCTTCCTGTCTGCTCACGTGGCCAGCAGCTCCTGCTCTCGTTTGCGTCTGGGTCCCAGACCTGAACTAGCAGCTGTTGGATTCATCAGCCCTTGCAGCCGGGAGTGAGAGCCCTGTTCCCTGACCTGTCTGTCCGGGGTTTGCCAGCCCTGCAGCTCCGTGAGTCAGCAGAGACCTCGCAGTCTGTCCGCCGGCTCGGGATCCGCTGACCTACACAGCTGATGATCTAGAACCCTGGGCTCTGACCTGCGGACCTAGAGTTCACCAGCTCCCGTGGCGACGTGAGGCAGGCACCGGGACCTGAGGTGTTCAGCTCCTGGAATTGCAGGAGCTGTTTCCTTTATGTAAATCTTTCCCTGTACATAGACATGTTAGTGGTTTTGCCTCCCTAGGAAACCCAGCCTAAGACAGACCACAAACACCACACCAACCACAGTAACACTGCCACCACCATCAACAATGTCACGACATCGCCACCGTGACTAACACCATCATGACAACACAGACACAGCACCAACACTAGTACCAGCAGCAACACCATCACCAGTACCACCACAGACAACAATGCCGGCACACTGCCAACACCACATCAGCAGCCCTGCCCAGAGAAGAAGCTGAGCACAGAGAGGCTGAAACACCTGCCTGAGGTCACACAGCTCAGAGGTTGTAGTGCCAGGATTCCAACACAGTTCCCTTGGCTGTGCTCATAACCTCCACCCCGGGGTTAGACAGTAACGAGCTGTGCTTCGTTAGTTACTTGTAACTGCCTGGGGTCAGAAAGACCCGAGAGCTGGCTCCTTGGCTCCTGGGACAGAGAAGAAGGGCACCTCTGACCTCATAAGCCAGGCCCCTGCGAGAGCCCCGAGGGGTGACATCTGGCTGTTCTTCATTGACAGTTCCTTCAGTGGTGCAGCGGTTAAAACCCTCCATGGCTACCTGGAACCACCAGGGGTTTGGCGGGAGACAGATGTGGTGCTCGGTTCCGTGAGGATCGACAGCCCTGAAGGCCCTGCGGCCTTGCTGGGAGTCAGAACCGACTCTTTGGCAGTGGGTTTGTTTTGTTTTCATGGTGCAGAGAAGGAAACGCTGCCCGGAAACCTGGTGGGTAGAGTCGCAGCCAGGACCAATTCCTGCATCCCAGCGAGGGCTGAGGGCAGAGGAGGGGCTCACCTAGAGGTTCATCTGATTTTCTGGAGCCTCCTTCCAGGTGCCTCCCTGCTACATCAGCTAAGATGAGGCCCCTGCACTCTCGACAGTGACATGATGACATGTGGTCCCACGGAGGTGCCAAGACTGGACCTTCTCTCACAAGAACTGGTCTGAGTCATGGCGAAGACAGGCTGCCCTCCTGGGTGTGCACGAATGAAGCCGTGGGGACTGAGAAGACAGCAGCCCCAAAGCCGAGTTGTAGTGAGAACATCTGTGTCCAGAGAGGGAAGTCCAACCCCCAACATCAGTGGGGTTCAAGCACCAAACCCCACGTTCTTCTCATTAGGGAGATCCTGGGGGTGGGAGTCATGAGGAACTTTCCAAGCCTCTACATGACTGGTGGCGGCTGTCCCCTGCTGTCCCCTGCTGTCAACTCAGTCGACTCAGGACAGCGCTGTGTGTGACCGAGGGGAACTGTGTTCTTGGTGGCGACCTTTCAGAACTGCACTGCCAGGCCCTTCTGCAGAGGTCTGCCTGGAGGTGTTCCCGCCACGGAGCTTCCTGCTAGTGGCTGAGCACTTAACTGTACGCACCACCCGGGGACCCCTCAGATGACTGTGGTGGTCGCTGTTGCCTGGTGCCACCAAGTCAATTCCGACTCCTAGGGACCCCTTGTGACAGAGCAGAGCTGCTACCCTGGAGGGGCAAATCACTGGATCCCTCTGCTGCAGAGACAAGGGGTCGGGGTGGGTGTTCACCCAAAAGTGACGGCTAGTGACGGTCCTCTCCAGGCGTGCTTTCTCAGAGAAGGGCCACGTGTGTCAGTCCACCAGGCGGGCGACACTGCGGTAATAACTAACTCCACACTCGCCACAGGGCGGGACAACACGTTCACACGTGTGCACACACCTGCTCGCAGGCACACACGCCATGCACTCACACACTCAGGGACACCCACGATGGCAGAGCGGGCTCACGTCCTCTCCCTGGGGTGATGCAGTGCTCGGCCCTGAGTGAACATCACGCCCTCTCACCGCTCCCAGCCTGCCTGGTGACGAGGGGTCAGGGGGCGTCCTGGGGGTGAGGCAGAGCTGTGGGGGCGGGCGAGGAACAGGGACTGTGATGCGTGTGGGCTCTGAGCACCGTCCCCGTCAAGGTGAGCAGCTCTGTACACACACTCAGATGCATCAGGCCGTCACACACACTACACACAGTCACACCTTATACACAGGCACGCATCCACATGTGTACACACTTAGGGTACACACACAGCATGTACTCATATACACACAGGTGCACACACAGTGTACTCACACCCACACAGGTGCACACACCATGCACACACACACAGAGAAGCACATAGCACGCACTCAGACATACCATGCACGTGCACTCACACACAGGTGCACCCACCATGCACTCACATCCATGTAGGTGGACACACTGTGACTCACACACAGAGACCCACACACCATGCATTCACACACACCATGCACGTGCACTCACACACAGGTGCACACACCATGCCCTCACACCCATGCACATGCACACACCATCGCTCATACTCAGAGACTCACATGCCATGCACACACATGCACACACAGGTGCAGACACACAGCAAACGAAGTGACTTCCAGAACAAAGACAAGACCTCTAGGATAATCTGCGGTCTGGATGGCAGAGCATCGGCAATCTCCCAACGGCAGCTCCCTGTAACTACCACACAGAAGTTAAAGTGCTGCCCCTGCTGCGGGGGTCGGGTTAGAGGGGGTGGGCACAGGAGTGGCTGCTGGGCGCAGGCTGCTGTCTGGGCTGTGCCGAGGGCCTGGCGCGGGCCACCTGGGCTCCCACGCGGCAGGACCTCTGCCAGGCAGCTCACGTCTTGCAGATGCGGAAACTGAGGACAGCGAGCTGAGTCACTTGGCCAAGGTCCCACAGCTGGAAGGTGGGAGACCCGGGATTTGAACCCAGGCCTGGGCTGGAACCCTGGGTCTCGTCAAGGGGCTGAGACGCCAGGGACTGAAGCCCCCTTCCTGGGGAACAACTTTCCATGGAACCAGTCAACAGGACAGAAGAGATAAACAGAGACCACACAGTAAAATTGGCGCCAGACAGAAAGGGCTCAGGTCCTCGTCGGGAGTCTGCCAGGCCTGGCTGGCCCCCCAACTCTGACCCAGGGCTCCGCCCGGTGGAGCCCCTCTGCCCGCAGCCCCAGCCCCCACCCAGCGGTGAGGGTGTCTCGGTGCTGGAGAGCGCTGCTGCCACCTGGTGCTCGGTCGTGGTCACGCATGCTGGTGCGGCAGTCCACCCGAGTCCTGTGCAGAGGCCAGCCCAGCTCACCCAAACACCGTGCCCCTCAGCAAGTGGCCCCGCCTGGACCCCAGCTCTACATTCTTCCCACTTATGGTAACCTCAGGTCAGGCAAGTGTTGCCAAGCTGGCCCTTCCCCAAGCCTAGCACCTGAGCAACAGCAGGTAGCCCAGAGATCCCCGCAGGACTGCCCGAAGGTCGGTCACCACCAGCAACGCCTCCACAGGCAACCTCTGACTGGTGCCCGTCAGGCGCGAGTCACAGGGCCTGGGTCACCCCCACCTCTCCTGGGCCCTGCTGAGTTCAAGGTCTCCCTTTCAGGGGGCTGGTGGACCTTTTGTGAACTTCAAAAGCAAACACTTTAAACCCTTTACTTTGGAACAATTTTAAATTCCCCGAAAAGCTGCAAAGATGTTATGGAGGTGCTGTACACTTTTTGGAAACTGTGGTGGTGTTGTGGTTAAGCGCTCCATCAACTAACCGAAAGTCTGGCCGTTCGAATCCACTGGACGCGCCTTGGAAATTCTGGGGGGGGCGCAGTTCTGTTCTGCGCTGTGTGATCGCTTCGAGTCCGAATCGACTCGGTAGCAGTGGGTTTGGGTTTGGGGCTTACCCTTTACCCAGCTTCCTCCTCCATCTCCCTTACCATGGGTCAAGCCTGAGACAGTACATGGCCGGTGACTTAGGTAAATACTGACAACTCCAGTGACCTGTTGACATCGAGGGGATTCTGACTCACACCAACCTTGCAGGAGAGAGAGCAAAACTGCCCCAGGGCAGGCAAGTCTCCGAGGCTGTGATCTCCGTGCAATCCGACTGCCACATCTTTCTCCTGCAGAGTAGCAGGTGGCTTCATAGTGCCGGCTTCTCAGGTGGCAGGCGAGGGATTTAACCACTGCTCACGGGCCCTGCGGTAAAACAAACAGGCCTGCCGTCAGGTCAGTTCTGACTCGTGGTTGTGAGTAGGACTGCCCAGAGGGCTTCCACGGGGTGCCTGGTGGACTTCAACTGCTGGCCTTCCGGGTAATATCCGTAGCTGTCAATCGCTGCACTACAAGGGATTTTACGTAAGTGCTGACAACTCCAGAGAACTCTGGGAGTTCAGATACAGACTTGTAAGTACAGATAAATTCTGATAACCAGGTCAATGCTGCTAGCTAAAGACATTGCCCAGATTTACCCAGTTTTCCACTGACACCTTGTCTGTTCCTGGATCCAGGACCCCACCTGCAGGCAATTTATGATTCTCCTTGTTTTTTCGTGACTGATAGGTTTAAACAACGCTGGTCAGGTGTTTTCTAGGCAGCCTCTCAATATGGGCCGCTGTGATGTTTCTTGCGATCCAGCTGGGCTGATGGGCTCCCGGAGGAATTCCCTTCCCACCCCATGGTACCAGGAGGTACCTGTTAGCAGCGTGCTCGCCCTCTGGGAGGCTGACCTTCCGCGTCCACCTGAGCAGAGCGCATCTCCTGGGCTGAGCACCTCGCTTTGGCCACTGGGTGTCGCACTTGGCCACGCTTTCGGGAGGGGAGCCAGCGGGGTGGGACGGTTCCAATGTGGGCAGCCCGGCGACCCGCCCAGCCCCCCGCACTGGCAGTCTTCACCGAACATCCGGTCCGCTGCAGGTCAGCTTGGTCACGGGGCCTCAGCAGCCCGTCTCACTCCAGCCGGGGCTGTGGCTGACCGGACAGGGGTGGTCCTCACAGCTGGAGCATACCTGGAGCACTGAGGCCACCCAGGTCTGATCCACGGGTCTGAGGGGCGCTCCAGTGCTGGGTGCCAACCCTGCCCTCCCGGGAGGCCCCTCCCCACCAGACCACACAGAATCCGGAGTCACGTTTTTGATACTAATGTCACACATAAATCATTGTGGCCGAGTCTTAGCTCCTTTTCCTTTAATCACCACTTCATTCTCAAAACCCATTACTGCTCCAGGGTTCCCAAATACTGATCGCCACACCAGGGGCTCCGCCGGGCAGCTCACCTCTTGCCGATGAAGAAACTGAGGCACAGTGAGGTAAGTCACTCGGCCAAGGTCCCGCAGCTGGAATGCGGGAGACCTAGGATTTGACCTTAGACCACTAACTACCACAATACTGTAGATAAAACACCCAAGAATTTGGCAAAATCAGCAACTTTAAAACCACTGGCAGCAGGAAGAACAGCAGCACTTGCTTGTAGGCCATGCAGGTGAAATTCCAAGTGTCATTTCAACGGGGTGAGAGTGACAGCAGTGACCGGAGCACCCTGTTCCTGCCAGGTGCCTTCGAGTCGGTTCCGGCTCAGACCAGCCCTACACACACCGGAGCAGGACGCGCCCAGTCCTGCGCCGTCCTGCCTGTTGCTATGTCTGAGCTTGCTCTTGTACCGTGTCACGGTGTCCTGCCGTCTCCTGGAGCATCTTCCTCTTTCCAGTGACTCTACTTCACCAAGTGTTACGTCCTTCTCCGTGCGGGCAACTCCTAATAACAGGTCCAGAATACTTGAGACCGAGTCTCCTCATCCTCGTGTCTGAGGAGCCTTCTGGCTATGCTGCTTCCGAGGCAGACCTGTCCCTTCTTCCGGAAGTCCACAGCACGTTCAGTGTTCTTCGATAACGCTGTAATTCAAAGGCATCCCTTCTCCTCAGGTCGTCCTTATTCATCGTCCAGCTTTCACAGGCACGTGAGGTGACCGAGAACACCGTGGCTTGGGTCAGCCCCTCCTTAGTGTTCAAAGTGACACCTCAAGGAGAGCCCTGGCAGCAGGTTTGCCCAGTGCTTAAATACTGCTGATGTCTCGACCGCTGTTCCAGGCGCCCTGACGCAGAGCCAAGTAAATCGCAGTCCGTAACCTGTCTTTTCTTCATTTATCATGATGTTGCTTGTTGGCCCAGCTGTGAGGATTTGTGTTGTATGCTGAGGTGCAATCCCTACGGAGGGCTGTAATCTCTGATCTCCATCAGTAAGTGTTTCAAGTCCTCTTTGCTTCCTGAAAGCAAGGCTAAGTCATCTGCATACCAAAAAAACCCAAACTCGTTACCATCTGGTCAATTCCAACTCGCAGAGACCCTACAGGACAGAGTAGAACTGCCCCCATAGAGCCTCCCAGGAATGCCTGGGAAATGAATTCAAACCACCGACCTTTTGGCGAGCAGCCGTAGCACGTAACCACTACGCCAGGGTCTCCTGTCATCTGCGCGCCCTAGGTTATTAATGAGTCTTCCTCTGATCTCTATGTGCTGTTCTTCATATAGCCCAGTTTCTTAAATTCTTCCCTCAGCTTAGAGATGGAATACCAGAAATAAAAAACATTTGTTGTTGAATGACTTCCAACTCCTAACAACCCTAGAACCTCCCGGTCGAGTTCCCAAGGAGAGCCTGCCGGACTCACACTGCCGACTTTCGGTTAGCAGAGGTGCACTTAACGTCTACACCACCAGGGTTTCCCTCTGGGGCTTAGTAGGTGCTTAATAAATGCTGTGGAGCTACCTTAGTTCCTGTGTCTATTAATGACCCAGGTAGGGTGCAGCCTCCAAGCCCTCTCTGTTCCCTCCACCAAGGCTTGGCCTCCGGGACCCCCATCAGCACTCACCCTGCCCACCCCCATGGACTCCAAGGTGACTCACCAGAGCAGTCACGGGGGACAGCAGGGTGTAGGGCCACGAGGGATGCAGAAGCCACGTGCACAGGGCCTGGCTGCCAGCCGGGATGCGCGTCACTGACACCCAGATGAATCACCCACTGCACCCAGCACACAGGCACTGCAGGGCTGTGAAGGCTGGGGGCCTGCCCACGGGGAGACGCCACTTGTTTCCTGAGCATGATGGGGCACCTGTGCGTGGCTGTCACCCTCCCACATATGCACGGGGTCATCACCCACCCCAGGCCGCCCCGGGCAGCAGCCACCCACTGCTTCTCAGCTCAGATGCCGGGAGGGGGCTGTGGCCTGAGCAAGGGGGGCAGCACCCCGCCCTCCCCATGGAAAGAGCGTGTCCGCAGTCCTCCAGAACCTGCAGGGCCAACCCAGGACCCACAGGGCAAGCTGGGGGGTGCAGGGGAAAGGTCCCACACGAGCTGCCTCCAGCAGCCAGACCAGCAGAGCCAGGTGCCTCAGCCACTCTGTGGACAGAAAAGGACAAAGACGCTCAGAGTCCTCTGAAGTCCCTTACGACACTCCAACCTATCAAAAGCAGCCACACCAGGAATCCGCTTGCTCAGACAGCCACTCAACTCCATGCAGACACAGAGCTGGTCACTGCAAAGGCAGCTGACAGGTCCCTGCGCTCCGAGCACTCTCCCGGGGTGGTGGGAGAGAGGCCACAGGCTGACACGGGTGTGAAGGCCACGGGTGTCAGACGCAGGCGGAATGCACTTAGAAGCATGCACGACGAGACCATGGTCTGCCCGCTTGTCTTACTCTGGGGTGCTGGCACCGTGCTCGTGCAGAGCTGAGTCTGAGCGCCTTCCCCTGACCCTGGGTGGGACTGCAGCTGGGGGGGAAGCGGTGGCATGTGGTCCCCAAGGCACCACCATAAAAGGCGGCACAGCTTCTGCCTGGTTCTCTGGGGAAACTCACACTCACGCCCAGCCGCCATGCTTTGATGAAGCCCAAGCCACAAGAAGAGGCCACAGGCGTATGTTCTTGTCACAGCCCTGCAGCAGATGGGTGTCCCTCTAGGGACCTGCAGGGACCTGTGGCTGGCACAGAGGAGGCGCAGCAGAGTGCTGGAGGTGACATCAGGGACTGCTGCTCATACCTGAGCACCATCCACCTGGGGAGGTGGCCCTCACCCTCCCCACCAGGCCCTTGACCTCCTGCTGGTCATGTCCCTTCCCTACCTCCCTGGAGCCCCTCGGGGTCAGTGTCCCCAAAGCAGCTCCAGCCTTTCCTAGGCAGCGCCACGGTGGCCCTGTTTGGTGGCCATGTGGGTGTCCTTGGGCCTGGCCCGCTCCCTCCACCACTCCCACTGCCGCAGCCCTGATGGCCAGCCTCCCCCAGCTCTCGCTGACCTTGGGTGCACCCCGGAACATCCTTGCCTTTGACAGCTGGGGGTGGTCAGCAGTTTTTCCTTCCCCTCGCCAGGCCCGGGACCTGAGCAGGGAGAGGGTGGGCTCTGAGCAAGCCAGGCTGGCTGAACTGCCCACCAGCCACGGAGCAGGTGCTCGGGGAACAACATGTCACCACAGCATGGAGGCAGCCAGCCCCTCCCAGAGAGACCAGGAGTCATAGAAGAGGGTGGCAGGAGAGGGAGAGGGAGAGACAGACAGAGAGAAGGAGAGAGGCAGAGATGGCG
The DNA here is from genome assembly GCA_028571685.1 of Heterohyrax brucei. Lineage (NCBI taxonomy): Eukaryota > Metazoa > Chordata > Mammalia > Hyracoidea > Procaviidae > Heterohyrax > Heterohyrax brucei. Next base: position 614,715 of record CM053160.1, on the reverse strand, counting down.
GGGGACAAGAAGCCCGGACTGAGCCCAGACAGCATGAGGGTGCCCGGCTACCACTGCTGACCACTCAGACAGGGGTCACAACAGAGGGTCCCGGACAGAGCTGGAGAAAAGTGTGGAATAAATTCAAAAAGGAAACCTAGACTTGCTGGCCCAACAGACACCGGAGAAACCCTGACAGCGTGGCGCTGGACACCCTGTTAGCTCAGTGACGAGTCACTCCTGAGAGTCACCCTTCAGCCAAAGACTGGACAGGCCCATAAAGCAAAAGGTTAAAGGGGCACACCTGCCCAAGGCCACGGACTAGAAGGAGGGGACAGGAAAGCTGGTAATAGGAAACCCGAGGTTGGGCAGGAAGAGCATGAACGTGTCACAGCACAGTGTGGGCCCTAACTGATGGGAAACCAGCTTGTTCTGTAAACCTTCAAGAGTGCAATTAAAAAAAAAAAATGTCCTGAGGAAGTGTCCCTCCGGTGTCCTGGAACACTGACCTCGCTCAGCAAGGCAGCCGCCTACCATCAGGGAGTTCTGGCTCTTGTCTCCTCACTGTAAACCGGAACATCATGGCATCGGGACGGTGCCGTGCTGTCGTGGGCTGTGGCCGCAGGTCGGCTGTAGACAGATCCACAAGAGTCACTGATCAACAAGAGCACACCCCATGCAGGAACTCAGCACCCCGTTAGCCGTAACCCCCCAGCCACCCCCAGCCGCGTGACCGCCAGTAAATGCTGGTCTCCACACATTGGTCCCTCAGTATCGCAGTGGACGGTGGTGGATCAGTGGCAGGATTCTTACCTTCCCCCCGGGAGACCGGGGCTCTGTTCCAGTGACCAGGTCAGCAGCCGCCACCTATCTGTCAGCACTATGTGTGTAGCTGTGACCACACAGGTCCCAGTGGAGCGTCCAGGCTGAGACAGATGAGGAAGAAAGGCCTGGCAATCTGCTTCTGAATTCCTGCCAGTGGAGACTCTGGATCACAAGATCCCGTCTGCCTTGATCACAGGGTCAGCACAGGGCCGGGCAGGGCTTCGTTCCCTCACCCTTGATGTCCCCAAAAGGCAGGGTGGACTCCAGGCAGCTAATGACAATAGATATTCGTGTGAGTGGAGTGACACAGTATTCTGTCCTTAGTGGTTACAGGATGTAATTAATTGTACACTTAAAAATGGCTAAAACAGCCACCTTTTTGCTGTATATATTTCAACACAATATAAATAATATGTCTATATAACTTTTAAAATTAATTTTCTATTGTTAATACACACAGCAAAAGATAGAGCACTTCCACTGTTTGCATGTGTACAATTCAGTGATACCGACGGCACTGAGCTGTGTGTTTATGTAAGTTGACTTTATGTATATGTGTATACAATTTTGAGAACTGAGCACTTAAACAAACAGTAACCTCCCCCCACCCCTAAAAACATACCCCCACAAAAACATTCCATGGGTCCGCCGGCTGAGGCCACAAAGCCATGCATCTCCTTTGTAACTGTGTGCCACACACTCATCACCAGCAAGATGTGTACAATAAGCGTACGTTTGTGGAGCAGGACTTCCCTGAGGGAGACCCTCGTGAACCATCTGCCAGCACGCCACTGTCCATCCTCTAAGGAGGGAGGAGGGGAGATCTTCGGGGCCACCTCGGTCTGGCCTCTGTCCCTGTCCTCGAGCCCCAGACACCCACCCCGTCACTGCTGGCAGCTCCAGCACCTCTCTTCTCTCTAAGCTCCCCATTATCCCCGGGAAGCCTCTCAGCTTCGCTGATCAGAGAAGGCAGGGACTATTATGGGTCACTTTGTTACCACGGCAACCACCAGGTCTGCAGGGTTTGGAGAGGCTGGGGGGGTTCCACTGGTGGGACAGGGGGTCTGTGACAACAGGCATCAGACGTCGCCTCTGCTCCACCAGAAGAGCTAGAGGCGGGGCTGACCGGACGCCAGGCCCGACGGAGCCCAGTGAGGAGGTCCTGCCCGCCTCCCTCCAGGCGTCAGGGGGTGGATCGCTGGGCCGGGCTGCCACCTGTGAGCGGGCACACAGATGCCTGAGCCCTGTGGTGCCCAAGGCCCCCACGGGTGACCCCACAACTGAAGGCTACCTCCTGGGGCACTGTGGGGGTCTCAGGAAGCCCCCCACCTTGTTACTGTCCCCCAGAGCCCCATCTTCAAGGAGCTTAGGGGCTACAGTAAAAATCAGGAATAAAGTTACTGCCTATAAAAATAACAGTCCTGGGGAGCAGTGAGGGGCTGGGCTACTAACCAAAGTGTGGGATTTAAGTCCTGAAGCTGGTGGTCGGAGACCCTGTGGGGCAGCTCTGCCGTGCTCCGGAGGGCGCTGCAAGCTGGGTCTGCTCGATGGCAGTGAGTTTGGGGGCCACTGGTTCTGCCTTCAGGTTTGTGAGGAACCACCGTCAATTCTCACCAGCCGTGGGTAAGGGCCCCAGCTTCCCTACATCCTCACGATGGTTACTGTCTCACGGCCTCCCTTCTCCATGTGACCTCTCTGTGTGACCTCTCCACGGGCCTCTCCACAGGACCTCTCTGTCAGGGGATCCCTTACACACATGTGCACGGTCAGAAGCTTCCAGATCATCTCAACTCGTGGAGTGTCCCTCCTACACTTCCTTGGCTCAGGGAAGGGGATTTCCAAGGCTGTGAGCTCCCTGGACACTGCTGGGACAGCTGGTCTCCAGGGAGGCTGGGTGTCCCAGAAGGTGGCCCGGGACCCTTCCTCCACCCTGCCTGCCCCTCTCCTGCTCCTCAGACTTGGCCTGCATCCAGGCCCAGGACGTCTGGGCAGCACTGCCACTGTTTGTTGGGGGCCAGACACCCGGGCGCTTCTGTTCCCCGGGGGGGGCTCTGGGGTCAGCTTTGCCCCACAGAGATGGCGGGAGGAGACCAGCTGCAGCTGGGCGAGTGGAGCCAGGTCTCCCAGCAGCCCCCCAGCTGTCCCTAAGTGGGGAGGTTCACCGGGCAGCCCTCGGGGCACTAGGCTGGCCGTTAGGACACTGCAGATGAATGACTGCCTGGGACGGAGCTTTCCTACCAAGCCTCTCCCCCAGGTCCTGATGGACAGAAAGCTGTGATGCTTTTAAGGAAGTGGGGTGGCACTTCCGACTCCAGATTCGAGGACACGGCCTCGGTGGCTGTAAATCCTGCCACTGCTGAGTCCCCACCCCTGCACACACAGAGCAGCAGACTCCAGTGTCAGAGAACGCGTCCCTTTCCACCCTGTGACAGGGGCTGTGAAGAACACAGGTGTTGGGGCGGGAGGCAGGGGCTGTCACCGACCCGGGCTGCTCGGGGACGGGACTCTGGTTTCAGCGTGGCTCCACGCTTTCTAGCCGCGCAACCCTGAGCCTTTGGGTTGTGTTAGCCCGGCTAGTCTTGTGTCTTCATCTCAACAGGCAGGATGAATAATGACATCCACTTCACAGGGCAGGACGTTGGGAGGGAAGAGAGGGCGAGGACGTTGACGTCCCAGGCTCACGACACTGATCTGCCGGGCTACCGCGGCGTCGACAGAACCCTGTGGGCGGCTCCCCCCGACAGCTGTCTGCACCACACGGTAGCTGCCCCCCACCCTGCCTCTTGAGGCCCAGACGTAGTGACAGTGCTGCTGCTCGCCCTGCTCGCCCTGCTCGCCCTGTCAGCCCTGGAGATGCAGTGGTTAGTGCTGCCTCTGTCCACCCAAAGGCCAGCAGTGCAAACCCACCAGACCCTCCTCAGAAACTGTGGGGCCGTTCTCCTCCGTCCCACAGGGTCACTGAGTCGGAATCAACCCCACAGCACTGGGTTGGTTGTTTCTTCTTGCGGTCCCGGCTGTGGTGCACTGCCTCACCCCTGGGAGCGGTCTGCTGCCCCGTCCGAGCGGGCAGGGCCCTCCTGCCTGGTCCCCGAGTCACCTAAGCTCTGCTGTGCCACTGTTACAGCGTGACCAGCTGTCACCACCACCACCCTCCTCCGCTTTGTCACTGTGTCCAGCACCAGCATCACCAGCATACCGTCACCACATTCATTCTCACGGCACCACCACCACCATCTCCACATCAAGGCATGTGCCCGTCTTAGCAGTCTGCTCTCTGTCAGCTCACTGAGTTGCTTTCACGCTTTTGCTCACAAGCACACACCCAGATACGACACACTGGGAACATGACACCGTCTACACAAACATGCCCGGACTCAGCTGTCCAGCACTCTGGCGGTCAGGGTTTGGGGCTCTCTGAGAGCCCAGGCTCTGGGGTGTGACTTTTCAGGGGCCTGGGGAGCTCAGATAGGATGCCTGCCCCAGCCCCCCAGATCCCTGAGTTCTATGGTGCTGTGCAGTCTCCAGGTCCCAATCGACTTGGCCAAAGAACTGGACAGTGGCGGTGGCAGCCTGTAGCACTAACCACTGCACACTGCACCAACCACTGCAGGTGGCCTGAAGGGACCGGGGGAGTCTGGTCTGCAATGGGGCTTTGCCCATCTTCACCCAGTCCTGCTGCGGGGCTGGCTGGAGAGTCAGTGCCCACCAGTCTCCGGCTGGGGCAACCACAGCAGCCGGGAACCGCTCCCCAGCACCCCCACCGTCACTCACAACCCGTTCTCTGAAGGCAGTTCCCACAGAAACATATTTGGATCTCCAAGACAGACCAGAAGTAAGCTTTGACTCTTAGCATAAAGAGAGGTGGGTAATCTCAGGAGCACCCCGGCTTCTAGAAGCATTAGTTCAATTGTCCTTAACTTCAGTGTCACCTGTTGGGGACATGAAGACTGCTTGACTGAATGTTGTCTGTGGTATGTTGACGACGCACTGCGTTTCTCCAGGAGCAGGTCGCCAGCCGTCCTCTCTCAGCTTCAGAGCCGGGCAGAAGACACCCACCTTCCCAAGTCACCGCTTGGTGCAGCGTAGGTGCTGACGTCAGGTGGTGTCTTCAGCCTCAACATGAAGCAAAAAGGAGAAAAATAAGACACGCTGCAATCATTTGGAAATGGCCTAGGGATTCTGGGTCAAGCACCCAGTTATAACCCTATTCCTTCGAAACTTCAGTGAAAACCCAAAAGCCCTACAGAGGACCCAAGAGCAGCACAGAGAACGAAGCTGGCACCAGGTGGCAGTGCCAGCTGACTGGGGATTTCAGCGTACGTGCGGGCGCCAAGGTGCTCTGGTGGCGCAGCGGTGCAGAGCTCAGCTGTTAACCGAAAGGTTAGCCCGTCAGACCTGCCGGCCGCTTCTGGAAAACCGCGTGAGGCCGTTCTGCTCCATCCTGGGGGATCCCCGTGAGCTGGAATCAACTCATTGGCAGTGGGTTTGGTTTGGTTTCTGTGGACGTCAAAACATGGGTGAGAGCCAGTGGACAGACAGAGTCCTGGACCAGCACGGGCTCTGGCGTGGACTCAGGGGCCAGCAGAGGGGCAGGCGGCTCTGTGCCTGGAGCTGGACAGACAGAGAGTGGGAGGGAGACAGCCAGGACTGAGCCAAGAGGGGGGTCCTGCTGTGGGCCACCCTAGGGTGGCAGGGACTCCTGCTCCTGCAGAAGTGGATGAACACAGAAGACAAGCACGGAACAGCGGCTGTCAGGTGCTGGACCTCAGGCAGCCCAGGACAGTGACCCCTGAGGACACTGACCCCTGGGAAGCAGGAGGCCCTTGAGGGGCATGCAGCGCTGCCCCCAGGCTGCCCCCAGGGAGGGGACCGGAGCAGGGCCCAGGGGCTCCTGGGTTGGGGACACAGTAGGAAAGCTGAGGACGGGAGGGCGGCTGGCCTCTGCAGGGCCCAGGCTGGGGAGGAGAGAGCTGCAGGCGGTTCCAGACCGAGGGCTTCGACTCCGGTCTGCACCGAAGAGCCCAGAGGTACGAAAAGGCAGTCCCAGAGCCCGGAGGGACGCTGCCGGAGCTCACAGCAGGGCGCGGGCCAATGCGTGTGCTCCCGCAGGCCAGGACAGGACAGCCTGGAGCCGTGGCACTGGCAGCCATGTAAGACCCCGTGTGTGCTGGTCCTCGCTCCACGCTCACCTCCTCGGGCCTCTGCTCGCCTCCCCGGGCCTCACCTCTGCCCCTGCTGTGTTCCTGTCGAGCCACCACACAGCTAAAGTCACCTGTCACCTGTTTGCCCATCTGTTCACGTAGTGCCCGTCTCTCCTGCAGATTTAAAGGCAGGACTGTGCCTGTCTGTGCACCGCCGCGCTGAGCAGACAGCAGCATGTGCGGGCCCCAGGGAGTGGGAGCCCCGAGGGAATCACAAAGGCTCCAGGGCAGGCGCTGGGTGCACCTGACGCCAGCATCACCACAGAGGCATGTCTGCTCTGCCGGGTGGGCACAATGGCTGCACGGGCAGGCTGCCCAGAAGTTCACGCTGAGGACACACAGCGGTGATGGGCCAGGCTGGTGTGGTGGCTGCCAGTGCGGAGCACGGAGCCCTCCTGCGGAGCCCACGTTCTGGGATCACGTTTGCCCAGGAAGTCTTGCTATGTCTGAGCCTGGGTCACCACGCGCTCCATTCACGTGACCGTTTCAGGCTGCGCTCCCTCTTGCTGGGCCTGCTCTGTGAAACAGGCCTTGCCGTTGGTGCGCGGTCCATTTCACACTGCGCTCCCTCACGGCGTGGGGCACCTTCTCTTCCTGAAGATGCTGCCTGGTTTTGTTCTCTGTTACCGGGTTTTCCCCTTCTCTGCTCGGAAGGGGTCTTCATTCCGAAACCTTCCGAAGTCATTGTGGGGACCCGGCAGCTCCACCACGTGCCGGCTGACACGGTCTCCCTCGTCTTTGTCTGCGACGACCGCTGAAGAATTACCACGTCCACGCTGACGGTGACTGCCTCATCTTTCTCTACAGTGACAAGCACTGAAGAATGGCTTGTGCTTTTGAAGACAGAGAAACAGGCTGGCAGTCACAAGTAGAAGTTTTTAGAACAAACTCCTACACCACTCAGGCACAACAGGGGAATGCTAAACTGATCCTGAAGCCCACGTCCGCAGCGCCCCAGACCACCAGCTCCCTACATGCTAAAAACCATTCCCACAATGCCCCCACCATCATGACATTTTCTGTAAGGCCGCTGTCCCCAAGAGGCACGGACAGCAGCCCCAGACACGGGGGAAGGCTCAGGGCACCTCTTCCTGTGTGTGTTCTGCACCCTGTTGACAAACCATCGGAAACATCAACCGTTTTCACAGCCACCTGAGTTCTGTCACAGAACTTAAGACCCGTTTTGAGGGCATTTATAAACCTTAAACATGTTTTACAAAACACCCTCACCACTAACTTCAGGAGGCAGGGGTTACAACATATGCGTCTTCATCATCTAGTGCTTCTGTCACAGAAATATCACAAGGGATAGCATCAACACAAGTCTGTCCTCTCCAGTCCAGGAGGCTGGAGTCCCAATTCAGGGTGCCGTCTCCAGGGGAGGGCTCGCTCTTGGCTCTGGGGGAAGGTCCCTTGTCCTCCATCTTCCCCTGGTCTAGAACTTTCTCAGTGCAGGGACCTTGGCTCCAAAGGACACCCTCTGCTCCCAGTCCTTCTTTCTTGGTACTATGAGGTCTTTCCCCTCTCAGCTTGTTTCTCTCTCTTATCTGACAAGAGATTGACTTAAAATACAACCCCATCCTGTGGACCGAGTCCTGGTTTACTAACATAACTGCCTCTAATCCTGCCTCATTAAGGCAGACAGAGGCAGGATTTACAACACAAAGGGCGGTTACATCAGATCACAAACTGGAGGGCAACCACACAGTCCTGGAAAGCAGGGCCTGACCAAACTGACACACACTTTTGAGGGACACAATTCAATCTGTAACAGCATTGTGTATAAAGTTATATGTACCTTCATTTATGTAATATGATTTCATACATATTCTATAACACACGTATCACATCATAGGCTGCCTGGGTGGCACAAACAGTAACCACTGCACTATTAACCAAATGCACTCAGAGACGCCGCTGGAGGAGAGGCCTGGACGGTCTGTGTCCCAACAGTCACGGCCGCCTCCTCACAGAGGGTCTGAGTCCAGTCGTGGCCGCCCTCTCACGGGCCGTCTTCCGCACACAGGGTCCCCGTGAGTCTGAGCCTCAGGAGAGCACGTCTCTCATGGGAGTCTGACGACACACAGTGTATAAGTGAGTTCTTGGCTCCTTCTTCTGAAGCTTTGCTGTAATTCCTGAGTGTTTTCTCTGCTGTTAGTGAACATCCATGCAACTTGGATTTTCTGCCAATCACTCCTGTGTAAATCACCGCTGGCCATCCCACCAAGGCTGACAAAATCCAGGCCCTCTCTTTAATGAAGCTGACTTGGCGTGGTTTCTGGCAGCACCCACCTCACCCAACAGCTGGGTGATGTGAGGGGAGTGGTCTCACTGAGCTCGCCCTGGCGTTTCTGCGTCCGTATGAGACCCACAGATTTCATCTCTGCCTCAGGGGAACCAGCTCTTCTTCTGCACGACGGCACCAGTGTCTTCTCCTGCATCTTTGGCTCTGATTTCAGCAGCTCCCAGACACAACCTTTACCACCCCAGTCACCGTGACCTCTGAATGGGAAGCCCAGCCTCCAAGAAGTGACACCTTTTCCTGCTGGAAGTCCAGGTGCATCATGTCAACCCAGTGTGTGGGGTGGGTGGGATACACACACGTCTGGTGGTGACACCCGGTTTCCCTGGGCACATTGGTCTGCACCCTCTACCTCCAAGGGGCTCAGAGGTCACAGGAGGGCTGTGACCTAGGGCCAGACAACCAGAGCATCCCACCCCCAGCAGAGGCAGCTGCTCTGAGGATGTGTGCCTGGCCGGCTAAGGCCACCCAGGCTCCTTCTGGAACTTTGGCTTCAGCAGCTGGATGTGGGCACTTGGCCCCTGCCAAGCAGGAACAGCAGCAGGGGGACACCAGGACAACTGCGCCCACCTGCTCCAGCAGGGGGCTGGGTCAGCACCCAAAGGAAAGAAAAGCAGACAGAAAAGCCAGTCCTGCTGATCAACTCCAGGTCCTCCGGCCGGTCAGTGGCTGGAAGCCATTTCTCCCAGACCAACGTCATTGCTGTCCTGCTTTCCAACATGTTCTTGTGGGCAAAGTCCTCACTGACATGGCTCACTGCAAGAGAACAGATGATGTATTGGCAAGTTTCCCCCATTTCTTGACCTCTTCTAGAGTATTTTCCCCATTAGGAAATCCGTGCACTGTCATCTCTTACCAGTGGATTTCTGCTGGCATAGCAATCAGTGTCCATGCCGTCCTTCCTGAATGCCAGGGCGTGTTGGGACTTCTTAGGCCTCGCAGCTTGATTTTCCTCTCTAATCATCACTTGTTTTCTTGAATTCCAGACCATCTGCAGGACCACTTCCCAAAGATGCGTCACCTGTGTGTCGACATCGACGCCTGTTATCCTAGGAATGCCGTTGTGAGGGTCCAGCTCCCAGTGGCCCCGGCTGCCCCTGACGGCTCTGAAACGCGCTTCTCGGCGCACTGCCAGACCTGCTCGGCGAGTTTCTGGCGATTGTGAAAGACAGCAGCCCGGCCTGCCGGCTGTTGAGAGCCGCGCGATCAGAACGGCTGTTCCCAGGTCATCCGGGACGCGCCTCACCCACAACTGCTCCTTCTGGGTTCAGCTCTGAAGGAGCCACCCAGTTGTTTCCCGTGGTGCCTGTACCGGGGGACGACGGAGAGTAACCACTTAGCGACAGCACGGTTGCTTGGGGGGTGATGAACCGACTCCGGAACCCCACAGACGCGGTGCTCGCACGGCATTACAAACGCACCGAATGCCATCGGACAGCTGTCTCTAGAATGGCGACATTCGCGCTATGTGGCTTTCACCTCAGTAAGAAAAAATAGTAAGAGGAAGCGGTTCCAAATCAGTAAGGTTGCAGCAACGACCAACCGGCTGCCGTATCGATGACACGGTGACAGGCACCCGGGAGGCTGCGGACTCGCCCCGCGGGAGGCCACTCGGGTTTCCGGGCAGACGCGAGCCTCGCTCCGATTGGTCCATCTTTGGTCATGTGCTCCTCTGCGAACCAATCACTGCGTCCTGGCGCACAGCGCCGATTGGCCAGACTTAAGCCATGAGCCAATGGGCAGAGTGGGCGGGGCATGTGCCCTCGGCGTGAACCCCGAGTGGCTGGGAGGCTCCCCCGGCCCCCGGGCGGTGTCGTCCTCGTCGAGCGGGGTCACCCACCCGCTGCATGGCCGTGGGCGGGTGGCTGTAACCTCCGCATGTCCACTGCCCCATCCGTAAAACAGAGGCGGCGATGCTGCCGACGTCACAGAGGGGTGTGGATGAAACACGACTGTGTGCGTGCAACTCGTCGACACCCCTGGGGTTTGGGCTTTGATGCGCGGGACGTCTGGACGAAGCATAGGCGGTTGGTGCTCGACTTTTAACGGAAAGGGAGGCTTCCAGTCCACGCAGAGGTGCCTTAAAGGAAAATCGACATCCAAGAAGTGAGCCTCTGAGAACCCCCTGGGGCACAGCTCTACACGCGTGGGGCCACCAGGGGTCAAAATTTGGGGTGTGTGATGCTTAGATGAGCCTTGATGGTGCCGTGGTTAAGCACTCGGCTGCGAAACAAAAGATGGGCGGTCCAAATCTACCAGCTGTTCTATTGTCGTTAGGGGCCATCGAGTCGTTTCCAGCTCACAGCGACCCTGTGCACAATGGGAGGAAACGCAGCCCGGACCTGCGCCGTGCCCGCAGTTGTTTTGCTTAAGCCCCTCGTTGCAGCCGCTGTGTCAGTCTGTCTTGTCGAGGGTCTTCCTCTTTTTCACCGATGCTTTTACTAAGCATGATGTGTCCATCTCCAGGGGATGATCCCTCCTGACACTTGCGAAGTACGTGAGAGGCAGTCTCAGCACCCTTGCTTCCAAGGAGCACTGTGGTTGTGCTTCGTGGACACATGTGTCTGTCCCTTTGCCGGTGGGTGGTAACTTTCAGTGGTCTTCTCCAGCACCACCATTCACAGGCACCAGAGTGTTCTTCAATCTTCCTTATTCGTTGTCCAACTTTGACCTGCAGGGGAGACCACTGCAAACACCATGGCTTGGGTCAGGCCCACCCTAGTCTTCAGGACGACATCTTTGGCTTTCAGCACCATTAGGCAGGATCACAGCCCCTGTAACTAGCCCACCACTGGCGATGACACACAGCCCCTCAGCACTGGCGGCTGGAGTCCCTCCTGGGGAGGCGCCCCCATTGTCAGCCGCCCGGCGTGGCGTCTCTTTCACGCCTAATTAGATTTTGCTGTAAGGAGATAAAGGGCTGTTACTTTGTACTAGGCAGGCGTCTTTTCCTGCAGGATTGAGTTCATGCGGAGGGGGGTGGAAAGGGAGGAGTGGATTGTTGAGAGAGAGAAGGGGGTGCATGGAAGGGGCTGGACATTAATAGACTTTAGAATAAAATCCTGACAGCCTCAAATTGATTCTGCAGCCCAAGAAAACTGAGAGCAGAGGGAAGTACATTTATGCGCTGTTAAATGTAACTGCCTGGTAGGGTCTGTACCCAACACAGTTAAAACGGTCATGTTGAGAGGCGTGTGAAAACCACATGTGGGCCATGGCGTGGGGGGCGGCTCGTAATTCTCAGTAGTAACACATTATAAGGACAGTGCGTTGCGTATGTGAGTAATCACTGTGTCTGAAATGACAAGCCGGCCAGCAGCTCCTGGCAGCCTTTTGGTGTGTGTGGTTACCCCACTACGGGGTGTGAGGCTACTGACAGCAGGCGCTGGTCTGTTGGCCCCTGGCAGCTGGCGGACGGAGGGGTCTCTGCTCCCAGCTTGGGGATGGGAGGAGTCACCCCTTGCTCATCAGCCCAGACTCAGAACTGAGCTCCAAAAAGACTCTGACTGCAGGCGTGGTGTCAGCTGGGACGGGAGTCTCCTCTGAAGGCCCTGCTGGGGCAGGACCCCTCCTAAGGCTCCCTCAAGAGACTGCCAAGGGTTCTGTTCCTCAGTGCGCTGCCATGTGGGCCTCTTAGGGGTGAGACTCGGGTCAGCTGAGCAAGAAAGAGAGGGAGAGAGAGACAGAGAGACAGAGAGAGGGAGAGACAGAGAGAGGGAGAGACAAGGAGGGAGCAAGAGAAGGAGAGAGAGAGAAGAGGAGGAGGGAGGAGAGAAAGAAAGGAAGAGAGGAGGGAGAGAGAGACGAGGGGGGAGAGATTCAGGCAAGAGAAGAGAGGGCACAGGAATGGAGGCAGAGTGCCATCACAGTGGCCACATTCCAGCCTGGCCCGAGGGGAGTGGCCACACAGGCGTGGACACCAGAAAGAGACGTGGACGCCCCCTCAGGGTTCCACGTCGGGCTCAGCAGCCTCCTGTGCTAGCCCAGACCTGGGAAGACAGTGGCCTGGACCAAGAGGGCAGCAGGGGACAGGGGCGGGACTCTGGACAGCCGCAGAGGGAGCATCAGCATCAGGGGCAGAGAGACAGGCAGCGTGCTTTCAGCCGAGGGTGGGCATCATGGCCTGAGATGGGGCCTGCCAGCCCCAGATGGGCAGGGATCCTGCCCCTGACCGGACCTTCCTACTAGCAGAAGGGAGTAGGAGTGTGAGGCGGGACACTCCCCAAGACCAAGTGTCTGCAGGAGCCCAGCAGCCCTGAGCCCGACATTGGGCCCCCGGGGTCACATGCCGTCATCTCGCTGTGCTGTTGTTTGCCATGCATCACAGGGGAGCCCACCTGGTCCCTAAACCTGCTCGCCCACCCACTTAATCCCCTTCGGGGCAGTGGGGCAGCAGAGAGCTTGTGATCAGCTTTATCATTCGGATGCACTCCCCAGGAGCCTGTGGCCTGGAGCAACCGGGAAGGCACTGACCCAGTGACTCACTGGCACTCAGGGGACGAGATTACCACCTTCTGCCTCTGTGTTTACCCTGCTCTGCCCGGGGCTCAGGAGTGAGGGGCTGTGTCAGCAGTGTGCAGATGCAAAGGAGAATTTATGTGGGAAAAAATTCAGATTGACAGTGGGAATCCATCTGTCAGCATGGAGTTCCTCCCACCCCTTCCATCTCAAAACATTTCCAGGACTCAGTGCCCCGGCAGGGACCCAGGGAACAGCCAGCAGGGCACCCTGCATCACCTTCCTCCTGCAGAGGCAACTCTGAGCTAAACTCACAGATGGAGGAAGCGTTGAAGGCAAGCCTCAGAACACCAGCAAAAAAATAGGAATAAACCCTCCACGGGAGTGTTCCACTGTCTCAAGGAAAGGATGGGGAAAGAAATCTCCCCCTAAACTGGGAGGCATTCTCCATCTAACTCAAGCTTGTCAAATTCTTGAGATCTTTGAAAAAGAGCAAGTCCTCCTCCTCCTGCTTTAAACTCCCCCAAAGCCCCCCACCACATTCGGAAGAGAATTACCTCCACACTCAGACCTGCCAGACCCCTCTCCTCGAGCTGACCTCCTCACCAGCTTCACAGATCACCTGGCCTCTGTCCTGCCCAGCAACACGCAAGCTCATAGCTGCCTCGGGACCTTTGCACATGCCGTTTCCTTTTCCAGGAGCAACAGTAGTACCTCCCCTCCATGTTCTCATGCTTGGGTCCTCTTCTTCCTCCTCACCTGGGCTCAGCTCTCATGTACCCTCCTCAGAGATGCGTTCCGGAACCACCCTCATCACTCCCCACCAGTCTGTCAGGACTGAGCTTTTCCTGAAGTTACTCTGGCAGTCACCTCATCCGCAGTGGTCTCCCTTAGAGTGGACGTCCAAGGAAGCTGCAGGCCTTATGTGTCTTGCTCTCCCTGTGCCCTGGGGAAGGCCTGAGTCAGTAAGCAAGTCAGTGAATGCATGGCAAGACTGAGCACCGTCAAGAGAGGGGAGCACAGACACACAGCCCCCAGGCTCTTCTTGCTCCCGGCGTCAGCAGGTAGGAGTTGTCTGAGGAATGGGAGCGAGCAGAGGAGCAGAAGCATGTCTTGGAGCTGCAGGAGAGGTGTCTGGGCCAGACACAGCTGGACTCTCTGGAAGGGTCAGACACGGCTCGACTCTCCGGAAGGGTCAGACACGGTTCGACTCTCCGGAAGGGTCAGACACGGCTCGACTCTCCGGAAGCCCACACCCAGGTGCGGCTGTCCACTCGGCGAGCGGTACTGTGCTCTGGAGCCGAGGCCACCAGCAGGGACTCTGAGCAGGAAACTGGGACTATAACCTCTCGGAGGCCCAGCTCTAGCCCGCTGACTGTGGGGGCGTCTGAGGGTCTGAGCTGTGTTCCGTAGGCTTCCGCCATCCCTCGGTCTCTGAGGTCTCCCTAGCTGCCCCAGCACAGTGACCAGAAGGATGCTGGGTGGCGAAGAGGCCAGGCTACCGTGAGCAGGGTGTGAGGAGGACACACAGTGACAGTACCCACGGTGTTGAGGTTGATGTCCCCTGGCCAGGAGGAGCCACAGGTGTCCAGCCTGCCTGATGGCTGCTGGCCCCGGACACAGCATCCCCACTGAGTCAGTGTCCAGCAGGTGGTAGTAGGGGAACATCCCAGCCAGGCCCAGCCCACCTGTCCAGCGCCACCCGTGAGCTCCAGCTGAGCCTGAGCTGGCCCTGGGTGGGATGGCCAGGGATCGGGGACAGCCTCCTGCCCTACCCAGTGCAGGTGGCAGCCAGGCACTGGCAGACCCTGCACATAGGACAGGGCAGGAGGAGTCTAGGCAAAGACACACTGAAAGTTCTGTTCCTAGAATCTGCTGCCCAGCACACCTGGACACGTGAGCACAGCTGGACGCACCTGAGCCCATGTGCATGTGCCTCGATCCACCTGGGCCCGTGTGCGCATGCCTGGAGCCACTCGGGCCCGTGTGAGCACGCCTGCACCCACCAGGGCCCGTGTGCGCATGCCTGCCCCTGTCCCCGCCTGTACCATCATCGTCCCCTCTGCCATAAGTTGCATCCCTTTGCCCTTAGGTGACCTTGGACCTGTTGCTTAACGTCTCAGGGCCTCAGTTTCCTTGTCTGTAAAGTGGGCCCTGGTGGCCCGCTGGTTGTCACAGCGACTCACTGAGCGGTCAGCAGCTGCCCCTCGGACACCCCGTGGGGAGGTGCACTCTGTGCTATAGGGTCACTGTGAGTCAGAATCAACGGTGACAGGTTAAAAACGAGGTAGTCATAGTCCCTACCTCACAGAGGGGTTGTGGAGACCAAAGTGAGTTGGTGCACGTGACGCAGGGCCTCAGTGCCCCTGAAGGGTTACTCAGGCCTCGGGGCGAAGTGCTCTGTCTGCGGACCAGAGGGTTGGCGCTGGAAGCCCCCCGGAGCTCCTCGGACCCTCTGTGGGGAAGTTCTGCTCAGATGAACTTGGTGGCAGTGGTTGTATTCCTCCTCGCCATGTGTCCTATTGTTAATACACCGGTCCCCTCCTGAGGGTCACGGCTGGCTCCAGGGTGCACAGACCAAGGACAGCCGTGCCAGCTGTGCATGCTGTCAAGCAGGCATGAGAGCCGAGGCAGACGGATGAGGAGGGATGGAAAGGGTTGCCAGCCTGCGGGCCCCAGGACCAGGCAGGTAAAGAGCCAGCTGGGGCGCAGCAGAGAGTGGTGGGGACTGGGGCGACCCGAGAGCGCGGCCCCCCACGCCGCTGCAGCAGGGGTGAAGCCGGCGTTGCTCTGTCTGCTGAGCTTTCGAGAAGCTGGAGGTCTGCGTTCCGGACGAGAATCCCATTTCTCTGGGCGCCTTGCTGGCCAAGCAGAGCCTGTGTAGGTTGGCCGTGGCTGGAGGCCCCAGATGTGACAGCGGTCTCAGGATCCAGGAACTTCCTGGGCCACCCTGGTGCTGGCTGCACTGTGGCAGAGCCGTCTCCTGTGTCGAGGGGAGGTAACAGACCCAGACTCCCAGCGGCACCCCTCCTGTGACCTGGCACCGGAGAAGGGTCTTTGCAGTTGCAATCACGTGCGTCCTAATCTAATCTCAGTAGGGACATGAAGGAGGAGAAGAGAGACCGTGTTCTCCAGCCAAGGACACCGGGGCTGCTGGAAGCTGGGAGAGATGCGGAAGCATCCACCCCTTGAGGCTCCCTAGAGAACGCGCCCTGCCAGCACCCAGAGTCCAGGTTCCCAGAAACCAGAACTGGGAGACAGCAAATTTCTGTCTCTGCAGCACCTTGTCACAGCAGCTAAGACATTTTATGAGGAAAATGCTGATCCCGACAGAGAAGTTAGGGTTACAGAACAGCGGTCCCTCCATCAGAGCGGATGGCATTGACTCTCTGCCAGGCCCCAGGACCCGTTTCTGGTGGGGGACCCCTGGGGTGTCCTCCTAGAACCTGGAAGGAAGTGGGTTTGCTGTCTTGTGCCGGGTGAGGGCCGGTGGGGGTCACAGAGTCGGACCCTGGGCCGTCCAGCTGTCTGCTCCTCGGCTCTGGGCTCCCTTCCCCGGGGTTGGGGCTCTAGGGTGGCCTAGACCCTGAAGGCCCGCAGCCGGCCAAGCATTTCCACGTCTTGCAGGTGCTGCTGCTCCTGAGAGAGGCACTGCCCAGCCCTGCCGAGGCTCTGGAGGCCTGCCGGAGGCCAAGGCATCCACTGTGCGGAGGGTGGGCTGGGGGCCTCCAGGAGGCAGGGTTGGAGGCCCCTGCCCCCACCTCACATTGTCGAGAGTCTGCGACTGCAGGACACAATAGCTGGAAGGACGTTGGGGGAGGAGGCAGGCAGTGCCCTGAGCCCTCCGGGGGGGACAGAGCCTGGAGATGCGGCTTGCTCCCCCCAGGGAAGGGGAAGCCAAGAAGTGGGCCTTGGGCTTTTGCCACAGATGGGCCGTGCCTGGCCACCAGCTGTCAGCCGGCCTCCCTTTCTTCCTGAACAGGACACCTGTTTATCCACCTAATTAACTGTTGTCATGACAACCAGCACCCTTCCCCACACCAGCTGGTATGTCGGGGCTACCACCAGGATGGGAGTTCCCCTCACCCAAGGAGGGGCTGGGGTGTGGCTGTGGGGGGACTGCGGGTGAGGGAGGGGCTGGGGGTGTGATTGTTGGGGGCACTGCGGGTGACAGAGAGGTTTAGGGTGTGATTCTGGGGGGACTGCGGGTGAGGGAGGGGTGGGGGTGTGACTGTGGGTGTGGGAGGGGTTTGGATTTTGATTTGGGGGGACTGTGGGTGAAGGAGGGGCAGAGGTGTGATTTTGGGGGGACTGGGTGAGGGAGGGGTTTGGGTTGTGATTTGGGGGACTGTGGGTGAGGGAGGGGTTTGGGTTGTGATTTGGGGGGACTGTGGGTGAGGGAGGAGCTGGGGTGTGATTGTGGGGGGACTGCAGGTAATGGAGGGGCTGGGGCACCTCAGCAGTGGGTGGGGGCTAAGAAGTACAGTAAGCTGGGGGCCCTGGTTTGGCCCCCAGCCTGGCCCTGCCCCCTGCATGCCCTACCAGCTCAGGAGCCAGTCACAGGGACGTGGGGGTCAGCGTCTGGGCCCACTGGCCACTCCTAGGTGGGCCCTGAACATGCTCAAAGATCCCGAGACCTAGTGAGCATGCGCCCATCCAAGGTGACAAGGACACGTGTGCCCTGCTCTTCCACAAAGACTTCCTCGGCTCCCCCGTCTGGGTCGGGGGCATGCAGCCATCTCTCGCTAGTCTCCCCTCATCTCTGGGGCGGGGCAGGGCTGATTATTCAATAGGCAAAGTAAGCACAGTGCTCGCCTTGCTTACCAGAGCCTCCATAGGGAACAATTCCACAATTTTTTGACCACATCAAAGATTCTGCTTCCGGGTGGGGCTGGCACCTGCCTCTCTCCCAACCCCACAGCACCGTCCTACACGATCAGAGCCTCTTTTCAAATTGACGGAGTACCCAGGTAGCATGGTAAACACAGGCTTACTTGTGCTTACTGACTAATGGGAAGTGAGCGGTCTCGCTGCAGGTGGTCTGGTGAGCAAGGCGGGCATCACACTCACCTTGATGAAAGGTAAACTCGGTACTTACCTTGACGATCGGGTAATCCGTGAGGACATGGGACTCTGTGGTGGGACAGCCCTTAAGCCTCCAAGTAGCTCAGCATTCGGGGGAGTGCCAGGCTGGGCTTGGGGCACAGTCCAGCCACCAGCGAAGTGTCTGTTGGCTTGCAGAGCACGGGAGGTGGCCTCAGCCCCCACAGAGATAACCGCAGGGAGCGCAGGATTAGCGATTCCTCACTGAAGAAGGGGTGCCGCCCGTGACGCTCACGAGATACCTGTGTGTGAGAACGGGGCTTCCTGCAGGTGGCCTTACCATGTAACCCCCCTTTAAAGCAGGCAACGGTGCCAGGAGCACTGTTTATCTGTGAGACACAAGCAGGTGACCACAGAAGAACGGGGTGCCGTGGTGCCAAGTCAGGGGACTAGGCATCTGGAGGTCAGAGTTCTAGTTCCTTGCTCCTGCAGCTCTGATTTTCTGGAAAACCGGCCCCAAGGCTGTGGGTACTGTCAGAGTTGGGCCTGGACCCTGCCCACCCCACTCTGCTTCCTCCCTTGTCACCTCAGAAATGGGTGTTGAGTGGCCACCCCCAACCCTGGAAACTGCAGTCACAAGCATGGGGCTTAAGTGGCCCCAGAAACAGCCAGACTGCTCTGGGAAAGGGCAGAGCTGGCCATTTGCATCTGCAGAAGAGCAGTGTGGCCCAGGCGAGAGTGTGTCCACACTCCCAGCTGCTACCCAAAGGGCAAAGCCCCACGCCTGCCATCCCCCTGGAGTGCCCATGCCTGGGGGACACACCACACGGCAGGCTTGTCCCCCATCACGGGCACGGTGGCAGGCCTGTCGCGCTGCCGTCCACAGGTGCAGAGGGACACATTGCCGCTTTGGCTGGTGGCAGAGTTGAGTGCAGAACCCAGTGGTGACCTGCTACAGCTGCGGGCCAGCTACCATGCCTCATCACACCCACAAGTCAAGGTGCAGTGCCCCTCTAGTTTTGCCGGCAAAGCCTCCTCCCTCCTCCCAGGGGCACAGCTCTCTACATTTGCCTGGGAGGACCCCCCCAGCTCAGAGCCAGCCTCGGACATTTGGTAGAGCATGGCCCAGTCAGGCCAGCAGCTGGCCCAGGGACAGGGACCCGACTGTGAGCAGAGCTCTTTCTGGAGCAGCAGGGTTGCAAATGAGATGACCTGATTTCCCATTCAGGAAGCTGGCCCTGGCTGCTCAGCAGACACTGGGCGATCAGGGGTGAGTGGCAGAGAGAAGGAGGCATCTGGACCTGCCAGAGGAGGCCAGGTGGGAGAGTGGGGAAGTGGACAAGGTCAGTGACTACAGAGGCAGCACTCAAAGGAACATAGGTGTCAGTCGCTGTCCAGTCGGCTGTAGCTCACGGCCACCCCACATGCAAGACAAAGGAACACTGCCGGTTCCCATGCCATCTTCCTGGTCCTGAGTGGCTCTAGCCCACTGTCCTAGCTGTTGGGTCAGTCTGTCCCCTGGAGGGTCGCTCTCGTTTTTGCTGACCCTCTGTTTCACCAAACCTGGTTTTTCCTGGTGATGTGCCCAGACTGAATGAGCCCACATCTCACCATCCTTGCTCGTAAGCACGGTTCTGATGGTAAAAGGACAGATTTGGGACATCCGAGGTCTGACAAATCTGCAAACCTGATTGTTCTAAGTGCTGCACACCTCACTGCTGAGTATCACTACGGTCACCTTCGAAGTCCTCCCCTTGGGAAGCTGTGCACCAATGCCAGTGCCTAGTCTACCCTTCAAAGCAGTTTTGGAACTCTTTCTGGAATGGCCATTGCTCACGGTGGCACGATGGCAAGTTCAGAAACTTGTCTAGTTGTCTGTGAGGGACTTTTTAGCTGATAAGCAAATAATTGTATTGGAACACCCTCCCTGCTCATCTGCTCTGGCCCCCAATGACTTTTTTTTCCCCCAGAAGATAAAGAAAATGTTGAAAGGAAGACATTTGGATGATATTCAGGACATCTGATGGCCATTCCAGAAAAAGAGTTCCACAGCTGCTTTGAAGGGTGAACGAGGTGCTGGCGTCGGTGCACAGCTTCCCAAGGGGAGGACTTCGAGGGTGACAGTAGTGATATCCAGCAGTGAAGTATTAGCACTTTTTCTAAGACGAGCTCACGGACTTCACTGGCCATCCTTACATTTTGAAAGCAGGGCAGATTAGGGTTGAAACAAAATGAGATCAAGAATAACATCCATGTTTTTAGCAAGCATCCTCAACATTTTATGTGTTGGGTTTTCCTCTTGATTTAGTTCAGAATACGTTCTAATTCAGAGAAGACTACCGAGAAAGGTAGCACAGCTTGAGGAGTGTAACTCCCGCTGATTGAACTGTCTCCCTCAGAAGTGTGTGTGGCAATTTGGCTGGGCCGTGATTCTGAGTACTGTGTGGTTTTCCTGCATTTTGTGATTTTCTCAGGCTGTAAGCCCTATTCTCTGCCTGCCGTTAATAGGGTAAGATTCAGTTATGTTAAAGAGGATTGGAGCAGGCCTGGGACACTCTGACTAAAGTTACCTCTCTGATTCAACGTACAGGTAGATTCCCTGTGCTGTGACATGTGCCACCTTTTATCCTACAAGAGATACAGGGAAGTAAGCAGAGAGCTGGGGACCTCATACCACCAAGGAAGCAGTGCCGTGAGCACAGCGTGTCCTTTGGACCTGAGGTCCCCGCTCTGGGATGCTTCCAGACCAGGCGAGGACTGACGCGTCAAAAGGACCTTCCTCTAGGGCCGACAGAGACAGAAAGCCTTCCCCCCCTGGGCCTGACACCCTGAATTTAGACGAGTAGCCTACAGGACTGTGAAGAAATAAATCTCTCTCTGTTGAAGCTGTCCGCTTGTGGCATTTCTGTTATAGCAGCGCGAGGCGACTGAGTCAGTAACTGGTGTCGCTGAGCTGTACGGGCAGAAACTGTCGAGTTGTTGTGTGTTTTTCTATGTACATCTTAGCCAAAATAAAATAAAAACGTGTTGTGATGTCTCTTTTGATTTCTTCTTCAACCTGTGGTTTATTTAGATGTGTGCTATTTGGTTTCCAGACACTTGAGGATTTCCCAGAAATGTTTCTGTTGTTGATCTCTAGCAATTCAGTCCACACTTTGTATGACTTGAATCCTTTTAAATTGACTGAGACTTGTTTCATGTCCCAGAATATGGTTTTTCTTGTTAAATGCTCTGTGCATGCACTTGCTGAGAATGTGTATTTTGATGCCATTGAGCAGAACATTCCACTCATAAGTGGCAGTTAGGTCAAATTAGTTGATAGAGTTGTTCACCTATCTTCTTACTGATTTTCTGCCAACTTGTTCTACCAGTTATTGAAGATGTGGCTAAGTGCTCACCTGTTAACCAAAAGGTCTGCAGTTCAAATCCACCAGCTGCTCCTTGGAAACCCTATGGGGCAGATCTGCTTTGTCTGTAGGGTCGTTATGAGTTGGAATCAACTTGATAGCAATGGGTTTGAGTTGTTTTTGAAATCACCCACTGTCATTGTAGATTTGTCTCTTTCTTATTGAAGATCTAGGAGATTTTGTTTCACGTATTTTCAAGCCATGTTATCACTTGCATAAGTATTAAGAATTGTTATGTATTCTTAATGGATTGACCCCTTTATCATTATAAATAATGTTCTTTACTCAGAAATCTACTCTGTCTGATATTAATATAGCCACTACAACTTAAAAAAGAAAAATAGCATTTCCACAGCGTATCTTTTTCCATTCTTCTGCTTTTAACCCATTTAATGTTTCTTGTAGGCAATGTAGAGTGCTTTTTGATCCAATTTGACAATCTTTGTCTTTTAGTGGAGTGTTAGATCATTTACACTTAATCTGATTATTAACATTGTTGGGTTTAAGTCCGTTACCTTGAAGTTCATTTTCAGTTTGACCATGTTTTAGTCAGTTAGTGCTGTTCTAACAGAAATACCACAAGTGGATGGCTTTAACAAAGGAAGGTTTATTCGTACACGGTCTGGTAGGCTACAAGTCCAAATTCAGCATGTCTGCTCCAGGGGAAAACTCTGCCTGTTGTCGGCTCTGGAAGAAAGTCCGGTATTGCATCAGTCTCTGTCCAGGGAGCATCTTGGCACAGGAACCTAAGATCTGAAGGGCACGCTCTTCTCTTGGTGCTGCTTGCTTGATGGTGTGAGGTTCCCAGCTCTCTTCCCTTTCCTTTTATCTCCTATAGGATGAAAGGATTAAGGGTGGGGCAAGCCACACTCCGGTGAAACTCCCTTTACAGTGGAGCAGGGAGGTGATCCTTTGAAGGGATTTATAGTCCCACTGTAATCCTTTTTTTTTTATTATGACTGAGTGAAAATGTACATTCCCATATAAATTTACATGCCCACCTATATGCAACTTCCACTGCTTTCCCTGCCCGGTGACAGCACACCATTCGTCTCTGCTCCATACATGTCTCATCCTCCCAACAGCCTCCTTTACCCTCCTCTCCACCCAGAGGTCAGCAGGATGATATCCTACAGATGCATAGAACCATAAAGTGCATCCAGTATATGGTCACTCTGCATCGCCAAATCGAATCCATTCGTATCCGAATAGAGGAACTTCATTATGATTTATGGTACCCCACATTGGTGAGTGGCGTCTGGGGTCTTAAAAGCTACCAGGCTGCCATCTGAGGGCACAGCAAATGGTCCCAACTCAGCAAGAACGGATGCTCACTGAGGACCAAAATGACATAGGGTAAAGACAACCCAGAAGATAGAGAGACCCACGTGAGTGGGTGCCTACACCGACTTGGGACCGGAAGAACCGGATGGTGCCCGGCCACCACCAATGATAGCTGAGATGGAGCTCACTAAGTTGAGTCTCACTGGCAACACAAGAACAAAAAGGGGTGCACCCTGAGATCCCCACTGGAAGACCGCAATTGATGGTCCAGCGGTTTCACACTTCCCCTGGGAGCATGGCCACCATAATCCTTTGACATACAGCATAGGAAAAAAATCACAAAACAGAGGACAATCATAAAATATTGGGAATCATGGCCCGGCCAAACAACTACATATATTTTGGAGGAGATGCAATTCAATCCATAACATCCAACATATTCTTTAATCTCTTTATTATGACTTATGACACTATTTTATCTCTTTCATTGGCTAAGGAGTTATGACTTTTTATTGTCTTATTTTAGTGGTTTCTTTGAAGTTTACAATATACAATTTTAACTTATCACGGTCTACCTTGAAATTATGCTATACTACTTCACTTACAGTATAATAATCTTGGAATAATATGCTGCCATTTTTCTTTTTCTGATCTTTAGACAATTGCCACATGTTTTGTAGACAGATGGGTGTGTTTTATGCTGGGTCCTGGTTCAGGTTTCTCCATGCTTCTTTACTGGGAGATTTTTGAGTCCCTATAACCTTCAGGCTTACAATTTGCCCCAAGTTTGGAAAGATTAGCCCATCATTTCTTCACATATTTTTCTGTCCTTCTGCTCTCTCCTTCAGAGATTCTAATTAAATATATATTCTGCAATTTGAAATTGTCCCACAGCTCATTGATGGTGTTTTAATTATTTTGTTCTTTTTTCTCTGTGTTTCATTTTGTATAGTTTCTTTTACTATGTCTTCAAGCGCACTAAACTTCTTTTCTGCCACATATATTAAAAGAAACCTATTGCTGTTGAGTCGATTCTGATTCATAAAAACCCTGAAGTCTGCTGTTAACCCCAGCTGGTGTATTTTCCTCCCTGCCCTTGTGGTTTTCATCTACAGAAGTTTGATTTGCACGTATTTTATATCTTTCACATATCTATTCAACTCTTTGAACATCTGGAATACAGTCATAATGACTGCTTCTATGTGATTAAGAATTCTAACATCTGTGTCTATCCTGGGTAATATTTAATTGATTGATTTTTCTCCTCACATGGTGTCGTGAGCACCCAGAAAGTGTTGGGGGTCGCAAGGGAAAAATAAGTAATGAACAGGGCTTGGGGGCAGTAATAAGCTTTATTTAATCAAACCACACATTCACAACTAAGGAGGGGTGCTACTAACACCAGGACACAAAGCACTCTCACGTATACTACCTAAGAACTCTTCTCTACGTTTGTATTAGTTGGAGACTCACATTTACCTGAGTTCAGACCCGCGCAGAGTCAGGGCCTCCAGAATGAAGTGATAAGTTAGTATGTCAACACACTCACTTCCCTAAAAGCGAGTTTCACTCTAAGGAATTTAAAGATTCGCTTTGGGGGTGAAGCAGACAAAGTCCCAGGATCATGTCACAGTACAGCAAACCAGCGGACACAGACTCTCAGGGAGGATGCCCCCCAGGCCTTCGAAGACGTGGCCCCACAACAGATCCCAGGCATAGACTCCCACAGGGTGTGGCAAGTGACGTCACAGCAGCCACCCACAGCAGACCCCTGGAGGGGACTGCGCGCCCCAGGCTTTTGAGGAGGAGGCCAACGAACAATGTCACAACAGCAGACTGCTGGGCACAGACCCAGGAGGAGACTGTGTGTCCCAAATCCAGAGTGCCCGGTTTGCATACAAGTCGCTCACTTGGTTCTGGTGGTTATCAGCCAGTCTGTAAGTCTTGTCTTCTGGTATCTTCAGTTGCTGACCTCTTCCTGACAGGCTGTGGTCTTCATTGTCTCTCTAACCGACTGTGGCCTGTCCGCCTGGTGGTTTGTGTGTCTGGTAATCTTTGACTTAAAAAAAAAGGCTTTGAGTCCATTCTGACTCCTAGCAACCCTATAGGACAGAACAGAACTGCTCCATAGAGCTTCCAAGGAGCACCTGGTGGATTTGAACTGCCTACCACTTGGTTAGCGGACATAGCACCAACCACTGCGCAATCTTTAAATAGACATAGTGCATTTTACCAAAGGGAAACCCTGGTGGCATCGTGGGTAAGCGCTACGACATCTGCCCCCCGAAAAGTCAGTATTTGAATCCGCCAAGCGCTCCCAGAAACTCTGTGAGGCAGTTGTACTCTGTCCCGTAGGGTCACTGTGAGTCAGAATGGACTCGATCGCAGTGGGTTTGGTTTTTTGGTTTTGGGGGTGCTGAATTTTTTTGTTTCTTTACAAATATTCTTTAGCTTTGTTCTGACATGTGGCTGAGTTACTTGGAAACGGTTCTAACCCTTTGCATCTTTTTTTTTAATTGTTAAATGAGAGCAGACGAGCCTTTGGCCCCTACTAACGATTCCCCACTAGCAAACAAGACCCTTCTGGGTCTCCCCCCACTGTGCTGTAAGCTGTAAGCTGTAAGGTCGGGGTGGTGGGCCTGGGCACCCTGCCGAGCCCTGTGCGCACCCTGGCTTCTGCTCGCTCACCCTTTGGTGGGGCTTCCTTCTCAGCGTCGTTTTCTCGTCTGTTTGGAGTTATCAGTTCTGCACTGAGTGCTCGCTCACTGGGGACCCCCTGATGATCCTCGGTTCTCCGTCGGCATGCCTCGCCCCTTCGTGCCTCTGTCCTGCGAACTGTAACCCTCGTGTTCTTCCCGAGCCCTCTGTCTCGCCGCCACAGGGCTCCCCGTCCTCGGCTGCAGCCTGGAAACTCCAGACGGTGAGAGCAGGGCCACAGGGCTCCCTTCGCTGGCTCCCGTCCGTCGAGAATCGATGTCTTTTGCAGCCCAGTGCTCAGTGTCTGAAAGCCGTGTATTTTGTGTCTGTCATTATTGTTTAGACCAGAAGGATGAGTCCCGTCCTTATATTCCATCTTGGCCAGAAGCTGAAATCCTCTGCAATGTCCGCCTTTGCTGGATTATATAAAGACACACCGAGGACACTCTCCGTGACAAACAGGAGCACCCTCTCGCACGCAGTGAATTCCTTAGTATGGCCCTGGTGGCCACAGTTTGCGTGACTCTCGCCAAGTGGCTGGGTGGGACTGTGCAGGTGAGGTGCCTGCAGCCTGCTGGGGGGACTGGACAGCTCGCTGTGATGACGGCGGGGGGCCGCGTCTGACTTCCAGCTTCAGAAGGGGAAGGAGAGCGGGGGAAGGAGAGCGAAGACCAACGGCCCAAAGTCGAGTCTCACAAGACTGGGGTCAGACGCGCCTCCTCTCTCTGCCATCTTCACCTATTCTGCCCCTGACTGTCCCTCCCGAGGCACTCTGCTTCTCTGCTGGACTCGACAATTCATGGCAGTGGCCACGTAGAACCAACCGACAGACAGTGCTCACGGCTGTGGAGTTGATCAGGGAAGTAACAGTTACAGTTCAGGCTCGGGAACACTCAGCAGACAGTTGTTCCCTTGGGACAGCCTCTTCCTAGCAGTGTTTGCAGCCACACACACTCCCCATATGTGACTTCTGTGTGGCCATTCCAGTGAATCATCCAGCCCCACAGAGAGGGAGAGTGTGCCGGAGGGAGGGACGGTTGGTGTCAGAGTCGGGGAGGGGCGAGGCATGTGACCTGTGCCTGGCAGGAGACAGCCTGGGGCTGTTGATTGTGCGTCTCCTTCCGCCTGGGGAAGTCACAGGAGGTCAGAGCCCTGCCCCACACCGATGTTACCCCCTGTCTCTTCAGAATCTCAGAGCTCTCCCAGGATTCCTGCCTTTCAGCACGTCTGCCCTCCCTCTGCTCCTCGCTTTACCACTTAGACCAATTTAACCCTTGGGGACTTCTTTCTCATTGTCATTTTTTTTTCTTTTAATTACCATCTGTAGCGTGGCAGGCAGACCGAGGGCAAGGCTATAGATACAAATAAATCCGTATTTAAAATTGACACCTACTCCACAAGGTCTGGCCCACACTCTACCCCTGGTGGGCATCAACGACCCTCCAGCAGGAAGGCTTCTGAGAAACTGGGGCCCAGATCAGACCTTTTCCTCTGTCACCCAAGTCCCATCTTCCTCCAGGACTAGCCCAGCAATGTGCTGACAGTCCCTCTGCCCAGACTGCTTATGCCCAAGCCGTCTGCTTGCACACTGCTTGAAAAAGTGGGGCTCCCTAAAACAGTTATTAACGGGCAATTATCCTGTAATTACAGTACAATCTTGGCAGTTATTAGGGCCTGCTGATGAAAGAGCACTGGCTTCCTTGTGGGGTCAGCACTGAGGTCTGGTAGGAGGCCAGTGCCCAGGGACCTCATGGAGCCAGGGGCAGGGGTGGATGCCTGGCAGCTGGCTCTGGCCTCCTCGCCCCCTCAGCGGTAATATCGCCTCATCATGGGAGAGGCAGCTGCCTGGGGCGCTAAGGAGATCAGCGAACTGCAATGCCATTTCCTCCTGCAGTCCTGCACCCATCGCCTTCCAGCGCACCCTCACACCCTCGGGGCACCCACGCCCACCACCTCACGTGGAGAAAGGAGAGAAGTAGGATGGAAGGTCAGGGAAGGCGGAGACCCAGGTCCTCAGGCAGTGGGCGGCCTTCAGGGCTGGGAAGGCAGCCCACCATCCCCACATGCTTGCCTCCCACTGGATGTCTCTCACTTCTCCTACCTCCACTTGGGGGCCTGCAGGGACCACATTCCTTTGGATCCCCTAGTTTGGGCTCCCCCAGAATCTTTGGTGACAGAGCGTGCACAGAGGATCCTGTTCTAAGAGAGCTGCCAGCCTGTGCTTGCAGGCAGCGCTCACTGACTCCAGCAGGCCCCGTGGAGTGTCCCCGGCCTGGCCTCGTGCGGCCAGCGCAGGTGGTAAGGAGACACTGAGTGTCTTTGCAACTGGGTCTCAGAACCTGGTAGTTCCTGCCTTGGTTTCCTAGATGGCTTACCCTGGGAAAGCCAGCTGCCAGATAAGAAATGTGACTAACTTGGCCCACCGTGCCACAAGGAATCCCAGCCCAGGTCCTTGGAGAGAGAAGTCCTAGGGTGGTCCTAACACGTGGCCAGATGCACGAGAGCAGAAGCTGCCCGGCTGCCCTCTGGCTGCACCACGGGAGGGGTCCCCAAACAAGACCCGACCAGCCAGCCCCCAGGACCAAAGCTGTAGTAACACGTGGTCCTTCTAAGCCATGAAGTGTCACGGCGGTTCATTAAACACCGCGGGAAGAAAGTGCGTGTGCTTGGCTGTCCTCACTGTCCCAGTTAACGAAGTGGTCACCGAGGGAGATGCAGAATCTCAGGAGCACTCTGGTCAAGTGTGGACAATTCCAGCCACAGGAACGAGACCAAGCAAAACCGTCCAGCTGAGGCCTGTGCCTTTCAAAAAGCACCTCCTCCTTCCCTGGGGTGACCCTGAACTCCACTTTCGTCAGGTCCGGACCAAGGTTACTGAAAGCTCTGAGCTGCTGATTTCTGCTCAGCCTCCAAAGTCCGCTGCCGTCTCAGGAGAAAAGCTGCTGTTTCCCTTCTTGGATCACGGCCCTTCGAGTCCTCGCCGGCCCTGATGCCTGCAGACAGCTGCGTTTTTAAGAATACAGCTGTTCTTAGGGGAGGTCTATCTAACAGAGCTACTGTGTCACAGCTGGAATCAGAAGCTCAAACTGATCCCGTAAAAGCCTGAGTAGGACTGTGCATCTCTGGCTCAGACACTGCACCGACTCCCACCGCCCCTACATGCTTCCCAGGGCTGCCACAACGAAGTGCCACAAGTCTATCTTATCACAGCCCCGGGGACCAGAAGTCCCAAATCTGGGTGTCAGCAAGGCCCTGCTCTCTCAGGAGGCTCTAGAGGAAGATCACGCGTCTCTGCACCGTCATCTCATGGTCATCTGCTCTCTGGGTTTCTGTGTCTGTTTTATGAAGATGCCAGTCACTGGATGAGGACCCACCCTGCTTCGGTATGACCTCATGGCATCTGGACCATATTCCAAATAAGGTCACATGCTGAGTTTCCAGATGGGCTTGAATTTGAAAGGAAAACTATTCAACCCAGTGTGGCTTCTCACCCCAGTAAAAGCCACTGTTCTCAACGTGGCTATGAAGCCCCGTTCGCTGTGGCCTCTCTGGCTTCCTCTGCAGCTGCTGTCCCTGTCGCACTGCCTGGCCACCCTACCCCACACCCCCCAGCCCGTGTCTCAGACACAGCAGGCCTTCGCACTGGCCACTCCCTCTGCCAGGATCTCTTCCCCCAGCTGGCCCCGGGCTGACCCGTACCTCCTTATTCCCCCTCCCTAGGGGAGGTCTCCCCTGACCACCCCGTGCAGTGTTGAAGACCATCCTCACGGTCCCTCCTGCAGCCCCTGACCCAGTGCTGCAAGGAGACTCAGTTCTGGTGAACTGTTGGTGTCTTCTGGT
Organism: Heterohyrax brucei; assembly: GCA_028571685.1. Classification (NCBI taxonomy): domain Eukaryota; kingdom Metazoa; phylum Chordata; class Mammalia; order Hyracoidea; family Procaviidae; genus Heterohyrax; species Heterohyrax brucei. Next base: position 585,679 of record CM053160.1, on the reverse strand, counting down.
TAGATTCTAAGCCCCGTGAGGGCAGAGGTCTTTGCTTTATGAATCAACATCTCCAGCCTTGACAAGACTGTGCCCAATTCAGACATCTGGGGACAGACTGGCTCATGTTCCCCAAGAGATGGCCCTAGGGCCTGGCTTTGGGGGCAACAGGCAGAGGCCGGAATGGGGGCGCTCCTGGAAGGCCCCCACACGCCATCCAGCAGCCTCTAAGCGGTTCCCACCGGACAGCTCCTAATTAACTGGCGGCATGCTAGCCCCTCTGCGCCTCCCAGCAGCAGAAGAAAAGCAGATTTAATTGAATTCTAGAGTCCCCGCCCTGAGCAGGGAAATTTGTACCTGCAATTTGCCAGGCCACACTGAGCGGCAGACACCTTTGGGGCCATGTTGCTCATCAGATCAGAGGATTTATCGGAGCCCAGGCACTCTGTGCTGACTCCAGGCTGGCAGCAGCCCCACGCTCAGCTCCAGGTAACCTGCTGGCCAAGGGAGCAGGTGTGTGGCCTGCCAGGCTGCCAGCCAGGGCACCAGGTCAGCCTTCCCTGTCCTGGCCTGCTGGAGAGGCCCCGAGGACAGACAGGGCTGGTCTGAGGCTAGCAGCAGGCGATAGGAAGGGGTCAGGGAACGTGTGAGTGGTGCTTTAGTTGTCCTAAGACCATCCTAGTGTCCCCCAGGTGGGCAGGGCAGCACCATTAGAGGGATGGGGCTGCAGGAGGAGCAGGTAGGATCCCTAAGTGGGGCAGAAACACCCCCAAACCTCTGAAGAAAGCCCCTGATGAGCTCCTACCATGGAAGGAAAAGATGCCCATCCTCCCCCGTCCCCATCCTGGGGCTGCCTTGGTTCTCCTGCCCTGGACTGTGCCTTGGTTTCCCGGACAACCAAGGGCTTGGCTGCTAACTGGAAGTGTGGTGGTTTTGCGTCCCCTCGGTGTGGCTTCCAAAGACAGGCCTGGTGGTCATGTCTGGACACTCGGCCACAGACCGCGTAGAAGGCAGTGACACGCCAACCTGGGGTCACCACGAGTCAAACTTACACTGCCAGCAGCTCCTACATTCAAGCCCTGTGCGACACCATGGGACCTGCAGGACGCAGGCTCACCCGAATTCGCTGTCTTGTCTGACGGCGGGCCGCGGGCCTGGTGACACCAGCGATCCAGTCACAGCAGTGGTTCCTGCTGTAAATGAAATGCACAGTGGCTGGAAGCTGTGTGGCAGGGAGAGGTGACCTAGTTTGGGGTGGGGGAGGAGGTCTTCCCTGAGGAAGTGACATTTCATCAGAGACAGGCAGAGGAATAGCTCGCCAGGCGGAGGCGCGGGCGGGGCAGCTGTGTGAGGACGGAGTCCAGCTCCCGGGCTCCCGGGCTCCCGGGCTGTGGGTTCCAGACCTCAGCCAGCAAGCTCAGGTGTGCAAGACAGGTGACGTTCATCACCTCTAGAAGCGATCGCGGCCCCCGGTGCGGGCTCCTTGTCCTGTCCCTTCCACGTTCTCCCTTCCCTTGGGCTGCAGCGAGCTCATGGAAAGTGTCTTCTCTGGGTTGTTGTCTTCCAGTGCCGCAGAGTTTCCACAGTGCCATTTGGTGTCTCTGCAGAGGCAACCACACCACCTCAGTGACCGCAATGGTGAGCGCTGCTCAGTCTCGTGCCTGGGTTGTCACTGGGGCTCTGCTGGTGGGCTGGGCTCCCTCACACGCTGGGGTCACCAGGCCACGGCAGATCCGGATGGCTCAGCCAGGGTGATGAGAACTCAGCTCTGCTGCGCTTCCAGCTGGCCGGCCTGGTCGCAAGGAGGAAATGCACGTCCACGTGTTTAGGCTAGTGCCCTGCCCACTAACGTCCCTTTGACCAATGCAAGTCACAAGTCACCAGCTGGATGCAGAGTCAAAATGGATGATTAGCGCCAGCAAAGGAATTTAGGGGGAGCCTTGGTGGCCCGGTGGTTAGGGTCTACAGCTGCTAACAGAAAGGTCAGCAGTTCAAACCCAGCCAGGGGCCTCGAAGACCCTCTAGAGCAAGTTTTACTCTGCACACCTCGGGTCACCACCACTGGGGAACAATGCAGTGGTGACCAGCAACACAACAAGGGGATCAAGGTACCCCTCATCTATACGGCTCGGGCGTCGTCAGTCAGCCTGCCATCTGTCCCTGCTGACGGCTGCTGAGTCAGCCTCTGTCACAGCTGGCAAGTCTCTCGGTCACCTCCGCACCCTCCTGGAGGCTTCATTTGGCAAGAACAACGAGGCCGACCCCTGGGCTTTAGGCTCCAGCCCGGGCCTGTCCGGGCCTCTCTCAGGGTGTAAGGCACGAGCGTTCTCCAGTCTCAAGCCTTACAGCCAACTGGCAGCGGAATCCTGTCAGTGTTCAACAAGCTGGCCCCCCAAAAAGGGAAGAAAAGCTGCATATGTATATGTCGATAGGCTTATGATAAATTTTCTTGATATGAAGGATTGTCATGTACTGTTAGAAAAAAGAATACAGCAACTAGAATGAAATCTGAAAAGTGACGATGCGTAAAGAGACTTAGAATAGGAACTCTTTGTTAAATTTGTGCCTCCTCACAAATGCTGTTCCTCACTGTAGGGCAAGTGTGTTCCTGGGGGAGGTACTAATTACTTTCCAAGTCAAGGTTGTACTTTCCCGCCTCCATTGAGATTCCCTCTCATCCCAGCGCTGTCTCCCCAGTCGCCGTTAACAGTCACAAGAGAGTCACAAGAGTCACAAGAGAGATCTGGCTTCCGCCCACGAGGTCTGTCGGCCCTTCCTTCCAGCTCCCTGAGCACCACAGAGCCCGGGGGACTGCCGGAGAGAGGCCCGGCTTTCCTCGGGAGCACAGGGAGGGCTGCCACGGGCAGGGCCCTCTCTGGGCCGTCGTCGGTGACTGCCCCATCTGTCTGAGCACTGTGCCCAGCCCTTCCTGGTCCTTCCCTTCCCCTTCCCTGCTCTTTTTGTCCCCTCCTCATGCATCCCCGTCCATTGCCCTTTTCTCCCCTTCCCTTCCCTCTCCTACCCAGAACTGAGGTGAACTGTGAACCCGCCTCCCAGGACTGGACAGCAGAGGGTCTTGAGTCACGCAGGGATGAGTCTATAGGAAGGGGTGACCAAGGGATAAAGGGAATGGCAGTGGAAAACATCAGTTAATTCATCCAAAAATAGTATGACCTCTCACAGGATCCCTAAAAGTTTGACACCTGGGACCATGGGCTAGGTATGGGGTGGCAGTGAGGCTTAGGGTGAGAAAACCACTCTGAAACCTAGTAACGGTCTTTTATTTACCTTGCAGCTTCTGTGGGTCAGGAATTCAGAGAAGGGACACATTAGGGACAGCTCGTTTCTGTGTCACATAGCATTCACTGAAGGTCAATGGGAGTCCGAAGGAGAAATTTCCAAGACTGTGCCGTGCACGGCCAGCAAGTTCAAGCTAGCTGTGGGCTGGGAGCCCAGCCAGGGCTGAGGGATAGGGCCTAGGGCCCTCCACACAGGGCCTCTCCCGACAGGCTCTCTCCACACGGGTTGGCTTCATACAGATCGTCTCCACACAGCCCCTCTCGACACCTGTCCTCTCCTCACGGATCCTCTTCAGACAGGCCATCTCTACACAGGTTCTTTCCACGCAATCCCTCTCCACACACACTCTCTCCACACACACTCTCTCCACACAAGCCCTCTCCACACGGGTCCTCCCCACACAAATCATCTCCACACGGCCTCTCTCCGCTCATGCCGGCTCCACAATGACCCTTTCCTCTCTGGCCCTCTCCTCATGGGCCTTCCAGGATTGCCAGAACCTCCTTGCACCATGGTGGCAGGGTCTCAAGAACAAGCTCACAGGGCCTACAAGGAAGCTGCTACGTGGCCTTCTGTAACCGGGCCCTGAAGTCACTGAGCTAGGGGAGATGGCTGTCCCTTCAGAAAGGCTGGACATAAGATATAACAGTGCTGGGGTTTTGTTTTAGGGATTAGCCTCTCCCCGCCCTCAGCTCAGGTGGCTGGAGCAGGTCTGACAGCAAACCTCACCCCAGGGCTGAGGACGTGATCCAGGCCGGCCACTCAGCAGCCGGCCAGGGAGGCAGCTTGCCTGGGCTCAACCCCGGCTCAAAGCTGAGCACTAAGCCACCTTGGGCAAATTATTCCACCTCTGTGTATTTTCTACCCCTCTGCTTTCCTGCTCTCCTCCGCACACAGAGTTCAAGGGTTAGGGCTTGCTCCACGAGCCTCCACCGTGGGAGCTGGGAACCCTTGCTGCCTCTCCAGTTTTCTGTCGTCGTGGCTGGGGGGCTGTGTCTGCCTGGAAGTCTGGGGATACTTGCTCTTATCCATCATTTATAAAGTCAGGTAAAAAGGAGTTGGCCTCACTAGACGGCCATGATCAAAGGCTACATAGAAGGATAGCGCTTTGGCACTTGATAAACTCTCAGTAATTGCTAACTGCCACTGTCCTTGTCCCCATGGCCTTCGACACAGCACTTGGTTTAAGGAGTGCACGTGGCCCAACTCAGTTCAGTTGGAGGAACGCTGGATGGTACTAGGACCGCCTCGTGGAGGCTGCCATGCTGGTGGGGTATAAGGTGGCTTTTGTTCCATCCATTCATCTGTCTTGCCACTCCACGGGAGGAGTCTGCTCCAGAACAGGGCCAGCCTACAGGACAGCAGAGCTGATGGGGGAGCAGAGTCCTGCTGGCACGACCTGAGCCCCTAGGTCAGGCTGAGTCGGGCCTTTTCAGCCACATGAACAAATAAGGTCCTTTTCTTCTTCCCCTCTAAGCCAGTTGGAATGGCATTCTGGAAAGGGTGCTAACTGATTCCTGGCAGCCCAGCCGAGCTGTGAGGCCCGGTGGTAAGTTTGAAGAGTGAGTCACACAGTGTCTGAGAAGCAAGATCAGGATGGAGCAGGCGACTCAGCCTGGTGCCGTGGAACCTTCCAGAGCTGGTCCACCTCTTGCTCCCCTCCAGACCACGTTGTATCCTGCACAATTCTAGGGGTTACCACTTACACAGCCTACAACCTTGAGCTCTTAAGCCTGTGTTTGGAGTGTCAATTTTGAGCCTGAATCTCTAAGGGTCAGCTCAGGTCAAGGTAAGTCACTGCTAGGAAAACTCTCTGGAAATATCTGAAACTGGGCTGTAAAGAGCAATCTGAAAATGCAGATGAGAAACTAAGGCCTGCATCCGCTGGGGACAGCAGGAGACTTAAATACAGGAGAAGCAGATGGCCAGAAGGGATCAGGGTGTGGTGGGGAATGCAGCAGGCGGAGTACTTACTCTGCCTACAGGCCCTGGAGCAGGTGGCCTTCTGACCCTCAGCCTGGAGAACAAGAGAGCCTGCAGTGGATTCACACCGAGGCTGGAAAGTTGGAAACAGGGCCTTAGGGCCATAAGCAGCACACAGACCCTCCCCGGTGCCACAGAGAGAGAGAGCCTGGAGCAGAGTGGGTGCCCAACGACAGGCTGACCTGAGTCAACTGGAGACTCCAGGCGTGGGATCGCTTGACTGCTGTTGATTCCAGCTGGCAGCAACCGTGTGTGTGCAGAGAACTGCTCCCTGAGGTTCCAAGGCTGTGACCTTCAGGGAGCAGGTCACCAGGTCTGTCATCTGAGGGACCTCTGCGTGGGTTTGAACCACTGACATTCTGGCTGGTAGAATGCTTAACCATTTGTGCCAGAAGACCGTTCACAAGTTTTCTGCATGTGAGTTCAGATCTGGTTCTACTTCTTCCAGGACAGACTGGTTCACTCTTCCGGCAGTCCACGATAGTGTTGGTCAGCTAGCTCTGCTCTAACAGAAAACCACAAAGTGGATGGCTTTAAAAAGAGAAATGTTTGTTCTCACACAGCCCAGTAGCCTGCAAGTTCACATTCAGGGTGTCTGCTCCAGGGGAAGGCTTTCCCTCTGCTGGCTCTGGAGGAAGGATCTTGGGTCGCATCAGTCTTTCTCTGGTCAGGGAGCATCTGGCGCAGAAACCTCAGGTCTGAAGGCTGGGTTCTACTCCCAGTGCCCCTTTCTTGCTGCTGTGAGGTTTCCAACTCTCTGCTTACTTCCCTTTCCTTTTATCTCTCTTAGGATACAAGGCGGTGCAAGCCACACTCTAGGGAAACTCCCTTTGCAGTGGACCAGGGAGGTGACCTTAGGAAGGGATTGACAGTCCCACCCTGATCCTCTTGTGACATAATCCTATATATTAGCCACAGGCAGAGATTAGGGTTTACAGCATAAGAAAACCACAAAATGAAGGACCATCACAGAATACAGGGAATCCTGCCGCAACCAAATTACTACACATATTTTTGGGGGGACACAATTCAGTCCATGACAATGGTATGTTCAATATTCTTTGCCAGCACCACAATTCAAAGATGTCAATGCCACAATTCAAAGGTGGCATTTCTTCTGTCTTCCTTATTCACCATCCAGCTTTTACATGTAGAGGAGGTGACTGAAAACACAGTGGCTTCCGTCGGGCTCCCCGTAGTCTTCAAGGTGGCATCTTCCTCTTCCAACGTTTTAAAGAGGTCACTGGCAGCGGATTTGCCCAGTGCGGTGTGTCTTGGCTTCTTGACTGCCGGATATTGACTGTGGATTCAAGGAAGGTGAAATGCTTGACAACTTCAATCTTTTCTCCATTTATCATGATACTGCTGCTCACTGGCCCACTTGTGGGGGTCCTCCTGATTTCAGGATAAGGAAGTTGAGGTGCAGAGAGGTTAGGGAGCTCAGAGAGCTGGTCAGTGCTAAAAGAGGATGGAGCCCAGCTTGTCCCGCTCCACGATGTGTCGTCTCTTGGTCAGCTTCCCCAAAGTGTGCATTAAATGTACCTGGTTTGAGTGTGCAATCTGATGAGTCTGACAAGGCATGTGTGTAGGTGCCAGCCACACCCACACAGCCACCACAGATGCGCTCTCTGCCTCCCGCTCTCCAGAATGTCACAGGAACAGCTCTCTCGCTCAGCACTGTGACCCTGAGATTGCACTGCTATGTTCCTGGTGGGCTCCTCTTTGTCACTGGACACTGGCCCGCTGTATGGGTGACCACAGCTATGAAGCTTTAAGGCCTTTGTGGGTGCAGCCGTGCTTGGTGAGCTGAGAGCTGCCATGACTGTCCAGGCTCCTATGACAGGGCCGCCCCGTCACTACCTGAAACTGATGCATCTCATCTTGGGGACTCCTACAAGATTCCTAGCTCCGGGAAGGCTGGACCCCGGGACAGCGTCCATCCAGGATGCCTCCTACTACTGTGCCTCTGCGAGGCCCAGGCCCCCCAGCTTTTTCTGGGCCAGGGCTGGGGTTTCCTGCTGCAGGCTGACGGCAGCAGCAAGTGGGGCTTCTGGGGACCCAGAGTAGAGCAGAGAGGCCTGGTCCCCAGGCTGCAACCAGGCCAGCCGGGGCCTGTGGTCTGGGCTATGCTCAGAGGCTAGTGGACACTGACGGTTGCCCTGTGTGGGAGCAGTAGGCTCCCCACGCACTGCAAACATAGGGCTTTATTGCAGGGATGGTGACGAGGTGAGAGGGTGTCAGGAGCCACGTGGGAGGTGCTGAGACAACCTGGGGCCCACCTCAGCAACCCAGGGCTTGGTGAGGGGGAGCTGGTGTGACCAGAATGTGGGGCACAGAGAAGGACCCCCCAGGGGCAACCATAGATGGAGAGACCACCCTTAGCAGGGAGATTGGAATACCCCTGCTGGTTTCGTACCAGCATGGAGTCTGCCCAGACCCTCAAGAGCCTGGACAGAGGTTCCCTCCAAGCAGCTAGGGTAAGGCTAGCCTGCCACCAATACTGCCTAAAGCTCCGCTGAACAAAGTTGGGGTATGAAGCTGGAGGGGTGGGGTCGGAGTTGGCCAGCTTGCAGTCCCACCACCACCAGAAATCCCACTGAAGAAAAGCAGTGTAGGGAGCAGGAGGGGTGGGGTCTTACCCTCAAACCACACCCTCCCCAGAGAAAGCAGAGCAGGAAATAAGCTTGTGGCTGTCCCAGGACATGTGACAAGAATGGTCTCATGTGTGCCCTCTCCCATGGCAAGCCTGGGTACCCACCTCCCCAGACACCCACCACCTTATAGGGCTACACAGTGGGACAGGATGGAATCCAACACATTCCACCCTGCCTCCCACTCTCACCTGTTGTCAGCACAGTGTGGGAGGGAACCTTCTAGAAAGGAAGGGACATCATGTCACCTCTTGAAGCCAAGTCCAGCAATGGCTTCAAGGCCCCAGAGTCAGCCTGTGATACCCCCAACCATTCCCACCTGCCTCCTCACTACTGCCTAGGCCCCAGCTGGCCCCTGCCCCAGGCCCTTTGCACGTGCTGCCCCATGCCTGCAGCTGCCTTACTCCAGGGACTTATAAGGACCCCACTTAGCATCTCCACCCTGTTGCAAGGACCTGTGACTTCCCCACTGAAAACCAGGGCCCCACATTCCCTAGCCCCTTCCCTTCTAATAAACAATACAGTGGCATTGTATATTTTCCCCTACAAGAAGGTATGCTCCATGAGGCTATGGCTTGTGTCTTTGGCTCTCTGGAGCCTTGCAGCACCCAGAACTGTGCCTAGCATATAGTAAGTGCTCGTATTTGCAGAAAGCATTGAACGAAGAAATGGATGGCTGAGTGAATAGGAACACACCTTCCTGCAGGAAGTGAAGTCAGAACTTGCAGGCTGGTTCCCCACTCCCACCCAGCCCTCTCCAGTCCCCAACTCCTGGGCCTGGGGTGACAGCAGCCTTAGAAGTAGGCACCTTGGGGGCATGTGCACCAATTATCACTGCCACGTGTGGCCTGGTGGAGATGGACAGCAGGGTCCCCCCAGCCCCTGTCCAGCAACCCAGCCCTCAGGCAGCCCTGTCCATGGTCCTGGAACCCATTGTGGGCAGACCCCCCCAAAAAACAGTACTACTGTCCATTCCAACTCACAGTGACCTGATGGGATACAGCAGAACTGCCCCTTAGAACTTCTAAGGCATGCCTGGTGGATTCAAGCTGCCGACCTTCTGGATACCAGTCACAACACTAACCATCAGGCAACCAGGGTTTTCTACACATGGGAAGAAGGAACCACTGTATGTTGCTTTCAGTATATAGCTGGGCTTTCCTGGCCCCTGTGACAAAGCCAAGGGGGCTTACCAAGAGAGTGGAGTTTGAAGCCCACCCAGAAGCACTTCAGAATAAAGGCCTGGTGGTCTACCACAGAAAACCCTATGGCAATTTTTTTTCATGACCCAGCCAAGGATGGTGTTTTAGTCAGCTAGGGCTGCTCTAACAGAAATACCACACAGTGGATGGCTTTAATAAAGGAAAGTTTATTCTTACATAGTCTGGTAGGCTACAAGTCCATATTCAGGGTGTCCGCTCCAGAAGGCTTTCCCCTTGTTGGCCCTGGAGGAAAGTCCGGTATTGCATCAGTCTTTGTCCAGGGAGCATCTTGGCACAGGAACCTCAGGTCTGAAGGACGCGCTCTTCTCCTGGTGCAGATTTCTTGACGGTGCGAGGTTTCCAATTCTCTCCTTGCTTCTCTTTCCTTTTATCTCTTGCAGGATGAAAGGATTAAGGGTGGGGCAAGCCACACTCCAGGGAAACTCCCTTTACAGTGAAGCAGGGAGGTGATCTTATAAAGGGATTTACAGCCCCACCCTAATCCTTTAACATACAGCATAGGAAAGCCACAAAGTGGAGGACAGTCACAAGATACTGGGAATCATGGCCCAGCCACATGGCTACACCTATTTTGGGGGGGACACAATTCGATCCATGACAGTTGGACAGGTCTAAGGAGCTCCTGTCATGAGGCCCCAGATGGGTGGCAAAGCCAGCCAGGCAGCCAGCAGGGCTTTCTCCACACACAGACAAGTCACCACAGTGTCTCCTTGCCAGATGCCACACAGCCTACCCCACCCCAGCAGCAGCCCTGCCCAGTGGGCAATGAGCTGCCTGTCTAGACTGCACCTATCTCAGTACCCATCTGTGTGCCAGATACGGGCCTGTTCCCTTTAGTGGGCCTGAAGGCCATCAGCTGCCACCTCGGTTCCTGCTCCCTAATGTCCTGGGCAGCCCCCCTCCGAACCAGATGCCCTGACACTGAGTGCAGGCAATGGCCCACCTCAGTCCTGGCTTCGTCCTTGGGCCATGTCAGAGTGGAGATGGCAAGTGCGGGGGTCAGGCAGAGCTGGAATTCAGTCCCCAGAGGCTACCTGGAGCCATTGTTTCCTGGAGTGTCTGCTGGACACCTGGAGGGATGTGGGCCATCTCTGCCTGGCCTGGGACAGGGACACAGCTGTCCAGGGGCAGCAGGTGCTGCTGTTGTGCGGCTTGTGTGTGCACAGGACCTCTAGGCACACGTATCTTATGTACATATCATCACATGGACAGAAAAAACTTGTAAAAACTTGCTGTTGGACAGAGCAGAGAGGCCCCATGGGGTTCTCAAGGAGCAGCTGGTAGAACCGAACTGCTGACCTTTCAGTTAGCGGCCGAGCTCTTAACCGTGCACCACCAGGGCTCCGTGTGAAGCTGGAGACAGAGACTAGAGTCTTAACCACACACTGAGGAAGCTCAGCAGCTGCCAGAGGCTGAAGGAAGCCTCTGGAGGAAGCACAGCCCTGCTGACACCTCGGCCTCCAGACAGTGACAGAACATTCCTGCCGTTACAGGTCATCCAGTGCATTGTCTTACAGCAGCCACAGGACACGTTTACACTGAGAAAACCCTGCTCAGTGGTTTCATTCTCAGCTCCTTGATGAAGCTTCACCTGAAGCAGGTCTAACTGTGATCTCTGGTTACATGAAACAACAACTCCTCCTACTCTTTTAAGGTCCTGAGTGAGTTGGGGTCTTGACCCTCGGTAAGCCCAGGTGGGAGCAACCTCCTCCCCAGAGGCTGGCACCTTGCTCTGATGGTCCACCATGGGGTACCCTGATCATCTAGTGGCCTTGTTCAGGTCTCATCCAGCAGAGCACCTCCTTTTAAAACTCACACAGAGGTATCCATCAGCCATGCAGGCCTGAGGTGGGACACCTTGTGTATAGTGTGACATAGGGCACAGACACCCTTCCATACCCACCCAGTTGAGAAGGGGCCAACAACAGCCAGATGAGATTTGCTCTCACCAGGACAGTTGGCTCCCTGAGCCCCACGTGCCAAGCAGGAGTTCCCCATGCAGTAGACAGAGAGACATGTGGTATCTGTGGTTCTAACTCACTGAGGGTCTGGGGATTTTTGTTACGGATCATGATGAGAGCAAGAGCTGGCCAAAGCACTTGCCCAATCCTCAGCTGGGGAGAGGGTGGACACTTGTTGAGCTGAGTTTCTGACCCTACCCACTGAGGTGCCACCTAGATGGTGTGGTTCTGCAGTTCCCGCTGCAGGTGGAACAGGCATCCGGCTGTCATCAACAAGCAGAAAGCAGGTCTGGACCCTGGAAGCAGGTGCCTGGCTGAATGACTGGGCCTGATCCAGATCTGCGGGCACAGAGGGGCCTGGGAAGACCACCTCTGCTCACTCAGCTCTGCTCAGCACCTGTACAGGAGCTGGGACACGCTCTCTAAAGCAGAGTGAGACAGCTGACACCAGGCTGATGGCCCTCCTGGAAGCTTCTAATTACTTCTAGTGCCACTCAGAGGTGCTGGAGGGACACGCTTTACGAGGACGCAGCAGTGGCCGGTGATGCAGTGACAGGTGACGCGAGCAGCAGCTGATGAGCCGGCACTGCTGCACAGGTGGAGGGGGTGGGACAGGCACCTATGCCAGAGGATCCCTGCCCACAGGACTGAGGCCACGGACGTGGAGCAGGGATCCCATTACCCCAACCTCAAGCCACAGGAAGCCCGGAGAAGGGCCGATCTTGAGGAGGGTGACACAGCTGCAAGAGGGACCCCAGACAGTGGAGGACAGGTGCCAAGTCCCAGGAGACCAGGAGGAACCTGTGCCACAGGGGAGCCAGGTACCAAGCCCGGGGCGGGCAGGGCAGCTGAAGGAACTTTGGGAATTCCGTGGCCTGTGGGACAAGGAGACAGGACACAGCCACGTGCTTAAAGAACCAGAGCCTATGGGTGCCGGTCAGGGGAGGTGGGCAGTTTGTTCTCATTGACTCATGTTGGGAGCAGGACGCTGGGTGGCTGCACATTACCAGTACCCATGGACAGTCACCTGTAACCTTACCCCGGGCTAGGCACTGTTTCAGCACCCAAACAGCGGTGCAATTTTTGACCAGCAGCCAGGTGGGGGCTTGTTATACATGCAAATTCTTGGGCCAACTCAGTCCCAGTGAATCAGAAACTAGGGTGGGACCAGTGCCACCCCTAACCCCCCACTGTGGTTTTGGTGTCCATGCAAGCTTGAGAAACACTGACTTCTATATATTCACTAGTTTCAGCCTCAAAACACCCACGAGTAAGCGTCATGATTGCCACTGTGCGCATTTTATAGATGGCAAAACTGAGGCACAGAGCTGGCAGCCCAGAGTCTCTTCCTAAGTGGTAGGGCTGAGGCAGGGACTCGGCTGTCTGGTTTCTGAACTGCCCCATGTGGTGGTCAACTGTGACTGTTAACTCTAGATTAAAGTAACAACCAAAAACCCGGACTGGCTGCTGTTGGGTTGATGCTGACTCACAGTGACCCTACAAACAGCAGGACTGCCCCACGGAGTTTCTGAGGAGTGCCTGGTGGATGCGAGCTGCAGACCCCGTTAGCAGACACAGCACTTAGCCACTAGGTTACCAGGGCTCCCTCGTGTAACAAGACGTAATATCCCCTTCTTTGCTGCACTAGCCCCATCTCAGCTGCTCAGGAGCTGGATGGCACAGCTCAGCTCTCCATCCTTCACCGCCCCCCCATCTTGGCCTTCTGCAGAAGTACCCTCATGCATCCCAGACACAAAATGACAAGGTTGTGTGTGCACACAGCACAGCCGCTCACACACATGTCAGCTGAAGCACAGTGTGAGGTGCAGGTCCTGTGCAAACTTGGTGGGTGCATATAGGTCCTAAGTGCACTGTTCTGTGATCTCAGCCCACCCAAGAGCAGACACCCACCAGAGGCAGCACACACATTTTCTTCGGACTATCCTCAGCCCAGCCTCCCCTTCCTGGGTGTCTCCAGCAACTCACACGTCAACTCAGATACCGGCTCCAGGGGGAGCTGGGCCAAGGCATGCCCTCCCGAGGAAAGGACAGGCCACCTGGGAATGACAACGAGAGAATGGAGAAGGCACTGGCTTCCTCTGCAAGAGCTGCACTCCAGAGGAGACCTGAGGCAGCGCTCTCAGCAGACCCAAAGAGCAAAGAAACATCCACACATAAGGGGTAAAGAATTTAAACAACTAGGACCCCAACCCTTTCCAAGTGACTGTTGGGAAAGGACAGGAGGGCTGGTGTGCAAGCTGGGGAATGAGCTACAGGACAGAAGGGTCCAGCCCCCGGTGTCCCTGAGATTTGGAACACTATGCACGTTGTTTCCACGTGCTTTCCTGGCCCCTCCGAGCTGTCGTTGGAGCATGGGGGGGGCAGGGAACATGGGGAACCCACTCCAGCCCATTCCTCTGTCTTCCAAAGGGTTTTTTCAAGACCAAAGAGGGTGCTGGGGTGGTGGTGGTGCAAGTTTTCCTAACAAACCCAGCATCAGTAGGGAGAGGGGGCCCAGGCACACAGCAGAGGTGGGCCTCGGCACAGGAGGCAGAGCAGCTCGAGGCCAGAAGTGCACTCCATCACCCTCCAGTCAAGAAGACTTTCAAGCCACCTTCCCAGCAGCCCACGACAGTCCCCAGCCACAGCCTGGGACACCTAAACCATAGTCATCCTGCCAGCACACACGGAGGAGCTGGGCAGAGAGAACCCTCTCCAACCAGTGTTTCCCCAGGTGTCAGGGCCTGGGGCACCCAGGACAGGGACCTGACCTGGCTACCTCCCAGAAGTGCTCCATGGGCTCCCTTGAGGCCACATTCCTAGCAGCCTCAGGACCTTTGCACAGTCCGGCCCCTCACCTCTACACCAAAGGGCTCAGCTCCTTGGGAGGTCTTCCCTCTGCTCAGTGCTGCCTATTGAACTTTCCTCACACTCTTAATCAGTATGGCTTTCTTTGGCTATGTGCCAGTGCCTGGACATCGAGGACGTTCGGTAGATACATGCTGATGGAATTAATGACCTTAGAACTCGGGGAGGGCAGACCCCACATGCCCAGGCCGAGCTCCCAGTAGGCAGCTTGACTAGATGCACACTCCCTCCCTCTAACGCACTTGGGTGGGCTCCAGGGCAGGCGACGACCCCAGCCAGCAGTGCGGGTGAAGATGGTGATGGCCCGCCCTTAAACCTGGCTTTTCCGGAGGGTACGCCCTAGCTGCTCACGTGCTCCCATGCAGAGACTTCCGGAGCGGGGCAGTAGCTGGGGAGGCCACACAGACGCCTCCGCGCCCGAGGACGGGGAGGTGCTACACAGGTGCGCGAGGAGGGGCGGAGGGGCTAACTCTTCCAGGCCCACTCCTGGGGGCACAGCTGACACAGAACCGCAGCCCCGCGTCCGACCGAAAGGGCCCCGGCGGGCGGGACCTCGCGTGGCGGGGAGGGGCGGGGCTTGGAGGACGGGGCGGGGCCTGCGGCGAGGCTCGGGGCTGTGGGCGGGGCCCTGCTTGGCTCCTCGCGCGAGGGCGCTGCCTTGGCTCGGGGGCGGGGCTCGGGGAGCGGAACTCCGATTGCCTGGGCGGGGCCCGGGGCGGGGCGGGGCCCGGGGGCGGGGCGGGGCGGGGCGGGGCGGGGCTGCGCCTCGGCTCACTTCCTTTGGTAATCGCAGCCGAGCGGAAGTACGTCAGTTGTTATCTGTTCTGAGCGCCGCTGTCGCCGTCGCCACCGCCACCTCCTGAGCCCGCCGCCGAGGAAGCCTAGCCGCCCGACGGTCGATCTACACGCCCCTAGCGCATGGGGCGCGTCCCCGGGGGTGCGGCCAAGGGCCGCTGAGCGCCCCGGGCCTGCCCGCTCGCCCGCCTGATGCGCTGGGCCGGGGGGCTGAGGCCCAGCCGGGCCCGGGGCTGAGCCGCGGCGGCAGCGGGAAGCCAGGCTTCGTGCGTCCCCCGCTCGCGCCCCGGGCATGCCCGGCCCGGCCTCGCGCGCTCGCCGCCCGCCGCCCAGTCGCCGAGCCTGCGAGGCACCCACGGAGTCCGGCGGCTTCGCGGTCGCTTAGCCCGAAAGCCCGGCCCGTCAAGGTCACCGGGCCCGACGGGCGCCTGCAGCCATGGAGGCCAAGGTCCGCCAGAGCCGGCGCTCGCGCTCACAGCGAGACCGCGTGAGGCGCCGGGAAGCGGCCCCAGCTGCCCGCCCGCGCAGTCCGTCGTCGGGCGACGAGCCGGAGCCCAGCCCCGGCAAGGAGAACACGGGCCACAACTGCGCACCGCCCCGAGGCGCTGCCGCCGCCGCCGCCGCCCCGGCGCCCCGCGCCGCGCGCCCTCCACGCCGCCGCCGCCGCGAGTCCAGCTCGCAGGAGGAGGAGCTGATCGACGGCTTCGCCATCGCCAGCTTCAGCACCCTGGAAGCCTTGGAGGTAGGTGGGCGGGGCCCCGGGGGTCGAGCGCTGGCCCAGGGTCCGTGGAACCCCGAGACGCGGCACCCCACAGCCTGGCGCTAGGGGAACCCCTGAGGGAATCCCTGTCACTCCCAGGCCCCGGCCCTCCCCGCCGGTCGCACCTGCAGGGCCTGGCAGCGTGTGGGCGGCTCCGGGGGTGGCTGTGTGTTGAGCTGGGAAAACTGCCTCTGAGTTACACTCTGTAATCAGGGGCTGCGTGGCTTCACAGTCGTCCGTTTTTCAGTTGTATCTGTGTTGCCAAAAGATCGCTGTGTTCTTTTCAAGATGTACTGGGGGGCGGGGTAGGCAGGGCTGAAGTTTACTGGAGGCTAGATGGAATGTGCAGGGGACACTTTGGAATTCTCCTGGGCCCTTCCCCGTGAGGTTTGTCTTTGGAGGGAGAGAGGACCCTCTCAATGCGCTTTGGGTGGGAACTTGGCGTAAGTCCTGCTTTTCTGCCCAAGTTATCCAGACGGTATTTGTCGGGCGAATACTGCTGTTCTTGTTGGCGCCTAGGTGAGCAGAGAAGGAACTGGAATGCTGTCAGAGTTGGCAGTGGGTGGGCGGGCTGGCCCCCTAGACCTAGTAGTGGACAGGTAGCTGGCCACCTTCAGGAAGGCAGACTTTGGGGACCTGTGTCTGTGGGGTCTGGGCTCCAGACATTGCTCCACTTCGGGCCTCTCACTTTTGCTGGGTGCTGAGGGGGTACCAGGCCTAGGGGTGGGCAGTGCAGCACTTTCTAAGTCCACTGACTAGCTCTGACTGCTGGGTGTGTTGGGGCTGGCACTGGGCTGCTGGGTGTCAGAGCCTGTGCCAACTCCTAGCCACACGAGCCCTCCGCTGCACACCTGAAGGGTTGGAGCTGGGTAGAAGTCCTAGCTGTGGTGCCTTGGCTGGGGCTCTGTGTCGCGCTGTGGCTGCCCCTTGTCCCACCTGCAGACATGCAGGCTTCCTGCTGCCTGCCAGTGTCCCCCTTCCTCCTCCTGTGCCTCTTGGCTCCTCTGCTCCAGCACTTCAGCCCTTTCCTCTTCATCCCTCATGCCCTGTGGCCCAAAGGTCACAGCGGCAGCCCCTCTTCCCACGAGCCACCTTCTCTTCTGGTGCTTCCACCGGAACTTACATGTTCTGTCCTGTCTCCGTATTCCAGAAGGCCTGGCAGGGAGAAGGTGTCCTAGGAGCAGCTGTGGGTCAGAGGAGTGAAGGGAGACACGGGGGCTAGGGTTCATGCCCAGGGTCACCTGTGGCCAAGCTGGTATCTGTCCGTGTGTGTCACGGCTACCCTGGCTGGACATCACTGTCAGCCACACCTCCCACAGCAGGGGTGACACCAGTGGCATCTCCAAAAGACAATTCAGTCCTGGCTTTGGGGAGTATTTGAGGTGAGACTCGCCCAGAGAGTCAGTGAGTGCACGCTGTCACCCCTGGAAGCTTCTAAGTGCGGGGCCCCACCTGGGAAAGTACGGGGCTTCTGGACGGGTCCCAATAGCAGGGTCGCCCGAGCATCCTCTTCTCGGCTGTTTCTTACCAGTGCAGCGTTTCCCCAGAGAGCTCAGGGCCCTGGTAATCGTGTTGACAGTAGCAGCTGGTGTGGGTGCGCTGTTTACTCTCTCTCAGCCCTGTACCCACTACTCCTCCCACTCCTGGAGTGCCCATGGGGGAGCAGGTGCTGAGGTGGGGGAGTGGTAGCCTTCCGTGTTCTTCGGTGGGAATGCCGAGGCCCATGGGGCAGCTGGACAGCCACACTGCAGTCTCCGACTTTCTCCGTGAGGACGATGTGCGCAGAAACTGCGTGTGCTTGACCGCCTCTGCAGCTGGGCCCTGCACAGGAACCCCATCACTGTCCTGCCCTCTGGCCTGGTCTCCAGGAACAGGGTGTCCAGCTTGACCCCTGCCATTCTGTCTGCTCTGTCTACAGGCCCAGGGCTTTGCCCAGCAGAGACTTCTGCCCCCAAACAGCCCTTCCTTTGTGGAGAGAGAGTGTGGCCTGACCTCACTCCGTGGGGCTCAGTGGATGGCTCCCAGGGGCCCTGAGTGGTCACAGTTGTGTCTTGTTAGCATCATGGTGGCTTTTATTTTGTTGTTGTCTTGCCTACCCAAAGTTTTAAAAAAAAGTTAAAGCAGTTGCAGCAGTTACAAGTTACATGGCCTCTGCTTCTTGGGGACACACGGATGAGCAGTGGGGCCTTGATGGGCCATGTCCCAGGGCTCTGCAGGTGGGGCACTGCGCATGGCCTTGGGGGAAGCAGGCCGTAAGAAGGCAGGCCTCAGTGTCCCTGAGGCGGCCGGCACCCTCAGCTTTCTGAGGTCAGGAGCCTGTGGACATCCCTGTGGCCCACACCTGGCCGTGCCCAGCAAGGTCTCCCATAATGGCTGGGGTCCTTGTGAGTTCTGGTCACCCAGTGCTCCAGGAGATGCTGGGCTGGGGGTCGTGCCATAGCAGTTGCTGGGGTTGAGCTGTTGGCCTAACAAAGATCATCGGGGCCTTTGGAGCTGCAGTCCTCCCTGCCTGGGTCCCAGAGGGCGGCTTGAGCCGTGGCAGCTTGTGGTGAGCCCTGAAGTGGTGCTTGGGGAGAGCACAGCCAGTCTGGTCTCCGGGCTGCTGCTCTCTGTGACCCTACTTGCGTGGGGCTATGGTGGATGCCTGGGAGGTTGACTCTTCCATGCCCACAGTGGTAGGACCAGGAGGGACCCAGTTCCTCAAGCACACAACCCCCCACCAGATCCCACCTGGGCCTGCCTTTTCTGCCCTCCAGCACTGCCACACAAGGGCCCCACACACTACCACCCCAGCCCTGGGCGCTGCTGGCTGACTGTTGGTGCTGTGGGCTGCCACCCAGCTAGAGCCCGATTTATCTGCCTTCCGGCCAGTTGTAAGCTAGTGGGAACATCCAATCTCATCTCCCTTCGTGAAGGAGAGGAGAACCATCACCAGCCCAAAGCAGGTTCCTGCGAGATGGAGGTCAATCCTGCCTCCGCTCTCCAGCCTTCTTACAAACCCTGACGCTGGTTGTCCTCCAGATGACACTCTGCTGCCCAGCTGGGTTTGGTAATTCCTTGCACTGGGCACACAGAACTCACAGGCTGTAGTCTGAGGAGTTACGATCTGAGGAGTTACTAGAGAAGTGATGGGCTGTGGCTTGGGGTCGGGGTCAGCTTGGGAATGGTTCAGAAATCAGGACAGCTTCCAGGGCATCAGTTCTCAGCTCCTGTTTGGTTGTGGTGGTGGCCAGGCAGGTTCGGGACCCTGCTGCTGGCCCCTACTCAGGCAACTATCAGGGCTCAGAGGCACCCCACCCTGCCAGCACGTTTCTGAGGGAAGACGTTCAGTTCCAGCAGCTGAGCAGTCCGCGGTCAGTGAGTGCTCTTCAGCGCTCAGCTGCTTCGCCCTGTGGGCTGGGCCTGCCGCGTTAGTCTGCTGGCTCTCATCGCTGTGGGGAGTTGTGCAGTCTCTGTCTCTGGTGTCATTTCTGTTTCCTGGGTCTAGAAGGGACCTGGGTCTAGAAGTCCAGGGACCTTGAGTTCAAAGGACGTGCTCTGGATGGTAGTCTTCTCCAGACTCTGAGAGATTAACTCTTGTAAGCCGAGCAAGACGGCAGAATGTATGCTCCCCTTATTCACGCAGTAAACCATCCAGTGTCTTCGGGAGGTTTACCTGCCTTGCTTGCCTGGTACACTGTCAAGTCTGCCTGCAGAACTGTGGCTGAGCAAATCTTCTCAGCAGGACCAGGAAGGCGACGTGTAAGAAGTCCTTGCTTGGCACCAGTGTCTTCACTTAAGGGGAAATTTACATAGGATAGACCATATCCACTTAAAGTGCACGTGGCATTTTTAGTGGATTGGTTTTTGCTCTTCATTAAGGGTCCTTTTGCTCGTGGTGGGACTCACTGCTTAGACACGATTCTGCGTGGTGCTCCAGACGCAGCCTTGTGACAGCCCTGTCTGCCAGGATCCAGAGCAGCCCATGGCCTGCAGTCCCCAGCACCCTACAGACTACCTTTCAGTTGCTGGAGTTGTGCCCTTTGCAGAAAGCCAGGAAGGGACTAGGCCGTGCACTTCTTGCCGTCACACCAGGTGGATCCCCAGTGTGGTACCTTGTGCACATGTGCGTGCCATGTCCCCATCTGGGACGTATCTGAACCCCGTGCCTGCTTTACGTCCTGGGTGTCCCTCTCCCTCCCCCGTTTCTGTCTTTCTAGAGTTGTGTACACACCTGCTGTGCCCCATCCGGCCACCCAGGCTTCCTGGAGCCGGCCTGGTGGGGCCCCCTCACCCCCAGCCAGCGTGCTCTGCCTGCAGCGAGCAGAGCTAGGCCTGCACCTGGCTCCCTTTGGTCACTCACTGGTGGTGCTCACCCCAAGCTGCTCCCAGCCCCAGAGCCTCCCGCCTGGGAACCTGTAGTCTGCTGGGCCCCGGGGCTGTGTAGTCTGCACCACCACGGCCGTGGTCCAGAGCTCTTGGGCCCTGCCTGCTCTCTGCTGTGGGGCCAGAGGGACGCTCCTCAGGCCCCTGAGCCTCCTGGCCTGTCTCCCCAGAAGCCGGAGCTTCTAGACCCTTCCTGCTGCCTCCTTGAGGAGAATCCGGATTCCATCCGGTGTCCCCACGCTTTGTGTCCCCTGCTGTTGTCAACGCCTCTGCAGTGTGGTGGGTTCCTTAAACTCCAGCTGGGGATTCACTGCCCTCCTCCCTGAAGGTTTTTCCCCAGATGTGCTCTCACCTCCCTGGTGTCTGGGAGCCTCCTGACCCCATTTCCATGCGCTCCTGGCTCTGGACACGCAGACTCTTGTAACCGTCCCTGCTGCCCTCTGCGCACAGGCCCTGCTGTGTGTCACGCTGGGGAGCCCTCTTGTGGCCGTGGGGCTGAAGGACCCAGGGGGAGGCCCCTGGCTGGCCCCTGTGAGCCCCACACTCTGGCTGTCTTGTCTTCTCCCAGGAGGCCACTGCCCACTCGTTGCTGGTGCCCAGGCCACCCTTGCAGTGCCCCGCAGGGGCTGGCGGGTCCCAAGTGGCTGCGTTGGCAAGTAGCTGCAGTGCACTTGAGGCGTCTCCACTGCCAGGTGGTTTTCTGTGTCCTGTTGCCATACTGGACCTCGTGGGCCGTGCAGTGGGTGCCGCTGGCCCTTCCACCCCTAGAGATGGGACCTCGCGGGCTCGTCCTCCCACAGGAATGCCTTTCCCACTACCCATGGCTGCCATTTTCTGACCACACACAGGGTTCAGTGTGCTGTCAGGAAGTGCCCTCTGGCTTGTGCTGGGACGTGACACCGTTGTTACTGCCGCCTCCCTCATCCAGGAGTCTGTGGGACAGCCTGCTTGCCTCCACTGCCCTCAGGGTCTCCAGCATGGAGCCCTGAGCAGTCTGTGCTGCCTTTCCTGCAGCTCAGCTGTGTGTGCTGCGGGGCAGTCTGTCTGCTCGAGAGCCTGCAGACGACCCACGTGTTCCAGACGGGAGTGCGTTAGGAAGTACCTCGCCGTCCTGGTGGTCCCCTGTTCGTGGGCTCAGAGGTGCTGCCATTGGCAGAGGGTGGGAGGAGCTGGCCCCAGAGGCAGGTGGAAGAGCCAGCTGGGGGCTGCTGGGGGCTGCCAGGCTCAGATCGGAAGGTGGCCTGTGAGCAAGACAGTGAAGGGGGCTTTGTCACACTCTGTGCCCTGTGGGAGGAGCGGCTCAGGCTAATAGGCCACCCAGCTCTTCTTGTGGGGACACCCTGCCAGGTGCCTTCAGTGGCTTCCTCTCCTAGTCTCTCAGGTGTGGCCCAAAGTGACCTCAGAGGCTGGTCGCCCCCCCGCCCCCAGATCCCTACATTCTTACCTGCCTCTGCCAACCTGGGACACAGGCACTCTAGGCTGGGGTTAGGGCGGGCGGGCGGGGTGCCCTGCCGTGTGGCCGTGAGTGGCAGCGGCATCAGAAGGGCCTGTGGAGGTGACACTAGGGCTGAGGTGTGAGTGGGCAGGCTCTGCCATGAATAGCATTCCAGATGTCGGGGAAGTGAAGTGCGGAGCCCTGGACAGGCTGAGAGCGAGCCCTCTGAGGGTGCCCAGGGGGCGCAGTGCCCCTAGCCCTCTCACAACACCCGCACTTCCCCCTTCACATAGGCGAGCTGGGCCAGGTGCGCTCATTCACTCAAGTGACCTGGGTAACCCTGGTCAAGCCTTCTTGCCACCAGCTCGGCTCAGGCCAGGCATGACCTGGGGGTGTGCACAGCCAGCCGTGTCTGGGGAAGCTGGGGTCTCTGAGCTGGTAGCAGTTCCTGGGAGCACTGGCCCTGAGACCCTGGGTAGTCTCTGCATGCAGCCCTCCCCCAGATGTGTACCGAGCACCAGCTGGTGGGACCCCTGAGTGGGGGCCTGGGAGAGGAATATGGAAGCCATACAGGGACAGTGGAGCCCACCACCCTGGGGCTGCCAGGGTAGAGCTGGAGCTGCAGGCAGGGCAGTGAGGAGAGGGTGGAGGAAGAGAAGAGACTACAAGTTCTGGGGCACGAAGGCTGGCCAGGGCGGGCACTGCAGGGCTGCTGTGTGTGGCTCAAGATGGGTGCTGGGGCCTGCAGAATGGTGTCTGGGGTGGTGCCCGGGATCTTGAGCAGTCAGCGGGGCGCAGATGGGACTGGGGTGGGGCACAGGGAAGTCGCAAGGCCAGGGAAGGCAGTGGCTGGCCCTTGATGAGGACTGACCTCAGGTGGACCTGGCGCCACCCCTGTGTGTAGGAGTGTGGGTGAGAGTACGCATGCGGGACTGTGTGTGTGCGCACGTGTGTGTAAGGTACACGAATGCCTTACAGTGGAGCAGTTTTGATCCTAGTTATATGTTCTAGAGATGTGAGAGCAGTGATGTGCACAGACACACGCACACCTCTGTTTGTTGGTACACAGACACACGCACACCTCTGTTGGTGCATAGACACACACACACCTCTGTTTGTTGCGGCAGTACTCACAGTAGCAAAAAGGTGGACACAACGCAAGTGCCCACCAGTAGCTGAGCAGATACGCAGATTATGATACGTGCGTGCAGTGTCATATCACACAGCTAGGAAAAGTAATGCTGAATTCTGGAAACATGTTAACATGGATGAAGCTGGAGCACGTGATGCTGAGCGAGGTGAGTCAGCCACCAAAGGACTGGTGTGGCCTGGCCCCCTGTGACTGGTGGACACAGACCCAGAAAAGGAAGTGCTTTGATGGTGACCGAGACGGGAGGG
This sequence comes from Heterohyrax brucei, assembly GCA_028571685.1. NCBI lineage: Eukaryota > Metazoa > Chordata > Mammalia > Hyracoidea > Procaviidae > Heterohyrax > Heterohyrax brucei. The sequence continues at coordinate 562,961 of CM053160.1, read as the reverse complement.
CGGAGGGGCCACTTTCTACACAGTAGACACTTGTTAGACCTGCTTGGTGACAGGACAGGTAAGACCAAACCTGGGAGATGTCAGCACAGCTTAACCAAAGTAAAGACACTCAGAAGTGTGTGAGGAACAGGGACAGTCTCAGTGAATGGTGCGCACAGTCGGTGCCAGCGGTGAGAACGACCCAAGCTGTGCGTGGTGACATTAACTGGAGGTGCACGCGTGGGTGGGGAGGTGCACACAGGGAGGCGCGTGTGTGTGTGTGTCGGTGCCGCTGTGGACGTAGTGTATACACATGACGTGTTGCAGAGACAAGCCACGTACAGGGCAGACCCTGCAGGCCACCGTCAGGGAGCCTTCCTGGACAGAAACAGCTCAGTTGAAAGGCTTGAGACTGCAGTCTTGGGGGAGAACACAGTTGTATAACAGAGTTCACAGAAGTAGTGTTCTTACCGTAGTGTGGTCAGCAGGGTCTGGGGTCTTAAACACTTGCAAGTTTCTAAGATACAACTGTTGGTCCCACTTGTATGGCACAAAAGAAGCTGAGGGAAATCAGGGCTCCAAGGAGAAGCTGGGCCACTGGACTGATGGCGCACGTGGGCCAGACTCTTCTAGCCTAAGACCAGAAGTAGACGACACCCAGGTGCTATCGCTCGTCCAGCGAGGGACACCGAAGAAGGCTGCAGACAGATTGGGAGAAAAATGTGGGACCAAACTCAAATTCTTACCAAAAAAAAAAAATAGCCAGGCTCACTGGACCAATAGAGACAGTAGAACCCCTGAAACATCGCCCTAAGATAAGTTTTGAGTTTGGAGTTGAAGGTATTTCTTCAGGTCACCCCTCAGCCAAATAATAGTGTGACTTGTAAAATGAACAGTATCATCTGTGGGCAGTGTGCTCCATAAGCACTTGGCTGTGTGACTCCGCAGTGTCCACACTGACCGAAAAGCAAGGCCAGGAAGCCTGGGGACCAGGAGGCCCACGCTGGGGAAGCAGGGCCACAGGGCAGGGGCGAGGCCGCCGCGCCTTATGGAAAGTGTAGCCAAACACTTTCCGTATGGATTAAAAAATTTTAAAGGAAAGCTAGTGTACTGTGTAAACTTGAACTTAAAACTCAGTAAAATATTATTTTAAAAAACGAGGACCTGCTTAGGGCTGGAAGTGTAAAGAGAGGTTAAAAGGTAGGCTGAGTTCCACAGGTGAAGAGCCCTCATGCTGGAGACAAGTCTCATTCAAGTCCAGAAAGCCGAGAGCTGTTCCTGGGTCAGTTGTAGCCCAGAGGAAGAAGAGGCATCAAGGTATCACTCATTCATGCGTCGTTCATTTACCCTTCCTCCATCTGTGGACCAGATTCCAGCTGGGGACTATGGTTGCAGATTCCCTGCCCTTGAACCCGTGAAAGGCTCTCTGTTTCAGGGTGGACTGAGGAGTGAAATGGATTAAAATCTAATTAGTGTCATCAGATGGATTCGGAGCCAGAGACTTTGTGAAGGAAATCATTGTGATGCCCTTGGCTGCGTCTCTGGCAGGACTTCCGTGCTAGGTGACCCCAACAATGAGCGATGCTGAGCATGTCTTCCCGCGGTGGTTTATAGTAGGGGTACCTCCCTGAGTTCTGCTTTCCGTCCTGTGACTGTTCCGGTGTTAGGTGACTAGTATGGATGGAGGCCTTTTGCTCACTGCTGATGGAAGCAGTGTGTCCGTTACCTGTGTCGCGGGGGTGTCTCTCTCCATCCGCCACTCTCTTTGCTCGTTAATACTAAGTTCTGAGATGTTCTCTGTCTATAAAACTTCTTGACGTCTTCCATCATGACTTCTGTGTTCTGTAATGTGTTTAAAAAACCTTTCTTCACCACTGTCTGTATCAAGAGGAGTATATTGATTCTGACAGCAGTCTGAAACAGGTGGCTGGTCCCACCTATCACTGAAGCAGTAGAATTCCTGCTACCGTGTGTTAAAAAAATTGTTAAAGAGTCGAAAGTAAAGCTGACAGCTGTGTGTTGTCCATTTCTAAGAGCTAATTAAATGTCTCTGTTTAAAAAAAAGACCATGCATAAGTACATGTAAGTCTAAGTGTGTGTTCGTGTGTGAACATGTGTGCATGTGTACGTGTGTTTGTGTGTGTGAAGCCTGCACGAACTGCCATCTGTGCCTCATCCATTTCATGTCACCTTTGTGCAGTGCAGCACAGCCCTGTATCCCAGGGAGGCTGGCTTGGCGGAGGAAGGCCCCGCTGGTCCCCCAGACCCTGCCCAGGCGGTGCCTTCCCTGTGCCTTCTGTGTGCTCTCACCTGAGCACTCTTGCTGGTTGGGCTGGCATGGCTCTGGTTCCCTCTTGTGGGATGGACAGATCGCATTGTGTCCGTTGCAGCACTTGGAGCCTGGCGAGCCCAGCCTGGCACAGAGTAGGGCTCGTTGCTGGTTCATGGAGAGGCAGAGGACCAGTGCCCTGCCCCGCCAGCCTGGCACACAGTAGGCCTCATCGCTGGGCCGTGGAGAGGCTGAGGATGCTCCCCTGAGGCCCGGAGTTGGCCAGATGCCTATAGTCAGGCAAGGGCCAGAGACCCGGATGCCATGGGGCTTTGGAAGGTTCTCTGGCACCTTGGCTGGGACTCAGTCACTTGACACTTGGAGAGGGACTCGCCAGGCTATAGGCAGAGGAGGGTGCGTGTGGCCCCCACAAGCTGCAAAGACAGCAAAGAGCTGAGATGAGAACAAAATGTTACACCCCGGGGGCAAAGATAGAGCTGCACAAGCACCAGGGCTGCGGGGTCTCCGGGTCTTAGGGCCCAGGGCAGGTCCTCATCTCAGTTCAGATGCCCGTGTCTCTAGGCGTTGTTGCGCATCCTCTACTCCGATCCCTCGGTGGATCCTGGATGGGGCTCGGGACAGGCCTGGAGAACCGTGCGGCAGGGGTCTTCAGACATGAATGCCGGGCAGGTTGGTGGTGTTACCGGTGCTCAGCTGCAGACCTGCCACCCCCCCCAGGGCCCTGCTTGTCTTTAGGAAGGCAGGCATGTGTGTGCATGTGGTGGGGGGGACAGGGTATGTGCCCAGCCCAACCTTACACCCCTTACCTCTCTCAGTGCCCCTCAGATGAGCAGGACTGCCGAGTGAAGCCTGCTAGGGAGAGGTGGGGAATCCGGGACAGCCGCCTCTGCGCTGCTGGGAAGTCCCACTGCCAGAGAGGGCCCAGGCCCAGGTCCCCGAGGGGCTGTGCTCCCCACACCAGGGTGTCAAGCAGGGTGCTCGGCAGCCCAGAATTGTGCAACCTGGGAGTGATCACAGGGCCCGCCAAGACTGACTCACTCCTGCCTGAGGTCATCCACTGTGGGCACTCGCCCCAAGCTCTGATCTCAGAGCAGGAATTCTCGGGGGGGGGGGCAGTCCTTGGCACCACCAGCACCGTTGGGTTTAGCTTCCTGCTGAGGTTTGTGCAGGACTCTGGAGGATGGAGCCGGGTCTCAGGGACACACACGTCTACTGGGAGGCCTCCGGGAAGAGCACTGCATTAGGAATTGGGGCCACACTCATTCCTGGTTGGGGCTTCTTAGGAAAATCCTTATCTCCGTCCCCAGCATTTTCAAGTTGCAGTGTGTCTACTCCTGTACCAGCCATTTCTGACCTATCCATCTCCCTTTAGCTTGTATCCGTCTGTTCCCTGCTCAGAGGTGACTTTCCCAAGATAGGAAGCCTGTTCCACAAAGGTCTGAAACCCCCCAGCCGAGAAGCCCACTCGCTCAGGGGCAGTCCCTCCAGGTAGGTGATGTCAGAAGAGCAGAGGGCCCAGAGCTGCCCAGCTCAGCACCGTGCGGCTCCACAGTGGTGCTCCTGGAGCGATAGCAGGTGTCTCAAAGTGCTGCCGCTAGTGGGAAAGTAGTCCCACGATGGGCTCACTCGTGGGGTCGCAGGCAAGATCCATGTATCCCTGGCCAGCCAGAGGCTGTTACACTGATTGGCTGTAACCTTTCTTACCCCTGCAGAAGGACATGGCCCTAAAGCCACATGAGCGGAAGGAGAAATGGGGACGTCGCCTCAACAAGAAGCCCCGCGAGTCAGAAAACTGCCCGTCAGCAGAGCCCAGTGAGAATGGGCGGCCCCTGGAGGCAGGAAGCCCTGAGCAGGACTTAGAGCCTACTTGTGACCGGGGCAAGAAGGTTCCCCTGCAGCCCACCAAGCAGGTGAGCCCCAGCCTCGGCCTGGGACCCCCTTCCTCAGGTGCACCTTCTACCCCCCCTCGGGTACCGGGGCTCTGTGGCGGGATCTGTGCACACCCCCCAGGGTGCCTTCTGGGCAAGTGCCAGCACCTGGACACCACCTGTCGGCATCTGGCCGTGCTTGGCAATGTATGTCGTCATTGTTGGGCTCGGGACTGGGGCACACGGGCTTGGGGGCCAGAGCAGAGTTAGGATTGGGGCTGCTGGTACACAGAGGGTAGCCGCTTGCCTAGGACCACACTGTCTAGAGACCAAGCTGGGAATCCGGCCCAGACTGGTGTTGAGCCAGCGCTGTGCCTGTCCCACTGAGTGCTGGACAGGCAGGTGCTCTGCGTGCTGTGTCCTCGGCTAGTGGGGGTGGGGGCAGTGGGCACACGGTGTGCGCTCAGCCTGAGTGGGGGGGTGCCTCCTTGGCACGGGGCAGCTGTAATACAGGGTGATAGGCCGGCCCCGTTTCCCTGCTGCGTCTTATCAGGCTCCGCCGAGTACAGGGTGTCCAGTGTGTCTGTAAAGAGATGGGGACCCGTCATGTGGATGAAGTGCTCTCCTACCGCACACACAGGCGCCATCAGCTAACCGTGTTTGAGACCTTGTCTCCGCAGTGTAAGGGGAAAGGAAGTGCTTAGTGGCACCTTTAGGTGCTCACCGCAGTGGTCTCTGGGTTCAGGTGACTGTGGCTGGTTGCCCAGGTACCAGGATTAACCAGAACATGGGCGCTGTTGACTAGATGTGGTGGGTCTCCCTCTGGTGCTGGAAGTGGGAGTAACTCTCTCCAGTGGGCCCCCTCAGTGGAAGGTCCACAGAGTCCCACTGGGCTGGGGGCAGAGAGGAGACCAGAAAAAGGATTTCAGGGAAGTTGGGTTCAGAGGCTGGTTGGTCCCACAGAGTGCAGGGTTTCTGTCCTAGATGGTGGCTCGTGACTGCACCCGCTTTCCTCTTGTGGAATACCCTGGTCCGCGCCTTCTTCTCAGACAGAGCTCTTCTCGGTGTGTCAGTTGGGCTGCTGACGAGGGAACAGCATGTCTCAGGGACCTGGGCTGGTTGGGGGGTTGTGGGCGCCCCTGCCCAGGTGGACACGTGCTCTTTCTTCCATGCAGGTGTGCTCCCCAGCAGGGGGGCCGCTCCCAGCCACCCCCTGGGACCAGAACAGCCCGGCCCAGCGCCAGCAGCAGCTCCAGCCCAGCCAGCCCCAAGGGTCACTCCCAGCCCCGTGTCAGCGCTGCCAGCCCCGTCGGGCACTCCCGGACCCCGGGCAGCCTTGCCAGCCCCAGCGGTCACTCCCGGGTCAGCGCCACTGGCCCCAGCGGCCACTTCTGGGCCTCAGACAGCCCTGCCAGCCCCGGCGGTCACTTCTGGGCCCGGGTCAGCCCTGCCGGCCTCAGCGGCTGCTTCCACCCCCAGGTCAGCCCTGCCAGCCTCGGCGGTCACTCTTGGCCCAGCCCTGCCGGCCACACTGGCTTCTCCCAGGCCCGCGGCCGCGCTGCCGACACCTGCGCTCCCTTGTGGCCCCGTGCCCCCACTGCCGGCCACTGCGCTCGCTCCTGGCTCCGTGGCACCGCTGCCGGCCACTGCAGTCCCTCATGGGCCCTGGCCACCGCTGCCGGCCGCTGCGCTCCCTGCTGACCCCGTGCCATCTCTGCCGGCCGCTGCGCTCACTCTTAACCCTGAGGCACCGCTACTGGCCTGTGCGGTCCTGGGTGGCCCCTTGCCTCCGCCACCAACCCAGCAGGGCATCCTCGGGACAGCGTGGCCTGCCTCTGCGCTCACTGTTGGCCCACTGTCCACGGTGCCAGCCCCCACGCTCACTCCTTACCCTGTGCCCCCGTCGTCGGCCCCCCAGCTCCCTCCTGGGCCCATGCTGCTGCCCCCGGCGGGCGCTCCTGGCCCCGTGTCAGCGCTGCCAGCCCCGCAGATCACTCTTGGGCCAGCCAGGCCATCTCCGGCGGCCGCTGCTGGCCCTTGGTCAGCTCCAGCAAGTAGGCAAAGCCCCTAAGCAGCCTGGCCCACCCAAACCTTCCCTGCTGGGCCCAGGACAGCCCTGCTTAGCCAAGAGGCCACTCATGGGCCCAGGACAGCCCTGCCAACGGAAGCGGCCGCTCATGGGCCTGGCACAGCCCTGTCAGCCCCTGCAGTCACTTCTGGGCCCTGGACAGCCTCGAAAACCCCAGCCGTTACTGCCCATACCAGACCGGCCGTCGCTTCTGGGGCGGCCCACCCGCCGGCCACTCCTGGGACATCCATGTCAGCCGCGGCGGTCACTTTTGGACGTGGGTCAAGCCCGTCAGCCTCAGGTCTCACTTCTGGCCCTGGGCCCTCCTTGCCGGTCCCTGAGGTCACGACGGACCCGATCGTCCGTTCCAGGGGTGGCCCGCCAGGCCCCGTACGTAAGTCCCGGAGCCTGATGCCTGACCGGCGCCTCTCCAGATGTGCTCTCCAGATGCCGCCAGATGTGGCCGTGCAGAAGGGCCCAGGCCTGGGCCAAACTGCAGCGAGGTCTCTCCAGATGGGCCAGGCTGTCTGCTGTCGGAACAGAGCTTTACCCAGAGCAGCGGGGGCACCCAGGGCCACCACACAGGAAGAGGGGGACAGTCCGGGGGGATTGAAGTGCTGCCACCAGGCCTCTCACTGGTGTCCTGGCCTCTGGCATCACAGCGCCCTGCACCACGTGCTGCCTGTGACGCATGTGGCCCTGAGGGGAGTGCCGTGGAGGGCTCGGTGCTCGGGCCTCTGCTTCCTCTGTGCCTCTAGACTGCCGTCACTGTTGTCTCTGAATCTCACTGCACCTTCACGGGCGTGCCACCCAGCACACGTGTGCATGGGGGTAGTTGAGTGTGCATGTGTGTGTGTGCAGTTGTTGGGGGGGGTGGCTGCCAGAGCTTGCCCTGACTCCTGCCCCGCCCCCCCGCTGGGTTAGCAGGTGTCCCCACCCAGTCCCTCCTAGTGTCCCCTGCAACCTTGTCTGGCTGCTGGGCTGTCCAGTTGGAAACCCCACAATCCAGAGCATCTGCCCTCAGGAGGAGCCCCATACTCGGTGCCTCTCAAGGTGGGGGCTGGTGATGCCCAGAGAGGGGGTCCAGGGGCAGCTCCGTAGAGGCACCTGTTCCAGAAGGGACCAGGGGCGGGGTGGCCTCTGGTCCCAGGTGCTGCCCATGATGCCTTACTTCATGGTGGCAGCCTCCTGAGTCACCCTGTTCACAGGGCAGGGGGCCACGGCCTCAGTGCCATGTTGGTTCTCATGCCAGGGCAGATGTCCCTGACCCTCGGGGTTCCTTTGCCTGCTTCTCCATGCACAGACCCTGCAGGGAGGACAGCAGGCAGGTTTACAAGTGTCCTATGGTCACCCAGGTTGCCCAACCACCCTCCCGGAAACACGGGTTTATTTTTCTGATTAAAGGAAATAAAGAGGCCCGTGCTGTTATTTTCCACACCTGCGCCTGCATCTGTGCCTTCAGCTGGAGACCCCGTGTCAGGAGTGCATGATTTCCCTCCGGCGAGCAGTGTCTGCGCGTTAGACTTGGGTCTTGATCATTCAGTTCCTGCTGAAAGAAGTGGGCAGTGAACAAGGGCATGCCGAACCCCGCCCCACCGGGGTTGCTGCTGCTCAAGCCTGGGGGTCCTGTGTGGGTCCCGAGCCGGCCTGAGTAAGCACAGAGAGCCAAGGTTCTGGTTCCCCTAGGGGCTGCTGTCCAGGTTGGACCAGTCTGATGGTGCCCTCAGAGTAGGCGCACGGGTGTGGTGTTGGGGTGAAGATGAAGGAAAGACTTGGAGGGCATGGGCAGAGCGTGTGGGGGGTGCCCAGGAGGTGCACAGGCTGGGGGGCAGGCCTGCTGAGGTGACCTGGGAGGTGGAGCGTTGAGGTCACAGGTGAGAGAGGCGGCTGGGTGCCCAGGGCCTCTGGAGCAGCCGGGGTGGGCATTGGCCTTCCCTGAGGGCGGGAGGGCTGCTGGGAGGGGCTTGGTGGAGGGGGATGTGGCCTGGCTGCTTGACTGACACTGAGAGGGGTTAGTAGGGAGGCTCCAGTGCCGGGCGCTTGGCGAGAAGCCCTGTGGGGCTGAAGCCGGCCAGGCTGGCGGACAACGCTCCTTCGGGGCCAGGGGCCAGTCCTCCGATGGTAATGAGCATGTGCATTTCGGGGGCCTGTTAAAGTGGGGTTCTGACTGGGTGTGGAGTGGCCCTGCTAGTGACCTTAGCACTGAGTGGCTCGGGAAGCTCGGGACGCCGATGGCTGTTGGGTCTTCACCTCATGGTGACCCCATCCCACGTGTCAGAGCAGGACTGTGCACCGTAGGGTTTTCAGTGACTGGTCATTCCAGAAGCGAGTCACCCAGTCTTTCTTTGGGGTACGTTTGGGTGGGCTCGGACCGCCAGGCTTGCAGTTACAGGCCAACACACTGACGCCCGCGAGCTGAGACCAGCTCAGTCCAGTGGGAGGAGAGCGGGAGCTGCATGTGTTACCCTGGTCGCTGCTCCCGAGTCTCCGACTCCAGGCCACCCCACACGCAGTGGCGACAAGTGCTGGTGGTCCTGCCGTATCCCCATGACCAGTCAATTCTGGATTGTACACTGTGACCCGTGGGTTTTTTTTTGTCAGCAGATTTGTGGAAGTAGGGCCCCCTGCCTGGCCGGTTCCGGTGGGAGCTCCCGGGAGACGTAGCTGCACAGGGCATGCGCTGCATTGGACAGTTGCTGACCAGGTCTCCTGCATGGAGCACAAGAACTCTGCCCGGAAACCACCATAGCCTCCACGTGGGAGCCACTGCGGAAGTCGAGATGTTAGTGTAGACACGTTTAGGAAGTTTAATTCAGTGTATCCAAAATGTCATCTCAGCACAGTCAATACAAAAATCATCACGGAGATGTTATACTTTTTTTTGAAAGGCAATGTTGGAGTTAGAGCACAGGGGAAGGCAGAATGGCTACATGTCACGTGCAGAGTGGCCGCCATCCTGGGCAGCGCAAGTGCAGAGCACACACACCCCAGGGAAGGAGGGAAAGGGAGCGCAGAGCGTCCTTTGCCAGTTCTGAGGCCTGGAGCACGTGGACCCCAAGGGAAGGGGGCAGGGGGAGCCTAGGGCATCCTGCGAGTTCTCAGGCCCAGAGCGCGCACACCCCAGGGGAAGGAGGCAGAAGGGAGCCTAGCATGTCCTGTGAGTTCACCGCCCGAGTGCGCACACCCAAGGGAAGGAGGCAGAAGGTAGCGCAGCGAGTCCCTCACAAGTTCTCACCTCAGACTGGCTGCTGTTCCAGGGTCCGCCCTTGCTCTTTTTTTCCTCCATGGTCACCCACGCCCGTGGCCTGAATCGCCACTGCTGTGCCAGGAAGTGCCGTATGTCAGCCTGGCAGCACTCTGAGCCCAGACCCGACCCCTCCGTGCCTGTGACAGTGCCACAGGCCCTGCCCCGTCTGCCTGAGGCGGGTCGAGCATGCTGGCTCCCAAGTCTGTGGGCGCATTTGGTGGGCGAGCCTCACGTCTTCTGAGATGATGAGGCCAGAAGTCAGGTCACCTTTCATTCTGTGGTCTGCCCCCTCTGTCCCCAACTATAGCCAGGCAGACTCTTTGCTTCCACCTCCTAAATCTCTCTCTAAACTGAATTTCACAGAGAAGATTAGAAAAGAATCCAAAGTGAGTGACAGTGAAGGTACAACATCAAATTTGCAGAGTGCAGTAAAGCTCGAACATTAAATAACTGTGTCATAAAAAAAAGAAACATGTAGAATCACTGAACAAAGGTTTCATCTTACAAAGTTAAAAGAGGAAAGAAAACCAAAAGGTGTTGCCTTGAAAACACTAACAAAATGGAGAAATCCCCTCACTAGTGTCAGGAATGAAGGACGATTTGTCACTATAGGTTCTACAGACGGAAAGTAGGGTATGAAGAACTGTCTTACTTCAAGAAAATCATCAATTTAGATGGAATGCTTGCATTGCTGAAAAATGTAACTTAGCGAAACAACAGCATGAAGACGACCACCTGCATAGTCCTGTACCTGTTAAGGAAATGGAATGTGTAACTTGATGTCCGTAGCACCCCCCTTTCACCCTGTTAGCCTGGGCCGAGCCACCGTTGTGTCACCTAGACCAATAGAAAGTAGTCCATTGTAGCTGTCCTTGACACCTCAGCCCTTAACACATATCTGCTGGTTTCGCCTCACGGCAGCCCTGTGAGTAGTATAGCATTGTTACCCCATTGTTCAGATGAAGGAATTGAAGGAAAAAAAAAGGCAACTTAAATTGCCTGTAAACAGCACAACAGGTGTGGCTGAGCCAGGACTCACGCCCCGGCAGCTTGGTCACAGAATCTGCATCCATGGCCTTCCCTGAGAGGCAGTGGCTGTTCTCCCCTGCAGTAGTGCAGAGACAGTGGGGCTCCAGGAAGCAGCTCCTGCCCTGGAAAACCTCTCTGGAAGCTTCCCCCTTTCCTTGGAGTCAAGTCCACACACCTCCACAAGCCTGAGCCCACCTCCTTCCTGTCCTGCCTGGCCCTGCCCTCCAGGCTAAGGTGCCTTTCGAGTTTGAGCTCCCTGAGTTTGAGTTCCATCGGGGTCTGTCCCTCTGGCTAGTGTTCCCTGCCCTCCTCTGGCCCTGCCCTGCCCTGCCCCAGGCTTGTTCCTTGGCCTGGCGGTGGTTGGTGACTCACAGACCTTCCCGCCTCACTGGGCTTGTAGCCCCAGGGCCTCCGTGAGGTTGAGGTCAGAGCAGACTGAGTGTAGCTCCGTGCTGGTGCACTCACGTGTCTCAGCTATGTGTTCTCTTGTATTACTGTGTGTTCGTAGCAGTGGGCTGGGCAGGTCCTTCCAGAGAATTCCACTCCTGAGAATTCATGTGGTAGTTGGGGGCCGACTGCCTGGGGCCTGTCCTGGTTCTGCTCCCCAGCTGTGTGACCCTAGGCTCCTTATTGAACCCCTCAGCGCCGTGGGTTCCCCCACAGTGACAGGGATGATGGTGTCCCTCGGGGTTATTAGGGTAAGTTAGGTAGTGAAGGGGGAGCTCTCAGGACCGTGCTGGGTCTGTAGGTGACCATGATAGTGGCTCCAACCCTTGGTGACCCCGTGTGTATCAGAGTGCAGTTGTGACCCATGGGGTTTCAGTGGCTGACTTTTCAGAAGGAAGGATAGCCCCCTTCTCTGCTGGTGAATGTCTGTCTGCTGCTGTTAGGATGGGTTCCCCCACCCTAGGGTTTGCTTGGTGGGGCAGAGACGTGATGGAGGCCCTGACCTCTGTGTCTTCTCAGTGGCACCTCTGTGGTGACTGCAGCCTCCAGCTGGCCCACCATAGCCTGCCCATGGTGGACAGGGCCCTCCTGCACCCTGTTGATGGAGCGTGAGGGCCTGGGCTTCCTTATCTGCGGAATGTGGGTATTGGTCAGTGGGGGTATTGGTCACAGTGCAGCCTGGGTCTCCCCTTGGGTCTCCCCTTGGAATGCTCAGCCAGCCTGTATCCCAAACCGAGCCCACCAGCACTGGGGGACCAGTGGGCCCGGTCCTAGTCACGGCAGAGCTCAGAGGCTGGCCTGGAGCCCATGGTCCACAGAGAGCAATTGGTAGGATCTGACGCTCTATGTTCCTATTGAGGTCTTTAAGTGAATCAGGAGTCTGTTGAGGAAGGGACAGTCTGGGTGGCCCTGGAGCACCTGCTGGCTAGGCACTGTTAGGAGGAGGAGGAGGAGGAAAGAGACATCACCTCATGCTGATTGCCTGCCTGGTGCCATGGTACGCCAGGGTCTAGGTGATTACTGGTTATGCCAGGTGAGCTAGCGGGCCGGGCAGTGACAGGGTGGGCCTGATGGGCCGGCTGAGCTGGTGGGCTGGCTGGCAGTGCTTACCTCGCACGGCTCGTGTTCCCTCTTGGCCCTCATGTGGGTAGGGAGAAGTCCCTCTGTTGGCATGCGCTTTCAAGTTTCTATGTGTGTCAGCCCAGCTGCTGAGCCCTGAGGACCCAGAAGTGAACAAGTCAAATAGAAATTTCTGCCTCTACAAAGCTTGAATCCTAACTGAGAAGCCAAGTCAGTCAGGCAGTTGTGAGCACAGAGCAGACTGTGCCTGAGGGAGGGTCTCGTTAAGGCCAGGAGTCCAGAAGGCCTCTGAGGAGGGGACACTGGAGCCCCAGGGAGAGCACTGCTGTACCAGGGAGAAGTGAGGCCAAGGCAGAGCCCAGAGTCCCAGGTCTGGTCCCTTTTCTAGTAGCACACACCCTGAAGCCCACTCCTGCCTTCTGTACAGCAGGGACCACATGTGAGCACAGGCAGGACTTGCTCACACTGACATGTGATGGTGTGACGCCTAGCACTGTGACCTTGGTTTAGCCAGCATCCCTTTTGTAATCTTGTGTGTCACTGTCCCTGACCACTCATTCACCCACTCACCCCTTGTCTTCTCCCTCCTCCCTCCCTCCCTCCTCTCTTAACACCCATCCATCCGTCCAGATCCCAGTAGAATGGAAAATGGCTGAAAGGGTGGCCGGCACTCAGTAGGGCAGCAGCATACTCCCCTGACACTGTGCCAGCTAGGGACACCTGTTCTTACTACCCAGAGCATGCCTGTGCCTGTGCTGAGTGGTACAGGGAAGGTGAAGATAAAAGACAACCCCCCAGAGACTCTTGGGGACTGGGGAGCCTGAATTAGTACCTTGTCCAGCCTGGCTGGTGTAGGGAATAGGTGGAGTTAATCAAGGAGGGTTTGAAAGAGACAGAACCCCAGCTAACACAACTAGGAGTCAGCTATCCCAGAGAGCAGATGAGGCTTTGCCAGCACCAGTCTTATTGCCAATTCAGCATCCCTCACTTTGAAGCCTCTCACTTACCATTGGTGAATCTAAGAATTTTTCCTTCCCTGTGAGAAACAGCTTTGTATCTAGTGGAGCTGAGCTGCGGTACCGGCCTTCACCAGTAGGGTGCCACCATCAGCACAGAGCGAGGTCCGGCTCTGTGTCTAGTGGAGCTGGGCTGCGGTACCGGCCTTCACCAGTAGGGTGCCTTTTACCATTAGCACACAGTGAGGTCCGGCTTGAAAACACCTTCGGCTGAGCTGTGAGTGCTCGGTGGTCACTCAATTCTCTACATTCTGAGTGTGGTGGTGCTGACTGTGGATAGAGGCTGCACAGGGGCCTTGTTGGAGCAGCTGGGTGCTAGGTTGCCTGCTGTGGTGCCCTGCCAGACCCTTCAGGAAGGTTTCCCCGTCTCCAGAGTTAATCTTGCCCTCTGCAGCTGCCCTGTAGCCCTGGCTCTGCCCCTGGGACTCCTAGGTATGACCTGCCCTTCTCTGAAGACCGGACCCTGGTTCTCACACAGTTCTGCCCAGGCTGAACACAGAGGGAGGACACATTCAGTCCCCACTGGCCTTGGGCTGTAAGTGAAAGTCCATGCAGCACCTCTGAGCACCCTACTCTGTGTCTGACCCTGGAGCCAGTCCGTGATGGCAGAGGCAAGTTCCCTGCCCTTGTGGTGCCGGTTGGGCAGCCTGTGGGTGGGGAGCCCCTGTAATAAAGGGCATGCTGTGTTCAGTGGTTTCGGTGCTATGGAGAAAAGCGAAGGGGGCATCAGACAGTCACCAGAAGGGAGAAGACGTGGTTCTCTGGGGGGGGGGTGGCCCTGGGAGCTGGCTTTTGAGCAGAGCCCTGAAGGAGGTGAGGGTGCGTGAGGGTGTACCATAGAGCCAAGTAGGAGATGGTGGGGTGTCAGCCTGTGCAGGGGAGACAGTGGGTGTGTCAGCCCTGCAGAAAGGCTGCAGGGGAGATGGGCCCCCTGACCCCACAGAGCCACGGGGCCTGTGGACACCTCGGAGGGCCACCTCCCCCAACATGTGCTGAGCACCGCCCCATCATTTGAGGGGTGACTGTCCAAAGAAGTGGGGCTGGGCTCCCCTCAGGAGTGTCTGCCCCAGATCAGAGGCCAGGGGGGGCCAGGGCTGTTCCTGGGGTGGCCGTGGGGTTGATGGGGGCCAGTTCTTAAGCGGTTTCATGGAGAGGGGCTGGGTCTGAAAGGGTTGAGGTGCATGGCGAGTGTGACAGGGGCTGGCCACGGGTCCATGGCGAGGGTGACGGGCGCTGGCTGCGGGTCCAGTTGCCTGGCTCCAGGCCTAGCCTCTGGGCCTTGGAGCTAAGGGAATACACTCATCTGCAAACAGGTGTGTCCACTCAGGGCCGTGGTGAGCAGTAAAACAGCTGGTGTCGCCTAGGCTCTGAGGCCAAGGCTGGCACCCAGCAGCCAAGCCCACCCGTGCCCACGTTTCTCCATCTTAGTGTCCTCCTGAGCAGTGCAGCTTACAGGTGACCGGCTGAGTCCCCACTGAGGTGCTGCTCAGGGAGGCAGGATGAGGCCCCAGGGCGTGCCCTGCTGGGTGGGGGCATGGACACCGCTGACCCGTGCACGTCGAGGATGTGCATGGCCCTGCAGCTCAGGCTGAGTGCTTGGAAAGAGGGCCCTGTGCCCCCAGTGGCCCGTATCCCCCGGGGGACATTCCGCCCCATTACCACCCAAGGGCGGGCTCCAAGCAGAGGTGTCCCTTGTCAGAGGTTAGCTGAGCTGTTGGCTCTCCTGTGGCTCTCCTGTGCCTCCAGGTTCCACCCCAGACACGTGCACAGGGGGCATGTCCCTCTGCTCTTAACTTCCTCCTGGTCCTGTTCCCGCCCAGGCCTTGGAGGAACCGAGTCACCCTTAGGACAGGGGGCTTGTTCCCAGGGCTCCTGCCCAGGGCGCTGTCCATAGCAGCAAATCCCATTCCAGGACCAAGGCCCCTGGCTGTTTGTTGGACACATGGCCGGGCAGGGGGATATGGTGGCCCCAAGTGGGGTGTGGTGGGGTGTGGGGTGTGATGGGGTGTGGGGTGTGGTGACCTGTGCAGGGGGGCACAGGGCATGGCCCCCTCTGGGCCGGGTGTGGGCTGTGGCAGCGCTCTCCCTCGGGCCAGGATGCAGGGTGGCTGTGAAGCTGGAAGGACAGGGTCCCCCCTCGGCCCCTCCCAGGGTGCCTGCTCTGCCCTGCGGTCTGCTCGGGTACGAACCCTGCACCTCTTCTTGTTCTTCCCCAGACGAAGGTCACGGTGCCCAGAGGGGACGACAGGAACAGTGACGAGGACAGTGTATGTGAGGCCACGAGCTCCAGGCGCAGCAGTTCTCGGGACCTGCTCAGTGACGTGAGTACCTTGGCCACTGTGGGACTCAGGCAGAAGGCGCTGGCCAAGAGCAGCCAGGGACCCAGGAGGTGGCTCCAGTCCGTCCCAGAGAGGGTCACAGCTGTGCGTCACCAGGACCTGGTGTTTTAGTCAAGTAGACCTTCCTGTTAGGAGAGGTGAGCAGTTAGAGCTGGGTGCCTTTAGGTGACTGTTGGGCAGGCCGTGCTGGGGAGCCCTGCTTAGGGGTCTGTGCCAGGGGACAGGGCCCGGGGGATGGTGTCGGGGGTCTGTGCCGGGGGACAAGGCCCAGGGGATGGTTCGGGGGTCTGTGCCAGGGGATGGTGTAGGGGGTCTGTGCCAGGGGACAGGGCCCGGGGGATGGTGTAGGGGGTCTATGCCAGGGGACAGAGCCCGGGGGATGGTGTTGGGGTCTGTGCCGGGGGACGGGGCCCGGGGGATGGTGTCGGGGGACAGGGCCCCGGGGATGGTGTCGGGGGTCTGTGCCGGGGAACGGGGCCCGGGAGATGGTGTAGGGGGTCTGTGCTGGGGGCCTTGCTGGAGTATCTGTGCTGGGTACAGGGGCTGGTGGGCCATGCTGCAAATAGGAACTGCGGGGCACCAGCTCATCCTCAGGCCCAGTGCACCCTCCACCTGGGCAGCGTGACCTGGGCTGGGCTGTGTCACCTGGGCTGTGTGGCCTGGGCTGTGCTGTGTGACCCTGTGCTGTGTAACTTGGGCTGTGCTGTGTGACCCTGTGCTCTGTGACCTGGGTTGTGCTGCATGGCCTGGGCTGTGTGGCCTGGGCCTGTGCAAAAACCCACCGTACCATCTTCCTCGGTATCGTCAAGATGGATTTGGTCCCTGAACACCTTTATTCGTAGCACTAGAGGAGAGCGCTCTAGCCCGAGACAGTGGGGGTGCTGATAGGCACCCCCACCACTGTGATGACTCCGATGGGTGGGCCAGGCTGGGAGCCCGTGTCAGGCCCCTGTCTCTTCGTCCAGCCCTGCCTGTAGGACCACTGTAGGGCGGGGTCCCCTGCGGCCATGGTCAGTGTCTCAGAGAAGTGGTCACTGAGCCCTGGAGACACTGCAGCTGGTCAGGGGGTGGTCCCTGGAGGCCATCACGGGCAGGCTGGCAGGGTTCTGCGGGCACATCACCCCATTCTCTGGGGCACGCAGCTGGCCTGGGGATGAGAGGTGGGGAGCTGACCTGGGCCCTGGAAACAGTCGGCCCAGGGAAGTGGGAGACAGGGCCCCTTCTGAGGCAGGATGGGGACCTATGGGTGCCCCAGGAACAGAGTCCCTGAAGGAGTTTGAGCCCCAGTTCTGCAGCTGGAAGTGAAGCAGGTAGGCGCGGGCAGGGGGCAGTCCAGCCCCATCTCTTAGTGCTGGTCCCACAGCTGCTGCCCCTGCTGTGCCCCTTGGTCAGCCCCTCTTGAGATGCCACCTTCTCATCCCTTGGAGGTGGGCAGAAGCATCCCCTTTGCACTGTGGCCCCCAGACCACAGCCCACATTGTGCCCCATAGAAGCTGACGGTCGTGAGGCACCATCGCGACCGGTGTTGTGGCGTCACAGTGCAGTGCTCTGCCTGTCATGAGGAAGCCCACCCCAAGTGGCCACAGCTAAAAGGAGAACAGAACTGGCAGGTAGAGAAGGTCCTAGCAGGCCTCCAGCACAGCAGGACCCGGAGCCAAGGCCACGCAGGAGGGCCCCAGCTTGTCTCCGGACGAGCTGTGGTCACAGGGACGGGCCTTCGGCTGTCAGATCTGGGTCACATGGCCTGAATGGGGTGACAGACTGGGGGGCACTTCCTCAAAGGGGATCAAGATCCCCAGAGGACGAGGTGCTGGTCACCCACGGGTAGGCCCAGGCCCTCCTGACTGTCTTTCCTTCCTCTGCAGAGCTCAGCGCAGGCGGTCTCGGGAAAAGGCTACTCGGTAAGTGCCCCCTCCTGGATGTGGCTCTGCCATGGGGCCACAGGTCCTGTCTGCCGGGAGCTCCCTGCCTGGAGAGGGCCCCTCCCGCTTCGCTGCTCCTCTGGAGCACTGTCCCCACCCCGCCAACTTCTGTGAATTCTGCACCTCAGGCAAGACTTTGGGGTGCAGATGTCGGGGTGTTTCTGGCTCTGCAGCTGAGCAGCTGGAAGGGGTCTGCATGTACTAGGTGTCAGGGAGGGTCTGTGTGGGAAGGAGGTGATGGGTCAGGCTCCACGAGAGCCATCCTCACAGAACCGTGGGGACCCAGCCAAGCCCTGTTCCGGACCGGCATGGGGCAGACTGGGGCTGGGTCCTGACCTTGGCTGGATGGTGGCCACCTGGGCCTGCCGGCCAGCTGCCTCCTGTGCCAGGTTCTGTCCTCAGCCCCAGCGCAGCCCCTGCCCTCCCCTGCCCTCCGGTTCCTTTCTGAGTGTCAAGAGGACGACAATGACATCATAAACCCAGTGCTCCGTAAAAGCCATCTCTGCAGATTTACAGTGCCTGGCCCATTGGTGGGCCTCGGTCTGGATTCGCTGCTCATCCCAGGGTCAGGAAGCTCTCTAAATCACTGTGACATTCATATGGTGGGTGGTTAACCCGTTGGTCACTGTTGTGCTGGGCGAGGCTGGTGTGTGACTGGGTGACAGCCCTGCTCTCTGGGGTCTGATTGTGGAAGAGGACTAGTGGGACAGCCCTGGGTGGGCGTCTGCTGTGTGGCCCCTGTTGGGACTTGGTCCACTCCCTGGGCTCAGTCCCCCCTCACTCCCCTGGCCTGACTCCCCCTCCTCATGGCTCTCCAAGGTCTCAGGCCCTGTGCTGGCCTCTCCCTTGCATTCTAGCTGCACCCCAGGGCCCTTTTGAGGGAGGGCGTCCCTCCTGCTCTATAGCCGCAGATTGCCATACCACTCGGACTTGGGTGCTCTGTCTGTCACCTGAGGGGGCTGCACATATCCCTGCTTCTCATAGGGTGGGGGACCAAATGTATCCCTGCTCCTAATAGAGCAGGGGTGCCACTCAAGTCCACTCCCCACTTCAGGTGGAGAGATCATACTCACGTCCTAGCTTCTCGTGGGGTCGGGGGACCACAAACCTCCCCTCCCCTGTGAGGATGGGAGGGTCGCTCGTCTGCCTCCCTTACAGGGAGGACCACACGTGTCTCCATCCCTTGGTGCATGGCTGTCACCTTGGTCCTGTCACCTCTGCGTGGCTCCCCTGCCCCACAGCCTTGTCCTGGGATGTCAGCACCAGCCCACCGTGCTGCCCACCGTGTCTCAGTCTCTCCTTCCGTCCCTAGCACCCGCTGGGCCACAGCCTGGACAGTGTGGACTTGTGTGCCTTACAGTCAGCGAGTAGACGCCGTAGGGAGGACAGACAGGTGATGGCCTCTGGGGCCTGGCAGGGGCTGTGTGGCAAGATCGTGTGTGTCCCTAGCTGGTTGCTGTAGGGGCAGGCACTGTGGGCAGAGCTGTCTCCACACTGTGACTGGGCAGGAGTGTGAACCGTACAGGCGGAAGCATGAGCCCCAGGGCTGGCCCCTCATGTACCAAGGGTTCCACACTGTGTGGGTGTGGCATGGGTGCCAGGGTTTCAGCAGCACTGGGTGGGGTGGGTCCGGGGCTCTGCCTGCGTGACTGAGTCCCAGGAGGCTGGTCTTGACAGAGGGCTGGCTCTGCTGGCTGTACCCATCCAAGGACACTCCTGGAGCCCCCTGCTGGGTCTGGGTCCCTGGGGCAGTGGGACCTCCCCACAAAGCCTCCTTGCCAGGCCCCAGGGCAGCCCTTCTGTAGCCAAACCCCCATCCTCCACTCGAGGTCCTCTCCCCAGACAACTGCAGCAAGTGTTTGCTGAGAAGAAAGAGTGATTAATGTGCCAGCTGCTTGAAGGCTTGCCCTTCCCAAACTGCTTAGCCACAGATGGCAGCAGGGAAGGACCAGGCTGCAGGGGGCCATGGTTCCCACTGAACACAGATGTGTACACCAGGCCCTGAGGTGTGCAGACGGGGCCTGAGGTGCGCAGACAGGGGCCTGAGGTGTGCAGACGGGGCCTGAGGTGTGCGGTGGCGGTGTGTAGGCTTGCAGCCGTGTCTCCCTGTCTCCATGTTCCTCTGCAAGTTTCTGCGTGTCTGAATAGACTGCTGCAGAGATGCACTCTGTCCTTGTGGGCACATTTGTGCGTCCCTGTGTGCGCGGCCCCTCATGTGCGTGTCCACATGTGCCTGCGTACACCTTTTCCCACCTGCCCGTCTGTCCTGCCCAGCCCCTGACAGTATCTCCGCACTCAGTGACTTGGGCCGTTGCCCTCGGCCTGCCTTTATAGCCTGTACTTAAGTGATTGAGCTTTGCCGAGATTCATTTCCCAGCAAATTCCTGGCCAGTCACTTTCAGCAGCTTTCATCCAGAAAGCTAGGCACGGCCTCCCTGATGCTGTCAGATGTGTGTTAGCTCCATGAACTGAGTTAGAAAGCCATCGTCTTTGTGTGATTGCTTGTAGCCAAGGATAGGACACTGCCTCTCCCCATAAGCAGGGGTCGGGCTTCCTCTGTCACTGAGAGGTGACAGTAGAGAGTCTGTGAACACCCACTGGCCACCCCACAGGCAGCTGGGAACTCCCCGTCCCACCCTCTCGCCACCCACCCAGAGTGAGCAGAGTGTTCTGGGAGGTGGCCCTGTGCCTGCAGACTGACGCCACAGAGGCAGAACAGCAGCTGGGATGCTGAGAACAGAACAGCTGTAATAACAGCTGTTCCCTAACCACGACACATGCTAGGCGATGCTGCCTCTTGCCTGCGGGGGCCTCTGCCCCCTGTTGTCCACCCGGGGGATCTGCGGCTCAGAGCCGTGACAGGGCTTGCCCGTGGACCCCACCATCATGGTACAGCAGGATTGGAGCCCAGGTCCAGCTCTGGACACGACTGGCCACCCCTGCCCCCCATTCTCCACGAGGCCCCTCAGCTCACATCCTGCCTTGGCCCTGGGCCCCTGGTCACTGCTGTCAGAAAAAGGACAAGAGTTAGGGTTAGATGTCACCACACACCAGCCCAGGGGTCAGTCACAAAGCCTGGTGGTAGATGTGTCCTGGGCGTCCTGACAGGGTGGGCAGTCCCCACAGGACGTCTTCAGCCGACAGTCTCGGTTTCCTTCAGGGGGACGGGTGTTGGGGGTTAGAAATTGCTTTTAAATTGCTGGTGGCTCCCCGCTTGTTTTGTTTCCCTGGGGACCTGGGTAGGGTTAGCAGACAAAATTATATGAGGTCACCCTGAACAGGACGCCTGTGTGACCCGAGGCTTGCAGGAGCCTAGCGCTGTAAGTGCCCTGTGGAGTATAGCTTCTGTCCGGCTCTTTCCAGTTCAGGCCCCTGCTGAGAACACACATTTCCACCCCGGATGCGCTGAGTCAGAGTCTAGGCTGCATCCTCAGGTGGTTCTCGTCTCTAGTAAATTTTGGGAACCACTGCTGTTCTGGCGAGGGGTCCTGGTGGCGCAGCGGCTAAAGCGCTTCACTGCCAACCCAGAGGTCGGTGACAGAAACCCAGCAGGCAGGCGCTCCGGAGGAGACAGGCGTGGGCATCTGCTCCCGCAAAGCTTCATGGCCCTGGGCGGCCTGCAGGCCGGCCTGGGGGTTCGCCGTGAGTCAGAACTGGCTGGAGGCTGGGGCGAGGGTTGTCTCCACCGGGCTCTCAGAGTCGGCCCCTTGCCTGCAGCATCAGCAGCCTGGGGTCTTGTTAGAGACGTGGATTGTCAGCAGGGGTCCCCTCCACGTAGGAGAACCAACTACATGTGAGTCTGTGTGTGCTCACACATGTGTCTGCACGTGTGTGCATGTGCACATGGTGCTGCTGCCCGCCCAGCGGACACTGCGGGGGCCTGCCTGGTGGTCTCAGAGGGACTGGTGTCCAACCCGCTGGAGATCAGCACTGAGAAAGTTCCAGAAGCACGCGAGCATGTTACACTAGCCGGTGGTGGTGGAACCCTGAGGCCTCTGAACCTCACGTTCTCTTTAAAAAAAATTTTTATTGAGGTTTAGGTGAAAGTTTACGTAGCAAATCTGTTTCCCGTTGGATAATTCACCACAAACTGACGCCCGCCACCTGCTGTGCCCCTGTGGTGTGTCGGCGCGCTCCCCTCTGCACCCCGGCTCTCCTGCCCCCTCCCCTCCCTGTCTCTGCTCTGCTGCCAGGAAGGTGTCGCCTGTGGGCCCGACAGCTGGCACTCTGAGGGCACACCTTCCCCACGGGCATGGCCATTGGTTTGATACCTGTCACCTGTCCCAGAAGTGACCACCAGGAGGGTCTCCAGTCCCAGAAGGGTGACTTAGGGCCATAGTCCCGGTGGCCCCTCCTGTCTTGATCAGATCTGCTTTCTGATCTTGTTTGTGAATTTGAGTTTTGTTCTACGTTTTCTCCCGCTCTAAGTGGAACTTTCTGCCGTGTCCTGGTCAGAGCTGTGGGTTGTCAGTTGCCATCTGGTTCAGGCCAGTGGTGCTTTATTTGGGCCACTAGTCCTTGGAGTCCTTGATTTTCTTCACTCTTCTTTGCTCCAGATGTCCCCCAAGACTGTGGTCCCAAGCCTTGAATCCCAGTCCCTCGGCCCCTCGAGGTGTTTGGTTCTGTGGAAGACGTGTGCACTGTGCCTTGAGGGAACGTGTATGATGTATACATGCAGCACGTGCAAACACGCGTGTAGGAATATTTACAGCGCACCTGTATGTGTACGGGTGTACTCCCATGGGACTCCCCCTACTAGGTCTCATTTGGGGCCTTACCAGGGCCAAGGTGGAGGAAGGAGCTGGGAGAGGTGGGGCTGCGGGGGTGGGGAGGGGAGAGGTGCCGTTGTCGGGGGAGTAGAGTGGGCCACTGCAGAGGGAGGGGAGGGGAGAGGTGAGGTGCTAGGGCGAAGGAGTAGGGGTGGAAGAGGTGAGGTGCTGAGGGGAAGAGGGAGGCAAGCAGCCAGCTTTGGCTGCGGACTCTTCATACTGCTTTCTGGTGCCCAGGGGCACCCTCTGTGCCTTCCTGAAACCGGCCCGCAACAACCCGTGCCCTTGCAGCCCCACCGAACAGTAGGGCAGTTGGCACCCGCACAGGGCGTGTGCTCTCACAACGCTCCTTTGTGAGGCAGGCTGGCCACGGTCGTCCCCTGCCCTGCGGGCCACCGCCAGGCAGCCGTGGGCTGCACAAGAACGGTGAACTCGGCCGTGCCCTACCCAGAGTCGAGAGCACGCTTGTCTCCCATCCCCTGAGCAAGGACAGTCACCAAGGCTGGCAGCCGTCACAGGGACAGCAGGTGTGGGCCCAGCACAGCGTCCTCCCCGTCACCCACAGAGGCCTCTGCTGCCTCCTGTCAGAGGGACCGTCCGTCTGTAATCACTCATCCGTTCACCCTCCCTTCACCCATCTGTGCACCCGCTCATCTGTTTGTCCGCCCTTCCTGCTCCCGTCCATCCGTCCGTCCGTCCATCCGCTCACCTTCCCTTTACCCACCTGCTTGTCTGTCCCCACCCGCCCACTCACCCACCTTCTCCCATCTGTCCACCAGCTGCTCTGTTCATCGGTCTGTCTGTCCAGCGACTGTTGTCTGAGTTATCCGGTGCTGGTCTAACGACCACCCCAAGAGACGGGTGACTTCCACAGGCAGGAGCTGACTGTCTCCCAGCCCGGGCCTCTGAGAGCCCCAGCGCGGGCTGCCGGCCCCGGGGAGGCACTCTCGATCGGCTGTGGCGGAGGTCCGTGTGCTCCGTCTTCTCCTGACCGAAGAGCTGCTCAGTGCGGGTCCCCGCGTCCAGAGGGCGTGCTCCCCTCCTGCCTCTGCGTGCCAGGTGGCTCATGGTCCCTGTCCTCTCTGCCAGCTTCTCTCTTCTCTAGCTGAAGAAGGTGACACAACGGATGACCCAAACTTGTGGGCTGGAGTCTTGCCTTGTTGACATCACAGAGGTTAGGACTGAACACACGGGAAAGTCACACATGATGAGAACATGAAGGGCAGCCATGCAGTGCTGGGGCTCACGGCCTCGGCACAGTGACGCGGATTTGGGGCAGACGTACTTCATTCCGTAACAACTGTCCGTCGCTTGTCTGTGCGCTCACCAGTTAGCCCCCTGCTCACCCATGCACTGACCCTTCTGTCCCTCCTCTGCCCATGTGTCTGTCCACCTGTCCGTCTGTCCATCCCCATCCGTGGGTCCTTCCACCCACCATCCATCCTGTCCACCAGCCTGCGTGCCCTGGGCCGTCGGGCAGCTGGCCGGGCAGAGACGTGAAGCCTGGTCCTGGGTGGCCCCACCTTCAGCAGCAGTGGGAGCTGAGGGTTATGGCCAGGTGCCATGTCACCGTGTGGCCGTGTCACCGTGCAGCCGTGTCACTGTGTGGTCGGTTCTAGACAGCACTGTCGGGACCCCACAGAGTGATGAGGAGTTAGCAGGCAAGGGTCCCAAGACAGCAATGGGGGTAGAGCCTGGGTGACATTTCCGTGGTGGACATGGGTTTCCCGGACAGTGAGCCCTGGAGGGAAGGGACAGGCACTGGCCCGGCATGAAGTGGAGGACTTCGGAGCCCCGGGCAGCAGCACCCGCACCCCCCTCTGCCCCCTGCCACGGTGCCTGAGGAGCTGGAAGTCAGGCCTGTGGGTGTGGGCAGGCACGCCACCGTGACCCCAAAGGCCAGGAGTGAGTGTGAGCACTGTTGCTGGTGAAGACGTTTGTGTTCAGGAGTAGTTCACGGGCAGTTAGCGCTCGGGGCGTGACAGCATGGCCTGTGCTCACATGGGCCCTGTGTTACGGTCGGTGCACGGCTGCGGCCACTGTTCCTGGCTTCCTGATACAGCCTGTAAGCCCTCAGCCGGTGAGGCAGCGGGCGCGGGTGTGCAGGGGCTGCGGTCTGCCCGGTGCAGCTCAGCCTGGCCCGTGGGGTCCTCGGTCAGCCGAGGTGGGGGCCGCCTGTCCCATGGGGCTGGCTGGGAGGGGTCCCAGGGGCCCCAGCCAGCCTCCTCACCAGGGCCCAACATCCTCAGACGCCCACCTGTAACACTGCTCTTCAGGGGTGTCACCCCCACATCTGGTGCTGTCTGACTCAAGGCTGGAGGGGAAGGTGGCTACGTGCAGGGCCCACAGAGGCTGCGGCCAGGAGGCTGGGAAGTGGCCAAGGAGATGCTGGAACGGCACTGGCCCACTACCTCAGGGTCCCTGGGTGAGGAGAAGAGGGGTCCTCTCAGGGGGAATGCTGGGGCCGAGCCCGAGGGCCAGGCCAAAGCCCCCGATGGCAGAGTGTGGTTTGGGGAGCACCTGGGTGGTGGTGGGGCTCCAGCCCATGCGTCCCAGTGGCCCCGGGTGCCCCCTACCCAGCAGACCTCTCACTGAAGCCTCATAAAGGTAGTCAGATAATAGTGGCTGTCAGGCCTTGATCAGGTGATTAGTGCTTTGTTTTGCTTCAAAGCATGAACACTTGAGAAGAGTCAATCAGCTGATGTAGCAGGCAAGGTCCTCAGGACCCCACCCCTTCTTGTGCATGCACCCTCCCGGGACTGCCAACAGGGGCCCTCAGGGCACGTCCTCACCCTGTCTTCATGGGCAAATGGGGTGCCCATGCCAGCGGTTGGTCACTTTCTCTGTGGGACCGTAACTGAAGTCCTGTGTGTGGCCGTCTCCAGGGGGTCTGGGCCTGACCCGGGGTGGGCTTGGTGTCAGTGGTCTCCTCCTGCTGGCCCAGTAACCTCACGTGTGTGTCCTCGCCATCCCGCAGCTCCCCATCAGCCACGGTCTGGCCCAGGGCTTTGGTTGCTTGGTTGCCGTTAGTGCAGCCCCCTCGGGGCCCCGTGGCAGCAGCACGCTCTGGGGGCTGAGAAGGCGAGGCTAGGCCCTCCGCTTGTCGCAGGTGCACATGAGTTCTCCGTGGACAGGTATGGGGCTTATGCCTGTAACAGGGGCAGGTGCATCCTCCCAGTGTAGCCACCTCTTGGCCTTGTCTTTCCGGGAGCTGACAGAGGCAGAGCAGAGCTGGGTGGTCTCAGCACCTCCATCAGGGGCGCCCCGGGCCAAAACCCCCCTGCCCTCGTCACTGGTTTGGCCTTCCCCTTTGCCCACACGAGGTTGCCGGGCCAGGCAGCACGCCCCTGGGCCAGAGCTGAGACTGCTTGTTTGATGGGAGCCGCGAGCATGGGCGACAGGGTCTTCTGCTCATGAATATTTCATGCCTTTGTTTGAGAGATGGGAGACAGGCGGCCTCCTCTTAGCTTTGCCATGAAGTGGTAATTAGTGTTCACACCGCGAGAAGGCAGGTTTCTGGGTGCTGCTTAGTGGCTGGGCTGACCAGGCCTCCCACTTTGTGGAGGGCGGTGAGCAGCTCCCAGCTCCCACCAGGCAGAGCTGCCCGGGTTCTGGCGGGCACGGGGAGGCCTGGGTGATGTCAGAGAGCAGGGTTGCTGGCCGGGTGAAGAAGTTCGTGCCCCATGCCCACAGGGCGTAGAGCCACAGCGGCTCCCAAGGGCCAGGCTGGCACTCGAGGGAAGGGGGCAGAGCAGACAGTGGTGGTGGTGACCAGCCAGGCTGGTGCTGAAGGCAGTGATCCCCGTGGTGGTGACACCGGTCATGAGGATGCTGGTGACGCTGCTGCTGGCAGTGAGAGCTATGCCGCTGGTGACAGTGAGGATGCCGGTGATGGGGTGGGGACGGTGGGGACGGTATCACGGTGGCGGCGGTGGGGATCTCAGTGACCCGGCTGGCATTGATGACGCAGACAGCGCCAGCTAACGTTTACTGAGCCCCCTGCCAGGACCACTCTGGGCAGCGTGCCGTGTTGAGGTGGAATGCTGCCTTCCTCCTGCAGGCGAGGAAGTGAGCGTCCCCAAGAGCCAGCTCAGGCTCCGTGCCCTCCTTCGCAGCACCTGGCCGGGGTCGCGGGGCTGCTGGGACTGTGCTCCAACATGCCTCGCCGGGGGAGCCGCCGCCCCGCGCTGGCTTCTGCTCATTTTCAGTGGACACAGGCACTTGTGAGGCCTCTCAGGTGTCTCAGTGTTGGCACCTAGTTCTAAATGAATTCGGCCAGACCAGGCCCACCTGTGGCCTTGCCCACCCAGCTGGGTCCCCGCTGTCAGGATGAGGGCCAGAGGGTGTGGTCAGAGCCTGGGGCACTGGTGTCCGCCAGCTGCCCACGGCGGTGTCCCTCAGGGTGGTCAGAAAGCCCACCGTGTGTGTCTCAGGGAGAGAAATGGAAGCTCTGGGAAACAGCAGTGGCCAGCAGTGGGACTGGGCTGCAGCTGTCCCGTCCTGATGGGCAGGGCGGGGTGGCTGGGCTTCCAACAAGGAGCCCTGGGCCCAGTGCTGCCCAGCCCTCCCGCTCGGCCTGCAGGGGGACACCCAGGCAGAAGGGAGGGCTGAGCCATGGTCACTCGCAGCGCCTGGGCACCGTGTGCCCCCAGGTCCCCTGGGACACTCGCAGCCCCCGGGCACCGTGTGTCTCCAGGACCCACGGGTGCTGCTCCACGCTCAGGGCTGTGACCTGAGTCCCAGAAGGGTTGGGTCAGACAGGCGTTACCCACAGGCTACTGGACTGAACCTGGGTGAGCACAGTGGACTGAACCTGGGTGAGCACAGTGGGCACATCCCTGGCCCAGGACGTCCTCTTGAAGGACAGCCACTCAGGCAGAGCCGAAGGACCGTGGTGTCTGCCCTTCTGCGCTGATTGACGGCTGGTGGCCACCCGCCTGAGCCCGTGGCTGATTACGGGGTCCTGCCTGCTCTGTACTCTGGTTGCCGGCCCTCAGGACCTGCTGTGTGGGGTAAACCCCACACTGCACAGTGCCCTGAGGCGAGGGTGCTGGCTGGGGGCTCAGGAGCAGCGGAAGAGCAGCAGGGTCGCACACACCGCCCCCACCGTGCCGGGACAGTGTGGCAGAATCCCCGTCTCTGGCTCATAGACACCACAGCGCAATTCAGTGGGAAGAGTGGCCAGTCCTGCAGACTGGGCTGCGCTGTCTCTGGGCCGGCTGCCCCCTCCGGGGGAACCCCTGGGTGACCCGCAGGCTGGGTCACTGGAGCCCTCCCCGCTCTGCCGTCAGTGCCCTCTTGTCCTCAGTGCCGCTCACACCCCCGCTGGCCTTCTTCAGGCCTGGTCAAGGCTGCCGTCGCCCTGAGTTTCCGCCCCAGGTCACCACCAGGCTGAGCGCCTATCCTGGCTCCTCGGATCTGCGCCTCCCGCTGTCTCCCTTCCCGTCTTTCTCTGCCCGAGACACAGGCTGCTCCCCGGTAGATCCATCCTGCCGTCCCCTGCTCCTCCACTCCAGGCCCCTCCCTGGCTGCCCCCCACCGCAGCCCACCGTCCCCCTCGCTTCCCCACACCCCCTTGCCCCTGCTTCCCCGGCTTCCTGTCCTGAGGCTCAGGGCTTGCTGAGAGGGCCCTGCCCAGCCCTCAAGGCCCATCCTGACCCAAAGACCACCGTGGTCTCCCTGTGCTGAGTTCCCAGAGGCGGCCCTGAGGCCGGGAGGGTGGGTGGCCCGCGGGCAGAGCTTTCCAACAGTGCAGCTCACTGCTGAGTGGAGGCTGCTGGGATCTGACTCAGTGCCCCGAATCTTCCCTGTGTGGGGTCACCAACGCTCTTGGGAGGCTGACTCTGCACCTGATCAGGAAGCCCCAGGCCCCCTAGGAAGGGGCTGACTTGAGCGTGCCTGCTCCCCTGTCCCCCTGCCATTTGGGGAAGGCGTCCTGTGTAGGTCTCCGGCTTCCCTGTCTGGTAAGACCAGAGGCTTGATGACTTTGGCCTAGGCGTCCCCCTCCTCCACCCACGGGCCCAGGGTGCCGACCCCTCACAAAATAGCGTGCTGTACTCACTGCTGTGGTTTTCACAGGCCTGCCTGAACTTCGTCGTTGAAAACATTATGGCCTGTGATTTCAGGGCACAGAGGATGGCTGTGTCACTTGATTGCCTGTGTTAATCACATAGAACACACGCTGTAAAGCCGTCAGTGCAGGCGTCTGGCTGGGCAATCGCCCTCTGCGTCGTGGGGACATTGATTCTCCACAGGAGGGTTCTTCTGACAGGAACGTACCATAATACCATAATTGTTGTTGCTAGGGAGGGATTATTTTTATTCTTTTAGGGGAAACTGCTGTAATTTCTAGAGCAGTCTGTTCTTTTTAAAATTCTGCTTACTGAAAATGGACAGTGACGATTTGTTTTCCTGACTGTAACAGTCCTTCACTAGCCAGCTGAGCGGGTAGGGCCCTAGGCACAGAGACTCGGAGACCCTGCTAGGCTGGCCCAGCTCAGGTCTACAGGCCTGTCTCTCCCTGGGTACCTCCCTCGGCCTGCCCAGTGTGTCCACTGTGCGCCAGGGTGCCAGGCCCCCGACTTCCTGCTGAGCTGGTGGCTTCCCCCAGGTGCAGGGTTGGGGTCTTGCTCAGTTTCAGACCCAGGAGGAGGATCTGTCCCCGACCTTGACCCTTCTGCTGTGGCTTCCCAGGTTCTTGGTCTGGGCTACATATCCATGCCGCCCTCCTGAGGCTAGACCGAAGGGTGTGGTGGCTCCCCTCTTACCGGGGGGCCTCTCTCACCCTGAGGTGGGGGTGGAGCTACTCCATGTTACCCTGGGGTGGGGGCCCTGGCACGACCCCAAGGTTAGGGGCACTCCAGGCTGACCCTGGGGTGAGGGTACTTCAGCTGACACTAGCAAGGTGGGAGTTCTGGGCAGTCCTGGATGAGGGGACTTTGTGTCTCACCCTGGGACCCCATGTTTGCTCGGTGGTGGGGCAAGGCTTCCCCCAGACTGCATGATCACCTCCTGGGCAGGTGGGGGTGTCCTGCCCACACCTGAGGTCACGTCATTACTCTCTAAATGTCCCACCTGCCTGCTCTGGGGCCTTGACCAAGGTCAGACCCCACGGAAGGGACTCCCGGCTGCCCGTCCACCTCATGTCCAGACCCTTGATGTCAGGACCCCACCTGTTCGCAGACAACCCCAGGCTAGAGTACCCTGTGAGCCTGTGGGGTGGGTGGGGTGGCAGCTTTGTGCGACACTGACTTTGTCTCTCTCTCTCTGCCCCCCAGTGTGACAGTGAGAGCGACGTAGATGACAAGGTAAGCCCCTCCAGGTCCCTAGGGTGGGCGTGCACTCCGGTGCCTTCCTGGCCTTGGTTCCCCACACTGGGCTGGAGGTGGGCCTAGGGGTGGGGTGCACATGCCCCAGCCACAGAGCAGGGGAAGGACCCACGCGGCCAGTGCACTGGGACGGGGCTGTGGACAGCTGGCCCCCTGACCCTGGCCACAATTGTGACATTAAGCCCACCATGGTCAAAGGCCCCCCGGGGCGTCCCTTCCCCGAGCCCATCTCCATCCTGGCAAAGCGCACCCCTGTGGCCGTTCAGCCTGACCTCTTGGTGCAGAGAGGGGAGAGAGCGTGACTGCAGGATCTAACCCAGGGCTGTTCGGAGTGTCTGCCTTGTGCCCACGGCCTAGATGTGTGACCCGGGGGACAGCGGTGGCCACGGGGGAAGATGAGCCCCACCGCCTGTGCCCACCACCAGTGTCTTAGAGGGGGTCAGAGTGGTGGGCAGGCCGCCCTGGCTGGGATGCCCTGCTGTGATGTCCCACACCCATGGAGGGACCCTGCCCGAGGCACAGTGAGGGGACATCAGAGCCCGGGCCCTGAGTCAGGTGGGGTACACACAGGCTTAGGGGAGCCTAGGCATCTGGAAGGTTCTGACAGGGCTGTTCCTGAGTGACCGTCCCAGGCCTGCACAGAAGAGATGTTGGACAGCAAGGGTGCCTTTGAGAAGGAGCTTTAGAGTTGCGGTGTACACAGGGACCCTGCAGAGGCTGGTGGTCTCCTGGTAGGGTGTTACGGAGAGCTTTGCTGAGTGGCCCTTCCTCGGCCTGGAGGAGTCCCCGCCCTGACAGACCGACCGGTCTCCTTCAGAAGGGACAGGAGCCATCACCCACCTTGGTCTCGCTAGTGACACTTGATCGTGTGCACTTGGGGGATTCCAGGATTCAGGTGCCAGCACCTCCCTTCACGTCAAACCAGCTGGCCAGGAGAAGGTCTGTGATGCCTGGTGCTGCTCTGACGGAGGGGTGCCTCTGAGGGCACGCAGCTCTGGAGGCTGTCGTGGGGCCAAAACAAAGGGCATGCGGCCCCGATTGTCACCCTGCTCTGCAGCTCTGACACTGTCCCCTAGGCCCTAGGCCTCCTGGCTACACTCCTCCGTCCCCAGTTGGGGGCCCTGCCCCAAGAGCACCTTCCTGGGAGTGTTTGTAGGAGGCCTAGCAGAGTCCCCACAGGCCTGCTGTCCTCTCAACCAGGCTGCCTCTTACAGGGTGCCCTCCACTGGGGTGTCACACGGTGGTGCCTGCAGTGGGGTCCACACGTGGGGAGCCAAGACCAGCTGGCCCAGCCAACCTCGGTTAGCCAACTTGGACTGGCACCTGAGAGGCTTGAGTGTGGGCAGCTGCGTGGGGGGCTGGGTGGTGACCGCCTCCTGAGGTGGCGTGCTGGCGGTGGTGGTGTGAGACACAGGCTGCCAACAGAGTGCAGGGCCTGCACATGTCTGCTCGCGAGCTCAGGGCACCCACGTCGCCATGAGAGAGGGCCCTCAGGCACACACGGCACACACAGGGCCACATAGCCACATGTTCCCAGGCTGCTGACACACTCACCTACACACACACACACGTATGCTCCTACACACAGGCACATTCGTGTCCTCATGTGCACACTCACGCACACAGGCACATGTTCACACATGCTCACACACCTACTCATACACAGGAGAGGATCCTCAGATGTCAGGCAGACACTGCACTCAAACACACAGGTTTGCACACATGCATGAAACACACCCTCAGGCGTGCTGACGCGCACACACAAGAGGGTCCTCAGGGCCGTTAGGCACACATAGTGCAGTCGCAAACATAGCAGCTCACTCAGCCACACTCGAGAATTCTCAGGGCCATCGGGCACACTGCAGACACACGTGGGCCTGCAGAGACACACGCACCCTTCCTCACTCATGCAGTCACATAGGTGCACACACACATACCCCACCTCCTGAAACACAAGCCAGCTCAGCCACCCTGCAGGCCCCGAGAAGTGCACCGTTTCTGCCTCGGGAAGATGCACTGCAGACACGTTCCAGAAACGAGGCCCAGGCGGTCAAGTCCATTCTCACTCACAGTGACCTTGCAGGACTGCCCCGTGGAGTCTCCAAGGAGCTCCTGGTGTGTTCAGACTGCTGACCTTCTGGTTTGCAAGTGTAGCACTAACCACTGTACCACCGGGGTTTCTGAAGACATGTCAGGCCTCAGCTACTAGCTTGTCACAGGGAAGGAGCCTTCCCCTTGCTGGGACCTCTGGAGGTGGCCAGCAAGGAGCTCTGCGTCAGCGTCTTCCTTATGAGGGGCCCGGAGCAGATCCGTCTACAACAGGTCAGGCAGGATCCCACAGAAATGGTACTGGTGAACACGGTCTAGTGAGTGTGTTTTAATTAGCATCATTTATTTGATACTAAGTACACATCTTAGTTCATTTCTGTGTGTGGTTAGAACCGTATTCTGACACAGGAAACAAAGTGCTCTGGAAACAGGTCTGCTTCTCACAGGGCATGGCAGAGTGGGAAGCTGCTCACGGAGGCCACACAGTCACTTTTCTGAGCCCCCAGACCATTCCCTCCCCTGGGAAGTGGACATGGGGTGGCCTGCAGGCAGGTGGGCCAAGACTGGGAGCTTGGAGAACAGCAGGGCACCAGAAGGGGACTTCCTGCTGAGACTGAGCACTTCTGAGGAGCAGGCCAGGGTGCTGCCAGCGTGGGCTTTGGGAGTGGCCAAGTGTTCTCAGAAGAGCAGAGGGACACAGGCGTGTTCGCTCAGGGTGAGAGAACAGTGGCATTTTATGCCCTGCTGCCTGGAGATCCCAAGTCCAAAACCCAAAACCAAGGTGACTGCGGGGCTGGCTCCTTTTGGGGGCTCTGAGGGGAACCTGTCCCAAGCCTGTCTCCCAGCTTCTGGTGCCCCTGGTGAGCCTCGGCTTCCTGGGCTTGTGTGTGGCCACTCTGTCTCTGCTCTGTTCACGCGGCATTCTCCCTGTCTGTGTCTCTGTCTCCGCGTCTTCTGCTCCTGGGTTGTCACTTGGTGTTCTCCCTGTGTCCGTGTCTCCGTGGCCAGGTCTTCTGTTCCCTGGTCATCACGTGGTGTTCTCGCTGTGTCTGTGTCTCCGTCTCCGCGTCGTGTTGTCCCTGGGTTGTCACGTAGTGTTCTCCCTGTGTCTCTGTCTCTATATCTTCCACTCCCCAGGTCTTCATGTACCTTTGGGTTCTAGGCCAGTCATGGTCCAGGATGACCTCTGGTTGAGATCTTAACCAGTGTCATCTACAAGGACCCTGTTTCCAAACCAGCCCCAGCCCCAGGCTGCAGCTGGACGTGTGTCTTGGGGTCACCACGCAAGTCCCCACATCCCGCTCCTCTCAGGCACCTGGTGTGTGGGTTGAGCTGAATGGCATCCTCTGGGGTCAGGCCCTATCAGCTCTCCTCCTCAGGCCCTTAGCCCCTCTGGGGTCAGAGCCTGCCAATCTGAGTCTTTCCATGGCAGTTTCCTTCCGTTCCGTGAAAGTCCACCAATTTGCAAGGTCTGCGGTTTCCCCCGTGGCCAACTCTGTGGAGCTTGTTTCTGCTGCCGCAACGAGGCCCTGCTGTAGGTGCCTGCAGGACGTCCAGAGGCCTGTCGCCGCGTGTGGTCAGTCCATTGCGGAGTCAGCATAGGTCTGGGTGGCTTCCACCTCTCTCCAGCACTGCCGTGCAAGCTGCGGGCACGCACGCACCCCTCCTCCTGTCTCCATCTTCTGTCCTGCTCTGGCCGCCAGCTCTTCTGGCCCAAGAGACTAGGCACATGAGGGATCCTGGTTCTATCCCATGGCGAGTCCATACCCCACTGTGGTGGGGGCCTGCAGAGCCCATGTGACTGTCACGGGGCCTGGTGACACCAGGACTGATGGGACAGGGTGCCCCGTGGTGGGGGGATTCAATCCTGGGGCATCCCTGGTGGCAGCAAGGTCATCGGCTGCTCCCGGTGCCTCAAGGACACTGTGGGTGGCCCCAGGGCCCTTCTAGGGGCATCCACGGGGACGCCCCCTCCTGCCGTAATGATGACAGATGCAGTGACATCGGTTGTTGAGCTATGAGCTGTGGGTACTGCGGCTCTGAGAGCCATGTGAAGCCCCTGAAGAGACTTTGCCTATTTCGTTTTGAAGCCAGCTTCTTAATATTGGACCCTCCCCCACAGGTGCCTGCCTTCTTCCTGAGTGTCTATCCCCCCCCCATTTCCTGTTAGAGGTTTCCAACCTCATTAAGCCTTTCCTATCACAACTGCTTCCCTTCCCAAACAGAGTGAAAGACTGCCGGCCCAGGTTTTCCAAGTCTAATTTCACTCCCAAACCAGTGGAGTCGGGGCGGGGAGGGGGGTGGTCCGAGGCGTGGCCTTGTATGCCCATCGGGATCCAGCCTGCAGGGCCTGACCACCGCCTGAGCAGCGGGAGCCAGACCCTCAGACCCGGTCCTACTCCCTCTGGGACGTTAAAACCCCAGCTGCACCTTTAGAGTCCTGGGACCCCCATCAGAGCTGGCCTCCTGGTGATCAGATCTTCGCAGCTGGCCCCTGGTGACCAGACCAAGCAGCTTATGATGGGAGCTCTTGTCCAAGGCCACACGCGCCCCTTTCCACCCTGCCTCCAGCGCTCCTTCGGGGATGCACCCAGGATGCCCTGGGCCGCCCTGGGCCTCATTCGGATCCTGTTCCCTGGCTGTGACTCCCAGGTGCCGCCTGTCCACACCAGGTGTGGTCACAGTGGACCCTGACAGGGGCCCCCAGGTGCTAATTTCACAGGCAGTGGGGTCCAGGGAAAGGAGGCCTGCAGCCGCGTCTGGGACAGATGTGGGGTACCAGTCGGGTTCCTTCAGCACCGACACCCACACCGAGGTAGCAACCTCGCTGCCCTCTGAATCCGTTTCCCCCTCTGCACAGTGGGCGGAAGCTGCGTCTAGCTGGCTGTTGTGAGGGCTGAGTGGGTGGAACCTTAGGGCTGTAGTCCCAGTTGCCCCGCGCCCTGACCTGGCTGGCTCAGGCCCGGGGTGACCCGCGAACCCGGGCCCGCAGGGCAGATCCGTGCCTCCGGGCTGGATTAGTCGGGTCTGGTTCGCCCCGCCCCGCCCCGCCCCGCCCCGCCGGCTCCAGCCTCGGCTCCCGCGCGCGCCCGCCCGCGGCGCTCCCGCAGCCGCTCGTCCTGGCCCGGGTCTCCGCGCCTGAGCGCCTCAGGATCTCGCCCGCCAAGAGCCCCGCGGAGTCAGGGCTTCCCGAGATGCGCGGTCCGTGCGCCGCGAGCCCGGGATCGGAGTAGACAGGGTGCGCACCGGGAAGGTCCGGCCGCCGGGACTGGCTGGAACGGGGTAGGGTGGCCGGGCGCCCGCGCTCCGCCGCCCGCGTCCGTGTCGTCTGACTACGGCTCGAGCAGGAGCGTCCATTGCCCAGGGCCTGCGCGGTGAGTGCGCTTTGCGGGCTCGGACAGCGCTTCAGGAGTTGAGGAACCGAAGTCCCTCGGGGACAGGGGTGCGGAAGAGTCCGGGCTCCCGCCAGTCACGTATCCCAGGCCGGGTGCATGGAGACCACGGCGTCCCCCGGAAGACTCCCGCGGTGCACGTGGCTGGCAGGCAGGGGCAGGGTGAGCCCTTCGAGGGTTCCCGGGGCCAAGGCGCTGCCGGGGTCGGTGGTTGCAGTGGCGCCGGACGTCGTGGGTGGGCGCGCCTTTGTCTGTGCGGGGCACGGGAAGGGAGCGTCCGGCTCCAGGCTCCATCCCAGGGCCTCTCACCTGCCCCAGTCGGAGTTCTTTGTCTGGGGCGAGGTGCGGCTGGCGGAGGCCGCGCACCGTGTCTGGTGCCAGGCTGCCCCGAGGTCGGGACCTCGCAGACAAAGCGCGACCGTGACCTTCCTCACACTTAGGGTCGCCCTCGCACCTGACCCTCGCCGCCTGAACACACCTCCTCCGCTGAGACTGGAGCCCACAAACCCAGACCTTCCATCCAGACCTCGGCCTGGACTGCCCTTTTCCTTCACCCACCCACGCGGGCTTAGTGCCCAGAACGGAGACTCGATGTGGCCGCGCGCACCCCGTCACGTCCCTGCAGCTCTTGCGGATAATCTCCGGGAAATTGTTAGCGCAGCTCTGGTGGCCGCTCCAGGCTGCCACTCCGTGCCCCCAGCCAGTACCGGGGATGCTCGCTTCTGGGAGGGAACCGTGACTCGGGGCTCAGCGCTCCCAAGAAGCGAGCTCTGCCCGTGCTGGGAAGGGGGCTGCAGTTGGCACCCCGGAGCCAGCTCCGGGACTCGAGGTGGAGCCCCGCTGTAGGTGGCTGCTGAGAATTCGGGGCCGTGGCCGCCCCTGCTCTGGCTTTAGAAAACTACCAGGTGCGTGCTAGGGACCTGAGCACCCGCCCTGCTCCCCTGAGGTCAGCTGTAGGCTTGGAGACTCGGTGTGTTCAAGACGGCTGGTGACGGAGGGGTCGGGAGGGGTTGGAGAAGCGTTCCGCGGCGCAGCCCTGGTGGACTTTTCCCGGGTTCCGGGGCGCCGCCTGGTGGCTTTAGGAGCCCTGCGCGCCCCCACGTGTTTGGGTTTCTGGGAGCCATGGGGTGTGTGTCTCAGTTGAATTCGCCGATCCTGGAACTCCTAATTGGCCCCAAAGGACACATCGAGGTCAGAAGTCATCACCTCTCGGGGAACAGGTCAGCCGATGAGACCTCTGCAAGAGTAGCAGTCCTTTCCCGTGTGTCCCGCCGAACCCTCCTTCGTGCCTGCCCACCCCCCCTCTCCACACTGCTGCTGGGACCCCGCTGCTCCCCAGCGTTGGAGGCCAGCTGGTCAGGGTTCAGGAACTTGGGGTGCTGCGGAGGAGACGTGACAGGAGGGAGGTTTAAAGTCAGAAACACGGTGAAGGCAAGCAAAGCAAACTCAGGTGTGCGCGGTGCTAGAGGGGGCTTGGTGGGGGCGTGGTCACGGGGCGCAGTGCTGGAGGGGTTTAGTGTTTCCCCTACCCAAGTGCGGGGTGTGGTGCTGGGGTGAGGCCCGCAGGTGGGCTGCGGGGCCTCGCTAGTGGAGACTAGGCAAGCCGTGGGTGGGAAGCTGGGACGGGGCTCAGGTGGGTCGAGAGGAAATTGAGTCTGTTAGGTCAATGCGGAAACCCTGGTAACCAAAAAAACCCCAAACTCACTGCTGTGGAGTCGATTCCGACTCATAGCGATACCATAGGATGGGGTAGAACTGCCCCATAGAGTTTCCAAGGAGCCCCTGGAGGATTTGAACTGCGAACCACAAGTCTGCAGTTTGAATCCCCCGGACTCTCCTGGGGCGGTTCTCTGCCCTGTAGGGTGGCTGTGAGGTGGAATGGACTTGATGGCAGCAGCTTTGGGTTTTTTGGTTTGGGGGCAGTGGGCGTGCCTAACGGGCTGGTTTGAAAGGCACTCTTGGCTGTGGCCTGCGGAGACTCACGGGGGAGGGGCCCCCACACGGCAGGGGCGGGGCGGAGCAGTGCCGACCCTCCCTCCAACAGGGCTCTCCCCTTCCCCGCCGGCTAGCCCCAGTGAGATGTGCGGGGCTGCACCCCACTTCTGCTGTGTGCCGTCGCTTGCCCAGGTCTTGAGACACACCCTGGTAGGGAAAAACGTGTGTGGCCGTTGCCCAGGAACCTGGGCTGGCAACAGGTTCATTCCGGTTCAAGCCTCTGCTGAGAAAGATGTGCTGGGTCAGAAGACGCGTTCTAGCAAGAGCGGGGTCCCTTCGCAGAGCCTCAAATACCAGTTCTCCGTAGGGATTCGAACCAGAAAGAACCGGATGGGAGCCCCTGCAGGCGGTATCTGGGTGGGAATGGCCCGGTGTGTGCACACAGTTGTGCAGGTGGGTGCCCTAAGGCACAGTGAGCCTCACTGATTGACGGGTAGGTGTGCCCACAGGCACCTGTCCACCCTCACCTGCAGACAGGTCCTGGAAACGTCATTCTAGCCTGTGGGTCCTGTGGTTTTTGTCACGTATGAGAGATGACTAACCCACCCCAGGGCCCTCAGCGGCTCTCTGCCACCCACAGAGAGGAGTGCCTTGCCTCAGGCTGGTGGCTCTTCTGGATTGGTGGCCAGTTTGGGTCTTGCTTTGTGGGGCACCTCAGGTGGTTT
Source organism: Heterohyrax brucei (assembly GCA_028571685.1). Taxonomy (NCBI): domain Eukaryota; kingdom Metazoa; phylum Chordata; class Mammalia; order Hyracoidea; family Procaviidae; genus Heterohyrax; species Heterohyrax brucei. Next base: position 525,478 of record CM053160.1, on the reverse strand, counting down.
GTGAGCCTCTTGGGGCCACGGTCCGCTGGCTGGAATGGCCCACTCCTGGCTTCTGGGGGCTCCATGAGGTAGGGGGTACAGGTTTTGAGCCCAGGTTCCCGTCTTTATCCTGCAGGCTTTTGTGAGGCACTTACAGAGGCCCTCCTACCCCACCGGGCCCTCCCCACGGCCCCCTTGACAACTTGACTGTCTTGTTCCCATTATGTATGACTGCGGGGAAGAGGAGAGGTCCTGGGTGGCCTGTTTGCAAGCCACAGGCTCCCTGTGACAGCCCTGCTCTCTGGGACACATCTTCCCAGACCTCATGCGCTGCACCCATCCCGCTCCAGCAGCCGTTTGGGATTCTCTTTGCTGCTCTCCCTCTGTCCCAGGCTCACTGCATCTGTGCCACAGGTTTCCCTGTGCTGCGACAGATGGGCAGTGCAGTGTGCCTCTTATTCGGTCACAGCCCTAGTGGCTCAGTGGTTAAAAGAGCTTGGCCGCTAACCAGAAGTCGGCAGTTCACATCACCAGGACTCCTGGGAAACCCAGCGGGGCAGTTCTAGACCCACCTTGTAGGGTTGCTGTGAGTCAGAATCAGCTCAGCAGTAACGGGTTTGGTTTGTTCCGGTGTGGGTACCGTTTGACCCACTTCGATAGGTGTGTGTAACTCTGTGCCCACCGCCTCCACCAAGGTGCAGAAACGCCGCCGAAGGGCTCCCCCCTCGTCTCGTCGGTCTCTGCCCCCACCACACTCACTGACCACTTGGTGCACCACTTCCCAGACACGTGTCCTCTGCGTCTGCGTCCTCCCCGTTGCTCGATTCCAGGCCCAGGTGCAGACGTGCATGCCCTGATGACCAGCTGGAGCTGGGGACCCTGGCAGTTGTGGCCCCTGGTGCCCATCCACACGGGGGCCTGTGACTGTAGGGCACTCAAGCTCTAGCCTGGGGGGAGGGGCCTCTCTACAGTGCCGCATCTTCGTGAGCGGGCTGCACCCACATCATGACTCACATCTGTCTTCACATCGGGGGTGATGGCCATTAGTAGCAGCGATTCGTGCCCTTTTTGTGTCTCTAGCTGCCTGTGGTGGTCCACCCCACCTCGCTGCCCTCCTGGCATCTCACCCACTTCTCTCTCTCCCAGGCATCAGTGGGCTCTGAGAAGCTCTTTGCCCCAGCAGCCGACAGAGGTACGTACCACCCTGGGCTTGGGCCCCCGGCTTTTATCAAGGGCGGACATCCTCTGGGTGGCTGGGGTTGGGCAGGGCACGGCTGGCAGGTGAGCACGTGCATGCCCACAGCCACCCTTTCATGAGTTCTCCACTCAGGACTGGGGGTTGGTTCTGGGCACCTAGGGTACACTGTGCACCCAAGGGAGAGTGAGCGGCACACAGAGCAGGGAGGGCAGGCAGCCCTGAGAAGGCCCCCCAAGTCTCCAGCAGTGTCTGTACCCCCAGAAATGGTTAGAAATGCAGGTTTCTCTGCTCGGCCCCCAACTCTGTCTGCACCGAGCCTGGCAGCCACAGCCAACCGCTCCTGCAGGAGAGCTGGATGAGGGACCATGCACTTGGACTCAGCCCCCAGCATGCTAGCCACCTCTCAGGCGGGCGAGGCTGGGGCTCGTGTGATGTCCGGGTGGTCGGGGCTCCAGTCCTGGCTGAGACCTCTCTGTGCTAGCCTACCATGGCAAATGGGAACATTCAGTGACAAGGACATCTGGGTTCTGGGCAGAGAGTTCTGAGTCCCAGCCTCTGAGCAGCAGGTGGGGCTGGCGACGGGGGGAGGGGGACCACCACCTTCGTCCCAGAGCAGCCGGACCCCGTCATGCCCCAAGCTGCCTTCCAGCTGCCCACTCACACTGCCGGTCTGTCTCCCCGCTGTAGGCCCCTCACTGGGGGATAAGTTGGAGGTCACGGCTGTGACCGTGCCCAGGGTTTCGGGACTGGAGCGGAGCTGTGAGCTGAGCACGGAGACACCCTTTCTGCCTTCAGTGCACAGTTCCGTGGCTGCCCCTGCGGCCACCACTGCCACCACCGCCGCTGCCGCGCCCCCTTCGGGGCCCCTGCCAGGCCCACGGGCCAGCCCCCTGGTGAAGAAGGAAGCCCCCGCCCTGCCCCGCCTTGCCCCACAGCCTCTGCTGCTGCCGCGCACGCCCCCCCAGCCCCGGGCCCCGCTCCCCACCCACGTGCCTCTTCCCCTGGGCACCTACTCGGGCCCCAGCCAGGCCCCGCCGGGCAGCCTGCACAGCCTCAGGTAGGGCCGGCCTCCCCGGGGGCGGGGTGGGGGGCCGGGGCCCCCGCGGTGACGCGCCCCGCCCCCGGCAGGAGCAGCAGTGCGGGCAGCGGCCCCAGCCTCGGCCTCCCGAAGAACGCAGCCCTGTCGCCTCCCGGCCCGGCGCCAGCGCTGGCCCTGCCCGGCTCCAACCTTTCTACCTCGCACCTGGCTCTGCGGGCCCAGGCCCGGCACCAGCACCCCTCAGCAGCCATGTTCGCCACCCCCCAGACACTGCCCCCTCCCCCGGCGCTCCCCACCAACAGCCTGGTCCTGCCAGGGCACCCGGCCGGTAGGTCCCCGCGCCACCCACCCCGCGGCTCCACTGTGTCCGGGCTCGGGCTCCAGGGCCTACCGGTCGCTGAGCGTCCCTCAGGACAGGGTGTGCAGGGGTGGGAAGGGGCCCTGCAGCTGCCCGGCCGCCCACCTGTGAGGCCCCACCAGGCTGGCAGGTCTCCGGGGCACCCCACACATGCGCACCCGTGTGTGCACCGGCATAGCTGTTCACATGTGTGAGCCCAGAGGGCACACACATCCATGTGTACGCACGTACTTAGACAGCAGTGTGCACACATGTAAACAGGTGCGTGCACAGAAAGGTGTGTGTGCACCTCCGTGTACCCACATGCACGCAGCTATGTGTGCAGAAACATGCATACGTGTACTTACAGGGACGTGCATACTCGTGCGCGCTCACACGTGTGTATGTAGATGTGCCTGCCTTGCACCCAGGCCCTCCCTAGCTGCTCTGCCCGGCCCCCTGCACCCAGGTGTCCCGCGGGCAGGCTCCGCCTGCTGGTGGGAATGTGTCTCATGCAGTCTGCTCTGCCCTTGTGCCCCAGGTGCCCACAGGGCCGAGGTTTGATGGGTTGGGCATGCAGGTCTGTGCCGTGTGGTCAGAGGTGGGCGCCCTGTCTGGCCTCCCCCAGCACGGGCCGCACTGCCAAGGGCGGCTGACAGTCTTCTCTCTCACCTCCAGATGCCAGCCTGCTGGTCTCCCTCAGCCCACCAATCACGTACTGCCAGCCTCCCTCGGGGATTCTGATTGGTACTTGGTCACAGGCCCCCCTCTTCCCTCCACCCCTGAGTGCGCACCTGGCGAGTGGCCGCCGCGGCGGGGCCTGCCGAGACCGGGAGTGCCAGGTGACTACCCGCCTCGCCCCCTGGAGCCCGTGGCCGACGTGCCTCTCTGTCTCTCTGTCTTCTTCTCTCGTAGATCACGAGCTACTCAGGCAAGAGCTGAACACGCGCTTTCTGGTCCAGAGCTCGGCGCGGCCCGGGGCCTCCCTGGGCCCGGGGGCGCCGCTGCGGGCGGAGTTCCACCAGCACCAACACACACACCAGCACACACACCAGCACCAACACTCATTCGCCCCCTTCCCGCCGGGGCTGCCCCCGACGCCGCTCTTGCCGCCCGCCGCACCCCCGCCGGTGCGTAGGGGTGGGCGCAGGGGGCGGGGGGCACGGCGCACTCACAGGCACGCACGCACCACCAGTGGCGGCCCCTGGCCTCACCCTCTGCTGGGCAGTGCAGCAGGGGCTGCCCCACACCGGCTGTGTCCATGGGACGGGTACCAGGGTCACATGAGCCCGAACAGGCCCAGAGGCCCCCAGGGACCCAGAGGCGCCCACCAGGTTCCAGGCCACGTGGCTGTCAGCAGCTGCCCACGGTTGGCCGCATGGCCTGCCCCTCCCTCTGCTGTGGCCACCCCAGGCTCTACGCCTGCCATGGCCCAGGCAAACCTGTCACGCTGCTCTGCCACGCAAGGTTGTGGGGCCCACTCTCACAGTGACGCTAGTGGCTCACCCTGGTCCCTGAACTGGGCCTGCGGGTCTGAGCTCAGGGCTCGGTCAAGGGGTGGCTGCCTGCGGGCTACACAGGGCAGTGTCTGACCAGCCCAGCTGGCGTAGGGCACTGGGGGTGAGGGGTACCGGGCCCAGCAGAGGGTGTCTGCCTGCAGGGGAGGAGGTCTCACCCCCATTTCTCTTTTCTCCCAGTTTGACAAGTACACCCCAAAGCTGGACAGCCCCTACTTCCGACATTCCAACGTGAGTGTGAGTGTCTGTCACAGCGCCCACTAGGCAGCCCTACAGTCTGGTCTTGGGCTAGAGGTGGGAGGGGGTGGCCTGTGGGTAGCAGGGGTGCTGGGCCTGGCCTAGATCCTCTTGGGGCTGAGGGATCATTCCTGCCCCTAACCGTGGGCCTCTCTGCAGTTCTTCCCGTCCTACCCTCCGGCTGTCCCAGGGATGCCCACCCTGCTGCCACATCCTGGCCCCTTTGGGTCCCTACAGGGCGCCTTCCAGCCCAAGGTACCAGCCTCTTTGGACAGGCGGGTGGACACAGCTGGGGCAGCCCTGGGGCACTGCTGGTGTTGGCGGTCCAGGGCGCAGAGTGGAGTCTGGGCACTCACCTGTTGCAGGGGTGGGGGGCAGTGGAGAGTGACAGGCACCAGGCAGCCCTGCCTCTTTGGGGTCCCTCCTCCACGGAGCTGTGAATGCTGCTTGGCTCTGCTCCCCCCCATCAGGCTGGGGGCACTGGGGGGCAGGCCAACGTGAGGTCTGGTGAGTGACCCGGAGTGGGGCGCCTGGGTCCATCACTTCATTGAAAGTAGGTCCGGGGCCTCCCAGCGGCACCGAGAGCCTCGCCCACCTCAAAGAGTATCCTAGCCCAGTGCAGAGGATGCGGGGGCCCAGTGAGGGGCCAGGCTATCTGAGGGTCATGGACCCCGTGGGGCTCTCACGTCCCCTGTCTCCTCAGACGTCCAGCCCCATTGATGTCACAGGCCGGGCCAGTGCTGTCCACGCCCTCCTCCAGAAGGCCCCTGCGGTAGGTGCCAGCCCTGCCCCCACCCCTCCCCAGAGAGACCACAGGCCTCCCCCACCTCAGGGAGCCACAGGAGAAGGGCTTCAGGAGGGTGAGGCTCTGTCTCCTCCCCCCCGGGGCTAGGCCACCTGCAGGGGGGAGGTGACACCTCCTCTCTGTGTCACCTCAGGTGTCAGACCATTACAGGACAGCGGTCAGGGTAAGTGTGTGTACACGGGGGAGCGTGTCTGAGTGCACAGGTTGTGTGTGCATCGTGAGCTTTGTGGGTACATGTGTGAGTATTGTGTGTGTGTGCCCGCGTGTTTGCGAGCGTGTTTGTGTGTGAACTTCACGCGTGCCTGTGTGAGCGAGTCTGCGTGTGTGAGCAGGTCTGTGCATGTGTGAGCATGTCTGAACACGTGAACATGTCTGAATTTGAGCATGGTGTGTGCATTTGTGAACTTTGTGTGTAGGTATGTGAGCACTGTGTGCGTGTGTCAGCGTCTGAATGTGAGCAGTGTGCGCATGTCTTTGTATGCGTTAGTATCTCCGTGTGTGTGTGTCCGTGCACGTGTGTGAATGCAAGTCTTTGTGCGTGAATGTCTGTACACGCATGCGTGTGTGCTGTGTCTGCACCTGTGTGCACCTGGATGTCTTTTTGTACATGTGAAAGTGTGAGTGAATGTACATGTGAGTGTGTCGTGTGTGTCCATGTCCACAGACCTCCCCAGGGGTACAGAGTCTGGCCAGGCTAGGGGAGGAGCCTGGGGCACTCTGGGCGGGGGTTGAGGGTGGGCGATGGTGCCCACGACCCCTGAGCCCGGTCTCCACTCGTCCTCGCAGAAACCGGGGAAGTGGTGTGCTGTACACGTGCAGATCGCCTGGCAGATCCACCACCATCAGCAGAAGATGAAGGTGGGCTGCATCGCTGTGTCACTGACCCCAGGCTGGACACTGACCCCATCCACACAGTACCTGGTGGCTCCAGTCTCGGGGACCATGTGGGAGGAGAGTGCGAGGGGCAGGGGCAGACCCAGCAAGAGAGGCCACCGCTGCAGGCCGGAGCAAGCCCGTGTGCGTGTGCGTGTGTCTGTGTGTCTGTGTGTGTATACACACATGTGGGCGTCATCATCCCCAGGCTGGGCAGGGGCATCCCTGGCCACCAAGTCTGGGGCCTCCAGCATCTAAGGACTGAGCAAAACCAGCAAGACGAGACCACTTCTGCAGACCAGAGTGAGCACATGTGATGTGTGTATCTCTGTGTGTGTGGTATGCATGTGCGTGTGTGCACGCGTGCGTGCGTGCTCGGATCTCAGACCTAGACGTTCCCTGAGCTCGGCCGCCACACAGATACCTCCTGTCCCTCAGCAGATGCAGCTAGACCCCCACAAGCCAGAGCTGGGCACCAAGCTGGACCTGTTCAGCCGGCCCCCCGCCCCAGGTGTGTTTGCCGGGCTCCACTCCCCGCAGGACCTGGCCCGGCCTTTCTTCTCTGGCACCGGTGAGTCTGCAGGCGGCGTGCTTCCCGCCCACGAGCGCAGCGCGGGCCTGGCCTTGACTACCGGGGTGGGAGGCTCCTGTGGGCACCACGGCGTCTCCTCTCATTTTGCAACAACACAGGGTACAGCCGAGGCTGTTCAGCCCCTGCTTTTCCCCCGAGCCTTCCCTGGAGCCAGTCTGAGCCCCAGAAGTGGCAGGGACTGGGTGTGGAGCCCATGTGGGTGTCCGCCTGCATGCCAAGCCCAGCAGATGGCATCAGAGAGGACATCAGCACGCGGGCGAAGAAGGCTCACCTCCGAACGCGCTGCCACCAGCCACCTGCTCCCCTGGAGCTCACTCCTTGCTGGGTCCCTGAGACCCCCAGCCCCACCAGGAGGACAGCAGGACTTGGCGTGTAGTTACACATGAGACTGTGACTGGTCACAGCACAAGGACGGTACAAACAGGAGAGGCATGTGGGGCAGCGTGGGGGCACCAGGACAGGCCTCCGGGTCCCTGTCCCTTCCCCCCAGCATCTCAGGGGGCACTTGATGCCCCAAGCCAGGAGCATGTGCGTGCCTCATGTTGCCCCTGGACATGCTTGTTAGTGACATGCCACCCAGGGTTATTAGGCCTGATCAGCAGGTACCTCTGCCTGGCACCTTCCTGAGGGAGCACGTGGTTGTCACAGCCCGCGTTGTTTGCACAGTCTGAGCGTAGGTGGCCACCTCACGGTGGGAGGATGAGGCCCTGTGGGAATCCAGGCTCCCAGATGCTGCCTGGGGCTGCTTCGTGGCAGGCCGAGGATGTTGGCTGTCTGAGCTGGCCGCAGACTGTCCTCAGGACGCGCTGTCCCTGGTCCCTCCACCAGGCGCGCTCCCCCGACCACATTGTCCAGGCAGGCGCCCACCCTGAGTCTGCACATGGCACCCGCGTCACATGCTGCACGTGTCTGGTTGTGGGCTGTGGGTGCGGGCCCTGCTGTGCTCACCTGAGCTGGCTGCACAAGCCCCAGTGTTTGCTCAGTCTGGGGTGCCAGCTCTGGGCTTCCAGCCTTCTCTGTGTCCCCCACTTCTGGCCGCAGCGTGGGGCCCTTTCCTTCCACAGACACCAGGTGGTCCGGGATCATCACCAATTTACCCAGGACTGCCGGTCCACACGTGCAGGGCCAGCAGGAGCCCCTCCCAGCAGCCTCACCGTCAGTCGTGGTAACTGGCGAGGTGGTCCTCCCCTTTCTCTCCTTGTCGGCACCACCGGGAACTCCGGGGGCTTCCCTGGAATTGGGCAGAAGATGCTTGTGGCGCTGAGGAAAGTGCATTGTGAGGGGCTGTCGGGTCGGTTCCAGCTCACAGCAACCCAGTGCACCACAGGGGATACCTTACCTGCTCCCGCGCCAGGTCCCCATCGCCTTGATGCTTAAGCCCGTCGTGGTGCCCACTGTCTCATCCCACCTCGTCGAGGGTCTTCCTCTCATTCACTGACCCTCTGCCCCACCCAGCATAATGTCCTTCTCCAGGGACGGGTCCCTCCTGACAGCGTGTCCACAGTATGTGAGATGCAGTCTCGCCGTCTGTGCTTCCAGGGAGCACTCTGGTTGTCCTTCTTCCAGAGCAGATCTGTCGGTTCTTTGGGGGGTCCATGGTATATTCAGCGTGCTTCTCCGACACCACAATTCAGAGGTGTCCTTTCTTCTGTCTCATCTCCTGTGTTCACTGTCCAGCTTTTGCGTGCATATGATGCGACTGAGAATGCCATGGCTTGGGTCAGGCGCATCTTAGTCCTCAGAGTGACATCTTTACTTTTCAATGCTTGCAAGAGATCTTTTGCCGCTAACTTTCCCAGTGCGGTGCATCTTCTCATTTCTGGACTGCTGCTGCCATGGGCATTGATAGTGGGCCCAAGTGAAATGAAATCCTGGACGGCCTCCGTGGTTTCTCCTCTCGTCACGGTGTTGCTTACTGGTCGAGCCAGGAGGAGTTTTGTTTTCTTGATGTTGGGGTGCAGTCCATGCTGAAGGCTGCGGTCCTCGATCTTCATCAGGAAGGGCTTCAAGTCTTCGCTTTCCACAAGCAAGGTGTGTTGTCTGTGTAACACGCGTTGTCGGTGAGTCTCCCGCCAGCCCTGATCCTTGTTCTTCACATAGTCCAGCTTCTCAGATTATTTGCTCGGTGTACAGATCAGGTAGGTACAGTGAAAGGATACAACCCTGACGCACGCCTTTCCTGCAGTGTCCCCTTGTTCTGTGACAAACCTTTCCTGCACTGCCCCCTTGTTCTCTTCTCATGACAGCCTCTTGATCCACGCGCAGACACCTGACGAGCACTATTCCATGTTCTGGAATTCCCGTTCTCTGCAATGTTAGCCATGACTTGTTATGGTCCACGCAATCAAATGCCTTTGTGTAGTCGATGAAACACAGGCAGACATCCTTCTGGTATTCTGTGCTTTCAGCCAGGATCCATCTGACCTCAACAGTGATTGCTCTGGTTCCCCATCCGCTTCCGAATATCCCTGAATTTCTGGCAGTTCTGTCAGTATAGTACTGCAGCTCCTTAGAGAGATGTTTAGCAAAATTACGTTTCCGTGTGATATGAACGATACTGCTTAATAATTTCTGCACTTGGTTGGCACTGTCTGACACTGTTCACTGCTAGCCATAAGGTTGGCCCTGGCTAGTTCCTTTCAGAAGTAGACTGCTGGGTCCTCCTTCCTAGTCTGTCTTAGTCTGGAAGCTCAGTTGAAACCTGTCCCCATGGGTGGGACCCTGCTGGTATGTGAGTATTTGAATACTGGTGGTACCGCTTCCGGCATCACAGCGACAGGCCAGCCCCGACAGGGTGGCAGACCGACAGACAGCTGGGGGGCTCCTGGGGAAATGCCCTCCGGTCTGTTGACATGGTGTATTTCCTCCACTGGTTTGGGTCTTACTGGAATTATTCCTTGATGTGTAGTTTGTCATGATTGGCAGTTTGAAAACTCCATTTTCTAAAGGGGTGTTGCTAGACAGCAGGATGGCATGTTCATTCTGTGTGTCATCAGTTTGTATGTTACAGACTAATTTTGGACCTAGCAGTCTTGCTGCGTCCTTGTTAATGTGGACAGGCTGTTTGTACCGTCCCTTTGCTTTTCCTCTTTAGAAAATCACGTCCACAGATGAGATGGTTGGTTGTACTTCTTTGTTCCAAGCCAGAGGTGCTGCTTTCCTCCTCTGATTTTACTGACCTCCAGGACAAGGTGGAGTAGAAGCAGTGACCAAGGCCATGTGACGGCTTCTGGTCCTACAGGGGGGCGGTGTGCAGCCCCCCAAGTGGCGCCTTTCTCGGGAACAGGTGGGCGCTGCAGCCTTGCCAGCTCCTCCCGAGAGCCCGGCGCGCTTCCTGTGCCTGCGGTGCCCCTCACCGCACCGCCGCCCCGATCTCCCGCCTCCTGGGGGGACCCCGGTCTCAGTGGGTGCACATTCTGGGGACCTCCGGAGCTCCTTGGCTGACCCTGCTTAGTGGTTTCCCAGTGCGCCTGCCCCGTGTTACCCCTCCTGCTGTGACTCCCGCAGGTCCCTCTGTGGGAGCTGTGTCTGCCTGTGCAGATGGGTCACCGGTGTCCCTTTGTCTCTTCTCTGAAACTGGTTTTCTGAGCTGAAGTCCTCTGGGCTTTGAGACTTGGCAGAACTCGCCACGTCCTTGCCTTGCCGTTTTGTCGTGTGTTTTCTCCCGCGTTAGTTGCAGGCACGTTTTCTGTCTCTTCTGGAGCCTGTTTTTGTAACTGGCATCTTTCCAGGACTGACGCTCCCATCCCTTTTGGTGTCCGGTAACACCTCGGTATCCGCCGTGTCCTCTCTCCACGTAAACCCTGCAGGCCCTCGGTGACTGAGGGTCGCTGAGCTGCACCCCTTGCCTCCTTTCCTCTGCTTCAGTCTTGCAGAAGTCTCTTTGCTTAGCATCTAAAAAGAAATGCGTAGCTCTGCGGACCCTTCTCCTGTGTTCCTTCTACTTTGTGTGCACTCGGCTAGCCTCACTCTGCCTCTTCAGGCTGCAGGTTTGGGATGGCAAGTCTCCGCTGTTCTCCCGTGATGGGTGCCTTCCCATCCGCTCCGGCTGACAGCAGCCCCCCATCACAGAGTAAAACTGCCCCCTAGGGTGCAACTCTGGACAGTCCTCTCCTAGCTGCAGTCCATGCTTCAGTCATACCATTTTCTGATGTCTGTTTTGGCGTTTTTGACTTATGGATTATTTGGAGAGGGGTTTTCAAACTACGGGGTGGGACGGTTCAGCTGGGAGGTCTGGATATACCCAGCCATCACAGAGAAGAGAAGGAGGGGATGTCAAAGGTGCCACATCGGCTGCTCCCTGGAGTTAAAGCCTTGGCAGAGGCTGGGGAGACAGGAGGCTGGGGAGGTAGGAGGCTGGGGATCCCCTGCCTTTGCCTCTGGGATGGAGGTGGCTGTGTGCCTCCCTTGAGAACCCAACAGTCACAGCTGTCTCCTGCCACTGGCCCTTCTCTGGGCTGGCTTCCTTCACGCCACCCCTACCTGGTCTGGGGCTCTAGAGGGGCTCTGGGTTGGGGCAGCCTGGGCTGACGGGACTGGTGCTGAGGGAGCGTGGGCGCCACCAGCAGCCCTGCAGGGCAGGTGGGGAAGGGTGCTGTCCTCAGCCTTCATGCTGCAGCTGTGCCATGGGGACAGAAAATCCACCTCTCAGCCTTCAGAGCTGACAACTCCGAAGTCCGTGGTGCCAGGAGCAGCCTGACAACAGTGTGGTGGCTCAGGGCCTGCCGTGTCTTGGCCCTCTCTGTCCTCTCTCCTTGGCCCACCTTGAGGTCACAGATTGGCATTCCCCCAGATTCAGGAAGTAGAGTCCGTTTTTAGCAGTCCAAGTCTGCCCCTTCTTACGGGCAGACCTGGTCACATGCTTCAGGGTGAGGAAAGGAGGATGGGAGGCAGTGGTTCCCAGAGGGAAACTGGGGTGCCCCACACCTCATGAATGATGCTGCAGACACACTCAGCTGCCAGCAGGGCTCCTGGGTGAAGACCGGGGCTGTAAAGGAACCTGAGACCAACCAGCCACCCATTCCTCTGCCAGGTACCACCCATCCCACCACGAGCCCATTTGGGCCCTCAGCTCGTCACAGCAGCTTCCTGCCCAGCAGTCATCTGGCAGGTGGGTTCCCACCCCAAGGCCCCTGATGCCCTCACCGGCTTTCTGAGCAGACCCTGGGATGGGTTTGGGGTTGGGAGGACCCCACAGTGCTGCCCAGGCCCAGAGCCTCTGCAGTAGGGAAAGTTAGGGGTGGGGTGGCGTGGGGTCTGCACAACGTGAGCCCCCGTCATCCTGACCTACCTCCACAGACCCTTTCAGCAGATCAAGTACCTTCGGGGGCCTGGCTAGCCTGGGAAGCAACGCCTTCGGGGGCCTGGGGAGCCACACGCTCGGTAAGGGCCCCCACCCGCGCGCACCACCCCCCATGCGCCACATACGCGCCCACCCTTCATGGTCCCGTCCGAGCTGGGATACTGTTGCCTCACGATGCTCCCTTCACCCCTGCAGCCACTGGTGGCGTCTTTGCCCACAAGGAGGGCCCGTCACTGCATGGCCTGCCCAGCCCCCAGGAGGCCTGGAGCCGGCTTCACCGGACACCGCCCTCCTTCCCCACGCCACCCCCGTGGCCGAAGCCCATGGACACGGAACGTGTCTCCACCCTGAGCAACCATGACCGAGAGCCAGACAAGGGCAGGGAGGAGCGCGAGCGGTGAGTGGGCGTCGGGGCGACAGGCGTGCAACCAGGAGGCCAGGGAGGAGGGAGTCCAGGTGCCCAGCGGGGGAGCCCGGAGACCGTGCGGGGGCGGGGCGCGCGGCTCCACCTGGTGGGCCGCCTGTCATGGGCCCCGGGCCAGGCCGTAGGTAGGCGCCTAAGCAGGAGCCTTGCGTGTGTGTGTGGCATGAGAAACTTGGGGACCAAACACATCACATAGCCGCCTCCGTTTCCCATGGGTGCTTGGCGGCAGGTCTCACTCTTGGGGAAGGGTCCTAGTCTTCAGGACCCCTAATTGCAGCCCCCGCCGCAGGCTTCCGAAGATGGAGGGGGACGCAGGCGCGACAGCCTCAGCCCCTGTGAACCGAGCTGGTGCTCACTGGGAACAAGTGGGGCTTGTTGCCCGGGATGGATGCGAGGAACGACAGGGGCGTCTGCAGTGGGCGCCCCCTGATTAAAGCGTTCAGGGTCAGTCTGTAAATCCAAACACTCCAACTGGACGCCCAGGTGGTCTCTGCGCTCTACTCCCCCCAGCCCCTTTCAGGTGACCGACCTCCGTGGCAGCCCCTTGCCGGCCTGAGCCCCCGCTGCATTCTAGTCCCGCTGCCTTAGGCCCTTTCCACGTTGTGCTGCTTTGGAATGTCACTCTGTGCCTCTCTGGCACCCTTCTGACTGGAGACAAGTGCCCTGTTCTGCTCTCCTCTGTCTAGCTCCTGGGCTCTGAGGCCAGGGAGGGTTCGGTGACATGCAGCTGAATGCTTGGGTGACTCAGGGTCATTACGGGAGCCGGTGGAGCCGGTGTTGTCTTGGCAGAGCGTGCACAGGTTGTGGGGGCAGATACGTCCGGGGCGCCTTGTCCTTGGAAGGGCAGGTCCCTAGGGCACCTGTTAGTGGTTACTTTGCTGGAGCGATCTCATGCCCACTCATGCCCAAGTGAAACATCAGGCAGGGGCCACGTCCCCCGTGTGTGTTGATCTCAGCGGTTCTCAGAGGCGTGTGAGCTGCTCCCCAGAGGCAGAAGTGGGTCTGGGCCACCTGTGGCTTGGGTGCTGTTGATTCAGCAGGACCATATCCCCCCCTGGGGAACTGCCTGCTGTGTTCCGACCCTGGAAGCAAACCAGGGTAGGGGGTAGCTGGTGGCCACCGGTGAGCCTGCATTGTCTTTATCCCCCCCTCCCAGGGACTCCCTGGACAAGACACGCCTAATAAGCCGGGTCTCTCCCGCCGCGCCACTCGGCCACCCCATCAGCAGCTTTCTGCTCCTCCGTGGCAGCAGCCAGGGCGAGCCGGGCCTGCCAGAGGTCCCCACCGAGCGCGAGGCGGCCGAACCTCGTGTCAAGGAGAGCCACTCGCCCGCCAAGGAGGAGGCCAAGGCAGCCGCGCGCCCGCCTTCTCCCTACAGCAAGGCGGCCCTGGGGGACAGCCTACGCCGAACCGGCCTGTTGGGCCGTGAGCCCGAGAGCCAGCCTGAGCCTGCGGCCGCCGCACCCCCCCGGGGCGCTGTCAAGGTCAAGGAGGAGCGGCGCGAGGAGGCGGACGCCCCCGCGCTGGGGCGCCCGGGCTTTGCTTGGGAGGCCCCGCGCCGCACCTGCCCCGCGGCGCCCTTGTCGCCTGAGCGCGCCTACCGTGACCGCGAGCACAGCCCCGAGCGCCGGCGGGCCGCGCGACGGGACGAGCTGGAGCGCGCACGGGCCGCGCCGCCCCTGGGCGCACACCTGGGCACCCTGCACCACCCGCGCCCCCCGCCCAACGCTGCGCTGCACAACGGGCTCCTGGCGCAGACGTCGCCAGCCGCCACCGCTCTCGGGGCCCCGCCGCCCCTGGTGGCCGCGTCCCCGGCGCCCCCCGCCCCCCCCGGGCCGCCGCCCCCACGCAGGACTACACCCCTCGGGCCCGGGGAGGCGCGCGACTTCTCCCCGACCCGCAACCCGCAGGAGGTGGAGGCGCGGTAGTACTGGGCCCAGCCACCCTCGCTGGGGGGACCAGAGACCCTATCACAAATGCACTGCTGTCGTCTTTTTTACCTGTAAATTTCTAGAACTTAAGCACAGTTCCACAAATGCTGGGGCGACGCTCGCCTTTCCTGCCGCTGTGGGATCGGGGTTAGTCCGCTGCTCCAGGGACGTGCGCTCTGGTTTTCGGAGCTTGGGAGGAGGCTATTGTTGGAAAAAATACTCGACTTTATACGTTTTTTTCCCAAAGGTGAGACGCATTTTTAATGGATTTGTAATTTTTTTAATTTTGTGCTCTTTAGACGTTTTAAAGAAACAACCAAAAACAAAAAAAAAGCGTTTGCTTTTCCGGTTTTTGTTCAATTTGCAGTTTTTCGGCCTCAGATCCCTCCCAAGAACCCAGGGCTCGTTTGTCTTATTTATGGAGAAACACGGGCACTAAAGTCCAGCGCACTGTGAGGCCACCTGGCCCTCCCGGTACTCAGAAATGAAGCTAGATTATATATTGAAATAGTAACTATGTACAAAGCTTTCGTTTTTTGCCTTATTCTTTTATGCAGAAGTGTAAGATTTTTTTTTTTTAAAGAAACGTGTAAATAGTCTGTTAATATAAATACATGATGTTATTAAATTCTTAAGTTAGGTGGACTTTATAAAAAGTTTCTAGAAACCTCTCTGGTTACATGTTTAACTTGCTCGCAAAGCCCTCACGTGCTGTCAGCTGGCGCTGCGCCAAAGTGAGACTGGAGCAGCTCGTCTATGCAAACCCTGAGGCAAGCCCCTGTGGCCCTCAGGGACGCCCCGGGCCTGCCGCACCTCATCAGGCTCTTGGTGGGCGCAGGTGGAGAGGCCCAGACATCGCAGGCCGCTTGGGCAGCCAGGACCCTCGTGCTCATGGGCAGCGTCCTTGGAATCTGTGTTCCAGACCAGTAGATCGTAGCATGCAGGAGTCTGAAGGTGTGTCACAAACGAAGAGAACAGTCTCTGTACCTTTTCTCTCCAGTGTGACGGTGTCTGTGGGTATGTCTGCTCACCCACACCTGCGCTGGGTCCCCTTTTGGTTTCTTGTTTTGCATTCATTAGCACGGGAACATTGCCATGTCCAGCTGCAAAGTTGCCTTTCCAGTCTCCTGGTGTCCACCGCGCGTCTGTGCTGGGCTCCTGAGCCACACAGGGTGACCTTCTGCGGCCACTGGCTCTGTCCACTTGTGTACCCTCGGCCCGTTTCCCGCTCTGGATGCAGTTTTCTCAGACAATTCTGTTCTATGTCTATCACTGAAGATCAATACAACCTTGATTGTGGACGCAAGGCGGCTGTGTGTTTTGTGTGGCGTTGTACGAAGACGTGGCCTTGACATGTCTCACTTTGAGGACCAACGCCTGGGGTGGCCCACCCTGTGGAAGGCCGCTCCAGAGAGGCCACCATGGGCTTCAGGCCACCTGTGTCCCCACTGTCTCAGTGCCCCCTGTCCTCCAGGGTTCCTGGCCTTCTGGCCTCAGCATGTGGGCATCTACCTCAGGTCCCTTGTCCTGGATGCCCCCCAACCCTGCAGTCCTGCCCCCAGGCTGAATGACCCTGCATGGAGCTCGCTGAGTTTACAATGTTGGTGCACGTGTCCCCTTCAGGTGGGCCTGGCTCCCTTCTTTCCCAGTACTGTGTGTGTGGGTCTAGCAGAGTGGGGTGCCCTGTGTGAACACAGGGATGGGGGAGTTGTGGAGGGAGTAGGGGTTCAGGGACCGAGATGGTTTACCCCCAGGGTGGGCCTTCTGGCTTCATGGGGGCTGCAGTGTCCTTGAGGCTGCTCAGAGCAGAGCCACCATGCCTGCGCAGGCCTGACACCATGTCTGAGTCCTGAGGGGAAGGGTGACTCAGAGCTGTCTTGTGGCATCTTTCTGAGGGCGGTGCGTTTATGTGGAGGGACTGGCACTGCCAGTCCAATTCTCCGTGCTCTCTGATGTGGCCCAGAGGATGTGCCAACCAGGTGTGTACCCAGACACTTCCGTAAGAGGGGCTGGCACTGCTTAATTTCAGCAGGAGCCAGTCTCTGCAGCGTGACTACCTAGTTTTAGAAACAACGTGGGCAGTGTACATGTCTTCCTGAGAAATGACCCGTGTTCTGAAGACTGTGAGTGTGTTGGCATGGACACAGCACGTGGCCTGTCTGTTATTTTTTAAGAGCTCCTTTGCTCCTCTTGCTTTTGACATTGCCAGTGTTTCCCACTTGCTCTAGTCAGTCGGAGATGTGTCTGTCTGGCCAGTTTTCACGGAGCACACTTCGGGGTGTTTTCCTGTCTCCCTCTGTGTCTGGCTGTCGCCCCAGTGTCTGCTGAGTCACTTGCCGTGTGCCTCTTCCCACCCATTAGGAATCAGAAGACACCACCTGGGCCCCGCTGCCTTCTGACCCAGAGGTGGGCTCCATGCTCCCCATCTGGCTGTAATGATGGTGGTCCCAGCAGTGTGCCTGGGGGGCTGGTCACCTAGCGTGCCACATACCCTGCAGCTGTCGAGCCCCGTGCCACCATGGCAAGAACAGGGTGTGAGGCAGGCCCCATGTAGGTCCCACGAGGTCTGCAAATTAAGTTCGTGAACTCACCTAGGAAAAGTGCTCATACCTCATTGCTGAAATCACTATGGTCACATTCAAAGCCCTCCCCACGGGAATCTCTGCACAGATAACAGTGCCTGGTCCACCCTTCAAAGCAATTTTGGGACTCTTTTTCTGGAATGGCCAGCAGAGCTGTCGTCATATTACCTGTGATGTCCTGAATGTCATCAAAATGTCTTCTTTTCAATATTTATTTTCAGGTAAAAATAAGTCATTGGGGACCAGATCAGGTGAGTTAGGGTGGGTGTTAACAATAGTTATTTATTGACTGGCTAAAAACTCCCCCACAGACAGCTACATGATTAAGCTCACAAACTTAACCACCATGTCTCCATGAGCAATGGCCATTCCAGAAAGAGTCCCGAAGTTGCTGCAAAGGGTAGCTGGCATTAGTGTGTAGCTTCCCGGGGGAAGACCTGGAAGGTGGCTGTAGTGATATTCAGCAATGAGGTGTGGAGCACTCAGAGCAGTTATGTTTACAGACTGAGCTGTGGTACCTCCTACGTGCCCGGGAGCACTACACCCCCATGGCCACCTTACCACACCGGTGAAGCGCTTGTGGAGGTGTGGTCATTCTGGTAGAAGTCACCTCTGGACTGACCACACATGAGAGGTCTGAGTCCCTAAGATACAGAACACCAGGAAACTAACAGCTCTCACCCCTCCTGACACTCTTTCTGTCTAGACTCCAGTTTCTCTCCATCACACACAGCTTTGCCCCGGCCCGAGAGAAGCTCAGGGCGGAAAGCTGCTTGCTGCTGGCAGCTCCCACGGCTGAGGGGTCTCCGTGTGGGCGGGCGGCAGGCTCCCAGCACACTGAACAGCAGGCCCCCAGTCTTCCCTTCAGCCCTTCCCGCCTCTGGCAGCCTCTGTAATCTGGCTCCACGTCCTAAAGAACTGCTTGTTCAACCACCCACTCTGCTTAGGCAGGAACGACTTTTATTAATGATTAGTCATTAGGTTGTCTATTCCAGTACCTGTCATTCTCTGTCACAGAGAGCAGGCACTTAACTGGCCTAGAGGAGTCCGTAATGCAATGCAATCCAAGACGTGTGCAGTTCCCACAAATGTCCCGATCCACTGAGTGCAGAAGCCATGGGCAGAGCTGCTGTTGGAGTTGGCCTTAGCCATGACCATGTCCAGCATGTCCTCTCCAAGGTGCAGGTCTGGCTCTTCACATCACTAAAGGGGACACCAGAAATCAGCCAGCTGACAGGGACAGGTGCACCTGCCAAGCAGAGCAGACTTGGACATCAGTGTTACCCCTTTGCTGACTGCTGTCAAGCCAGTTCTGACTCCTAGCAGCCCCCCCAAGATGAAGAAGTGTCCGCAGACACAGACGCCCAGGCCTGTCTGCTGAGCTCCTGAGCCATTCAACTGCCAGCCTTTGCTGAGCAGCCAGGCACGGAACCGCAGGCTACCAGTGTCCCAGGGTCAACCTTAAAAGACAAGTGCACTACAGCCCTACAAGGACAGAGTAGAAGTGCCCTTGGAGTTTCCAGGGAGCGGCTGGTGGATTCCAACTGCCGACCTTTTGGTTAGCAGCTGGGGCGCTTAACCATTGCCACACCGGGGCCTGAAGTCAACCACAGGGACCACTCTATGGTGTCATGGGACTGACACACGTCCCTCTCCCCCTGGCCCCAACGAGCTGTCGGCCTCCCCTGTGGGGTCACGACACCGTCTTGACAGATGCTGCTAACTGCCCTCAGGTGCTGGCAGTCCTGGGAGAGGACAGACAGCAGGGTCCATGCCCAGAAATAGCTGTGCGTCCCAGCCTTCTAGGCTCCCCATTGCAATCAGAGGAAGGTATGGGTCCTGGCACTCAAACAGATGTCAAGTGGACCCTGAAAGCCACCCACAGCCCTGTGCCTCCTGTCCCCTTCCGTCCCTGCTTCCCCAAGGGCTGGCCTCATTGGCCACCTAGCGGAAGCTCTTTTACCTTCTGGGTTTCTGAGTACACCCGGACAGTAGGAGGAAAGGGCAGGTGGGGTCGCCCCTGCCCCCTACAGGGGCCCCGTCAGGGCTCACCAGCCACAGTAACAGTACCCTGATGGCACCTTGCAGCTCTGGGGGTGCATCTCCCTTAAGGTCGCACCCCCTCACTGGACCTTGCCACCTTACTGTGACTGTCCCCCCTGGCTGCCATGGGAGCAGGCTAGGGACCCGTGCTGTGCAGCAGCCTGTCCACTGTTGGCTTTTCCGGACCTCGGTGTGAACTGCAGTTCCCAAGCTGACCGCTCTCTGCCTGTGGCAGGCTCTGGATGGGGGGGCAGCGCTGCAGTCAGCCCCCTGCATTTTTCCAGTGGCAGAATCTCAGGCAAATTGCTTTGTTCCTGTGGCGTTTGGCTCCCTGCCCTGTGAGCCGGGCAGCAAGGCAGGACAGGGGCCCGGGAAAGGGACAGGGCACCCGTGGGCCCTGCAGCCCCTTCGGGACGCACCACGGGGAGGCACTGGACAATGAGCCCGCTCTTCTGGATGCACCGCGAGTAGCCGTCCTCGGACAGCTTGATGCAGCACCTGCTCTGGCACTCGTTGTGGTGGCTGCAAAAGTCCATGTCCGGCTGCATGGGCGCGTCAGGCCGGCCGCACACCCCCCTCCCTCGCCCCCCCCAGGGCGGCTGTCCCACGCTGGGCAGGGCTCACCTTGCGCCAGGGCAAGCACTGCAGGAAGAGGGTGCGGTGAGTGCAGACCTTCTGTGCATTTTCGGCCAGGGTGCAGCAGGAGCTCTGGCACTCATCATTCTTCAAGCAGCTGTACCCGAGGGGCTGCAGGGTGGAGATGCTGCCCGTCCCCCAGGGCGCTCTGGACCCCCGCCTCCCGCTCCCGGGAACCCTTCCCCCGCCCGCACGCACCTTTCTCCAGGGCAGGCAGCGAAGAAAGATGGTCTGTGGGGTGCAGAATCTATGTGGGCTCAAGCTGTTGGTGACGCAGCACTGGCTCTGGCACTCCTGGTGCTGCTGGCAGGGCTCGCTGACACCCTGTGGAGGCAGGGCCACCGACACTGAGGGACAGGGTCCCCCCACCGTTGGCCTACAGACCCCACATCCCTGAGTCCCACAGAGGGACTTTTCAGTTGGTACCCCTCAAGCCTGGGCGGTGTGACCAGAGCCCTGGGCTGTTTTTCTGGAATCCACCTGACTCCCATTTCCTTGATGGTAGGGTGTCCAGGGGAGGAAGGGAAGGGGTGGGCCATTCCAGCATCCACTGAGAGCCACACGAGCAGAGGAGTAAACTGAGTCCCAGGAAAATCCACCAGCAGCAGAGGGGCAGAGCGGGGAGGAGACTCGGCTGCAAGCGGAGCCCCAGATGCCAGGCAGAGTCCCAACACCTCTCCACAGACAAGGAATGGGCTCAGAGGGACCTGCGGAGGTGGCTGCTGCCCCCAGTGCAGATGCTGGGGAAGCATGGCCTTTGTCCCTGCAAACACAGGCTCCCAGAGCATGTGGTCTCAGAACCCTCTTATGGCCTCAGCTAATGAGGACTCCAAGTTAGTGAGGACCCCAAGGACTTTTGTCCATGTGGGTTCTCTTGACTTTGATTGCATTTGACACTAAAACTGAGAAAAGTTTCAACTGTTTCTGTAAAATTTGAAAATAGCAATAATCCACCCCTTACAGCTTAACACCAGTGACATACGAGGCCCAGCAGTGAAGTCCGCGAACTTAATTGTCCTAAGTGCTCCACACCTCACGGCAGAATGTCACTGCGGTCACCTTCCAAGTCTTCCCCTTGGGAAACTGTACACCCACGCCAGAGCCGAGTCCACCCTTCCAGGCAATTCTGGAACTCTTTCTGGAATGGCCATCAGAGCTGTCATTGTATTACCCTTGATGTCCTGAGTGTCATCCAGATGTCTTTC
Organism: Heterohyrax brucei; assembly: GCA_028571685.1. Taxonomy (NCBI): domain Eukaryota; kingdom Metazoa; phylum Chordata; class Mammalia; order Hyracoidea; family Procaviidae; genus Heterohyrax; species Heterohyrax brucei. The sequence goes on along the minus strand of CM053160.1, from coordinate 504,778 downwards.
TTCCAATATTTCCTTGATCTTTGGGTCAAGAAAAAAGTCACTGGGGGCCAGATCAGGTGAGTAGGAAGGGTGTTCCAATTCAGTTACTTGACTACTGGCTAAAAACACTCTCACAGACAAATAGTTAAGTTTGCAAACTTGCCACCATGCACAATGGCCATTCCAGAAGGAGTTCCCAGATTGCTTTGAAGGGCACTAACATTGGTGCACAGCTTCCCAAGGGGCGGACTTCGGAGGTGATGTAGTGATGTTCAGCCCTGAGTATGTAGCAGTTTTTCTATGATGAGTTTGTGAAGTTAATGGGCAGTCTCCATGTCTTTATGGAAAACAGGTATGTTTTCCAAACTAAAAAATAAAGTGAACAGGCTCCCGCATTCTGCTTTTCCCCTAAATCTCTCGACACCTGGCCTATAAGGCCAGCACGTCCCACTCCTTGCCTGCACCCAGTCTGTGACGTCACTCATCACGTGGAATATTCGGTGAGGAGAGGCGAGGGAGGGCCAGATGTGTTTCACCTTGGTGTGGCATAGACAGAGCTCTGACCCCCCACAAGGCCTGGAGACCCCGGGTGTGCGGTACCACGTGGGCCAGTTTTCATCGGAAGGTTTAAGATCTGACAGATGGGGGCGATAGGGACAACTGCAACGTGACCGGGAGGACAGAGAGGGCCCCTCAGCGGGCAGTCATTAGCTGCCAGGGGTGAACAAGGGCTCTGGCCATCGCCTGAGTTTCTGGAAAGCCTTTGCCAAGAAGGGAACCAGGAGCCAATTCCTTGGGAAGGGTGCCTGAAAGCCGGCAGACAGGTGAGCACTGACTGGGTCCAGTGCCCCATGTCCCTCTGAGGTTTCAGTGGCCTTTCCTGTCCTCAGCGGCCCCCATTGCAAGCTGGGGGTACATCTGACCTCATGGGCTTACATTCCTGGGCCTGGCCCCTGAGGACTGGCTGGCCCAGAGGACCCCCAGTGTGGTACCCATCACACCTGGGGGAAGAATCAAGGAGCGGCAGGCAGGAAGAGGCGTCTGTGTGCCTGGGGGCCCCCGCCTCGCACAGACCTTGTGCAAGTGGCTCCTCGTGTGATCCACCAGACCCTGGGCCTGCGGCGACGGCGGCAGCAGCAGCAGCAGCAGCAGCAGCCGCCACTCAGGACGGGCCATTGGCTCAGTCCCTGTGAAGGGGATGGGTGGTCAGCCCACGGTGGCCCCCACCACGCTGCTGTCTGGAGCTGATCTCAGCCAGCGTGCGATGCCCCTTACGGTCACACAGAGCGGGCCTCCAGGTGGCCTGGGAGCTGGCCTGGGGGCTTCCCCGGATCCACCCCGGAGAGGCCTTCTGTGACCACTGTCCCTCTCCCGGCTCTTGAGGCCACTGGGAGCTCCATCACTCCCCCCCGGAGCATGATTGGTTCCCGTTAGGGTCAAGGCTAGATGCACAGCACCCACCCATGAGGAGCTCCAAGAGACTGCCACCTGCCCTCCCACTCACCCACCCCGTACCCTCCCTGGAAGGCTGTGCCCCCCCCCAGCTGGACCCCCATAATCTCTCAAGGTTCTCTTAAATTGGGGTGATGCAGATGACGGGCGTCTCCCAGGCCCACTTCCCCCCTCTCTGGCTGTGTCCCCATGTGGGGAGCAGGCCCAGCAGGACTGACTCCCACTCCGCTCCCTGGAGGTGGGCACTCAGCTGGCAGTCCCCAGCCGTCCCAGTGAGGGGCCCGTGGCGGCACCCAGGTCTTTCTCTGGTGTGAGCGTGTCCCAGACAGCACACAGACCACACGGCCAAGCGCAGCAGCTTGAGCGAGTTCACAGATTGGTGCCTGTGTCCAGTCAGTTTTAAAACATCTCCATCACCAGAAGGCGGGCCTGTGTCGGTGGTTGCCAGCCCCTGTCCCGACCCCAGGCACGACGTAGTCTGTCCCACCCTCAGAGCCCTGAGGCTTCCACTCACATTCCACGCCTGGTATTTTCATCCTGGACACAGGCCGTCAGGGGTCCATGCGCGTGGCCTCCCTGTACCCCCAGGTAGGAAGACCCAGCCAGGCTGGTCACACCTGTGCCCGTGGTCCATGGTCGCCTGGGGCTGCGCTTCCCGTCTCCCAGGTGCTGGCCTGGTCACTTGCGCCCTCTGGTGGCCTGCGGGAGCAGCACCCACCCTGCACCCTGTCCCCCCGTCCAGGCAGGACCAGCACTGGGGGCTCCTGTCAGCTGAGTAGCCCACAGAAGTCTCTGTTTCCTACCTGTGAGGCAGGGGCTCCTGACTCCGTGTCCTGTCTAGACCTTTGGCGTGCAGACATCCCCCAGCGTCTCACTGGTCCTCCCCACTTGGTTTGTTTCTGGGGTCCCTGTCTTGCCAAGCAGCTTGGAGTCTGCTCCTGAAGCCTGTCCAGAGCCACAAGCTGGGTGACAGCCCCCTCCCTACCCTGCTCAGGAAGGTGAGGGACAAGGGCACCACCCAAGGCCTTGACAGCACAGAGGAGCATCTTTGAGGCGAACCCAAAGCAGAGGCAAGTGCTCACTCGGTGACAACCGGTCCCCACCAGACTCGGATGACCCCGAACAGAGACGGTCCCGCCAACCCCAGCCCCTGGGGTGGCGTTGGGGGAAGGCGAGCGCCATGCAGGCTGCCAGGAATCTAAGGGGCTTGGTGCCTGACAGGTGGAGTGGGGAGAGGCAGGCCTCGGGGACAGACCACTGGGTGACGCCGTGGGATGGCACGACGCCGGGCTCGTTTCCTCCCGTCACACACCACACAGCAGCACACACAAGCCTGGCCACATGTTTTGTTTTCTCTAGAGCACTTTCTGTGTGTGTCAGTGTCTAAGATGGGCTTTGTGCCTGGCCCCCAATCCACACACCGACTGTACACACTGCTGCCCCTCAGTGAGAGTCACACAGCATCTCAGCAGAGACAAAGAGACCCCGACCCCATTGTCAAGAGAAACCAGTCACGTCCTGGGTTGGAATTCACCTGCAGCGACACGGAACTCACCAGTGACAGGCGTCCGAGCGCCTCTCACGGCTGTTGTTTCAAGGAGCCCAGCTATGCCCTTTCTAGACACATTTTGACCTTCCACCGGAGCAGCGACAGAGACTGAGGAGAGGAGACGCAGCGGGCAGCTGGAGGCAGAGCCGACCACGACCGTGGGACCGTCACCTTGAGGGCCTATTTCAGCGTGTGCCCTCGGGTGGCCCCCGACCCACAGTGACCCCCCCCATCTCAGACAACCAGACTCTATGGACTTTCAGTGACCCATCTTTTCAGAAGTCAGCCTTTCTTCCGAGGTGTCCCTGGGTGGGCCCAAACCCCCATCCTTTTGGGTGGCAGCCACTGTGTTGCTCCCTTGAGTAGGACCCTCTACCATGTTCTCGTCAGGTGCTGCTGAGTTGGTCCCACCCTGTGACCCGATGCCCCACAGGCCAGGACCTTGCTGGGTCCTGTGGTGGCCACGTTGTGCCTGAGCCTGCCATGGCGGCCACCGTGTCCATCTCTAAGGGAGAAGGCCTCTTTTCTGCTGACCTTCTGCTAAGCATGAGGTCATTCTCTAGGACTGATCCCTCCTGACAGCACCAAAACCAACCCACCAAACCCAGGGCCGCCGAGTCGACTCTGACCCCCGTGACCCTACAGGACAGAGGAGAATGCCCGAGTTCCCAAGGTGCAACTGGCAGATTCAAACTGTGCACCTTTCGGTTAGCAGACGTGGCACTCAACCATCACAGCACCGAGTCTCCCTGACAGTGTGTCCGGAATGTGAGACAGTCTCACCGCCCTTGTTTCTAAGGAGCACGCTGGTTGTCCTTCTCCCAAGAGTGGCCGGTGCCTTCTGTCGGCCTCTGGTGTGTCCTGTCATCATCCCCAGCACAACTCCAAGGTGTCAGTTCTTCTGTCTCCTCATTCACTGTCCAGCTTTCACATGCCTGACTCCACTGAGCCACCACGGCTTGGCTTAGGCACACCTTAGTCTTCACAGTGACATTTTTAGCCCTACACCACTTTGGTGCATCTGCCCTCTCCAAACGTTCCTGACACAACAGGTAGCTAGGGTGGGGGCGCCTGTTGCCAATGAGAGCCAGTGAGGTCACACCTCCAGGAGCCTCCGGTGAGAGGCAGAGCTCAGGGTCACCTGAGGTCGGCTGTTCCCTGAGCCCTCCCCAGCGGCCCCTCAGGAGAATGCCAACAGATGCAGGAGACGGGCTTCTGCAGAGAGGCCGCCCTAGCAGCCAACGCCCATGCGCGTTTCAGGCTCCTACCTGTTGGGCCCACGTTCTCCCCTGGGCAGACCGGAGACCAGCTGGCAAGGCTGCTGCTCTGAGAAGTGACACCGGCCCCGGAAGCAAAGCAAAAGGCCAAGTCCCACCGGGCTCTGGAGGCCGAGTGCCTTTCTAGCAGTGGCCTCCTTCCTCCCACCTGTCTGCGTCCCCCTCAGAGAAGGCTTTGATCACTCCCCACAAGAACAAGATGTACGGACCGTGGCCGGCCAAGTTGGCAGACAGCCTGGGCCTGGCCCACAACCGCCAGCTTCTGTAACTTTTGCACCTGCTGCTCACCTGGGACCTGCAGAGAGCCACACCTGGCCCCTGCACCTCCAGCTGGGCATGCCTAAAACATTTGTTTATTCACTGGACGCCCTCCCAGTCCCCTGCCCACCTGTGGGTCTCTGCCAAGGCGGTGGTGGGGCTGGCTGCGAGCCACCCAGTCTCTGCTGGGTGGTCTGTGTTCCTCTCCACACACATGGCTCTTGTGTCGCTGGACATTTATTCCCTGACAGCTGTGAGCCACTTGTCCTCACGCGGTCTGTTCCTTCCCAGCAGCTACTTCAGGCTCGATGTCACGGCATCTCAACCTGCTGAGTAACATATTCATGCCACAGCCATGACAAACCTCAAGTTATTCCCGAACCCGCCCCGTTGCCAACTAGGAGTTCTCAGTCTGGACAGGGAAACGGAGCCGTGAACGGACAGACCGCGGGCAAGGCGGTAGGCACTCATGGAGGGGTGAGGAGGCTGCGGGGAGGGAACGCCGGGTTAGCGGGCAGACCGTGGCAACCGCCTGAGCTGCAGAGAGGAGGGAGTGACCCACAGGGGAGACGGCAGAGGAGAGACTTCCTGGCAGAGAGCTTGAGGTGCTGGGAGCCACAGCTGTTCCAGGGTGCAGGACACGGTGGCTGTCATCACAGATACTGTGTGGGAGCCCCTCATTTCCTCCTGGCCCATAGTGTTTGTCCCAAGTTTACATTTGCTCCTCCCCTTGTCCCCGCAGGAGGCCTTACAGCAATATAAGTACTTAGCAGCCTCATGAAAATTATCAAAAATGGACTTTTCCCTGAACTGGAGAGACTCAGAGTCCTTTTCTAAGAAGGAGGGCCTGCTTACCACTCAAAGCAATTTTCCAAAGGAAAGACCTTAACTCCTCGTCACCTGAAATATAACCCTAACCAACACAAGGAACAGTATACATCTCAAACAATAAATCACTACATTCTTGGGCAAACCCAAGATCACACAGCATACCTTTTCTTCCAGGAAATGGGAAAATACATGCATACCCTGGAGAGAAAACCCAAGTGCACCCTTCTGCAGCCCAGTCTCTCCTCTTCTGTCCGTCTCCTGCTGGTCACCCAGGACTCTGCAGCAACCGGCTCCTCGGGGGTGCCATCTGCAGTGTGGGCATGGCCCCTGTTGGTGTTTCCATCCTTGGAATTCAGACAGTTCACCCAAACGAGTGTGTGTAAGTTATCCCACTTGGAGCACATGAAATTCTATTGACTTACGGACAGATCAGCTTTCTGCTTTTAAACCAGAAGAGACTTCCTCTAATCTAATACTTCATATACTTCGTCTTCTCCTCTCACAGCCCTGTGATTCTGCCTCTTGGGTCTGATTCCCACTTTGGGGTTCTAGGCAGCCATGTGACACCACTACTACCTGGCCCCCAGGACTACTGCTAGGATTCCAACAAGAAATATTGGAATACCAGGGTAACGTGATCAGTTAATGTGCTCGGCTACTCCCTAAAAGATAGGGGCTTAAGCCTACTCAGGGGTGCCACGAAAGAAAGACCTAGTGATGTACTGAACCAGCCACTGAAAACCCTATGGATCACAGTCTTGCCTTGACACACATGGGGTCTCCACGAGGTGGAAGGTACAGCTTTTTTTTTTTAAAAAAAAAAAACTAGTTATGCTCCTTTTCAGAGATAAGCACAAGCCATGTTTGTGGACCTGGAAAGTTTTAGGGCCCTGACAGCGTCTGATGCTCACAGCCTTTCTGCTCGAGTTCCCCTTCAGGAGCTGTTCAGCGGTCACAGCCGACAGCTGTGCAGTCTGGGTGTCCCCTGGGCAGTGATTGGTAGTGTGGCTCAGAGGAGTGGCAGCTCCTGTATTGTCTGATCTTCCAAGTACAGTAAACAGCTCTCTAGCCATGTCCCTGCTAGCACAGGGGTGCCTGCCCCACCCACAGCAGCACTCCTTGGCTGGGGAGCACTCAGGGGCAGAGCAGACCTCCAGGCCCACTGCAGTGATGGGGTGAGGCCTCCACCATGGGCCTGGGCCTGCTTCCCTGGGGGAATTCACAGATGAGGTAGGTCCTCTGAGCCCCCTGGGTCTCCCCAAAGGGCCATGCTTAGGGACAGGCCGGGCCAGTGGGACCTCAGGTCTGTCAGTAGGGGTCACAGAGTATCATGGGTGTGTTGCAGAGTCCATGTAGGCACATTCACTTGCAACCCCTCTGTCCAGGGCTTGGCATGCATACAGATTCTGCTGTGGTGGGGAAGTAGTATGTTTGAGACGTGCTTCAAAGTATAAGGGTGGGAATGGAGACGATTTTTTTTTTTTTAACTTTGGTTTCTAAGGAGGGAAAAAAAAATAAAAAGACTGGAAATAGATTAAAGCCCAGAGTTTGGAGCCATTCCAACGACTCAGTGAGAAGTGAGGGCCTGGGAGGAGTGGACTGAGCAGCTCAGACACGATCCCAGTAAACGCGGAACTCGGGGCAGAACGACGTCCTCGCTGACACAAGGAAAACTCGGGGCGGGACTCCGGAGTCCACTGGGTTTGGGATTGAAGTGTGTGGTGCCGTTAGCGTCCACGTGGAGACGCCACCAGGCCGCCACCGATTCTCTGCGTCTCGCAGGTTTTTAGACAAGGTGCCACCCCAGCCGGCGGCAGCGTCCCGCATCCGCTGTCACCCTGCTCTCCAGTGCGGCCGCTCTGCGGGGGTGGGTGGGCGGCACCCCGGGCCCATCTGCGGCGCGCTCGCCTCCAGGGCCGGTCCGCGGAGCCCCCAGGCGGCGCGGGCCCAGGGCGCAGAGGGGCGGCGCGGGGCGCGGAGGGGCCGCCATGGCCTCCGCCGAGTCCGAGCCCCCGGCGCCGAGCGGCCTGGCGTGGCGCCTGGCCAGCGGCTGCTGGTCTGCGTTCTGGGACTACGAGACGCCCAAGGTGATCGTGGTGAAGAACCGGCGCCTGGGCGTCGTGTACCGCGGGGTGCAGCTGCTCATCCTGCTCTACTTCGTGTGGTGCGGACGCGGGGGCGCAGGCCGGGATGGGGGCGGGAAACGGGGTCCCGGGGGTGGACCCGGCCCCTGGGCTCTGGTCCTTGGGTGTGCTTCCCTGGTTCCCGACTCCCGGGGCATCACCTGCCCCGCCCCCACAGGTACGTATTCGTCGTGCAGAAGAGCTACCAGGACACGGAGACTGGCCCCGAGAGCTCCGTTATCACCAAGGTCAAGGGCATCAGCGCCTCTGAGCACAAAGTGTGGGGCGTGGAGGAGTATGTGAGGCCCCCAGAGGTACAGTCCCCACTTGTGTCCTCACCCAGCCCCCCCACGTCAGCGCGAGAGTGGACACTGGGCCCACACTTGTCCTCTCTCTGACAAGGGGGGCAGCGTGTTTAGCATCATCACGAGGATCGAAGTCACCCCCTCCCAGACCCTGGGAACTTGCCCTGAGGTGAGAGCAGGCCTGGAGGGGTGTCCCTGGGGAGGGAGGGAAGGGGAGCCTGTCCATTTAGAGGTGAGCTACACTCTCCTCCTAGAGCATAAGAGTCAGCAATGCCAGCTGCGACTCGGACGAGGACTGCATGGCCGGGGAGCTGGACATGCTGGGAAACGGTCAGTGGGTGCCACCTGGGGGGGTGTTGGGGGGGGTCCTGTGGTCACCACTCAGGGTATCTGCCACAGGGCTGCGGACCGGGCGCTGTGTGCCCTATTACCATGGGCCATCAAAGACGTGTGAGGTATCTGGCTGGTGCCCAGTGGAGGATGGAGCCTCTGTCAGGTGCGCAGCCCAACTCCTGACCCCACAGCTGTCCCTAGAGACAAGAGAAGCTTGCCTCCAACCCCCAGCTGTGCGACCAACTTTGAGCAGGGCCAGGCACCAGAAGGGCCTGGACTGGGTGAGAGGAAACACACACAGCCTGTCTGTGCCCACAGCCAGTTCCTGGGCAAGATGGCCCCTAACTTCACCATCCTCATCAAGAACAGCATCCACTACCCCAAGTTCCAGTTCTCCAAGTAAGAGCCCCAGGGCCCACGGGGCCTAAGTTTGGGGGAATGCACGTGTGGGGAGGGGTGCTCGGGCACCTTGCTCACACTCTGCCTGCCCCCACTCCTCCTGGTCTACTTCTCAGGGGCAACATTGCCACCAGCAAGGGGGGCTACCTAAAGCACTGCACCTTTGACGAGGTCTCCAACCGCTACTGCCCCATCTTCAAGCTGGGCTTCATCGTGGAGCAGGCTGGAGAGAACTTCACAGAGCTGGCACACAAGGCAAGCGGGCGGACAGGGCACCCACACACTATGTGCCTATGTGCCAGTCCACATGCACAGCTCCACCACGCACAGGTCCACACCACACAGGTCCACCCTGCACAGTCCCACCACACACAGCTCCACACATGCAGCCCCACACACGCACAGCCCCATCACACACAGGTCCACACACGTGCAGCCCCATCACACACAGGTCCACACACGTGCAGCCCCATCACACACAGGTCCACACACGTGCAGCTCCACACACACAGCCCCATCATGCACAGCTCCATCACACACGGGTCCACCCTGCACAAGTCCACACACAAAGGTCTGTGATGCACAGGTCCCCCCTGCACAGCCCCCCCCCCACTGCTCCACAGCCAGGCTGGGGAGGACAGGCTCTATTACAGCAGAAAAGGCCCCTTGCAGCCCTGGCCAGTCTGGCCCCTCTGGGGTGGAGGACAGAGAAACACGATCAGCCTGAACCACTTGGCCACAGGTGACACCTGCTCAATTATTGACACCTGGCCCTCCCAGCCAGCCACCAGCATCCCCTCACACTCCTTTGGGCCTGGACCTGTGCTGACTCTGCCAGCTGCTTGGCGCATCTGGGGGCCTCGTGGGACGAGGGGTCCACCCCAGACCTAGACCCTTGCTCCCTTCTCTGCAGGGTGGTGTCATTGGGGTCATCATCAACTGGCACTGCGACCTGGACCTGTCCGCATCCTACTGCAACCCCAAGTACTCCTTTCGGCGGCTCGACCCCAAGCATGTCCCTGCATCCTCGGGCTACAACTTCAGGTGCCCTCCGCCGTGAGGGAGAGGCTCAGCTGCCCATCCACGCCACGGCATTGCCCCCAAGTGTGGAGGGTGGGCCCTGGTCCCGGGGTCTCCTAACTGTCTCCAGGTCTTTCCGTCAGGTTTGCCAAGTACTACAGGGTGAACGGTACCACGGTCCGCACGCTCATCAAGGCCTACGGAATCCGCATCGACGTCATCGTGCACGGACAGGTAGGCAGCCCCCGGCACCCCATCCTGCCACCCGACCGCTCACACCACCACCTCCACTTGGGGTGAGCAGCAGGCAGCCAGGGCCGGGGGTGAGGTTCTCCCAACCTGTTCTCTCAGGCAGGAAAGTTCAGCCTCATCCCCACCATCATCAACGTGGCCACGGCGCTGACGTCCGTTGGGGTGGTAAGGACCCCTGCCCAGGGCCGGGAGGCGGGAGCGAGTGGGTCGGGCCCTGAGCCTGGGTCTCTGCTGGCCCAGGGCTCCTTCCTGTGCGACTGGATCCTGCTCACCTTCCTGAACAAGAACAAGGTTTACAGCCACAGGAAGTTTGACAAGGTGTGCACACCGAGGCAGGCAGAGGCCAGCTGGCCTGTGACCCTGGCCCTAGTGCTGGGCCAGGCCCCTCCCCCACCAGGCCCAGACCCAGCAGGGCAGCCGCCCCGTCCACACCGCCTGCCTGCCCAGCCTGAGACGGTGGGCAGTCCTGACCCGGCTGCGGGACAAGGGCTTTCTGCCTCCGAGCCCTCCCAGCAGGGCCCCACACCCAAGGACCAGAAAGGTCTGGCTCAGCTCTGAGCCCCCAACATGTCCCCATGCTGCACTGTGGACCCGGGCCTGGGGGCGGCTGGCTCCTCAAGTCTCAGCTCGAGGCAGAGCCCCACTCCCTTGGCCCAGCCAGGAACCCCAAGGACGTCAGGCCAGGCCCTGCCATGCACAACTGCCACCCACCCACCAGCACGGGGACACAAGTGCCCCTCTGTGGGAGGACCCCACTGTACCCCTCGTCCTCCACCCAGACAGGCTCTCGCGCCAGGAGAGGCAAGGTCCCACCATCTCCCTAGCCGAGCCTCCCCACAGAGCTGCGCCCACCCTGCCCCCTTATGTGGCCCCAAGACCCCCACCCCTTGGGGCCAAGCCGGTACTGCTCCCACTCCTGGGAGAGGGGAAGGGTCCCACCCCACCCACCCACAGCCTGGCCGCCTGCCTGCCCAGACCCCTTAGGACTGTTAGCCAGGAAGTCCCAGCATGCCCTCGGCCTATTAAACCTGTGAGCAGAACCATCGGCCTGGTTATCTGGGGGCTGGAGGAAACAGGACAATGTCCAGGTGCCAGTGCCACTGTCACTACATGGTGGGGCCAGCAGGTGTCAGCTGGGTGCTTGTAGTGTCCATCTGCCCAGGGGGCACTCAGGGGCACTAAGACCACATGGCACTGCCCCTAGTTAACCCCGTCAGTTCTGCAGGAGACACCCTAGACCCCAGCCCTCCCCCAGGATGGGGAGAAGAGCATGCACTACTGAGGGCAGGAGGGGCGACAAAGCCGACTTCCACTGCCTTGCTCAGTGGGGGGCGGGCCGCGGGGCCGCGGGCACAGGGAGGCCGCAGCGGCCAGGAGCCGCAGCTGTGGGGCTGGCGCTAACTGGATCAGGCCAGCGTGTAATCTGGTTATTGTACCCTCGGACACTGCGGGAAGGGTCGTTCCATTCCAGCCTCAGCCTGGCGCCTGCCTGTCCTGTCCTCCCCAAGGGACAGAACTTGGCTCTGGGACCTCGGCACCCGGAGCAAGCCTGGCTGTGCAGAGAGCTGCGCTGTGTGCTGCCAGCTCTGAGGACCACGAACACAGGCAGTAGGTCCAGACACGTCCCCCCAAATTCCGTGGTGGTCACTGGCAACCAAGGAGTTCAAAGTCAGTCCTGCCAACTGATCAGGAGCCCCAACACCCCTCTGAACAGAGCCAGGCTGGCCAGCTCCTCCACCCTTGGGCACGGTGTCACACATCACCAGAGGCAGTGACCTCCTAAGTGCTGGGATCACGAGAGGTCCAGCTTCGGTTCTGGAGGAACTGGCTTTTCCAGTCAGGCCCCTGATGCAGTTGAGACAAGCTGGGCTCAGGTTTCGGCCCCTTCGAGGCCTCAGATGCCCTGACTGCCGCCCCAGGATGAGCAGGACTCCATCTGTAGGACACCAAGCAGCCACCAGCCCTGGTCAAGACAGCTGGCCCCAGTCCTGTGGAGTGGTCCCCTGGTCCCCAAGGCTGGCGTGCCAGAACATCCTGGGCACACAGTGCCCCCTGGGTGGGTTGCGTTCCACTGCACCCCTCCCTGGCCAGCAGCAGCGCCCTTCCAGGAAACCTCATTAGCCTGCTCCCTGAGCCTGCCACCCCCACCCAGCCACCAGTTGTAATTCGATTTGATACCACTCCAGTGGCCTCAGTGTTTGGCTCATCCTGGCCTGTCCACCTCAGGTTTCCCGGGCAGGGTGGCAGAAGGCTTCTCATGGCCTGACACACACTCATTTACTCTCCGCTGCTTCAGAGACCAGGCTCCTAACACACACACACACACACACACACAACAGTACAAGAATAATAAACATCTCAGGAAGGCTGGTGGCCTGGATGAGCTCACGACAGGTGTGGCCCCAGGGTGGGCCAGGGGCCACGGGGCAGCCTCCTGGGGCCACACTCAGGCCCCATCCCTCACGGACCACTCCACGGAGCACTGGGGGGCAGCGTCATGCAGGAACCTACAAGACAATTCCTGTCTGACACACTTCACAACCAGACGCAGGGCTGGCCCACGTCCCCCGGGAGTGGCACAGGGTGGACAGAAGGTACAACCCCAGGTGCCTGAGCCAGGTCTAAGAGGGAACTGGGAGACAAGAGCCCCCCTGTGACTCTGCTCCTGGCCCCCAACAGCACAGAGCAGCAGAGACGGGCACCTGCATCAAGCTCTAGCCAACAAAGGAGTGGTACGGCGTGACACGCAGGTCTAGTCAGCAAGGGACACACAAGGCACAGCCAGCTGCCACAGGGCCCGGGGGGACCGCTCCTTCGAATCGCCCCTCCTCCCCAGCCTCATCCCACAGCATGGCAGGACAGACCGGTGTCCCCCGAGCCTTCCCGGGGCTGTCAGGCTGTCTCACGCCCCTCTGTGACAAGCAACTTGAAACCTCTGTGAGCATCAAGGGCCAGTTAGGCCCACTCTGCCCTGACCCAGGCTCTCCCACCACAAGGATGGACTCCAAGCTCAGGACATCCAGTCAACAGGACCCCCCAAGGGAAGCCCCTTGGGAAGCACAGCAAGGAAAGGGTGGTCCTCCTATACAGGAACGACATCCTTCAGTGCAACCCTCACCATCAGGAGGTGCAGATTCTAAGAAGAGGTACAGTTCTTTATTCAGTGGAAGCCGTCTCCCCAGGACCTTGCCAACCTGTCTGAGGACCACAACCTCCACTGGAGCCATGGTGACCTCCCAGAGGCGACAGTAGTGGGGCCACAGCTGGAGGACGCTGCTTCACCCCACAACAGCCTGGGGGCATTCCAGGGCTGAGGGGGCCAGGCTGCCCCTGCTCAAGCTGCTCTGAAGAAGTGGGAAGCCCCTGGGTGCTCCCCCACCACCCATGAGCCCCACCCATCCACCCAGAGCAGCTACGTCAGGGACAGACCACCCTGGCACAGGCTGCCTGGTAGAGCCCCAACAGCTAACGGCCTGCTGGGGGTGTCTTCTGCAGCAGCCACTCCAAAGTCTCCCCGAGGTAAGACATGCCACAGTGCTGGGCAATGTTCCGGAAGATTCTAGCCTGCTCCATGAAGACCTGCAGAGGGGAACAGCAGCAGTCAGCTGAGTCCTCAGCAGCAGACGCCAAGCCCCGAGGAGGTAGGGACACAGCACTACCCACCTTGGTGTGCACGGTGAGGGCAAAGTCACCTGCACAGCTGCAGTGGACGGGCATGTGGGTCTCCTTCACACCACCGCACTTCAGGCAGACCTGAGATGGGAGCTGGTCACAACACGGGGGCCTGCAGCGTTCCAGCTCAGCCCACGCACGCAGACCCGCAGGCCGCCAGGGGAAGTACAGGGAACACGGATGCGCCCCGACCTCAAGGGATGCATCACAGCGCTTTGAAAAGCCCAACGACAGCTACGTACGAGGCCTGCCAGCTAAGTCTGGGAACTCCACCTGGAAAAGGTGCTCCATGCCTCAGTGCTGGGTGTCACCAGTCACCTCCAAGTCCTCCCCTTGGGAAGCTGTGCAGCAACACCAGCACCCAGTCCACCCTTCAAGGCTATTTTGGAACTCTTTCTGGAATAGGAATCAGAGCTGTTGTCACACTACCCTTGATGTCTTGAAAGTCATGAAAATGTCTTCCTGGCAATATTTCCTCTATTTTCAGGTAAAGAAAAAAGTTATTGGGGGCCGGATCAGGTGAGGAGGGAGGGTATTTCAATACAGTTACTTGTTTACTGGCTAAAAACTCCCTCACGGACAACTGCACAATTAAGTTGGCGAACTTGCCACCATGTGCAGTGCTCACTCCAGAACGAGCTCCAAAGTCACTCTGATGGATGGACGAGGTGCTGCGTTGGTGCACATTTCCAAGGGGAGGACTGTGAAGGTGACTGTGCTGATATTCAGCAATGAGGTATGTAGCACTTAGAACAATTAAGTTCACGGACCTCGTATGCTGCCCCCAAACATGCACAGGCATGTGTGCCTGGACACACACGCACATGCCCACACATACGCAAGCTCACACACACAGAGACATACACATGCATGCACACACATGTGCCCAGACACATACAAAGACATTTTGTGCAACTTCCCGTTGCCGCCGCGTAGCACAGGCCACTTGTGCGGACGCCCTCTGCTGAGCACAGCTGGCCCTGTAGCCACGTTCCCCAGCGCACGTGCTTCCTCACCAGGTCCTGCAGGGTGAAGGCCATCAGCTTCTTCTGCAGAGCATCCACCAGGGCCGCCTCGATGACGGCAGGGTCATAGGGCACCTCGCAGTTGGAGCAGAGCCACTGAGGCAGGACTGACCCATTCTGGCAAAGGAGAGACAGGTGACCCCTCGTCTCGGCCTCCTGCCCCACTGGCCCATCCCAGGTCTCCAGAAAGTGCTGCTGTGACCATGGGGGCCATCGCCCGGAGGCGGGGCCATCGCCTGGAGAGGCCAGTTGCTGGGCTGCTGGCACAGCCACATACCCTCACCTACACTCACTGAACAGGACCACCACTGACCACACGACCCTTTCTCTACAGAGGACAAGGGCCACCTGGGCCCTGTGTGCCCTTTGCCCACACTCATGGCTCAGGCAGGGCCTGGCAGGCATGTCCACACAGTAGCAGGCACCAGGGCCCACCTGAGAGAAGGTGGAGTCTTTGCACAGGTCCAGGTCCCGGCAGAAATTGCAGCTGCGACAGATGACCTCTGGGAGCACGTGGGAGAGGCAGGGGTCTCGAAACTGTGCTTCTGATGAGAACTCGCCAACACCCACCAGGCGCAGCAGGTCCCGGCGCAGCTTGTTCACCTGGTTCATGATGTTGGTGTCCAGGGACAGCACCTGCAGGGCAGCGCGTCAGGGTCAGATCCCATGGCTGTGCCTCAAAACTAAAGGTCCTCTCAGTGCCCCTACCCCGAGGCCTCGTCAGGGGGCTCTTCCCGCGCATTGCGTGCCCCTCCCTCAGTGACCGGCCTTCCGTCATGTTTCCAGAGGAGCTGACACTGAGCGCTCCAGCCAGCCAGGGTCCCAGGGTCCCCACACGGCCTGAGGAGTCTCTGCCCAGAACACAGTGCAGAGGGCAATGCAGAGCCCGGAGGCCTGGTCCCTCCTGGCTGGACACTGGATGCACCTGCCCCATCTGCTCCTGCGGCCTTGAAGACCTCCCGAGGCCACTCCCTCTGCTTGTCCAGCACATACGGTTCTGTCCCCTTTCTGGCCCAGAGGCAGTCTTGTTTAGCAATTTACCCCTGCTGTGCATGGGGAGAAACCCTGGTGGTGGAGTGGTTAGTGCCACCTCTGCTGACTGAAAGTTCAGCTGTTCACATCCACCAGGTGCTCCTGGGAAACTCTATGGAACAGTTGTACTCTGTCGTATAGGGTCACTGAATTGGCATCAACTCGACAGCAGTGTGTTTGATTGGTTTGGGGGCTGTGTGTGAGGAAACCTAGTGGCCCTGTCTCGACTACTAAGAGCTGGCTGTTGAAATGCACCAGCCATTCCCTGGAAATCCGATGGGGCAGTTCTACTCTGTCTTACAGGGTTCTTATGATTCAAAATGGACTCAATGGACACAGGTCTGAGGGGTTTTTTGGCATGCCTGTGGGCAAAGGGCCTCAGATGGGACCTCAAAGTGCCATCTGGGCAGAACTGCCTAATGCCCTGGCCCTCAGGCGGCTGCCCACACGACAGACGGCCTCCACACTGCCATCTGGCCCCACCTGGAAGGAAGTCACTGAGGGTAGGGGGATCCCAAATGTCAGACAGCCTGGTGAGGCTGGGCCGATGGTCCCAAACCTATTTCCCCTGGGCCAAGCTGGCCAGCAGAGGGCTGCAGTGTGTGGCAGAAAGGAGTGTGGGGCATGAAGTGTGGGGTGGATAAGGGGTGGGGGCAAAGAGGGATGTGGAAGGCACAAGGTGTGAGGCAGGCGCAGGGTGGCAGTAGGGTGGGATGGGCACGAGGGGTGGGATGGGTATGGGGCAGGGTGGGCATGAGGGAGGAACAGATGAGGGGCAGAAGCAGGGTGGGGTGGGTGTGAAGGGTAGGACGGGTGTAGGGTGTGGGGTGGCAGTAGGGCAGGGTAGGTATGAGGGCTGGGAAGGGCAGGGGTCGAGTGAGCGAGGTGGGGACAGGAGTGCAGCAGTGTGACGGCCCTGCAGGGCTCTGGGCCCAGGATGCAGGCACAGGCACCCCGCCCTTGCTCTTCTCACGCCCATGGCCCAGGTGTGCTCACCCCTGGCTGCAGCTTGCAAGGGGGTAGTTCCACGCCAGAGGAGCTTCGAGACCGGTAGGTGTACTAGCCACTCACAGCTCAGCCCCCCGGACCGGGCCCCATCAGCCCCTCCAGTGTGCCCCTCGGCACCTGCTTCCACCTCCCAGAATGCACTCAGTTATTCCTCTGGCCAACTCTAGTTTGGAACCATTCAGGAAAGGGGGTCCTGGGAGACGGCCTACAACGTGCTCCCAGTGTTGACAGGCTGCCTACAAACACCCACTTCCACAGTATTTTATTTCCAAATGAAACCAGCAACGGAATCATGCTTCCACCCCACCTGTGACTGCCCTCCTCACCGAGCCATGCGAGCCCTCCCTGCACAAGAGCAGGACGGGAGAACAGACCGTTACCAGCCACATAGATGATGGCAAAGCCACAATCGATGCTGACACAGAAACTGTCTAGAAGTGGGCGAGGTCTGTGACCACCCCCGCGGCCCTGGCTGCTGGAGGCCGGAGACCACCGAGGAGACCACCAAACACTCAGAAAGATGCTGCCAGGTCACACTGCGGTGCAGTCTCCACAGCAGGAATGTGGGGACAAAGACAACGGCCCTAAGGAGATTTCTGGGCCGACTCCGCAAGTGCAAACTGGCTCCTCCGAGAGGCACAAGCCTGGATTTCCAAAGACGTGAATTAAAAGAGGAAGCGTCCGAATGGATCGGGGGCACACAGTGGTCCGCACTCGGCTGCTAACCAGGAAGTGGTATCGCAGAAAAAGGCACGGTCGCCTGCTTCTGCAACTGTGACAGTCAAGGAAAGCCTACGGAGCAGCTCCTCTCTCACACACGGAGTGTCCAGAAGTCACAACAAAAGCAAAAAGACAACAAAATTTACAGAGAACAGAGGGCCCAAAACAGTCTGTGCAGTGAGCCAAACTTTCTGAAAGTGACAAAGGTCTCAGGTTCCAGAGCAAACTGAGAGTGGCCAGGAGACCCAGTTAAGAGCTCAGGAAGATCTAAGGGTGCTCAGCCTTGCAGCTGGGGCCAGCCTGTGACAACTGCTGTCCCACCCGGACCCGCTACCCACGGTGCAGACAGGTCTGTCGCAGAGACAGCTGTGCACATGGCTTCTTTCTAATAAACAGCCTCCACCAGACACAAAAGGAAACCCCCCAAATGTTTAAGGGAGATGTATTATACGGACCTGAGAGGCAGGAAAAGTGGAGGGTCCCTACATAAACTCTACCAGTGCTACCTGTCCATCAAAATCATACAACTCCATTTCACAAATGCCGAATCTCACTGTATATAATCAAAATGCAAAAGTTACGGAGGAACAGAGTAAGCCAATGGCTGCCAGGGACAGGGAGAGAACACGGGGGGGTTTCCGGGGGGGCAAGGGGAGGGACTCCTCCATACCCAGGTCAGGTAGTGGAAACGAGACTCTGACTTTGCTCGACTCAGGACCTCAAAGGGACGCCAGGCTCTGTCTGGAGCATTATCTCTGCCCCATATCACGCTCTCCTGGCCACTGTGGGTCCTGGCTGCAACACCACCCTCCGAAGGACCTTTGTCTGTGCAGCCCACCTCTGTCATCACTGGCCCCTGTGGCATCTCCTGAGCACCCGGCCTGTTCTCTCAGCTAACCAGTCTCCCCGACTGGAACCCCAGCCCCACAGCGCCTGCTCAGCACTGGGTCCTCAGCCCGCGTGCGGCACAGGCCCGCCGCCGGGAGCACACGCACTTGCGTCTGCTTCCTCACCTTGCACACGTACTTGACGAACTCCAGAGCCGGGTTGCTGAGCGGCAGGTGAGAACCCGGGAGCTGAGGGAACATCTCTGAGGGCTCCGTGGAGTTTCGGGAGCCCGTGACTTTCTTCTGAATCTTCTGTGTGATGGTGAAGAAGTTCTGAGTGAGCTCATTTGCCACATAGTCCTGAGAGAAGGTGATCATACCTGGGGAGAAAGAGGCCACTGCACCTGTCACCATTTCACACAGTGACACGAATGCGGGTGGTGGGGGGACGCCAGGTGAGGCTCAGGCCTCCAGACCTCTGCGTGGACCACCTGACGTTCCCAGGGGGTCCAGGCCCCAGCACTCACCGGGTAAGGCCCCAGCCGTGCCCTCCGCCTCCTGGGAGAACTGGCTGGGCCCTCTCCTCCTCACAGGGGCGCTCCCTGGGGCGCTGCGCCTCAGCTCCTCCTTCATGCTGTGGTGCACAGCCACAATGTATGCTGTAGGGGAGAGCAGGTGGGAGAGTGCCGCAAGTCCAGGGGACCCTGCCACAGCTGTGCCTGAAGCCTTAGGACTGGCTAGGACTTCAAGCTGCTTTCAAAGGAGCCTGAAGTCCATGAGATATGTGGTCACCACGGGTCTGCACGGATGCCCACAGAGAGGGCACGGCGGCGCCCTGTGGACAACCCCGCACAGAGGCAAGCCGGAGAAACGGGCACAGCAGAGTGAGGGCGGGACGCCCATGTGAGCAAGCCTTCTTTGAAACTCTGCCAGGTCCATGCACGCAGAGAAGAAGCCAAGGAAGAGACAGAAAAGAGTCACAAATCAAACTGCCGCTGACAAGTGTCCGTGAGCTTATACACACGCCCACCCTGCCGATGATCTAGTGACAATGTTCGTCACTCACTGTTCTCTAAACAACGGACTCTGACCCCCTCGCTGTGCTCTGGAGCTGGGCTAGCAGACACTACACAGAGGCCTGGCCTGTCTCCCACCGGAGTGAGGCCTCAGAGCAGATGGAGACAAGCAGCTTCCCAAGTCTCTAATCTCTTCCCTTTTGGAGCCCCTCTTGGTGTGTGACAGTGCCACCAGCGCAGCTCTCCAGAGCAGAGTTCAGAGCTGCAGCGCCCACTCAGGAGCCACAGAGGGGGAAGGTCAGCCCCACTTAGCACGTCCCCAAGCACAGGGGAGGCACGGCGGCTGCCTCAGGGCTCAATCTCCAAAGCGCAAGGCTGTGAGGCGCATGCAAGCCATGTGCCATCTCGAAGACTCACCGTCACGCAGCCCTGTCATGACCCCCCACAAGGACAGATGTGGAGGGCACCTCCTAATGCGGAGGACGGCCCTGCCAGGGGCAGTGTGTCCAGGGTCTCACCTGAGACAATCATGAGAAAGTAGCTTTGGCAGGAGGCTGCCTGTGGCAAAAACTGCAAAATGTTCCAGTTGTTTTCCAGTAAATCCTCCACGGTGGCTTCCTCTACGCCTTCCTCCTCCTCCTCCTCCTCCTCTTCCTCGTCCTCCTGCTCTCTGTCTGCTTCCTCCTTTTCCGCGGACTCTCGCTGCACAGAAGAGATGATCTTGCTGTGCTTTCCTGACAGCTTTTCCTCCTGTCTGTGTGGCTCCCTACAGATCTCAGTTTCAGCCCGCCTCCACAGAAAGGCCTCCTGAGCCCACACCCTTTGCTTTGTGTTTACCAGGAGCCATCACCAGGTCAGACACTGCATTCCCTACTTACTGGTTGGCTGGTTTGTTCGTGGAGTGCTCCCCACAGACAGCCTGCTGCGTTCACTGCGGAGCCACCCGGGCCCAGACAGCGCCTGGGACGCTGTGCGTGATCAGAGGACTGCCTGAAGAAGTGATACTGGCCCCCAAACCACTTTGATGCCACGAGAGTGCCAGCTCTCACCTGTCCACAGTGAACACTAGGTGAGACCTTCCCTTTGATTCCGCCATAGTTAGAGGGATCCATCCAGAGAAGAAATTCCCAGCATCGAGAAAAAGAAATTGATAAGGAATGGAATATCTCCTTAGAGTGGATGCTGTAAGAGAAGCAGAACAGAAGTTGCTGGAACAAGGCACCAGGACTGGGGGACAAATCACGAACCTGCTGTGGGCGTTGGCCATGATGGCCCCACACACATCAGAGCAGACTGGGGGTCTTCAGGACTGTGACCCGTCAGAAGTGGATGGCCAGGCCTTTCTCCCACGGCACCTCCAGGCGGGTTCAGACCACCAACCTATAGGCGGTCAGACCCAACCCACCTGCACCATCAAGGTCCCTTTCACTACTTACCCCCACTGACTTAGACACCAACGCCCAGTGGACTCGGGTTTTCTCTCTCAAGCTTTCTAGGGAACAGTGACCAACACCCATACAACAGACATGAGGGGGGGTCCATCCACTCCCGGAGGACGGAGCAGCAGGGACACACACACCCTCGAGGAGGCAGGCACGGGCAGACGCTGTTCTGAGACAGAGAACGGAGCCGAGTCTGGAGAGACGCGAGTGGTGACAGTGCGCAGGGCAGAGCAGCCGAGAGGGCGGAGCCGCACAGGCAGAGCCACAGGGCGCTTCCAAAGGCTGCCCTCACATCCTCCGTGGTGTGAGAGCAGCCCCGCACACATCGGGAAAATGACCTGAGACCACGGAGAGGACCGCCCGAGGAGGAGGAGCTGCACTCAGCACGCGCGCAGTGACGCTGGTGTGGGAGGGCCTCCCGACCCACCAGGCAGCACTCGCCTCTGGTGGGGAACGAGGCCCAGCTTAACACCTCTCTGGCTCTGCCTTAAAAACCAAACTGAGAAGGATCAAACCGTTTCTAAATACCACACAGTATATAGACTAAAGCTTAACACGTTTTCTTTCTTCATGAGTGTTCTATCGTTGTTTAGGTGAAAGTTCACGCAGTGGATTAGCATCTCATTCAACAACTTACACACAGCTCGCTTCGTGACAGCGGCAGCGAGCCCAAGTGGGCCAGCACTCTCTCCCCTTTGTCCCTGGGTCCACTCACCTAGCTGTCCTGCTCCCACTGTCCTTCTGGACTTTGTCCCTGGGTCCCCTGTGTCCACTCACCCAGCTGTCCTGCTCCCATTGTCCTTCTGGACTTTGCTTTTGGGCAAATGCTGCCCTTCAAACTTGAAGAGCTGACCCCTCTGTGGTGTGCATCCCTCACTGGTGTCACTATTCGCCTTAGAGGCCTGTCTATTACATGGCTGTGATATGATTTCTGGGAGCAACTTTAGTTCCAGGTTGAAAGGGTGTCTACGAGTCACAGTCTTGGGGTTTCTGTCAGTCTTTGTCAAATCAGTAGGTCTGGTCTTATTTATGAGCTTGGATTTCATCATATGCTTGTATCCCACTCTGTTAATTACATTTTTCAGGGCTGAAAAATATCCAACACAAAACGAGGCAAAACTCACTATTTCTAGCTAGCATCCTAGTGTGAATCTGGGGAAACTAGAAATTGTCAAAAATGAAACTGAACACACGACACTGATATCCTAGGCATCACTGAGCTGAAATGGACGGGTTTGGGCCATTCTGAATCCGTATGGTCTACTATGCTGGGAACAAAAACTTGAAGGAATGCTGTTGTGTTCATCATCAGAAAAAACATTTCATGATCTGTTGTGGGGTGCAGCTCTGTCAGTGACAGAACAACACCCATACACCTACAAGGAGGTCCCGTTAACACAACTAGCATTCAAACTTACGCACCAACCACTGAGGTCAAAGACCAAGAAATAAGTCTGAAATTGACGGAACATGCCATCAGGACACACTGATAATTACTAGTGACTGGAAAGCAAAAGCTGAAAACAAAGAAGGACCGGTAGTTGGAAACACAGCCTTGGTGATGGAAATAATGCTGCAGAGAGCAAGACCGCACGGTGCAAGACTAACGGCTTCTTCATCGCAAACACGTTTTTGAACCAACACAAACAGCAGCTATACACATGGACCTCACCAGATGGAACACACAGGAGCCAAATTGACTACGTCTGTGGAAAAAGATGATCGAGAGGCTCCACAGCAGCAGTCAGGACAAGACGAGGTGCCACTGTGGCACAGATCATCAATTGCTCACATGCAAATTCAAACTGAAACTGAAGAAAATTAGAACAAGTCCACAAGAGCCAAAGTATGACCTTGAGTGTATCCCTCCTGAGTTTAAAGATTATCTCAAGAACAGTTCTGATGTGTTGACCACTAATGACCAAAGACCAGACGAATTGTGGAATGACATCAAAGACATCATCCATGAAGAGACCAAGAGGTCATTAAAAAAGACAGGAAAGAAAGAAAAGAGCAAACTGGACATCAGAAGAGCTCTGAAACTTGCTCTCAAATGTCAAGCAGCTAAAGCTAAAGGGAGGACTGGTGAAGTAAAAGACCCAAAGAGAAAATTTCAAAGAGCAGCTCAAGAAGACAAAATAAAGTACTGTAATGACATGAGCAAAGAGCCGGCAATGGAAAACCAGCAAAGAAGAACACATTCTGCATTTCTCAAGCTGAAACAACTGAAGAAAAAAAAAAATCTAGCCCTGAGTTGTAACAGTGAACGATTCTACAGGGAAAATATTCACCGACTCAAGGAGCATCAGAAGGAGATGGAAGGAATACAGCGAGTCATTACACTAGAAAGAATTGGTCGATGTTCAGCCATTTGAAGAGGCAGCATGTGATCGGGAACCAAGGTACCGAAAGGAGAAGTCGAAGCGGCACTGCAAGAACTGTCAAAAGACAAGGCTCCAGGAGTCGGTGCCATGCCAATGGAGGAATCTGAAAAAGAGGAGCAGGACTACAGCGCTCACTCGTCTACGCCGAGAGATTTGGGGGACAGCTACCTGGCCAGCTGACCGGAAGATTCATATTTATGCCCATTCCAAAGGAAGGTGATACAACCGAATGTGGAAATCACCAAACAATACTGCCAACACCACATTCAGGTAAAATTTTGCACAAGATCATTCAAAACTGACTGCAACAGCATACTGACAAGGAATCGCCAGAAATTCAAGCTGGATTCAGGAGAGGACGTGGACCAGGATATTACTGCTGATGTCAGATGGACCTTGGCTGAGCGCAGAGAATAACAGAAAGATGTTTACCTGCATTTCATTGACTATGCAAAGGTATTCAACTGTGTGAATCATAACAAATTATGGCTAACATCGCAGAGAATGGGAAGAACACCTAATTGTGCTCTGAAGGAATCTGTACACGAATCAGGAGGCAGTTGTGCGAACAGAACAAGGGGACACCGCCTGGTTTCAAGTCAGGAAAGGTGTGCGTCAGGGTTGTATCTTTCCACCACACCTTTTCAATCTGTATGCTGAGCAAACAATCTGACAAGCTGGACTATACAGGGAACAACAACGTTATCAGGATTAGAGCACACCTCATTAACAACCTGCGTTATGCAGGTTAACGCCACCTTACCTGCTGGAACTGAAGAAGATTTGAAACACTGACGAAGATCAAGGACCACAGCCTTCAGTAGGGATTGTACCTCTACATCAAGAAAACAAAAATCCTCAAAACTGGACCACTAAGCAACATCATCATAAATGGAGAAAGGATTGAGGTTGTCAACGATTTCGTTTTACTTGGGTCCACAATCAATGCCCATGGAAGCAGCAGTCCAGAAATCAAAAGATGCACTGCATTGGGAAAATCTGCTGCCAAGGATGTCTTGAAAGTCTTGAAAAGTAAAGATGTCCCCTTGAAGACTGAAACGCACCTGACCCAAGCCATGGTATTTTCAATCACATCATACACACGTGAAAGCTGGATAATGAACAGAGACCGAAGAAGAATTGATGCCTTTGAACTGTCGTGTTGGAGAAGAGTGTTGACTGTACCATGGACCGCCAAAAGAACAAACAGATCTATTTTGGAAGAAGTACAATCAGAGTGCTCCTTGGATGCAAGGATGGAAAGACTGTGTCTTACACACTTTGAACATGTTGTCCGGAGGAATCAGCCCCTGGAGAATGACATGCTTGGTAAAGCAGAGGGTCGGAGAAAAAGAAGACTCATAGCAAGATGGACTGACACAGAGGCTGCAACAACGGGCTTAAGTTTATAAAGGACTGTGGGCATGGTGCAGGACTAGGCAGTGTTTCATTCTGTTGTGCACAGGGTCCCTGTGGGTCAGAACCTACTCGATAGCCCCTCACAACAACATAAAAAATAACTGATTATTTAAGGAAAGAGTAAGAATATAGTGACACAGTATACAACTTCTTACACACGGAAGTAAAATGCATCACAATAGCAGGAAGGCTGAGAGGGTAAAATGAAGCCGAACACTACAACACTCTCACACTGCACACGAAGCGGTGCAGTGCTGCTTGTCGGCTGGCTGCGACAAGCAGTTACGGAATAAACCACACGGCAACCGCCGCACAGCAACCACCACAATGAAGAACAAAAAGGGAATGGGGAGAAGTAGAGTTTTAAAAAACAAAAGCAAGAGGTTAGATTTAAACCCAAGCGTATCAACGATCCTATTAAATGTAATGGTCTAAATGCCTTAGTGGACAAGCACACAGTCAGACTGGATAACAAAACAGGACCACCCGTACGCTGCCTTAAAAATACCGCCCTAAATGTGAAGACACCAGTGGGCAGAAAGCCTCCCTAGAGAACCCAAACGACTTCACTCCACTGTTGCCCGTTCCCTTGGCTGGTGAGAGTCTCCTGCAGTTGGGGGAGACACATGGCACTCACTCACGTGTGGCGGCTCCTGCAAGGTCATTGTCTTCTGAGGACCGGCACAATGGGGAAGAGAGCACGGGATTCTAAAGAATTCCAGGTTGCTAAAACCTGTGACACACACAATTCGAATGGCCTGCTGCCAAAGGAATCTGGGGGCCACTGTGAGGAAAACCGGATCAGTCCTTGCTCAGGGGCACACCTGGCCCTTAGACAGTCCGGTGACAGGTAACACACTGCCTTCCGTTGACACAGGCTCTCATAGGTTGCCTCTACTCCTATCACCCCTAAATCAAGGTGGCTGCCCTCTAATTAACTCAATCTTTTGCACCTAAGGTCCATTTTTTTCTTTTTTAATTGTGATTAAGTGAAATTTGCATGCCCGCCCAGCTGTAGCTCCTTCTGCTCTCCCTGCCTGGGGACACCACACTCCTCCTTTCGATTCTATCCATGTCCTATCCTCTGAACAATCCCCTGATCCTCCTTGCCACCCTCTCCTCTCCCTTCTAGTAAAAGGTCAGCAGGACAACATCCTACAGATGCACAGAACCATAAAGTGCACACACCATGCGGTCACTTTGTGTCCCCGAGTCCAATCCATTCCTCTCTGAAGAATTGACCTCAGTCCTGATTTATGATCAGGAAAAGCAGCAGGTCTAGGGTCCAGGCTCCCAGGAGAACTCCCATGCCTTCAGACCATAAACCGTAGTCTTTTAGGGGCGTTCTTGAGGTGCCCCCCTCTTTCTAAGGTCCATTTTTTTTTAAAAAAAAAAAAGGAAGAAAATGGACAGGGAAGGAGGGAAACAAAAAAGGAAAGAAAACCCTAAGCTGTACCCTTGCTACCTGTATTTCAGCGACGGCTTGTGGGCCAGGCTCATCGGGAGTACCAGAAAAGGCTGTTGTAAGACAAGCCGCCCCAGGAGTCCAGTATGGACAGCGGCAGGGAAAGCTCATCTCCAAGACGAGGCTCATGCTGAAGGTACAGGGCACACAGACTGCACTCTGGGAAGGACAACAGTCTTGTTTTATTGGAGAAATACTGTGAGGCAAATTTTTGTTTTGGTTTTGGACCATCAAGTGGGTTCCAACTCACAGGGACCCCACAGGATGCAGTCGAACCGCCCCCGTCTCCAAGGAGCTCCCGGTGCATTCGAACAGCCGGCCTTCTGGTTAGCGGTGTATCTCTTAGCCAGTACGCCACTA
The DNA here is from genome assembly GCA_028571685.1 of Heterohyrax brucei. Classification (NCBI taxonomy): domain Eukaryota; kingdom Metazoa; phylum Chordata; class Mammalia; order Hyracoidea; family Procaviidae; genus Heterohyrax; species Heterohyrax brucei. The sequence goes on along the minus strand of CM053160.1, from coordinate 478,630 downwards.
GGGTTTCCTAACAAGGAATACGCCCTCCCAGTTCTACCTCCTGGTGTTCAGTAAGGAGCTGGCTGCCGTCGGTGCCAACTGCCTCTCAGTGCTGCCCCGTGTGCACAGGCAGCTGACCACGGCTCTCCGATGTTGCTCCTGCACACCGACAAGCGACTCCTCTCAGGCTCAGGGAGTACTTTATCTGTGTTCAACATAAACTCACGCAGTGCTGTCAGCTTCCCGTTATACATGGGGAACAAGGAGGGACACTGCCACAGACAGTTCACTGCAGCTGTCTCCTTACACGTAGAGAATACCGGGTGCTGGACACACGTGTGTGCTACAAGGCCTAAGGCTCAAAGTCCAAAGGGAACGGCTGGCACTGATAACCTAAGACTGCCATGGCATGGGCTTCTGCTCCAAAAGCAAACTCTCAGCTGCTGTGTCAGCGCCCACGAGCGGTCTGGCTCTGCAACAACTACATGTGAGCCTCTTTCCAAGGCTGGCTGCGCCAGCCCCCCAAACTCAGAGCAATGTATCTGTCAATCTGAACGCCTTCTGTGCTTTGCTGCAGCTGCTTTTCCCACTGTGGCTGCAGCCTTCCTGAAGGTGCCCGTGTTCCTGAGCTCTGCCTGTCCCACTCTAGCCACCCTGGCCTAAGCTACAGCATGCTCTCGGCAAGGCTGGGTACGGACCCTCATCCAGGCTTCACCCCAGGGGCTTGGCGCAAGCCCCGGCTCTACCTGTTCGTGATGTACTCCACGTAGGCGAGGGTGTCCTCGATGTGGCGCTTCTTCGTGCAGAGGATGACACGGTTGAAGTTGGCATAAACCACCGACGATCCCAGGCGCTTGAATTCAGCAATGAGCCTTTGAGTTAAGTTCAGAAGAGGTGGTCAAGAAGCTATGAGGCACTGGGCAGGGAGAACAGTGGAAGCTGCATATAGGTGGGCATGCAAATTTATATGGGAATGGACATTTTCACCCAATCATGATAAGAAAAAAAGCAAGAGAAAAAGAAGAAGCCATGCAGGATAATGGAACCCAGAGCACCAAAAAGAAGCCATGGGAAGTATCTTTTATAACCTTGTAACAGGAAAGTCCTTCTAATGTACTTAGAATCCCGAAGACTACAGCTGACCACATAAAAATTAAAAATTCTGCAGAGTATAAGCAAAGGCAAAGAATCGAAAGAAAAAAATTTGTAAGTTGTATACAGAAAAATGGGTTATTTTTACAGACAGAAAACACAAATAAGAGAAAAGCCGACACAACTGCAGAAAGGACAAAGGATCTGAAGACCGCTCACTGAGGGGAGGAACCAGTAAGAAGCAGGGCAGCCGGTGCTGGCAGGGGTAAGCCGCTGCACAGTGCCTGGGGGCTCTTCATGACAGCCACACAGTCATCTCCATGACACGGCACTAACTAAAACAACCAGGAAGCCAAACAACAGCACTACAGTGCCTCCTGCACAAGAGGGGCAAAGAGCCCCTGCACCCACTATCCTCTGAAAGGATGCACACACAGGCACACACAAGCATGTGTCTCTCTCTCTCTCACACACACACATACATACACACACACACACACACACAGCCGCAGTGACAGCTACCCAGAAGTGGACAGAGGCACTAGATGGCCACTGCTCTGACATCTGGAACTGAGTGACCAGCCTACTTGGCGAGTGGCTGGCAGAGTAGGGGCTGTTAGAGAACCCCCAGCTCAGGGAGCCACCACCACTCACTGCAGGAAGAGCTTCTTCATCATGCTGTGCAGCGTGCGGTGCAGGGCAGGGTCGTGGAGCAGCGAGGACGGGGACCGCAGCCAGCGGTAGAAGTGCATCACCTGGTTATCCGCGTACACGTTGTGGTGGAGTGTGATCTCCCTCACCCAGCCCACCACCATGCTCTTCAGGATCCTGCAGGGGACACGGGGGTTGGCCTGACCACCCACAGCTGGAACCTGGGGCCCGCCTGGCCCGCAGACTTCCGGTTCTGCTGGCCCAACCCTGTTCCCATCTCCCCGCTCTCCTCTGGTTCAGCCGCTCTGCCCTCCCGCTCACGCCTCCTGACCTGACCACACTCATTCAGCAATACTGCAACCTGGTCAGGTGACCACAGCTGGGACAGAGACGGCAGACACACCGTGCCCTGGAGAGCCACAGCTCAGGAGCACTCGCAGGGACACCAGCCCTGCTGGGGCTCCTGCTCACTCCCAGGGTTAGCAACAGGCCCGGCGGCCCTTACTGCCTCCAGCACAGCTCACGGCCTGTCTGAGGACGCCTCACGGCTCCACATCCTAGCCCACTTTCCTAAGACAACACATGCCATCGGCGGCCTGACCCGCCTCAGCCATCAGCTACCTTCCGACTGTCAAGAGCCTGCCCCAGGCAGCAGCTGCCACACGCGTCTCAGCTCCATGTCTGTTTTCAGCCAACTTTCCTCCCTCCTCTTGGGTGAAGACAGCAGCATCTAATGGTTCTAGAACACAGCTGCTGGGAGCACTGAGGCCTGTGTTCAAACTCCAGCTCCCACACGCGTGATGATGTGCCCATCCCCAACAAAGTGAGCACGCATCCCTCCTAAAGCTGCTGAGGACCAAGTGTGTGCCGAGCCAGTGCACTCTCTGGCAGCACACTCCCCGACCGGTGCAGAGACGCAGCCACCGCGGTGCTGCCCTGCACCGCAGCGCCCTCTCTCCTGAGACAGTGCTCGCCCGCGCCCGTTCTCCCACTTGGCATCGGCACAGGTTTTCCTTGTGTGCCCCGCAGCAACTAGGCAGCACAGCACACACCTGCAGACTCCCTGCAGACCCCAACTTCACACACTCAGCCCCACTCAGAGAAGTGGGGTTTAGACAGGCCCCTGGGTGATGCCCCGCCTGGGAGGGGGTGCACGGGTCAGCACAGGGCAGCAGAACTGACTAGGACAGAGGGCGTCAGTGCACAGCAGCCCCAGCTCTGCCGGCTGAGGGTGACCCAGAGACATCAGTTTCAGTTTCCATTTTTCTCTCTTAAGAGGCCGAGGGGACAAAGACCGAGCACCAGCGTCCTCAGCGAGAGCTGCACGGCACCGGGCATGCAGGTACCTGAAGGCGCTGGAGCAGAGGGCTGTCTCATCATAGCTGGCTGGCACAGAGGCAGCCTGGTTGCCGGTGATCATGTCCTCCAGGGAGGCCTGCGGGATGGCGTCAAAACTGACACCTACGCTGGCAGCCCCCTCCATGTCGTTGACTCGGTGGGACTGGAGGACAGTGTTGACCGCGAGGTTCTGGATGTCCAGCTCCACACACACTGCACACAAGATCCCGCGCACTCAAGTCGTGTGGCACAACCCCACCCATGCCACCATGAGGACCACCTGCCCTGACACTGCCACTGCCCAGCTCCCTGAGCCTCAACCGACTCCCCAGTGTCACCTGGCTCAGTGTTTCAGGGGACACTCAGTGAGCCCCCTCAGCATGCCTGCTCACCTGTGGAGTAGCAGCCTGAGCTGTTGATCTCCACTGTGGCGTGGTCATCGAGCTCCATTACCAGGCGACTGTCATCGGCCTCCTTGCCACCAAGGTCAGGCCGGGACGTGGGGGAGAGCCAGAGGAGATGGCTGTGGCGCTGGAGGTGACGGGCAAAAAAGAGGTCGGAGCCAAAGGTGGAAATGTCCTCTGGAAGGTTCCCAACAGGAATGTGGAAATACCTGTGTAGAGGCAGAGCCAGCCCAGAGCGGTGAGGTGTCCTGCCTGGCTCACCAACGACACCCACAGCCACAGAGCACGTGGCGCTCACCTGCTCATCTCGAAGGCCTGGGACAGGCAGGTGTCCAGGTGCAGGTAGTGCTGGATCATGCGCCGTGCCCCGTGGCGCTGCCAGTCCAGCACGGCATAGCTGATATTGTCAGCCACCCGTACAGGCACCAGGGGGAACTCCTCCAGCACAGGGACCTCGCTTGCCAGCTGTCTCAGCTCCCAGCTGGACTGCACAGCAACCAAGGTGGGCCCACGGCGCTCCTCCTGGTTCAGGGAGAGGGGAGAGCAGGTCGACGTGTGCCCAGACAGGACATCCCACTGAGATCAGAGGGACAGCAGGTGGACACAGCCAGGGAGGACAGGCTGCCCATCAACAGAATAGAGAGCAGGTTGGCACACAGCCTGGTGGGGGGAACATGCCACGCAGAGCAGAGGGAAGAGCAGGCTGGTATGTGGCACAGGGACATCCCCTCAGAGCAGAGGAGACAGCAGGTTGACACGTGCCTCACCTTGTAAGCAAGCAGGAGACGCTGGATGGCTCTGCAGATGGTCTTCAAGTCAGTCTCCGCTCGGACCTCAAAGGTGTGCTTCGGAGGAGGAAGGAACTCGGGGCCCAACTTCTCCAGCAGGAGGCCATGCTCCACAGAGAACATGGCACTGAGGCTGGGCATCTGGTTGCTGCGTACCTACACAACAGTGCTGGTCAGCCCCGGCCCTGCACCCAGACGACAGTGTTGGTCGGCCCTGGCCCCACATCTAGATGATAGCGCCGATTGGCCCAGTCCCGCACCTAGACGACAGTATTGGTCAGCCCCAGGTGGAGTGGCACAGACTCCAGTTCTGACTCAGTGGCATGTGTGCACCTGAACATCCTCCTTTCCTGCGACCACCCTCACCTGCAGACATCCTCCCCGTCCCCATGCAGGCCCTGACACACCTTGTCCAGCACAAACACAGATGCCCTGCGTTGTGTGGGGATGAAGACACCAAAGAGTGCCTTGTGGCCCTGAGCGTGATGGTACAGGTAGAGGTGGCGGATGCTCCCTGCGGGGAGACACACTGTGACCTCGGGTCTGCAGGGGGCAGCCCTAGGGACAGGGCAGCCCGCATGGACCCTACCTGGTTCCAGGTAGCTGAACTGGGCCAGAGAACGCATCTCCAAGTGCTCCAGAGAAAAGGTCTCTGCCTCCCAGCCGGAGAGGTGCTTCACCAGCTGCTTGTTGACCACGCACACGCAGCCAAGCTGCACGAGCGCCCGGAACAGCAGCGGCACCTTGGGAGACACAGGTTCCAAGGGTTGGTCAGACAGGACTTGGGCCACGGCCACGGCTCAGCCAACCACAGGCCAACCTAGCAAGGCTTGACTTCTCAGGTCCTGGGCAGACACACAGCAGACAGCCACTCTGCCTGTGGGACGGGCCCACGACCTCTACCACCAAACCATCCCACGTGCCTCCTTCGTGCTGCAGCTCCACCAGGGCCCCTGCCGCAGGCTGATGGTGCTACCTGAGTCTCGTAGACGCCCTCAATGTCTGGCGCTGACAGCTCTGTGTTGATCTCATTGATGTGTTCCTGGTACATGTCCTCGGGCACTGAGTACTCATAGAGATTGTGGACCATGCTGGCACGAGGGAGCACGCGGTTCACCTGTGGACACGAGAGTGAGGACTCCTGGCCCGGCTCGGTGCTCCCCACACGCCCCCGTGGCTTGAAAACTGCAAACAGCACACAAATGTTTAACGTCTCTCCAGAAATCCCACCGAAATAAGGCAAGATTGTTTTTTAAAAAAAAAAAAAATGGGATTGGGGTAGGGAACAAAAATTTCAATTAGACACTTTCAGAAACATCCAGATGAGCTCACACTAGTGGGAAATTGGCCACTCAATGCAGAACACCCCCCCCCTCTCTCCACGACCAAGTTAAATGTCCAGTTTCCAAAGTAGATCTGCAGAAAATCCTCTAAGCCCCACCCCTGGAGCCGGAGCAGGGACACGACGTCCACTGACCCTCACATTGCCCAGGGAGACATCTGCAACAGAGGCTCAGATGCCCACTCAGGGCACATGCTCACTCCGCCTGTCTCCCCTCTCGACACCCCCACCCACCCATCACACAGCCTCGGACCCCACCGCACCAGGCTGCCCATACCTTGCGATACGAGGGTCCTTCTTCAGCTTTTGCCACCCGCTGGTTCACATAGAACACACGTGGGATGCCCAGCCGAATGCAGTGCAGGTCGCTGCCCACAACGGCCCACAGCCTAAAGAGGCCGGGCTGGCTGGTCTCACTGATCTAAGCACAGAGCATGGACGCATGCTGAGCGCTGCCAACGGGGCCACTCCCACCGCCGCGGCACGCAGCCCACTTCCGAGCCAGGACTCCTTCTCTGCCCTCACAGCAAGAAGGCTAAGCACCCTGGCTTCCAGGTGGCAAGCTCCCCCACTGTGTCCACACCTGCACTATCTGCCACGGGAGGTCCAGGATGCTGCGGGCAGTTCTCCGAAGGAAGCTCCCCAGCCCAGTGGTGTGCCCCTCATGGAGTGCCCCGGCCCTGGGTGCACCCTCAGCCCCCTCGAGACGCCGCCTTTTCCTGCGTGCAAGGCGCTGCCGGGCCTGCAGCTGCCATTTCTTCTTGTGGAACTGGAGCCATACCAGCCACTCCTCCTGGAAGAAGCGAGGACACGTCATGAGAGGCGGATGCGGGAGCCTGCACCGCTGTGAGACAGAGCAGGCCCTCCCGCCTACGGCAGCCTGCTTTCCCGACGGGCTCTGACGTCAGCGTGGTTCTCTGCACTGTGGAGCCTGGATGTGCAGTGGGCACTGGTAGGCCATGCCTCCAAGTTCCCCACCTGGGTGGTGCCCAGTGTTGGGGGGTGCCCCAAAATCTCCTGCCAGGGCACCGTCAGCTCCAGCTCCTGGGACTCCTCTTGACTCTCCCACAGGACCCGCTTCCTCTTAGTGACAACAGGAACTGCCATACATGGGGGCCTTGTGAGGCCAAAGTCCTCCACATCAGAAGGGCCAGGGCCCCGACTACTCTCAGGAGCCTGGTTCATTGTGACCTAGGAAGGAAAAACTGCGTCTTGCAAACACGACTCATTTCTGCAACCTCTACGGCCCTGTCCTAAGCACACAACCTGGTGTAGGGTAAGGTATTTACACACCAACAGGCAACTGTAGTAGACTCTCAATTTTTAATAGTCAAAAGGCAGAGAATTGCAGGCAATGTCATCCACCCAATAACTGCCACCAAGTAAATGTGTATAATATTTCCAGAACTATCTTTTTATCATAAAACATTGCAAAAAACAGCTGACCCTCTCCTCCCGTCCTTCATTTCACTCCTTTCAGAAGGTAACCGCAAGCTGAGAGCGTCTTCTACCCCTCTCCACACATCCCTGCCCTCTCACAGTGTGCCTAGCCGCCCCCGGGTGGTGCGAGGGGTGCAGGGCTCGACCCTCAGGTGAAGGGTGGTGGGGTGGTGGTCTGATCCCACCAGAGGCGCCTCTGGAGACAGGCCTGGAATCTGCTTCCAAGCACGCACAGCCTTGAGAAACCTACGGAATGGTTCTCTGCACACATGGGACCACCAGGAGTCAGAACTGACCCCGTGGCAACGAATAACTGCTTATCCATAAATACATGCCATCAACAGAGACCCACTTTCATTACGTAAGTTGCCCACTGCCTCCCTGGAGACTCGTGACGTGTCGAGCTCTCAGTCACTGGGTCTGGGCACCTTCCACTCCACAGGGTACTATTTAGCTTGTCAGGACTTACAGTGCCTTGCCATCTGGTAAAGGCACATCTCCCTCAGCTCATACTTCAAATTTGTTTGGGTTCCTCTGAACCTTACCCTCAATGTGAACTTCAAGATCAGTTTTCCAAATTTTATCCAGAGAATAGTTGAGAAATGTTTTTACTGTAGCTACATTAAATTTTATAGGTTAACTTAGGGTGAACTGCTATATTCAATATTGAGTCTTTACATTCAAGAACATGCTATATCCTCCTACTTACTTAGGTGACTTCGCATACTTAGAAGATTGAACACTTAGCCACGGGCACTACCCAGAGGCTATTTTGTAGGCTTCAGTAAGACCGTATAATTTTTCCATGAAGGTTGCATTAATTCACACAATTTCTAGTGTCCTCATATTTTCTGTTATTTATCACATTGTCCACAACATGCCTTTCTTCAATCACTCAATTTCTAACTTCTTTCCTTGTCTAACTGTGATGCTTAGCGCCTCTAAACAATTTTGGTTGTTCAGAGCTCTATTTTTACCACAGACAATGAAGCTGGGGCAAGCTGGTAAGTCCTGGGCCCACAGGAGCCTGGCCAGCATTCAAGCCCACAGCCTGCTGGCCTGGCCGGCTACCTGTCTCTTGCCCTCGAAGATAAACAACTCGCTGATCTTCTTCTGTTTGTAGGCGTCATTCTTCTCCAGCAGCTTCTTGTGCAACCAGTCGGGGTGTCTAACTCGTGGCACCGGGTTCTTCACCTGCATGCAGGCAGCACAGGTCAGTGGATGTGGCCCGGCCAAGTCCAGCCCAGGCCCAGACACTCACGTGTTCACTGGCTCTTGGCCTCACCTGCTGCAGAGCTGCAGGAATCGTGATGATCTTCTGTATGGCGCTTCCCAGCCGCTCGATGTAGTAGTCCCAGTCCAGAATCTAAGCGGGCAGCGACAGGCAGCAGCCAAGAGCATGAAGGAAAAACAGTAATAGCAACAACCACCTGTTGGCTTTACTCCAAGCCAGACTTTATGTCTGAATCCTTCCAGAAATGCCACAATGACAGGCACCAATTTCAGGGGAGGAAACTGAGGCACAGAGCTTAACGACTCACCCAGGATCACAGAGCAAGTGCCACAGCCAGCACGGAAACCCTAGGCCACACTCATCCAGAATGGCTCAAGGGCCTCCTCAGCGTTTAGCATTTTGAAGTCATCTTGAAGTGTTGGCCCTTTACCAGACCACCAGTCACTCACCAAGTACGGGAAAGAAGAAGAGTCAAGACCCCAGAAAGAAAAGATGACCTGGTCAGGTCTGCTTGGCCCTGCCTACTTCCCCCACACTTCCAAAAGGCAACTCACTGTCCGAATATCAAACTCCTGCAGGGAAGAGCTCTTGAGCCATTTCCGGAGAAAGTGTCTCCTCACTGTGGGTTCTGCTTGGAAGATGGCCAGGGGGATGGCCCTGGTAAGGACAGGGACACACTCGTGGGCCATGTGAACACCCTTGGCCAGTGATAGCCATTTGAGTGTCACCCACTTCAGTGAAATATGCAAGACACACAGCCTTGTTTGTGACCTACACTTTTATTCAGCACTGCCATTTCCCATACACTACATCTTGTACCTGGTATTTATCGTATTTAACACCAAAACCCTTTACTGTACTCCAGCATCAGGGTTACGCCCAATCCCTGCACTGCTGGCCATCAGTCTTGGTTTCCGTGGGTAACCCCCGTTAGCAGAGCTGCTGGACCAAGGCAGGGATGGGGTTCAAGAGTGGACTTCCTGCCTTCTAGTCTGAGGACCTACGGCTGATTCTCAGCCAGGGCTCCTCACACACAGCCCCCAGCCACCCGTTAGTGGAGGCGTGCATGCTGCCAGAACGCTAAACAAGCCTCGGCAGCTCTTCCAGATGAGACAGGCTGGATGGAAAGGCCTGCCAATCTACTGCTGAAAGGGAAGTAGCGCTCTATGGCGGTAAGCCACGGGTTTTGCATCCGGGTCATCAGTGAGCCTGAGGGTCGGGAACCCCTACCTCTCTGTGACAGGCGACCCCTCAGGTCTCCGGGAGATGATGTAGCGGCAGCTCAGCCCTGCATCCCTGACCATTTGGTCACCTAGGAACTCAGCCAGGCGCTTGGCCGTACTGATGGAAGTCGACTTCTGCTCCCCATAGTCCTCCAGCTTCCGGGACATGGAGCGGTTCTCTGAGACGAGCTCAAACAGCTCCGAGTCTGGCATGTTGGCTGCCTAGAGAGAGAGGCACGGGCAAACGACACTGCAGACACACAGACGGAGCTCACAGACCAGTGGATCTAGGCCTGCTCCCTTACCGGGGATGGAGGAGAGGAGGAAGGAGGGCCTCACCTTGCTGTACAGCACGTCCAACCAGTAGTCGGCCACCTTGGCCACTGAGGCATACACTTCCTCCAGGGTGCTGCCTTTGAGAAAAGCCTCGAACACCGAGGACTGGAAAATCTTAATAAGCTGCAGCTCCCCACGCCGCTTGACCTCAAAGCCCTTGAGTTCTGCCAGAGATCCGTCCTCATTGAAGACGGCATACCTAGGGACCAGGAGGCAGGGCAGTGATGACAGCCAGGCAGAGCTGCGTTTCGCCTCCTCTCCCACCGTCAGGCAGCAGCTGCCCCTCCACCCTGGAGTTTACACTTCTCAAGCATAACCATGACTCAAGGGCCTGTGAGCGCAGGAACGAAACCAGCAGGTGGCGTCAGTGTCTACCTCTCTCCACCTCAGGACTCAACCAGAGAGAAGGAAGAAAGGACCAAGGCCTGTCGCTGCCTGACACCAGCCCGTGCTCCCGACTGGTCTGAGCCATCCACCTCAATCCACGTCCTTGGCTGAAACAAGGGGCTGCATGACTCCCACCTCTTTTTGAGCTTCTTGCCTTCTTCCTTGGAGGCTGGGAGGATCATGGCCAGGTAGGGCCCGTCGACTTCAAAGAAGATGCTGTTCTCAGAGCGGGTGACGTAGGTGAGCGAGGAAGGCTCTGTGAGCTCCTGGTACTGGTGGTTTGTGAAGCCCTCCTGGAGCCAACAGGGAAGGGACGGTCACGCAGAGCTACCCAAAACCCAAACCACCTGCATCACCAGGCACAGTGTGTGAGCTTGGATGGGATCTTGGGACATAGAACCACAATGGAAAACTGGGGAATCCCAAATAAAGTCTGGAAGTCAGCTGTAGTATCGCACCAGCACAGATGTCTTGGTTTTCCCTGCGTGCCCTGGCTGTGGGAGATGCCAACACCAGGGAAACTGGCTGAAGGGGGTAACGGGGAGACCCTGTCCTTGGTGCAACTCGTGACGCTAGAAGTACTTCAAAACACAAAGTTAAAAGCTAAAAAATCTGCATGCCTGACTGAAAGAGAAAAAAAAGAGCCCTATTCAGTCACTTCTGCACACAGCACTTGGACTACAGAACCTCGGGCCACAGAAAAACTGTAAGCAAGTGAGGCAAGCAGTCTGGGATCAGGAAGGTGGGCAGGTCAGTCTGAGGCATTTTCAGTGCCAATGAAATCGTCTCTCCAAGCAGCCTTCAAAACGCTCACAGAGGAAGTCATCCAGTCTCAAGGGAGCAGACCCAGCTCCCACCAAGAGGTCCACTTACCTTGACCATAATGTTTAGCATGGCCCCAGGGTAGGAGATGGTCACCTTGGGCTTCTTCACATTGGTCGTCTTGACCACAAAGTTCTCTGGGAAACTATTGGGCAGGACACACCATATTCCATCGGTGTCCAGCTCCAAGGGCCGCCTGAAGAAGATAGAGATGGGCCCATGGAGCAGCGACAAACACACAGGCACTACCAGTGCCTCCACCCACCAGAGGTCTCTCAGCCTCGGCTCTCTCCCAGCCCAGCCCTGCCCCATGGCACTCACCCAATCTGCTCAATGAGCTCCCGGGCCTGGGTGATGATGCTGGCTCCTGTGAAGCAGACGATGCCGGCCATCTCCATGGAGTACCAACGTGCCCTGGGGGCAGGGGAAGGACAGCACAGCTCAGGAACAGGCACAGGCCTGGTTTCCCTCCAGGACATGTTACAGGTATGGGGAGGGCAGCCGAGTTTGCTGTGAAGCACAAGACCACTGTCCACAGAATGTCCCCCACCCCCTCCCCAGGGCCGAGGTCCTGAACTTAGACCCTAACCCTTGCCACTGGACCCTGGCCTCCTCTTCCCCAGGATGCTGCTCCCCCACCATCCCTTGCCTCTCCCTTGCAACATCTGCCCCTTTAGCACTGAACATGGTCTGGTGGCAGTTGCTGAAAAAACAAATCAACAATCTCTCTCCCAGCCATCCTGTTTCCCTCCGCTCAGCCCCTCATCCCCAGTTCACCTGGCCAGGCCTCACCTTTGTGCCTTGGAACCTGCTCTCCCAAGTCAGGAATGACACCTGGCATTGTGGCTGACTGATCTCACCCCCCTCCCTCTGGGGACGGCCTCACCTGGACTTTCACACACCCCCAACCCCCAGCCCCAGCTTCCCTGACCTCTCTAAGGCATTGTGTCTCGTCGGGGACGCCTCCACCTCTCCCCATCTGCTCCAGTGCTCCCTATACCCATCCAGCCCTCCACACTCCCAAGTGACGACACGCAGTCACAGCTACCGGGCTGCCCTCTCCAACCTGTGCACGTGCAATGACGTACCCAGATGCCCCCAAAGGAAGCTCAGTTCCTGCTCTCCTCATCCCCTCACCCCTGCCTCATCCCAATCTGCTTTCTCCAACACTCCAAATTCAGCAGATGGGCCCTGCCAAGTTCCAGCCTGGGTCACCCCGCCCCTCCTCATGCCCTGACCCCACCTTCAGTTCCTCTTCTCCACCCTACCCCACAGGTGCGCATCAAGTCGCCACTCGCCGGGCCCCCACACACCCCTTGCGCATGACGTAGCCGTAGAAGGAGTTGAGGATGCACTTGTGGGCCAGCTGCAGGGAGTCGTACAGGATCTCCATGTTTTTGCAACGCTTCACCTCAGCCGCATCCCCCATCTCAACTGCTGCAGATAGCTTCTTCTTCCACACCTGAAGACCCCATCACACAGCCAACATAACCAGTGGTCCAACTTTTTAATATTTTGAGAAGTTTCACATCTACTGAAAACTTCAAAAATCGTATAGTGAAGATCAAACATCCTTTCCCCCTAAAACTAGAGGTCAGCCAACCTTCTCTTAAAGAGCCACTGGTCAGTGTCTCAGGCTTGTGACCTCAGTCTCCATGGCAGCTGCTCAACCTCACTGCTGTAGTGCGGATGTGGCCACAGATGGCATCATAGTTACATCCCAATAAAACTTTATTTATAAAACGAATGGTGAGGAAGCTGTTACTTCCTAACCCCACACTCAATAGTGACTTCGAAATAATCATGCAAAAACAGTTCTTAGGGCTGGGTCAGGTAGAGTGCAGCCTATTCCTTCCTGCCCTTAGTTCTTCAAAGCTAAAGAAATAAACAAAGCCAGCCCCTGTATTGCCCGTGTGGATGCACCCAGTTGGAGAGCCCCAAGCAGCCCACAGAGGAACCAGGAGGGTCCAGACAGGCCCAAAGGAGGCCTCTTGTCTGAGAACTGAGCTCTGCTCTGGCCTCCCCAGCCCACCCGGCGGTGTCCTGGCCTGACCTTGTGCAGCCCCTTGAACTCGTAGCGCCGGTCACGGAAGGCACGAACCGTGTCCACGTAGAAGGAGTTCTCCCGCTGGCAGATAGTGGTGAGGCGCTGCTCCAGCCGGGTGACGTGGAGCTTCTTGTATGCTTTCCGGCAATAATCTGGAACATGACAAGACCACAGAGAAAGTGTGAGACTCACCTGTGACATCACCGTCTCCTGGGACTCGGTCACAGGAGCACTGAACCTTTGCTGACCTCAGCTGTGAAGCTCCACAGCCCAGTGGAGACAAAGCATCCAGGGACACATGGGTTGTGGCCATGCAGCATGTGGAAGGCCACAGCAAGTGGTCATGTGACACACAGAAGGCCTCATCCAAGGGCCATGTGGTGCATGGATGGCCACGTGGCTCACCTGCCAGCCTCCGCTTCTCATACTTGGCCTGTTCCTCCCGGGACAGTTCGTGAAATGCCCGGGTGGGCCCTTCTGGGAGCAGAGGAGGGAACTTCTCCGACTCCAACTGGTGCTGGATGCGGTGGTACTCACTGCGGCTGGCCGGCACTGGGAGAGGAGTGCAGGGTGGAGGGGACTGCAACAAAGGCTTGCTTTGCCTCCCCCCTCAGCATCTCCTTGCCAGGCAGTCACTGCACCCACCCCTAGCACTCACTGCACCCACCCCTGCACCCTGCCCCCCAGCACTCACTGAACTCGCCCCTCCACTGCCAGGCCATCTTCCGCTGACAGTTTGCCCCAGGCTTGTTGAAGTCACAAGCTGCACAGGTAGCCTCATCCACCATGGCAGACGGCTGAGGGGAGGAAAGAGGAGGAAGAATTAGGGCTTTAGATGGAGACAATCCCCTACCCCGCCGGACACAGCAGAAGTTCACCTGTAGACGGTTGGTGAGGATAATATTGGGGTACATGGCCCCCACATCCAGGTGGTAAATAAGGGGACACTCAATTCGATTAGGAACATCTTTCAGGGAGGTGAGCCTGGTCTTGATCTGGTCACACACCTAGAGTGGAGGAAATGAGAGTCCCAGACCAAAGGATGGACTGCCCTTGTAGGACAGTGACAATGCCACCCAGGGCTCCAGACACATGGATGCCTGCAAGAACGGGCCCAGTGGAGATGCACATCCACAGGGAGCAGCACAGTCCCCTCCAAGGGCCACAGGGCTGGGAGAGAACATGCAGGAGGACTACCTAGGTGAGCCCATATTCCAAATGGCTGTCAGACTAACACAGAAGCCATCTGCCAGAGGAGCTGTCTGCCAGGGACAGTGTCCACTCAGAGCTGGCACAGCAGCCCACCACCATGAACCAGCGCCCACTGCTTGTCTCCAAGGCCTGCCACCCTGGACCTGCACCCACTGCTCATTCCTAAGGTCTGTCACACTGCAACCGCACCCACCACCTGTCCCCGAGGCCTGTACCGAGGACCCACGCCCCTGTGCCCCACATCTCTCTCTTCTGCGTCACCCATATTGCTGTGCAGCCCAGAGCCAGCTCATCGATGACCTCCGCCAACACTACTATGCCCACAGCACTGGACTGCCTCCCCAGCCACACCACAGCGCTGTCCTCTGACACAAGCACCTACGTGAAAGGACCCTCTGCCTTGTCTCAGTGTCCATAGGACCCGCATGCAATTTATGCAAATCAGTCAGGGACAAGAGGTCGGGGACAAGAGGTCAGGTACAAGAACGCCACCTCTTCCTGTCTCCTGTCACTGCTTCCTCACCTCAAGGCAACCCAGAGACGCTGGGCCTCGGGTTTTACCTCTTGGAAGTTGGTGACCTGCTCAGCAGGCACCTTCTCCTCCTCCTCGATGGCGTGGCGCAGGGTCTTCTCTACCCGCTGCAGCAGGAAGTCAAAGGCAGCAGGGTTCTAGCACCATGACAAAGACACACACGTGAGACCACAGCCCGGCTGCACGAGCCCACCCGAGCCCATCAGCAGAGATGCCCGCAGCGAGCACAGAGTGCCTGAGTGCAGAGGGCACTGCCCACGCCTCAGCTACCGCCAGCACCACCTGCCCCAGAGGACCAGGGCTCCTCGGCACTGCACAGCAGGCCCTGGGAGCAACCAAGATGCACCCAGCGGGAGCCCTTGGGGAGGGCAAAGGAGCAGGGGCTGAGGCCAGCTAAGTGTGCAGCAGGCAAGGGGGCCCAAGAGAGACTGGAGAGAAAAGGCTTGGTGTATAGTGGAGACTCCTGTTGCTCCTGGGCCCTAGTAAAGGCAAAGGCGGGGACCCAAGATTGAGAACTGGGGTGGGGTGGGGCACACCATCCTGAACCGGCAGGGAATGTCGCTGCGGAACACGCCGGACTCGAGGGCCTCCACGTGGCCGCCCACATAGGTCTCAGCATCCAGCACGTGGCCATCATCTGTGAGCTTGTTAAACTCCTGCTCTTGCTTGTTGGGGAAGATGATGTTGGCATGGAAAGCCTGAACCATCAGCAAAGCCTCACACAGAGTTCCAGATCCCTTCCGCAGCACCTGGCAGGAAGAGGCAGGAAGATTTTGAGCCCCCAAAAGCTGAGCTTCCTAAACCTGACAGCCCAGGCCTTTGTAGGCAAAGTCCCAGAAGCATCAGAAAGGCATCAAACCCGACCCTGAGGTAAAAGGGAAAAGTCTCACGATAAACTGCCAGAAAACTACTCAGCCACAGAGTCCTGCAACAGGCCACAAACCCGGGTGAACCTTGAGAACGTCGTACTGAGTGAAGTCAGTTAGTCGCAGAAGGACAGATACCACGTGACCTCACGTGAAACAGGGAAGCACACAGGAACCAGAGATTCCCGGTTCGGGGAGTGGAGGTGAAGGGAGGGTTTTTGCTTTTTGCTTTGGGGGCAGTGAGGACATATTAATGGCAGCTGAATGGTTTCCAAAAGGACAGTAACAAGGGTGCCCAACTTAAAAAACATAACCACTATCACCAAATCAGACATGTAGAAATTGTTGCTGATGTTTGTCTTGTGTATTTCCACCATAATTCAAAAAAAAAAAAAAAACACGGCTATGAGCTTTGCCTCCCATGCCTGGGGGTTCCCAAAGGACATTAAAGATAACTGCACACAAAACTTTTGCAGCTGCTGCCCATCCCCCATACGTGACCACTCACAACCCTTCACTACCGATGCCTTCAGTCCTGGGGGGCACGCTACAGTCAGTCACCGCAGCACTGACCTCATCGGGTTCCATGGGGATGATGGTGCACAGTGCAAAGATGAAGGGGTGGACATACTTCATGTACAGGTAGTACGTGGCCACTGCGTCCGACACTGAGTACGTGGCCAGGGTCTGGGGAGACAGCAGGAGAGACAAGACTTAGAGACCTATCAGACAGCGGTCACAGCCAAACCTCCGGTCACACAAAAGCCCTGGAAACTGGACTTGTGACAGGTGGAACAAGCATGCCAGCTGGCCATAGTCCACAGGGCGTGGAACAAGACAAAGAGAGCCTGGTGGGAAGTGGATGGGTGCAGACAGGCCCCCAAAAGAGCGGCGCGGCTCACGTGCCTGGGGCTGCTCGGTGGCCATCCGGCACATGTCCTCAGGGTCCAGCTCCACAGGGTCATAGCCCAGCTTGGCTTTGGCCGCCGCCTTGAGGTTGTGGCTGCCCACAGGGAGGTAACTGTCCCTCTTCACCCACCTGGAGGTGAAACAGGAACAGGCTGCAGGTTACTCACTCAGACCCAAGCCCAGCAACAGCAGAGTCTCACATGAGGCCCCCACACCAGGGCCCCCACAAGAACTGTTTGATCTCAGGCCTAGTTAACATCCCAGACACTCCCACAAATCACAAGAAAATGGCAGAGCTGGACTCCCAGCCCCTCACCTCACCCCTCACTGCAGCAAGGAGAGGAATGGGGAGCCAGGAGGGCTGGGGTGCCAGGGAAGGGTGGGGCACTGGGAGAACAGAGACATAGGATTCCTGTTTCAGAGAAAAAGCTGCCGACCCAGTCAGGCTCCCTGCCTCCTCGTCTCTCCCCCATACCTCACTCCAAGGCCAAGCCCCCCCAAAGCCTGCCTCATCTGCTCCCCTCCACGCTGAGGCTCATCTGTAAGCTCTGCAGAGGACCCCTGGACCAGATTCTTCTCTTTCAGCAAAAGACAACCAGGCCACCCCTTCTTTACAAAAGACTTGCCATCATTCTCGACTCCACGATCCCTGCCAGAATTTTCCCTATGTCTCTGTTCTCCGAGCGCCCCACCCCTCTCTGGCCCCCACCTTTCCCTGACACCCCAGCCCTCCTGGCTTCCCACTAATCCAGAGGCTGACACTGGAACACCTGCTGATTGAGTGTGCGATTAGAAAGCCACCTCTGCCACACAGCCAGCAGCACTGAGCCCTTGGTCACCCAGGGCAGCTTCCCACACCCTAAGAGATTTGGATGCGGCCCAGCCCCCTGGACCTCCCTCGTGAGATGCCCTGGAGGGGCTCTGTGATGCCCAGAAGGCACTGCCATCACTCTCTCACCAGGGACATACCTGAGGCAATCCATGTGGATGCACTGGGGGGCCTTGTACTCCCCCTGGCTGTCCTTCTGGAACCCTATCTCTTGGCGCATGTTCAGTCCATGCACAGCAGCTCTGGCCTCCACAAACGGCCTGGGGGCAGAGTGACGGGCAGGCAGATGGACACTCTGTGTGCCTCCACCCCTGTCTTCTCTCAGACAAGGAAGCGGCTCCCATGGGCTCCCATCTTCAATTCTAGCAGTGCCCATACCCATCTTGGCCCTAAGCAGAACAAGGAAACCCTCCTGGGCCTCTCCCTTCCAGATACCACCGCACACACACACAGAAACTCTCCAACTCACCAATCAAAGAAGTCGCCATTATAGGTCACCATGATTGTGGGCTTGGTCTCCTGCACGTGCTCAAACCACCTCTGGAGAAGACGAACCTGAGCCCAGCACACACCAGCCATGAGGGCTGTTCCTTTCCCTTCTCTAGGTGTCAAGATCCCCCTCTTGGAGCTGGGAAAAGGTCACCTGCACCTGCAGCCTATACCTATTCAGCCCAGTCTCCACTGTGAGGGTAACCTCACCCAACACCAGATTCAGGGAGCTTTGGCTCTGATGGACAGAATGCCAGGAGGCCCCAAACTGATCCCAGCCTCTCCACTTTCCACTTCACCCACAGCACAGGCGGTTTCCACATGGCACTTATTACCTCATCAGGCTCATTGAAGACACAGAACGGTCCTTCATATTCTGGCTTGGGGGTGAACTCGAAGTCTTCAATATCTTCAGACACAATCTCCCTGTTAGTGATCAGGTAGCCCTGTAGGATTGAGCAGCAGCAACATTAGAGACAGCAGCACCAGAGGCACAGCCTCGACACCACCCAGAAGCTCTGGGTGGACAAAAAAACTTCTGCAACAACTTCAAGGTATCATGAGTGCCCCAAGCAGAGAAGTGCCCCCTTACCCCTAGTGTTCTCAGCTGCAAAACGGACAAACTGGGTGTCTGGATGGCTCACTGGTCACTCTTCTAGACTCTGTCTACTCATTTATCCATCCAGAGTACTGACTGTGCGGGGCCAGACAAGGTCCACTCACCTGCCCGTCAATCATATAAGAAATCATCATAATCTGGTCAGTCTCAGCATCAGGAAACTTGAGAGGTAATTTGGTTGTTTCAATGTCGAATGCCAAAACCACAGGGTCCTGGAGGTATGGAAAGTACAATTAAGCCCACGGCACACCAATCTGCCCTCTGAACACCTAGCTTAGTCCTCTTCTGCACACTCACCCACCAGCCTGTTCAATGCTCAGTTTCTTAAAGCAAGAGTCAAACTGCCACCGGGACAGGTTCCCAAAGGGCTGAACAGATACCCGGGGAGTGACTGACCCACGTCAACAATGCCACATCTATTGACAGTGTGGGAACAATTTAAACATGTAAGAGACAAACACTAGAGAAGCTGGTTAACAGTAAAAGCCTACAATTACAGAAAAGTCGAGTTTCAAAGCTCTGTAAGATGCATCACACTTCGGATTGGCCCGTAATGTACAACGCTGACAAGTGACTGTGGTCCAGAAGGTGACAACTTCACTTCAGAAATCGAAGTCCAACACAGTGACTGTCTCAAGGTCATGAGGCTGTACTTGAGTCAAAGACTTCCCGTTATAAATCCCTGGCTTCTCTACCTTGCTGTCAGCTACCAAATAGCAGTCACAGCTTTCCCTCAAATGTTCAAACCTAGCTTAGCTCAGCTACTGATGTCACAGGGCAACTGCACAGGGACAGTATATGTGGAAACTGATGGAAAAATTACAGCTCCCTAGTTCCTTTAAGAAGGCATTTAAGGAAAAGGAATTACATATACCTTTCAGCACTGGTTTTGATCTCTGCAGACCTGCAGTACAAGGCCTTAGGAAAGTTAGTATAAATTTCAGGACAGCGGTCCAGGCAGTACTTACAGGTCTCTCAACAAGGTCATCTCGGCGGGTGATTTCCACTGGAAAGGCACTGCCCCGGTATCTGACGTTGTACCAGTGAGCCTGAAAAACACACACTACATTGACTAAAGGGCCCCATGTCCAGGGACGTTGATTTCTCTGCGGATTTGTCCTTAGGTATCACATCTTAGCTTTCAGTGAAACCACCCTGAATTTCACCCAGCCCGCTCACCACGTGGATCTTCAGGTCAATGGAAAGGCGGATGTGGTACGGGACATCATACTCTCGCATGTCCACAATATTATCCACTTGGTCACCTATCTTCTTCAAGGTTTCCTCTTCATCAGCAATTATTCCACCCCCTTGCAGAACACTACAGAAGAAAAGTGAGCCATTAACGCAACCATATTCAACAGGCTGGAGAACATGAAGTGGACAGAGCACACCAAGACGGGCAGGGTCAGCAGGACAGCCCTTCCTTGAGCAGTGACCTTGAATGGTCACCTGCCTGAGCACAGGGAAGTCCAGTATCCACTCAGGATCCATGCGTGCTGCACTGTGCACATCATATTGTCTTTGGAAAGAAAAGGACAGCACACTCAGGCTCGGTGCTGCCCACCAGGGTGCACACTGATGCAGGGCAGGTCGCCCGGTCCACCCAGCGGCTGCCCACTGTCCCAGGTCCTCTGCACGTTGGAGATAGGACCTCTGGCACAAAAGAGCTCTTTGTAGGCCCCAGCCCTGCTGTGTCTGCAGATGTGGCTTAACCCTGCCAAGCTTCAGCTTCTTCACCAAGAAACGAGGACAGCGGACCTATCCCAAAGGTGCGTCACGTGGCTCGATCACATGACTGGCAGCAGAGGGCCCCAAACAGAGTCAAGGGACTGAAAACGGCAATGGCTCCCACAGCATGGTCAGTCTTACTAGACCCAAGCTGTCTCTACAGTATTCAGTCTAATAGTGGCCCCCTGAACACTTAAACAGCGAATGGACTATCAGCAGAATAAGAAAGAAAATCAACGTTCACAGAAGGCTTGGGCCACTGGGGACTTGGTCACTGTTACACCTTTGAATATTCTGAAAAGTAATACTTAGCACCACTGGGGGACGCAGAGGGATTGTAGTTAGGTTTAGGATTCCAAACTTCTTTGGTTCGATAGTGGCTCTTTTGAGACCACTGTATATCTTATTACTCGAGCCTGTCTCTTCTTATTCCCTTATCCTGCTTCTTATATCATTATTCTTTAAATGCTTCATGCGCAGTGCTCGATGTTCTGTATTTCAGTTTCTCAGCACGTTACTCACATGCCATGTGAGGGAAACACATGCCATGTGAGGGAAACACATGCCATGTAAGTGCTAGGCGCTTTGTAGATGGCCTGACACCACAAACCAGGAAAACAGACTGTGCTACAGTGACCGGATTAGGGCATCTTCTTTAAAATTTCTTCACTGTTATTCATTATTTCAGCCAGAAATTCAGCCCCCAGGTAAGAGAGACATAGTTAAAATATGTAATCGAGAGAAGACGTGGAAGTCGGCTCACTTAAAGCAATGCATGTATACCTAACTGCTCCAAAGTGTCTTCACATCAGATGCCCGTCGTTAAGATGACCTGACCGCTGAGTCCCCCTGCTCCCTCCACCTTCTGCTTACCTCACACCTCAGGAAAGCAGTCCTTCAGGACCAGCGAGCTGCTCAGCTGAAGAAAACGCACGCACCTGGAGAGCATGGCCGTGTAGGTGTCGCTGGCATGCTCCTGCTCTCGGTTCTTCCGCACCACAGGAGCGATCTCCTTCCTCACTTTGACAAGATCCTCCACCGTGTTGAAGGACAGTTTAATGTAATTTCGCTTCAAACCCACTAAATGATTTGGCTGTAAAGTGAAGAGGTCATGCTCATGAATTCAATAAAAAAGGTCTTGTTGGTGAGAGAAATCAAGGAGATACAGACTCTTAGGTAAGTACACGTAAATCAGAGGTGGCTGACTCCACTAACCACTCACATGGCACCAGTTAACGCCAGCGAGTTTTCTGAAGAAGATGCTGAAGAACCCCTCTACCCAACGTTAATCACTCCCTGGGTCATGAAGAGACAAGCTGCCTTTCTAGCCCCTTCACTGCCCAGTGTGGCAAACAGCTTCACTGACCCCTGAAAGGCAAGGTTCTACCTACCAAGTCCAGATCTTCTTTGGGGACAGTCTCCACTTTCGCAATTTTACCCTGAAACTTCTTGGAGAGAAAAGATGAAACTTCTCGTTCACAACCCTGAATCCAGATCAGAATTAAAGGACTTTCCATTAGTAAGATCTATTTGTTTCTGTGCCCCTATCTCTTGAAAAGTCCTCTCATTCCCGCAATCCACAGCCCATCTCAGAAGACAACTCAGGCCGTATGAACTGACTTATGAAACATCAGCTTACCTTTCTGGTTGCAACGTAGAAATATGGCTTATAGGGTAATGCCACCTGCAAAACAGTCACCAACCAACACAGGGGTGATAAAAAGAAACAAGTGACGACAACATGAAGACAGGTAGTTCATAAGCTGTGAGCAGCCCCAGATCCAGTGTATTCTTGACTTAGATCTCACTGAAGAAAGCTCAATAGGAAAAAAGGATCAGCTCAGGTCCCAGGAACAAGAATCTGGGAGATACTGTCCACCATTTAGAGTCCCAAAGAGTTCATATCTTTTAGGAAACCTTAAATGACAACTAGCGAGCCTCCAATAGGTCATACGTTCTTGATAGGCTGCAGGCAGGTGCACACTAAAAGCTGCCTCACCCCCCATCCTGAACAATCACACAGCTGAGTGAATTCTTGTCATTGTGAACCCAGCAACTCATCCCTGAGCGGGCTTTAGCTTCTTCAAGGCTCACAGCTTACCTTAAATCTGCTCCCATCGTCCTGAATAAAGTAGTAATCTACTGCACTGACTAAGTGCTTATCTTCATCTAAAACCTCCGTCTGAAAGAGGATAAAGCAATCAAGAGAGGCACAAAATTATCCTCTACACAGCACAAGAGCTCTTTTCCTTCTGCTCTTTGAGATGCTGAGCACTTTAAAATCCTTCTCCTCTCGCTCTTAACTTCACCCCGGCCCAAATGCCACCGGCCTCGCTCTTCAGTGCATCACAACAGCCTCCACACAGGAATTTCTCTCATAATCCCCAAAAGCTGTATTCTGACGGTGGACCCTCACCTCAGGCCTCCCACAGTGGGCTTCAGTGACGTTCAAACCACCAACAGTTCCCCACCATGTGTCACCCAGTCCTCAGACAAGGAACACACCACAAGGAGTGCCGTCACCTGCCTGAGCTGGGGAACCAGTGAGCCGAAAACCTGGGTGCTTACAGGGTGCATGTTGACGAGCCAGCCTGTCCTTTCTCCCGGCTCCTTCAGCCTCTCAAAACCAAACCGCAAGTCCATCCTGTCTGTCCACTGACTGCGCTCCAAGCGCTTGAGCGCGGAGACCGAGGAGGAGGGGCCGTCATCCCTGAGGAGGAAGAGGATGGGAGAGTCAGTCTCATTTTCATGATGTCGTCTACTCTCGTCTGTCTGACAACCCTTAACTCACCTGATTTAAGTGCTACAGCTGTAACACGGTAAGCACAATCTTAAAAAATCTACCGTTTGGCCAAACAGTCCATTAAAATAACAGGATTCACAGAAAGGTATCATTGGGCAGATCACTCAACGCGCTGGCCTGTGAGCAGAGCACTAGCACAAACAACCATGGCCGAGTGCTGCCTCAGGAATATTCACAGAGGCTGTACTTGTAACAGCCAAACATTGGCAGTAATCCAGACAGCCTTCCCGTGCACCGTCACACAACCTGGGGTACATCCACACCACAGAACGCTACTCAGCATTAAGAAGGAACAAACTATCAGTACACACACAACTTAAAGGCTTCTCAAAGGGATCTTGTGGAGTGAAAAACGCCAATGTGAATGGGGTGGTTTGAATCCACCAGCTACCCCACAGAGGCAAAGGCCTGGTGATCTACTCCCATCAAAATTTCAGCCTAGGAACCTTAGAGGGCAGTTCTACTACGTCCTGTATGGTAGCTTTAAGTTGCAATCGACTCACGGCATACAACATTATTCCATTTACAAAGCATTCTTGCAGTCGCAAAATTAGAAATAGAGAACAGATTCATGGGTTACCAGAGATTGGAGGTGGGGTGGCTGCACCTACCAACCTACATGTGATAAAGTCACGCAGGACTAAACGCACACACGAGTGAGTGCATGTAAAACTAGGGAAATCTGAGTGAGGAGGATGCACAGTATCACCGTCAATCTCCCGGCTGTGATACTGTGCTACAGTTACACAAGACGCTACCATGGCGGGAAACGGGGTAAAAGGCGCACAGGGTCTGTCTCTGCAGTATTTCTTACAACTGTCTAAGGATATACAACTCTCTCAAAATAGTTTTCCTCTTACACACACAAAAACAAGAGAATGGAAATGCTAGCTTATGAATACTCAGACCCCTGAGCACAAGAGAAAGTGTCACCTGCCACAGTGAGAATCGCACGTCCCCGGGGAGGAGGCTCCAGCTGTAGGTCCTCGTATTAAACTTTATTAAAACAGCACTGAAAGGATACCTCTGCAAAGCACTTCCTCTAAGGGCTTTCTTCCTTTCCATCTGAGAATTATAATGCCATTCCCTCTATTCTAATTCCCTTTGCCTAGCAACAATCGCTAATGAACCATTTCAATCGCCACATTTTCCTAACATCATTCCTCTGTTTTACCAATCACACAGTTCACTGGTGCTACCGAAACACCGGTGGAAACAAAACCACCTATACCTTGAAAATGCAATCTATTCTTCCGAACACCTGGGTCCAGGTGTCAGAACCACCAGAAACGGAAAGATGTCTTTCTGTGAGGTTATGGAAGGACATACCTCAACTAACAAGGAAACTCTACAAATGTATCTGCCACAAACGCCCCAAGCCTCTTCTGGTGAGACTCTGTAAGGATTCTTCATAAGCTGTTTATCACACCTTTGAGTAAATACAGTACCGGATGAAGATTTTCTACCACGAGAACTAGTCAAACCACACCTGTTCTGATTCCAAGGCTTAGATTCTCCCCAACTTGTTTACAAGCTTTAACTCCACAGGGGTGTTTGCACATGGATGGACCAGAGTAAGACAGCATTCTCTTCATTAGTACTCCAGCTTAAAAAAAAGAAACAACTTGCTAGCTTTTTAAAATCAGTTCTGAGATTTTGAAGTCTGTATACTTTTTGATGAGAAAGCCTACTTACGTTCTAGGTCACATATATTGGCCATTCTTCTAAAATGCCCTTCTGTCTTAGCAAGTGAGCTACTTTATACAGCAGTGAGCAAAGAAAACAGACACCTGTTTAGAACTGGTACCGACAAGGTAGTGGGATGTGGTGAGTTGAGATGGCGAAGTACCTACCTGCGGTGCAGGAACACCGAGGTTCCAGCCACTCTGCGCTCTGAACTCGGTCACACATGTATACACTCAGACACACTAGTTCTCCCCTGTAGGCTGCTCTGTGGACATGATTGCCATAAATGCTGTTCATGGGTCTTCCAAAGAACAGGGTAAAGCGGGTTGTTAGACAATCATCCCGCAGTCAAAGGAGTTCTCACTCCAGCTGTTCAGGGGTACTCACTCCTTCCCTGCCACGACTTTTAAGTCTCCAGGAACACACCTGACAACATTGATGTGAGGACTAAACAAGCTAATTCACATAGTTACTTAGAACAAGATCTAATACACAGCAAAAGTCAAATGGCAGCTATTACTAACACTTTCTGTTATGCTGACAGCCTGGCACAGCATTAAGGACACCACTGGGGACGTGGGGAAGCGGAATGGCTCACAGGCTTTTTCTCGTGAGTCCTCTCTTCGGAGCACAACCACGAACTCAGGTGACGCCCTTCACGCCTCTGAGCCTGGGGTCAGGCACCGAATGGGGACTACAAGAGGAGGTTCTCTCATGCGGTCTTCCATTAGAAGTCAATGAAATGATGAACAGGAAGCATTCAGAGTAACTGTTGTTGTTATGATTACTGTGGTTGCTATTAACCAACACGCCGCTTCCAGACGGGCCGCCGGCCTCCCCGCCCCGCCGCCGGCCTCCGCACGCCCGCGCACCCACTCGACTTCCCCGTCCCCGCCCACGGCCGAGGGGCAGGGTCGGCCCTCACCGGCTGGCCTCGCCGTCCGCGCCCGGCTCCGCGCGCCGCCGCCCGCTGTTCCGCAGGACCATCCCGCTGCCCCGGGCCGGCGCCTGACGAGCCTTCTCCGACCGAAAGTTGGCGCGCTCCGACCAACTCTCGCGAGAGACCGGGCGAGCGTGCGCCGAAGAAGAGCGCCAATCGCTGACGGAGCCCCGAGGACGGGAGGTGACGTCTGCGCAGGCGCGCGGCCCGCCTTGCGGGGCGCCAATCGCCGAAGGCGCCCGAGGGGAGGTGGCACGTTAGGGACTGAGGATAAACTATGCGCAGGCGTGCGTCACGGACCTGCGATCAGGCCGGGGACCACGCTGCGGGCTGTGACGGGCCGGAAAATGTCAGGCTGTCCCCACCCGGCCTCTTGGCCGTGGCTACCGCGGGCGCGGCTGACGCCCCCAGCGCGCGAGGCCCGGGGAGGCGATGGCGCCGGCGGGGTCGAAGCTGCGGGCCGAGGCTGGCCTCGGGGCGCTGTGGCGGCGGGCTCTGGCCCGGTACCTGCTCCTCCTGCGTCTCTACCCGGTGCTCACCAAGGCGGCCACCAGGTCTGCGCGCAGCGGCCGCGCGGAGGGAAGGGGCGGCCGGGCGCGGAGCGTCGCAGGCCTCGGGGCCGTGTTAGCCCCGGGGCACCGCCAGCCCGCGGTCCCGGTCGGTGTCGGGTGCCGTCCCACCCAGTCCAGGCGGCCAAGCTGCACCCACACATCCGAACAAGGAGTGTGGCTGAGAGCCCGAATCAGCATGCCCTCAGATCCTCGTATTAACCAGAAAGGCTAGTGTGTGTGGGTTTGTGTATTCAGTACTGAAGAATGATTCTTGTGCACTGTAAAACATGGAAATCAGGGAGCCAGGCTAAAGGAAGGCACAGAGTGAAAGCCGTCCTGCAGTCAGACCCTCTGCCCTCGAGGGGACGACGGTCCTGGGGAGCAGCCTGGTGGTGCGCACTGCGCCATCCTACCGCTTCGGGGCAGTGCGTTCCTGCGGACGGACTGAGCTGCCGGGTCGCGCGTGGGGGGCTGTGTGAGAGGGCCCTGGTCTCGGGACGGCTCTGCATCGGGGAGAAGACTGCTAACCGGGCCCTCTGATTTGGAGTACTGTTATGAGACACCTCAGGTTTCTATTAGTTTTAAAAGTTAATTTCCTTCCACTAATTCGGCATTTGTAAGTGTGTATGGAGTGCTCCCTGTGCTCTGGGCTACAATGGCAAAAATTCCTACCTGCATGTAGTTCAAATTTTAGTGAACAACTAAATCACAAGTGAATGGAGAAAACAGGCAAGTTCCCCCCGCCCGCCCAAGTGTCTTAGTTGTCTAGTACTGCTGTAACAGAAATACCATAAGGTGATTTTAACAAATTCCCTAGCAGTTTAAGAGGCTAGAAGTCTGACAACAGGGCACCAGCTCTGGGGGAAGGCTCTCTGCCGGCTCTGGGGAAGAGTCCTTGTCTCCTTTCAGCATCTGTGGCTCAGGAGTTCTTTGGAGACCTCCATGTGTGTTGGCTTCAGCCTTCCTCTGGGTCTCCAAGGCTCTCAGCACAGGGACTCTGGGTCCAAATGATGTCCCCCACTCCTGGCTCTTCTTGTTGGTAGTGAGGTATGACTTCAGCTACACCCCACGCTGATCTGCGTGGTTTGCGTATTCCCAGTCCTACTGCCATCAAGCCGATTCGGACTCACAGAGACCCTGTAAGTCAGAGTAGAACTGCCCCATGGAGTTTCCAGGAGGGGCTGGTGGAGCCACACTCCAGTCTTTGTTGCCAAGCTGAGGTCTCAGCCACTGTACCACCACAGCTCCTGTTCACATACAACAAAAAAAAACTCCAAACTCACTGCCGTCAAGTCCATTCCAGCTCGTAGGTGCCCCAGGTGAGAACTTATAACACATCACCAAATGGAGGACAACTACACCAGCTCACACTACACCAGCTCATAAAGGGGGACAGCCACACGCTACTGGGAACCACAGCCTAGCTATGTTGACACATATTTCAATGGGGATGCAATTCAGTCTATGGCAGGAGATAACGTATGAACAGAGGCCTGGATGAATGGAGGGAACTCGCCATGTAAAGAACTGAATCAAAGGTTGTCCGCACACACCAAAGACCCAGAAAACAGTACAGGCAAAGGTCCTGAAAAGAAGCAAGGCATAGAAAAAAAGAGCTGTGTTGCTGGGGAAATGGGCATTCAGCAAGGAAGAGCTGGGAAAGACGAAGTAGCTCAGGACCAGATCAAAAAGGTCTTCGTTATCCTTACAAAATTTTGACAGCTAGACTGAGTTATGGAGGAAGCTGTCTCCACGTTTCAAGAGAAATTTTTATTGTGATAAGAATATACACATGTAGTTGTAATAATACAGAAAGATCCCTTGTACACTTTGCCCATTTCTTCAGTGGTAAAATCTTAGAATATCATAGTGTGATATCACAACCTGGATACTGATGTGAATACGATGGTCTGTAATTTTACTTGGGGGTGTGTGTATGCGTATTCCTGTTTTCTGTTGACGGACCTGTGACTGTCCACAGCAGGGCCTTTGAGCAGCCTCCTGCTTTCATGTAGGATAACAACACCCTCGTGCGGGTTGCCTGGTTCTCTGATTGCTTCTCTGTCCACAGTGGTGTTTTGTCAGCACTTGGAAACTTCCTGGCCCAGATGATTGAGAAGAAGCAGAAAAAAGAAAACTGCTCACAAAATCTGGATGGCAGTGGGCCTCTCAGATATGCCATTTATGGGTGAGTGTCACTAGGGCTGGTTTACCAGGAGACAGACTAATTGTCAACAAAGCCAGTACCAAAAATAATTGTTTGAAATCTAGTTTAGAAAAATATTTTTTTTAAAAAAAAGGACTGAAGTACTCATCATGGGAAAAATCAGAATGGTGTTCAAGTCATCTCCATCCAGTCACTTACTGAGAGTTCAATGTGGGTTTTTACTTCTAATTGGGCAGGAGGTGGCTGTCCAGTTGGACTGAGGGACAAGGGCAGGTAGATATCTCACTGGAACTTAAAATCAAACATCGAGATTCAAAGACCCTGAAAACATTCGGGCTCATGGAATAGAAAAATCAACGCAAACAGTAAATATGACCGGCTAGTTTCTGTTGTTATCTTCATAGTGTAAATCTCCAGAAAAGAAATGCAAAGGTACCTGGAAGAATGTCCAGCTTCTGAACCACTTTCTGAACTGTAAAATGTAGTGATACAGTACTTTTATCAGTTATAGCCAACATGAGCTGTTATGTCTAACTACAGTGTTGTAGATTGATTGTATTGAAGCCTTCAGCAGCTAGTAGATTTTAAATGCAGTGTTTAAGGACTTCAAAATACAGGGAACAGTTAGTGGAGAGGTTCTGGGGAGGCGCAAGCTGATGTGGGAGGGACTGGAAGGTCTGTGCTGCTGCAGCGACTGAGCAAGCAGGCTGACTTCAGTCTCACCGTTTTTGTTTTTTTTTTTTAATGTATTCAAAACAGTATTTCTCCAGAGGGCCACAGTTTTACAGTCCCACCGGAGGCTTTATCAAGTTACACTCAAGTTGTCCCATTCCCAGTATTTCAGGTCTCTTCTCTGCTGAGGATCACTGCTATAGGTCACTTAACTTCCTATGGTAGAACAGGAAGAATAACCAAGAGCCACTTGTTTAAAGAACAGTTTGAAGCCAAAAGTTGAAAGACCCAGAGTCCCTGCCTCTGCTTTTATTGCTGAATTGTATGGAGCTGCAGGCTTATTGTCCCAATAGATCTAAAGTTCTCTTATCTCCCAAGTAGCCTGCACCCTTTGGAAGGAACAGTAGCACTGCACAGGAGCCTCTGAACAGCTCGTTTTTATCCTTGCGTACCCGAGAGCTGAATGAAAAGCTCTCAAGTTGGAGACCTATCCATCTATTTATTACTGAGAACCTTCTGTGAGCCAGACCTCATGCTTGGAACTGAGGATACAACAGTGAAAAAGACAGACACAAACCTGCCTTGTGGCGTTTACATCACAGGGGTGAAAAGAGGGCACTCTATAACTAACTAAACAGATAATTATGTGCGGTAATAGAAGCTACAAATAAAAGAGGGTTTTGGCACAGAGTGTGGCTGGGACAATTGGGAAAGGTGTCTGAGACGGGCACTGGAGCTGACAGTGTTGACAAGAAGCTGACCACAACAATACTGGGGTAGACGCACTGTGAGCAAAAGGGACAAGCGAAAAAGGGCCAAGACACAAAAACCAGCGCCGGAAGCAGTATGAAAGAAGGGCTGTTTTCTACTCCCGTGCATATCTGGGTAGCTACTACTGATGGTATATTAGGGAGGTGGGGTTCAGGCCCTGGGGTTTGGGGCAAAGCTGGACCACAGAAAAATGTGTGCAGAGAACCACAGTGCAGGTCACACTCACTGTGGGGCCACAGGTTCTTCTTCACAGGGCCGCTGAGTCACTTCTTCTACCTCTTCATGGAACACTGGATCCCCCCTGACGTTCCCCTGGCAGGAGTCAAGAGGCTCCTTCTGGACCGGCTCATCTTCGCCCCAGCCTTCCTGTGGCTGTTCTTCTTCGTCATGAACGTCCTGGAGGTGGGTCTCGGCCATGGCCCCTACTCTAGCTGTTCATTTAGGACCGAGATTCTTCACTGTTCACCTGTGTCTCCAAATACTTATTATGCTCATCACTGCTTTGAGATTTTCAGTAGTCAACTAGATCTGCCATTAGAAATGATCATTTAAGGTAAATAAGCACATAGACTAGAAAAAAAAAAACTCCGCCACCGAGTTAATCTAGACTCACAGCGACCCTACAGGAGAGAGGAGACTGCTCCCCAGAATTTCCAAGGAGCAGCTGGTAGATTCAAAAAGCCAACCTTTTAGTAGCTGTAGCTCATAACCCCTGCACCACTAGGAATCCACATATACTATCCAAAAATTGTTTGCTGAATATTTTGATAATACAATCGTTTTCTTTTGTAATCCTATGTATTTTATTTTATCCACTACAAATCATTACTCTGAGAAGGGTCCCATACGCTTCCAGAGTGCCAGGAAGATTCGTGACACAAAACGTCTTAAGAATTTGTAAAGGACATTGTAGAACGTGCGCTGACACGGCCTGGAGCGTCGGAGCGCGCTGGAGAGGCCACGTGTCAGCCTCCGCCCGGAGTCTGAGTCGGCTTGCACAGGAGGTGTCCATGGGCAACACCCTGAATGTCTGTGCTCTGAAAAGTGTCCCGTCTGAGGCCCTCGTCCTAGTTTATAATCTTGACCACCTCTGAGACAAGGGAAATGAGGTTGTACCATTTGAATTGTGTCAGGTTCTGCCCTGAGGGTAATCTGTTTCAACTGATGATGTCAGGAAAATGCCCTCACTCTGGTTTTATCGGGAGACAGTATCTCAAATTCTTGTGAGTACCAACACCCCTTGTTTTCTGAAGCGATCCTGGAAGGGATTAGGAAAGATGTGTAAACTCTGATTGCTGTTAAATAAAACGAAACGTCGGGGAAGTTCTTAGCAAATCAGAGATAGGAAGTCCAGAGTACCATGTAAGAGAAGTATGGAGCCACAGCGTTGCCCCGTGTCTTCCACACAGGAAGGAAATACAAGATCTGACAAGTCCCCAAACTTACTTGTTCCTCCTTGCTGAATACCTCTGCAGTCACCTTTCAAGTGCTCCCCTTCCCAAGGGGACACCAGTGCCTAGTCCACCCTTCAAAGCAATTTTGGAACTCTTTTTCTGGAATGGCCAGTGCACATGTTGGCAGGTTTGCAAACTTAACTGTATAGTTGCCTTGAGGAACTTTTTAGCTAGTAAACAAATCACTGTATCGGAACACCCTCCCTACTCACCTGATCTGGCTCCCAATGACTTCTTCACCCAAAGATAAGAGAAATACTGAAAGGAAGACATTCTGATGCCTTTTAGGACAGCAAGGGTAACACAACAGCTCTGATAGCTGTTCTAGAAAGAGTTCCAAAACTGAAGGGTGGACTGGGTGCTGGCGTCAGTGCCCAGCTTCCCAAGGGGAGGACTTCGAAGGCGACCATAGTGATATTCAGCAGTGAGGTAGGTGGCACTTTTTCTGAGTTTGTGAATGTTATTGGCAGACCTCCTGTATTTTCATTAAAAAAAAAGTACACATAAACGTTAAAGAAGTGCAGAACGTACCACCAGCAGTCATGCACCCACACATACATGATGCAAGGGAGACCACGCTATACTTCCATATGTCATATTCACATACAGATATATAAGCATATGTGTCTCGGAAGAACCGGGGATGGCGAGTTTCATCTCATATACTGTGGACGTGTTGTCAGGAGGGCCCAGTCCCTGGAGAAGGACAGCATGCTTGGTAAGGTAGAGGGTCAACAACAGAGGAAGACCCTCACCAGGATGGGCTGACCCACTGGCTGCAGCCATTTCCTCACACACAGCAGTTGTGAGAATGGTGCAGGACCAGACTCATCCAGTGGTCAGTGGGGTCGAGATGCCGTGATTTTGGACCAACTCAGTGGCACCCACCCTCACCCCACCAACATACCTGCACCCTGCAGGTTTTGATCACAGACACGTTCTAATCAGCACAGCACCCTGTCGTGTTATGCTGTATCTGTTGTAGAAAGGTTCTTAATTCCCAGCATTGTTCTCCAACACGACTGTCCTTGCCTGCGCTCACAGCAGTGGTGTATGATAACAGCATTTAGTGAGCGTTGTTCCAGCTCTGCACTGAGCACTTGTTTAATCCTCCCAGCACTGTGTGCTCTTCTTCCTCCAGGGAGACTGCCTGCCCAACACACGTGATGTTTTAGTCATCTGGTATTGCTCTAGCAGAAATACTAGAGTGGATGGCTCTAGCAAAGACAGGTTTATTCTCACACAGGCCATTGGGTTACAAGTCCAAAATCACAGTGTCTGCTCCAGGGAAGGCTTTCCCTCTGTTGGCCTAATCTTTGGTCAGGGAGCATCCATGTGCAGAAGGCTCAGGTCTGAAGGACACGCTCTACTTCCAGTGCTGCCTTCTTGATGGTGTGAGGTTCCTCACTCTCTGCTTGCTTCCCTTAAGGATAAAAGGTGGTGCAAGCCACACTCCAGGGAAACTCGCTTAGCAAGGGTGCTGCAGTCCCACCCTGATCCTCTTTTAACATAATCATCCTAGCATTAGCTACAGGCAGAGATTAGGAAGTACAGCATCGGAAAATTACTCAATATTGGGAATGATGGCCCAGCCACCAGCTACATACATTTTTGCAGGGGCAAACTTCAATCCATGACATGGGACCTGTGAGACTTTTCTTTTAATAAGTGAAACATAATTTATATATCTTTACCTACAAGGTTGACTTTTTTTTTAACACCTTTTGTATGTTTATCTGCTATGTGTATTTCTTATGTGAACTTTGCTTATTTTCTCTTGGAGTGCTTGCTTTTCTTACTGAGCTGTAAGAGTTCCTTTGTATATTAAGGATATCAAATCTTTGCCAAAAACAGGTTGCAAATATTTTTCCCATTTTTTAGTTTGCTCGACGGCACTTGGCTTGGCTTTAACTTAATACAAAGTTAAAAACTTTACATAAAGTTACATAAATAAAAAAATCATTTATCCTACCTGTCTCTTTACAGAAGTTTTAAAAAGTCATGTATACAGATCTGTCCTTTTTTGTGGGCTTCCTTAAAATAATGGAAATAATCTATACTTTTTTCACTCTTATGGTTTTATTTTGTACATCCTGATAGAGTCAAAAGATAACAGAAATATTTCCTGTATCTTCATCTACTGTCCTTATAGTTAAATTTTTATTTGTAGTGGGGCATTCTGTCTTGATTTTTTACTGCTTGGCAAGTTGTCTCATTACTATCTTGCACAGTATCAGTGTTCTAGAATGTTGATTTATCATAGTCTCATTCTCATACATCGAGATCTGTTCTTTTGCTGGATTCTAGTATCTCCACTGATAATGTCCTCCCCTGGCATCACTACCAGACTATTCCCATTGCCATCTTTTTGTGGTATTTTTGTTATCATGTAAAATAGGCCTTTCTTCATTCTTTTTCAAAATTCATGTGTATTCATTCTTCCAGATGACATCTGAAAATCAATATATCAAGGTCTTTTTTTTTAAGTCCTGATAAGTTTTGACTGGAAATGCATCAACTTTGGAGATTAATTTGTAAAGCGCTGACAGCTAAGCTAGCAGATTTGATGTTAGGGCCAGTGGCATGAATCACACCATCAGATTAGCTGTGTAAGGCAGTGATGAGTCCCAAATGGTACCCACAGGGTGAGCAGGATGCTGTCTCTCTGTAGATGGTTAACTCTTTATACCTGCACTGCTCATCAAGTACACGTATGCACTGTCTGCTTGTAAGTGGAAAAAAGTTAAATGCTGAGGCTTCATTTTTTTTAATCACACTTTTAAGGTTTGGAGGGGCCTCCAGATTTTGGTCTCCTGGCTCACAGTTCTGATTACCAGTGGGGACTGCTCACCATCTGTATTTTCCATTATTTCTAGAGAAAAGACATGGCTGCCTTTTCTGCTAAGCTGAGAAGAGGTTTCTGGCTAGCACTGCAGATGAACTGGAAAGTGTGGACACCACTCCAGTTCATTAACATCAACTATGTCCCTCTGCAGGTAAGGGCCAGCCTGACTTTTTGCCCAGAAGGTCAGAGGTTGTGGGGATTCCGTCTCCACTGAAGGTTCAGCTCTTTTTGTTTCCTTTCAACAACCGGTAGTTTTCCTTCAGTCTTAGTTTCACACAGCTGTTGCAGGGAGCTAAAGTAAAATCATAAAAACTGAGAGGTTCCCAGTAACTTTAGTAATAATGCTTATCAGTGGGTTTCCCAGGAGCAATTTCAGTGGATGGACAGAGGCTGAAGCTGGATGGCAGTGAATTCAAGAGTGGATGGGGGAGAAGACACTGCAAGTATAGACAGTTGTGTTGAAAAGTTTGCAAGAAGGTAGCAGTAAAAACAGAAGAGAGCGCAAGGCAGAATGGCTCTCGGGGCTGGACGTATCACCCAGGGTAGAGGCAGATGTGGAGCTGCTCGTGGGGCAGGTGGAAAGGAGACACAGCTCTGTGGAGGTCTGCCCCTCAGAAGGCAGGCAGCATGGCCTTCCGAGCACCAACAGAAGTCTGCTTTAGCCAGAGGACCCTTTCCTCCACACGATGGGAGAGAAGGTGACTGTGAGGGGGGTGACAGAATGGTCAGTGGGGGACCTCCGACTGCCTGTGGCCCGTCTGACCCGTGTGTTCTCTTTGTCAGTTCCGGGTGCTTTTCGCCAACCTGGTGGCTCTGTTCTGGTATGCGTACCTGGCCTGTCTGGGCAAGTGAGGACGGCCTGGGGAGAACATCAGAAACACTACACAAGCTGCAGGGAACGGCATCCTCGCCCGCCTGGTGTTTAGGAGCAGAATCAAAACCCGGGAATGTATCAGACTTTACAATCACATGATGCGGGAGGTACTAAAATGACAGAGAAACAGGAATTCTGCAGTGTTGGAGTCTTGTGTTTCAGAAGGCGGCGACCGCCTCTGAGTGCTGCTGGCCTGGAAACCTACAATGTGGCACAGGCAATTTCAGGGATCACCTTGAACTGAATCAGGATCACAATAAACTGTAACATAGCTTCTTCAGTAGTCACTTTAATTTCTCAGAATGGTAGCTGTAACTGTGCAAGACGTGTGGTCACAGAGCTACTCTCAAATTTTAAAAGAACTGCCTTTTCATGTCAGAATATTTGGGGGTGGGTGCAGTAATTCCCAAGAGAAAGTTGTTTAGAGCAGATAGAAAGTAACCAGTGTTTCCTACAACTGATGTGGGAAGTAACTCCAGCCCTAACTTGTCAAGTCACACTCAGTTCCACCCCAGCCCCACCCTAAGACAGGATGAAGGACTGGGATCGGAGAGATTTTTGATGAATTTTGTGTTAATATCTGCTCCAGGTTTACTTGGAGCCCACAGAATTTAAGAGCATCACAAGTTCGCTTCAGTTAATCCTCACAGCAATCCCACGGCTAGGTACCTTTGTTCTCCCCATTTCACAGATGGGGAAACCGAGGCAAGAACACAGTGCTAGTGGGAAATGATCAACGGTTCAGACCCCATCAGTCCAGTTCTTCAGCTACCATCTTCACTACCTTATCACGTGGCTCTCAGAAAAAACAGGGTACAGCCAAAACGCAAAAAAAGCATTCTGGTGGACTGTTACTTCTGAAGTCCTGTGACATCACTGGCCTATCACCAGCCCCATTCAGTGAGCACACACGTTTACTGCTGCTGCCAGGTACCCGGTCAGAAGCAGAGGGTGGCTCCGCCCAGGGGGCACGGATAGGTGACACAAACAGCCCTGAGTCCGGAGGACGACAGGAGAGCTGCCAGCACAGACGAGAGGGCATCTTCGGGTGTGTGCGAAGCGGGCAGTGCGAAGAACCTCTTTCTCTGCTTGCAGTGGGGCAGAAAATGTCAAACAAAAAGCCAAACTGGTGGCCACAGAATTGATTCTGAGTCGTCACAGCGACTCTACAGGGCAGAGCATAACTGCCCTCCGGTTTCCAAGGAGCGCCCGGCGGATTCCAACTGCGGCTTTTCGATTCGCAGCCACCAGGGTCTCGAGTGAGTCAAAGGACGAGATCTTACTCGGGACACTACGGGTCAGGTTTCTTACAGAAAGGCAAGGCAAATGAGCATCATTTCTAAGCGAAGGGCTCACAGCACAGGATTAAAGGAAACGATCGCAGCTTCTTCCTCGCGCAGACGTGCAACCGTCTTTCCTCGAACAGGCGCCCGGGGTCTCTCGTGCTCCTGAACCAAGTCGTGGGCGCAGTCACCCCATCGCGCCACGAGGGGAAAGCCGTCGGCTGACGCACCCGGCCGGCCGGCCCCACGGCGGCCCCCGCGCACCCTCTGGTGCAGGCTCGGGCGCTACCTCCTCCCTGGACCTCCCCATCCCTCTTTCCCGCGTTTATGTCTCACTGTCTGGTACACCACATCTTCCGCTTATTTTCTCCTGTGCTCCCCCGTCTGCAAGTCAGCTCCCCGTCTCCGATCCGCCTCACCCGGCACCCAGAGCGACGCCGGCCCCACCGCGGGCGCTCAGGAGACCTGGTGAGCGGAGAAGCCACGGGCTTGAATCGAAGGCCTGCTGCGGAGCGTCCCAGGAAGCGCCTCCGGGAAAAGCGGCCACCCGCGAGCCCGCGTGGCCCGCGCCCATCGGGGGCCCCTCCGCGCCCCGCACTCACGCCGGCGGCCCTGGCGGCACCGAGACGGCGGCAGCGCCCTCGGCCCGGGAGGCGGGACTTGGTTAGGCTCCCACTTCCGGTGCGTCGGCCGGAAGCGGAGCCGGGCGGAAGTGTCTCACCGACGGAGCCGTCCTCGCCCGTTGGCGCCTGCGCGGGGCGGCGCGCGCGGGCGGCGGAGCATGGCGTTCCGGCAGGCGCTGCAGCTGGCCGCCTGCGGGCTGGCCGGGGGCTCGGCCGCGGTGCTCTTCTCGGCCGTGGCGGTGGGGAAGCCGCGCGCAGGCGGAGACGCGGAGCCGCGGGCGTCCGAGCCGCCGGGCTGGGCGGTAGGCGCGCGCCCCTCGCCAAGCGTCTGGGATTCCAACTGGGACAGGTGCGCTCGGGGCCCGGGAGGCCGGTGGCTCGGGGATCGGACCCTCGAACAGCTTGCGGGCGTTTTTAGTTCCAAGTTCAGTTTTGTTGGGCATTCAGCAAAAGTCATACGAAAGCTTTCCAGTCGGCACCCGTCCTCCCAGGTTGGAAGAAGGTTCCACTTGACTGCTAACTCAGGACCTGATTGCTCTTCTTGGGGGGTTTCATGTTGTCAGTTTTAGCAAAAGGAACCGAGGAGTCTGATCGACATGTGCATTTCTCCTTCCAGTTCTGGTCCGACGAGTGGTGGTGTGATTTTTGTACGCGTCAGTCCTGAACCCCGCTGAGCCTCAATTTTCTCATCCGTAGGAAAGACAGGTGCCAGTCTCATCAGGTGGTTTTGGGGAGCCAGTAAAATGCTAGGACAGCGCCTGCCTAGGAAGCCTCAGGTGGTGATTTTTAGTTCTGGACAGAGGGCGTGGAGGGCTCTGTAAAGCTGTTAGCCTTGTTCCCTTCAGCTTCTTGACCCGGGAGTTCATCAGATCTGTGCCTCAAAGCTGAGATAGTTGGATGTCAGCCCCCAAAGAATGGTGCACACTGGAGTGACCATCAGGGCCTTAAAAGGGACGCCTGTTGTTATCTGCCCTGGAGTTGGTGGGACTCATGGGGACCCCATGCCTGGTGGGACTGTTGCGCTTCATAGGGCTTTACTGACAGGCGTTCACAAGCAGCTCACCAGGCTTTTCACCCTAGTCCATCCTAATGAGATAGCACTGTCGAAGCCTGTTCAGCGTCACAGCAGCACCCGGAACCCTCTACGGACAAGACAGGCTGCGACTGCGCCTGAGGTGCGCTGGCCAGAGCTGAACTTGGGTCTGCTACCGCTGAGCCCCCGTGTGTCCAAAAGGCGGCTCTTAGGAGGAATCAGTGCAAGGGCAGGGCCCGCAGGTGTCAGCCGGTGGCGCTGCAGCCACTGACCCGCGCGTGGTTGTTCGTCACTTGAGGTGTGGCTTCTGCGGTGAAGGAAGAGAATTTTCAGTTTTATTGAATTTAAACTGAAAACCAAAGCAGTACGATATTTGTAATATTGTTAAAATAATAATTGATATATTGGCTTAAATAAAAGTGTTATTGAAATTTTACTTATTTTTCACGTGGCTTCTAGAATGTTTTAAATTGCTTACCTTGTTTGCATTGTATTTCTGTGGCCAGTGTTGCTCCTGAGGCAGGAAGTAGCCAGTAAGCAGTGGTTCACCCTGTTTTGAACCCTCACTCCTTGTGATAATTCACTTCCAGGAAAGGAGCCTATAACATGTTTACTGCTACATGAGTTGTGTCAGGAACTGAATAGGTACTTTCTTTTAATTTTTTTATAAACAAACTAGATTTACAGGAAAATTATGTTAGTACAGAGAATTGACATATACCTAACACCATGTTCCCTCTATTGACATCTTAGCACACTAATACAGCCTCGTCGTAAGTAATGGACCAGCGTGCTCCATCCTTTTACCAAGTTTTGTTTTCCTTGTGTCATCTGACTGATTCCCTGTTTGCCTCGTGCAGTTTATTATCCTTCTGTGCTGACTGGAACATAAGTTGTACAAAGGTTTAGCTTGTCTAATTTTCTTGTATTTTTCAATTGTGCCACCTAGAACATGCTTGGCACTTAAGTATCCTGGGGATGGTTGAATAGGGATGTGCTGGAGGAGACAGGAAATATCCTGGGCTGATGGCAGGGTCACCACTCGGTGATTAGCAGCAGAGTGCTGGGGACTTGGGCTCTTCCCTCTGCTCTTACAATCTCAAAGGTTGCTCTCCCTAATTTGAGAATACTTTGTCAGAAATATTCAGAGGTGGCTTATGAACAGAGGTCACAGGACATGCCCCTCTTAAATTTGAACATTAGGCGGGAACCATCGTCTCTTGTCAACCTGCGGAAAAGGAACCTAGAATCTGGAGAAGAAGAGCTAGCGTCCAAGCTGGACCAGTGCAAGGCTAAGGCCACACGGCACATCTTCCTCATCAGGCACTCTCAGTACCACGTGGAGGCCACCCTGGAGAAGGAGCGGACTCTCACTCCACTGGGTAGGTGGGCTGGGGCTTTTGACATGCCTACCTACTCCCTGGGGCCATTTCTGCTTAGAGATGCTCGTGGGGTCCAGTCCTCTGCCTCCTTAAATCTGCATCAGGGACTTACACCCCAGACTCAAGCATTGCTGATGATCAGTACAGCCTAACTCTGAGTTGAGACAGACTTACAAGTCCCTTACCGTTAAAGAAAACTTAGGATAAACACGTATTTGCACATGATAGATTCAGTGCATACATCAGCAGGTGTCACAAACTCGTCCTTCTGTGCTTTTGGAAGGTGGTATTTATTGCACACAGAAGTTTGCTTTTTCACTTAAAAATGCTGAAGATCCTTCTGTTCAGCACATACACACCAGCCTGTGTAGCATCATGTTGTAAGCTCATCAGACAGACAAGTCCGGTCTGTAGAGAAGCAAAACAGTCCTGCAGAGGGTCACGCTGGTTGTCCCCCAGTGCCTTGCAGCAGAACTGTCCTCCCTCTGCTTCTGTCATGTACATGTGTACCAGGGAGTGGCATCACTAGAAAAGGAGACACAGGGTGGGGCTGAGGTAGAGATTAAACTTTGCATTTTTTTTTGAATGAGAATTTAGCCACTCCTTAGAAAATTCATACAGTGAAAGGGGCCTGCAGGCCCTTCCCTCCTTCCCCAGGTGTGACCCCATTCTGCTGCTTGGGTTTGGAGGCTGGGAAGCAGCAGGTGCTGACGTGACCGCCTCCCAAGGCAGCTGTTAGAGCCTTTTTTGTTAACCACATTCTCCAAACACACTTGAGAAAAGCACTGTTTTCAGTCTCTACTTAGTAACGCTGATCTGAAGGTTTTTATTACCAAAATTTGTAATGACTACATAGTTGGTGGGTCACAGGTGCCATTCAGACTTGACCTGGGGGCACAGTTAGATGGACATGAGAAGGCGTGAAGAACTCCACCCAAACTGAAACGAGCATCAGCGTTGGTCACTACTGTTGGTGGACTCAAATACTTTTGGATGTGGTGGCTGAAAGAAAACCAAGTGATCTTGCTGATTATTCTGTTTATTACCACCTCCCCAAGGCCCCTGCTGCTCATGTAACCCGTCCCTAAAGTGGTGACTGGCATCAGTGTGGGCTTAAATGTCTGTGAAATAAACATCGGTCCCGATACATGTCATTCTGAAAGGTGTTTCATCCTCAAGGTCGTGAACAGGCTGAATTAACTGGCCTCCGACTAGCAAGCCTGGGGTTGAAGTTTGACAAAATCATACATTCTTCCATGACGCGTGCCATAGAAACAACAGACATCATCAGCAAACACCTGCCAGGTGAGTCCTAGCACCATGTGCTCGCCAGTGGCAGGTGGGTGAGACCTCAGCCCTCATAGGTTAAGATAAAGCTGCAGTTAGGAAGAGGTGATCCAGCAGGTTCTACCTGAAGGAGCCGTACGACCTGCCACCAACGCCGAGGCCTCACTCTGCTTCTCTCCAGGGGTGTGCAGAGTCAGCACCGATCTGCTCCGAGAAGGTGCCCCCATTGAGCCCGACCCACCTGTGTCCCACTGGAAGCCAGAAGCTGTGGTAAAACTCCACATCCAGTGTGGGGGTGTTCCCTCTGCCTCCCCTGAAGCCCCGGGGTCCCTTGTTTGCTCTCTTGCCCATGCCCTGCGGTCCCTGGAGCTCTGCACCTTTTCTTCACAGTAGCTGCTAAGACTGGCATGTTGACTCTTGGTGGCTCTCCTCAGTCACGATGCCCTCCCCTGCCCCCAGCAGTAGTATGAGGACAAGCTCAGATTGGCACAGCTCTTCCATACTCATGATACCCTCCCCTGCCCCTAGCAGTATCACGAGGACAGAACCCAGACTGAGGCGGCTCTCCCACACTCCCAGTGCCTCCCCTGCCCCCAGCAGTGTTAGGAGGACGGAGCCCAGACTGAGGCGACTCTCCCACACTCACGATGCCTCCCCTGCCCCCAGCAGTATTACGAGGACGGAGCCCGGATTGAGGCAGCGTTCCGGAACTACATCCATCGGGCTGATGCCAGGCAGGAGGAGGACAGTTACGAGATCTTCATATGTCATGCCAACGTCATCCGCTACATTGTGTGCAGGTGCTACCAGAAATTAGGGTCCTTTGTTTCTAACTTTCTATTTTGAAATAAGTGTTGGCTTACAGAAAAATAACAAACCATACAGAAAGTTCACGTCCTCCTCCCCTAGCTCCCCACAGCAAGCCTTATATACCCGGGAGCTTAGTGTGGTGCTGGCACTGCAGAACCTGAGTGTCACCAGGTCTAGGACCCACATCGTGTCCCACCGTCACACCTCCTCAGGCTTTTCTGGCTGGGACCTTGCATTACCAGTACTCCAACGACCCCTAGTTGTCCATCTGCTGGAATGCCTTTCTTGGCTGTTTTCCTGTGACAATGCATTTCTGACACGGAGACAAGCAGGTGATCTGCCTCCTCCGAGGATGGTGGTGGGGTGGCCCTGTGGTGCCAGCTGGGATCACCCCACTGGGCTGTTTGCTGGGTTCCTCTCTGTGAAGTTCTTTTCCTTTTTAACTGGTGGTATCGTGGAGGGAGATCTTAGGACTATGCTGACCTCCTCCTTGGTCTCTGGGTTACAGCCCAGTACGTGTTCACTACTGTGTTGCTCCGACGGTCCAGCCAGCTCTCTGCTTGGAGAAGTCCTGTCCTGAAAATGGAAGGGTCTGACTCATCCTGCCCCAGCCCTGACACTGAGGCCTTCTTAACTTGGGGTGGTCGTCAGTGTTGCCAAGACCCGTCCCCCACTCCTGGCCCTGGGTGGCAGACAGCAGGAAGAACTGTTAGACAGCTTCCCCCACACCGTGACAGAGGACACTGGTCTCACTTGCTCCTTCCTGTGTTTCTCCCCTTTCCTCAAGAGCACTGCAGTTTCCGCCTGAAGGCTGGCTCCGGCTTTCCCTCAACAATGGCAGCATCACCCACCTGGTGATCCGGCCCAATGGCAGGGTTGCGCTAAGGACCCTCGGGGACACAGGGTTCATGCCTCCAGACAAGATCACCCGGTCCTGAGGGAGGGCCACGCCGCAGGCACTCCCTGGGCAGCAGGTGCCAGACCCTCCCGTCCTCTTCAGCAGGGACCCCGTCCTCCATGCACAGGCTGTGTTTCGCAGAAAGGGAGAACTG
Organism: Heterohyrax brucei; assembly: GCA_028571685.1. Lineage (NCBI taxonomy): Eukaryota > Metazoa > Chordata > Mammalia > Hyracoidea > Procaviidae > Heterohyrax > Heterohyrax brucei. The sequence continues at coordinate 436,127 of CM053160.1, read as the reverse complement.
CTGAAGTGTCCCGTCCAGTACCTGCCCCTGGCCCCGGAGGAGCAGGGAACATCACTGCTGGGGAGCCAGGCTGTCCGAGGTTCCCCTTTCCTGGGGGCTCAGGCACTTTGGGTGCGAGTGGCTTTCCAGACACACTGGTCTGTCTGGGGCTCACAAGAGGCCTGGCAGATCTCGCTGCCTATGGACCCATGCACACCTCACACCCGGCAGTCTCTCCTTAGGACACCACCAGCTACAGCCCATACATGTTGTGAGGCACACGAGGGTGGGTCGTTCAGTCACTCACAGAACATTCACAGCTCATCTGCTCCAGTTTTTCATTTTGTAAAACCACTAGTCACTTAAAAGATCCTTTCCTCATCCACATTCTGGCTGTGAAAGCCTAGTCACAGTGGGTGAGTCCTGACTTACCAGCTCTGTTAAGAGTCTTGGTTGTATGAGGACCCAGCACTGACCAGGACACTGGGGAGAGGATGCCCACAGCCACGGGGCATTGCCCCTCATGCTGACAGTTAGCCAGCGTTTAACAGTGGCTTAGTGACAGGGAATCACATGTAATAAACAGCGTTTTAATATCCTAAAGGCTTAGTCTTACTTTGCATAATGGTTAATGGTAATCTTTTCTGTTTATGGATAAAGTGTATCAAGTATTCAGACTTGATGTGTCTATCCCAAATATTGTTAATTAAAAACTACAGTTTTTTTAAAAACTACAGTTACTATGAAGTGGTTATGGACGCTTGCTGCAATCATGCAACTAATTGAAATATTTAATCCATTTGTCAACTTTGGAAATAATTACATAATAAGATTTTATTTTTTATTGGCATAAATACCAATTACAAACTGTATGAGAGTGACAAGGTGGCCTGACGTTCTGATGGAGCCATTATAGCGGAACTGCTCCCTAGTGTTCTCTGTGAGCCCAGGGTGTTATCCCCAACGACCCCGATGGCTGTCAGGACCGAAGGGCAGGTGTCGGCAACAGCCCAGCCAGGACCAGGAGGCCACGGTGCCTCTGAGCAGCGTGGACTCTGCATCTTAGACAGCAAGTGGTCCCACATTACAGACAGTGGTCTCTGACAGCTGTGAGTTTCTGGGAACAGACAGAAATTAACAGAGGGTTCATCTGCGGTCTTGTAAATAGCCCCACCTTGGCAGCGCCGCCCTGGGGATACGGAGGAACTCTGCAGCATACTTCACATCCTCGTCACAGAAGAATTCAAGATGAAAGAAGGACACTAAGCACAGCAGGTCCCCCTGGCCCCCATCACCACAGCAGACTGTACTCATTAAATCCTCTTCTGAATAGAAGAAATTACACAATCTCCCAAACAGGCTGCCCCATGTCCCAGTGTGCCTCCATAGTGTGTGCTCGGTTCGGTGATGCCAGAAGTGGTCTGTTGGTGCTGTGTCAGAAAAGGGCCAAGCCCATAAAGCACTCTCTGGTGAAGGTGCCTCCTCATCGAAACACTGCAGAAACCTGACTAAAAAGGTATGACCCGCCCAGGCACAGAGAGGGGGCTGTTCTGAACATTTAGCGTGATTACTGTGTGGTTTTTAAAGTAATGTACTTCATTAAATAGTTTTAAAAAGAGCAAAAGTAGCCCTAGGAGCAGTGTCTCGATTTTTTTCCATGTCTGCACACAGCTTATACAAGTAAATACTCAAAGGAAGCCCAAACCACTCAAAACTGAGAACTGGTAATATTAGAAATTAAGGCAAAAAACACTTAATTACCGTCTAAATGTTTACAGTATCACACAGGATAGTGCCGTCAGACTTGAGCGCAAACAGATCATCACTGTGGATATAATTACTTGTATTCTGATTTCTTTTGGAACAAAAGTGACCTACAGTGCCACTGTTTTTAGGAACAGAACATACGGTTTGTCTTATACCGTATCTTGGCTGTTAACACAATTAATGAAAACCCCAGTGTAACAACCTTCTGAATCTTAAAATCTACATTTGGATTCCAGTGTTCATGACCTGTCTCCTGGAATCTTGTGACAGAAATATGTTTTACATAAATCTGAAGAATTTTTACAAAGGAAAAAAATCTCACTCATGCGTACTTGGTATCAGCATGTATTCTCAAAAAGCAGGATTTCGGAAAATTAAAGTGACGTACAAAAGGCACTGGAGTTACAAGAGCACTGCTTCTTCCGTTTTCAAACACTGGGAGTGTTCACCAGAACAGTCGTAAAGAGCGGCCACCTGAGCACCCAGGGAGACAGGGTGCTCATGTGTGCCTCCTCTGTCAGCATCCTGCGTGACAAGCCTTCCAAAGATCACCCCAAGGAAAGGCGGAGACAGAGATGTGAACAAATTCTGGTAAAAATGCCTCTGGTTCTGTCTCCAGAGGACACTCCAATCTCACAGCCAGGAAACATGCCCTGGCTAATTACCACCATGCCGTCGACTAGAGCAAGGGGGCCGGGGCTCAGGCGCTGGTGGGCGCAGACCACCGTCTGTTACTGCTGAAGGCCGGGCGGGCTGTCACGGGCGGGAGATTTCTTCAGGAGAGAAACCAGTTTATCTTCCCATCAGTAATTACAGTGTTTTTAAAGACCTATGCTGTACGTATCACGCACGCTTAAGATATGTTCAATGTTCCCACTAATTCCTCCTTCCTGGCCACCGTCTCTGCTGGCCAGCTGGGGTCAGTCGGCAAACCAAGATGGGACTTTTCTACCACATACGACAGCTCAGGATGTTCTTGGGGAGGGCAGCATCAGCCCCCCGTCTCTGTTGTATTTGAAAACTAAGAATTACGGACTACAACATCTGTCATGACCACGGTGACATCTTCCAGGAAGCTGGTGTCTGACTTCAACTTTAAACTGAACACAGTAATACTTTCTCCAACCCTCTTACCCTCACAGGAAGTTCATCAGAGTGCTTGTCTGTTCTTCTGTGGCACGCAGACTGCCCTACTACGACGAGTGCTCGACCTCACAGGGCCGCCAGCTCAGCCAGGCGTGCCATCCTGCGGAGGTGGCTCCCGTGCGCGGGGCTGTACCTCCCGGGGCTTCCCGTGCCAGGCACGTGCGGGGACCTGGTGGCGTTCCCGGGGCTGCCAGCAGCAGGTCCGCATTTTCCTGAGCTGCAGTTGTGGATGGAACTCAGAGCTGGCCGCTGCGACCTGAACTTTTCTTTCAATGCAGGGCTTGGCCAACTAGAGAAACCAAAAGAGTGTGTTACCAGAGTCGCACGTGTCTGGAAGCAAACCAGGAGCCTGTGAGGAGGTGAGGGGTAGGAGAGCGAGAGGGAGGAGGAGCCAGGGGCAGGGGTGCGGGGTCAGTCAGCGGGCAGCGGGTGCGACAGAATCAACGGGCTGAGGCCCAAGGCTTGTGCATCCAAGCCCAGAGACCTCTCCAGGCCCGTGATGATATGTCTCTTCAGAGCCCACAGGACTGGAGAGTACAATGGTGACAGGGACCCCCTGTGAGCTCTGGGTGCTGCCCGAAGTGATCCAGGGGGGGCCTCTGCTCTGTCCCCAGACCCAAGTCAGATGCTCACACAACCCCAGGCCGTGGGGCTGTCCGCAACTGGGCTGAGAGGTTCAGCCACTGTCGCACAGCCGACTGTCCCAGAGTGTGCTGGGACTGCCGTACCTCTGTCTGTCTGATGGTGAGTAGGCCAGCACGGCGCCCTGCCACCTGAGGACAGCAGGGTACTGGTGAGGGTTGATGTCCACACGCTCTAGGGCAGCCAGCACGTCCCGGTCCAGTTTTGATGGCTCTTCTCTAGAATATATGGTAACAGGAGCAAGGAAAATGAAAAAAAAAAAAGAGCTATAAAACAAAGCGCTCTAGAACACAACTGCATCCTTCAAGCAGGACACAAGCATGCCCAGAACAGTGGGGTGACTGATCTGGCCCGGGCAGTGAGGGCTGGCTGGTCGGGGGGAGCTGTGCTGCAGGGGCGGGATTCAGGGGGACCTTAGCTGAGGGCAGGCAGCATCAGAAACGGGGGCTGCATGTTGGCTGAGGACCCTTCTTCTCGCTGAGGAACATGAAGACCCCAGTCACGGGGGGCATGTCTCCCCAGGAGGTGAGGAAGTGGATGCCAGGTTAGCAGCGGTCAGAGCTGGCAGAGCTCATCTACCAGGCACTGGGCTATTGACAAGCCAGACTAACCACAGGAGAGGGAGGTAGGAACTCTAAGCGCAAGTGAAACTGGGGAACAAAGACGTGACTCAGACAGGCCCGACAAGCGCCAGCCACCTACCCAAGCAGGAAGAGCCTTGCAGGCAGCTCTGAGGCCGGCGAGGACCGGAGCTCAGGGTCTTCACTGCGTGGGGCTTCGTGCCCAGGACCACTGGGACCCAGCGACACTTCAGCAATTTCAGCTGGTAGCCCCTTTTCTGTCCTTGTTGGGTTGTTCCCAATTATCTCTGCAGCTGAAGCAGCTTCTAACGAGTCACTTCTCACGGAGTCCATTCCCGAAGTCTGGATTATCTTATCTTCCGTTTCTGAGTTATCTGGTGTCTGACAAAAGCTACTTCCCAGAGTCTGCAGATGGAGTTTGTCAAACTCAACAGTTAAGTTGGAGATGGGCGACAGAAGGGAGACCTCCTTATCAGGGGGCAACAGCTTCCTCCCCCTGCGGGGCCTGGCCTGACTCCGAGAACCACGGCAGCTGTTTTTGCCATCGTGCGTGCCACTCGCATCCGAGCCATCTGCAAGGCGCAAGTCCTGTCTCCCAGGGAGAATGTCGCACCCCACGTCTCCAAAGGCCCTGGTGGGGGGCTGGCTGGCATTCCGAGCCGCATTTTGCCAGTTCTTAATTTCTTCCAAGCTCATGTCCTCATCTTCGTCTAGAAACGCCCTCACGGAGATGGAGTTGCACCTTTTACCACCACCTGTAAGCAACACGAAGAACGACTTCAGAGATGGTCCTGGGACCCAGGGGCTGTGAGCGAAGACAGCGGCAGTGTCCCTCAGGAGCAGTCTGCAGGTTCCCAGGACCCCGACAACCTGCAAGGCAGATTCCCAGAAAGCCACCGCATGCCTTCCTGAAGAAAGGCACTTGATGGCAAGGTGAGTAGGCTTGGTGGCAGGACACGCATTTCCTCCCTGCAGGCCACAGAAACAGAACACCCTGAGGTGGCCTGCACAGACCCCCATGCACACTCACCTCCACCTGCTGGATCTGAGGGCACAGAGTGAGTGAGACCCTACACTGCCCTGAAAGACCCTCGAGACCAATTCCACAAGGTGGCAACTACATAGGTTTCACTCCAGGTGTGCAGACCTCTGCCCGAGGCTATGTTGTGAGAAGGAATGGTCTCCCTGTGCTGTCCCAGACAGTGGCCAACAAACCCTTAAAATCTAACCAGAACTACTAAAGAACCAGCTGTAATACCGACTAATTAAATCTCAACACGAGAACAGCGCAGCTTTAATGACAAAAGGAAGTCACTCTGCAGAGTGAAGAGACTTGTGTAAGTTCTTCCACCTTTTTCCACTTTCCAGCTAAGCCGTGACAGCTGACACTCCTCCTCACTCACCCAGTGACCTGGTTTGTGACAGGTGTTGGCACTACACAGACGACTCTGTAGAGCGTGTGCCAGTGCCAGCTACACCTCGCACACACAGGCACAGAGGCTGCGAGCCCTGGCCACAGACACCAAGGGCCAGACGAGTTTCTCTCACTCCGCACTGTACATCCCTGGAGGACTTTCCTGGCTTGTTGCTTCTTAATGCACATCTGAACCATTTTCATTTTCTTTCTATCATTCCAGGGAGCCTGTTTTGTGAAATAAATGCCTTCTGTGCTAATGGGCTCAATTTTATCATTTAAAAACCAAGGACTTTAAATTTTATTACCAGTGCAAATTTCCATTTTGGCAGATTAAAAACTCTGGTCATTACAAAGGTTTCGTTTGCTAATTTTTTCATATAATCATCTCGTAGCTTGATGTTAGCAGGTTTTATTTGGTGCGTTTTCTTTGACACAAAACCCGATGCAAGGTGAAAGCGACGTTTCAATGAACGGTAACTCAGCCACGACCTGTCGCCTCTCAGTGGTGCAGCAGGGGTGGCACCCAGGGCCTGCTGTCTAAAGGTACTCGCGTCCACTGCCCAGAAAGCCTCCCTGCCCCCGACATTTATAACTGGCACCTCCTGAGTGTTACAGGCCTGTCTCTTCACTGCTAGTAACAACATCAACACATGCTTTTATTTCCTTGGAAGACCTTCTTGTCCTTTGCCCATTTTTCTTTTGGGGTGTTTCCGTGTCTTGTCTTACTAATGTTTAACAACTGTTCCTATTTTTCTTTCTTTTTAAGTATTGTACTTTGCACCCGATATCTGCTAAATACATACCAGGTTTCCCAGTGTATGTACTCTTCATCTTTTTTCTGAAAATATGGGAAGTATTCAGAGATAAAGTAAATTGAGAAAAAAATACTTCCGAATACTGGGAAATCCAACTAACACAGACCCTTAGCCAGTGGAACTCAGTCAAACACAGCTTCATTCTCAATGTTAGCTGGGTAAACTGAGCCAGAAACAGTTCTATGCCTCTGGTGATGCTGCCTTTTACACACAGAGACAGAGACAGACACAGACATACACAGTGAGACAGAGACTCAGAGAGAGGAAGACTCAGCAGCCTAGACAGGGCCCAGCCTCAGCCCTTACCAGAGGCAGAAGCTTTATCCTGGAGACGGACTTCATTTTCTCCTGGTTCTTGTTCAGTCTTTTTGTGCATTTCCTGCTGAATGAGATATTCTTCCAGTTTCTGCAGGCCCTCCTGGGAAGACAGATCAATAAAACAGCCCAGGAAGTCCCAGTATTCACCCCAGGGGTACCCCAACTCATGCGCTAATTCCCTGTAACAAACAAAACAAAATTGGTCAGTGGTGAAAGCAGAAAAGACAAATCAAAGAACCAACTATGTGGAAAACTGCAACTTTATGCTAGAAACGCCAAAACAGTGTCTGCGATTTCATCTTATCCTGCAGGTAGGGATGGAAGAACTTTGCCTTTTATGAAACAGTGGTCCCCTTAATAGTACTTAATGCCCAGCCATTCCCTAGCTCTGCTGGCATCTTAAGGGGAGGACAGAATCCCATCAAGAGAGACAGCCAGGCAGACCGCAACCCACAAAGACATTCTTGTTTTAACACAGCCACTGTACAAAGCTACTGACATGGAAAAACTCAGAGGTCCTCTCCAGATCAGTTCTACCTGAACCTGGGCACACACTGAGAACAGGTTCTGTGACATCAGTGACACTCAATCTACACCCTAATCCAGCTTCTGGGTTCTACACTTCTCAGGGGCTCTTTTTCCTCACAGCAGTTTCTAGCACAATCACTTCTCATGCCTTTATAGTTCACAGAGAGAGTGTTTAGCCTTTATTTCTGAGAAACTCCTATCTGTACTGTATGCAAAACATTACAGAGATCCCTTTGATAAATGATGCACAACCAGTCTCAGATCTGGGAAGGACTTTTAAATTACACGAGGTCTGCCAATTAAGTTCATGAACCCATCCTAGAAAAAGTGCCAATACCTCCCTGCTGAATACTATGGCCACCTTTGAAGGACTACCCCTGGGAAGCTACGCACCGACACCAACACCTGGCCCACCCTTCAAAGCAATTTTGAAACTCTTCTTCTGGAATGGCCATCAGAGCTGTCATCTTATTACCCTTGACGTCCTGAATGTCATCCAAATGTCTTCCTTTCAGTATTTCCTGGGTGCCAGATCAGGTGAGTAGGGTGGTTGTTCTGATACAGTTATTTATATACTAGCTAAAAACTCCCTCAATTATACAACTAAGTATGCAAACTTGCCACACTGTCACTGTGTGCAGTGGTCATTTCAGAAAGTTTCCAAACTTGCTCTGAAGGATGGACTAGGTGCTGACATCGGTGCACAGCTCCAGCTCCCCAAGGAGAGGACTTCAAAGGTGACTGCAGTGATATTCAGACAACAAGGTACACAGCACTCAGAACACATTCATGGACTTAACTACATGACCTCGTACATCTGCTATACAAACTGCCGCGTACATGAAGCTTGCAAGAAATTACCACTTTAAGAACTTGCTCTAAAACCTACTGTTTTAGAGTTCACTGTAACTAGGGTGTCCCACCAACCCAAGTAAACACAGGCCCAGAAGAACAACATCAGGGCTTGTGTCTTCAATATTCACAAATGCCCCTTTAAGTACCTTCCCACTCTTTCAACACCTCTTTCAGGATCAGATTTTCTGACGTTGTGGAAGAAACCTGCTTTCTCACGGGGTGGAGTTTTCCAGAGCTTGCGAAACTCTTCTGCCTGTCAAGAAAAGGTGAATATGTGAACTGTACCACGCAGACAGCCCCAGGCAGCACAGGTGACCCCAGGTCTCCCAGTGTCCTCGGCTCTGCCTCCTGGTTTCAGACGCTGGTCTGTGCAGCCTGGGTGCCCACTGTCCCATTCTGCAGCGACCTGACCGCATTGGACCCAGCAAGCAGAGGGACTTCTAGAAGAGAAAGTGCTTCCTCCCTTCCCGCAGCCTGGTGTGGGCTGGAAGGGTCAGGGCTGGACCTCCCTGAGGATGAAAGCCACACCCGAAGGGCAGCAGAAAAGAGCACAAGCCCCAAGGAGCTGCCCAACAGTGTCTGTTCACTCTTCCCACCGTGCCGAGGACCACGAACTCTGTAACTAGTTTTGTGTGTCAGCACCTAACCCTAACGCCAACTGACAGCGCTCACTGAGGCAGTGCGAGGGCTGCAGTCCACTGATTACTCAGGGTTCTCCACACGATGGAAGACTACACAGGAGCCAACGGGGTGACTCCGAAGGACGGGGACCACCCACTGTCATCAGGCACGCAAAGCGCACAGTCCCTCTGACCAGCAAGCACAGCACTAAGGGTCCACTAAAACAGCGGGCAGATGCAAGTCCCCCAAAGGCCGAGGTGTGGCTGTAGGGCTGGCAGCGAAGGGGCTCAGGGAAGTGCAGCGAGGCGAATGGCCGGAAGCTTTGTGACTGGAAGCGAGGGGAGACGCCCTCGGAGGTCAGAGGTGAAATGGGCATTGTGACATACAGCTTGGCGAGGCTGGAAGGAACAGGTGCCAGGGGCCTCGGCAGGGTGGCTGGTACACCTCCCTCCATGAAATGCACGGACTCGTCACTGCACCCGCGGAAGTAAACAAGGAAGGCGTGCAGTCAGAACACCGGAGGACACCCAGCAGACATTCTGAGGCTCAAGCCAGGCGCTGGGGAACAGGTCTCAGAGACCATACACAAACTGCCTGCGGCAAGTGCCCCAGCACTGCTGCGTGGGAACACTCAGCACACGTTCCAGAAGCTTCCTCAGCAACTCACCTTGGATGGACTCAAAGGCCCCGCAAAGGCTCTCAGGGTCAGAATGGGGTCCCGAGGGCTGCCCCCGAAGCGGCTGGCATGCAGCGGCTCAGCCGTCTGGTCTGCGGACCACAGCTCCCCAATCACTGGAGAAGATGTGTCCTCTGCTCGCAAGAGTGGCACGTAGTAGTGACCTGTAGGGGAGGGAGCAGGTGTGGCTCCGTGTCCTGCTTACTGGTACCTGTCACTGTAACATGTGTAGCAGGTGTCTGGGGAGGCAGCACAAGAAACAACACACTCCACTTTACCTGGGGCTTTGCAAAGAGGCTTAATAAAAACAAACACAAGCCAAAAGCCTTGATGGGTCAGTCTGCGGCTTCCTTGCCGTGCGCTGGAGGGAACTCACTCAAGCTGCCACGCTCGCTGTCTCCCTCCCAGCAGGCAAAGGGGCCACAAGGCCAGGTTTCCAGGAACAGGATTAGCACACAACGAGGGCTCAGTAAACACAACAGATGCTACATTTTCCTGGCCCTCTGTCTTAATTATCTAACGCCGTACAACAGAAATACCACAAATGGGTGGCTTTACAAACCAAATTAATTCTCTCATAGTCTAGGAGGCTAAAAGCTCAAACTCAGAGTGTCGGCTCTCGGGGAAGGCTTTCTCTCTCTGCTGGCTCTGAAGGACGCCCCTCTTCTCCTTTCAACACCTGCAGGCCCTGCACTCGTTGGAGATCTCTGTCTTCGCATCAACCTTCCCCTGGGTCGACAAGGGTCTCAGCAAAGGGACCTGGAGCCAAAGGATGTGCTCCACTGTCAGCTCTTCTTTCACAGTGATGGAGAGGTCCCCCCCTTTCTACTCACTTCTCTCTGGTAACATAAAAGGTGTGAGTCCCAGAAGCAGATTATTCAATAAGCTTAGTTCCTAAACTGTAGCAAACATTTTCGTTTGAGTTTCAAAGATGTAAAAAAAAAAAAAAAAAAAAATCAAACTGCTCATTACAGATGAGGAAGTAAGCGAAAGTAAGCCTATGCTTACCTTGCTCACTGGGTAATGTATTGTAAATTTGAAGATAAGTTTTGGTTCTGTAGGAAGGGATGTAGGGTTGGGAAACAGATGCCAGTCACACCTAGAAGAAGAATCTTTGTTGTGAAAAAACGTGGAACTGTTCACGCAGACGATCTGACAAGCAAGTGTGTGCCGTAACTCCAGACACACCCCGCCCTGACCCTGCCTTATTAACACACACAGATCAGGGATTACAACACGTCACAGAACAGAGGACAACCACCCACTGCTGCGAATCAGGCCTAGGCAAGGGGACACATATCTGTGGAGGACACAGCTCAGTCCAGACACTCCATCCTTTGTCGTTACTGTTATTAGGCACCACTGTTTCCAACCCACAGGGACCCCGTACGAAGCCAACAGCTAAGCCCGTGAACTAGACTGTTCGAAGTGCTCCCCACCTCACTGTGGAGTACCACCACAGCCACCTCGGCGGCACTCTCCTCGGGAAGGGTGCACTGACACCAGAGCAACTCTGGAGCTCTTTCAGGAATGGCCGTGGTGCCCGGTGGCAAGGTGCCGCTTGCAAACTTAACTGTCTAACTGTCTGTGTGGGAGTTTTTAGGCAGTATATAAATAACTGTATCCAAATGCTCTCCCTACTCACCTTCCTTGACCCAAAGATCAAGGAAATACTGCAAGGGAGACATATGGATATCACTGAAGACACCCCGGGTGGTATGACAGGAGCTCTGGTGCCCATTCCAGAGAGTTCCACAGCTGCTCCAAAGGGCGGACTGCGTGCTGGCATCAGTGCCCAGCCTCCCAAGGGCAGGACTCTGAAGGTGACCATAGTGCTGTTCAGCAACGAGGTAGGTAGCACTTTTGGTAGGATAAATTTGTGAATCTAATTGTCAGACCTCGTACAATAGAGCACATCACCGCCCAGCTCTGTGCCATGCCCACAATCATTACGCTTACACCCACTGCTGCAGCCACTGTGTCAATCCATCTTGCTGAAAGTCTTCTTTCTCACTGACCCTCTACCAAGTAGGAAGTGATCCTTTCTGACAACATGTCTGAAACATGTAAGACACAGCTTTACACTACACTGCTTCTGAGGAGCACCCCAGCTGTACTTCTTCCGGGACAGACTTGCTTGCTCTCTCAGTGGTCCACAGTGGTCCATTCAACACCCTTCTCCAACACTGTAATTCAAAGGCGTTGATTCTTCTCTTGTCTTCCTTATTCACTGTCCACCCTTCAAATGTATACGACACAACTGAAAATACCATGACTCGGGTCAGGTGCACCTTAGTCTTCAGGGTGACCTTTTTAGTTTTCAATTCTTTCAAGAGGTCTTTGGTAGCAGATTTTCCCAAATCCTCCACAGGTGGATCCCAATACAACGAAACCCTCGACAGCTTCCGTCTCTTCTCTTTTACAATGCTGCCTACCGGGCCAGTGCTGAGGATGTTTGTTTTCTTGATGTTGAGGTATAACCCACACGAAAGGCTGTGTTCTTTGATCTTCATCACTAAGCGTTTCAAATCCTCTTCACTTTCTGCAAGCACGGCTGTGTCCTCTGCCTAACACAGGTGGTTAATGTGTTTTCCTCCAATCCTGACGCTTTGTTCTCCTTCTTGTAGTCCAGCGGCTTGAATTATTTGCTCAGCATACAGACTGAAAAAGTGTCATCAAAGGACACAACTCTGACGCGCACTTTTTGTGACTCAAAACCATGCAGTGTCCCCTTGTTCTGTTTGAATGACCACCTCCTGATACAGGTGCAGACTCCTCATGAGCACAATTAAGAGTTCTGAAATTCTCATTCTCCACAATGTTACCCATAATTTGTTATGATCCACACACTCAAATACCTTTACAGTCAATAAAATACAGGTAAAAATCTTTCTGGTGGTCTCTGCTTTCAGCCAAGATCCACCTGACATCAGCAGAATCTTTTATTCCAAGTCCTCTTTTGCATCTCCCTTGAATTTCTGACAGTTCTCTGTTAATATATGGCTGTGGCCGCTTTAAAATAATCTTTATCAAAATTCTACTCGTGTGACATTAATGATATTGTTCAATAATTTCCACATTTGGTAGGATCACTTTCCTTGTGAATAGGCATAAATATGGATCTCTTCCAGTCAGTTGGCCAGGCAGCTATCCTCCAAATTTCTTGGCACAGACAAGTGGGCACTTCCAGCGCTGCATCCGTTTGTTGAAACATCTCAATTGATATTCCTCAATTCCTGGAGCCTTGTTTTTCGCCAAGGCCTTCACGGCAGCTTCCACTCCCTCGGGTCTCTGATCACATGCTACCTCTTGAAATGGCTGAATGTCGACCGATGCTTTCCAGTACAGTGACTATGTCAATTCCTTCCACCTTCAGATGCTTCCTGCCTCATTTAACATATTTCCTTTAAAATCTGTCACCGTTGCAGCTTGAGGCTGGAATTATTTCTTCAGTTGTTACAGCCTGAGAAATGCAGGCGTACTCTTCCCTTTTGGTTTCTATTTCCGGCTCTTTGCACACATCACTGTTGATACTTTATCTTCTTGGGCTGCTCTTCGAAATCTTCTTTTCAGCTCTTCTACGCCATCATTTCTTCCTTTTGCTTCAGCTATCTGGCATTCCAGACCAAGTTTCAGAGTCTCTTTTGACACTCAATTTGGTCTTTTCTTTCTAACGACCTGTTTTTTTCATGTTTGATGTCACTGACCACTTGTCTGGTCTCCGGTCATTATTGTTCAACATATCAAATCTGTTCTCGAGACAGTCTCTAAACTCGGGTGGGATATACTCCAGGCTGTACTTTGGCTCTCACGGCCTTTTTCTAACTCTCCTCAGTCTTAGTTTGAACCTGCACGTGAGCAGCTGACGGGCTGTGCTGTGCTGGACACCGGGCCTCGTTCTGACTGATGGTGCTGAGCTTTTCCATCATCTCTTTCCACAGATGTAGTGCACGTGATTCCTGTGAATTTCATCTGGTGAGGCCCACGTGGATGGTCACCACTTACATCAGCGAAAAAGGGGATTTGCAATAAAGAAGTTGCTGGTCTCGTAACATTCTATCATGTGACCTCTGGCATCACTTCTATCACCCACGTTCTTCTTGTTTACAACTTTGGCACTACTGTCACCAGTAACTATTAGCACATCTTGACTGCACGTTTGATCAACTTCAGAATGCAGCAGCTAATAGAAATCTTCATTGTCAAAAAGAACATCTCAAGACCTCTGCGGAAGTACAGTGCTGTCAGCAGCAGAATATCCATAGGTCTACAAGGGAGACTGGTTAATACTATTATTCAAATTTTTGCACCAACCTCTAAGGCTACGAATGAAGAAACAAGATTTTTACCAGCTTGCCCCTCCAAATTCATGTCCTTGTCACATATAAATGCATTCACCCCATCATACCATCCTAAAATCTCATCTTCTGAATCATCAAACATAGGTGAGATTTCAGGCATATTTTTCCTGGGACAAAACAATCTTACGTATCTACTTCACCTGGGAACCTGTGAAATCTAGATTATAAGTTGTCTGTTTCCACAGTCTACAACAACTGAACAAGCACAAAGTAGACACTTCCACCACAACTGGGAGAAACTGGAGGGAAAGAAGAGACAACAGGTGCCAGCCAAATACACAACCTAGCAGAACAATTTATAGCTCTCAGGGGCTGAAAATATATCTCCTTCTGAGACCACCTAGGAAATGGTGGTCCTGCCCTCCAGACTCTGGGTAGATGCACCTTTCAGCTCTGCCGTCTAGGCCCACAGGCATTACAACTTCGTTCCCTTGGCTTGGGTTGCACGATTCTCCTCCTTGCCCATCTGAGAGGCAACATCACTCTCTTGGGCCCAGGAGGGCCCATCTCTGTTCCTTGAGTGGGGTGGCTCTGCGCCCTCAGCTCTGGACAGCAGCCCCATGTCAGCAGCACACCTTAATAGCAAGTTATACAACAATGGGTGTATAAGTTTTTGTATGAGAAACTGAACTGCAAACTTTCACTTACAGCATCTATACAAACACACACACACACACACAAACAGAAGATTGAGAGACCCTGACGGAAAAAAATACACTGTCCAAGATGGAAACAGAACTCTGGAACCAAGGTGCTGAAGACCCAACTGTTTGAATCCCAAGAGGCTGCTGACCCACTCGGATACCCAGGAGACCGCAGCCCCACGCTTTGAAACCACAAAGTCCTGTTTTCTGTGCTGCTTCCATCAGTTCCGTGGGTCTCCAAGCTGCTCCACAGACGGTCCTTCTCTCTTCTTGGAGGACAACCGGCACAGCTCCTTTAGCCTGCTTCCTGTCTGTAACACTTCAAGAGACTGATAGTGTTCTTTCCTTTTTTTCTCTCTCTGCCCCCTTCAGTCCAAGCTGAGGGGTTTCCTGCTGCAAGCGCTGGTTAGCTCAGTCACAGGCACAGTCTCTTTAACAAAGGTGGCAGCTGCGTCCTTGGTGACTATCCTAGGACACGTGCCCCTAGTTTGTACAGCTGAATTTCCTAAATTTAAGTTCTGTTTCCCTTTGGACAGTTCATATTTTTTTCCCTCTGGTTCTCTCAATCTTTTGTTTGTTTGTGTGCCTATATGTATAAATGCCTTAATTTCATGATTCAGTTTCTCATACAATAACTTACACACCCATTGTTGTACGACCCTAGTTGCTTCTTCCCACAGTGTGACAACACTCTTCATCTTCATCCTGTATTTCACGGGTTCACTCAACCAGCTCCTATCCCTTTCTGCCATCTCACCTCACCTCGGGACAGGAGCTATTCATTTAGCCTCCTGTATCCACATTAGCCAAAAGGGACACTGTTTGCTGTATCACTGTACATCCTATAGTCCGGCCTATGTACAGAGTTGGTTTCCGGAATGGTTTTAGGTCGAGGCTAACAGGAAGTCCAGGGGCCGTGTCTCAGGCACAGTCAAGTCTGATCTTTTTACCTCAGTCTGGGTTCTGCACCTCACTTTTGCCCTGCTCCATCAGGGGCTCTGTTGGGTTCCCTGTCTGAAGTCACTGGCCATGTAGCACCACTGTGTTCTTCCGGTCACAGGCTGATGGAATCTCTTGCGTATGTGGTCCTTTCTGTCTCCTGGGTTCACCTTCTCCTTATGTCCTCAGTGTTCTTCATTTTCCTTTGCTCCGGGTGGGCTGTGACCAATAGATGCATCTTAGATGGCCACTTGCTAGTTTGTAAGACCCCAGACACCATTCACCGAAGTAGAATGCAGAATAGTTTTTAATAAACGTTATGTTACACCAAATGACGTAGTTGTCCCCTGAAACCATGACTCCTAGACCCCTGTCCCTGCTACTCTATCCCTCAAAGTGTTTTATTATATTCAAGAAACTTCTTAGTTTTCGGTTTAATCCAGCTGTGCTGGAGACAGTTCATTTTTAACTCCATTTCTTTCCTCTCATATTTTACATGTGGCAAGGAGAAGCTACATGGCCCCTTTCAAATCTAGCCTAGATCTGTAAGCCACTCAAGTTCATCATTTACATACTTTGCCTTCCACCAAACATGCTTTACTTTCCACCAGGCATCTGAACATAACTCAGAAAAACGTCTTTGCATCAAAGGCACCGCCCTCCTTTCCCTGTCCCATCAGATGTTCGCCATGTTTTCTGAGAGCCTTACCAGACGCACACTGCGCGGCCACACCGTCAGCAACATCGTGTTGCTGGCGTCACACGGATTCTCTAATACACACTTGCTCTACAGCTCTTCTTACTTCCTCCTGAGTCCTCACCAGGACTGCCTTTCGCGTCTCTAATTCTGTCCACAATCTCTTCATAGCAATCTAGTCTTTTACATCCAGGCACCCTGAAACTCTTGTAGCTTCTTCCAGTTACCCAGTCCCACAGCTGCTTCTACCTTTTCAGTCTCAGAGCATCACCCCACTCCCAGGACCACACTCTGCTTTGTTCTCTAGTCCTACTACCACAGGGTACCACGAACAAGTGGCTTTAAGACACAGAAGTGTTTTTCTCTCAGTTTAGTTGGTTAGAAGTCTGAATTTAGGGTGCTAGCTCTAGTGGAAATCTTTTTTTCTATGTCAGGTTTGAGGGGCCATCCTGGTCTCCTTTTAACATCTGTGGACCTGGTGTTCCTGAGAGATGTCCATGTGCCTTGGCATCAACCCTCCCATAGGTCCAGGAGGGTCTTAGCACAGGAACCCTGCATCCAAAGGACACACTCCCCTCCAGCTCTCCCTTCTCCGTGGTGGGGAGGTCGCGCTCCCCTCCAGCTCTCCTGTCTCCGTGGTGGGGAGGTCACGCTCCCCTCCAGCTCTCCTGTCTCTGTGGTGGGGAGGTCACGCTCCCCTCCAGCTCTCCCGTCTCCGTGGTGGGGAGGTCCGGCCCCTCTGCTGGTTTCTCTTCTTTTTCATAAGGTAGAAGATGTGACTCAGGCAAGGGCATGATAAACCCCACAATAACCTTGCCTCATTAACATATAAAAAAAAACCAAACGAAACCCATGGCTGCGGACTTGATTCCAAATTCTGATGGCTCTGCAGGGCAAAAGGAAACTGCTTCACAGTTATTTCCGAAGAGCAGCTGATGAATTAGAACTGCTGACTTTGGGTTAGCAGTCTCAGCTCCCGACCACCACGCCACCTGGGTCCCACACGAACAGACAGAGGTCGGAGTTCACAACACATCACAAAACAGAGAACAATTACACCACATCATAGCATGGAAGACAACAGAACACCAGGAATTGCAGCCTAGCCAAGTTAGCGCATGTGTTGGGGAGATCGAATCCATACACTAAGCCCTACATTTCCCGATTCTGTGTGTGTTGCACTACTCTGTATTGCTGACAGGCATCTCTGAATTTGTCGGGATCGAGGTAACAATGACTGCAGGTACGGAGCATCTAGAGCTAAAGTGCTGCAAGGTCCTGTGTGCGGCCTCCTTCTGCCCTCTCACCTGTGTCTCCTGACCCGCCACAATCACCCATCACTATCACTGAACTCCCTCCCACCTCCAAACAGAGGTGCTTGCCAGCAGGAACACTTGCTTACACTAGTTGTCAATGTCAGGCTAATTTTTTTCATTTTTAAATGTTTTTACTACTATTTATACTTTTTATTATAAAAGCACTATATGAACAACTATAGCAATTAAGAAGATCCTGGTGGTGTAGTGGTTAAGCACTATGTCTGGTAACCAAAGGTCAGCAGTTCAAATCCACCAGGCGTTCCTTGGGAATTCTATGGGGTAGGTCTACTCTGTCCTATGGGGTTGCTATGAGTGGGAACTGACTTGATAGCAATGGGTTTGGTTTTTGCTTTATAACCAATTAAACCACATTCAGCTTCTCTGAGACCAAGATGCACTGTCTTTCGGACACCCTGTTGCCTGAGCCACAAGGCCTGGCAAGTGCGGCCCAGGCCCAGGCCCTTGTCAGCAGATCCCCAACAACAGGCCTCAAGCCCTGGCACTGCTGGGTGGCACTTACCCTGTAAATATTCTCTGATTTGCTCCTTTAGTTCTAGAGATTTGCTTTTACTTCTTTCACAAATTACCTATTTAAAGAAAAAGAATAAATGAATGCTAAATTTATTCTTAGACTTATTACATTTTCTTATCATTAAGATTACTTTATAAAGCCAAGTTTTAAATACAACACATTAAGAAGAATCTCTAAAAGCTGAAGCCTGCATAAAGTCCAAATCACAACCGAGTGTTGGAAGGAAGAGTCTTTCTTCTAACACGTCTTGTAAATGAGTCAGGGAGAGTGTGCTCTGGCTATGGCTGAGTTCTACTTTCTTTCCTCCAGCTGTTCGGCATTTCCTAGTTTTCTTCAGAGAAAGTCAAGTCTAAAAGCGCACTAATGAGTCAGAGCAGAGATGTGCGGACCTGCTCAGAAGTTTCTTGGTTTTATAAATTTACTACCTGGGACCCTTTTTCCATACATGGTATTCTGCTGTTGTTTCCCTGTATAGACACAGAACTCCTATTTGGTGTGGAACAGACACACAGTATTTTTGCAACTCTTAGGAATCAACTTTCCCAGCCCTTTCAGAATTATTAAGAACATTTTTGTTAGAAATACCGGAAAGCCAGTCTTCTTCAAAGAAGAATCACAACATTACTCTCTCTTGCCAGCCGTGGGAGAAACAAACGGCAACTGTACAGTGTAACCAACAAATGCAGCCACGTCAATTTTCAGTCTGTAGCTGACAGCTAGTGAAGGCCCGATGTTATGAAACAATCCCAGGTTTTAGTCACCAACCAGCATTTTACAGTAAAAGTCATACACATACAAGCATAAAAGGTGATCTAGACATAGCCAAAACCATGGTAATCTCCAAGTTATAGAATTTTCTGATCAATTTTATTTTTTACTTGTATATAGTAAAATTTCCATAGAAAGTAAGTTTTGCATTGGAGGAAAATACAGAAACAGCCCAGATGTCCTGGCCTGGCACAGACTGTAGAAACTCTGAGCATATGGCCCACGGACACCCTTTTAGCACAGTAACAAAGTCACTCCTGAGGTTCTCTTGTCAGCCAAGGATTAGACAAGCCCACAATGCAAAACGACACTAATGAGGCACCCCAGCCCAGGGACAAAGAGCAGATGGGAAGAGGGGACAAGAGAGGCGGTAACAGGAAATCCAAAGTGGAAAAAGAAGGGTGTTGACACGTCATGGGGTTGCCAATCAATGTCATAAAGCAGGATGTGTACTAAATGCCTGATGAGAAGGTCGTTTGTTCTGTAAACCTGCATCTAAAGTAAACATTTCCTTTAAACAAAGTAGGTATTACATACGTAACAGCAATGAGAGGCAGCGAAAGGGCAGCCAACCAGGACCTCACTCTCAGGTCGGTGCAGAACACCAGCGCCTGGCACACACAAAAATCTCTCTGGTTCTTGGGCAGTCCCCCTTCCTCCTCCACTCCACAGGCACAGCAGCCCCTGTGCACCGTCCCCTCCTGGCAGGCCTGCTCTGCTTGACCGCAGCAAGGTGAGAACACGAGCTGGGAGCACGTGGAAAGCACAGATGTGTGGGCTTCCACTTCACCACCAAGGCACCCTCTCTGGCCTGGTCAGCTGCTTGACACCCAGGGGACCGGCGTCACAGAAGATGACGGGCTGCTCAGAATACCTGGTCCCAGTCCAGGGAACATACGATCAGCACACAGGGGCGGCGGCGGCTTCTTAGCTTTGCTTACCAAACACCAGTTTGCTCAAATCAGGCAATAATTATACAATGGAAGTGAGCTGTGATTTCAAGAGATAAATAAATACAAGCCTGTGACATCTAAAAATTAAAAAAAATTTTTTAGAGACTGTCATGGATTGAATTGTGTCCCCCCAAAAATATGTGTTGCCATGTGGCTGGGCCATGATTCCTAGTATCTTGTGACTGTCCTCCACTTTGTGGTTTTCCTTTGCTGCATGTTAAAGGATTAGGGTGGGACGGTAAATCCCTTTATAAGATCACCTCCCGGCTCCACTGTAAAGGGAGTTGCTCTGGAGGATGGCTTGCCCCACCCTTAATCCTTTCATCTTGCAAGAGATAAAAGGACAGAGAAGCAGGCAGAGATTTCGGAACAGCACTGGGAGAACAACACGTCCTTGAGACCTGAGGTTCCTGTGCCAAGATGCTCCCTGGACAAAGACTGATGCGATACCTGACTTTCCTCCAGAGCCAGCAAGGAGACAGCCTTCCTCTGGAGCAGACACCCTGAACAGGGACTTGTAGCCTACCGGACTGTGTAAGAATAAACCTTCCTTTGTTACAGCCATCCACTCTGTGGCATCTCAGTTAGAGCAGCCCCAGGTGACTAAAACAGAGACAGAGTTCTGTGATCCCACTCCACAGCTTCAATCCCTCCTGGTTCTCCAGAGTGCAGCCATCTTTCTCTGTGGTGGCCCTAAGGTCACCTCTGAGGCCACCACGCTCACACAGCCAAAACAATACCCCACGGTTCACTGTTACAGACCCCAGCTTCACGTGCTTTCATTTCTAACACTGTTAAGACCACAGCATTTCAGCAGGTACTCACGTCTTCAGGCGTCTTATCGCATTTATTCCTGGGATTTTTTACAATCAAAGGGTGGGAAGAAAGGACATTGACCACATCTGCATTCCCAAACTTGCAAGCAAAATGCAAGGGTGTGTCATAGCCCTGGAAAAGGAACAGAAGGGCACTCCAGTTTCTATGTCACAAGGCTGCTGTACCATGAAAACTAGCATTTAGTAAAAAAGTGCTGCAGAAACAGAAACAACACGCCACCAAATATATCATTTGTCTTCGTAACTAAAAACTGACAGGCCTGTTAGCCTGTCACCCCGCACAGGACTCAGCACGTGTACCCAGCACCAGGCCCTGGGCCACAAAAGAACTCCTTACCTAACTGGGGACACGGCACATGCTCGGCAAACAGCAGTGCTAATGCTTGGGGCCTGGTGCCACGTCGCTTGTGCTCAGAGGTGGGATACCCAATGAAAGCAACAACGTCCACAAATCTGGGCTGTCTGCAAATCTGGGGATCCACCTGTTTTTCTGTCTACCACGAGACTGCAATCAGACTCCAGCTGCATGACTTCCTCACGGGGCTGCTGGGAAGACTCAGCTTCGTTACCACGCTCGGCAGCCTGCTGTTGTATCTGGGTTTGTGCTGCCCCTGCCCCCTAAGACTGACGGGCCTCACGTTCGTGTGGACACCCATGTCATCTCATGCCCACCTCACCTCACAGCACTGACTGACGGGCAGGCTCTTACATGCCTACAGACAATACTTTGACATCAAAATCTGGGCATGAACACTTGAGAGAACAAGCACCACCCCCAACAGCATGTGCAGCGGCTTCAAAGCCTTCCCACGGCCACCTGGGAACTACATGTGCCCCATGGAGTATCACGCCAAGCTGCTCAGTGATCTGGCACAACTCCTTGGCACCTGATGAATGACCCAACTCATCCTGAACAGCCACCCGGCTGCCACACGCTCCTTGCCAGGAAGGCACAGCAGGAGACAGGGCAGCGCCACGGAAGAATTGACTATGCCTTGAGGGACCCCAGTCTTTGAGAGAAAAAAATGAGGGACACAAGGCCTGCCAGGCTCTCCAAGAGTGCGTCTGGTCTCTGCTGTACCTCTGGCACCCACCCCGTCCGTCGGAGCCCAGCTCCGGCCTCTCCTCCACCCGAGGGGCTCAGCCTAAAGCAGCCAGGGGCACTCCTGTCAGCGTGTGCGTGCCTCGCTGCTCTGGCCCCATCTTCTCCTGTGGATGCTCCGGACAGGCACCCCGCACCCCCAGCACCCCGGCACAGGACGTCTCTGCAGGGCCGGCAGAGCTCACTCACCATCTTGTCAGGTGTGTTCAGGTACAGGTCAAGGACATAGCAGACACGCTTCTGCAGCATGCTGTCGTCGTCATCTGGGTACATGAGCCGCATGAACTCGGGGTTCTCCAGCGTCTCCAGGGTCAGCTGGCAGATAGCAGCCTGGTTCTCCTTGGCAGCAACGTGCATGACATTGTACCGACATCCCTCCTGGAAGAAAAGGACCTGCTCTCAGCTTCCTGTCTCCGCTTGTCACGAGCACAGCACATCCACTGACACTGACAACGACACTCAGCGAGGCATACGTGGACAATGGTGGGGTTGTCCCCCGACCCGATCAGGTAGCGGGGATTGCTCCAGACGAGGTCAGAAAAGACGTCGGCTTCTCCCTTCTCCACAGCTTTCCGCAGCTTGGCCGTGAGGTCCTGGGTGCGAGGAGTTCTGTAACTGTTAGCTCGCTCTCTGCTGACCGTTTCCGACTCTGACAGGCACATGCCATCTGTCGGGAAGAGACAGTCTAAAGTGAGAATGCCGGATTTCACGAACACTTTCCCACCAAGCACTGCCAACTGGAACAGAGGGGAAACAGCTCTCCCAGAGGCCCACCAGCGAGCCGAGGGCAGTGCACAGAGAACAGGGACGATAAAGCACAGGTGACATGGGCCTCCCCCCCTCCGTAAGAGTAATACAGACTCATCATGAAAACACACAAGAGACAGCCACTGACTCCAACCAGGGTCAAGCCAGGATGGCTTTGTGAACTTGGCATCCTGGGTGAATCTCAACAGGAAGCAGGCTGGAGTGGCTCTGCCAGTCTAAGGAGACTTTCCGTCAGGGACAACGGTAAGACAGCCCTGGCCAGGGAACGCCACCAGCAAATGTGGGTGGCCCTCGGAGTGAACAGAGGGTTCCCGCAGAGGCGAGTCCTCCACGGTGGTTTCTACTGGGCAGTAACAACACCTGAAGAGAGGCAAGCACCCCACAGCCGTGTCTACTGTGTACTAACGACGCCGGAGGAAACCTCTGGAGGCTTTATTCAAGGGGAACTGCTATCAACTGAAAAGAGGGAAATCCGTAACTGAGAGTTTCAATCACTGGTTTCCATCTAAGCAGCGGGTAAGCGCGTAGCAGAGGAGGGGAGATGGAGGGGACTCTTAATGGGAGAATGGTCGCCGGAGCACAGGACATCGGCCCAGGGCATCAAAGCGGCCAGAAGAGTCAGACAAGAACTGCGGCCTGAGCATGGTAAGATGGTTACAGAGCTCTGTCCCATGAACAAGGTCACGCAAGCAGGGCTGCTGGTTCTGGAGTCGGGCAGTGTCAGGGATCACTTTTGTGTGGCCTTTTCTGCCATGGTCTTGTAACTCCCAACCAACTGCCTGGCTGAGACTGCAAATAAGGTACTTCCGGCCCAGCAAGCGGCTGCTTGGTTTTGCCCATCTGCCAGGCTTAACAAAGAGTCAATTCCAGAGCAGACAGAAGATCCTACCACCCCAAGGAGAGACTGGCAGGAGACGATACACGGACTTCCCAGCCCACAGAGCAAGGAAGCTGAGAACCTGCGGGCACAGGCCAAGGGCAGGGACAGGCAGGCCTGTGAGCAAGGCGGGGAAGAGGCCACCCTGACAGAACTGCCCCCCGAGCGCTCCTGGGCCTGTGCTCTGACACGTCACCTCCCTACGGAACCCCATCAGCGGGAGTACTGTTCAGGAGCACTGAGTGGCCACTGCACGAATTCTCAAACCCAGCAGAGCAGCAGAGAGTGCCACGGGACGGAGTCAGGGTCAGAACTGGGAAAGGTGGCGGAGAGAGGACGCACATCCGACCTCTCTCAGAGGAAATCAGCCTTGGGCTGTTGCTCTTGATTTTCCTTCCCCCTTGCCAAGTCACAGGAGGTCAGAGAGTACCCTCACTCCATTTTTACAGAGCAGGAAGATGGTCCCATTGCAGCTGTGAGGCTCCTAAAGTGAACGTGACTCCTGCAGGACCTCCAGGCATGGGGAACCTAGTCAGACTGACTCAGGTGTGGGAAGAGGACTGGTCTCAGTATCTAGAAAGGACCCTGAGCTAACAGACAGCAAGACGGTGAGAGAAAGAACAGAACAGAAAGGACAGCGGTCACCCCCAAGCCAGATGCAAGTCCTGGCTCCTCAGCATCAGGTCTCCAAGAAGCACCTGGCTGACTCTGGGTCCCAGCCGCCTCCACACCCCAATTCCCCTGCACTGATCCTCTCCTCACCTTACAGCACCACCCCAGACCAGTCTGTACTCCTTCTCCACGGCCAGTCGAAGCCAGGGTCCCAGGCCTCTGCTTCAGCAAATCAAACTTACCACAGACAGAGAGAACGAGCCATGAAATACCAGGTAAGCGGACACAGACCACTCTCATGTAAAACTGAAAGCAACGCCAGCATACAAAGTGCTCCATAATTTACCTTTTAACCCGCCATTGCTCGAGGCTGGAGCTGCTGCCACAGGAGAAAGTGGTAATGAGGTTTTGCTTGGAGAAGGGAAATAATCACAAATTCCTCTAGCAAATTTTTCAGCGTCTTCTCTGCTTGAAAAAGCTTTAAATCGAGATCCCTTGATCATTTTGACAGCTTGCAAGGCTTCCTTTTTATCCTCATAAACATGAATCCTTTCTGTGTGGGAAGAGTAACGAAGACATTAGCTCGCCAGCTGCCGGACTGCACAGCAGCACCAGCATCCCCAGCACAAGACCGAGCAGAGTGACAGCAGCCTCCTTGCCCAGCGCCTGCCCTCAGCGGGGCAGCGTCGGCCTGTCACCAGCAAGTAGGCAGAAGCTGGAGGTCTGTGCGCAGAGACTCAAACACCTTCCAGGTGTCGGCAACATTCTATTTTTACAAAACATGTCAAATATGACAAGCAGAATATCCGAACGGACATCATAAAAGTTAGAGGTGGCATATAAATTCTAAAGTATTTATTAATGAAAACTAATATTTTAACTTACAGTCACACACCACATAATGTCCATTCAGTGTACACCTGCGTCTATGTCCACAGTCCCCTCAGTTCACAAATCTCAGTCAGAGAATGGGACACAGTGAACTTGCCAGCTTCCCACATACAACACATACACCTCAGGTGTCTTGTGTGCAAAGCCATCACGCTGCCAGGTGCCAACCCCTTACAATGGACCCAGGTAGGCACCTCAAGTTTTTAATGTAACAGGCTCTACAGCAGTTGGCTCATAACCATGGGCTGCATTTAAGTCTACGCTGGTAGACTGGGGACTGAGGGTATGTAACACAGTGTTCACCCAATGTCTAAGTCATTTGATGTCCTATGTCACAGAATGAATCAGGGACATCAAGTAATGCAGGAGTGTAATTCCTCACGGTCACTCTGTCTGCTGATATTGTGGTCTAAAGACTTTGAAGATACTCTAGGTTGTCAGTGCCGTTCTACTTTCACAGTTCTCGTTGTGGCTACGTGGACATTCACCTTCTAATAATTGTCTGTTACCTGTTTAATGCACTTTTTCTGCAGATGTGTTATACTGCTCAACTCAAAAAAAGTGTAAAACCTAATTCTAATTAAGTGCTACTTGTAAAAACCAATTAACCATCAGGTATTTAAGCCCAGAGGGTCAGACCACAGGACACACCAGTGTGGGGTACAGTAGTGCGACACATCGTTGTTGCGAGCTACTGTCGAGCTTGCCTCCCACCCAGAGTGACCTCACATACACCCTATGATCCACAGGCTCTTCGTGGGCTGGTTTTCAGAAGCAGCTCACCAGGCCTTTCTTCCTAGCCTCAGTCTGGAAGCTCCAGGGAAGCCTGCTCAGCATCAGAGCCACACAAGTGTCCCCTGCAGACGAGTGGGGACTGAGTGTGAGGTGCACTGGCAGGAAATGAACGCCCCCTGCTCAGCGTCACGGCCACACAAGCGTCCCCAGCAGGGACGAGTGCGGACTCGACATGAGGTGTGCTGGCAGGAACGGAACACAGGCCTTTCACCCGGAAGGCAGCAAGCCTTCTACCACTGAACTACCACTGCTCCCGGAGAGAGACCTAAGCCAGCTGTCACCAAGGCGGCTCCGGCTCAAGGCCATCCCATGTATTAGAGCTGTACCACCCAGGACACCAGAGAGAAGTATGGACAGATTAAGTAGGTTATCACAGGTTTGGTGACAATGCAGAGCCAAATGCAGGTGGTAGTGCTCGAGATTATCCAGAAAAGAAATAAAATATACAACGTATAAACCATTAATGCAAAAAACAAAAAATCTAGAACACCTGACCAAACCATCAACGGAGAAACACAAAAAACAACTAGAAAGCACAGCAAGAGAAGAGAAAACCAGACGGCAGGGATGCGTCCAGAGGCACGGGAATCACGTGCGTCACCTGTGTAAAGTGCTGCGAGTGCTGTGGCATTACCGTTTCTGGCTGGGATGTCCTCGTAGACGGGGCACACTCCGTAGTACAGAAGGGGCTCTTTCGAGGCAGCCACGGCAGCTCTATGGGTGTCAACCTCCACTGGAGCAATGAACGATGCTGAGCAGGTCTTGGGTATGAGGGCATCTTCCTCAGGAGGATTCAAGCCCACACCGTAGCCAAAATCTTTGTTTTCAGAAAAACTGGCCTGCTCAGTTGCATTCCCTACAGCTGATTTTAAAAACTTCCGTGTTTCTTGACTGAGAGCTCTAACGCCTGCCACATCCTGGTCAGGAGGAGAGCAAGCTAAGGCTCTTCCTTGTTCTAACAAAGCCTGAGCCAATTTTTTTTCAAAAATGAACCTTGTGGTGGATGTAATGGGTCCACACTTCAATCCAGCTTTGCCAATTTCTTCTCGAAGGTCATCGGGATTCAGGAGTTTCAGTCGAGCCAAGATAGCGTCCATTGTCATTTCACCTGGGCCCAAGAAAACAAAGATTAGCTGGAGTGCTAGAAACGTGTCTTTACTCAAAAAATAAACATCACATGAAGGTGGTGAAAAACTGGCTTCAAAGTTTTATCTTAATCCATTGTTTTCTCCATATTCTTTGGAGTCTAAGGATTCTCTACAAAATTTTTAAAATAACTTTTGTTTCCACAGCTATGATAATCTAAACAAAATTAACATACACATGTTCTGGTTCATTTCAGTACGATTCTTTTAACCCAGTACCATCTCATGTTACCACATCAGCTCGCTGAACAGGTGAGAGGTCCGGAAAAAAGGCACACCCATTTGTTGCTTTTTAGAGCGTAATTTGGAACAAACCCTACGGAAGTCTATTTTACATTATCTATAAAAATTCCAACTCTAGAAATTTAGCCTTCTGATACAGTTGTACTTTATTCAATAACCAAGGAAAACTGTGAGGATTTTAAACAGAAAGGCCACATGGATAGCTCTGGCAGTTATTTTGCTAATGCTAATGATGTTTCACAGTCTGGGGGATTCCCATATACCTGGTGCACTCTAAGCAACACATGTAAATCAACCCATTTAATAGCTGCAATAACTTCATGTGGTGTTGCCACGGTTACCCCCATTTTATAGATGAAGAATCCAAAACAGAGAGAGGTGAATGCCCAAATTATACAAAACCAACCAACAAACAAGCGGTTGAGTTATGACAAACAAGTTAAAAAACAACAAACAAGTAGATGTGAGCCTTAGCTACAGCTGTAATCCGCAGATTTGGAGAAATAATCTATGGAGTACAGATTTAAGTGTGAGCAGCTAGATTTAGTGTGGATGAAGGCAAACGACGACACGTCTCCGACTATTTCAGTAGCCAGGGGATGGAAAAGCAGCAGTCAGGAAAACAGGCTCTGTTACTGATGGACTGACTAGATCCACACGGACGGAGCTGAGGGACTGGAAAAGGCTGGCGTACATCCCAGCTTTCCCCCTTAGACGCCTAAGGAGAAGTCATTCTGCCGGAGGCAGAGAATACTGATGAGACAACATGTGGAGGGGCTTCTTTTTCCCAGGTCCAGGCACTGGGCATTAGGAGCCTCTACTATACACCAAACCAGCATTCTGATTTTCACATCGGAGGCTTGGAGAACACAAGCTTAGTCTGGGAAACGCAAGTTTGGGAGCCACACACACACAACAGCCAGAATGGTATTCCACAGCAAGGACAGCCACTTGGATGCGTTATCAGGAGGGACCAATCCCTCGAGAAGGACATCATGCTTGGTAAAACACAGGGTCAGACAAAACAGGAAGACTCTCTAGAGACAGACTGACACAGTGTCCACAACAAGGAGCTCAAACACAGCAACGACTGTGAGGATGGCCCGGGGACAACAGGAAGCAAAGGCCAGCGAACCTAACTAAGAAGGGACCTGAGCAGTCACGAAGGCTAAAGACCCGGAAAAAGAAAACTCACAGAGAGCACCAAAAAGAAAAGTAGAGAGGTCCTCACTAAAATCAAGGAGTAGTGGGTATGGTGCCCAGGATTTCCTTTCCATTATTCTAGCAGGAGAGCAAAAAAAAGAGGGAGAAGTGACAGACAACAGGAGGGGTATCAGGGGTTCAATGTATTCACGTTATTGGGCATCTTTTTTTTTTATTTTAATTTTTTATACTGGAAAAAGAGACAATGCAACAAAGTCAAAAAATCACAAAGCAGTCCAGTAAAAGAAAAGTCTAAAAAGTTTCCTCAAGATACACTGGGTTCACAAATGGGAAGACTCAATATTATTAAGATGGCTATTCTTCCAAAATTGATCTACATATTCAACACAATTCCAGTCAAAATTCCAACAGGCTATTTCGTAGCAGAAGAAAGAACTCAGAATAGCCAACACACGTTCAAAGAAGGAAAAAAAAAAAGGTGGAGAACTCATAGCACCCGATTTCAAAACTTACTAAATTTATCATCAAGACAGGTACTGTCTCCAAGATAGACAAAAGGCAGACAAGCCAACGGAACAGAAGTTTGAGTCTGGAAAGAAACCCACACACACATGCTCTACTGAGTTTCAGTAAAGGTGTAAAGGCAATTTACTGGCAAAAAGACAGTATATTTAACAAGGGGTGCTAAAAAATTGGAACATTCATACAAAAAAAAAAAAGAGAGAAGAACTCTGATCCATATCGTGCCATATACAATAAAAATTCACTTGGAACGGATCACAGACTTAATTGTAAAGTCAACAATTATCAACATTCTAGAAGAAATCGAGACAAACTCTTTGTGACCTTGAGTTAGGCAAATATTTCTTAAATTATATATGGGACACCAAAAACAACACCCTGTAACATCAATGATTTGAACTTTATCAGAATTAAAAACTTCTACTAGCCTATAAATGAGGTTAAGAAACCAAAAAGACAAGCCACAGACTGAAAGACAAAAATCTGCAAACACATAGCTGATAAAGGACTTGGACCAAAACACATGAAGAACACCCTAAACTCAAATAACAAGGAAACAAATAACTCCAAAAAAACGAGCAGAAGAACTGAACCAGATCCTTCACCAAAGGAAAAACACAGCTACAAACCAGCACACATGACGCTACTCTACATCACCTGCCAGCAGCAGAACACAAACAGAGTGGTGATGTCTCCCACTAGTACTGTGGAGTGATCTAGCTCATTTTTGAGTGGCCAGTGTTTCTTCGATGTATTTAGGTGCTCTAATACCAGCTGCATAAATATTTAATATTGCTAAGTCCTGTTTGCGTATCGAACCTTTCAGCAGTAGTGACCATCCTTGTCCACCACGGTGGCTTTTACGTTAAAATCTATTTTATCTGAGATTAGTGCTGCCACACCTGCTCTTCTTTTGTGTATTGTCAGCTTGATATCTATTCTTCCATCCTTTAATTTTTCAGTTTGCTCTTATCTTTAAGTCTAAGGTGAGTTTCTTGTAGGCAACATACGGATGGGTCTTGTCTTTTGATCCAAGAAGTCACTCGATGTCTCTTTACTTGAACGTTCAGACCACTCACACTCAATGTAATGACTGACAGGTATGTGTTCTGTGCTGCCACTGGGATACGTTTATCTTTGTGTTGATATTTTCTTTGTTGTTCTTACTAATCTGTTCTAGGACATTCTTTGTGAGTTCATTTTTCACCTTTTTCAGGGTTGGTTTTGTGGTTGCTGAGACTCCTGTAGTACGTTTCTTGATTTGATATGGTGGATCTTTATTGTGCTTCATGGCTGCCCCTATGATCCCCCTCAATAAACCTATATAAACCCAATTTTAATGACTATCCTTCTTATCAACTTCCTCTCCATCTGGAAGGACTACAACAACTGTAGTGCATCCCTCTTTTTAATAAGATGACATCATAGTTTTCATGATATGATCACTGGATAACTTCTTTCACTATTACAGCTTTGACTGAGTTTGAAGCCTTCCCTAACTGAGTAGGATTCTGGGTGATGTGTCCTGTATTCGCTTCTAAAATATAAAGTTAGTGGTTTTGTTCTTCTAAGCCAAAAGATTCTTTCAGTATTTCTTCTAACTTTGGTTTGGTTTTTACAAAGTCTCTGAGTTTCTGTTTATCTGTGAATGTCTTGGTTTCATTTTCATATTTGAAAGAGTTTTGCAGGAAGTATAATTAGAAGAATGCAAATGTAAGCAACACTGGTGCCATTTCATCTTTATTAGAAAGGCAATTATTTAAAAGACTGACTATACCAACTGCTAATGTGGTTACAGAAGAACCCGAACCCTTGTATGTTACAGGAGAGAATGTAAACGGCACGACCACGTGGCCATTATGGTAGACAGCTTGTTAATACATTAAAAGGCTAAACATACGCCTACTATTTGATCAAACCATTGCACTTCTAAATATCACCAGAGAGAAATGAAAGAGCACAGAACCCCAAATAAAACCAAACCCAGTGCCGTCAAGTCGATTCCGACTCATAGCAACCCTACAGAACAGAGTAGAACTGCCTCATGGTTTCCAGGGAGCGTCTGGTGGATGGAAACTGCTGACCTTTTGGTTAGCAGACACAGCATTTAACGAGTACGCCAGCAGGGTTTCCGAAAGAGCACAAGTGTATACTCACACACAAAAGCTCACAGCTGACTTCCTTGTTACAGCCCCCGTGTGGAATATCTCCACAGTGGAATGTTATTCAGCAACAAAAACGAGTGAGTTATTGAGACATACAACATGGATCACTTCAAAACAATTACACTCAACAAAAGCAGCACATGAGCACATACTTCCTGATTCCATTTATGTACAATTTTGAAAATCCAAACTAATCTACAATGAATGACAGCAGACTGGTGACTGCCTAGAGAAAAGGAGCAGGACAGAGAGCTGACACACAGGCTAAAAGTTTTCAGGGGCTGGATATGTATCCTCCCTTCGGTAACGGCATTTACACGTGCGGTAGTCAGTATTCAAACAACCTCCAGGTATTCAACGCAGACTACAGGCTCCTCTCACTCTGCACCAGCACTAGGTTTACGTGACCGTTGGGGTAAATTATTTGGTAAAATGCATGGTACGTTGCTTCCCAGATGAGGCTGTCAAGCCTGTCCCACCTTGGGCACTCTCTCTCAGATCATCTATTCCGGGGGAAGCCAGCAGGCATGTCGTCAACAGCCCAGGTGCAGAGAAACTGAAGCCTCAGCCAACAACCAGCACAGAACCTAGGCCTGCCAAGAACCCTGTCAGTGAGCTGCACCCCAAGCCGAGGGGCTCACAACAACCTTGTGAGAGACCTGGCACCAAAGCCACCCCACTGAGCCACACTCCCAGATTCCTGACCATCACAAGTTGTGTGAAATAACAAATGCTTGTTCAAACCTGCTGGTGTTGGAGGGTAATTTCTTACACAGCAGTAGATAGAAGAATATGTCAAACAGTTAACTGCATACTTTAATACTTGCAATTTATGCGTCCATCACACCTCAATAAAGCTTCTAGGAAAGCTACCTCTGGATTTCACAAACAGGTCTAGGAAAGAGTGAGTGTTGGAAATAGATGGTAGGCCAGTCAGTTACAGAAATAAGAACAGCAACGCAGTGAGACAGCAGAGGAGGATAACTGCAAAGGAGCACCAGGAGTGGAGGCACTTTCTGGGGCGATGGAGGTGTGCCATGATTTAAATGAGGACGAGGGTCTCACATGTGTGCATACATTTCTCAGAACTCACTGAACTACACGCTTTCTTGAATGTCAATTATATCTCAATAAAGATGTAACAACAATAACAAGAAACATCCTCTCGGTAAACGAGAATTTCTGAGATACATCAACAAAGAAATTCCAATTGTAATCTCACTTTGTACACAGATGTATAAACACAGGGAACCAGACACAAGGTGGTATTAATACTTTAGTTGTTAACAGACATTCAGATTTTGGAAGTCTTCAATTAACTCTTTTTAACAATGTGGATGATGTACACAAATGACAAATTAATCAATTATTGGTTATCAGCCCATAATCTCTATGCTTCTCTGGGCTAGAGCCATGAAAGTCTTTAAAAACACAACCTTCTCCCTTTCTCTCCCCTTTCTTAAATCCTCCCATGGCTCCCAATTGCTGACTTCCACCAACATCACACCTATTCACCCCACAACTTCTCTTCACCCAACTCAGTGATTTCAGACATTGCTACTACTTACTCAAGAAAAGACTGGTCTTTTAAACAATGAACATATTACACAGCCCACTCTGAAGCTGCCAAGGAACTTGAAAGGGGAAGTCTCCTGACTACAGGATACTGCACAGGGATGGACACTTAATCAGATTTTCTCCGTATATACGCTGATATCAAGAGCAACAGAGCTGCTTTGTGACAAGAAACTGGTAAAGGAAGGGGATAACAAATCTAGACTGGAGCAGGACCACGGCAAGGCAAAGCTACGTGCCGAACTCGGAGGACTGAGGATGACGGGAGCAGGCACTACGCACAGACCTGCATCATCTCCTGACAACAGCCCATTTTTCAGACGGTCTTTTGAGTCCCTGTCCTTAAGCTACCCTGTAACTAGGGCTGGTATGCCGGGAGGCAGGGGTGGGGGTCAGGGGGTGGGGTTGTCCCTGCACTACAGAAAGCCCTGAAAATTCAGAGTGATCGCTTCACTGTGAGACGTTGGTAAACAGCTTAAACTCTAAATCTCAGTTTCATACCTATGAGATGAACGTAATAAAGGGCTGCAAAGAAAACGAGAAAAAAAAAGTATGTAAAACCTGAGCACTGCCTGTGATACTGAAATCTTCTCAGTAAATGCCAGCTCCAGCTATCAGGGAAACCCTGGTAGTGTAGTGGTTAAGTGCTACGGCTGTTAATCAGAAGGCTGGCGGTTCAAATCTGACAGGTGCACCTTGGAAACTCTAGGGGGCAGTTCTACTTTGCCTATACAGCAGCTAAGAGCTGGAACTGACTCAATGGCAGTAGGTTTGGTTTTAGTTTACAACTATCAGGAATATAGGCTTTTTAATGTCTCTCACGACAAACACATAATATGCTACAAAGTCGGTTTCACTGAGAACAAAAACATAGTTATTCACGGTCTTAACAGTAAAACTATTCAGATCAAGTGTTAATGTTTCAAAACGCAACTTCACGCTATAAACAAAACGCAAAAGGAGTATGCTCCTTTTATGAGAAGAGAGAAAGGGAAAAAAACCACACCAGCACCTGCTCATTCCTGCACAGAGGAAAAAGGATCAGCAGAAACAGACTGGTTACCTACATGAGGTGGAGGCCAAGAACAGGAAAACACGAGGGAGAGACGGGACGGGGAGCGAGGCAAGAGCGACACTTTTGAGCGCAACTTTCTACATGGTCCTGACTTAAGACTTCAATTGTGGTTTACATTCTCAAAAAACAAGCAAATAAATAAACAAGAAAGTGGGGGGCGGGGGACTCCCAAACGGAATACCCAAACAAGTGAACCAAAATGTACTGTGAACAAATAACCTGCCCACCGAAGAAGGCAAAGAGGGAGGCGAAAAGCTAAAAACAAGTTTTTACTCAGCATCAAGTCCCTCAGATCTAACCAAGCTGTTCAGCGTGACAACAGTGCCTTCCCAGCCACCGCTAAACCCAAAGCTGTTCAATCATTCGCCCCTCTACGGCCCTTCAGGCGGCTCCGTTTTCCGGGAATCACCAGCCAAGTTGGTATGAACATCGGTGTATACGCTTTTTTGTGAAAGTAAGTTCTCGTTTCCCCAGAATAAATACTCAGGAATACAAATGCTGGGTCGTACGGTAAAGAGACGTTTAACGTGTTGAGAAACTGCCCTCAAAATCGCCTCTCCGTTCTCCTGCCATCCATCAACGTCGGGTCACAGGCCCGCAGAGTGGCAACGGCCTCGCCAGGACCGCGGCTCCCCCCCGTCCCCTACAGCCCCTTCCCGTGACAACCGCAGAAAAGAACTTGTCAGCAGGGGCCCCGCGCATGTCGCCCTCCCCCTGAAAGCCCTGTGGCTCCCGCCGGGGTCTCAGTTTCCCATCGGTCTGCGGAGCCTCCCACCGGCTCCCGGGCTCTCGGCCGGGGTCTGGCTGCTGTCCTGACACGCACTCGCCCAGCTTCTTTCCCCCCGGAGCCCGGCACGGCGAGGCTGAATCGGCTGGGGAAGCCAGGGGAGCCGAAGGGGCGCCAGGCGGGCGCGGAGCAAACACTGGGCCTCACCCGGGCCGGGAGCCGCAGCCGGAGGAGCGCGGGGCGGGGGCACGGCGGACCCACTGCGGCCCAGGCCCCGCTTCTCCAGTCGCCGCACCAACCAGCGCACCGCGATCAGCAGGACGGAGGCGCCCACCAGCTCCCAGGCCAGCGCCGTCCACTCGGTGGCCGCCAGCTGCTTCCACAGCATCGCCGTCGCCTGGCCGCCGCGCCGCCGCCGCCACTGCCGCCGCCGAGGAGGCCGGGGTCCTGCGCCTCCTCGCCCCGCCCCGCCCCGCCCCGCGCCCGGGCTGGCCGCGCCGCTGCCTGACGGGAACACGCCCAGGCGCGGCAGGCGCGGGGCTCCGGCTGTCCGTGCGGGACAGGGCCCGCCCCCGCGCCGACGGAAGCACAGCGCGCGAGGACGGCCTCCGGCGCCGGGGGCACGGGCGAGGGGGGCGCGGCGGGCGGCAGGCGCGGCGGGCAGCCCGGGCTGCGGGGCCTGAGGCGGCCGGTGCCCCGCCCCGTGCGTGTCCTGCGCGGGTCCGCGTGCGCAGCCGCGCGCTTCTCCGGCAGCCGGTGAGGTGAGCGCGGAGGTTCCGTGGAGCCGGCGCGGGGGTTTGGGTCGGCCAACCGCTGCCTGCGGTGGAACGCTGGTGGCTGGAGAGGGAGCCCACGGGATTCGGGGAAGGGTGCCGGGAGCACGGCGTGTAAGGCGGCCGTGTGGACGGAGGGTGGACTGGGGAGCCGAGCTGGGTCGGAGCCCCTTCTCTGAGGCTCTGCTCGTGGTCGGAGGTCGCGTGGACTCCGCGCCAGCGTGGCGCTGAGCCTTTTGGCGAGAGGGACGTTGTTGAAATGAAGCGTAAGTAACTGCATTTTGAATCTCAGATTCCATTTTGAGGAAGGGAGCAGTAAAATTCAGGGTATTAAAGTAGAAGGCTCCGGGAAACAGCTTAGCAGAAAATAACAGGAAACACCATAGAGTAATTTCACCTTTGTATTGCAAAGGACAGAGCCAAGAGACAGCCTTACAAGTAACCCCTGGAGCCAGCCCTAACCACAAGCTATTGAAACATCCATTTTTACAACTTAGGGAAATTCCATGTGGTTGAAGCATTCAGCAGTGTGGCAGACACGTTCACCAACAGCTACATTTTCCAACTTGCAGAAATTCCATGTGGCCTCAGCCAATCAGTGCAAAAACCAGCTTCCCCTCCCTGCTTCGCAGTTTTAGGGCTTAAATACTGTGCGCTAAAGAAGCCTGGGGTCGCCTCCTGCTCTGCGTAGTTTGGAGTGCGTCCCTGGTGCACCAGTTTTTTTTTAATTGGACATTTTTGAACAAAATTGAACTTTTAAAAGGAAACTGCCTCACGTCTTGAAATCTGGACCCTAACAGTATCTTTCAGGGGGTCTGAAGGGTTAGGGTTTCAGAGAAGAAAGTGTCTCCATGAGCAGCTGGTGCTTATGAGAAATAGTGTTTCCTCTTAACTTTGCAGCTCTTGTTTTACCTGGCAGGGCAGATTTTTGTCCTTTCTCAGTACAGGTTTTTACTTCCCGCCACTGCAGCCTCCAGGCTCAGGGAGGACTCCTCAGCCATCAACCGTGCCATAGGATTCCATTCTTTGTAGCGTTCTTGCAAAGGCAACCAAAAACAGAGCACTTGTTGCCTATGACTAACTAAAAGGGGCACTAAAAGAGAATTTGAGGGGCTGATGGAACACCATGTGTTGAAATGAGACATAAGTAACTCCATTTCAAGCCTCAGATTCCATTTTGAGGAAGGGTGCAGTGAAAATTCAGGGTATTAAAGTAGGACGCTCCAGGAAACAACTTAGCGGGAGATAGCAGGAAATACCATAGAGTAATTTCACCTTTGTCTTGCAAAAGAGATCCTGGAGACAGCCTTACAAATAACCCCTAGAGTCAGCCCTAACCACAGTCTACTGAAACTTTCATTAACGACTACATTTTACAACTTACAGAAATTCCATGTGGCTGAAACATTCACTAACAGCAACATTTTACAACTTGTAGAAATTCCATACGGCCTCAACCAATCAATGCAAAAGCCAGCTCCCCCTCCCTACTTTGCGGTTTCACGGTTTAAGTACCACGTGCTAGAGAAGCTTGGGGTCGCTTCCTGCTCTGCGTAGTTTGGAGTGCGTCCCTGGTGCACCAACCTTTTTCCTATTGGTTACATTTTTAATAAAACTTAACCTTTAAAGAGAAACTGTGTCACGTCTTGAAATCCAAACCCTAACACATGTACTGTGTTGTGATTGTGACGGTTATGCAACTGTGCCTGTCAACTCACAGAAATGTACAGTAAAAAGGGCATTTACCCAAGGGAAATGAGAACAAGTCTCCAAAGACTTGTACAGAAAAGGTCACGGCAACTTTATTCACAATAGCCCCAAAGGCAACCAGTGAATGGGTAAACAAATTGTGGAATTGTCATGTGTTGGTCTACTACTTAATGATATGGGTGAATCTCGAAAACATTATGTTGTGCAAAAGGAACCAGACATACAGAGTGCATGCTGTCTGGTTCCATGTATACGAATTGTAAGAGCCAGCGAAGCTTACAGTAACAAGAGTCAGGACAGTGGTGGCTTTTGATGGAACGTAGTTAACCAGCAAGAGGCATGAGGGCATTTGCTGGTGTGAAGGAAAGGTCCTCGTCTCCTTTGGGTTGGTAGCTATCCAGCTACACATCTGTCAGAATTCACCAAACTGTATGCTTAGAATCTGTGCTTCCTTAATGGGTAAATTTTTCACTATTTAAAGAAGTAATAAAGAATGTTTTCTTACCATTTGTTGTCTTTTGTAATTACTAAGTACTGTGAGACTTCTGTCCCTAATCCCTTCCTGATTTTGACCTTTTTTTATGAGTATTTGCCACTGTGAGCACTAGACTGTGGACCTGATCATCCAGGGTGGTACCTGGTCTGCCCTCTTAACCTGCTGGGTGACTGGATGAATCACATGATCTCTCTCTGCTTTAGTATTTTCAGCTGTAAAAGAGGATTATAGCACCTGTCTCATAGTTGAGGATTAAATGAAGTAGTATGTGCCAGCCTTTGCTACAGAGCCACTGCATGGTGATGGCTTAAGAAATGTTACCATTATTACGCTTATAGCTAAAAAGAATGTAAATACGTTGTTTAAATTTATTGACACTGAGTATTAGGGTCCTCCCCTTTATAACAGGTTTCCTCATAAGGAATTTATGTTTATATAAATCCAAGGTGTTCTGAGGAACAGATTTAAAAGAATTTTGGTTTGGACTGCTGCCATCCAGTATCCATTTTCTCTTCTTCCTTTAATAACAGAAATTCCTGTTGTGGCTGGACATAACTGCTATCTAGCTAAAATCATTTTCTAGTCTTCCTTGCAGCTACTTGTGGCCACATGACTAAGCTGGGGCAGTGGAAAGTGAACGCACGGGGATGTGTGCACCTTACACAAGGAACTCAACATACCTTCTGTTTCCTCTCTGCCCATTTCACTTTGGAAATGCAGACATGAACTGGAGATGCTGTCCTATGCTGCAAGATGGAAGCTGGGGATTAGGCAGAGAAATAGGAGACATTTTTGTCCCCAGCACCATATTAGTCTTTTTCTTATTCTGAGGTGCTTACAATGGAAGAGAAACTTTGCTCATTTAAGCCACTGAATTTTGGGGTGTCAGCTACAGTGGCCATACCAGCCTAACTGGTATCTTCGTTTCCAGGGCTTACTATGGAATTGAGCCAACAGTCAGGGACCGTCTTCTGTCCCTGTTCTCTTGACCATGTCATACAGGCAACTCAAAGTCAATAAAACAAATAAAGAGTAAAAAATAAGTCCCATCCCTAATTTTCTAAAGGAATAATAGAGCTTGTTAAGAAGCCAACCCTATTATTGACCACTAACTTGGAGGCAGAAGTAAGAAATTTTGGGACTTACACAGCTGCAGTAGAAATCCATTTACAATGAATAACAGAATTAGAAGAGTTGATGACTTTTTTTTTAATAGCAAAAGATTTGATACAATTCCTAATTATAGTTGGTTGAACTTCTTATCCTTTATTCTGGGTCATGAGGCAGGGACAACTGAGTGGGGACAGTGAGTCACCACAATTGAGCAAAGACTTCTGTTTTTCATATACATGGGTGGATAGATTCCTTAAAAGACAGAAGGGTGACAGCAGACTTACTAGGGGAATTAAGAAAAATTTAGGAGAGCGGTAGATAAGGTTGAGGCCAGAAAATGGGAGGCATTGTTGACCTTGCTGAGGACTTTACTGTGAAACCAATGGAAGGTCATGAGGGTTTTATCAGAGGGGTGGTAGGATCAGCTTCATGTTATAAAGAGATCCCCTGTTACACCCTTTGGGATGCACAGCGCAGGAGAGGATGCAGGAAGGTCTTGTTTGAATTTACATAAGTAATGCAAGGTGAATGCAAAGACTGATACCTGGAGCCAGCTGAGAATTGGCTGCTATCACTGGCCTAACACATGCCTTCGGACAGTATTTCTTAAATTTATGGTGAGGCACCTAAGAAGAGACTGCAATAAAGGTATGAAGGACTGAAGGTCAAGGACCCAAACTGTTTAATGCACATACTGTGAATTGAGAGAAGTTTAAGCTCCAGCTATAATAATCTTCACAGTGTTAGGATTTTTAGCTTAAAAAACTAATTTAGGTATATTTTAAGTAATCCTCATAGGCAACTGAGGTAGGTGGAGCAAAGGGATAATATCCCCACTTAACACACAAGAAAATGGAACCAGGAACAAACCGTAGATCACAGCAAGGAGTAGCTAATAATCTTTTCCATCTGTATTGTCAGTATTAACTGGATTTGCTCATTTTAAAAGGATGTATGTTCATTAAGACTTACCAAGAAATCAATGTTTAACTATGGAAATCCAGCTATGTATGTGACATTTGTGGTCTAGCCAGGAAGCAGTCTATGGCAGGTGGCTCAACAGAGGAAATTAAATCCTGGAACAGGGAAGCCCAGCTGGAAGCAGCACAGAAAAGCAGTAATAGCAGGAAGCCACTGGTGGCCCCTGTTGGTGAGGGGACAACCACAGCCTCAAGAGCAGGACCTCCTGGCGGGACGGCCCTCGGAGAAGATGCCGCCAGCAGAAGGGGAAAGGAGTCGAGATATTCCGGCTTCTCTCCACCCTTTAAGCTCTGTTTGACTGAATTTAACTGAAGCCTCTCTGGCAGAGGACCCTGGAAAATTCCATCCACAGATTAGGGCAGGGTTATTCCACAAAAAGTAGTTCAGTTCTTGCCAAATTTTCAGAGATCAATAAAGAATCTGAACCCACTGCCAACAAGCCAGTCCCAACTCAGTGACCCTACAGGGTAGAGCAGAACTGCCCCACGGGGTTTCCTTTGGGTTAGTACCCTGTGTCTTAACCTACCAAGACTTCTCAGTAAAGGATTCCCCAAGCCCACTGCCATTGAGTTCATTGCAACTCATAGTGACTCTACAGGGCAGAATGGAACTGCCATATAGAGTTTCGAAGGAGTGCCTGGTGGATTTGAACTGCTGATATTCTGGTTAGCAGCTGTAGTACTTAACCACTATGGCACCAGGGTTTCCCAATCAAGGAGAGGTATTACTTAATCCTACTTACGAATTTCCTATATTAGCAATATTCTGTCTTAAGTGTATGTTTCCACCATTTCTATACCAAATTAGCAAGGAAGGAAAGCCCCTAGTTGTTGTTCACGTGTCTCTTTAAAGTTACTGAAGAAGCTCAATGAGGTGTTATTTGTTCAGTGAAAATCAATGTTCAACACACTAAGTCACTTGCTGAATAGAATGAAGTGTACTGTCTTCCAGCCCTCAGTGCCCTGCAATCTAGTGGGTGAAATAAGGAACTCCTGCAGATAACTAATAAAGAGAAAAATGATACAAAACGGCACAAACTAGGTCCCTCTATGTAAATGCAAGCAGGGGGGATCATTTGGGGTTGGAGATCAGGGGAGGTTTTATAAAGGAGAGACGAGTTGAGCTACG
This sequence comes from Heterohyrax brucei, assembly GCA_028571685.1. Taxonomy (NCBI): domain Eukaryota; kingdom Metazoa; phylum Chordata; class Mammalia; order Hyracoidea; family Procaviidae; genus Heterohyrax; species Heterohyrax brucei. The sequence goes on along the minus strand of CM053160.1, from coordinate 395,871 downwards.
TCTGTTTTCCATTCACTGGTGTACATGTCCCCAGGGAAGAGTCAGCAGTGAGCTGGAGCCAGCTCCTACTTGTGATAGAGGACATCTCGTCCGAGCTCTTAAGTTAAATGGTACCATGTCAGGAGCTTGAGATCTGTCACAGTACAGGTATTTACACCTAGGAACTCCTCAGATGCTACAAGTCAGGCTTTTTCCCCTGGAAGACTGCTTGTTGAACCTGTGGTATACTGTTTCACAAGTAACAAGCACTCCAATATTCTTCTAATCAGTGAGTTAGGAAAAGGCATAGGCAGCACAGAGGGATAGCACAGTGGGACACACAGTGCTTGATCACAAGGTCACTCGGCAAGAGGCAGGACCATACTGTTGGTAGAAGTGCAGTGTAAGCTCTCTGAGGATCAGGACTTGATCTTGGTCACCACTCTATTCCCGAAGGACAGGGCACTGCTGCACTCAGCAGGCATTCGTACCGGCCGGGACACAGTACAAGTGTCAGGATGCTGTAACAGAACAAAGGCCTATTTTGGGTCCAGACTTCATATCCCTTGTAGGTCAGTTGCTCCACATTGTCCTTACTCAGGGACTCATGTTGGTGGAGTGACATCACCTTAAAATGTTGTGGGCTGGTCCCCACAATTGTGGCACAGAGAGCTCTGGAGGGAGGGTCTTGCAGTGGCCTTTCTGTGCTTTAGCCTGGAAACAACACGTATGAGGTCAGCTTCCCTCTCATTTGCTGGAGTTCACTACATCCATCCCCACAAGTATGAGTGCAAGGAGACGCATCGTACTGTTTCCAGGGGGAGGCAGAAGAGTAAGGGTATTTGACGGAGCGCAGTAAGGACTACCAGAGAACTCAAGAAGTGTTGGCTGAATGAATTAACAAGTGAGGTGAAAAAACTGACTTGGGCTAGCTTGTGGATGATGGGAAAACTAAGCTTGGGTTGTGAACTTGATCAGAGCCAGAGTCACTGAAGGTCTGAAGCACTAGAATGACATGACCAAGTGTACCCTTCAGTTAGGGATGGGAGGAAGAAGATTCTACACACCAGGAGACCCGTTACAGGGCTGTTTCTGTACGTAGGCGAGATTCTATGCTGATTCAGAGTGGCGAGGGGGCAGGAAGTCCACCAACACCATGAAGGAGCTGTGGCCATGGAGATGGCGGGTGGGACAAAGGCAGAGTCACAGATGGCAGTCTTTGTGTTAAGCCTCAGTAGCAGCATCATTAACACAGAGCAATCAGACGTGAAAGGATTTGTTTTCTGGGTGAAGATGAGGCCACTAGCTTCCAGCACGCCTTAACCCTCTGGTGACCCAATTATTTTCTGCCTCGTATTTTTTCTTTATACCATGTGTTTTCTCATTAATGGAGCACGCTCAGTCATTGAGTGTGTAGGTTGTGTGGATTTTTTTCCCCTGCCCCTTCCCAGAACTCTACTTTTAAAGTGTTGAGTAGTACACATGCAGAAAGACTAATTTTGTCCCAAAGTCTCCACCTGGGTCTACTGGTACAAATGTGTAACAAATAAAAATTTTTAAAATTTGTTTTCCCTTCTAAAAATCCACACACTTCATGTAATACCCCACAAAAACAGTAATTTGCAGCACACAGCCATTTCTTCCAACAGGCATACAAGTTGCTGGTTGTGGCAGGATCTACAGTGGTTTCCTACTGTCTCTTCGTGTACCACAGAGCACAAAAGGGTTAAGTACTAAGAAAATGCCCTTTGAAGTTTCCATCAAATATTTAGGAATGCACGTTTAAACCTCAGGATGGATTCCCACACAAATGAATCCTTTGTGAGGCTTCATGAGCCTGGTAATTTTCCCCGGGGGATTCTGCCACATTTTAGGGTGTTCAGGCATATCTATAAAAACATTTTCCTGTATAAGTGAAGACTGAACCAAACTTAAAAAAAAAAAAAGCCCATAATCGTTTACTTCATTGCACCCCAAGTCAAGGTGACACAGGGCTGAATACATCAGAATCTCGAGAGGAGCTTCCTTGTGTGCCCACCCTACACCACAAGACACTGCTGCTATGATACACAGAGCCAACTAGGGCCCTGGTGGCACAGCTCTTGGGGAAAGACATTTCTGGTATTACCAGTACTGTGAGTGCCTCTGCTTGGCGCACCACGTTAAATGACTCACACACATAATCTCAGTCCTCATAACCTCCAGGAGCTATGTTTCAGCCCTAATGCAGAGCTGAAGGCAGGGTTTAGAAACACCCACGGCCTGCCTTTAAAGCCCGTGGCCCCAGGAGTGTGAGCGCACAGCGTGCATGATTCTGCCTCACCAACATGCGAGCAAGGGCACCAAGAATGGCAGGGACAGCAACACCTCTGAGTATCTCCTACTGCTGCCAGGAAAAATGCCTTTTTCAAAGTATATTTTTTTACCAGAATCTGCAATATTCAGTCAAATGACAACATGCCTAAAGGCAAGCAGAAAGAATCTCAATAAATGCTTCTGACTTTACAAGTTACTGACTGCTGAGAATTCTTCTTGTCTAGAAGCAGCCAGGGACCCTTCTGACCACAGCATGTTTATCCATTCAAACTAGATGGCAGAGATATACACGGTCCTCTTCTATTCCCATATAGCTTTCTCCCTGCTGCTGCTACAGGTATGCGGTTTCTGAGTGACCTGGCGATTTTTCAGCATGGGGCCTCCTGTCCACAATCAGGCAGTTGGCCCACACTGCTGAGTCCTGCTCTGCGTTTACATCCCTGCCAATGCTCACCTCCTCTCTAAGCCACGAAGCAGGTACCTGTAAAGTCATGCCAGAATCACCCCTGCCATGCCCACTGTATGATTTATAAAAGGGTGTGGCACAGAACATCTATTTGATAAATGCATTCAGCTTAGAAAATCAGTTCATCAACGAGTTAGCTCACAAATGTTTATGCAACTTCACAGGCACAAGGACCAAGTTCCGATACATGTAAGCCCCTTTAACGGTGGCTACAGACCAAAGCACTGCATCGTCAGTATTTTCAGAGCTTATGGCCACAACAGAAGGTGGTCAGGAAATTTGTTTTTAAATCTGTGTAGCAAACGTATCGGGGCCCAGGTGGTGCCGTGGCTGAGAGCCCCATATATCGCTTTACCCTTGGCTGAGAACCGAATCGAAGTGTGGTTACGGGGGGAAATCTGTGATCACTCATTTCTGTCTTTTACTATCGATTTTTTTACCATGTTGGTTATTAATGATAACATTTAACTGAAAACGCTCTATACTTAGTTAACTCTTCTGCTCAAAAATAAAGTACTGATGAAACACAAGGAGGAACTCGGGAATCACACAGTCGACATCTGAGAATCAGCAATCAACTACTACCTATGAGTGGTGATGACCGCACACTGAGTCCGGTGTACAAGGTGTCACAGGGCACAACCGACAGCCCTGGAGAGCAGCTGCCTTTACCTCCAGTCCCCCCTAAAGGACAGTCTCTTGTTCCCGTGAACTCCTGGCTTCTTTGGTACTTGCCTCTGTCAGTGAGTGAAGTGTCCCCTGAAAAATAGGTGTAGCCGCGTGGCTGGGCCATGATTCCCAGTATCTTGTGACTGTCCTCCACTTTGTGGTTTTCCTATGCTGTATGTTAAAGGATTAGGGTGGGACTGTAAATCCCTTCATGGGAATACCTCCCATGCTGCTGCTCTTCTACTTTATTCAGAAGCAACAACAAGTTGCATTTCACAACCTATTTGAAACTTCGGCAAAACGGTAAAATTCACTTCTAAAACAAGGCATTGGAAACAGCCTACATCATCCTGAATAGAGACAGTCTGAAAATGCTCCCCTTCAGAAGGGGGACCAGATGAGGCTGGCCTCTGTCACCACTTGTGTCCAACACTGATGGAGGTTCTAGCCACAACAGTCAGGCAATAATAACAACAAAGGGCACCCACACTGGTAAGGAAGAAGTTATCTGTATTTGCAGATGATAAGACCTTATACACAGAAAACCATAAAGAATCCACAAAAAAACTACTGGGACTAATAGAGGAGTTCAGGAAAGTATCAAGATTCAAGATGAAACAAAAAAAAACCCCATTACCGTCAAGTTGATTTTGACTCTGTTTTAGTCAGCTAGGGCTGCTCTAACAGAAATGTCACAGAGTGGATGGCTTTAACAAAGGAAAGTTTATTCTTACACAGTCCAGTAGGCTGCAAGTCCATATTCAGGATGTCCGTTCCAGGGGAAGGCTTTCCCCTTGGTCAGCTCAGGAGGAAAGTCCAGTACTGCATCAGTCTTTGTTCAGGGAGCGTCTTGGTGCAGGAACCTCAGGTCTGAAGGACACACTCTTCTCCCGGTGCTGCTTTCTTGATGGTGTGAGGTTCCCAATTCTCTGCCTGCTTCTCTGTCCTTCTATCTCTCGTGGGGTGAAAGGATTAAGGGTGGGGCAAGCTGTACTCCAGGGAAAGTGGAGGAGGGAGGTATTTCCATGAAGGGATTTACAGCCCCATTCTAATCCTTTAACATACAGCATAGGAAAACCACAAAATTGAGGACAGTCACAAGATACTGGGAATCATGGCCCAGCCACGCGGCTACACCTATTTTTCGGGGGACAGAATTTAATCCATGACAGACTCAGCGACCCTACAGAGTAGAACTGCCCCACAGAATCTCCAAGGAGCATCTGGTGGATTTGAACTGCTGACCTTTTGGTTAGCAGCTGAGGACTTAACCATCACGCTACCAGGGTTTCCAGATACATGATACCACACAAAACAAAACAAACCAGTGCTATCCAGTTGATTTCCACTCATAGCAAACCTATAAGACACAGCAGAACTGCCCCACAGAGTTTCCAAGGAGTGCCTGGTGGATTTGAACCAGTTAAACACTAAGCCACCTGGGTTTCCGGATACAAAAATCAGTTGGATTCCTTTACACCAACAAAGAGAACATCAAAGAGGAAATCACTGAATCAATACCTCTTACAATAGCCTCCAAGAAAATAAAATATTTAGGAATGAATCTAACCAGAGACGTAAAAGACCTACACAAGAAAATTATTAAGACCCTACTGCAAGAAACCCAAAGAGATCCACATAAATGAAGAAACCTACCTTGCTCATGAATAGGAAAACTCAACACTGTGAAAACGTTTCTTCTACCCAAGTCGATTTATGTATAAATTGCAACCCAACTTCATATGGACAGGGAAGAAGCCCTGGATAAGTAAAGCATTACTGAAGAAGAACCAACCAAGTGGGAGGCTTCACATTACCTGACTTCAGAATGTATTACACTGCCACAATAGTCAAAACAGCCCGGTATTGGTACAACAACAGATACATTAGACCAATGTAAGAAAACTGAGAATCCAGACATAACATTATCCACCTGCAAGCAGCTGACTGACAAAGGCTTGAAGTCCATTCAGTGGGGGAAAAAGCAGTCTCTTTAACAAACGATGTTGGCATAGCTGGATATCCATTTGCAAAAAAATGAAACAAGACCCATATGTCACACCATGCACAATAACTAGCTCAAAATAGATCAAAGACCTAAATATAACATTTAAAAACATGAAGATGAAAGAAGAAAAGATAAGGACAACTCTGGGAGCCCTAATGCACAGCATAAACAGAATACACAACATTACTGACAATGCACAAACACCCGAAAAGAGATAACTGGCAACTTCTAAGAATTAAGCACTCATGTTAATCCAAATACTTTACCTAGAGAGTAAAAAGACAACCTGCAGACTAGGAAAAAAACATCTGGACATGGCAAATCTGATCAGCTTCTGGTCTCCAAAATCGCCAAAATACTGCAAAACCTCAACTACAAAAAGATAAAGAACTCAGTTAAAAAATGGGCAAAGGATATGAACAGGCATTTCCCCAAAGAACACATGCAGCTGGCTGACAGATACATGAAGAACTGCTCATGCTCATCAGCCACTAGAGAAATCCAAATCAAAACCACAATGAGATACCATTTTACCCCCACAAGGCTGGCACTGATCCAAAAAATAGTAATAAATTTTGGAAGGGCTGTGGAGAGACTGGAACAGATATACATCGCTGGTGGGAATGTAAAACAGTATAACCACTTTGGAAATTGATTTGGTGCTTTCTTAGAAAGCTAGAAACACCATACGACACAGCAATTGCACTTCTTGGAATAAATCCTAGAAAAATAAGGGCTGTCACAGGAATACATGTATGCACACCAATGTTTACTGCTGCACTGTCCACAGCAGCAGAAGATGGAATCAACCTAGGTGCCCGTTGGCAGACAAATGGATAAACTAACCATGGTATAGTCACTCACACAATGGAACACCACATACTGGTCAAGAACAACGGGGAACGTCTTGTGACATGGACGAATCTGGAAGCCATGCTGAGTGAAACTGTTGCAAAAGGACCAATACCGTATGAGACTACTTCTATAAGGACTCAAAAACATGTTTAAACACAGAAGAGAACAGTCTTTGATGGTTACAAGGATGCGGAGGGAGGGCAAAAGGGATCCAGAGATTAGATAGTAGACAGGAACTGGGTTGCCCACAGGGAGTGACAGCACACAGTAGAGGGGAGGTCAGCAAGGCTGGATGAATCAAAAGGTGAGACATTTCCTGTACAGAAACACACACTTCAAAGGACAGAGTAGTTGCTGGGGCCTGGGGCCCATGCTTTCAGGGGACATGTAGGTCAGTTGGCGTAATGAAGTTTTTAAAGAAAATGTTCTGTGTCCTACTTTGGTGAGTGACACATGAGTCTTAAAAGCTAGCAAGCTGCCCTCTTAAGATGCTTCAGTTGGTCCCAACCCACCTGGAGCACAGGACAATGAAGGACATCAAAGACTGAAGGAAAACATGAGCCCAGTGAGACAGAAAACAAACAAAACGAACCCAGTACCATCGAGTTGGTGCTGCCTCGTAATTCAGACTACATTAGCACGAGACCAGAAGAACTAGATAGCACTTGGCTGCTCTGACTGGGAACACAACCGAGTCTCTTAAAAAGTGGGAGAAAAATGGGGTGCAGAACTTGAACCTTACCTAAATAAAAGACCAGACTTGAGGGTCTGACAGCTGAGTTGACAGAAGACATGGGCCTCAGAGTTTTATGTTAGCACAGAACCAAAACCAGCCCCAGAACCAACTCTTAAGACAAAGACTGGACTGGACTACAGGACAAAATGATACTGGTGAAGAGTGTGCTTCTTGGCTTAACTAGATACATGAGGCCAACAGGGCAGCACCTGTCCAGAGGCAACATGAGAGAGGGCAGAGGGGGACAGGAGCTGACTGAACGGACAAGGTACACACAGGGTACAAAGGAGGAGCGGGCTGTCACAAGGTGGGGAGAGCAGCCAGAGTTATACAATAATGTGCATTAAGTTTTTGTAGGACAAAATGGATTGTAAGTTTAATTTAAAGCATAATTAAATACTTTTAAAAAATGAGATAAAACAAAATCACTTTCAAATATGACAAAATATACTTAAATGCTAAAATGAAGCTCCCAATGAAATATGAGAATCTTTACCAAAAAATAGTTTATTGCACAAAATTTAAGGAATTCCCAAGCACACTTCAATTTTTAGAAAATCAACATGCTTTTTAAAGTTACAATTGTACACAGTGCCACATTTTTCCACATCCCAACCTGAGGACTGCCTTTCATGAATAAATTTTTAAAAAGAAATGAATTGATGATTCAGAACCACCGGGTCTCCTAGAGCCTCTCTCAAACGTTACCCCTTAAGGACCGTAACAGAACCTGAAGCCACCAACCAAGAGCTGTTAGGCGCTTCCATAAGGACTGTATCAGAACCCGAGGCCACCGCACCATGAACTGTTTGGCACTTCCGGTCAATAGACTTGCCTGAAAAAGGCCCAAGAGTTTCCCCATCCCAATATCACTCATGCCACAGAGATCCTTTAAAAGAAGGCCCCAGGATGTTTTTCATATGAACTGGTCACTGTCATCCTTAGAAATCTCTACATATTGCATTTAATTTTTATTTAAAAAAAAAAACAAACTCATGGAACTAGGGATTTATGTCATGATGACTGTCGACCATAGCTTACGCAATACCATTCTACTAGGGTAAGGCAACTGAGCAGGGGCGACGAATAACAGGAAGAGCTTCCGAGGGCAGTCTCAGGGTTTGACTGGCACCACCGGATCTCCCAAATCTGTACCAACCCACTAAAAACATGGCCTGTCACAGCTTCCAAAGGGCAAAGATTGTATGATGTGTGCCATGGAAAAAGCAACGATAACTATGCTGCAGTAATTTTTTTTTTAAAATTAAAAAAAGCAAGTGAAATTATGTGTCCAAGCCAACATAAAGATGTCATATGCAGTGTGTTGCATTTAACATGCACAAATATGCAGTGAGGAACCTGTTTTTATAAATATTTCAGCTTTGAGTGTGGTTTTCCATTGAGTGAATTCTGTAATTCCTTGTTTCCGCCCACAATAAGAACAGTATTTCAAACCTGACTGACTAAAGAATCTAGCTTTGGGTGGGAAAAGTGCCAGTGGAGTCCCACAACAAAGTCAAAACCAAAAATGCAAACCCGCTGCCACTGAGTCGATTCCAACTCCTAAGGACCCTATAGGACAGAGTAGAACTCCCCCACTGGGCTTCCAAGGAGCAGCGGGTGGGTGCAACCTGGACCTTTTGATGAGCAGCTGAGCTCTTCGTTATCGTGCCCTCAGGGCTCCACAAGTCAAGAGCAGGCAAATGAAAACTCAGTTTTTATCCTTAAGGAAGGATGAAGGACGATGGGGAGGAAGGGGTGTGGGTTTTTACCCAAGAGGCCTTGATCTGAAACCCTAGACTATGTAATAGGGAGAACAAACACCAAATGCTGACGTAAAATGGACAGGAACAGCCTGGTGCCTGATGGCAGTGACCAGAGACTTCAAAGACAAAGGCCAGGTATTCGGTGAAGGTGGCACACAGTGGTGACAGAAGACACAGAGGGGGTGCTGCTTCTAAGGGTGTCCACATGTGGGAGGGTGACGACACGAAGAACATACTTACCATTGCCTGACGCCACATTCAGAATTAGTTTTACCTTTTCCTTAAGAAAAGAACTCACTGAGCGTGGCTCCCGTGAAGACTGTATCAGCAAGAATGAGAAAGAAGCTCCACTGAAGAATGGATCTAAGTGTTACTTCTGGATTTTCAAATTAAAGCAAAGGATAATACAGCCAAAATAAATAAGAATGGACATTACCACTTATCTTCTCGAATGATACAAAAATGGCCAAAAGCAACTTCTAACTTGAGTAGGATATATTTATAATGAAGTTTTCAAGTATTATTTGAAGATTAACCCTGTATAAATGACACAGTATTTTAGAAATTCCAATACTTCCTAGGGAAATTTTTTTTAAATTCTAAGCATCTCTGTCATTAATCTTACTTAACCTTGTCAGTTTAACCTTCTAACAATATATTACAAGAGAACACAAACAGCTTAAAAACACCATCCTGTTTTCTACCCAAAATAATAATGTATCAACATGAGCTTATGTGGACTGCTCAGTAACACTCCCTACCTTCATCTGCAGGCCAGTCCGTCGGCACAGCAGCCACACAGACCCGTTCTCTTAGATTTTCTTAGTAAACGAGAGGGAAAAGTTGTACACACCTCAGGTCTCACAGCAGTTTCTACGGTGTCTAAATGCTTTAAGTGGGAAAACCACACAAGCAAAATTTCATGTACGCAGAGTGACTGACTTTAAAATAAGGCCTTCTGAGGAGACCACACTGCTATCTTAGTGCTGACCTACCTCTTACAGACATCAGTGCCATTACCCAGGTAACGGACTAAAGGGACTCCCAGCCCTTCTAAGGTGTAACCACCTCAGCACTCAGTTTCTCTGGCTGACTACATCAGATAGAGGAGTTCGTACAGCCTGTAGGTAGAATACTTTCCCTTGGGTGCAGAAGTGTGAGGACAAGAAAGCTTCGGGACCCTGCCAGCAGTCTGCAAGTGGGGGAGTTCCAAGCAGAAGACAGGAGCAGCCGCAGGGAGCCCCGGGCCCACACCCCTTCCTCCCCATCGCCCTCCCGGCTGTCCCTCCAGGCCACTCCTCCCCTCCTCCTCATCTGCTGTCATTTCTCTCGCACGTTGGCCTTTCTAGTCACCCGTCTCCACAGATGTCAGGGCAGATCGCAAAGAAACACTACGTCCCCAGGTGTCGCCCGGTGGCCATCAGGTCTAAGGAAGGATCTCGACCTGTTCCTCACCGGTGGGTCGGCCAGGGCGTGACAGGAAAGACAGATCACGCAGGGCTCCTGCACTTCTGAAAGAACTGACAGCGACAGAGAAGACATTGAAAACTAAACTACCACAACAGAGAACCCTTTTGTGCAAGAATATTTGGTTTTAGAAGATACAGTAAATAAAATAATTGTATTTCTTAAAATATACTTTTCGAACTGTCATCCCTAAATCCTACATGTACCTTATTTCCTGACAAGGCAATGAAAAAAAGACAATTCAGGTCACTTGCAAATAACATAAACATGTTTTTAACGATTAGATAATAATTTTCTCTATGTACATCCTATGGTGGGACGGCTATTTTCAAACAAAATGAAATAAAAAAAGCCAAAGGTGCAAAAAAAGAAAATTTTTACTTCTGCAGGAAAGTAAAGCTCTTGTGGAATCAAACAGGGGGGTGAGGCCTAGACGCACCTGTGCAGGCGCAACCCGCAGGGCCGTGTCCTAAAATGCTCCTAAGAGCGATCTGTCACACAGTGTGATCCTCAGCATCTCCCGTCACTCGTGGCGTACTGCCTTCTGAAAACCACCCTTCTGACCCACTGAGAAACTTGTCATGTAAGTTTAAATTAGGTTTTTAAAAATTTGTCACCTCTGGGGAAAAGCTAATTGTCATCTGAAAATGACTCACTTTCAACCTTGGCTCTTGCTCTGCTCTTCTTGTTAAAGGCTACGCTAAACCTAAAATTTTCGCCCTTACAAAAACATACAGCACACAATCAAATAAATAATATTGATAAAAGAATCTTCCTTTACATAGTTATAAACAACTTGGAAGGTGAGAGGATCTGTGGAGGTTACTGTTCCAATACTTCTGTGGGCGCACTGCCTGAACTGTGTTTCTCTGTGTCACCCCGGGGATTCGTGTGATCTCCAGCGGAAGGGCCTGCCAGGTCTCCAAGGTGGCCTTCGACCTGAGTCCACGAGGACAGTGACTCGTGCACGGTGATGGTGTGTTCTTCCATCTGGCGCTGAAGGCTGTCCATCTCCTGTCTGGGGAGCAGATGACACACAAAGGGAGAACATTCTGTCAGACGAGAGCCAGGCCACGATGCCACCACTTCCTAAAGAGACCAGATCGCCTATCCAGACTCATCTGCAGCCAGCCTGAATCAGATGGCAGCTTGCTCCCTAGCATTTGTGGTGCCAACAGGATCCTCAAGGTCCTGAGTCTAAGAGGCTCTCCTGGCCCTGCCATCTGTACTGTGCACAGGGACTAACAGGTCACGTGGGCACACGTGTGCTTCCGTCTGCAATGGGGAGGTGACACTGGGGAGAAAGCCGAGACAAAGACGGGAGGCCTGACTGAGTCACTGTTGTAAGTCTTACTTCACGCCTGTGTCACACACGCTGTCTACTCACAGGGTTGGATGAGAAGCCCCGTTATCTGCTCAGAGAGGCCCCCTGACGCACTGGCCCCACTGCCCAGGACGGGAGCCTGCAGCTCGCGGGGGACTTCACGTAGACTTGGACATCACGCCTGTGCGCGAGCATCCGCTTCTGAACAGAGACCTGCTCACGCTCTCAGCGCAATGGCCAACTGTTTCTAAAGACTACACGAGGGAGCACAAGGCACATACTTTAGTTGCTGGAGACAGCTGTTCAGATTCTTCAGGGGCTCCTTGCTCACAGCGGGTGGGGGTCTAAGCAGCTCCTCCAACAGCGAGGCAGGGACTGGGCAGTCAGGAATCTTGACTGGTGTCACAGGGTTGGAAGAGGTGGCCTCACTCTTCAGCTCCTTCTTCTGTGTGAAAGCACATCATTAGGTTTTTCATTCAGAGGCCTGAAGCCACTGCCCCCTTCTCTGCGACGCCTTCTCTGACCACCCTCTATTTATCTCCCCTTTCAGGACACAGCATTGTCGCTGAGCCCGCCCCACCTCGCTGACAGGTCCTCACGGGTGGGGGGAGGCGGTGCCAACCACAAACCAACAGGGCCCGACCCGCAAGGGGTCAGCAGATGTCAGCAAGTGAGTGAGGGACTCGTCCCTAACACATGTGACAAAGCACCAGCAGTGGGTTTTTATGTTTGGGTCCTCTGTGATTTATCAAAAAGATCAACAAGGGAATCCCGTGCAACCATCACACTGAGACAGAGTCCAGGGGCCTCAGGAGGATGGAGGTGACTCCTAAACGAGACTCCCCCAGGCAGTTTTCCATGAGACCTCTGGGCCTTTACTTAGAGCTTTCAAAGAAATAAGGTGAAATGTCCAACTTCTTGGACTCCCTTTTCTAGGAATTACAACCTCTTCCAAACAGGCAACTGATGCTAAATAATTCACTGCTTCTGAAAGGCACCTTGGCACCTGCCTTCTGGAACATACTCATACAGGTGAGACCAGATGTGCGACTGCAGCTTCGGAGTCTCAGGTCCCTCCAGCAGCTGCTGTGCCCCCACTGTGCTGGCCAATCAGCTTGCTGGCACTCAGGTCACCACAAGCAAGGACTGACCCTCCCTCACTTAGTTTACAAGACACCTTACAACAGAACAATACTTGAATGCATGAAGAAAGGCAAACATTCTGCTGGAAAAGACATCCAAATAAATGGCCTATTGTGCAAGAAGAAGACTGTATGATCAAGTGCTGGGTCTGAACCATAACAGCTGTTCAGCAAATGTTCACTAAATAAACGGATCTGTCTGTCTGACTACAGAACCTGCCAACTTCGCGTCTTGACAAATCCCCAGTGTGTGCGTTCATCTGGCCTCGGAGACTCAGGCTTTACCCACCTTCTTTGCAGAGCTGCGTTTAAGGTCCAGCTTCAGCTGCTGGTTTTGCTGAAGCAGAGTCTTCATGTTGTTCTTCAATTCTGACACTTTTGCTTGAAGCATAAATTTATCTTTCTGGGTCATGGACAGATCTTCCCGCACCACCTCCAGCTCAGATTTGATATTCTAAATAAAGTGAAGTCACAAATTTTTAAGCTACAGAAGAAAGTCAAAAGGTAAAGATTTCACATACACTGCTACGGTCTAATGATCACAAATCATTCTACAAGTCTATGCAACCGACGGCACGTTTCCCATCTCCCCATGAGCTCCTCTGAGGAAGCCTCACAGGCCTACATGGCAAACCCCATGCGTCCCATCTCTAGGTGACCTCCTCTGCAGAAGCCTGGACTGTGAAGTGTCCAGGCTCATCTTCTTCCTCGACATGCTCACCCACATTTCAGAGCTTCTGCCAAGGAGCCAACAATTCTCCCCAGTCCAGGTGCTGCACTGAACTCCCAAATTCACCTTGAAATCCCAAGGTCAATGACTAGACTGAACCCAGCTATTCATGAGAAACAATATAGAGCAATGTAACTGCTCCTCCAGCTGTGCACTTACTAAAACCTCAGGAGGAGACGTGCTCCCCATCCTCCCCAGGCAGCCGAGACATCCTACGCAGAATGCTCTCTTTAGAGAACTGGAGACAAGTGGGAAAAACCTGCACATGTACGTTTCCTCCCCCGTGGGGCTAGGTGCACTCTTGTCTCTCGTCCACGTCACAAGGTTCAGGCCGGGCTAGGAGCCCCATAAGGCACGAGCTCCACCTCCTCCTGGCTGGGGACCAACTGAGTCACCAGAAACCTGCATTCTGAGATGTGGACTAAAGCCTCAGAATCATCTGGGAGAACATCACCTTCACTGAGAGCCCGTTACGCATTCAGTAACTGGCGACTCACCTCTGACGGCAACAACCAGTGAAACGCTGCATTTCCCCACCCCCCAGAGCTCGCACACGACAGACACCTGGAGCAACTGCTGTACGCCTTCCACTTCTCTTTTACTCTGCTGTGCCGTCGAGTCCAGCTGTTGCTTCAACGACTGGATTTCTCTCTCTTTCTGATCCACCTCCCATTTGAGATTTTCCATCTAAACAGGGAAAAGCCACAAGACCAAAAGCATTTTCAAATGGCTTTTTTGCACTAAATAAGCACATCTCTGCTTACAATAACAAAAGTATCTTTCGGTAGCACCCTAAGAAGTCACCATTCCTCCACAAGAAGACAGGGAATAACAGAATTAACCAGCAGAGCCCTGGGGCAGCCAGTGCATCACCTCTTGGTCCCCAGCAGGCTGTCTACTCAGCTGCTCGTCTAGCTGCTTCTGCAGGAGCTGCAGCCGTGCCCGGGCCTCTGCCAGCTCCTCCTGGCACTGCGCCGCTTCCTTAGCCTGCTTCTCGTCCCAAAGCCTGTGCAGGAAACAAGCAGAAATGACTCCACGGCCCTCTGTCTTGTCAGCTGAACCGGACTTGTGCTGGGCGAGACATGATGTGATGACAGCCTGCTTACTGTGGGGGAGGCTGCGCAAGGCCGTCCAGGTGTCCCCAAATAAACGCAAGTGCTCAGCAGACCTGTGGGACCCTCTACAAGATGTGGGCTTCACCAGCCCCCACAGGGTCCGGAGGGAATGACTCCTCCAAGACCACAGTGTCAGCAGTGGCCAGGATTTAGCTCCCGGGCTCACGGAGGGTAGACTGAGGAGCGACAGTGACCCAGGACTGATGCACCTCATGCTCCTTTGCCACATGCCTGGACGATCAACATCAGCCCTGGTCCTGCATCCCACCACAGATCTGATTTCAGTCACTGATGAGGACTCAGGTTGGCCAGTGGGACACTCACTGGCCCCAGAAAGCCTCACGGCCTGTGCAGGTGGCTCTTCCCATGATCACCCCAGTGAGGGGCCTGCCAGTGGACAATGCAAGAACAGACAGAAAAACGATGGAACTCAAGTCCCAAAAGTTAGACTGTGACTTTCTGAAGAGGGAGTCAGATACATATTCTCTACTTCTTGAGTTTGCCTCCACAGGACTGAGCAACAGGCCAGAACCCCGGTGGCCCTCAATAGGACTGCAGCCTAAGGAGGGGCCCAATGAGGACCCCCCACCCCTGTCCACTCCGGATGTTGGGAAAAGCATGTGTTCAGGCCGCAGTACTTACCGCAGGCTGTCCGCGTCCACCTGCAGCTCCTGCACCAGCTGTTCCTTGGCCTGCAGCTCCTTCTTCACCTCACTGAGCTCTAAGGTTGCAGCCCTGAAGTGGCGGCGGTTGTGTCCCGCGTCAGCCTTGGCTGCAGCAACCTAGAGAGAAAGAGACAAGGTTAGGATGTGCCACAGGAAGGACGGCAGGGTGCGCCCCAGGACAGCGTCCGCAGCGCAATGAGCCCAGCATCACTGTCCAGCCCGCATTACATCTTTTTCAAAAACACTTTAGCTGTTGCGTGTTTTTTCTTCAAAAGTTTCTGCAGTTCCTCACAAAGGACTAAGTACGGTGCTTGGTGGACAGGAAGCATCGGCGTGCAGTGAGTGAACTAATGTCCTCAGGATTCTCTTTGTCTAAACAGGTTTCTAGCCTCCTCCGGTGCGCCTCCACCTGTCAGCGCGCAGCTCGCCTCTCCCCAGTGCTGCCGTGGGGGGGCCTACCTTCTGCGCGGACCGCGTGACCGTAAGGAAGCCACTGTTACCCTTTGATGCTGCAGCAGCCTTTCCCAAACTTTTAATGATTATCACAGTTCATAGGTTTCTCAAAGATTTCCCAAGACAAGCAAATTCTGATGCTATAACCTTTTCCCTTTTCCTTTCCAATAACTTGGTTTCCTAACTGCACTGACAAGCCCTTTATATAAATATATTTTACAACAAAGCTGGCAGCAAGCACATTTCAGTTAACAACCACAACATCTCTGTCCTAGAATGAAACATGACAGGTTTCATAATTAAGTAGGGAAGCTCTTCCCCAGAAATTACACTCGACAGAAAATTTAATATCTGAAGAGGAGGAAGAAAAGCATGCCAACAACCTCCCCATGGGAATGTGCCTCTCAACACACTCTCAAGGGCCTCCTTTGTGCTTCCCTAAGTGGGCAGGGGCCGAAACACAGGCAGCAGGCTCTGATGCACAGACCGATGCCCACTTCCCAGGTGTGAGGGGTCAGGGTGCTCAAGGCCGCCAGGCTCCCCAGCCACAGACCACGGGAGGCCAGGCGGTTCGTCTCCACAGTTGGCCTCAGGAGAAGGGCTGCTGGATGTTGCCTGTCTGGTGAGACCAACACCAGAGGCACCCCAAATCAAGACAACTGGGAACACATCCCAATAAACACATTTTGGACTTAAAAAAACCACAAAACTCCACAGCTGATGACGAATTTGGAAAAAATACATAACAGACAGTATAGAGAATTCTTACAAATCAGTTAAAAAAACATCCAACAGACAATGTTTGGCAGAATTTTGCCAAAGTATTAACAGTGGCTGGCACAGCACTGGGATCGATATGCTTCTTGGAACTTTTTACTAGGTTGCACTATTTTTATAATCAGGACAGTAACACTAAATGCATTTTAGAGACATTTTTAAGCATCATTCACAATTACTGCCTAAAAAAAAAAAAGTCGGAAATCAAAGCCAAATATACACCATTTTTACCCTGGCACTTTTAATTACCATGTTCACAGCTGCACTCTCAATCAGGTGAGAACACGCTGTTTGTTTTTTAAATCTGTTTGGTACTATTGTACAGAGTTTTAAAGCATGTAAAACAATCTAGGTCACTAGAAAGAGAAGTGTTTACTCCTGCACTGAAATTTTTAAATTCTGAAAGTAATTAAAACTTGTCAAGAACTCAAACACAGTCAGTGTGAAGGGAGAAGTGACGATGCCCCCTCCCCACCTTTCTCCAGGGACAGTCAGTGAGGTCATGTGCGTCCTTCCAGGTGTTTTCCATAGACACCCCCCCACGCACACCCCCCCACCCCCACACACTCGTGCAGTGTGAATGTGCCGACTGTCCACTGTGCGCCAGGCATGGGGACAGGTGCCGGGACACAATGGCAGCCAGGAGACCCAGTCCTTGTTCTCCAGCAACTCCCACCCTAGAGGAGGAAGACACGAAAAACAACAGACGTGTACTGCAACGGAGTCTACACAGGGTATGGAGGTTTACTTCAGATCCGGGGCTGGCAAGAGGACATGTCTCCTGAGTCAGCTGCAACACAGAGCACGCAGAGGAGCCCACCACAACAGGCATCCGCACGGGAAAGGGCGGGGCAGGCGGTACCCTGCCAGCTTTGTCTGCCTCCCGACGTGGCACACAGCTGCACGCTGCTGTACCAGTCTCACCGCACACGCGGATACCTTTCCCCAGTTGCATGTGCACAGCCAAGCCTGTGTATCAGGCTCCCACTGGTGGGTGCTAGGGCTCTTGGCCTCCACCTGCCACCAGCAATGCTGTGACAAGCACCCTTCTCTAAACACAAGCAAGACTCTTTCCAGTAAATTCCTGGAAGGAAAAGTCATATATTCCATGGCACCCACACCAGTCTTACAGAGGATATAGAAGTGTACTCCCAAAGGCCCCACGAGGTTTCAGTGTAACACCAGCGAGAAGCCGCCACACACCTGCTCCCGGAGGCTGTCTGCTTTCCCCTTCTCCTGCTCCAGCGCCGCCCGCAAGGCCTGCACGAGCTGCTTCATCTGCCGGTCCTCCTCCTCCTTGCGCTGCAGGACCGCCTGCACCTAGATCACGTCACAGGGGGGCGACGACACGGGCTCAGCACTACAGACCCCCATGGAGCCGCAGGAGCCTGAGCGCACTGTGATCGGGGCCACGTAAAGACACTGCCGCTGGGGGCACCCCATCCAGGACAAAGCGTCACCCGCACGAGCGCAGCCCAGGCAAGTCCCAAGACACCCGGTTCCAGAGAGTACTGACTAAGAGCAGAAATGTGAGGCCTCGGGACTACTGATAAACATTTGTAAACACTCCACTGCTGGGACTCAAGGCAGCCCCTGGGGAGACCTGCTTGTTCTAGGGTCTGCCGCTGGACTTCCCTGGAAGGCCCATCCTGTTCCTCAGCACCAAGGCCACAGACCCTGCCAGCTGGACCCCGGTCCTGAATCCCAGGTGGTTCTCCACACAGTGTGACTGCCGCCCACTGGGGACGCCCCACGCACCACCCCAAGTCCACTGCACAAAGGAACACGATATGCTTGGCATGGCCACTCCATGGTCCACTTGCTCGCCAAATGTCCAGGTTACAGCCCGAGCCCAGCTCTGCCCTCATCAGCTTGGGGCTCACTGAGGTTCTGCTGCCTCATCTACAGACGGAACGGACATGTCTTCCTGGAGGCAGTTGTGACATTCAACACAGACAGTGAGACCCTGGGAACACTACAGCCAGCGCCTGGGTGACGGAGCTGGAATACCTGCAGGTTCAGCTGGACCAGGTCAGCCTCCCTCTTGGCCAGCGCGCTCTCTAAGACACTGTTGTGCTCCCGCAGGGCCGCGCTGCACTGTCCGAGGCCCGTGAGCTTCCCCTTCTCATGCTCTAACTCGAGAGCCAACTTCTTATTCGACTCCTCCAGGCGTCTGATCTTCCTCTGAAAGCCTCTGGATTCTTGAAGCTGAAACCAACCAGAGGAGCCATGAGAGGATGCACCCTGCTTACAGAGTCGGCATACCTGCCCACAGGTCAGCAGTTCTCAGGGCCCGCAAACCATGTCCATGTAGCATAACTGTGCCCTCTGATCCAAGAGGGCTTCACAGTGCAGCCTCCACTGCCGGGGCTCCCCTGTCCCTGTCCCATGTCCTGCCTGCGGACAGCAGCCCTGGGTTCTGTTGGCAACTGTGAGCTTCCGGAGCAGTACCTCCACGGACCGGGCAGGAGGCGAGGCCAGCCCCCCTGTGCCCCGGGCCAGTCATTAAGCATAGCGAGTCTGCTCAGAATGTACTCGGGCCTGGGCAGGGACACCCTCCAATCCCTGCTGGACGTCAGAAAAGGAGTCCGCAACCTGGAGCTGCCCCAGTGGAGAGCTGAGATTAGGGTGCGGCAGACACAGCGGAAGCAAGGGATGGAGGTTCCTTGTGACACCACCGAGCTGCGTCCCCACCACTGGGCTCGTCAGTTAACAGCTCAAACCGAGTTTCAGTTGGGTTTCTGGTCATAAGCAACCAAAGTCCTCTAATGGAGACAAGGGCCCCCGTTATGAACTTCAGCCACCACTGTGCTGGCAGAGCCAGTGACCCCAAGAAGGTCAGGAGGTGCACCAGATGCCGCGTGCAGGACTGAGCACGCCAACATGGCTCTGCTTCCCATCTGGGGCTTTTCCTCTCTGCCCGTCTCCACGGGCTCCTGGCCCGAATGGCCGTGTCCCGCACTGCTCCTAGTGACAGAGGCGGTTACCTCATCCTCCAGTTCCAGCACTTTCTCCCGATACTCCCCCAGCTCTTGACTGGTCGCTGAGATGACCTCCTGCAGCTCCTTCTCCAGCAACATCTTACTGTGGCCCAGAGTCTGCAGCTCCGCCTCCAGGCCCCGGATCCCCTCCTAGCCACAGGACGGGAAGCAGGAGCTGGTCACTGACTTCACTAAGCCACATGGCAGGCAGCCGCGGTGGCCCACTCACCCTCCTCAGGCCCCCACTGTGACTCTGTGACCACACACGGGCTCTTTTTAACACATCTCTTTTTTTTAAGACTTAAACCATCCATATCATGTACAAGTTAAGAACACATAGAAGAACATTAGAACAAGTAACTTTTTCGATTAACTGTATTGAAAATATAGAAAAATTGTGACACAGACAGAAGTGACCACTTGCGGCAAATAAGCAGCACACACTCACCACAAACACACTAGATTCTCCCACACATACACCCCCCCCACAATACCACTCACACACATCACACATACACAAAAAGCACCACACACTTAAATACACACCACACACTACCACACACATACCACCAGACTTACCATACACACAGATGCTACACACACAGACAAGCAGGACAGACACAGAGACACACCTCTCGGCCGCCACTGATGGTAGCTGGCACTGTTCTAACCACTGGATATATACCATCTCATTTAAACACCCTAACATTAGAGAGTAAGTCCCACTGTTTATCTTATTTTACTAAGCATTGAAATGTTGGAGTAATTGAAACTTTCAAAGCCCACCACGTGACAGGTGGCGGTGCTGCCATTTGAACCCACAACATGAGGTTCTCAGCCCACTCTGCTCCTCAGAAGGTACAGCTACTGGTTCCCGGGCTTGTGGCAAAGTGACAATAGAGTATGCGTTGTCTTAACACCCCATCACCACCACCAGGAACGCCAAAGAGAAAAAGTCTGACTTTCCTTAAAGTATACCTTCTCCTCACTTACCACCTGTTTTGTTATCTGACGTTTCACATTTATGACAACATTAAAAAAACCTACTGTCCCGCTCTTTTGTGTATCAGTGACCTCTGTGACAGGAGAAACAAGGTGGTGGAGGAGAGGACCACCGGCTTGGAGGGTCCAGGTTCTCAGGTTATGTGTGAAGCTGATGGGGCCGTGAATCTCCGTGCTTAGGCAGTTAGGGAGGGTGTAGGTCTCCTCCTTTTTCACATAACACCAATTCCACACAACAACCTGGTCTTTGGAAGCGAACCCCGTTGATGAGTGAGGAGAGGGTGCAGAAAGGACAGGCCACGGGAGCCAACTCTGCCACCACCTCCCCCAGACTGCAGGAAGACAGTAACTGGGCAGAGTGGCCATCTGATATGAGGACCCTACGCTCTGATACAGAGTCTCTTGCTACTCCCGAATTCTTAAAGGGACAGGACACAGGCAGGCCACTCGTGAAAGAAGAAATACTATCTACAGACACTAAGTGGAATGATTGACAGCAAAGAGGAACAAATGAAGTGACAAGTTCAGTCAGCTAGGAGAATACCTAAGCTACTAGTGAGAGTCAGAAGGGCCCGGCAGCACCGTTGCTGAGTGCCACGGCGGCTGACCACATGGCCGGCAGCTCTCAGCCACCAGGCGCGCCCTGGGAGCTCTGGGGAGCAGTCCTGCTCTGCCCTGTGGGGTGCTATCAGGTGGAAATGACTTGACGGCAGTGAGTTCAGTTTTGGGTTTTTAGTGAAAGTCCAAGACAACCAGTAAAAGCCCTGGGGGCACCTACGTGTAAGGCCAGGCTGCTGCCCCCAGCGTCGGCCCGCTGGGCCCTGAGCTCGGCCAGCTGCCCCTCTGCAGACTCCTTGGCAGCAAGGGCCTCCTGCAGGCGGCGGCTGAGGATGCCCACGGCGTTCTCATAGGCCCTGTGCTTGGTCCTCATCTCCTTCTGGGCACTGGTCAGGTCCGAGCCCAGACGCTTCATCCTCTGCTTCTGCTCTGTGATGGCCCTAGGAGTCCCCAAAGGAGCAACAGACCTTTACTGCAGGCCACAGCCCTGTTCCCTCTCACCAGCCGTGGGAAAGCGCCTATCAGAAATGACGCACGCCCCCCGACACCCCTTCCTCTGACCCCAGCTCTGCCCCTCTCCAGCCGAAAGGCCCGCATAAGCTACCTATCCCCCTCAGGTTATACCCCACCCCTTCCTGGGGAAACCTTAGTGCAGCAGACCCTGCACAGGGGGCTGTGACATGAGAGCCTCAACCACGCAGTCTCAGTCCACCTGAGCTGCTCTCGCTGCCCATGTGACCTGTCCACCACTCACAGGACGTCTCACGGGATTCTCTGAGACTGAGTGATAGCTCCCGCCCTACCGGACAATCCTTTTGTATTCTTTCTGCATGACAGTGGTGAGCCAGAGGAGATGGGCCCCTTCAGAAAATGCTGGCTGATAGAAGCAGTGAAGCACGGAGGCAGCAGGAAGGTAAGGAAGCCCCCCAGAAGCACACATGCCTCCCAAGTGTCGGTGAGGGCACGTGTGTGCCTGTGTGTGTGCCATGTGTGCAGACACCCTGTACGCGCGCAGAAGGGTGAAGTGAAGACAAACGCCAAGCTGACTGGTCAGAGAGCAGGGACAGGATGAGGAAGAGCCAGGCTGCAAGGGTGCCAATGACGAGGAAACACAGGCACCTTCGGCTTGGGTACCCTACAGATTCAGTAATAAACTTCGGGATTATTCTACAGAGCAAGCAACTGGCAAATCATTATGGAATCCATCTGCCCTATCTAAAAACTTGGAACCTAGCCTCCCAGTTATCTCACCCACAGGCTCCCCGACAGGGCAAGGGCACGCTCTCCCTCACGGCCTCCTGTGTGTGCCCCCAGAACAGACACACCCAGGAGGGCGTCACCTCTGGCCCCACGCCGCCGACTCCGCACCAACTCACAGCTTGGCCTCTTGCTGCAGCTCCTCTATCTGCTTCTTCAGCACCTCGTTGGCCTCTGTGAGTACGGTCACCTGCTCTCTATCAAACTGCAGAGACTTCAAAGACAAGAGAAGAAACCTGTGTGAGAAGCGCCTAGGGTGCCCGCTGCGGTGGGGCTTTGTAGCGAGCCCTGTTAATGACCCTGCCGTGGCCGCACTTGGGGCCCCCGGCCTGCTTCCCCCAGGTGTCTCGCAGAGCCAGCTCAGCTACAAGCAAGACACTGGACATTTCAGCGGATCTGTCCTCTCGTCACACAGATGTCAGACACAAATGCAGCCCATCTCTCTGAAAGTGGGCTCATCTCTCACTGACCCCATGGCACTGCTAACCTGCCTTCTCAGGGTCACCAGGGCCCCCACAGCCCAGTCTAGGGACATCAGCCAATCTCACCGTCCCAGCCCCCGTGACTCCTCATGAGACCCCAGGCTGGGCCTCCACGGGCCACTCCTGACCTGCAGCTGTGTCTCCATGTCGTCACGCTCCTGCTGCACTGACTGCAGGTGCCCCTCCAGATCTGCCACCTGCTGGTGCACCTGGGACACCTCCCTCTGCAGCCGCGCCAGCTCCACCTCCGCCGACTTCTTGTCCCCCTGGAGCTGGATCAGCTCTTGCCTCAGTTCCCTGAGCTCCAGGTCCAGCTTCTTCTTGGTGGCCTTTAGCTCACTGATGAGCTGGTCTTTGGAGGTGGCATCCCGGCGGTAGGCTTCCACCATCACCTGCCAGCAAAGGCCACAGTTACGGCCATAACACCCTACTGGGAGTCAGGGGGTGGGTGCTCTTGGGGTCCAAAGTGGGGGACAAAACACATCCAGCTTAACCAATTCCACTGCTTACTGAGAAAAGCCATAACTCTAAGCTACAAGATCTTACATTTCACCAAATCTAAGACTTGACCAGCCCGCTGTACCCCTACACCATGTGCCACAAGTGCTGTCCTTCGGCAAGGCCACCCTGCCTGGTTAGGGTTGGCTAGTGAAGCAACAAGCAGTCCCATCGGCCTGCGGTTGCTCTGAAACACTGTCTCTGTTCCAATCTCTTCTGCCTTCAGTGGCCCAGGTTCTAAGGGGAGTCTCTTCTTGAGTCTCAGTATGAAATGACAACTGCTTCAGCTACTCTGGGGTGTTGCTCCTCCTCAAACCTCTCAAAGCCTCAACTGATGCCTTGCAAGAAATCCCAGAACTGCAGTTATCCCCGACAGTGACAGGGTGAGTTTTTCAGAGACACTTTCAGCAGCAAATTCCATGTGGAGTAATCAGAAGACAAACATCCTTCTGAGTCCCAACCTCTTCGGGGAAGGGCATGGCTGTCCTCACCAATGCAAGCAGTGACAGCTGCCCTCAAACCAGCCTGCTGAGCGGGTGCTCCCTGCCTCACGGGCACTGCGGTGACACAGAGGGGCACACGTCTCAGGGCCAGCGATGGGCCTTCAGAGTAATTTCTGATGCTCTAGATCACCTTTCCCTTGCTCAGTTTTCTCCTACTGGAGCAATCACACCACAAAATACTGTTTCTCAACTCTGTCTGTCGGCCATGAGGAAACCCAGCAGGATTTCTACCTTTTGCTGGACAGACTGCTCCGTTAACTTCTGTGTCCGCCTCTTCAGCGCGGCTGCCTCCTGTTGCAGGCACTCTACCTGTGGGGAGACATGGGCACAGCGTGTCCATCTAGATGGTTCTGGAAGGGCGTGGTGCTCAGAAACATTTCCTAAGAGTCAGTACAGCCATCAATGCGCGGGGACAGCGCCTCAGACGGAACCATGGTGGAGTCGCTGTGGCAGAACACACTCTCTGCCCTTCGTGCCTTGCCACTTCAAAAGAATTAAGACAAAGGTAAGGAGAGGGGAAGTCAGAGGAGGAGGGCAGGGGAAGAGAGGAGGAGGTGAGGGACGGGGAAGCTCCAGGTCTGCAGTGGGCTAACCTTTTCAGACATGGCCAGGTAGTCAACTCTGCAGCCACACGGTCTACCTCGGCATCTCACTCCTGCCACTGCAGCACAAACAGCCACAGCCCTTCTGTCGTGAAGGAGTCCAGCTGTGTTCCCATAAAACTTTATTTACAAAAGCAGAGGTTGGGCTGGGCCCTTGGCTGCAATTAGCCAACCCTGAGCTGAGTCTTTGAAACTTAGAGTCTGGGCAGAGACCAGCTGTCACACTACCTGGTGGCAGTCGGAGACACAATCTCAGCTCTGCTCCAGACTCACAGATTCAGAATTGCACTTACAGGACCCTGTGGGTCGGGCAGCACATGGAGTTTGTGAACTGCTACTCGAGGTTATTAAGCAATGCTCTTAAAAATCAGGTGACAGATAACACAACCTGAGAATCTTCAACAGCTGTCATGTGGGAGCTTCGGAAACTCCACAAAGCACCCATAAGGTGTAACAGTACCCGCCATAGTCACCTGGGGCTGTCTGAAGCTCAAATGAAGCAGTGTTCAGAACAAAACACATCACTTGTGAATGTATGTGGTCGTCCTCACTGGAATTAAGAGACAAATGATTGAGGCCCCATCATTTATCCTCAAAGGCCAGAGGACCCGCCACACACATCTAGTTAACACATCAGACTTCTATTAGAAGAAGGGAACGGTTCTCCCACCACATGGGATGCACAGGCAGGTCAGGGCTGAGGGCCAGCTGTGTGGGTGGCCCTGAGTCACGACAGCAGACACTGGGGCTGGAGAAACGCCCCAGGCTGACCAGAGCATCAGGACTGCAGAAATGTTCCTGGGGCGACTGGAACTCTGGGGCTGCAGAGATGGAGACCGCCCAGGGACTCTGCTTTCAAAGCAGTCTCTGCACAGGGGCCCTCAGCAGGACCTCTGTGAAGAGCAGCAGGGATCGGCCTTACTGCCAGGACCTCCTGGGGAGCAGCGGCTCTCTCTCACTGAGGTGACAATCATAAAACCAAATCAGACTCACCCCAAGAACTCTCAGTCCCTCTAAATCACCTCTCACTGGCACCCTGCTTAAGAGCTGGGCTGCCACCACAGAAGGCTGGCGGTCCGAATCCACCTGCTGTTCTCTGGAAGCTAGGGGGCAATCCCACTGTTTTTGGTAAGGCTGTTGGGCGCTGGAACTGACTCAGCGGCACAATTGTTTTTTCCCTGCGTGTACACACACTTGATCAGTTACAAGTTGCCTGGTACCTCCCTCCCAGAAAATGATCCCATTTAGGTCTCTGTTCCAGAAGAAAGGCAGCCTCCTTTTACTTTACTGTCCCAAAGGAAGAGACGGGGTTCCTCCTTGATGCTCCTACAGTGGAGTCGGAAGGCAAAGTCCCTTACTAGTGCCTATTTCCACTTCCTTCCACACCCTTCTCTTACTTTTTCATTCTATCTGTGTTTCTAACATGCTCAGACATCAAAACCACGTCATGACATTAGCACAGAACGTTCCCAACAGTGACCACCTGTCGAGTCAGATGCCAGGACCCTCTGTGTGCTGGCCCCCCTCCCCTTACCAGCTCACACACAGCCGTGTGGTGGAGGAGCCACGCGGACACTCCACCAGGTTGGGTCTTGGACACCGAGTGCAGTCAGGTCCACAGAAAGCTCACACACGTTTCAGGTACATGAGAGATGCCTCACTTCTTCTAACCCTGAACTCTGAGTCAGTGTGGACAGAAACTTGTGTCTCTTTGTAGATTTCTCCCCAAATCCTTAAACAAAACTCAGTTTCTCTCCCTGTGAGTGCAGGCTGGAGTCCCTGGCACATCTAGGACTCCCTCAGCTGGACCCAGAGACTCACCTTAAAAGACCTCCCGCCTTGGACCCAGAGCCATGTCCTTCAAGACTCAAAAGACACCCTACCCTCTGGAGCCACAGCTGTGCCTCTCAGACGCCCCAACCTGGACCCTGAGCCTTGACCCCAAAGACGCCCCAACCGGGACCCTGGGCCACACCCCACTGACCCTTCCAGGTGTCACTCACAGAGGACCCACATCCACTCAAGGTGGCGACAGATCAAGCTACCTGACTGGACTTCACGGCCAAGTCTTGTCTCAGCTGCTCAAGCACCTCTGACGTCTCCTCGGCGCCCTCTTCCAGGCGCTTCGCTCCCCTGTCCAACTCCTCCTTGCTGCTCCTGGCTGCCTGCAGGGCCACCTCCAGGACAATCTTTTCATTTTGCAAGAAGTGGATGGCGTCGTCCTTGGCGGCGGCCTCGCCTTGCAGCTCCTCCAGCCGGGCCTGCAGCTCCTCGTGGTGCGTCTGCAGGTCCCCGAGGCTCTGCTCCCGGGCCTGCAGAGCCTCCTGGGTGGTGGTGAGCTGCCTCATCAGGCCCAGGTGCTCCTGCTGCAGGGCCTCAAGCTGCTGTTCTCGCTGGTGCAGAGTCAGCTTTACCTGGGGACAGAAGCTCCAAGTGGCTGCTCCTGGGTACAGACACACCCACCTGCTCCAAGACTTTCTACTTTCTTTCTCATTCACGTGTCACGTAAAACTGATGGGACACTTTGCAGGAAGTTTTTTTTTTTCCAATACACAATTTCTGTGTGGAATACCAAGAGAACCAGTACCCTGCCTCTATGGAGAGTACAAATGTAGAACACTCACAGAACAAGTAACCTGCATCTATGGAGTGTACGAAAGTATAGGATAGTCACAGAACAAGCACCCTGCACTTACAGAGGGTACGAATGCGGGGTGCTGACCAGAACATGTACCCCGCCATCTATTGAGAGTACAAATGTAGGACACTCACAGAACAAGTACCCTGCATCTATGGAGTGTACGAATGCAGGACACAGACAAAACAAGCACCCTGCACTTACAAAGGGTGTGAATGTACGATACTAAAGGAACAAGCACCCTGCGCCTACAGGGGCTACGAATGCAGGGTACCGACAGAACATGCACCCCGCACCTGCAGAGGGCAGAGGTGGGCCAGGTTTGCAGAGGCAGCAGAGGGAGCGATGCAAGGACCATTAAAAGGCGTCACCGAACCCTGCAGCCCAGAGCTCTACCTGGCTGAGCACGAGGGGACAGGCTGCACAGGTCTGCTGTGCGCAGCCCCGAGGACTTTTAAAAGCAGGTCCCAGGGCCCGCATGGGAAGTCTCATGTAAGACGTCACCCGTTGAGTGTACCTGCCCCAGCATCTGCTCCAAGGACGCTGCCGAATCTGCCATCTTCTGCAGCTGCTCCTTCTCGCCCTCGAACTCCTCCAGCTTCCTCTGCAGGTCTTCTTCCACCATCGTTTTGGCTTCTTGAATCTGAACAAAGGCGGCTTCCTGGTCCAACATGTCTGCCTGGGCCCAGAACACAAAGTAGTTTTAGAAAGCAAGACTGCCTATGTGTCAACAGCAGCCAACCAGGGTCCCCTACACGGGTCAGCTGAGCCTGCCCCTCCATCCCTGGTTCCCATCTGCTGACCCTGAGGCCTGGCTGGACAGACAGGAACGCAGAGAGGACGTTAACAGTGAGGCTCCGCATTTGCTATCGTGGACCCTGTGACCACGACACACACAGTGAGACAGGCTGTCCAGCATGTGTCGCAGGGCTGTGTGCAGCCACTCGGCGTTTTAGCTGCAGACCAGACCAAGGACAGCACCTAGGAGCACGTGGGGCTGGGTGGCTCCCACAGTGCTCACAAGGGCACTTATGCCCGGTCACCGTGTCAGGGAAGGTCTGTAGGCCTGAGTGACAGCACCCACAGTCACTGGGTGACGTGACAGGTGTGCGCAGTCACTGAGGATGGGGCAAGGCGCGCACCTGCAGCAGCACCACCAGGCCCAGTTCACGGGGTGTGGTGAAGCCTCAGTGTCACCCAGCCCAGGAACGAGCTCGCCCTGCAGTGTATCAGGGTGGCGGGGACGCTGATGATACTGAGAGCCTGGGGATATGTAGAGTTTTGAGAGACAAGCACAGCCCACAGGGACAGTCACAGTACACTCCTGACACACCCCGAGGACAGTTCCCACTGGCTGTGCCTCACCCTAGCTGGCACAGCATAGACGGGGGAGCGATGTCACAGCTGGAGGGGACAGCCAGCATGTGGCCCCATGGCTGAGCTCTACGTCCTTTGGCGGCAATGCTGCTGATCGCAGGACATGGACTACCACACTGTGGGAGGGGGCACCTGTGGGCGCTGACGGTGGGACATAGGTGCTGTGAGAGCCACACAGCCCTGGCTCCTAACCTGACCCCACTGACAGGCCAGGGACCACCTGCTCCCCAGCGGGACAGGTTCGTGGTGAGCAGGCAGAGCAGACCCACCAGAGCAGCTCGGGGCATGCAGGCGCACAGTGCGACCCACAGGCCACGGTGACATGACCCGTGGCTCTGCGGGCCCTCTACATGCCAACAGCAGGGCCCAGGCCCAGCTCAGGGTCCGCACCTCAATGCTCTGCAGCTGGATGGCAATGCGCTCCTTCTCCTTGATGGACCTGTGCTGTGTCTCTGTCAGCTGGTGGGACAAGGACACGTTCTCCAGTTTCAGGTGCTCCAGGAGGCCTGCCTGTGTCATCTGTCCAACCTTGGAAGAAAAAGCCCACAAGTTAAAAGTCACCAGATTCCAAGATCCACTGCGGCACCACTACTGCGCCCACCTCTGGTTCCCAGACCTCCGAGAGGCCCAGGCACAAGGGGTCCAGGGAGACTGGTGCAGGCATTCCCCGGCAGTGAAAGCACCATGACCCCTGAACTCTCTGGACCAAAGCTTGCTCCTTCATCATGCAGAAAGAGACAGGTTCAGGAGACACATTTAAAAGCCTAGCCATTCAGTAGGGGGCCTTGCATCCAAAGGTCTTTTTACGAAGCCGCTGATGCTCCCAGACGGCTGCTTGCTGTGCCTCTCCCTCTACTGTCCTCCAGGTCACCTCTGTGACCAGGTGACCACACATCCTGGCTGAACACAGCATGTCAGGCCAACTGTGCTTCCTTCCAAAGCACTCTCTCATCTCACACTTCATTTCCAGGTGTGTTTTAAGCAGAACAAATGCTTTTCTGCAAGATCTTTGACTTAAAAAATATGTAATAAATTTATAAACACATCTATTCTGTACCTTTGTAATCCACAGTGTAAATTTATCTATGGATCAATCTGTTTCTCTGGAGAAGAAGAAAAACACAAAAGCAGACAGCAAAACCCACAGCTCAATTCAGAAGGAGGTGAAGCCGACCACAGCCCCATCCAGCCTCCTCAGAGCGCCAACACTTAGGGTAGGCTTCCTTTCAGCCATTGCCTCTCCTCCGGAGCATCTCCAGCCTGCTGCTGAGAGATCGAGGTGGCCTGATCACATGGCCTCAGTGCCTCTAAGAGCTCCCAAGCCATGCATGTCCAGTGGGACACCTTCCTGAGGACCTGGACGGTTTCCTCTCCCACACTAAGAATTAAGCTGACGTGGGTAGGTCTGGGCATGACCAACCAAGTGACAACAGAGGAAAGTGGACCGTCTTCCACAGGACACCGAACAAACTCACTCATGGGGAACAGCCCAATGGGTACAGGGTAAGAGCTGGGCAGTGGGGCCAGGCCCAGGCCAGAAGGGCACACTGAGCCCCAGAGGAAGCTGAGTATGGAAGGTGAGGCCAAATGATGGACACACTTCCCTCCACAGAGAGAGGACAGTTACAGCCCAGGGCCAGGGTGAGAGAGACATGCCAACAGGGGGAGTGCAGACACCAGGCACACTCAGCGGACACAGAGACCCAAGAGGTCACGGAAATGTGGCTCGATGCGAGTGAGTGGTACGCAAATTTAGCTTTCTCATTCTCCCACAAAATGTAAAAACCACACCTTTCTAATTCAGCGCACCAGTCCCATTCCCCACCGAGACAGTGGTGGGCTGACCAGGCCTGACCCCAGGGCCCCCCAGTGTCAGCCCTGGCGGCACTGGCCCGCACCTGGATGTGGGCCATCTCGCCCTGCAGTCGGACCCGGGCTTCCTGGGCCAGTGCGAGCTGCTGCTGGTACCAGTGGCGGACGCTCTGCAGGGACGCGATTTCAGCCTGTGACGCCCTCAGCTTGCCGGTCAGTGTCGTGCGCTCCACCTGCACCTGCTGCAGCTGGCTCTGCAGAGCGCCCATCTGCTGCCTCAGGTCATGCACTGCAGGCGAGACACAGCCGGCTCAGGCACATCTGTGTGAGCCATCCCATGCGCCCGTCTCCACAGAGACAGAGACATGGTCTCACGAAAGGCCACGGACGCCACCACTCCCATCCCTGCCAGCTCCACAATGTCCATCAGCCACCAGCACAGCCGGCCAAGGCACCTGCTCTGGTCTCTGTGCCACCCTTGGTCTGCCCGTGCAGGGACTCTCACTAACAGGGCACGGCCAAACAGACACACTTGAGTCACAACTGCTCCCAACTGCTACGAAGACATCTACCCTTCTAAAGACACATTCTAAAAATTTGAAATAGAGACAAAACCGGCAAACCTGACACTGAGAGAAGGCCAAGCGGTGCACAGGCCCTGACCCAGAGGGCCGGGCAGGGCCGCAGACCTCACAGCAGCTGCGGCTGCTCCCCGTCCCACAGACTTCTCTCCACCTGCACATCTGCACCTAAGTGTGTGAGCATCTCACAAGGCCAAAGACACATGAGTGGCCACGACGAGGCCAGGCCACCCAACTGTCAGACTCTCCCAAGTACACAGACTTTGTGGTCTTAGGTAAGGGACTGGACATCCTAAATGTTCAGACTAAAAAGTTAACAGTGGTTAAAAAAGTCTGTGAGTTTCTTTCTCAGCTGGTTCCTTTTTCATCACTTTCCTGCCCTCATGCCTCAAACCTGTGGGCAAACCTCAAGGTCAAGCTCCCTACCAAGTGCACTCTGTCCACCCCACCCTCCCCCGTTTCCCTATTGGCCCTAAATCTCTGTGCAGCCTCACACTGAAGGGTCTGCAGTCTGGTGGAAGTCACCTCCCTGGGCCTGGATCAGTTAGGACTGTGCGTCACGCCTGGGCCGTGATTCTCAGTGTTCGTATGTGACCACTCCCATGACTGCACCTGCTATCAGTAGCCAATCAGTTTGAAGGGAGTCTCCTCAGAGGTGTGGCTTGCATCCACCTCTCAGCAGATGTTCTGGCTTTTTGCTTACTCTGGATCCTGTGGCTGCTGCCTGTTCACCTGACTTCCGACTCTTGAGACTCGAGCTATCAACTTATCTGATCTTGGAATTCCATGATCTTCACAGCCCCAGAGCAGGAGCTCTGCCCTCCAACCTGCTCACCTTGGATTCACCAGCCCCTGCAGCTCCAAGACGTCTCCATCCTGATCCCAGACTCAGGACTCTCCATCCTCCACATCAGGTGAGCTGTTCCTTGGATATCAATTGTTCTCTCTACACACTTACACACTTCACTGGGTTTGCTCTCCAGAGAACTCAGCCTAAGACACCACCCTGCCACACCTCTTCCTGTCCTTGTTCAAACAGCACCTGTGGGCCTATCCCTGGGGGTCCCTGTTCCATGACCAGTGGGATGCCCCCAGCTTCAGCAATGGTTCAGGCAAGGCCGTGTCATTTGATCAGAGGCAATGAGGCAAAGAGGATTTGCTGGGTTCACATGAAAAAAGCTTCCACCTGAGGCACATTTCTGAGACACAGAGCCCCCCTCTGCCTGTGGACAGTGTGCTGTGAGAAGGAGCACGTGGAGCTGGCATTTTCTCTGTACTACAACGTGGGCCAGCCTGCAGCTGTGCACGAGGCCAGTGGTGACAGTGAGAGTCTACAGAGCGGCCGCCAGGACAGACCTGGGACCAAGGTGCACTGTGTCTGCAGCTACAGACCAAGCACTCATTGAAAACCACCACCCACAACTCCTGACGTCCTGTGGGTAGAGAATCAGAAGGATCTGCCTGGGCTGAGGAGAGACACAGGATGAGGACAGTGGACTGCCATCAACAAGTGGTGAGGCTGCTTTTCCTGGATGAACCAGCTTACCTGGGTGGCTCATATTGGACCTGAAAGCCACCTACTGCCTGACCTGGAGTCACAAGCTTGCAGGCTATGGCATTTTAGCTTTCAGCCAGAACTCCTCTGCCTCTGACTCAATCTGGCCAGACTTGAGGGCAGAAGAAAAGTTGTTTCTGCACCTCCCCCGGCTTCACGACGTTTCCGTGCTTCTTGTAACTACCTTCTCTGTCTAGGCTAATTTGGGTTGTGTTTTCAATCACTTGCAACTACAGAATGCTTAACTGTTTTGCTTCTCAATGACAGGGCAAACATGCATGGACTCAACTAAGAGAAAGAAACATCCGCTAAGTGGTGACCAGGTTCCAGGTGCTCTGCTGCCACCCCAACCACAGCTCCCGTGACCCCAGAGAGAAGACTTCCCACATGGACCTTGCAGGACCCAGCCAGGCGGAAGGCTAACCCTCAGGTAAGAAGCAGCCTCAGTGCTGGTGTTAAATGTTCTAACCAGTCAGAGACTATGTGAAGTACAATGTCGCTCTATAATCCCCAAATGCGAAGGGGCCTGATGGCACAGTGAGTGGGGTGGTGACTGCTGACCACTGGTGTACCACAGTGAATCTCCAGACCTGACTGTTCCCTTGTTGCCTATGTAGAACCAGCAGGCCCGTGAGGTCCACCAGAAGGTGTCTGAGTTACAGAAACAGACAGCTGTGTGTGAGTTACAACATGGCCCACAGCCACATTAATGTTACAGTGAGTCAGGCCACAGGCCAGACAGATTCCATCACAAGGCTGCGGCCCCCGGGGGCCAGCGCGGCGGCCACACACCTGTGTTGTCCTTGCTGAGCATGCTCTTCTGCATGTCCTCCACCTTGGCCACAAGCCTCTGGTACTGCTCCTCGGCCACCTGCAGGTCACTGTTGGAGGACGCCAGGCTAGCATTTTTGGCTTCCAGCATGCTTTGCAGGTCAGTCATGGCACGCTCCAGGTCCCAGCAGGACTGTTTCAAGGTGTCCACCTCACAGCTGAGCGAGTCTTGTCTCTGCTGGCTGCTGTGGCTTTGCTCGATTTGCGCCTGTAGCCGGGTGTTCAGGGCGGCTAGCTGTGCCTGCAACTCTGCCTTCTCCTTCAGTGCCTGAAACAGCCCAAAGACACAGTCACTTTCAGAAGGCCCAGGTCCCCTGGTGAATTAGCAGTACTGACTGGTGGGATACCCTGGTGAAACAAAGACTATGTGCAAAAGCCTAGCTTTGTGTCAGAACAAACTATCCGGCCAGCGGGTCGGGGTGGGTGCTGTGTCTGCGCGAGGCTAAGAACGGCTGTGACTGAGCACAGGGCCACATGGGCAGATGTGCAGACCACCACCAGCCACGGAGTGTGGGAGAGCAAGAGTCCAAAGCTCAATAGCACCCAACCATGCAAATGCCGAATAGTACTGGAAGAGCAGCCCCAGCTTCAGCTAAAGCCGAACTCACACATCGGCAGGACCAGGGACAGTGACGACGGAATCGTCCCGTGCTAGGAGAGGTGGTGCTAGCAGAAGGCCAGGGCTGTCAGGTTTCTCATGGCACGGCTCAGACACACTTAGGACACGTCCTCAAGGGATGCCAGGATGGCCTGACCACAGCCATCAGTGGTGTGACCCTAACGCTTCTCAGGCAGACGGGTTAGGTGGACTCTGACGATGTCATGACTGTCATAACACAGGTTGTTCGCAACAACACTTAGCAAGCTTGCACACCAGAGCAGGAACCAGGACACTCAGATGGTAGCCGGCGCCATTACCTGGCTGGCCTCCAGCGACAGAGCCTCCAGCTGTCCCTCCAGCCGCATCTTCTCCTTAAGCACCTGGAGCATCTCGTCCTGCGCCTCGGTGACAGAACTCTCCACGGACACACTAGGGACAAAAGCACACAAACCAAGAAGGGAGTCCAGTCAGTCCTGTCCCTGCTCTGCACTTACCACCGTCCACATTTCATGCCGCTCCACCTCCAGGGCTTTAGATAAATGGCTGGAGGGGTTGGAGCTGAGAGCTAAGGCAAACTATTCAGCAAAAAGTGAAAACTCCTGCCAGGTGCCACAAGGCTAAGCAGTGAGCCACTGAAGAATCTGCACAACTTTAGAGAAGTGTCTGTTTGCCACAGGACCCCAATGTCGGCACTGCAGCCTCTGACATCCACAACAACAGAGCAGCAACATGCTCTCTGAGACAGAAAGGCAGACTGATGGTGACACAGGCAAGGGTGACGGTGACATGCCAGGCTGCCTGGTGGGCACAGCATAGGAGGGACTTGGAAGGAGAGCACATGGAGTTGGGCACTTCCCGCCGCCTGGGTACCGTGTCCATGCCTACCTGCTGGACAGACTGCCCCTGCGGCTCCGGATGTCCCCGTTGACTTCTGGTCCCTGGTCCTGATGCTCGGCTGCTGCAGCCTGAAGCACATCCTTAATGGAAGGAAACTGGCCCAAGGCGTCCGCAGTGACTTCCTGGCCGTTGACCACGTACGATGCACCCTGGCCCCCGGCAGCTCGTGCCAGTGTGCCCCCGGCTCCCTGGGGGGAGGCGCTGCTGCGGGACGAGCTGTCGCTGTCATTCCCGTCTAGCCGCAGCCCAGCCTCACTGCCATCTGCCTCGGAAGCGTCCTCCAGGCAGGCGTCGGCCTCAGGGGGCAGGCCGGCCCCCGACACCACAGATGTCAGGCTGCCTCGGCTTGGCTTCACAGAGCCCGGAGAAGTGCCAGCGGCCAGAGCACCCCCAACCGAGTCCCCGCTGTCCGGGTCTTCAGTTCTGTAATCAGCCAGAGAGCGAATCCTGCTTGATTTGGGGCTTTTTTTCTCTTTGGGATGTGCCAGGAGCCCTAAACTGCCCACCTTGGGTCCACGAGGAAGGCTGGTGCGCAGGAAGGAGTACTCCTTCGTCAGGGCCACGGCGCTGGCCCTCGGCAGGCTCTCTGGATTGAGCATGAGCTCAGGGTCAAGTATGCTGGAAAGTCTTGCTTTAGCCGCAGGCTGGCTGGACTGCAAAAGAAAGTACAAACACCGTGTTTAAAACGAACAACGAGACTTCTACAACTACCACCCCAAATGACTGTGCCTATTCTGACCGTTCCTATCTAGCACCGACCCCTTCCCTGCTCCAAGTTCACGTCCTGCTGACCAGTCTAGAGCTGGCTCTCACACCTCCCATCACTGCGGACTGCGACACCCTGCTCCACACACGTCTTCTACCCAACTTTACGGCTGTTCTCCCAAGCTGCTGGTTTCAGATAAACATGGAAAGTTAAAAAAGTCCTGTGGCATCAGAAGTGCTTTAAACTCACAGAACATCACAGTCACCACCTGGAGAGAGCCCACCAGACCCAGGCGGACACAGACGCTACAGCACATCTCCCTGCCGGCCAGCCCGGGCGCGGACACTGACCACCGGCCCCGCGCGCTCAGCTCCTCCCTGCTGGGGACTCACCCGCTCCTGCTGCCGCTTGGCCCTGTACTGGCGGAGCTGCTCCTCCAGCCGTCTCCGTGCCTGGAGGCGGACCTGCTCCTCCCTCTCCAAGGGCAGTGAGGCCTCTGTTGAGCCTGCGGCATGGAAAGTCACTGAAACACGCACAGTGAGCCAGGGCACAGACCCATCGGCAGTGATACCCAGGCCATTTTGCATTTAATCACCAAGATGTTTTCACTCCCAAAGCACAGCCACCAGGTGTAGCTGGGCAATTCCAAGGTCAGAGGGGAAAGAGCCTCTCACACACACACGGACAGGCCACCTCTTGTGTGGAGCAGCAGCCCAGGACTGACCCGTGCTTAACCCCTAAGCACCGTGCTACCTGTGGGAGCCCAGCTCCTCACGCAGAAGACACATAAGACGTGTTCTTCCTTAGCAGAGAGAATGCACAGCCTGCCGGGCAGCTGTTCCCCAGGCAGGCTGCGCCCTGTGGCACACGGCCTCCGTGCTCACTGGGCCTGGCACTGCGCTCCAACTCTACTGGAGGCGCTGTCAGCTGAACTGCCAGGAACGTGCCAAGCACAGCTACGGCACGCTGGCACTGACGATGAGGATCGGGCAACACCAAGCAGTGCTTCAGTGGCACCGCACGTGAGTTCCTGGGGCAGCTACAGCCTGGGGAGCGACCTCGCCCACGGTTAATCTAAGCTCCCGCAGCAAGAGCCGTGTCACACCTGGGCTTTATGTGACAGCCTTTAAACCAGCCAGCTGTTTACCAAAGGCACTGCGCTACTGGCTAGCTTGGTTTCACGTGACCAAAGTGGGACCCTCTACGGGGCACAGGCCACGTCAGCCTGTGAGAGTCAGCCAAGAACCAGTCTGGAGAGGCTTAACACTGTTGGCAACCACAGAATTAAAAATACAGACTCCATAAAGCATTAACTTTGGGTCCTGACAGGGTCAAAGAACGAGCATGAAGGCCTTATGGTCACAAAACCCAACATCACTCTCCCCCTAGTTTCAGGGTTCCAGGTGTATCACTTTCAGAGCAGCAGACAGTCCTGAAGAAGGCTGCAGTCACACAACAACTTATCTATGCTGCTACCCTCAGACAAGATTTGGGGAGGGGAGCAGCAACTGTTTTAAATAACTGCTCCAATCTGAACCAAACCGAAAAACCAACAAACCAGCTGCAGCTGAATCGATCCCGACTCACAGCAACCGTACAGGACAGAGCAGAGTGGCCCCACAGAGCTTTGGGTTCACAGCAGTAGCAGTTAACCACTATACCATGAGGATTTCCACAGTATGAAGAGTCACCAGGAACCTCACTAGAAATTCACCATCATCACTGCCACGTGAATTCACGTTGTCACTGAAAGTTGTCACCACTGTACCTGCGGTAAGGCTGCCCTTGCCCACACAGCAGTAGGCCGGCCAACTCAGGGCCTGCAGGTCTGAGGCAGATGAAATGAGTAGAGAGGGTGAGATCTGTACCAAACTACCCTGCAGACTTGCAGCAAGTGGCACAAGAGACAGCCTCAGGGTGACAGCCAGGAGCTGTCACAGAGGAAGGTGACAGCAGCCAGAGGGGCAGCAGATGCCAGCTGGTAGGCTGTATGGGGGCTGCAGGCCACCAGAAGGGGGCAGCAGACACCAGCCAACGGCAGTCTGAGGCTGGAGGCCAGGGTTTTCCCGGTCACACCGGGAATCCAGGCGTTCGTTCGTGTGAACTCTCTCCATCTAAGTGCTGACAACTAGTTTCCAGGACTTTTCTTGGCCACACTGCAGTTGTAACCAAATAACGCTTGTGAAAAAAAGACAAACTACTCAAAATAAAAATGAGCCGAAAACATGAATCAATAATTCACAGACAAGAACGTCTAAGCGGCCAAAGACAAAGACGCTCAAATTCACTGATGGCAAAGTGCAAATTAAAGTAGCAATGAACTGTCACACTGCAGCAATCAGACTCGTCATTGGTAGGAAGTGGACAAGCAACAGTGCCACCCATGTGGTCTGACCACAGCTGCCTGCTTCGAGAGCCCAGCCCAGCAGCGACAGTGGGGCTCCCAGGGCAGGTGCGTCACGGCTGTCAGCGCAGGGCCGTCCTCTGGCCAGGAGCTCACAAAGCAGGAGGGCAGAACAGAAAACAGGACCCCACACAGCCACCAGAGGATGACCTGAAAGGGGTTTCCACTTAACGGTGCTGAGTGAAGAAAACATGCACCCGTGGGAAGACTATCATCCCATTTTAAAAACAACAGCCAAAAATCACAGTTCTGTTGGCTGAGGCTTAAAGAGGCTGACCTGGAAAGCCAGACAGACAAAATCAGGGTAAGGAGGGTCCAGTCTGCAGGCCCCCTTGGTCTTGAAACCTCGGAGATCAGGCAATGGTCAATGTTTATTAAGCTTTCAAAGGACAGCTGTCACACTGCGTCCTCCAGCCAGCTCCGCCTGCCCGCACACCATGCTGTGGTGGTCATGCTAAGAGGTGCCAGGCCACAAGGAGCTGCACACCAGCTCCATTCTTCGCGATGGTGCGATCCTGTCCGACACTCATGACAACACAGCAAGCAGCTTCAGACACACGTCCCCATCTGCCACCAGGAGGCTGGCCACAGGATGAAAGCACAAGAGGAGGTGGAGGGAGAATAAGGAGGGTGAGATGGAGAAGGGATGCTTACACAGTTGCGTTTCTTGCATAGGGAGACTCAGTTTGAGAGACTGCAAAGCTTCTTTCCTAACACCGCCCTCAGCACTAGTGCCCTCAGACTTCCTTAGGTTGTCATGGAAACCAGTCACACCTGGAGCTGAGTCAGCACCCACGGAGGGAGGGCTGGGGGTGAGAGGCAGCACGAGGCCCGGGGCGGGAGGCAGCGGCCCGTTCTGACCAGGCCCCGGGCTGAGCTCTTCCAGGCTCTCTCCTTCCCCCGGAACTCGGCCGGCTTTCCCGCTGGCACCTGGAGAGAGAGCAGCTCTGAGGGTTGCAGTTTTAACACCAGAACCAAGTCCCTGTTCACTCACACAGCTGAAGCAGGACAGAGAGGAGTTTCAGCAGATGACCGTGAGCAACTTTTACATCTTACCCGTGCGCTGACTCGGAGAGAAGAGCACCCCCAGGTTCTTCTCCCCTCAGTAAGGCGATACGGACAAGCCACACGGTTCCCACCCCCCCAGTAGGCTCATCTCCCATCTACAGCTACAGGGTTCACACCTCTTTGGGTTTAAACCGGAAACGCTGATGGCGTAGTGATTCAGTGCCTGCCAACTGAGGGGGCAGCAGTTTGAACCCCCAAGCGCCCCCTGGAGACACTAGGGGCAGTGCCACCCTGTCCTGTGGGGTCACTAGGAGTGGGAATCAACTCAGGGGCAATGGGTTTGTTGTTCTGTTCATCTGTTTAAATAAGAAACTTGACAAGTCTGTTTAACATACAAGCAGGAAAAGAAAGCAAGAACTGACGGCACGCCGGTGACCTTCCAGACAGGTGCTGGCGACAGCAGTGGCCAACCGGTGCCGGCCTCCTGGTGACAAGGGCTGACTCCAGAGCCCCCGTGAGGCACAAGTCTGCCCTCTACAGAGGAGTCCCAGCGCAGGGTGGAATCCTGCGGATCTGAGCAGAGGACGCAGGTGCACCCCCAGCTACCCCGGCACTGCCCGCCCCTGCGCTGTCCACTACAGAGCCAAGTGGACCCAGTGACCGCCAGTGTCTGCGGGTCTCGGCTTCGCTCCACCTGCTAACGTCGTTATAAGCAGGATTATTTACTCTACCAAGCACATTCCTTACCAAAAAGAACAAAGGGAAAAAATCTTGTTAGCGTTCACTTTAGTCTCTCCGTCCCCTGCACTTGCAAGGCTTCCTACCACACGGTGGACAAGGCCCTGCGTGTGGCTGAAAGGGCAAGACACCTGAGGGATGGCCACAGCCGAGGCTCCGGACTGTGCCTACAGTGGCCCTGAGGCCCCAGCAAGCTCAGCGAGGGACAGTATATGTCCAGGAAAGCCCCTTTTGCCTTGGGCTGATTCCAGGTGGCTTCCTGTCATTTGCAAATATGCGTCCCAACTAATACAGCTGCTTTATTCTCAGGCCACCTGGAGGCCCTAAAAATAAAACCAACCTAAGACACAGGGGACACTCCCAGGAGAAGTGGAAGCCTCAAGGAAAGCAGGTGAACAACTGGCTACCGGGTGCCCTCTCAGGACAGGCCACCCTCTGGCTCTGCAGCAGGACGGCACTGCAGAGACAAACTCACTGGGCTCATGGCCCACTCCCACAAGTTTACCAGTCTGGGGCTCTCTGTGACCTCCCCATCTGCCGTGTAAGGAGGGCACCAGACTACACTGAAAAGCCCTGGAGGAGAGCAGGTCCACTCAGCCTGGGCTGTTTCCAAAGACCAGCCTGCGACAGACCCACGAGGATGGAGACAAAGCGCCCACCCTGCTCACGACGGTCACGGGCCCTGGCCTTCTGACTCTTGGACCACCTGATGATGTACGGGCCGGGAACCTGCCATCGCACAAAGAGAAAGGCGGAGCCTGAGAGCAGCCACTCGCCCTGCTCCCCGGCACACAGCTTCAAGAGACCGACTCCCATCTGGGTCTGTCCAGAGTCCCTGCCCTCAAACCACACGCCCCTCCTCCTACCTCACCTCCCCGGACTGCAGCGACCCCAGTGCCTGAACAGCACTTCATGAGACCAGAACACAACTCTGGCCAGGAAATTGTCATTCACACAACCAGCTCTTGTAAAGCCCATAATCTTGATAACACTTCCTGTCCAGTGAGGTCTGTGATAATGGAGTGAAGAATGAACCCCACGCCACGACAGTCTCCACATCACTGCACCATCACTGCAGTGTCCCCAGAACTACTGTGCTGTCACCACCCTGCATCCTGAGAACCCTGACATTACTCTGCCTTGTCAACACTGCTATGCTGTCACCTAGTCAGGTCCCCAGAACTGCCATGCCATCACCCCAGTGTCACCAAAACCACCATGCAGTCACCCCCAGGTCCCCAGAACTGTGATGCCATCACCCTTTAGGTCCCCAGAACTGTTGTGTCATCATCTCCCTCTCTTCCCTCGTGTCCCCAGCACTGAGGTGCCGTCACCTCCTGTTAAATACCAGTGGCAGTGGGCTCAGACTGAGCGCCAAATAACAAACTCATGTGATTACGACAGACACCTTTAATGAACGAAGGTTCATGTGTGGTCTTCAACACCCCAACCAAACCAAGCCTGCTGCTATCAATTGCGACTCACTGAGATCCTGCAGGACAGAGGAGAACTGCCCCAGAAGGCACAGCTGGTGGATGTCAACTGCGGACCTGTTGCTCAGCAACCACACACCTCACCACTGCACCATCAGGCCTCCAGAACACCTGCCCTGCCCAGAACCCAGCCGCCCGAGCCCTCCCACTGGGAGTGAGCACAGACAGCACACGGACCAGCTCCCGACTTACCCCAGGCTGCAGCCTGCCTGTCGGGCCTCATGGAGGAATCGGGGGGCTCCGGCAGAGCCCCGAGGCCCGCTGAGGCATCGCCGTCAGACTCCAAGATGCTACCTTGCACGGCAGAGGCACCCTCCATGGTGGCATGTGTAGACCGGGTGACCGGGGGCACACGGGGCAGCAGGTGGACGACTAGCAGGTCTGGGTCTTCTCCATCAGCAGGAGCTGGAAGCGCGTCTGCAGGAGGGCACCATGCCTCCCAGGGCTGCGAGCAGACGGAGAATCCTGTGGATTGCTTCAGGTGCAGCCAGCTAAGGTCAGGACACCTGGTAGGAAAGAAGGACAATGCATGAACCACAAAGCTTCCTTGTGAGGTTTAAATACCACATGAAGAGCTAAAGAAAGAGGCTGCAGTGAGCCCCTGTGTGCGCTGTGGGGAGCAGAGGGTTGAGAATCCACAGAAGGGTGCCTAAGGGGGAATGGGAGAGCAGGGGACCGTTTCTCAGGTCTTACTGTAGCACAAGCATAATCATTTAACCTGTTCCTCTAGGACAAGTTTAAAAGCACAAAGCTGTGTCCAGTTTGGCAGCTGGCTGCCTGTCGTCTTTGAAGTGCACTGAGTGCAGGCTCCTTTCATCACCAGGAGATACAGCGAGGCGCGAGGCATTGTTATTGCTGGAAAAATGCTCACATTTAAAGTCAGTTTCCTGTTACCCTACAAATCATACTGTGTTTAATATGTTTTCTTGATTCGAAAGAAACAAAAAATTGCCTAACTTTCTTCTTCAGTCTACAGAGTCTATATAGAGACTAGAGGTGAGAAGCACAAACAGGCTGGCCCCCCAAGGAGGTGCTGGCACCCGCTCATGGCAGCAGGGTGCAGTACGGGTGCTCCCTACGATTGCCCTGTCCTCTGCCCCGTCTCCCTGACAAGGGGCCCACGGGTGCAGTCAGGCAGCCTCCCGAAAGTGGCTGTGTGGCTCTGAGACAGCGTGGCTCGGGGCTAACAACCTGCACCCCTCTCTGCTACCTTGTACCCCACTGGCCAGAGACACCACGGGTTAGACAGGGCTGTAAGGAGTGCGACACGGTTATGCATGCTACTGAGTGTGCCAGCGTCACTACGGCATGTTAATCCAACAGTGCTGTTGACACAAAGCACAGGAGAACACCCTCCCAAGCACAGAAAGCCACCAAGTCCTACAGACAGGGTCCAGGGCCAGTCCAGGGCCCCTGGAGGAGGGTGTTCACCTGCAAGTGTCAGAGATGAAAACCACACCGAAGTCACCGAAAGGAAAGAAGCTGCCAAGTCTTTCCCCCCAAAAGACTTCACACGCAACAACACCACTCATCTGCTTCTCCTCTGTGACACCCACACGCAGCAGCAAACCTACCGAGCAGTGGCTCCCCAAGCAGGAGGGTAGCTGCGTGCGGACCAACGCAGGACGAGGGCTTTACACAGTGTGCCCATCCTGGCACACCCAACATAAAGCCAGCCTTTTGCTAGGTCCTGCCCTCATGGAAAATCTCCATGACACCCACAAACCACAAACACAGCTGGGACTGTCACACCTCAGCTGCAATCCTGGGCACAGTGGGGAGCCAGCTGGCCACAAGAAGAGCCCATCTGTGCTGCAGCCGGACAGTACAGGACACTGGCAGAGCGGGTGAGGGGCAGCAGCCTGCGGTGGCCTGCAGGCTCCTCCCCAGGGTCTTGGCCCTCGAGGGCCACCAATCCCATGTGAGGACCACCTGTGGCAAGCAGAGCAGCCG
Organism: Heterohyrax brucei; assembly: GCA_028571685.1. Lineage (NCBI taxonomy): Eukaryota > Metazoa > Chordata > Mammalia > Hyracoidea > Procaviidae > Heterohyrax > Heterohyrax brucei. The sequence continues at coordinate 352,926 of CM053160.1, read as the reverse complement.
GGTGGAGTGTGCACCATCACTGAGGGCTGCATGCTACACACTGCCTGCCACACTGCTGTCTTTCTGACAAACTCCTTAGCAAGGGAGCACAGGAATTTTGCTTTGAAACATCTTTGGTTTTGACAACTTTATCACAGCCTTGCTGGGATGGGAGTGACGTGCTCCCCACAGTGCCCATGCCTTGTGTGCACAAAAAATGGTCAGCGTCTGTCACCTGAATGCTTGTGTTGCACCCGTGCCCCTGCAGAAGCCCATCGGCCCCTCTGCTGAGATGCCTGCCTCCCACCGGCACCAGGCGAGTTCCCGCGGGCCTTCTGCGACTACCCGCAAGCGGCCGCCTCCCAATCTCACCTCCCGAGTCTCTCCTCGGGCCTCAGGTAAAGGCCTCACCTTCTCTTCTGCTCCCCAATCCATACCTGTGCCCCCTCCCTGTATCTCACACTGTCACTGTGTGTGTGAATGAGCGCGCGCAGCACGCATTAGTGTGTGCCTAAGTGTATCTGTGCAGTGTGAACATGTCTGTGTGGGGTGTGTGACGTTTGTGCATGTGTCGACTCTGCCAGCCTGGGAGGTCCCTGGAAGCCAAGGGATGATGCCACGCCCACCATGCATTCCCACAGGTGCTCCCCACCCCTCAGGTGGCCTAGGGCCCTGAACCTAGTGACATCTGGGCTCCACCATGGCTCCCCCTTAGCCACCCAGTGATGGCTTCCAAAAAGGATGACAACAGAGCTGCACTCCTAGGCACCAACGCTGCTGTCTCAAGAACAGGAAAACCAACTGTTCCCATTAAAACTACTGGGAACAAGAGAACAGACAATCTAACGAAAACCCGGGCAGAAGACCTAACAGACATCTCCCCAAAGAGGACATTCAAGGGGCCCATGAACACAGGAAAAGACGCTCAGTGTCACTAACCGTGAAAACTACAAAACCAGACCTGCTGTTGAGTCGATTCTGACGCACAGGGGTCTCAACAGGACAAAGCAGAACTGCACCAATGGGTTTCCAGGGGGCAGGTGACGGATCGGATCGGAACTCTGAACCTCGGACTTTTGGTGAGAACCGTGGACTTTTGGTGAGCAGCCAAGCCCCAAGTTACTGTGCCCCCAAGGCTCTTTTAGCCCTTAAAGAGATAGACAACCACAAGCTGGTACCACCTCACCCCTACCAGAATGGCAGTGATAAACAAAAACAGCAGAAAACGTGTTGGTGAGACGGTAGGGAAACTGAAACCCTCATCCACCGCTGGAGGGGCTGTCAACAGTGCAGGCTCACGGAGAAGAGACCATGGATCCGCCCCGTGATCCCGCAGTCCTGATCACAAGCCAAGGCAGGAACACAAGTACTAATCTGCACACCAGCGTTTACGGCTGCACTTTTCACAACAGCCCCAAGGTGGAAATTCCCCAGATGCCCATCACAGGTGAACGGATAACAACGAAGTGCGTAGACACACAAGGGACTACATTTTGCCATCTAGAGAAGTGATGGCCTGACACCCAGCACAGAAGGACAGACCCTGGAACATCACGCTGCACCAAATGCGCCAGTCAGAGGGCCCTCTGTGACTTCATTTCTGTGAAATAAGCAAATACAGAGAACATAAAGACGACATGTGGGAGGCGGCAGGGGAGGTGAAGGACTTGCCTGGGGAGCTCTGAGTTGACCCTAATGTTGGCAGAAGATTCTGGAAAAGGTTAGTGAAAATGACTGCACAGCTTTAAGAGTACAATCAGTGTTGGTGAATACTAGTATTAGAAACTGCTGAGGATGTATCTGATTTGTTATGCATATTTTCACCACAATTTAGAAAAACCTAAAAGAGGGAACCAAAGTTCCAGAGGGGGGAAATGCCCTGGAGACCTAAACCTGAAGAGCAGCCGAGATGACGTCACCTGAGTGAGCAGGAACAGGACTAGAGGAGGGCAGCTGAGGCGTGACAAGGGAACAGTGACAACAGCTACGTGGGCACTGTCCAGGAAAGACCCTCGGCCAAGGGAATCCTAGTCCCCTGAGGCAGGTAAGACACACAGGGGACAAAGGTACCAGGCTGTCCCACTCAATGCCCCTTCTTCTGACTTCCCAGCAGCAAGGGACTCCACGCTGAGTCTCAGGCACCCCACGACTCCAGTGTCCTGCCTTTTTGGGTTACCAGAGGTCTGCCACTTGGTCTCCTCCATTCTGCCTATCTCGAGTTGTATCCATGGCAATTATAAACAGTGGCGCCCAACCAAAGGTCAAACAGGTTTTTCTTTATAAAGTCAGTCTGATTAAGACCACAGTTAGCAATCAATTACAAGTAAGCAAAGAGACCTATACACAAAGTGAAAACCAAAAACATCAGGAGCCTTCCAAAATATACAGCCTGGTGATGTCACGCACAGGCTCCCGTGTCAGACCATTTTGCCCCAAATCCTGCCTCTGCTGTAGGCGCAAGCTTTCAGGGAGGTTCCTTTAAGACTCTTCACCTGGAAACCCTGGAAGTGTAGCGGTTAAAACCTACAGCTGATAACCTATAGGTCGGCATTTCGAATCCACCAATCCACCAGGTGCTCTTTGGAAACTAGAGAGCAGTTCTACTGTGTCCTATAGGGTCACTATGAGTCAGAATTGACTAGATGGCAGCGTTATTATGATTTTTTAAAAACTCTTAGCCTGCTTCCTTGTCAGTAAAACAATGAGGAAATTAGAACAAAATTATTACCAGGATTAAATGCTATACAGCACCGGGTCTGACCTATGCCGTAAAAAAAACGGGAACAACTATTACTTTTTCCTTCACTTGTTGCTTGTCAAAATTGATACGTAAAAATCAACTGAAGATGTTTTCATTTGAGAAAATATACTAGTTAGAGTAACTGGGGAAAAAATAAGCTATTTCTGAATCTAAGTTACGACCGATGACAAAGCCAAAATATCTATTTCAGTTCTTGCCATTCAAGGTAGCTATCACTCCAGTTATAATAAAATACTAAAAAACAAAAAAAGCCCACTGTCACTTTAACATGAAAACTCCTTAAGTCACTCGTAAATAGTTTACAATGTCCCAACTACAATGACAATAAAATCCACACCTCTTTCCGCAAATTATATAGCCGAAACAACCTGGCCCCGCCCACATCTGCCACCGTGTCCCCGGTAACCCGCCGCTGTCACGTCAGTTCCCAGTCCCAGCAGCCCCACAGGACAGAGCAGAACTGCCCCACCGGGTTTCCAAGGAGCAGCTCGTGGATTCAAACTGCTGGCTTTTGGGTTAGCATTTAGCAGCCAAGCTCTTAATCCCTGCGCCACCGTGGCTCCAATCCCCCACACTTCTCTACTTTTCATTGCACCCCGGCCACAGCTGCTGTTCACTCTCCTGAACCGCTGTCCCATAATTTTGGAAGGCTACCTTGTCGCAGGGCACTGGTTCCAGAGTCGCCTCCTCCTTCAGGTTTTCCCAGGCAACCTAAATGAGCTAACCGTGCCCCAGTCACCGACGTGTCCTTCCACTAGACCGCACGGTCGGAGCCGGGCCCTGACACACTTCCCCGCTGGGTCCCCGGCACCTACAGTGACCCCGCATGCAGCTGTCACATGCACCTCGAACTATCCGCCAGGTTCACAGCAGTGACCACAGGGCCTCGCCCACTCCCTCAGAAAGTGGCCCGGAAACGGGAGGTACTCCAAGCACCTACGGCCAAGACGACACGTTTGCCACAGTGACAAGCAAACAAGGAAGTGCACGGATGTTTGAAAACCCGCTCACGTTAATTGCTGGGTAGCGATTCTCGTTAACTTATCAGAACTTCCGCAAAGGACAAGGTTTGTAACAGGCATCTCCAGAGTGCTGAAGACCTGCAAGGCAGGAGCCACCTTTGCAGTCGCTTACAGCCAACTGGCAAACCCAGCGACCGGAGGGCGTAAGGCCAGCTCCGCTGACAGCCGAGGAGCGAGGAGCGGCGTCCAGGCCTCGGGGCCACGGGCGGCAAGCAGCCGACACTCACCCGCCGCCCGGGCCGCCGCAGGGAGCGGGAGCTCCGGCCGCGCTCTGCCCCCCGCCCGGCCTCTCGGACCCCGGCTCCGCGCCCACCGCCGGCAACCCCTCCGCGACTCTCACCCCGGCGCTGCGGCCCCACGGCGGCGGCTCCAGCTGAGACGTGGCCGGACGAGGGGCGGGGCGCGGAGGTGCAACCGCCGCGGGGTCCCCGGGAACAGGCAGTGAGCGCTGCTTCCGTACCGGGAGCGAAAATGTACTCTTCTACCAGCCAGTCGGGCTGGGGGCGCCCAGGCCACAGGGTCGATACTGGGCCGACTCTGCACAGGCCCAAGGAGGAATCTAGAAACTGAATCTGAGTCGCCAGCCCTTTCCCTTGGACAAACCCAACTTCCGGGCTTCCGAGGACCCACCCCGACAGGAAGCCGGACAACTGGACTTCCGGAGGAAGTGGCGTGGCCAAGGCCCCCCCTCCCCGCCCCACCCGTCCCGTTGTGGGCGTGGTGTCCATGCCCCGCCCCTTCATGGGCGTGGCTCATGAGCAGCCTGAACGGGGCGGGTGTGTTTTCCTCAAATACAAACCCACTGCGGTTGAGTCCGTTCCGACTCACAGCAACCCGATAGAGCAGAGTGGGTCTGCCCCCTAGAGTTCCCACGGAATGCCTGGCGGATCTACACTGCCAACCTTTTGGTTATCAGCTGCAGCACTTAACCCTCTATGCCACTTCCCTATCTGCGCAACTGTAAATAGTCTTGTTTTTCACGAGTTCATCGTTAGCGTACAGAAATGTGATTGAAGTTTAATTCAAATCACAAACTCTTGTGTCCTGAGACCTTGTGCCCCTCACTTATTACTAGTTCTCGGAAAGTTTTTTTTTTTTTTTTTTTGGTCGATTTCTTGGTATTTTCTATGCAGGTAATCACATCATCAGCAAATGCAAAAATTATCCCCAAGTTATCACGGACTTACATATAAAACTACAAGACGATTAGAAGAAAACAAAATTTTTGAGACCTAGGGGTTTTGTGAAAAGAAAAACACATCAACTGGATTTCATCAAAATCAGAAACTATTTGAGAGACTCAAGAGAGACTAGGGGTTTGACAAAGGCTGCAAACCACATAACTGACCTGAACCCACCACGTAGGGTCGTTCAGACTCACAGTGACTCTACAGGGCAGAGTGGAGTTGCCCCACAGGGTTCCGAAGGAGTGACTCTTCACCACAGCAGGCTGACACATCTTTCTTCCCTGTAGTGGCTGGGTGGGTTCAAACCTCTGATCTTTCAGCTAGCAGCCAGAGGGCCACCAGGGCCACCCAAGTACCTGACAGGGCAAGTGTCTAGAATACAGTCATAAAATTCAACAGTAAAAACACAAAACAGTCAAAAGACATGTTTCACCAAAAATTACATAAGGCAATAGGCTTGCGAAGATGCCCAACATCACCAACCATTAAGCCAAAGCCAATGCCGTTGAGTCGGATCCGACTCATGGCGACCCTAGGGGCCAGGGTAGAACTGATCCCCAGAGTATTCAAGGCCAGCCATTAGGAAAAGACAAATTAAGACCTTGCTGAAACATTGCTACATATCTATTAAATCACCCAAACCAAAACCCCTGCTGTCAAGCTGATTCCAACTCATTACCACAGTGTAAGACAGAGGACTGCCCATAGGGTTCCCAAGGCTGCCACTTCTCCCGCAGACGGGCTAGTGGGTTTCAACTGACATCCTTTTGGTTAGCAGCCCAGTGCTTAGTGACCGTGCCGCCAGGGCTCCCACATACCTACAATCCACGGCTGGTGGCGAGTCAATTCTGACTCACAGCTACCCTACAGAGTAGAACTGCCCCATAGAGCACCTGGCAGATTTCAACTGCCAACCTTCTGGTTAGCAGCCATGACACTTAACCCCAATGCCCACACGCCTATTAGAACAGCTAAAATTTAAGAAAAAAAAAGTGAAAATACCAAGTGCTGGATACAGAGAAACTAGCTCTCAAACTGCTAAGGGTATGTAAAATAGTGTAGTCTCTCTGGAAAAGTCTGGCCATTTCAATTAAAAAAATTATTCACATTCTGGGCATTTGTCCCAGAGAATGAAACTCATGTCCACACCAAAGCCTAGGTGATGCACAACTTGGCAACACCCAAAATAATAAAATAGTACGTTTTAAAAGGATGAACTTTATGGTTGTAAGTCACATGTCAACAAACCTATTTAAAGAAATAAAACACTTCAGAGTTAGACTGAGAGATCTCTCACTAGCCTAAGTCTCAATTTCAGCATCAAAACTATGGCAATTGTTTATTATAACACACTGATAGGAAGAAACCCATGTGTCTAAATGCACAATAAAAGCAAGCAGGGTCGACATACAAAGTTCTTCCTTTCAGTAAATGACAACCTATGAATTTAGTAGGACTGATAAACTAAAACCAAACCTGCTGCTGTCAAGTTCATCCTGACTCACAGTGACCCTACACTACCGAGCAGAACAGCCCCACAGAGTCCGCAGGGAACACCTGGCCTATTTCAATTGCCCTCTGGTTGGCAGCCATCTGGAATGATCACTCAGCTAAACGGCACAGCAAAAATGGGCCCAGGCAAGAATCATCAACAGATGCTAATTGGATAAATGTTTATTAGAAGGCAGGATATTACAGTCTCAAAGCATCTCCCTCAGATTACCACACAGTAAGCGGAAATGTTTAAACGATTAAACTGGCAGATACCACCTTGACTGAGCATCACCAGAAGTGACACACACTGACTCCGCGTGCCTCCTGACAGGACACACTGATGCAGCGCTCCTGCCACAAATAACCAAAACCTGATTCTGAGTAAACGGCAGATAAAAGCAGACGGACCTCAGGCCTCATCACCACCCCTCATGCGAGACAAAGGCTGAGGACCCTACTGCAGGGCGCATTCAGGACTGGAAAACAAAACGGTCTTTCAAGGCCTTCCACAAGACACACGATGCAGTTGGCTAGGGACTGCATGTTAAACCAAAAACTCCACCTTTTGCTGTTGATTCTGGCTCATCAAGACCCTATAAGACAGAGTGGGACCATCCCCCAGTTTCCCAGACGTGCTTGGTGGATCTGAACTGCCAGCCTGTTGGTCAACAGCCAGAGCACTAATCACTACGCCCCCATGTTTCTGGATTGTGTATTAGGTAATGCCTCTATGTTTAATTTCCTGAATTTAGTAACTGTACTGATCACGTAGGAGTATCTTCTTCGTAGAACACACAGACTGAGGTATTCACGGGCAGTGATTGTTTTCTGTGCCTCAGCAGAGAACAGCTATGGAGACAGTACATGGAGATGGAGCTAGTGTGACTCAGCAAACAACTGGTGCCCTTAGGTGACGGGCTCCTGGGCGTTCACTGTGTTCTCCAGTTTTTCTGCAGTTGGAAAATCAGCAGCGTAGAAAGTGACCTCTCCCAGTGCATGCCATCAGCCATTTGCCACAACTCAGATGCACCAACTGGACACCCACACAAGCTTCAACTCTAGCCAAACACGGTCAGTTCATCAGAAGTGAGACTCTTGCGTACTTGCCACATTGATTTTAACACAGTAATTTCATTCCTACATCATATGATTTAATCATGGCTGCTTAACTGGCATGAAAAATTGCTGACAACATAACTGCAGGCTTGCAGGAGCAGGTGAGGCTGGCTGCCCCAAGTTCACCTGTGTCGGCCTGTGGGTCTGGCCTGACAAGAGGACCGGGCCCGTCCCAGGAAGACCTTCCTCCTCAGGTGCCGAGCCAGCTTCTCGGGGCAGCCACAGTGTGCTCTGCCCATCAAGCACTGCTGTCTGGTAGGTCAGTGGGACAGGGAGACAGCACGCAGCCAGTGTGGGAGAGCAGGTCCAAGGACTGTCACCCCGGGCAGTAGGACTGAGGCCGTGTGGGAACACTTTCCGCAGTCAGCATCACTAGAAGGGACACACTGGACTTGGTTTTACATCATCATTCTGGGCCACTTGGTGGCCATGGACGCAGAGCCGAATGGAAGCAGGTGTCGTGTCACGAGGTACAGAAGAGCCCAGTGGAGGCAACAGAGACGAGGGAGACAACACAGGACTTACTGGTAGATTACAGACTGGAGCATGGGACAAGGAGAACTACAACTCCTGGGTTTTGGCTTATCAGCTGGTGAGGTGAGACGACAGAAAAGAAATGCAAAGCAAAGGCACATGCTTGCCAGACAGAAATTCAACAGCTTGTGGCATACCCAAGGAGGCACTAGAAGGGTCTACCAGAAGGCCAACTGACGGGTGACACAGTGTACTGTGGGCCAGGCTGCTCGGAGCCGGCATCCCTGCAAAACTCTTGAGCTTCCTTTTCGAAGACGGGGCCGAGACGCCCCTGCCAGTGAGTGCTGGAAACAGCCTCAGAGCACAGTGGGCACCAGTGTACAAACCTCGTGGACTGCTGGCTGGATCCTGCAGGGGCTACTGTAACATCCTAAACACTTAACAGTGGGGACCAGCCGCTCTGAAAGGCCTGAGATTCTGTCTCTTCCCCACACACGTCCTTCCCCACTGTGACCCTAGGCACAGAGGTGTGGAGACGGGTGGTCTGACCGCAGGCTCTGTGTCCAGTCACCCACGATGCACGGTCAACCCTGGACTCTGTACATCCCCCTCCCGGCGTTCCATCACCAGAGCGCGCTGTGGCGCCACAGCAGGTCCTACCAAGACTGCTCCGGCTCCTGTTCACAGGAAGAGCTGTCACTAGGCCCTCTCAGATACCTCCTTCTGCCACCCAGCCTGCCAGGCCTCTGCAGATCTGAACCTGGTAGCAGGTTCTGTGAGTTCAAAGGGATTCGGGGTGATTTCAAACTGGTTTTAACCACCTTTGCAAGTCATCTTCATTAGAAGGGCTGATCCAAACTACTTACTCCTTCCTGTTGGGGGGTTTGCCAACAGGTTGTGAACCATGACAGACTTGAGCCAAACCTGCCTGCAAGGGACAGAATCTCATTGGGAGGCCCTCAGCGCTGGGAGCCCAGAATCCCCTTTGGGCAGTTCTGCAAGTGCCCTGGGAGGCACACCCTGTGTGAGGGGAGAGGGGGCCCCACAACCTGATTGGAGAGGTGGGGATGAGACCATGGGAGACAGTGGTTAGCACCTGCTGCAGGCAACATGCCAGGGGCAGGGGCAGGGGTAGCTTGAGACCCAGCCGTGGTCTGCCCTGAGTTCAGCCCAAGGGGTCAGAGCAGCTGCTGGGAGCCCTTGTGGCCACCCATGACCCATACACTGGTAGCCAGGACAGCAGGAAAGGGAGACGGCTGGCTCCCAGAGCATGGGAGGTTCTTTTTGTAAGGGTAGGAAGAGTGCTGAGGGGCAGAAAGTACAAAAAAATGACCACACGCTGCTGGAGTCCACACACCTGGCCACCCCACAGACACCGTCACTGTGCAGCCACCACGGGGCCTGTGACCTCAGCTCAGGGTCAAGCACAGGTCCATCTTGGCGACCTGAGCGCTTGCTGGGATGAGGCACCACAGCTCTGCTGGGCATGGTCCCACCGGAACCTCCCCTATGGGACAGACACCGTGATCACATGGCACCTGGAGCAGGAGCCCCTGGCGGCCACGCATGCCCTCTCACTTGGGGTGTCCTCCAACAGGCAGGGCCACCTGAGGCGCAGACCAGGGCAGGAGCACAGGGGCACCTCCTGCCCAGAGCCCAGCAAGGCCGACACACCATCCACTCCGCAGTGGGTGACTGGGCTGCGCCCTGGGGTGGGGTCAGCCTGACAATGCAGTCCCCATAAGCTGGCAGCAAGGAAGATGTCCTCTTTGTCACATGAGTTCAGCCTCTAGGGTAGAGCACGCCCACTTCCTCTCTGGCAGAACTGCAGGCTTAGGTCAGGTTATGAGCTGAGCGTGCGAGGAGAGACACCACACAGCTGGCTACTAGAAAGAAAAAAAGGCCTTTCCCACAAACTCAGAGAGCTGTTTCTCAGCATGTGTATCAAGAGCAAGACAATAATAGAAAGCTGTATTCCTGAGAAGAAGCAAAAAAGATGTTTGTCAACAGACGTAACAGATGATTTCAACAAAAAAACACATCTTTTTCTTACAAACACTATTTCAAGTATTATTCCAGACGGAACGGAGGTCCCAACCACCAGGGCAGGGTGGGTTTGAGGGGCCAAGGCCATGCCCGTGGCAAAAACCGGTCCCAGCCATCAGCTCTATGGGCTCTGGGACCTGGAAGGGACAGATGGACAGAAATGAGGTCACAGCACACGGCCAAGGCCAAGGTGGGGGTACAGAGGTGGCACCGGAAGCTGTTCTGCATCCTCATGGCACCCAGCTTCCACTCACCACTGCCCACAACCCACGGGCTCAAGGGCCCCAGGGAGGCAGCAAGGTGACAGCAGAGTGTGACATTCTAGCTACAGTGGAGAATGAGAGAAGAAGTACAGTCAGCCTGGGAGATTCCTGATGCCAAGCGTGCCAGCGGCTGCTCATGCCCTGCGGCACACTCACTGCCCACGTGGACAGCCCCGTGAGAGCCAGGCTGAGACGCCCAGGTCGCGGGCTCCCACCGTGCTGAGGAGCTGGACTCAAGATGGGACACCGGCAGCAGTTTGGGACATCGGACGGTCTTTGTTTTAAGAAACAGAAACACTCATTTATCCTTTCAAATACTATTCTAGACTCTGTCAATTATAAATTAAATTATTTGTGCTACTTGAGTGATATTTAAATCTTATTAGAAGATAAGCACCAAACCTATTAAGATTAAAAATACACCCAACACTGTGGTTTTTCCCACAGCAGCCTGTTCTGTACACCCAATGGGATATACACCTGCACCTCTTTTTCACTGCTAAACTTCCTTTTCTCCTATGAAGCTTTTGGTGAAGAGATTTCACTGCTAACTGTAACTGGAGAAAAGGCGAAAGCAGCAAGTGGCTGTTGTCACCTGCACAGAAGGAAGAGGTTTCTGACGGGAAGCCGTCGAGCTACTGCTGGCCAGGGTGCTGATGGCACACAGACACCCCCGGGGAAAGGCCCCAGCCCGAGAGTAGTGTACTGGGGACAAATGCCCAGTTGGGAAGAAAGCTGTCAGCCAGCAGGGCCTTTGACCACTTGGAAAAGTGTCACTCAAGGATAAGCTCCACAAAATGAGAGAGTCACACTAGAGTCCCTGATGACAAGACCTTACTTCCTCTTGGGGGGGAACCAGGAAATGCCCTTTGGGTAAATGTGAAGGCAGGCCTCTGACAAGCATCTCTCACATAACTTTCCACTCTCCAGTCGTCTTGTGCTTCTCCTGATGTTTAGTTCTTGAACCGTGTCTGTTCACAAATATGATTGAATTTCCTACAAGGAGAAAATAGTCAAATTACACAAAAGACGTTACGTAATTATTCAGATAAATGGAATCTTGAATGCATACTGGAAGAATTACCTAAAAAATAAACTGTATGTGTGTGGACTCAAAACATTCAACAATCAAAGAAACTCATCCCCAAAGGTAGCCTTCCTTTTCCTCTATTAAAATCTTAAAATAGAAGTCAACACAGTTGAGGTCATTTTCCTGGAGCAGTCTGCAAGCTGAGGCTGGGCACTGAGGCTCCCCAGCACCAACCACAGTGAGCGCATGCAACCCACTTCTGTTCCTCACGCAGACACGGGCACAGTCCACATGGGAAGACACACAGACGCCCAATTACCAATGAAACCTCTTCTTGCAACTGAATGGTCCCTTCTATAGGCTGCTTATGCTCAAACACGAAGCCGGCTCTCCTCTACCAGACTGTTCCTCAGAGGTGGTCACCATGTGTCACATGTCACTCCACTCCCAACCATAGCTGCTGTCTGGGGTGGCACATTAGTCTGAAACATCCATCTGCCCGAGTTTTTACTATTTATACCAACCACCTCACTGTTTACAAACCAAGGTGAGGACACTGTTCCAGGACGCAGGGCCTCTCAGCTGCAGTCAGAGGTGATGTGACAGTGAGCAAGACCCCTGGAGACAACGTTTTAGAACTGCAGGAGCCATTCGGACACAGCGACCACTGTCCGCCGCTCACACCAGTCAACAGTCTTGAGGTCCCCGAGTGGGTCTTGTGGCCTCACTGGAAGCTCTGGGACCACAGGCAGTTCACAGCTGCTGCATCTCCCACCCTCCGGGAGGCACGGCAGTGGTCCTTGGGTGCTGTCTACGGACAGAGAACGTGACCCGTGGGCAGACACGGCGAGATGAAGATGCTGGTAGGCGTTCGCATGCAGGTGTGTTGTGGCACCAGACAACAGGACAGCAGCATGTCTACATTTCACACACGGATGACCTTACAGAGGTCTACGGACCAAACCAACATCACTATAAAGAAGATTGCTTCACTGACATTCCTGACAGCTGAGGAATATGGGTTCTGTACGCCTGTATCAGGCTGGCCAAAATGCTTGGAAAACTCATCAGAAGAGCCAGCTTGTCGTTATGGCGAGAGGCCTGCCCTGCCCTCCACACCTGCAGACGACGCCCCACCACCCTGTGGCCGCCCCGCCCGCCCAGGCCTGTACCCCCTACTCACATGGCATGGTGCGCTTTCACCTGAGTTCTGCAGTTTCGACCCCAATAGCAATCAGGACGGGACGTTACAGCCACTAATGGAGAAAAACAGAGGAAATGGTACTACAGGGAAAAAAAACGGGATTACACAAAGTCACATCTAAGTTCAGCTGATGAAACTTGAACAGAGCCCCAGGAGAAACTGCAGTAAAAATGCAGTGTTTTGTCACCCATTGTAATTAGAGGTGGTCCCCAACTTACAACATATTCCAGTTACTACAAATCACACTAACTCCCATCGCTGTATCTGAACACTGCGTTTTCCTGGGAACAGGCAGGCAGGCAGGGGACATGGAAACAGGTCCTAAGTTACAGGAACATGCCCCAAAAATGCAATCAGATAGGAGGACAGGAGAGGTCTGTGGGAAAACCTGCCCAGATGGCAAGAGTGGTCAGGTGAGAACCTGGCATTACAGCTGAGGAAGAGAGGGAGACTGACAGACCAGGACTTACGGATACCGACAAGGAAAGAAACACTGAGGAAGAAAGGATGAGGAAGAAGTCACCAGCAAGTTATAGTGGAAGGATAAGTTTGATGTAGTTTTCTCTACACTACATCAGGGGCTTTAACTGCTTGAGAACACAGACCGAAACAGCAGTCAATTTGCCACAGCTGATGTGCAGATTCAGGAACCACTGAGACATCACTGCAAAACCCGGGAAGAACAGAGAAGAACCATGCAGACAGCTCTCATCTTCTTTCTAGAATCACCACTCCCATTTCCACTGACAATCTAGAAACTTCCGTGAGTGGATGTAACACCACACTGCCAAGCTGCCACATCGTCAAACCCCTCTTCACTGCTGCACTACGTTTGTGTGGTTTGTATGCTGTCTTATGTAGATGTACGTTAAAATATACATATAAGTTTACATGCAGTGACCCCCAAAGACAAAGATCAGATTTATAAAGCTAGTGATGATAAAAGGCAAATACAATGAAAACTGACAAACTATTTAAGTTCTGTCAGAACCAGCTGAGACGGCAGCACTGGAATGGAACCCTGTCCTAAGTCTGGACCACCTGTCATCTTCTTAGACTGTGCAAGACATGGGGAAAGGAAAGCAACTCATTCATTAAAAACCCAATTAGGAGATGAAAGTGACTCCGGGTGCAAGCAGAATGTCACCGTGTACCTCTGCCTTAAAATCTACACTACCTTGATCCTTCCCAGCAAAGAGAGCTGACCACTGCCTATGACATGGAAGCCCCCTCCTCAGCCACCCTCCCAACTGACCAGGTCTGCCACCCAGCCGCAGCACCCAACCCCAGGGGCTGTGTCCCAGACAGCACGAGACTCCAACCCCAACCGAGGCAGCCCAGGTGCCTCCTTACCGGGCAGCTCCGACGCAGGGATGTTCTGCCGATACTGGTAGGCCAGCTCCCGGAAGCTGCGCAGGCCACAGCAATAGCAGAGAACCGTGTCTCCCGTGACCCTGTAGTCTGGGAGGACATGAGTTCATGCAGGGCCCAGCCAGCAGCGAGGCCAGGCCTTGGGCCCACAGCCACAGGACAGACGCAGCCCTTTCAGCCACAGGGAAAGGAGAGCCTCTGTCCACAGGACAGGGAGAGACAACTTGCAGACTTTTAGAAAACAAGACAGCCACTCTGGATCCAAACCTACTTTCTGATAGCAAAACAGCTGCACGTAATTAAAAAAAAAAAGTTAGCTCTTCAAATAGGTGGATAAAATCTAAAAAAGTACTAGGAAGAAAACTGGAGTATTATTTTCCTGTTGACACATCTAAGGATGCCATGCAACTTAGAAGAAGAGAGAAAAAGTTCCATGAAGTTGATGCCCACAAATTTAAACATCATAACGGAAGTGTGTACAGTAACCAAGTGGAAATACGGACAGCATGGAGGAAAACATATCTGCAACACATGATGATGTGTTACAACTAACAGGGAACTCACACAAACCTGAACCAAAGAACCCATGAAGTTTAATGCAAACACCTGCAAAGCTCACGGACCAACAGCACCCACCAGTGTGGAAAGAGCTCTCACCCTGTCAGCCGTCGCATAGGCAGATGAAGCCCTGCCCTGGCACCACTTACAGCCCACCGTTACAGAAATGCGGTACCCAGGGCAAGGGGCCCAGAGGGCTCCGTGTGGTGCCCACCAGGTGTTAGCTAGGACAGCCTCCGGGAGGACAGAGGGCCAGCCACGTGCACTGCTGTCAAACCAAAAATAACTTCAATGCTCTTTACAATGGGCCTTAAGTGAACTGGTTAAAATACTACGTAACTGTAAAATGGCACAGCACAGCTCTCAGCTGATGTGGTGGGGACTGGACACCAAGGTTACAGCACAGCTACAGAAACAGAGTCCCTTTAGCAAGCTTAGATGCACACCTGGGCAAACAGGCTTATGGGGACAGTCACCACAGCGTCACGGCTGCTTATACCTCTAGACGGAGGACCCGCTGACACACCTCACTGTCCTCTGTGCTTTCCCTGGAATGTGAGCCACATGACTGGCACAAATGAGACGGGCCCTGCACTGAGCACCCAGGTCACAGGGCAAGGGGCAGGCCGCAGCTGCCCCGCCGGCAGGGGCTGTCACGGTGGCCTGGCGCTCGCCACACTGCCCAGGACAGACCAAGCCCAGGACGGCCAGCAAGCCTCCCGAGTCTGTCTTCCAGAACCACCTACGCCTCAGCCTGTTGCCTCTCGGACAAAATCATACTGGACCACATGACACACACCTCCCACGAGAGAGGCCGACCCTGCACCCCGTGATCTGATGGGTGCATGGGGTGATCGGCGGGTGGGGCGGTGGGGGTGTGGGGCTGTCGGTGGGTGGGGGGACTTGGGAACAGCTAACCCCAGAGGGCTGGTATGGGCTGTAGCAGTGGCCTGAGTTCTAAGAAACGTTTGCAACTCTCTGACAGGGTGTATGGAGCCCCAGTCACAGAGCACAGCACAGAGGCACTCCCACACAGGTGGCCCACAAGTGTGCTGCGCTTCCCCTGAGGCAAAGGCACCCCTGGGATCCCACGCCAGAGGGGACTCAGGGTGACACTTACCAGACAGCAGGAACAGGCCACTGTGTAGAGCCCCCAGGCTGTCTGCCAGCAAGTTCTTCCACGTCAAACCCCTGGATGCCAGGTAAGTCTGTGATGGGTGAAGACAGGGCACCAAGTCGAGGTTTGCCTTTAGAGGGACACCAAGATGACAAGGCAAACACAGTCCCACGGAGCCTGGGGAGGTGGCACAAAGGCACAGCCTCCTGGACAGCAACGCTGCTATCCCCAGAGTGGGCAGCCTGGCTCTCGGTGGAGGCTCCTGCTGCCAGACACAGTTTGGGTTTAGAAACGAGAAAAGTCTACTAAAGCCACAGCGGACACAGCTGCTTCTACTGACGGCCAGTGAGCTCATGGGACGTCCCCGCTGGTGGAGTGCTTAGGAGCTAGCGCTGCTGACCAAGATGCCAGCAGTTCAAGCCCACCAGTTAGGGACTGAGAAACAGCCTCAGACACTTGTAACTGTCCAGTCTGAACTCTCAAGTACTTAACATCAGATGGCTGGGAGCAAGAGGACTCAGACCACAAACTGCTGACCACATGAGCCCACAGCAGCAACGAGGGAAGCCCCAGGCAGGGTCCTAGGACAGGTGTGGACCCTGTTCCATGTAGCACGCGAACACAAGAAAGGAAGCCAGCTGCTGAAAGCTCTGCCACAGAGGAGACTGCTGAGCCTGTTTCCAGGCTCACCCATGACTGTCCAGGCACTTGTACAAGATGCCACCACAGGGCATCCCAGCAGATGCCTGGCTCTCCAGCTGTGGAGAATAGAGTTGCAGGAGACACAACCATGAACCTCTGAGCTGCACTAACTCCCTAAAACATGGGAAGGAATGGCCTAAAAGGAAGGGAGCCAAAGGGGAGGCCCAGCAGCACTCCAGGCCCAGACACGGCCCCCACAACCTCCTCTGTGAGGGGCACGGCAGGAGCAGACACCACAGGAACCAGCCTGTGCAGAGTCTTGCTGCACGAATGCAAAGGAGACCCCCTTGTGTAGAGGAGGAAACCAGAGGTCACCGACACCAAGACAGGCCCTGCCGCAGTGACCAGTGTGCAGGACGAGAGGCTCTGCCGCCTTCTGGGCCCGGGCGGCTGTGGCTGTGACGCACCGCACCTTCAGGATGTCTGACTCGTAGTTGTTGTTGTTCAGCGCGCCATCCAGACACTTGTCCCCAAGGTTGAGCTCTGTTGAAGTAAAGACAGCTACATTATCAGTTTGCAAGGACATTTTATGAAAGCACAGCTTGCAAAGCAGTTAAGATAACCACAGTCCCTCCCACTACAGATCCCAGAAAGAGGCAAGCTCCACCGTGAACCATGGTTTTAGACAGGAGAAGCCAGCCAAGGCGCCTGGCTGGGGCCAGCAGCACGTGGAGCTATGGCAGCTGGTCCCATCACCGCTGGTGCACTGCACATAGACCTCAGCCCCCTGTGCTCAGTCCGCACTTCTGACAGTCACTGCTGGTCCTGAGTGCACACCAGCCTAGCACTTCATGAGCTGGCAACTCACTAGGGCTGTCCTGCTTCCTCCCAGCGCTGGCCAGGGCACCACCAGCACCCGTCGGGGACAGAGCACGAAGAGGCCAAGAGGCAGGGGGCAGCCTTACCGCAGAGCGGGGCCAGGCAGCCAGCGCAGCCGGTCCGGGAGCAGCCCCAGTACAGGTGGCAGAAGGGCTGCAGGCACGCCGCACCTGAGGACACGGGACAGCGGTCAAGTGGGGCTGCCCCCCACCCACTCCGGCTCCTGCAAAACAGGCAGCAGAGCCCGCTCCCAGCTGCCACACAGAGCACGCCCACTCTGCACGGGACGGAGACTCTGGTGTCTGACTCAGCCAGAACCCACTGCACCCCGCTTCCCACACACACTTCCTTGAGAAGGCTGAGCCCCAAGAGCACAGCGCCTCTCCCGTCCCAGGCGAGGCTGCTAAGCAGCTCCCTTCCAGGTCCTGTTACACAAACAGCCACCCTTGTGCCTTGTCCCTGGTTGCCACAAATGCTCTTTTCTGCTGTCACCTCACCTCTGCGGACATTACCTCCAAATGTTTCATATTCTACAGGATGTCACCCCACAGAAATGCAAAAATACATAAACCCTAGTTAAAAGTCTCCAACAATTAAATATTTGTCTTTTAAAAATCTGTTAATTGTTTCAGAAGCGTCCTTCTGTGTAAGAGAGACTTACATGGAATGGGGGGCAATGCTAGCATCTGGCCAGATTTTAAAGTTCGATCTGCACTACTGCCCCCTTGCCAGCTACTGAGAAAGCCAGACAGTGGCTGGGTTACTCCGGAAGCTTCTCACACTGGATGCCTGCCAATAGGGACTATAAAGTGACCACCAGTGACGGAAAGCAGCAACCCCAGACCCCACTTCGCAGATAAGGCAGTGCTAGCTGAGAGAGGCAAGAGACCTGCCAAGATCACACAGACACTTTAGGGCCGAGGCCAGAGCCCAGCTGGACACACTGGCTCCCACATCCACGCCGTGCTGGCACCTCAGGGTGCCAGGTGAGCTTCAGGGGACAGGGAGCATCTTTCCAGCAGTAACCTTCTGTCTCCTGAGAACTTCCACACCACAGTCTGCATCACTCTAACAGAGAACTGTGTTATAACCCTGTACCCCAGTGTCTTTTTCACCCACTGACCCCTCAAGGAGAAAAAAAAACAGATCTTGATCATTTCTGTGCCCTCAGCATCCAGAGAAGTGCCTTGTACACAACAGACCCTGATTAACTGATTGCAAAATACACACATCAGCCAACTCTACACTTCCCCTCATTTAACAGGGATGCCACAATGCATAAAAAACTCTTATGGGGACAAAGACTGGCAGCCTTCCTCTCAAAATCAGGAGCAAGAAAAGGGTGCCAACTCTCATCATTTCTATTCAACTTATTGCATTAAAAGTCTCGGCCAACGTAGTAACAGAAGGAAAGAAGAGGTCTCCAGATTGGAAATGAAGTAAAATTATCTCTATCTGAGGGTGACAGGGTCCTCTACACAGAAAACCTCAAGTTGTAAGAAAACTTTTAGAGCTAGCAGAAGAATTCAGACAAAAGTCAAAAACCAAAAATCAACTGGGCTTCTGTACACTGCCAAGCCAGCCAAGTGCTGTCGAGTTGGATAGCCACGCAAAATACAAAGGCAAAATCAGAGAAACAGTTTCATTCTGAATAGCAAGTGATTTCTGACAAGGATGCTAAGTCCACTTAGCCAGGAAAGAAGACTCTCTTCAACAAAAGTGCTGGGAAAATGGGCTTTCCACACACCGGAAAACGAAATAGCATCCATGCCTCACACCACACACAAAACCAACCTCAAAATGGATTAATGACCTAACTGCAAATTAAAACCATGTAATTCTCAGAAGAAAAAGCAGAGACTCAGGCCTAGCTTTCCACAGTGGATGATCTGAAATAATGACCAAAAACAATTAAAGGAAAACAAAGGGGACCTTGTAAAAAGACTATCAAAAAAGTGAAGATGAGCTTCCCCAGCTGGGAGAGTATCTTCAGAAACCGCACATCCAGCAAGAATCTAGTAACCAAGACACACACAGAACTCAGATGACAACAACATAAGGGCAAATAAAATGGACAGAAGAACTTGATCAGACATTTCACCTACAAGGACCTCCAAACGGACAGCAGACACAGAAAAGACACTTAGCATCACTAGCCACTGGAAAGACACAACTCAAAAACACAGTGAAATGCTGTTTCACTTTCACCAGGATAAAAAAAAAAACACAAAATAACAAACGCTGTCAAGGACAGGGAGAAACACTGAGAAGGCAAAGGCTGCAGTCACTGTGGAAAATTCTGAACAAAGTTTCCACAGGAGACTTCTGATCAAAAGGGAGAAACTGCAGAACAGACTTAAAATTCCTATGGATTCTAGTTCTTTCTGGAGCCATGGAAGCTGGATGAACCCTGAAACTACTACCCTGAGATCATCTTCTAACCTTAAACCAAAAATATCTGCTCAAATCCTCTTGAAATCAATCAAGAGTTTAGCCTGACTAGTGAAGACAGCTTGCCTCCAACATTATGCTCTTAGGAACAGTCAATGTGAGATGACACTGCCATAGGCAACTCCAAAGACTGCATGGGGACCTTAAAGGGTAGTGGGTTCATGTTGTCAGAAGGAAGAGCTCAGTAACGAGAGCGCGAACAGCCGCCCATCTCAAAGACCCTCTGCGTCGCTAACAGCACACACAGGAACTCCACCTGGTGCGTCTTTTGCTGTGCACATTCTCAACAACAAAATAAACAAAATTTAGGAAAAAAACCTTCCACGTGAAATGAGAGCAAAGATCTAAGCAGACATTTCAATAAGGAATTAACTCAAAACTCTGCTAAGTGACATTAAAGCAAAGAACTGCAAGTCAGGATGACGACCTGTGTTTCAGCTCTTAAAACCACAGCAACGCATCAACTCTGAGTGTACGGCCTGGACACCCCTGTAACCCTCCACTGAAGTCACTCCTGAGCATCACCCTTCAGCCAAAGATGAGACAGCCCTATAAAACAAACAGTAAGACACGTAGCTCAGGCACATGTATGTGACTAAGTGGGCACATCAGCCCAGGGGCAAGGACAAGAAGACAGAAAAGCCGGACGAATGGAAATGGGGAACCCACAACAAAGGAGAGTGCTGACATGTCACAGGGTTGGCAATCTGTGCCACCCAGAGATGTGTGTACTGTGTAACGAGAAACTCACCTGCCTGTACCTTCACTTAAAGCACCATCAGTAAGTGAGCGTCACAAAGCTGACGCAGCTCAGGTCCATGGCAACGGCCCAGGACGGAGCTCAGACAGAACCCAGGACACCAACAGGGAGCTCAGACAGAGCTGCAGGAGGAGACAACTGCCCCCTGGACACTCCGGACCTGGAGGACGGTTCCTGCCCTGCAGCCACAGAGACGCCCGATCACACCAGCGAGGGAGAGACTGAGCCCACTGCACACACACGACTAGCCACACACCCCGAGATGCGGGCCGAACAGAGTCCGGGTGTCTGAGGCTGCAGGCGGGGCACTCACATTGCTGGGGGGCGACCCGGGGGTCCTTCTCCCGCTCTGCTCTCCGGTCGGGCATGGGCTGGAAACAGCAGGTGCAGACGGCATGGCTGCCTTGGGCTGGGCACACGTAGTCCTGGGCTGCCGCAGCAGACGCCACCACCCAGGAAGACCACGGACAAAAAACACATCAGAGAGAAAAATGTCAAGGTGAGGTACAATTACACAGTGAACACACACACACACACCCCCTTATTCTAAACAGCCACATGGGGGTCCACAACTTAAACCAACAGACTGAAAAATTACCCCAACTGTGTTTTGGGTCAGTGGTTGTAGCAAGATTTCTAAGGACAGAGGAAAGTTTTCTATCATTTCCTGTAAAGGATGGGCAAAGCCCACAGACTGTAATCCTAAACAGTAACTCAGGCTGCATCATGACTTCTGCACAGGTCAGAGAACACCGTGCCCTTCAGAGGAACAAGAGGCCAGGCATCACAGCAAACTCATCAGGGCAGGACCAGGGGTTGTCTTGGTTTCCCAAGCAGACCACGAAAAGTAACAGCTGCACGAGGTGGTGAGGTGGTGGTCCTCCCAAGGCCGAGAGAGGACAATAGAGGGCATCAGACCAGGCGTGCAGAGCCCGGCCACCACCGGGGCCCCTCAGTGCTAAGTCAGGCTACGCTGAGCATCCTTTCCACAAGGACACAGACAAGTGGATACCGACAGAGAACTACCCAGCAGCATAGACGAAGGTGGCCTGAAGGTGCCACCTAAGACACAGCTCTGGGCGGGGGAGCTGGCACAGGCATGGCACCTGGTGTCTCACCTGCCGGGAGACTAGCAGACGTGGACGGGGAGTCCCCTGAGGCCTGCGGGGGCCCCCGCTCACTCTCGGGTGCCGGGCAAGGGAGCAGCTGGGCCTGCCTCCTGGATTCTGGGCACTGTCTGCACACGATGGACGGCTGACTGCAAGACAAGCACAGCAGCAGGCGTGACCACACCCAGGTGGTGCAGGGCACCTGCAGTCACTGGCCAGGCACAGACAGGACTCTGTGCGGCTCACAGAGAAGGGGGTCAAAGCCTCAGGGCCGTGTTACTAAGCTAAGCCCACCTCTGCTTCTCTGCCCCTGGCATCTGCCAGATGTCATCTCTTCTGTCCTCAGGCCTCTTCCTGCAGAGCTCTCAGCCGCCTCATGGGCCTGCTGCTGGCCTGCGGCCCAGAATGACTAGGGATGGAACAGCCACCCTCCCATCGTCTGAAGAGCTCCGCACAACCACAGAGGAGTTGGAGGAGAGCTGTGCCCACCCAAAGGCCAACTGTCCCCTGCCCTGGCCCAGGTCCCCGCTCTTGGATTGCTTCCACGGACCCAGAGCACGTCAGCCACATATGAGACCTGACACTCGGCTCCAAAGCTCTGCTAACCAGTGTGACACACGGAACTCGACACAGCCAGCCACCACTCCAGGTATGTGCACCCAGCCCCACAGGGGAGCATGCTCTCATAGTACCGAGGCTCAGACGGAGCCCCACAGGCTCACACAAGCAGCCCCAAACCACGGCCACAGGTGTCACCAGTCTGTCCGGGACGCCCAAGTATGACACTGGCACTCAGGTGAAGCATCAGATGCCCGGTTACCCTGCTGGTAAGACCAAGGCTGGATAGAAGGCCAGTACCACTCGGCGTCACTGCCCATCACTGCGCTGATTCGCTTGTCTTTACTTCACGTCAACTGCACTTTTAAGGAACAAAGTAAACATAAAAGAAATAATCCACGGAAGCATCAGAAGGAAACAAGAAGACTCTCACACCTGCAAGAGAAGGCCCTTTTAAACCAAAAACAGCAGCAGGAGCAGCGAGCAGCAGTGGGTCAGAGCTGACGACACAAAAGCTGAAGACAAACACCCAGCCCCCCCGTCCGAGAACCTGTCGTCAAAGCGAGACGCCACCTCTCCTGCCACGCCGGATGGACAGACGCGCCCAGTACTGCGCGCCAGCAGGACTGTTCGCCGATCCCAGGCTGGACCAGGGCTGCCTGTTCACGGGGCCCAGCTGCCACACAGCCAAGTCTGACCCTGTGTCTCCCTGACCGGCCGTGTCCTGTCCACATCATTACCTTCATGAAAACCTGGATAGGCGCACAGTCACGCAGGCAAAGAGAGGCACTGCTGCTGAATGAAAAAACCACACACACCCGACAGCAAAGTGTCATCTGTGGTCGCCACACCCACCCAAATTATAAACTCCTACACAATCACTGAGAAGGATTAACAGTTTCCACACAAACACAACCACAATGCACTGTTTTAAAACGGAAAAAAGCAGTGGCCATCACATCAGTTCTGACTCACAGCAACCCTCCACCGCTGCCCCGCAGGGTTTCTGAGGGACAGCTGGTGGACTCGAACTGCTGACCCTTCTTCTAGTAGCTAAGCCCTCAAATGCTGCACCCAGCGGTGCTGAGCAGAAAAGCCAGCCGGGAAGTGAGGTGCCCCGCACAGGTTCAGCTTTATGACAATACTCATACCGGGTATGAGTTTTGTTACTGTTTTGTTAATGACATGCGAGTGTCCACGTATGGACAGCCAGGTAGGCACACAACATGTCAGCGTGGGCTGGTTCTGGGCAGTGGGCCGACTCACACGTGCTTCCTAGTTTGCCCTGTTTGCTTGACCGTTATCTGCTATTTTGTAAAAATAAAGACAATAAAAGTTGTGGGTCTTTCGAAATACAGTGGTCTTGACCCCAAATTCAAACCCTACACTGGAAACCTCCACACGCTGACCAGGTGAGTAAAGTCGACAAGCAAGCTGCCATGGAACTGTGACCCACGGTGACGCCACGTGTCAGAACAGAGCTGTGCTCCACAGGTGTTCGGTCAACAGTTTTCCAGATACAAAGTGCTGGGCCTTTCTTCCGGGGGGGCCTCAGCCTCCGACCTTTGGTCAGCAGCCCAGCACGCACCCCCCTGTGCCCCCCAGGCATTCCAGGATGAGGCCCACGGGTCAGCAGCCTCCCGTGCCTTTTCCACACTATCCTAATAAGGAGCAGCCGTTTTTAGAGGACTTGACAGTCACCAGATAGATCTCCACAGGTGAGAACAGACCACATATTGTCCCTCTGACCACGACCAACAGTCTGAGCAAATCATAAGCTATCGGGTGGTGACGACGAGGAAGAGGAGGAGGGTGCCAGGACCTCCAGGGCCTGCCCGAGGACGGGCAGGGTGCTGACGCCGTGCTGAGCGCCCTCTCAGTCCTCACCACACTGTCGGGGGCAGGCAGTGTCCTCGTCGCATCGCTGTCAGACAGACACGCAGTGACGCAGGCCCCACCTGGGGCAGGGCAGCCAGGATGGACGCCCACCTCTGCCCGCTCCCGGCACCAACTCTCACCAGGCTACCGAGCCCACCCTCCCATCCGACCCTCCTGCAGTGAGGGCATCACCTGGCGTCTGAGGACTCGCTGTCGACGTCCGACAGCTCCACCAGGTCCTCCGAGCTGCCCTCCTCGTCTGACAACGACCTCCTGACCTTGGGCTGCAGCAGGTCCTGAGTGATCTTGTTCCTGGCGTCCATGCCCCGCACGTCCTCCTCGGTACGGCCCTTGTCTGCAATCCAGAGGGGCAGCCTCAGGGAGGGCAGAGCCAGGAGGCCGGGGGCAGGCGGTCCCACGGACAGGGCAGGAAGAGGGCGGCCCCGCAGGCCCGGCTTGCCTGGGTGCTCGGTGAGGTAGGCCTCCACCAGGTTGTTGAGGATGTGGTTCTTGGAGATGCGCTCCACCAGGCAGCGGCAAGTGGGACACAGCGATGAGCGCTCCATCCAGTCTGAGTAGCAGGCGGCACAGAAGGTGTGCATGCAGGGCTGCAGGCTGAAAGCAGAGGAGGTGGCTGCCCAGTCAAGGGCCTGCTCTGGGGGGCTCATGGTCCTCTGGGCCGTAACACGCCTGCTCTGGGGGGCTCGCGGTCCTCTGGGCCATGACAGGCCTGCTCTGGGGGCTCGTGGTCCTCTGGGCCGTGACGGGCCTGCTCTGGGGGGTTTAAAGTCCTGTGGGCCATGACGGGCCTGCTCTGGGGGATTTGAAGTCCTCTGGGCAGTGAGGGACCTGCTATGGGGGGTTTGAAGTCCTCTGGGCCGTGAGCGGCCTGCTCTGGGGGGCTCGCAGTCCTCTGGACAGTGAGGGACGTGCTCTGAGGGATTTGAAGTCCCCTGGACACTTGCAGGGCAGACTGGGGCACAGAGCATCTGTAAATTCAAAGACTGCCACAGGCAGAAAGTAGGCCCTTCTAAGCAGCAGAGACAGTGCAGGGGTCCCTGGGCTTCTGGGGACCCTCGGCTCGTGCTGCCTCTGCCCTGAGGAGCTGGCCTTGTTCAGGCTGAGGCTGGTTATGAAACAACAGCAACATACAACAAACCAATCCAGCTCCCGGACCCAGCAGGGCCTGCCGCCAGGACTGCGGCGCGGCCCCGCACGCCAACGGCACCTCCACCCGGCCTCTGTGCACACGGCCCTGCCAGCAGCTGACGCCAGCTGCTGGGCCTCTGAGAAAGTCTCCACCAGAAAATGTGTTCCACCTGAACATAATTTAGTTCCTTCCGGGTCAGTTAAAGGGAAGCAGGGGCCACGTCAGTCCAGGAGGGGTGGGCGAGCAGGCAGCAGCTTCAGGACCTCAAGGGGCAGAGAAAGTAGAAAAGTGTAGGAAAGGCTTCCACTGAAACTGAAATTCAGACAGGCGACGACTCATAGTCCCCACAGAGGGGATGAGGCAAAGGTCCACCCTAAGCTGTGATTCCTGGGATCCTCACTCTGTGCTCAATATTCCTTTAACCAGGAAGTATTTAACGTGCTATAAACAGTAATGTCAGCAGTTGATTCCAAACACACCTGAAGGCTTATGTCACAGGCTGAATTGTGTCCCCCCAAAAATACGTGTAACCACGTGGCTGGGCCATGATTCCCTATCCATAATTGTCCTCCATTTTGTGCTTTTGCTATAATGTAGGTTAAAGGATTCGGGTGGGACTGTAAACCCCTCCATAGGATCACCTCCCTGCTCCACCATAAAGGGAGTTTCCCTGGAGTGTGGCTTGCCCGACCCTTAATCCTTTCATCCTGCAAGACATAAAAGAGAAGCAAGCAGAGAGTTGGGAACCACATGCCATCAAGAAAGCAGCACCAGGAGAAGAGCGCGTCCTTCAGACCTGAGGTTCCTGCACCAAGACACTCCCTGGACAAAGACTGATGCTATACCGGACTTTCCTCCAGAGCCGACAAGGGGGAAAACCTTCCCCTGGAGCAGACAGCCTGAATTTGGACTTGTAGCCTACCGGACTGTGAGAGAATAAACCTTCCCCTGTTAAAGCCATCCACCCTGTGCTGTTTCTGTTAGAGCAGCCCCAGCGGACTGAAACAACTTGTGTCATCCTCATCTGCCCCTTGCCTGCACCCAGGGCCATGTGTCCCACATGGGGGCACCCTGTGCATCCTCAGCCAGGCCTGCTAGGATTCTATCCCTTGAGCCAGGACCTGTGCCTTGTCTGCAGTGTCCTGATAAAGAACAGCTGTTTTTATAGGACTTTAGGTCCCAAGATGGATCTGCAGGTGGGAAGAGATCCCATGCCATCACCACATCACCCTAACCGTCTCACCTCACGCAGTCATGCAGCAGCTCCTGGCAGATGATGCAGGTGAGCGTCTCCTCCATCCGGTCCGGTTTCACAGTCACGGCTCGGGTGAGGCTGTCCTCAGCACCAACCAGGGTGTCCCGACACAGGTCCATGCCAAGCCCTCCAGGGCTCAGACTGGCTTCTGTGTCTGCGAGAGGGCAGGCTGAGCTTACTCACCAGTGCAGAGGACGTAAACCCTAGGTCCTTCTGTTTTAGGAGTAGCTCCACCTGCTGACTCAGAACAATTGCAGGCAGAAGCAGAGAAAAGCCTGTGACACACACACAGACTCAGAAGGCCCCAAACACAAGTGTCACATGCCAGAAATTTTCAGCTTTACAGCAGCAGCCACTGTCACAATGTCACATTCAGGTTACAACCTCCTGATCACGTGACTCACAGACTGGTCGTCAAACAACCGCCAGTGCTCTGCGGAGACTCGGGGGCAGTGCCACTTTGCCCTGTCAGGTCGCCGTGAGCCAGAATCAACTCAGAGACGCCGGGTTTGGTCTCGTTCGGGCTCTGCTGAGCGGTGTGCGCGCACACTTCTGCTGACACAGCCACAGTCGAGGCTGCTGGTCAGCCGACAGCCCGAGAACAGCTGCCTGCAGCACTGACCACAGGGTTTCTACAGGGCTGCTTCCTTTTGTATCACTCTACAGTGTCACGTGCGACTGCCAATAAATCGGCCCCCGTCTTTAACTAAAAAATACCTGTCCACACTTTAAATTCAAATTTTTGAAAGAAAACATGAGCAGTGCCCTGCCCAGCCTTTGCCCACCGTCCGTGCCCTCCTCTGAGGAGCCACTTTCATGTCCCTTGGCCGCTTCCTCTGGCGCTCACCACGCGTTTCAGAGTTACGCTCTGTCAGCTGTAGACGGTGTCTACTGACCTAGGGGAAGACTTGGCCCCTCGGGCTCCTCTTTCCAATAATGCTGTGACATCACTTCTGGACAGTACGCTGCACGGGGCCACCGTGAGGCGGGACCAACGTGACGGCAGCAGGCACAGCTCACACTTCTGTCACTGTGCTTCTGTAACCACTGTTCACCGCCGAACCAACTAAGGCACTACAACCGAGTTTTCTCCCTTACAAAACTATTCATTTTTGCTGGAACTAAAAACCGCCTCATGTATGTGTGTGCACAGGTGTGTATATACACACATACACATACATGTAATGAACTTCTCACTAATTCCTCCCACCCTTCTCTAAGATCACTAGTTCAGTTTCACACTCCAATGTATCTGACAGCTTGCTGTCGCTGTCCCAGCAACCACCACACCCAGCAGCACCCACCACCCTCAGGGACACCCACCATGCTGTTTCTGCCTGACTGGCTGGTCTCCAGTCTGATACCCAGCTGTTGTTCTGCAAATGCATTCCAAGTACTTCTTAGAATATTTTTGCTATCATTTCCAAAGAGTGAATTTCCTTTACATCTCTCCAGTACGAAGACATGTCACCACTCATAGTTTATAAACAGCTGTCACATGTGGCAGAGAGCCCTTTCCACGAGCAGCACAGCCTCAGACCAGGAGCACCAGCCACACAGGGAGGCAGGGACATGCAGCTCTGCCTGCCGGTGCAGCTGGACAGAAGCCCAGGTTCGCACTCAGAAACACTGAGTGGCTTCAAGTGAGCCTGAGGCAGTGTCTTCCTGCTCCTGCAGACAATGACCCCTGCCCCGGGCAGGGATGGCTATCGCAGCATGGGACAACCACCCGCAGAGCCCCCAGTGGTTAAGGGCCAGCAGCACCGCCTGTCCTCACCTCCTCTCATCTTCTTCCTCATGGGCTCCTCATCCTCCCGAGCCCAGGGCTCTGACAGCGGCTGGCACTCTCTGTCCGGGAGCGTGGCCACAGAGCAGGACGCCTCCTCTCCTGCCACGGCAGGACTGCCACCCTGCAAGGGGACGCCTGCACCTCCTGGCCCTGCAGGAGAGGAAATAAGAGGTTCTGCCCAGTCAGCCAGGTAAAAGACTTGAGGCCACCTACACACGCGCCGTGACCCCCAACAGTGCATCCTAGTGACCTACTCAGCACGTGCCACCTTGAGAGTTTACATTTTCTTCACTCATGGGTTTCAGATAGCAAGGTTAAAGCAGAGGTCAGTCAAGTGAAGTGTGGCTTAAATGCTTTTCTTCAGGTGAGCTGGTTTTGTCTACACTGCTTCTCTCATCTCCAGAAAGAGCAAACGAGACCCTGTCCGTAGGCTTGTCTACAAGTCACAACACATCCTTCTTCAGAAGGCCGAGCTGGCACTGGTCTGGAGAGAGGCCAGTCCAGTGCTTAGAGCATTTTGCTGCTGAGTACTCCAGAAGGACAAAGGGGCCCCTGGACAAGGAAGGTGTTAGAACCTACCAGGCCGGTAGGAGCACCAAAGGTAGGACAGAAGGTATGACGGGTGGGGTTGCCTGTGCTCCCAAAGAAGCCACAGTCCCAGGGAGCTAAAGAACATGCAACAGAGAAACAGAAATGACTGGAGTGCCGTGGGAGGACTTCCAGTTCCCAGAATACACGACGGCTCCCTGCATTACTACCTATCCTTCCCAACATCCTGCCAAAATGACAGCTACAGAGGCACAAAAATAAAGAACATTCTGTGGGGAAGCAGCCAGGCTGGCCAACAAGATGGCAGAGACGTCTCCCCGGAAAGGTGACTTAGCACAGCCACCTCAAAGGTCCCACGTCACCACTCGCCCTGCTTCCTGTCTGGAACACTGCTGGGATGCTCAGAACCGCAAGAGCACCTTGCGACCGTGACACGCCAAGTGTGAGGACAGCAAGGCCACCTGACAGGGTGGGGAAGGACGCCCAGGGCACGAGTGCTTCCACCGAGTCCTCACCAAGGCGACACATCTCTCTGGAGACGCCAGTGGCTTGGTGTCCAAAAGGAAACCCTCGTGGTGTACGGGGTGAAGCGCCACGTCTGCTCACCAAGAGGTCGGCAGTTCAGATCCACCAGGCGCTCCTCAAAAACCCTATGGGGCAGTTCTACCCTGACCCCAGGGTCGCTGTGAGTCACACCCGACTCGACGGCAGTGGGTTTGGTTTGGTTTTGAGGTGTGATACAAGTACAGGAGAATTGAGAGTTATTATCCTGCACCAGGTGCAGATGGAGCTGAAAGGTCGCTGAAGCACATCCAACAGTTTAATACGTAGGAAGACACCCTACTGTCCCAGGTATTACAAAAACGCCAGTTCTTCCCAAATAAGAATCGCAGAGACTTTTAAACTTGAAAAACTACTTATAGAGACACCCAAAAGAAAAACAAAGACTAGTTAAAAAACACATAGGAGAGTGATCAACTTCAGGAACTCTGTGTCTACACACTTCACGTATCACCACCTCCGAGGGGAGGCTCACACAAGACTATTCCCACGTCACCAACGGCTCTTCAGGCAACCGCAGGGGAGGCCAGCACTCCCGCTAGGAGGACAGTCTACGGAAACGGACTGCAGAGGAGGGAAAACGTCAACACTGTAGCAATAAAAAAAATGGTGCCACGGAGTCACAGTTCCACCTCACAGTGGCCCTAAAGGACAGAGCAGAACTGCCCCATAGGGTTCTTCTAAGGAGTGGCTAGTAGATTTGAACTGCCAACCTTCTGGTAAGCAGGCAAGGTCTTAACCACTGTGCCACCAGGGCTCCTGTGTGGGGACAGTCTACACGAAACCAGCCGTGGAGGAAGGAAACGTCCTTGCTGAGGGGACAGTCGGAGGAAGGAAACATTCTCACTGAGGGCACAAGGACAGTCAACAGGAAGCTGATCACGGAGAAAGGGAACATCTGTGCTGCAGGGACCCTCTACGTGAAGCCAGCAGCTGCGTGGGGCTGGAGCTGAGGGACGGGGAGTAAGTGGTGAAGGACACGGGATTCCTTGCCAGGCGATGAAAGGAGTTAACTGAACTGTGTGATGTTAGGGCACGTAAATTACATCCTAACGAAGCTGTAAAAACTACCGTGGACTACAGTCGCTGCCCTTAAGCATCCGAGCTGGGACGACAAAGCCACATTACCCGCTAACACAGTCTCACCAGGAGGCTCTTAGGCGACATATACCTCCCAGTCCTCGGGGCCCATCCACCTCTACAGCACAGGTCAGGACTGACCCACGGGGAAGACTGGCCCACCAGACCCACAGAGAGCTGTCGGACGTGGGCAGGGGACTGTCTCACCCAACATGCAGGGCTGCTCCTGACCCCCAGACGCAGGCTCCGCAGATGAGGTAGAGGCCACGGGGCAGAGGTCTGACATTGAAGTGCACGGCTGCGGCTCCTCCACACACGTCAGGGTGGCCGGCGGTGGGGCCAGGGCCTGGGTAGCCCCACTGCTTCCCGCTCCTGAGGCATCTTTGGTCACGAGGAGCACATCTCCTTTATTGGCTTCTATAACCACAAGGAAAGAGGAAGCATGCACTCTGGGCCAGGGGACACCTGGGCCGGGGACACTACTGCTTCAGGTCATCCTCTGCTTTGCCACAACTGTACTCACCACAGGACTCTCGTATGACCCCTGGCTTTTCCTTTAAAGACTCATAGAGGTACGCCACATCTGAAAGGAAACCGAGCACGTCAAAGGTGTTCCGCCTTGTGAAGGGGCAACAACTTGGTTTTCTCCTGCTGCTCCCTAAGTCCCCTACCACTGACTGCACAGCAACACAAGCTTGGTGCCTCTTCTGAATTTTCAGCCCAAAGTGACAGGGTGAAGAGATTTCAAACACCTGACTAAAAACCTCTTGACCAACAGCAAAACAAATGGCCTCCGGAGCCAACAGCTAGAATCAGTGGGGTCAGGGGGAGGGCACAGAGGCAACCGGGAGAAGAGTGTACGTCATGCTCATGACCACACTAGCAACGGGGCGGACACGAGGCTCTCTGAGTGCCGAGGGGCTGGTGTGCCCGTGCTGACAGTGACTGGGGAACGTGTCTTCTTTCTATTGCTTCCCACCAATGCGTGTGTACATCGTTTTCCCCGACCTCCGTAAGTACCCCCTAACCACCCACCTGACACCCTTCTTCTAGAAACATACACACTCCCGCAGCTGTGAAGTCCCACTGGGACCCAGTCCAGCCTCTGCCTTCACCTGTAGGGCCCTCCTGTGTGACCCAGCATTCCTGGGCAGCCTTTCCGGCCGCAGTGTTGTAACTCCCACCCAAGTGACTGGACGGCAATGTGCAAATGAGGCAACTGTGACCTACCAAGGGACTGGTCACCTTTGCCTTAAAAAAGCCAATTTGGGAGCTGAGAGAGGATCCCACCATCCCCAAGGAACAGCCCAGAGCAGACGGCATATCCTTGGGACACAGGATTCCCAAACTGGGAAACTCCTAGGACCAGGAGACAGAGAAGGGGCTCCCGAAGCCATGGCAGAGAAACACAACAGAGGATGACGTGGTGGCTTTCGGAGCAAGAAAGCTGAGTGCTTTGGGGCAGGAGGCTCGCTAGCGAGCAGGGTGCCTCTGGGCACTTAGCAAAGACCTAGAAGAGCCCCTAACAGTTGCCCAAGAGGGGTACAGGCTGAGGGGCAGAGGGTGGTGCCTGCATCCACGGCCAAGGAGAGGCTGTCCTGACGGAGGGGCTGCATCCTCAGCATTTCTCCACCTGAGCTGTAATGTGTCCCGCTCCCCAAGACCTCCACAAGCCTGAGCAGTCGGTGAGTTCTGTGTGGCCACTGCAACAGTCTATCAAACCAGTAGAGAAGGGGAGAATGCCATCAGAGGAACAGCTGGTGTTAAAACTGTTTGGTAAAAACGGGAGAAGGAAGAGGCCCTGGCCTCACAGGGGTCGGCCCAGGGCTGCGGATCTTAATTTTCCTTCATCCTTGTGAAGCTAAAAGGTCAGACCTCACCTGCACACCGCTTTCATAAGTCTCCTAAAACACAACCATTTGGCCTCCAGCTCCCATCCTCAGCTTTAATTCCTCATAACTCTCACCTCCTGAGCCACAGCCTAATGCATCTCCATTCATTTTCTGCAGCTGCTGTGTGAGTCACAGGCAAGGACACAGAGCATTCCCTGTGGGTGACTCGTGATCGAGGCTTACGCTGCCCGCCCTGGGCAGACCCTCCCTACACAAAGACTCCTGCCTGGAGTGCCCCCACCATCAACCCCAAGGTAGGGTGCTCTCTTACTGTGTTCTGGCTCATTCTTCTTGTACACCATATAGATGACATCTCCGGTCTGCAGAGGGTGGGTCTGCTTCCTGACCGTCGTCAGCTTGTTGATTACTGTCCCGTTGGTGCTGTAAAGAAGACAACGCCGCACACCACGCGTCAGGGACCTGGAGCCACACACTGCTCTTAGCGCCACGAGGACACTGGCTCCTGATCACCCTTTTAAGCCATACATGGTTGAGAAGGCTGCAGGAAATATTTGTAAGACGTAAACATGCAAACATCTCTTTGAAATTCTTGAGAATTCTCTTGTTACTTCCTTACCGACAAGCTAACTGGCAATCGTACCATCTGACTGAGTTTTAAAATCTGTTGTTCCAGCGCCTCCCGGGGCCCCCTTTTCCTCCTCCTGGTTCTCAGACTCCACTAGGATCTCTGGGCTTTGCACGTCTAGCTTCTTGTCCCAGCTGTCCTCAGCTGTGTCCAGAGACCTGTGGTCCTGACCCACAGTGCTCAGAAGCAGTGGCCACCCCCCAACAAGAGGCAGCCTGTGGGCATGACCACCCCCCAAGAGGCAGTCTCTGGGCAAGCGCAGGCTGCACGTTCACAGGTGACAAAAACTGCTGGCAGGAATACCCCTCCTCCCGACTGCACCTCAGGTACCTCAACAGAGCAGGGCACGCACCGCTGGGGCCGCTGTGGCCGCTCAGCCCAGAGGTGGTGGCCTAGCCCAACAAGACTCTCTCCTACAGCACCACAGTCAGAAGACCGCTGACCAGGTGTCCAGAGGGCCATGCCCTTCTGAGGACTCCGGGGAAAATCTGTCCGTTGGCCTTTCCAACCTCTCGCCGCCACTGCACTCACCTGTGGCCTGTCCTCATCTGAGAGCACCACTGCACCGCCCTGACCCGCCTCCCCCAACTCCCTTATAAAGACCCTGCGACTGCATACAGGGCCCACACAGATACACCCACAGGTCAGTAACCTGGCCCATCCAGGTGGGCCCAACAGAGCCACGTGGGTCCCTGAAAGAGGGGTGCAGACGAGCCGGAACCAGAAGGAACGCACTATAAGACAGACTCCACTGACCACTGCTGGCTTTGAAAACAGAAGGGGTCCGTGAGCCAAGGGATGGGGCGGCCTCCAGAAGCCGGACAGGCAAGGGAGTGAATTATCCCTGCAGCCACCCACAGGAACACATCTGCCAACACCTTCAGCTGTAAGAAAATAAACACGGTGTACTAAACCCCTAATTTGGGGTAACTGGTTACAGTGACCTTAGGAGAAGCATTCTGTCACACAACCAACAGGAGGACCGGCACCTGAGCCCGGGCAGGGCGGCTCCAGAGCCGACACTCAGTTGTTCTCCATCACATCACATGAAGAGAAAACCACTCATCTGCTGCCTAGTAGAATCACAGAGGAACATCAGTTCTTCCCAACAACGGACAGTACTCCCAAGACCTCCACCCCTAGAACTGTTACCAAGAACCTCACGGCTCCTCATCAGTATAGAGACCCCACAGTCCTCTGGTGGGAAGACACTCTCTCAGTGCCCTGCTGAAAGGCCACCTGGACACTACCACTAAATTGAGAATACGAACATTCTAATACAATATTCCTTCCCTAGAAATTTATACCATGAATGCAAAGATTTTTGGAAAAGAGAAGCTACTATCCTGTCATTTATAGCAAAAAGTCTCAAAATCAGTGCTCACCAGCAAGGAAGATGATAATTTATGAAATAAAGAGACACTGAAAAGATGAAATGGGTCTGGACAGCCTTGCAAGGAAAGTAGTCCACCAACACTGTACATGAAGAACAGGTGACACAGCCACCCACAGAGAAAGAGTTCACTCACACAAAGCTCTGCTGCCGTGCGCCGCCGTTCGCTGGCCCCTGAATCACACACAGTGAGGTACAGCACAACCGGGTCCGGTGCCCTCCCAGTGACGGGCTGCAGCTCTGACTGCTGTGACCCACAGGGGTCCCACTGGCTGATTTCTGGAAGGTTACCAGGCCTTTCTTCCCAGTGCCTCTGGGTCTGGATGCCCCAGTGACACCTGTTTAGCACCAGAGCCACACGCACGGCTCCCACGACAGCTGGGTGTTCGCTGCGCAGGAGGGCTGTGCTTGTTGGGGTGTCGGCCAACGTGGCTGAGCACGATTCTCAGTGGTCTGGCAGTGATGACATCACTGGGCAGTCACATGATGATGTGCTCCCACCTGTCTGTCAGTGTTCCACTGCGGGGGCTCGCGTGGTGCTGTGATGAGGGAAGCTATGCCACTGGTACTCAGCTACCAGCAGGGTCACCCGTGGGAGACAGGTTCCAGCTGAGCTGACAGACTAAGACAGACTACGAAGAAGGACCGGACAGTCTACTGCTGAAAACCGCCAGGGAAAACGTTCTGAACAGCAGCAGGATGCTGTCAGATCTAGTGCCGGAAGGTGAGCCCACAGCTCAGAAGGCTCCCAGAAGACGACCGTGCAACAGCTGCCTCTCAAAGTCGAGCTGACCTTAAGGACGTGGATGGAGCAAAGCCTTTGGGATCTTCATTTGCTGATGTGGCATGACTCAAAATGACAAGAAGCAACCACCAACATCTATTAATAATCAGAACATGGAACGTACAAAGCATGAATCTAGGAAAATTGGAAATCGTCAAAAATGAGATGAAACGTACAAACATCAATATCCTAAGCATCAGTGAGCTGAAATGGACCAGCATGGGCCATTCTGAGTCTGACAATCACATGGTCCGCTATGCTGGGAAAACGGTGTTGCATTCTTCATCAAAAAGATCTGTCCCGAAGTACAATGCTGTCAGTGATAGAATAATATCCATATGCCCACAAGGAAGCCCAGTTAATATGACTATCATTCAAATTTATGCACCAACCACTAAGGTAAAAGATGAAGAAACTGAATACTCTTACCAGCTTCTACAGTCCAAAATGACTAAACATGCAATCAGGATGCACTGATAATTACTGGCGATCGGACTGCAAAAAGTGGGAACAAAGAAGGACAGGTAGTTGGGAAACACACCCCAGTAATCAAAATGATGCTAGAGATTACATGCTAGAATTCTGTAAGACCAATGACTTCTTCACTGCAAATACCTGTTTTCACTAACACAAATAGCAGCTGTACACATGGACCTCACCAGACGGAACACACACAAATCACATCGACTACAGCTGTACACACAGACCTCACCAGATAGAACACACAGGAATCAAATCGACTACATTTGCAGAAAAAGACACTGGAAAAATTGCAGAAAAATACATTGGTCATATCAGCTGTCAGAACATGACCAGGTACTGACTGTGGCAGAGACCATCAACTGCTCACATGCAAGTTCAAACTGAAACTAAAGAAAATTAGCAGTCCATGAGAGCCAAAGTAGGACCTTGAGTATATCCCACGGGAGTTCAGAGACCATCTCAAGAACAGCTTTGACGTACTGAACACTAATGAACAAAGACCAGAG
Source organism: Heterohyrax brucei (assembly GCA_028571685.1). Classification (NCBI taxonomy): domain Eukaryota; kingdom Metazoa; phylum Chordata; class Mammalia; order Hyracoidea; family Procaviidae; genus Heterohyrax; species Heterohyrax brucei. The sequence continues at coordinate 316,999 of CM053160.1, read as the reverse complement.
AACTGTGGAATGACATCAAAGACATCATCAGTGAAGAAAGCAAGAGGTCATTAAAAAGACCAGAAAGAAGAAAAAGACCAAATAGGATGTCAGAAGAGACTCTGAAATGTGTTCTCAAATGTCGAGCAGCTGAAGCAAAAGGAAGGAAGGGTGAAGCAAAGGAAATAAACAGAAGATTTCGAAGAGCAGATAAAGAAAAGAGCTGGAAATAGAAAACCAAAGGGAAGAACATGCTCTGCATTTCTCAAGCTGAAAGAACTGAAGAAAAAATTCAAGCCTCGAGTTGCAATAGTGAAGGATTCCACAAGAAAAGTACTAAACGACTGAGGGAGCATCAAAAGAAGGTGAGAGGAATACCCAGAGTCATATAAGGTGCTAGTCAATGTTCAGCCACCTGAAGAAGGAGCATTATGATCAGGAACTGACGGTACTGAAGGAAGAAGTCAAAACTGCATTGAAGGCAATGACAAAAAAAAACAAGGCTCCGGAACAGATGGAATATCAACTGAGATATTTAAACAAACAGATGCAATGCAGAAAGTGCTCACCTGTCTATGTGGACAGCTATGTGGCCACCAAAAAAAGGTGATCCAACCGAATGCAGAAATTACCGAACAATATCATTCATATCACATGCAAGTAAAATTTTGCTCAAGATCATTCATTCAGAAGTGACTGTTAACAGTATATTGACAGGAACCACCAGAAACTCAGATTGGATTCAGAAGAGGATGTGAAACCACGGGCATCACTGCTGACATCAGACGGATCTTTGCTGAATGCAGAGATACTAGAAAGACGTCTACCTGTGTTTCACTGACTATGCAAAGGCATTCAACTGTGTGGATCATAACAACTCATGGCTAACGTTGTGGAAAATGGGAATTCCAGGACACTTAATTGTGCTCTTACAGAATCTGTATATGGATCAATAGACAGTTGTTTGAATAGAACAAGTGGACACTGCATGGTTTAAAGTCAGGAAAGGTGTGCATCAGGGTTGTATCGTTTCACCATTCCTTTTCAATCTGCATGCTGAGGAAATAATCTGAGAAGCTAGACTATATGAAGAAGAATGAGGCATCAGGATTGGAGGAAAAAGACTCATAACAACCTGCGTTATACAGGTGACAGTACCTTACTCGCTGGAAGTAAAGACAGTTTGAAACACTTACTGATGAAGATCAAGGACAACAGCCTTTAGTATGGCTTGTACCTCAGCATCAAGAATACATACAAATCCTCACAACTAGACAAGTAAGCAAAATCATAATAAAGTGGAGGACAGACTGAGGTTGTCAAGGATTTCATCTCCTTGGTTCCACAATCAATGCACACGCAAGCAGCAGTCAAGAAATCGAAAAATCATTACGTTGGGAAAATCTGCTGCAGAGGACCTCTCTAAAGGATTGGAAAGATGTCACCTTGAAGACTAAGTGCACCTGACCCAAGCCGTGGTATTTTCAATCACACTGTACATATGAGAAAGCTGGACAATAAATAGCAAGAAAGAATTGATGCTTTTCAATTCCAGTGTTGGAGAAGAATACTGAATGTACCACGGACTGCCAGAAGAACCAACAGATCTGTTCTGGAAGAAATACAACCAGGGTGCTCCTTAAGCAAAGATGGCAAGACTGCGTCTTACATACTTTGGACATGTTGTCAGGAGGGATCAGTCCCTGGAGGAGGACCTGTTTGGAGAGTCAGCAAAGAAGAGACTCTCAGCGGGATGGATTGGCACAAAGGCTGCAATAACAGTCCTAAGCATAAAAACAATTGTGGACACGGTGCAAGACCGGGCAGCGTTTTGCTCTGTTGTGCTCAGGGACGCTATTAGTCAAAACCAACTCAACAGCAAGTCACAACATGATCACATGATGACTTTGATGACGAGATCTCATACAGTGTGATCATCTCCACGACGAGATCTTCTATGAGTAGCCAAGCAGCTGAAAGAGAGTTTGTTGGGGTTGTGGCCTACATCAAATGCACATGGGCTCGCTGACAAGGCTCAGGGGCCTGTTCTAGATCCTGCAGCTGGCTCCTGGTGCACCTAAGCCCACGTTGTTGGATTTGAACAACCAGCTTACCTGCTGTCTTGCCTGCCAGTTTTGGGATTCGTCCCTCTTTGCAGCCCACAAACAAGAGCCCTGCTCTCTGACCTGCTGATGTTGGATTCATCAATCCTGGGGCTACATGAAATCAGGAGAAGCCTCTATCCTGATATACCAATTTGGGACATTTCAACCTCTGTAAGCTCATGAGCCATGCCCTTGATATAAATCTCTATATAGACATCTGTACACTTTATTGGTTTTGCTTCTCTAGAAAGCCCAGCCAAAGACAAGGTGCACTGGCCAGAAACTCAATCTGGGTCTCCTGCGTGGAAGGTAAGAATTCTACCACTTACATGGATAATTTTAATGTGCGAGTGAATAATGAAAATCTTTTCACTTTCTATGCACTATTTCAACTGTATAACAATTTACTGATCTCAAAAAACAAAGCTGTTTGGGGGGGAGAAGTCAAACATGGACAACTTTGTAAGACTTCAAACTTGCCAAGCACTTTTAAGTCTTATTTCTGAGATATTTCTGTTTTATTTAAAATATAGTCCAAAGAATCAGAGAAACCAAAAGGTTACTCAGTGTCTTAGTTATCCAGTGCTGCTGTAACAGAAATACAAGCAGATAGCTTCAAAAAAGAGAAGTTGATTCATTTACAGTCCAGCAGGCCACATGTCTGAACTGAGGATGGCCGCTCCAGGGATGGCTTTTTCTCTTTCTGTGTGCTGCTGAAGGTCCTTCTGATAAATCGGTCTTCCCTTGGTCTGGCAGTATCTCTCACAGAAAGATCAGGATCAAAGAACATGCTCTGCTCTAGGCAGTGCTTTCTTGGTGATAAGAGGTCCCCACTCTCTGCTCATCTCACACCGCAGGAAACCTCTCTTCACATTAGATCAGGGATGTGACCTTAGTACAGGGTGTTAATATCCCACCCTAATCCTCTTTAATATAATCCAGTCTTGCCCCATTAACCACAGGCAGCAATTAGGGTTTACAACATATAGGAGAACTAGAATCACAGAACAGAGGGCAACCACCCAATACCAAGAATCGTGCCTAGCCAACCTGACACACACGTTTTTGGGGGCATATATTTCAACCCACGACACTCAGTATCTCACTGAGTAACTCATTCTCAAAATCATCCAACAGTCCTGCTAGTACTTTGAGAACTGAATTAACTCCCACACTGCAGAAAACAAGACATCATTTTCTTTTTACAAACATTTTCTCCTCCTCGGTCGCAGCACCTAACACTCCCATGTTAAGTTGGGCTCCGTAAGTGATGAGAGAAAACAAGAGGTCCCAAGGACTCACCTGGTGTCCTGCAGTGTCACCTGACCAGACTTTTCATCCACTAGGATCTTACAGTGATCTCGAGAGATGAACTCATTGCCAGGAAATGAAAGGTCACAACCTAAAATGGGGAGGTGGGGGGGAGATGTGAGATATTATTGGTATTATGAAATACTGTCTGGTGCTTAAACACAAAACAATTACCTGATAAAGGTCTCATACTCAGAATTTAGAAGTACTCTTACTACTCAGTAAAATAATGCTCAAACAAGAGATCTGAATACACACTTCACTGAAGAGATACAGATGGCAAACAAACATGAGAAGAGATGCTTAACATTAGCCATCAGAGAGATGTGAACTCAAACCACAACGATACACCACCACGGTGGGTTACAAAACAACAGTATCGTTAACGGGCAGTGCTAAGCCAGGCTCCACGCTGGGCACTGACACGTGTGAGCTCACTGACTCCTCACAGCGAGTCTAGGAATAGGTGCAAAGGCCTGACGAGTTATCAGCCCTAGGCCAGCACCGTGAAGTGCCAGGGTGGAAATGCCATTTGTCCCACAGCCTCTGCTCTCCCGCAAAAGTTCTTATGTCCATTGCTGTTGTTAAGTGCTGTCAAGTGGGTTCCGACTCACAGCAACCTTGCGCACGACAGGACACACTCCCCAGGTGTGCACCTCCATCAGCTCTGTTACGTCTGAGCCCACGGCTGCAGCCGTCACATCAACCCACCTCACTAAGAGAATGCTTCTGTGTTGCTGACCCGCTACTTTATCAAGCATGCGGTCCTTCTCCAGGGGCTGGTCCCTTCTGGCAACATGAGCAAAGAACTTGAGGAGGAAATCTAGTCACCCTCGTTTCTCAGCAGCATTCTGGCTATGCTCCTTCCAAGACGGAATTTTTGTTTTTCTGGCTGTCCAGGATACATTTAACATTATTTGCTAAACACCATGATCCAAAGACATTCTTCCTCAGTGTTCCTTATTCACTGTCCAGCTTTCACATGCATAAAAGGTGATTAAAAATACAATGACTTGGATCAGGAATACCTTAGTCCTTAAAGTGACGCCTCTGCTTTTCAACACTTTAAAGAGGTTTTTCGCAGCTGATTTGACCAACGCTGCATGTCATCTGATTTTTCAACTGCTGCTTCCATAGGTGTTAATTGGGGATCTATTTAGTATACTATTATTTATTGGACCAGTTGTGGGAATTTTTGTTTGCTTTATGTTGAGGCGCAATCCATACTACACACTGCAGTATTTAATGTTCATCAGTAAGTGCTTCAAGTTCTCATTCCAAAAGAAATGTGTGTCTTCTTGCGATTGATGGTCCGGCGGCATGGGGGTTCCCCTGGGAGCATGGCCCCCAGACCTGCTGCTGTCCCTGACCAGAAAACACTACTGAAGTCAACTCTTCGGACAGGAATGGATTGGACTCAGGGACACAATGTGACCACGTGGTGTGTTCACTTTATGGTTCTATGCATCTATAGGATGCTGTCCTACTGGCCTCTTACTAGAAGGGAGAGGGTGGAGAGTAGGCGACAAGAGATTCTTAAGAGGATATGACATGTATAGAATGGAAAAGAGGAGTGTGTTTTCAACAGGCAAGCAGAGCAGAAGGAGCTCCAGATACGCGGACATGCTAATTTAATTTGGATTATATACCTTCACTCAATCACAATAAAGAAAAAATATGTTGTGTCTTCTCCATATTGCAGGTTAATATGTATCCTTCCAGTCTTGAAGCTGCATTCTTTTTCATACAGCCCGGTTTCTCGGATTATCTGCTCAGCACACAGACTGGGCAAGCATGGTAAAAGGATACAATGCACATGTACACCTTTCGGGATTTTGAACCAGAGAGTATCCTCTTGTTCTGTTCCAAAGACTGCCAATGGGGCAATGTACAGGTTCGTCAAAAGCACAGTTAAATATTCCTGAATTCCTATCCCTCAGAATAGTATCGACGTACAGCTGCAACCACTTTTAAATGACCTTCAGCATAATTTTATATAAATGTAATATTAACATTTTTTGATAATTTCTGTGTTCTGTTAGATCACCTTTCTTCTGAATGGGTACAGAACATGGATCTCTCCCAGTTGGTTGTCCAGGTCCCTACCTTCCAAATTTCTTGGCATAGATGAGTGAGCACCTCCAGTACTGCTCCCATTTGTTGAAACATCTCAACTAGCATTCTGTCAGCTTCTGAAAGCCTCCTTTTCTACCAGTGTCTTCAGAGTAGCTTAGACTTATGCCTTCATTACCACCAGTTCTTGATTATATGCTGCCTCTTGAAATGGCTGAATGTCTACCAATTCTTTTTCTTAGTGACTCTGTATGTTCCTTCCATCTTTTTATTGATGCTTCCTATGCCATTCAGTGTTTTGCTCATGCCAGCCAGCCAAGTGCCGTCGAGTCGGAGCCGACTCATGGTGACCCCAGGGGCCAGGGTAGGACTGACCCCCAGAGTATTCAAGGAGCACCTAGTGTACTTGAGGCTTCAATTTTTCATTTCTTTCAGCTTGAGAAAAGCTGAGCATGGTCTTCCTTTGGTTTTCTAATTCCAGGCCTCCGCACATCATTACAATACTTTGTCTTCTTGAGCTATCCTTTGAAATCTTGTTTAGCTCTTTGACTTCATCATTTCTCCCTTTTGCTTTAGCTACTCAACGTTCAAAAGCAAGTTTTAGAGTCTCTTCTGACACTCATTTTGGTTTCTTCTTTCTTTTCTTTTTAATGCCTTTGTTTCTTCCCGTATAATGTCCTTCATGTTGTTCCACAACTTATCCGCTCTTTGGTCAGTAATGTTCAATGTGTCCAATTTACTCTTGAGATAGCTCTCCAAATTCATGTGGGAAATATCCAAGGTCATATTTTGCCCCTTGTAGACTTGTTTTAACTTTGCTTAGCTTCAGCTTGCACATGACCAATTCCTGGTCTGTTGCACTCAGCCCCAGCTTTGTTTTGACTGATGAGACTGAGCTTCTCCACTGTCTCTTCCCACAGAGATAGATGATCCGATTCCTGTTTATTCCATCCAGAGAGACCCATCATTTATGTTGATGAAAAAAGGTATTGGCAGTACGTCATTAGTCTTGCAAAATTTTATCATGCTATCTTCATCATCATTTCTATCATCCAGGCCATATTCTCCAACTACTGTTTCTTCTTCTTTACAACTTTCACACTCCAATCATCAGTAATTATCACTGCAACTTGCCTAAATGATCAGACTGCAGAAAGTTGGTAAAAATCTTCAAATTCTTCATCTTTGATATTAGTGGTTACTGTGAGACTTATGTAATAGTTGTATTAAGTAGTGTTCCTTGCAGGTGTATGGATAGTACCCTACCAAAGATAGCCCTGTACTTCAATACAGATCTCGAGATGTTCTCTTTGACCATAAATGTGACATCATTCCTCTTTGTCATTCCTGGCATCGTACACCATTAACAACAACAACAACAACAAACCACTTCTGTCAAGTTGATGCCAACTCATGGTGACACTGTAGGACAGAAGAGAACTGCTCAGCGAGCTTCCAAGGGGCACCTGGTGGATCTGAACTGCCAACCTTTTGGTTGGCAGCCATAGCTCTTAACCACTATGCTACCAGGGTTTTCACAGTTGACCATACGAGTATCCAATTCAAAATGGCCAAAACCAGTCCATTTCAATACATTAATACCTCAGATATCCACCTTCATGCATTCCATTTCCTTTTTGATAACTTACAGATTTCCTAGATTCATACTTCATGCATTCCATGTTCTGATTCTTGTTATTTGCTTGCAGCTGTTTCTTCCCGTTTTGAGTCATGCCACATGAGTAAATGAAGGTCCTGTAATCTTAACTCCATCTAAGTCATTAACGCTGCCTCAACTTCAAGGAGGCAGCTCTTCCTCAGTTGTATCTTGAGTGCATTCAAACCACGGAGCTCAGCTTCCAGCACGGTATCAGACATTCCACTACTATTCCTAAGATTTTTACTAGCTAACTTTTTCAGAACTAGACTGCCAAGTCCTTCTTCCTATTCTCTTGTTCTGGAAGCCCTGCTGAATACCTGTGCCTCAAAGAGGACTCCACTGGTGTCGGAAATAACAGTGGCACATCACAGCCCCACACACTCTACCACAGTACGACAAACCGGCAGAAGGGCTGCACATTATATCCACTAAAGACAAAGGTATTTTTCGAAAGTTTCTGATGATATGTAAATATTTTAAAGGCTGTAAAACACACACACACACACAACTTCTTACTGGAATTGAAGACTACCAAAGAAAACAACCGATGCAAGTACATCATAGTGGGGAAAACAAAGCCAAGTAACTTTTTCTTCTAACTAGGTCTCTTTCTCCTCCTCTCTCTTTTTTGAATTCCACTACTTCATTTATTTTCAGACAAGCTACATATTTTTGTTGGTCTGTCTATCGTATTTCTTTCCTGTAAAAAACTGTAAGGGCGGTCAAATGACCAGATGGTTTTTTCTGAGTCTAGAGGCAGTAAACACCTCCTAGTGGACAGCAAAGGATTGGACTTCGCAATGCACAGTGACCGTATCTTGTGGGAATTTTATGGTTTTATGCATCTATAGGATGTCACCCTGCTGATCTCTTGCTGGAGGAAGGGGAATGGGTGAAGATGAGGGGCAAAGAGACTGTTAGGAGGACAGGACATGTATGGAGCAGGGGTGTGCTGTCACCAGGCCGGGAGAGCAGTGGGAGCTGCATACAGGTGAGCACGTGAGTTTATATGGGAATGTACATTTTCATTCAATCATAATTTTTTTAAAAAAAAAAACCTCCTGGAGATTAAGGGCATTTCTCAGTAACTGTGTGACCTTGTCCAACTCCTTAGCAGTCAATATTCATTCAACTACAACTATTTGAGTGGCTCTATTCTAGAAGCTAGTAAGCACCTGATGGCAGTGGCTAAAGTGCTCAGCTACTAATCAAAAGGTTAGCAGTTTAAATCCACCACCCGCTCCATGGGAGAAAGACACAGCAATCCATTTCAATATATTAATGTATTGTGTACAGCCTGCTTTGGTCAAGATTACAGCCTTGAACACCTGTGGGGAAATTTTATTCTGTCCTACAGGGTCAAGAGTCAGAACCCACTAGATAGTAACACATTCAGGGTTTTTTTTTGAATTTTTCTAGGAGCTGAGCTTCTAGCAGTGAGCAACTGAACACAGTAACAGGCCTGAGATCTTGCTTCTTGTTTAACACAGACATTTACAGGTATCAACTTTCCTCTGAGCACTGCTTTAGCTGCACCCCTCAGATTTTATTTCATGTTTTCATTTTCACTCTTCCCAAAACATTTTCTAATCGCTTGTGCAATTCTTTCTCTAAACTTACTGGTTACTTAAGAATGTGCTGCTTAATTTCCACAAGTTCATTTTCCAGTTGCCTTTTTTTCAGACTTCTAGTTTCACTCTACTGTCATCAGAAATAAAAAAACAAAACTGTATAATAATGAATTTGAGAAGCTTGTGTCCCAGAATTTTATTTTCTCTGACTTCAGACTCAGAATGAAGATTAAATCGTCTTTACAAAGCCCTTAAAGGAGTGACCGTCAGGCGAACAACTCAATAAACGGCAGCCACGTGCACCACAACACACTCCACTGGAAACACTGGGGCGCACACCGCGTCCCCGACCCTGCGGCCTCCCAGCTGCCAAGCGGGCGCCGCCCGGAGCCGCCGCGCCCCCACTCTCGGCGCCCCGCCCCTCCCCCAGCGCGGCCCCACGGCCTCGTCCCCCCTCCCGGCTCCCCGCGGGCCCCGTACCTCTCTTCCGCCCGATGGTCCACTCCTGTTTGCAGAGCGCGATGTGCGGCTCGCCCTCCTCGGCGCCCAGGCGGAGGAGCCTGCCCCAAGGCTGCTGCTGCGGCCGCTCGCCTCCCTCGGGCTGCTCCATCGGGGTTCACGTCTAACAGCGCAAGACAGCAGCTGACGGCACCCCACCCCCGAGACGCCGCCGCCCACGCCTCTGCTCCCCCGCAGATCTCGCGGGTTCGGAGGCCGCCGCCTACCGGGCCGGGCCGGGCCGCCGGCCAGCGGGCGGTGGCCTCCCCGCGCGGCCGCAGCCCGTCCTCCCCAGCCAGCCAGCCAGCCAGCCGGCCGCAGCCCGCTCCGCCTGCCCCCCTCACCTGCGAACCCGCACCGAACCCGGAACCGGCTGCGCCGCCACTGTCAACAAACATCGCGGGTCCCTCAGCTGATCCGCGGGGCGGGGCGAGCTGGCGTCCGCGCCCTGCGATTGGCCGGCGGTGGCGCCCACCGAGAGCGTCGGCTAGAGCGGAGCCGGCAGCGGCCATCGCGAGTGGGGGCGAGCCGGCGCGGGGCGCGTGCGCCGACTGGAGGCTGAGGGCCGCGACGCCATTTTTTAAGTTGGCACGGTCGCCTTCGTCTCCTCAGGATTACGAAAGTAGCCGACCCTGGTAGGTCGGAGCAAAGGCGAGCTCACGCTTTCGGGCTTAGCAGTCGAGGTCCTGGTGGCCAGTGGTTAAACGGGGACTGGTGTACTCTATGCTATACAGTCGCTATGAGTCGGAACGACTCAAGGGCGCACAACAGGTGTAGTGAAACCCACAAGGTCTCCTTTGATGTCCAGATGGCTTTTAGGTACTTGAGGCGTCGCGTTACTTCACACGGAAGGAGACAAATGCCCATTGAAGCTGCTCCGGATGCCGTCTCGGAAGCGAAGATAAAGAGTTGGGTAACAGCTCTTGGCAAGCAGAGGTACCGGCGGCTTCAGCCGGAGTCGAACCGGCTGCCGCTCGTGGAGGAGATTGACAGCTCTGCGTTTTCAGGGCGCGCGTTTCCTTCGACGCCGCCGTTCCGCTTCGTGGGATCCGGCGGCGCTCCGTGGAAGAGCGGTCAAAAGACGTCCTCACGGCATGGAAAAAAACCCCCAAAACAAACAACAGCGCGGCCCATCCAACAGAGCGCCCCGGGGGCTGAGGCAGCTGTGCGCGCGGCTGCAGGTCTCCAGAGGAGGGCGACGCGACGCGCTGCGCGGGCGGCCGGCGGGGGCTCTGCGGCCGGCTGTGCACATCCGCGGGCACGCTTAGGAAGCCACTTCGGGAGGAAGGAGGGCGCTGCGGCTGCTTCGGGGTGGGCCCGGCGTCGGCGGCGCGAAGGAGCCGTCCCCTCTGACGGGGTCAGTTCGCCAGAGAGACAGAGGAGGCTTTTCGTCCCGCGAGATTTATTCCAAGCGACCGGCGTCCCTGCAGGGCTGGACAGGCACGTGGGAAACCCGTGAGGCCGCACGTGCAGAGCCGCGTCCGCAGGCGGGATTGCAGCCGGGGAGACGGTTCTGCTCCTCAGCTGCCCAGCCGGCCGAGTCCTGCACACCCCGAGGATCTGCGGTAATCTTCCTAAACTGTACAGGCTTTAAGTACATCTGCAGAAATAGCTCAGCAAAACCTAAATTAGTGTTGGAACGAGTGACGCCGGACTGTGCCCTGTTGGGTGTGCATGATTAAGACCTCGTGCAAACCGAAAAGTCAGCAGTTCAAATCCACCAGCCACTCCTCGGAAACCCTATGAGACCATTCCACTCTGCCCTATAGGGGTCTGTACAGTTGCTGTAAGTCACAACTTCTCAGCCAGGGTTGGGTTGGGTTGGGTTTGTTTTTTGTTTCAATTGTGATTAAGTGAAGTTTACAATCCAAGTCAATTTTCCATATACGACCCCGAGCACCCACTTCTCTGCAAATCTGCTCTCCTAACCCTGGGAAAGCACACTCTTCTCTTTTCCCTCTTTGCGTCCAGTGTCCACTCAACCAACGCTGTCCACTCCTCTCCATCTTCTCCTCTCCCCTCTGAAAAGAAACCAGTAGGACAGCCTCATGGGTTGGTTTCTTTTAAAGGATGGCCTATTCAGGAAACTTGGGGCCGTGGCTGTCAAGCCTTTGACTGCTGGCCGGCAGGTCAGGGGTTTGAACCCCCAGCCACCTTGTGGGAGGAAGAGGTGGCAGTCTGCTTCTGAGAAGATTACAGCCGTGGAAGCCCTGTGGGACAGTGCTGCTGTCCTCTAGGACGGCTGTAGGTCAGAATCAGCTCCACAGCAACAGATTTGGGTTGTCATTTATGGGTAGCCTATTTGATATAAAATTGACCATCACAGTCCACCCCCTGTGAGCTTGGCATCCATATACATCTTAAACCATCACAAAGTAAAGATAATCACAATCATACTTCTACACCTTACGTGATAGAACCAATCTGGGTACAGCCCAAAACATGCTCAGAAGAGAGTGCAAAGTCCTTCGGTGATTTTCACTCTTTACATTAATGATTTTGTAACTTCAATACGGCGATTAAGGTTAACTGTAGATCTCAGTTAAGATAATAAAAGGAAGAAAACCAAAAGCATTTGCTTAGCAAATGGATGTAAACATATTCCTAACAAGGTCATGTTCATTACTCCTATGGTCTTCGTTTCTGCAAATACTCAGTTGTAGATGGTATTTATTGTTATATTCTACTGCCTGTCTCACATGTCCTTTGCACTCGGAAGTGCTTCAGCTGGTTATGGTCCGTTGCCTGGTGGGATGCCTTTCTTGCTGAAGGGTCTGGGCCCTTAGCAGTGCTGTCTGAATTGGGTTGCTGTGATTCACCATTGATTATAGCCACAGGCCATGGTAGCAATAAGAGTCACCCTGAGGAATATGTGCTATTCAGACATGCCCTTTCTTATCTCTGCTGTGTGGTTCCAAACCAATTTCCCTTTATTAATCAGGGTCAGTCAATCCACGCAGTTACACAACTTGCCTTTTTGCCTGTTGTTTCAGAGGCCTGGGAACCCAAAGTGTCTGGGTGACAGTCTCCACCTTCAGTTCGACGGACTTCCTGTTGCATGTCCTGCTGGAAGCATTCATCCCTTTGAAACAAAGACCTCTAGGCTAGCAGAGGATAAAACTGCAGAAATAGGAACCCAGACTGACTAAAAAATAAGAAGGGGAACCACTAATTTCCACACCTTGATTTTTGGGTCAGTGAATCCTGACTCAAGGAGAAACAGCACCACATAGTGGAGTGTATGTGGCCTCCCAGAGGACATCATCCCAGTCCAACGAAGTACTGCCACTGTTGTAAGATGTAACCTAGTATGGAGAAGTTCATTTGTATAGGAGAAACTAGACGTTTATGGGTCTTCAAGACCAGGATTTCCCTATGAATAAGTCATACCACGAGTACTGATGAGACATTTTCTCCAAAAGAAAGTATACATTTGTTCATTCAAAACTTTTTATTAGCAGTTGACTCATTAGGATATTAACATTGCTTTTGTTTTTTATACATTTCCTTAGGGTGAATGCTCGACGGCACTTGGCTTGGCACTTGGCTGTGTGTGTGTGTATATATATATATGTAACCTTGGTGGTGTAGTGGTGTAGTGTGACAGCAGCTAACCAAAGGGTCGGCAGTTCAGATCTGCCAGGTGCTCCTTGGAAACTGGGGGGCAGTTCTACCCTGTCCTACAGGGTCACTGTGAGTCGGCATCAACTCGATGACACTGGGTTTGGTATACACACATGCACGCACACACACACACGTTTGTATATGTAAACATGTATGTATATATGTACACACCTGTGTAATTTTCTAAATAAAGAGTTACTGTCTTGAGAGAAGAAACTGGAAAAAAATAATGGCCGTATATGAACATCAGAGCAGAAGAGTGTTGGAGCTGATAGAGAAAATGAAACTAGGAACATATTTTACAACTATTATAAAGAATAAAGTATGCACTGGCATGAGAAATGAACAAGTGGCAGATAGACAACCAGTAATCATTCTAATTGTGGGTCAGTATTTTTGACATATATCTTAACTGATTAAATAACAAAACACTTAAAAATAGAAACAACAGAAAATAAATTGAGTGGCCCAGTTTTCACCACGAGTCGGATCCGACTCGATGGCACTTGGCTGGCAGTTTTCGCCGTTGTTTCTGAGGGTGGTGCAACAGAGTGGCATGCGCTGACTTGGCCAGGGTCCGTTCACAGAAGACACTAATGAGAAACCGCTGGGTAGTAACAGATTTTATTATCTGGGGGTTTGAGAAATGGATTTCAAGAGAAAAATGAGGTTTTCTTTTTTTTAACTGAAACACAGGAGGTCATATGCATGGTTCTACAATTAAAAAGTTTAACCACAGTATTTATAGATTTGAAATTTACCACTTGAAGATATAAAAACAGAAATGGTTGAGACTTTTTATTCTCATAAGCCATTTTTTATGCTTTAAGGTTTTAAAAAATATATTAATGGAATAAAAAAAGTAACGTATTTATGTTAATAAATAGAGAAAGTGTGTTTTGTTCAATGAAGGGGCTGAGCCTTCTTCAACTGTTACCTAACATCTGTCTGTAAAAGTACTGGGTTTCTGTTTTGGATAGCACTCTCTTTTTTTGTTAACTTTTTTTCCCCCTTATGCCTTTCTGGCCTAAGGAGAATAATGTAGCATCTGGGGACAAAAATGCATCCCAGTAACCTGGCACCTATGGCCAAGATGGCGGTGGCCTCAATGGTGAGCACATTGTTTCTTTTGGAGCTATGATACACAGGAAGGAAGGTGACCCACATGCTGCTGAATATCCGCCTGTAGAAAGTCACAAAAACTGGGCTTCTTGCAAAAAGTGCCACAGCGAAGCTCCCAGGTCCAAGAAGCCCTGTAGGCTAGCACATGGCTGAAGGTGCTGAGAGCCAGCCACCGTTGCATTCCAGGATGACATGGTGATGCTCAGAGAGTGTCTGCACTGATGGACAGGAGCGATGTTCCCAGCCATGTCCCACACACAGTCACATGGATTGTAGAGCAGACAGGAATGACAGAGTTCCTGCTGTGACCGGCAGCTCACCCTTCTCCCGGGCATTGTGGATCTGAAGGCCAGAGCCACAGTGCTCATGTCACCCAGACGGTGGGAGCAGCCACAGCGAATACAATTCCCAGGAGGATCTGACGGAGGAGGTCGATAGCTGTGTTGGGGCAGCTGATGAAGAGTAAGAAACAGAGGAATTACGGGAGGAAGGAGGTAAAGAGGGTGTAGCTGAGAACCCAATTTTGGGTTCTCACTGTGAGGGGTGTCCCATGCTTCACAAAGCCAAGCAGCACAACTCAAAGTGGAGAAGCGGAGGGGTGGTGCAGGAGAAATGACCCCACAGAGTCCTCAAAGCTTAGGGAGTTCAGAGTCTTTGGAAAACAGCCAGCTCTGCCAAAATGTGGATACAGATACTGATTGTGAGGCCACTTGACAAACTTTTCCATATCTGACAAGAAAAGCAATTCAGTGTCAAATTAATCCGCTAAATGCTTTGAAATGGTAAAGCATGTTAAACCATTTTCCATGCAAGTTTTTCCTATTTTTCTTTTTTAAAATATTTACAGTTCCTGTACTCCTGAAGGTTGTGTGTGAACTGGGCTGGCCCATGGTTCTCAGTGATTTGCCCCTTATGATGTAATTGGAGAGTCATGTAATACTATAATCATTTCCATGGTGGTATCCAATAGAAAGTGATCTGCCTCTACAATAGGAACTGCCCTGAGTAGCCAAGCCATTGAAAGGGAGTTTCCTTAAGGGTATTGCTTGCAACCAGTGTGAAAAACCAAACCCAGTGCTGTCGAGTCAATTCCAACTCATAGGGACCCTACCAGACGGAGTAGAACTGCTCCGTAGAGTTTCCAAGGAGTGCCTGGCAGGTTTGAACTGCTGACACGTTGGTTTACAGACGCAGCACTTAATCACTACACCATCAGTACAGGTAGACGTTGTTGCAAGACTCGTGGCTTTTGCTCACTTGAGATCCTACAGCTGGCTCCTGTTCTGGCCTCTTGTTCTTGGGGCTTGAGCCAACAGCTTACCTGCCATCTTACCTGCTGATTTGAAGATTTGTTGGTCTCCATAGCCAGTAAGCCAGGCAAACGTCTCCAGTCTGCCGACAGACTTGGGACTCTGCAGCTTCTACAACTGTGTGACCCATTCCCTTGCTATAACATCTAAATCTATATACTTGACAGATTTTAGTGGGGAAAACAACCCTGGCTAAGACATTTGGTGTCAAGACTGGCCCTAAAGAAACTAAACTTAAGGATGAGTTTCCTAAATTGGTTTTCAAGTCTGATTAGTTTTACAGACGTTGATAACTCTACTTCCCGTAGTAAAGACAGCACCGCTAATCCGTGGTGTGAGGCAGCAGTAGAAACGTACAGAGTGTCACCACCAACAGAGGAGGTCATGGTGAAGGGGAGGCCCGACTCTATGGTTGTGTCGTGATGAGAAGCATAAAGGAGCTGGTTGGGTGGTCCTACTTTCATTAGACAAAAGGTGAAAGAAGGAGGTGATCTCAGGGCTTCAGAGTCAAAGCGCAAGTGCCACGTTGCCAGGAGCCAGTCCCAACACTTTTCAGGGTCCCGCACGGGGGGAGGGAGAGGTGTCGGCGGGAAATGAGAGAGACAGGAAAGAGTTTTTTGGTTTAAAGGCAGCCCGACCAAGAGAGGGAGCTGTCTGTGTTTATTGTTTTTATAGTCAAAGTGACGTGAGTTTTACCCTGTCCACTGACCGCACAATCTATTGGCTAATTTGAAACCAAAGCCTCGTGATTAGCTAATTTGAAACCAAAACCTCATGGTCTTGAGGTGATGTAGTTTTTACCCTGCCCCCTGACCACATGAGCTATTAGCTAACTGAAACCTTGTGATCCTTTTAATTGTCAAGGCTTTCTAGATAATGGCCTGAGGCAGGTGTGTTGTGGTGATAATTGACATGCCCCGAGCTCAGTCAGCCCTACTCATACCTCAGGGTTAAAAGGTACAGGAGGAGAGTTCTAAAGGTTATGATCTCTGTTTGTTCCTACTTCGCTCTTTATTTTATCTTCTCCTGTGGGGACAGTAAACACCTACCATCCCCCACCCTATGCCTTTCTGAAGCTGTTCTAAAAAGGATAATTCTTCTCACATTGGTGAGGATGTGCAGTTGGGGGAAGTCAGCAGGGCTGGGAGTTGCTGGGCTCAGTGTTTGTCTTTGTGCAGGGAGATGAGGGGGTATTTTGAGGGAGAGTTTAATTGGGGTGAAAAAATATACAGCCAGAAATATGTCAGGAGTAAGATGCGTCCGTCCGCAATCACAAAGGCTTGTAGCTCTGCTCACAGAGGTCTTTGTGGGTGATGGGCTTCTGCACCACGTAAACAATTTCACAGTTTCCGCTGTGCCTTTGTTATAGAGAATGAAGACGTGAATGACACCCAGGAAGAGGCAAGAAGCTGTTTATTGTGCCGGCGGGCCAACGGGACCTTCACAGGTTCCCACAGTTGGCCCCGAGTGGGGTTTCTGGAGGGCAGATACAGTGGAGTTTGGGGAGGTCGTGGTCAAGCCAGATGGGGTGAGTGGGCAGGGTTCTGAGGGGGAGCATCCCGCTAGGTGGGAGTGGGGTTTTGAAGAGGAGCAT
Organism: Heterohyrax brucei; assembly: GCA_028571685.1. Taxonomy (NCBI): domain Eukaryota; kingdom Metazoa; phylum Chordata; class Mammalia; order Hyracoidea; family Procaviidae; genus Heterohyrax; species Heterohyrax brucei. The sequence continues at coordinate 300,152 of CM053160.1, read as the reverse complement.
CCTGTTAGTCAGGAGCAGGAACCGCAAGGAGGGGGAGGAAAATTTTTCAGTCTCAGTTATCTATATTATTGCCCCCTTTGATACCTCCCTTTGGTAAGGGTGGGTATCACAACTCTTCATTGTCAGCTTGGGGGAGTTGTTGATAAGTTCGGAGGGCCAGGACTCTGGAGACGGTTTTGCTGAGTAAGTTCTGTTCCAGTTGGTCTCGCAGGTGGCGCAGGAGGCAGGGTTGGAAGGTTGAGGACTATGAATCCAAAGGCGAGTGGCCCCCATAGGGATGCCAGCCAGGTGGCCCAATTTGACATGAGTCCCCATCCAGACTGAGTAAGTTCGCGTCGTCTCTGTTCGATTCGGTTTTTGAGCTCTGTAACCTTAGATGTAACAATGTTAGAAGGATTTACAAAGTAACAACATTCTTCGCCTAGCGCCATACAGGTCCCGCCCTTCTCTGCCAGTAATAAGTCTAATGCTCGTCTGTTTTGTAAAGTAACTGCTGCCAGGGAGTTAATTCGATTCTGAAGTATAAGAAGTGTGTCAGCAACTTGGTCCATGTCCGCATTGAGTGCCTCTGATAGCTTTTTATAGAGGGTAACTGATGTGGCGACTCCAACGGTGCCTGCGGCGAGTCCGATGAGTGAAGTGAGTCCTAATACAGCTATGCCTATGGCCCTTCTTGGGTCAGGTGTGGGGAGGAAGAGAGACTCCAGATCTTCCGGTGAGTAAATGTGATGATTGGGGAAAGCATGTACCGGGGAACAGGTGTGGTTGGTGGGGAGGCACTTGTGCAGGTTAGAGTCACACCACAGGAAGGTGGTATTGTCGGTACAGGTTAGGTTGGTGGTGGTGCTGAAGGTTTGTGTTTGTAGGCAGTTCAGTGTGGAGGTTTGGATAGTACCAGTGTGTTTCCAGCAAATGGGGACAGTGGAGGTGAGGAGGGGAACCTGTGTTGCTAAAGTACTGATGTAGTTCAGTGAAGGGCTAGTGGGTGCAGAGGTTCGGGTTAGATTTATGGGGTAAGCTAGGTAACTGGCGTGGTGGAAAGCAGAGCATATTCAACATGGGTTGTTGGTGAGTTCTGTGACGTTTTGGGCCTGGATGACTTGACTGATAGCTTGTATGGTATGTGTGTGTGGTCAGTTTATGAATTGGGTGAGTTTAGGGGAGATAGGTTTATATGAGAAGTGGTTGGTAAAGTTGATCTGATTTTGAATGAAGGCATTTACATGTTGCTGTATGAACTTTTCTTTAGTTAGATCTTGGATTCCACGCCTGTCTGACATACCCCACTGGCCTTTTGGAAGAAAACAGATGTACTCCTGCCTAGGCTTAATTGTTGACTGGCAGATCGTATGGATAGTAGTGGTTGTAGCTTTGGTCTTAGCTCTTATGACCTGTTGTCCACACCAAGTTATAGTCTGTACTGTATCTGGTTCATAGCAGTCCTGATGTGTGGAAGAGATAACCCCATCAGGGCAGGCTGAGGAGTCTCCTGTGCACAGGGAGACACGGTGTCATAGGCCACCCCTAGTTACTTGACGAAAATATAAAAGGTAGTAAATGAGGCAAATAGGAGGGTCATAAGGAGGAAGCACGTTTTTTTGTCCGGGGGTCCATGTCTGGGGAGAGGTGGTATAAAGTCCTAAGAGGCAGAGAATGAGAACAGAGATTATGAGGGAGTAGTGGGCCAGTGAGGCTAGGTTCCAATGTGTTTGAGAGTCAGTTTGGTTGGCTGATCAGGGTGATTGAGCAAAGTCCATTCAGTGGGTGGCGTTGCCGATTTTATCCGTGTGTGGTGAATCCACGGAGTGTGACCTGCAACTTTAACAGCAGTAGGGGTGGTTAGTATGGCCTGGTGAGGGCCTCCCCACCGCGGCTGAAGGGGTTCAGCCTTCCACAATTTTATCCAGACATAGTCTCCAGGTTTGATTTTATGTACAGGATCTATGAGGGCTATAGGGATTCTCCCTAGGATATACTGTGAGACTCTTGAGAGTATTGCCTAAGGCTACTAACTGTTGATCTAGCTGTGTTTCTCTTAATTCTTTGGACAGGCTTAGGCGAGGTATTATTGGAGGGGGTCTTCCAAACATGATTTCTAATGGGGAGAAGCCTGATGGCCCTGGGGTGCATCTTATTTTTAGTAAGGTTATCGGTAGGAGAGTTATCCAGGGGAATCCTGTTTCTTGTGTTACTTTACTTAGGTGGTTTTTAAGGGTTCTGTTAATTCTTTCTATTTTTCCTGAACTCTGAGGTCTCCATGTGCTATGGAGTTTCCATTTTATCTGCAGGGTTCGTGAGGTTTCTTGTATGATGGTGGCTATGAAGGATGGCCCATTGTCACTCTGTATGGTGACGGGGAGCCCGTATCGGGGGATAATTTCCTTTAGTAGTATTTTAACTACTTCTCTGGCTGTTTCAGTGCGTGTGGGGAAAGCTTCTATCCACCCAGTGTGTGTGCAGACGAGGACGAGAAGATAGTGGTATCCATTGCATTTAGGGAGTTCAGTGTAGTCTATTTGTATATCTTCAAATGGAGTTGTTCCAACATGCTGTACTCTGGGAGACCCAAGGGGGCCCTGTCTGGGGTTATTTTTCAGGCAGGTGAGACATCTTTGAATGGTTTGTGTACACAAGGTTGACAAGTTGGGTATGTAAAGGTATTTTTCTAAGGCTACCTGAAGTTTGGTCTTTCCCCAGTGGGTGAGAGTGTGTTGTTTATGGACGAGTGGGTAGGCTAGAGACCTGGGGATGAAGATCCTATTATCTGGCAGTTTCCACCAATTGTCTGTGGTTTTTGAGGCCTTTTGAGATTTGGCCTAATTGTCTTCTTGAAGAGTGTATGTTGGTTTAGGGGGTAGTTCTGGTGCGAGAAGTATGAGGCTGGGTGATACTGGATCATCGATAGACTCAGCAGCTTGTTTAGCTGCTTGGTCTGCTAGGCGGTTTCCTCGTGCCTGTGGGTCGCTTCCCTTTTGGTGTCCTTTGCAGTGCATGACTGCCACCTTCTTTGGTTTCCAGACAGCTTGTAGAAAGTGGAGGATCTCATTTTTGTTTTTTATGGTTTTCCCCTGTGCGGTGAGGAGACCTCTTTCTTTATAAATAGCCCCATGTATGTGAAGAGTGGCGTATGCATAGTTTGAGTCCGTATAAATGTTAACTCTTCTGTGTTCTGAAAGTTCTAGTGCACTTATATGTCCCATAGTTCAGCTCTCTGTGCTGACCACCCATTGGGGAGTCTTTGGCTCTCTACAATTTTATTAGAGGTGGTAACTGCGTATCCTGTTCGCCTTTCTCCTTGTTTGTCAATGAAACTGCTGCCATCCGTGAATAAGGTGAAGTCTGGAGTGGGGAAGGGCTGATCTCGGAGATCGGGCCTGCTTGAGTATACAGTTTTTATTAATTCCTCGCAATCATGGTCTGGCAGGCCCGATTCAGTGAGTAGGTGTGTTGCGGGATTCAGGGTTTTTACTGGTTCTGTTGTGAGGTTAGGGTTATCATGGATTAGTTTCTGGTATTTCAGGATTCTGCTGTTACTTAGCCATTGGTGTTTTCCAGAGACTAAGAATGACAAGACACTGTGAGCCGTCTTCACTCTTAAAAGTTGGCCAAATGTTAATTTTTGTGCTTCTTCTATCAGGATGACTGTGGCTGCAAGATTTCTGAGGCATGGGGGCCAGCCAGCTGCTACAATGTCTAGTTGTTTTGAGAGATATGCTACTGGCCGTTGCCATGGTCCCTGTTCCTGAGTCAGCATGCCCAATACTGTTTTATTTTTTTCACAGGTGAACAGGTTGAAAGGTTTAGAAATATCAGGCAGGCCCAGGGCTTGGGCTTGGGTTAAGGCAGTCTTTATGGCTATGAAAGATTCCTGATGTTCAGGGGTCCAATTAAATGGGTTGTTTTCTGGTCATTTAAGGGCTTCATACAGGGGTTTTGCTAGGTCTGCAAACCGGGTATCCATATTCTGCAGAAACCAGCAGCTCCTAGGAATTCCCGTAGTTGTCGGCGAGACAAAGGGACTGGGAGTGCCTTAATGACTTGTTTCCGTGGAGTAGATAAGGACCTTTTTCCCTCTTGTAGAATGAATCCTAAATAAGTGACCCGAGTCTGACAGAGTTGGGCCTTCTCCCAGCACACTTTGTAGCCCTTTTCTTGTAGAAGTGTCAGAAGAGTCTTTGTATTATGAAGACACTGTGCTTGGGTTGTGCAGGCTAGAAGAATGTCATCCACATATTGTAGAATGGTGGCTGGTTGTTCAGGGTTGGTCTCTAGTTGTAATTTGGCCAGGTCTTTGGCTAAGACTTCTCCAAAAATAGTAGGAGAGTTCTTGAACCCCTGTGGGAGCCTGGTCCAGGCCAGTTGTTGAGTGAGGTTCGTGTCGGGGTCTGTCCAAGTGAACGCGAACAGGGACTGGCTGGCAGGGGCCAAGGGAATACAGAAGAAAGCATCTCTGAGATCCACACAGGTATACCATCTCGTTCCAGGGGGGGAGGAGGCCGAGAAGAGTGTAGGGGTTCGGGACAACAGGTGGTATGGTCACTGTATTTTTATTTATGAGTCTCAGGTCCTGTACTGGCCTCCATCCCTTTCCGTTAGGTTTCTTTACTGGCAGAAGCGGAGTGTTCCATGGTGAGGTGCATGGTTTTAAGATGTGATGAGTTAACAGTCTTTTAATGTGGGGGGTGATACCTTCTGAGCCTCCTTGGAGATTTGGTACTGATTGGCTTTAGTGGGGGTGGCTCCAGGTTCTAATTCAACGTGTATGGGTGGTGTGTGTTTAGCAAGACCAGGTGGGTTGTGTTCTGCCCAGAGAGGGGGGTATAGTTCCAGCCACTCAGTTGTGTTCTTTGGTGCAGTTATGGGCCTGTCTGGAGAGTATAGTGTCCATTCATCCTCTCTGTTCACAGTCACAGTCAGTATTAGTGGGCTCTGGTCTGAGATTGTCATGGTGGGTTCCCGGGGATTAGTGAAAGAAATGGTGGTGCCCAGCTTTGTGAGGAGGTCTCTCCCCAGCAGGGGCACTGGGCATCCAGGGATTAGGAGGAACTCATGTTAGACCTTATGTCCTCCCAGGGTGCACGTTCGAGCTTGGAGGAAAGGCCTCTTAGTCTGGTTCCCAGAGGCTCCCGTGATCGTGACCTGTCGCCTGCTGAGAGGACTTAGTTGGCTTGTTAGGACAGTATGTTTGGCTCCAGCGTCGACTAAGAAGTCCACCGGCTGGCCCCCGACTTTTATCTGGAGCATGGGTTCATGGGGGCCCAGTCTGTATGAACCCGGTCATCCCTAGTCCGAGTCCTCACCCGCCAGGGCCAGCGTCGTGGTCGGTGATTCCAGTAGATATCCTTCGGTGGGTGCCGTTGTGGGCTTTCTGGGTCGGACTTTGTCCTCCACTGCCCGCTTCCTTGGTGGCCGGGTGGGACAGTCACTCATCCAGTGTCCTTCTAGTTTGCAGTAGGTGCACTGATTCGGGCCCAGTGGTGGTCTGGAGGACTTTATGGACTTTTGGGGGTGTTCAGTAGCCGGGGTGGGGGCCTTGCCAGCTAGGGCTGCTGCGATGAGATGAGCATGTCGTTTGGCCTTCTGTTCGTCCTCCCTGCGGGCCTCTTGGTCCCGATTCATGAAGACTTTATTAGCTGTATCAATTAATTGGGAGCTGTTCATACCACTGAACCCCTCTAGTTTCTGTAGTTTCCTGTGGATGTCGACAGCTGACTGGGTGACAAATGCTGCATTTATAAAGGTCTGACTCTTGGGGACTTCGGGACTGAAGGGGGTCCAGATGCGCAAAGCTTCACAGAGTCTTCATAAAATTCTGATGGAGGTTCTTGGGGGCCTTGAAGGACTGCTTGGGTTTTAGACAGATTAGTTTGTTTCCTTGCTCCCTGCCTGATTCCATGTAGCAGTGCCCTCTAATAGACCTGGAGTCTGTGGAGTCCCTCGGAAGTGTTGGGGTCCCAGTCGGGTCTGGTGTCGGGGAGTGCCCATGGAAGGTAACCTTCAATGTCTATGACGCCGGTAGGCAGGTTGTCCCTCAAGTACTGTCGGGCCCCTTCTAAGATTCGGCATCTTTCATTGGTAGTGAAGAGGCTTAGAAATAGCTGTCGGATGTCGTCCCATGTTGGGTTATGGGTATTGAAAATCGCCTCACACATATTTATAAGTGCCTGTGGTTTTTCGGAGTATGAGGGACTGTGGTGTTTCCAGTTCAGGAGATCTGTGGTGGTAAATGGGACATAGGTAAAGATGGGGGCTCCTGGGGTAATGGTCCCATCAGTTTCTATTTTTCCCGGTCCCCGAGTCTCCCTTAAAGGCAGTTGTAGTGTCTTACTCTGGGACCTCGTGACCAGCGGTGGTGGAGGGGCCGGTGAGGCTCTTGGGAGTTCCACTGATGGCAGTAGAGTTTCGATGCAGGGGACGGTGGGTGGTGCTGAGGGCTGAAGTGGATGGCCGAAATATCAGGGTGGGCCTTCTTCAAGCTGGTCTTGGAAGATTTTGGGAACTTTCTTCGAGACCCCAGAAGTGTTCAGGACCCTTCCGGGTCCTGACGTATTCGAACAGAATCTGACCAATTGTGGGAGGGTCTGAGCTATTTCTAACCACTGGTCTATGTAGGGGAAGTGGTAGGGACGTCCCCCTGATTTGGCAGTGACTGTGTTCCAAACTGCCTGAACCAGGTGGGTATCTAATGTTCCTTCAGGTGGCCAGTTGGTGTCAAAGGAGGGCCATTCGACTTGGCACAGGGTTTTTAATTTCTTGGGGCTAAGCTTAACTCCAGTCTCCCTTGAAGCCCTTATCAAAATTTTTCAACATGCAGTCTAAGACTGTAGGTTTGCTGTGTGTCCCACCCATACTGACAGTGCCACAGTTGAGACAAACGACTTGTCCCAAGGACCACTCAGATGCCCTTCTGGCCGTTCCCCTCAGGGGGACTTAGGTGGGCTCTTGGCTAAGGTGTCCCCGTATAAGCCCCAGGGCGGAGGAGGGTGCAGCCTCACACCGTTCTTTCTGCCTTATGAATCATACACGGAAACGCAGGATGTCATGGTTGGAATTGTGTCCCCCCAAAAATGTGTGCAGCCACATGGCTGGGATATGGTTCCCAGTATCTTGGGACTGCCCTCCATTGTGTGGTTTTGCTAACCTGTATGTTAAAGGATTAGGGCGGGGCTGTAAATTCCTGCTGTAGGGGGAGTTTCCCTGGAGTATGGCTTGCCTGACCCGTCATGCTTTTAGCTTGCAAGGAATAAAAGGAAAAAGAAACAAAGGACAATTTGAGAACCTCGCTACCATCAAGCAAGCAGCACCGGGAGCAGAGTGCGTCCTTCAGACCAGAGGTTCCTGCGCCAAGACGCTCCCTGGACAAAGACTGATGCAATACCAGACTTTCCTCCAGAGCTGACAAGGGGAAAGTCTTTCCCTGGAGTGGACACCTTGAATATAGACTTGCAACCTACCGGACTGTGTAAGAATAAATCTTTCTTTGTTAAAGCCATCCGCTCTGTGGTATTTCTGTTAGAGCCGCCCCAGCTGACTAAAACAGAGTCCCAGGAGGAAGTCTGCAAAACCACGCACTGGCCCAGGGGGTTGGGGTTTGTAGAGGGGTGGCAGCGGACCTTGTTCTGGACAGCGCCCGTGGCAATGAGGACAGTGCCCATGGAAAGTGGCCAATGGGCTTGTGAACAATTAAAGTCACTTAATTAACATGGGGGTATTGTTTCAGTGGAGCGAGGTGAGAAGAGGTCTAGTTAATTCTGACTCATAGCAGCCCCACAGGCAAAGAACTGCCCTGAAGGGATTCTAAGAGCAGCTCTCATCACCTAGTAGCCAACTTCCTGTGTTAAATTTCCCCCATTTTAAACACTTAGTTTCTATTTTCCAAGCTGAACCCTAATTGAAAAACAAGTGCAGAATGTTTTCATGTGACACTTCAGAACAATGGAGACCTCCTCATATGGGCTACATAAAAAATGTGGGGCCAAAGTCATCCCCAAAGGCAATACTTTGCTAACATAAACTCTAACTATAACCTTTAATACAGCTCTATGTGCAAATAATGTTTGCTCTTGGATACAGACTCTAAAGACTATTGTCCACGAGCAGGGAACAGTATAACATGATGTCATATCAAAAGGGTCTCTTGGCAACATTATCTCTAATCTGTGTACACCTGAATTTGCATGAAAATCTCACTGGAAATAACAGGAGGATGTGCTTTGTGGGCCTTTTATTTTCACCACCTCCCTTGTGTGTTGATTTAGAATGATGAGTTTCTACAATTCAGAGCATCTTTCTTTTGCGCACTTGTCAATGTATATTCTTGCCTTTGCATATGTAATATAAGCAATAATTCTGTATTAGAACTAATTGAGAACTAGTCACTCAGGTATCAGGAGACTATAAAAATGTTAGCTTCTATTGTTGAAGACAGACAGTAAATCTCAAATTCATTTACATGTGCAATAAGTATCTGGTAATTTAATTTAAACTACATGTTAATAAGTCATTTCATGGAATTTGCTTATATTGTTATGATATGAGGTTAAAAACATATGTAGAAAGCATGACATGCTGTGAACCACATGACATATATCAATTTCACAGTTATATTAATCTCATATATCCATACTCAGGAATATAAGCCTTTTGTACCTCTGAAACAGTGTTTCTTACTCTGCTGTCCTGATTATTGAACTTATATACAGGTTTTAAAAGTTCCATATGGTTATCATTTAGAATTGAGGATATATTTTTTAATGCAGTATCACAGTTGAAAACTAAATTTCCTTTGAACATCATTTCTATGCAAATATTTTCCTATGTACTTATACATGTCATGAGTTTTTCTCCTCAGTATGGATAATCTGATTTTCAATAGGCTAGACTGTTGGTTGAATGCTTTCCTATACTCTCTTCACCACATTCACAGTATTCATATGCTTCTTCTTCCAAGTGACATTCTGATATTTAGTATAACTTCCACCTGAAGACTTTCCTACACTCGAGGCATTCACGGGAATTCTATAAATAAGTTTTCTGGTATAGAAAGAAGTGTGATTATTTTCTTTAAAATCTATCACATTAACTATACTCTTAAGGTTTCTGTTCTATGTGAGTTCTCTGATGAATCATAAGGTGGGATTTTTGGGAGAAAGCTTTTCCACATGTACCGCACCCATAGGGTTTCTCTCCTGTATGAGTTCTCTGATGAATAATGAGCTGTGATTTCCAAATAAAGGCTTTCTGACATTCATTACATCTGTAGGGTTTTTCTCCTGAATGAGTTTTCTGATGTCTAACGAGGAGTGACTTCCCACTGAAGGCCTTGCCACATTCACTGCATCTGTATGGTTTCTCTCCTGAATGAATCCTCTGATGATCACTGAGACTTGACTTCTCTCTGAAGGCTTTGCCACATTCATTGCATCCATATGGTTTCTCTCCTGAGTGAATCCGCTGATGCTTATTGAGACTGGCCTTCTCTCTGAAGGCTTTTCCACATTCACTACATCCATAGGGTTTCTCTCCTGTATGACTTCGTTGATGGATGATGAGCTGTGATATCTGAGAAAAAACTTTGCTACAGACATTGCATTCATAAGGTTTCTCTCCTGTATGAGTTCTCTGATGTGTAACGAGATGTGACTTTCGAGAGAAGGCTTTCCCACATTCACTACATCCAAAAAGTTTTTCACCAGTGTGAACTGTCTGATGTGTAACAAGGTGTGACTTCTGGGAAAATGCCTTGCAACATTCATTGCATTTAAAGGGTTTCTCTCCTGTGTGAGTTCTCTGATGTACAATGAGCTGTGACTTCTTGTTGATGACTTTCCCACATTCATTACATTCATAGTACTTCAATCCAGTATAAGTTTTTTCATGTTTGGTATAGAGAAATGACTTCTTATAGCCATTGAATTTAGCAGGCTTTTTCCTTCCATAGTTCCTACTGTGAATAAATACATTTAAAGGATATTTCCAACATTTCCCATTTGACGTATACATACTGGATGTTTGTTTTAAAGGTGCAGAATTGACACCTGACTGAAATAATTTTCCACTTGCATTACTTCCATGATCCATTTCCAATCTTTTCAGCTTGTCTTGGAGTTCCTGGTGCCAAGCTACGTAATCATCAACATTCCAGTATTCTAGAAAGAACAAGAAACACATCTTGTGACTCCTTCAAAAACTGTGTTTATATTCTACTAAAAGACCACAACTGATGGTCCAATGACCTGAGGATGGCCTGGGAGCATGGTCCCCAGACCTGCTGCTACTCCTGACCAGAAGACACTACTGAGGACAGCTCTTCAGACAAAAATGGACTGGACTCAGGAACACAATGTGACCATGTGGTGTGTGTACTTGATGGTTCTGTGCATTTATAGGATGATGTCCTACTGGTTTCTTTATAGATGGGAGATAAGAGGGGACAGGAGCTTGTTAAGAGGATACTACAAGTATAGAATGAAAAGGAGGAGTGTGCTGTTACCAGGCAAGGAGAGCAGAAGGAGCTGCAGAAAAGCGGGCATGCAAATTTGATTTGACTTGGATTGTATACTTTCACTTAATCACAATTTAAAAAACAACAACTGTGTTTATAAAGTATGTTGTTCTTAGCCGCCATAGAGTTGGCCCCTGACTCATGGTGGCCCCATGCGTGTCAGAATGAAACACTGCCCAATCCTGCACTGTCCTCATGATCAGTTGCAAATTTGACTGTTGTGATCCATAGGGTTTTCACTGGCTGAGTTTTAGAAGCATATTGCCAAGCATTTCTTCCCAGTTTGTTTCAGATCTGGAAGCTCTGCTAAAACCTGGTCAGCATCATAACCACAAACAAACCTCCACTGACAGGTGGGTTAGTCGCATGTGAGGTGCACTGGCCAGGAATCAAACCCAGGTCTCCATGTGGAAAGTAAGGATTCTACCACTGAATCACCACTGCTCCTGATGAACTGTGAAAGTAATCATGCACAAAAATCTAGGAATTAAAATTAAAGTGCTGTAATAGGAGTTAGAAACTGAGAATCGACTCGGGGAAACCAGCAACACAGCTTGGACTCAACAGGCTGTTAGAGGCCAAGGTAAAATAATCTGTTGTAGACAAAATATTGTTTCATTTCCACCAACATTGTCAAAGGCCACAAACTCTTGCACCAGAAGTTAGGGAACAATTAATTCAAAGTTATCACTTTAGCTACAGGCACAAAAGGAGTGAATTCTCATAAAAGAAATCAATGAAAGAGCAGAAAACATGCTGTGGGAATAGAAGAGTAAGAGGAAGCATTTTAAAGTGGAAGGGAAGAAAATGGGATGAGACAGTAAGGTGTCAGAAAAGAAAATGAATCTTGAGGAGATTAAAGAAATGTATCAGCAGGTACAGAGGGAAGGTCTAATACATAACCCGCAAACACCTGTCTGTTTGTTGTACTTTGGGAGCTTTTGTGTTGCTGTGATGTTAGAAGTTGTGTCATTGGTAATCCAGTACCAGAAGGATCACCCATAGTCGACAGGTTTCAGCAAAGCTTCCAAACTATGAGAGATTAGGAAGAGGGACCAGGCCTGGAGGTCTGCTTCTCAAAACAGCCAGTGAAAACCTTATACATAACAGCTGAACACCATCTGGTATAGTGCCGGAAGATTAGCCCCTTAGGCTGGAAGGCACTCAAGGTACAACCGGGAAGAGCTACCTCCTCAAAGTAGAGTCAACCTTAATAATGTGGATGGAGTCCAGCTTTCTGGACCTTCGTTAGCTAATGTAGCAGGACTCCAGAAGAAACAGCTGAAAAACATCCATTAGTAATTGGAAAGGATGTCAGGCCTGGGAGAGAGCCAGCCAAAAAGAGGAAGACCGTCAGTGAGATGGATTGACACAGTGGCTGCAACAAGTAGTTCAAGCCTAACCACCGTCATGAGGATGGTGTGGGACCGAGCCAGGTTCTGTTCTGTCGTATGCAGGATCACCACGTGTTGGAACCGACTGAATGACACCCAACAAAAACACACCTGAGAAAGGCATGGTTCAGCTCCTGAATACAGATAAGGGGGGATATGTCACTCTAAAATCAAAGCAAAGATGGCCTTATGGCCATGATATCTGTAAATGATATATGGTGTTATGTCTCTGTCACAGAGAAGCTTATGTCAGAAGTCCTGAGTCACTTCTCTGAACAACAGTTCAGAGGTACCAACCCTTCACTAAAACTATACTATGCACAGTTCACATTCAAACTGGTATTTACATTCCATGCCTCATAACTAATAGAATACTGATCACATGGCCTGAAAAATTCAGACTAGAGATAATTTCCATCTTTTATACATGGCTGTTTTCACTTCAAACTGAAGATCATCTCTGATTTGAGAACTGGAAGTCCTGTTTATGAGAAACCACAATGGAACGGGGTTTCTGAAGACTAAGACAAGTTAAACTTCAGAGGCTGCAGTCTGTCAATTGGAATATAAAAGGACTGAAAATTTGTGAATTCCTTAAACACCTCAAAGTCTATACGATTTTGGCAAATTAGTAGTAAAAGACCATGACAGGGCAGACTCCGAGTCAACAGGAAGCTGTCCTTACCCAGTGACACAAGGCTGCGAAAGTTCTCCAGCATCACATTTCTGTACAGGTTCTTCTGAGCAGAGTCCAGGAGCTGCCACTCCTCCCACGTGAAGTCCACAGAAATATCTTCTAAAGACAGTGACCCCTGAAATAGCACGTTCACATTAAGTCTGAAGGAACTCAGACTGAATAATGAAGGAACTAGCTGGAGGAGACACCAGGGGTTGCCTTCAACATTGATACCCCACCTCCTTCCCCACTGAGAGTCCTAATTAGATGAGAAGTGAAAGCGTGTCCAGTCCCAGGTACAGAATCATAATTCTTCTAAGCAAATCTGCATGGTACTATATTACTGTTTGTCAGAAAACTGGTTCCTCAGTCTCCCTCAATCTAAATTAAGCCCTATGGCTATATCTGCTCATCTGTTCTGGTCAATGGCACGTAATAAGAAGTCTCTGTGTGAGTTGTGGAGGAAGCTTTTGCTTTTCTGATAAAACATACAGATATGAATAGTGCCTCTGCCCCTTTCCACCATCCTTCCTACTTTTCATACTGAGATCATACTTGGATCTGGAGCAGCCATCCTGAACCATGGAGCAGTGTGTGCACAGATAAAAAGGCAGCGTATTAAGCATGAATAAGTTAATCTCTGGCCCTTCTGTTTACAGGCATCTTACAGGAGGAGAATGAGAATGGCCTTACTGTTCAAGCTAGGGTCATACAGGTCTTCTGTTACAACCCAAAGCAGTCTTAACTGATACATTTATTGTGACCCTTTTATCAGGCTTTATTATGTAGACTGCCATATACCTAGTCTTGCATTATACCTTATTTCAGAAACAGTTTTCAGTAAGTCCTGTCTTTATACTTTAAGTTCTTTAAGTAACAGACTGCTATAGAATACATTTATTGCATACCAAATGTGCTCTAGGTGCTGTCAGTACAAAGATAAATACAACACAGTCCACCCTCAAAAGAGCTTTCGATCTCGCGTAGCAAATCAGATTTCTACAGGGCTTTACAGAAACATATCAGTGGTACACGTGAAACTACACTGAGTTACAGTTACACCCACCTGAATAGCAAAACACTTTCATCATGTCGAGCTGATATGGATGGAGATGAATGGGAAGTGCCACACTGCTGGTACATTGTAGCAGTACAAACATTCTATAAAACAGCTGGACATTATCTTATACAGTTGAACATTCAGAGACCCATGACTCAGTAATTCCATTCTCAGTGTCTATATCTTAGAACAGGGGTCAGCAACCTGTGACATTTATGGTCAGCTGATTTTTTTCCTTAAGTTTTATTTATTTTGCTGTTTTTGATGAGAGTATAGACAGCAAAACATATACCAGGTCATCAGTTTCTTAATGGACAATTCAGTGACAGTGATGACGTTCTTCAAGTTGTGTAACCATCTGGTCAACTGATTTTTGACAATATGCCAAGACGATTTAGTGGAGAAAGAATAGTCTTTTCAACAAACAGTGCTGGGACAATAGACATCCACAGGCAAAAGTGGACTATTACTTTACACCATTTTAAAAATGTAACTCAGATTGCTTCCTAGACATAAATTTAAGAGCTAAAACCAGAAAACTCTTAGAAGGTATAAATCTTCATGACCTTGGATTAAGCAATTATTTCTTAGATATGATACCAAAAATATAATCAACAAAAGAAAAAATAAAGTGGACTTTATCAAAGTTAAAAACTTTTGTGCTTAAAAGGGCACTATCAGGAAAGTGAGAAGATAATTCACAGAATGGGAGAACATATATTCAAATAATATATGTGATAAGGGACTTATATCCAAAATACACAGTCAACTCTTATAACTCAATAATAAAAAGACAACCCAATTAAAAATGAGTAGAGACAATTGACCTCTGTTCACCTGAGGCAAATGCTCAAGAAGGAGAGTTAGGGAGAGTCAGGAAGAGCAGCAGATGAACTGTGGGCTAATTCCCTCCAGGAGCAGCTGTCTCCTTGGCCATGAGACCAGCAGAACTGGGTGGTGCCCATCTACCATTTACTGAACAGTCTGATCAAAGATTCCATAGAAGAATCCTGATCAAAAGGGAGAACATACAGAACAGACTTTTAAATTCCCATGGACTCCAGACTCTCTGGAGTCATGGAGGTACATGAACCCTGAAACTATTGTCTTGAGATAATTTCTAGACCTTAAACCAGAAATATCCCACAAAGTCATCTTAAAACTCAACAACTGTTTAGCTTAACTAGTAAAAAAAAAAAAAGTTCTTTCCTGAGCATTATGCCCTTTTAAGAACTACCTACACATAGGATGAAATTGAAAACAAGCAACTTGAAAACATAAGAACATTAGGGGCAGTGAGTTTATGTTGTTGGTGGAGGAACAACTCAGAAAAGGAGAGTGAGGGTGGTTACACAACTGGAAGACTGTCTTCACTAGGGAGTATGTAGAGACACTGCTGAATCAGTGTTTTTATGTGTGTATCACAACAACAACAAAAGGGTAAAGCTCAGAGAACAAGAATGGGCAAACTATCTGAACAGACGTAAATAGATACAGATGCCCCTGAGCACATGAAAGCGTACTCAGCATGGTTAGCCATTACCCACAGTTGGTGAGTAGCTTCGAGCTCCACGGGATTTCCAAGGCTATAAATCTCCAGGGCAGCAGACTGCCACGTCTTTTTCCCATGGAGCTGCGGGTGGATTTGAACTGCTGACCTTCTGGTTAGCAGTGCGATGCTTTAACCACTGAGTCACCATGGCTTTGGGGAAATGTAAATAAAAACTGCCATGAGATACCTTGGCGATGAGATACCACTTCACACCCCCCAGAATGGTTTTTAAAAAGACAGGCAAGAACAAGTGCTGGCAAGGGTGTGCAGGCATTGGAACCTTTCCATAGTATCAGGGGAGTGCAGTGGTGCAGCAGCTTTAGCAGTTAGGCTGTTTCTCACACTGTTAACAACTGGTAGCGTACATCCCAGCAATCACACACCTATGTATGTATCTAGGAGAACAGAAAACATACACAAATTTCATAGTACTATTATACATAATAGACAAAATATGGAAACAATATGGTGTTCAACAACTAACATAAATAAATGGTAGTATCTCCACACAATGGAATATTACTCCATGATAAAAAAGAAGAAAGTACTAATACATGCTCCAGTATGGATGAACCTTGAAAAGACTATGCTCCATGAAAGACTGTGGTCACCAAAGAACACACAGTGTATGCTTTTACTTATATGAAATACGCAGGACAGCAAATCCACAGAGACAGGAAGTTTCTTAGTGGTCATCTAGAGTTGGGGGGAAGGCTGAAGGGTAAGGAACGGGGGTACACGCTAATGAGTAGAGGGTTTCTTACTAGGGGGAAGACAGTACTATAAAATTAGACCATGGTGATCATTGTACAATCCTGTAAACTTACTAAAAACATTAAATTATCCACTTTAAATGGGGGAATTCTATGGACTTTCAAGTGTGGAGTAAATAAAAACTCAGCCTATGGGTTGAGCAACATGCCAAATATCTTAAATGTCACTTAACTGTACATGTCACTGAGACAAAAAGTGTTTTGTTACCTACGTATTTACCACAATAAAAAAATTCTGTATTGAGGGAGAGCAGTGGAAGCTGCATATAGGTGGGCATGTAAATGTATACGTGAATGTACATTTTCACTTAGTTATGTTAAATAAAAATAAAAAAATTAATAAAAATTCTGTATTGCTTAGTGAAAACTCACCTGGGACTTGGTCCTTCTCTGCCGCTCCTGGGAAATAGCCAGCAACTCTCGGCTACACTCTGTGCTGTGCATCCTCTGTCCTAAGGCCCGAGGTGGAGGTCTGAGGTCAGGACTTCCTTCATCAAGGATGATTCCTTGGGCCTGGGATCTCCTCTGTTATATCAAATAAGCCAGTTAGTTCCAGGGAGCTGGAGCTGGTATCTGTTCAATCAGTCGCAAGCTCTCTTTAGTTGAAGCATTGTCCTAAATCCCCCTTTTTTGACAGGAACCCTGTCATGTAACGCCCAGACCAGGTCTCCTGTAGACCCTAAGCACGGCGAACACCGACGCAGGCAGAGTGAGCCCACGGCACTAACAGCAGGATTGAACCCGAGCTTTCTGTGAAAACACCCAAACCCTGCTAATTCCACGGTCACCTCAGAGATATACCAAATAGTTCTGCAAATATTTCCTCAAGACAAGACCCCTTGGTACAGAATACTTAGATGCTTGGCAGTAAAATGTGTTTCAGGCATAGCAGAAAAAAATGTGACGGAATAAAACGAAGTTCAAGCTGAGCATTTTCATTTGCTGGCTATGAGATTTCACCCTACTGAACTTGGTGGTTTATTTCTTTAAATGGTGTAGATGTAAGTATTAAAGGAGATGTTGAAATAAAAGTGCCCACTAAAGACTCTCCTAATAAGACGCAAATGGTAGAATGGTTAAGAGAAGGGTTTCTGGCGCCGGAGGCATATGCTGAAATCTTGTTCTGCCACTGAGGACCCTGTTAATCTGAAATGACACACACGATCGTTCTTGCTGTGCTCGGAAGGGAGGATAAGAACCCTCCTGCCTGGCCTGGGATGCTGTGGGACTAAAAGAAGGGGGCAAAATCCCAATACAGAACTGACTGGGGGGGAGTCGGCGACAGACCTGCCATCGTATTCCAGAGCTCCCATCTCACAGGAGCCCCCACAGCACCCCATTCCGGAATGTCTGGAGTCTCTGCCTGCTGTGTTTGGTAGTGGGGGAGTACGGCCTGGGAGACGGAGTAAGTGTGGAAGACAGACTGTGAGTGTGTGTGCGTGTGGATGTCACGCAGCAAACAGGAAATGAAAACATCCGCTTCACTTTTAAGTGTACCCATGAAATTCAATTCAGTAAGTTCATTAAAACAGATTCACTCAAGTTTCTTCACCAAATACAAGACACTTGTTCTTTTTAGCCTCACAACTTTCTAGAGTTTGAAATTAATACATGTAAAGAGCTTACACCTATGACTGGCTCATAAACATTTAGTAAATACTAGTTATCACTGTTACTGTCACAAGAAATAATTACACAGAAATCAGAAAACATACACAAGCTAGACAAACAGCTGTTGTCCATGAGCTGATAGGAACCATGATGATATTATTTAAAAAAATGTGATCTTACACTCTTTCTATAATTTGTAACTGGTATTTACAGTATTTAGTAAACATATTTTCAGGCCAATGGATATTCCTAGGACTGTTACCACAGCCCACTCAATCCGTTCTCTGTCACTAACCCCCCAAGCACTCCAAAGGACTCCCCGCCCCCCTACGCCCACATTCATTACCTCTGGGTCCCCCAGTCATCGGCTCCCACAGGGTCTCTCTCCAAAGATGAATCCAAGATGCATCCCCAGTGACTCATGGCCAAAGTTTGGGCCCAATCACTGTCCCCACAGTCCCCTCACTGACCCCACAGACCAACATCTGCTGGGTTTGGAGCTGCCTGTGTGAATAGTTGTAGGCTCATGGGGGAAATACATAGGATGTCAGTTCACATCACTGACTAGGCCTAATGGGTGACAAACTGATCCCCCGAGGCCTCCCCAGTCATCACCCTTAAAGCTTTCCCGATGGATTCCACAGAGCCCTCAGAGACCACTTGCAAAGGCCGTTTGATTACCTACTCCCACCAGTCATAACCTCCCACAAGCCCTGCAATTCCAGTCACTCAGCACCGCTTGGACCTGTCAGGATTCTCACACAACTCTATCACATTTGCTCGGGACTCCCAGTATGGATCCTCAAAAGCAATAATGTTTCAGACCTCCTAATGACTCACCCTTATTTCCCTCATGAAATGTCACCCCAGTTGTCCAAATCTGCTGTATTGTATCCTCAGTCAAGCACTCCTGTAGTCTGTCCCCACCCCAGTTACCCCCTGCCAAATGTCTACCAACTTCTGATCTCCATTCAGAGGCTACCAAGTCATTTACTGTATAGTCACCTGACAGCTTCCTCTCCGAATGACTCATTCCCTCAGTCACTGGCCCCACACGGTTCCCCAATCATTCATCCCTGATAGTGCTCAGTTTTTCACCCATTAGGCCTAGGCACTGATGAAAACTGACATCCTATACTCATTTCCCCCATAAGCCTACAATTGCTCACACACACAGCACCAAACCCACCCCCTATAAAACCAAACAATCCTGTTGCCACTGAGTCGATTTCAACTATTAGAGACTCTATAGGACAGAGTAGAACTGCTGCCTAAGATTTCCAAGGCACAGTGGGTGGATTCAAACTGCTGACCTTTAGGCTAGCAGCTGAGCTCATTGTGCTTCCAGGGCTCTTTACCTTCTACAAAAAAAAGCAAAACCTATTGCCTTCGATTCTAACCCATAGTGACTGTATAGGTAGTGTAGAACTGCCCCATAGAGTTTCCAAGGAACAGCAAGCAGATTTAAAAGGCCAACCTTTTGGTTAGCAGACATAGCACTTAACTGCTATGCTACCTGGGTTTCCCTACCCCCTACAGCCATCCCAAATCAGTTATCCCTGAGGCACAGAAATAATTTAGTGATGAAAAAAAAACTGCCCTCTAAGAATAAGATCTATGGCCTGCATCTTTCCTGAAACTGCAGACCCTGCAATCCCCCAACCACATTAACCCTACAAACATTAAATTTTAAGCCCCTTCCTAAAAGCAAATCCCACTTGCCCTTCACTGATCCTATCACCAGTTTCTGCTCTCCACAAGTACTCCAATCACAGTGCACCCCAAGTCCAAATCTGCACACCGTCAAGTCACTGACATCTTTAGACCAACTCAGGCCCACAGGTCCCCAGTCATTCACACCCCCTTAGGTCCCCTGAAAGCAGTAACAGTGAACATTCCCTCCCGGACCCTAAAATGCCCAATTACCATCCACATACACCTGATTACAGACCCACAGACCCCAAACACTGGCCATAACAGGGCCCCAAGCAGTCAGTCCTCAGCCACGCCAATCATTTAAATAAAACCTATTCCATACCCCCTCCCGGCGCAGCTCCCCAATCACTCACCATACGGTCTCCCAGTTACTCACCTCAACTGGCATCCCCAATCACCAGTCCCCCCGCCCTTAGTCACTAACCCCTATGGGACTCCAACCAAACTGTCAAGTAAGTCCCCACCAGTCAACTCCTGAGTCTCCACCGGACTTGTGACTCAGTACATCGCTCCCCCCTCCAAGGCCGAACCATCCGCTTCTCGGAACCTCCAATTCCCTAGCAGCCCGCAAGAGCTCCTCCACACTTCTAATCGCTAATAGCTAATCGCCCCAGCACCCCTTCACCCCAGAGACCCCTCCAAAAGCTGCAACCAGAAATCCGCGCATGCGCTGCGGAGCGGCCTCAGTGGTCTCCCCCTGGCCGAGCGCCGAGTGAGTCGGAGTGCTCCCGGCCTAACTCCGCCGCTGCCACCCCTCCGTCCTGTCACCACCTCGGGCCCTCGCAGAGCGCAGTTGGACGGCCGCTGCTAAAGGTCCACGCAAAACTACAGCTGCCAGCCCTGGAGGCTCAGTGGTCTAAGTGCTTAGCTGATAACGGAAAGGTTGGCAATTAAACCCACCAGCCACTCTGCGGTAGAAAGATATGGCAATCGGCTTCCGCAAAGATTGGGAACTCTGCGGGATAGTTTTATTCTGTCCTATAGGATCGCTATGAGGAACCTGCTCGATGCCCGTGGATGCGGTGCTTGGATACTTGCCCTAGAACTACAATTCCCAGCGTCCCTTTCGCTCTAGAACTACACTTCCCCGAGGGCACAGCGGCGGGGCAAGCCGAGCCCAGGCACTTCTCGCGGGTTTTCAGACCGAGCTTTGGGGTTCAAAAAGGGCGTCTTCGGTGGTGGCGTGGGCCCGTGCGACGGAAAGGTGACAGTCGTCGGTGGAAGTCGACAGGAAACACAGCGTCTTACCTCAGACTGTGGATGTAAGGAATCACTTAAGCCAATAATAGTGACTGAGTTTATTTAATGTACAGTTTGTAAATTGGGGTAACATTTCCACCAGAGAATGCAGTGTTCTGAAAATGAGAGAAACCCTAAACACCCGTATACCAAACCTTATCAGCACTGCCAGGCTCACCGTCCTGAACTGAGCTTTCACGGAACCGGTTCTCTGGAGTCACTTCCGGTGAAGGGGCAGCCGGGCAGGCCGCTGTTGTCGCCAGGAGCCACGGAGTCGGTTGTCACCCCCAGCGAGACCTCCTGTGCAGCCGCGGGAACGGCGGCGCGGTCCCGCCGAGCCCACCGCGAGCCCACCGCGAGCCCACCGCGAGCCCACCGCGAGCCCACCGCGAGCCCACCGCGAGCCCACCGCGAGCCCACCGCGAGCCCACCGCGAGCCCACCGCGAGCCCACCGCGAGCCCACCGCGAGCCCACCGCGAGCCCACCGCGAGCCCACCGCGAGCCCACCGCGAGCCCACCGCGAGCCCACCGCGAGCCCACCGCGAGCCCACCGCGAGCCCACCGCGAGCCCACCGCGAGCCCACCGCGAGCCCACCGCGAGCCCACCGCGAGCCCACCGCGAGCCCACCGCGAGCCCACCGCGAGCCCACCGCGAGCCCACCGCGAGCCCACCGCGAGCCCACCGCGAGCCCACCGCGAGCCCACCGCGAGCCCACCGCGAGCCCACCGCGAGCCCACCGCGAGCCCACCGCGAGCCCACCGCGAGCCCACCGCGAGCCCACCGCGAGCCCACCGCGAGCCCACCGCGAGCCCACCGCGAGCCCACCGCGAGCCCACCGCGAGCCCACCGCGAGCCCACCGCGAGCCCACCGCGAGCCCACCGCGAGCCCACCGCGAGCCCACCGCGAGCCCACCGCGAGCCCACCGCGAGCCCACCGCGAGCCCACCGCGAGCCCACCGCGAGCCCACCGCGAGCCCACCGCGAGCCCACCGCGAGCCCACCGCCGCAGCCGCTGTGCTGCCGAGGCTTTTTCACTGACTCTACAGTAGGCAGCTTAGGGAGGTGGATTTGACTCAGGCATTGGATTCTCACGAACAGTTATCCATGTGAAGCCTGTTTTGAGAAGCAGAAACCCCGGGGACAGACTAGATGCCATGTTTTAGGATGTGTTCTTGGTGACTGCGTGTAACCAGCCTACCCTGAAGCCCTGCACTGTGCTTCCATGCCCATGCCACTGCCGTTGAGTTGATTCCGACTCACAGCGACCCTATAGGACACAGTGGAACTGCTCCCTAGTTTCCAAGGAGTGCCTGGCTGGAAGGCCAACCTTTTGGTCCAGTGTGGCAGTTGACCACTGTGCAACCAAGGTCTCCAAACTGGCTCCTAAGAAATTAACGTAACAGTAACCTATACAGGCCACTTTCACTGTCGTCTTTTGGAACAACTTCCAGTGCATTTGGGTTGACACCTAATTGGAATCATATCTGTTTATAACAAATATATTGGTGCACTAATTTTTGGTGTTTCAGTGCACATTTAGGTTTTCATATATGCAGAAAAGGGTCTGAACAGAACTGAGAAATTTGTGGTCAGGAAGCACTTTCATATAGCATTGTCCTGAAGAACAATTACAATAAAATAATTACCCATTTTCTCTAAGCAGAGCTCCAAGTCTGAGTGTTAGAGTCTGTTTTCTGAAATGGGCTGAATTATTCAAAAGAGAACAATGCCCAATGCAAACGGGTCTTACTAGTTTATGTAGACCATTGTTTCGTTCAAAAGTGACCTCAGGAACCGAGTTATTCAAGGCTGAGTTCAAAAGGACACCCAAGGATAAATGGCCCTGGTGGTGTAGTAGGAAAAAGATAAGTTCAGCTGGCAGAGCAGAAAACACTTCCAACACCACTTTGTCTTTTAAGAGGAAGGGCTGTATTAGAGCTGGCGGTGCAGCGGTCAGACTGCAGTCCGAGAAATGGCCGCGGGCATGCCTAGTTATACGTTTTCTCGAAGAAGCAAAGGAATTTTCATATATCCTCCTAACTGGCAACTGCAGGTACAGATTTTCATGTTGCAGTTGCATTGACACAGCCTGCTTAAGGAGGCACTAGACAAGCAACTGGCATCAGGTTACATGGGAAGAAGCTGCTTTCTCCTTCGAAGCTGGACTTATCTCACGAAATCCTGCGAAGGGGGAGTGTCCTTGGGCTGACCCAGAGAAAAGCAGCTGGACTTCTGAACTTTTTAAGTGTGTTAGGGTCCGCGATTTTCAAGATGCGATGCTGTCACTTTAAAGGTTAAATTTTATTTAAAAAATATGCCCAATAGGAAAAATACTGGTGCACCAGGGATGCACCCCAAACTACACAGAGCGGGGGCGACCACGAGCTTCCTCAACACCCAGTATTTAAGTCGTGAGATTACAAGGCAGGGAGGGGGAACTGACCTTTACATTGATTGGTTAAGGCCACCTGGAATTCCTGTTAGTTGTAAAATGTGGTCAAGGTCTAGGGGTCACTTGCAAGGCTGCCCCCAGGCTTGTCTTGTGACAGATGTTTTGTAAGACAAAGGTGAGATTATTCTATGGTATTTTCTGCTATTAAGTTGTTTTCTGGGGCTTTCTTTAATACCTCGAATTTTTGCTGCGCCCTTCCTCATTTCAACAAGTGGAATCTTCTTAGAAGCTTTTTTCCTCTCTCAGTGGGTTACCCCATTCCTTGCCCTCAGAAATCTTGATTCCAGGGGAATTAGTTTCATATTAAAATTCTAAAGGAAATGGTGAAAAGCATACAAAACAGGATGAAAAAGTGAAATGAAAGGGGCAATGTGAGAAAGAAATTGCAGGGGTAGAAACTGCAAGGGCAGGAGAGGCCTAGCTTCCTGGGTAACCGAAGCATTGTTGCTTTATGGCTTGCACAGCTCACTTTCCTGTACTTCAGTGATTTCCTACTCTCCATGTTCCGTGAAGTTTAAAATTAACTTACGTTTCTCTTAGAGAAGCCCAACTGCGTCGCTAAGACCTGGAGTAAGATAGCCAGATACTGGGGGCGCATCTTGTAACTGAAGGCAGGGTGGTGCCAGCAAACCTTGAACCTCGAAAGAATACCCACAGGAGGTCAACTCACCCACCTGAAAGGGGAACTAACAGTCATCAGTTGAAGAACTGACCCTCTCCACATCCGTCAGATTTAAGCCCTGACCCTGTAAAACCCTCTGGTCAGTGGAGATTTTGCAGTACCTTGCAGATTTTGGAGATTAGATGCTGATCAGATTCTTGATACCAATTTTTTTTTTTTTCCAGGCTATAGGTAGTCGTCTTACTCTTTTGGTGAAGCCTGTGGATGAGCATAAGTGTTAGATTTTTAGGAGTTCCTTTTCTGGTGTTTGTACACTTTTAGTAATATTTTGCAATCCGTTTATGACATGTTTAAGAATGCCTGGCATCACTCCTATGCTTTTCTCTCATGGTCTTTATTGTTTTAGATTTTATATTTAGGTCTTTGAATCATTTTGAGTTAGTTTTTTGTGCATGGTGTGAGATATAGATCTTGTTTCATTTTTTTTACAGATGGATATCCAGTTACATCAACACAATTTATTAAAGAAACTGTCTTTTCCCCAGTGTACAGACTTGGGACCTTTGTCAAGTATCAGTTGCTCATCGGTGGATGATGTTGTATCTTGATTCTCAGTTCTGCTCCGCTGATCTCTGTATCTGTTTTTGTGCCACTACTGGGCTATTTTGACTACTGTGGCAGTGTAATAAGTTCTAAATTCAAGTAGTGTGAGGCCTCCCACTTTGTTCTTCTTCAGTAAGGCTTTACGTGGCTTCTTCCCTTTCCATATGAAATTGAGGATTTATTTCTCCATCTCATTAAAAAAAATGCCATTGGAATTCATCTAGGGGTTACACTGTATCCATAGATGGCTTTGGGTGGAACATTTTCATGATATTAAGGGTTCCTGTCCATGAGCAAGGTAGATTTCTCCTTTTAGGTAGGTCTCTTTTGGTTTCTTGCAGTACAGTCTTGTAATTTTCTTTATATCGGTCCTTTACATCTCTCAGTAAATTTATTCCCAAGTATTTTATCCTCTTGGGAACTGTTGTAAATGGTACTGATTTGGTGATTTTATCTCTGATGGTCTCTGTTGGTGTCAAGGAATCTAGCTGATTTATGTATGTTTATCACACATCCTGATACTTTGCTGAACTCTTCTATTAGATCCAGTAGCTTTTTTTGAGAGTTCTTTAGGGTAGGGTTTTCTGTGTATAAGATCATAGCATCTTACCAAGGTGGATGCCATTATTTCTTTTTATTGCCTAATTGCTATGGCTAGAATCTCCAGCAAAGTACTGAATAAAAGTGATGAAAATTCTCATTCTCAAGGGAAATGGTTTTAGACTGTCCCCATCTAGGATGATGTCGGCTGTTGGCTTTACATAGATGTTCCTCATTGTGTTGAGGAATTTCCCTTCTATTCCTACTTCTCTGAGTTTTTAACATGAATGTTGGTCATTGTCAAATGCTTTTTCTGTCAGTTGATAAAATCAAGTAGTTCTTGTCTTTTATTTCTGTGATTGATTACATTGGTTGTTTTTCTGTTGTTGAACCATCCCCGCATCCCTGCTGTGAATCCTACTTCGTCATAGTGAATTATTTTTTTGGTATGTTGTTGAATTCTATTGTTTGTTGAGGATTTTTGCATAAAAGTTCATGAGAAATGCTGGTCTGCAATTTTCCTTTTTTGTTGTGTCTTTATCTGGTTTCGTTATCAGGGTTATATGGGCTTCATGGAATGAATCAAGGAGTGTCCCATCCTTTTCTATGCTGTGAAACACCTTTAGGAATAGTGGTGATAGCTTTTCTCTAAAAGCTTAGTAGAATTCTCCAGTGAAGACATCAAGGCCAGATCCTTTTTTGGTTGAGAGTTTTAAAATTTCCTTCTCAAGGCCTTCTTTTGTGATAGGTTGTTTAGTTGTTCTGCTTCTCTTTGTGCTAGTTTTGGTAGGTAAAGTAGTTCTAGAAATTTGTCCATTTCCTCTAGGTTTTCAAATTTTCATGGTAGTCTGTTAATGATTCTTTTAATTTCCATTGGGTCTGTTGTGAAATCGTCCATTTCATTTCTTATTTGGGTTATTTTTTTCTCTCCTGTTTTTCCTTTGTGAGTTTGGCCAATGGTTGACTGATTTTGTGGATCTTTTTAAAAAAAAAAAAAAAAAAACAGCTTTTGGTTTCTGTTCATTGTCATGGGTTGAATTGTGTCCGCCCAAAAATATGTGTCGCCATGTGGCTGGGCCATGATTCCCAGTGTCTTGTGACTGTCCTCCATTTTGTGATTTTCCTAAACTGTATGGTACAGGATTAGGGTGGGGCTGTAAATCCCTTCATAGGATCACCTCCCTGCTCCACTGTAAAGGGAGTTTCCCTGGAAGATGGCTTGCCCCACCATTAATCCTTTCATTTGAGAGACAAAAGGACAGAGAAGCAGACAGAGAATTGGGAACCTCGTACCATCAAGAAAACGGCACTAGGAGAAGAGTGCATCCTTCAGACCTCAGGTTCCTGTGCCAAGATGCTCCCTGGACAAAGACTGATGCAATACCAGACTTGCCTCCTGAGCCAACAAGGGGAAAGCCTTGCTTTGGAGTGGACACCCTGAATATGGACTTGCAGCCTACCAGACTATGTAAGAATAAACTTTCCTGTATTAAAGCCATCCACTTTGTGGTACTTCTGTTAGAGCAGCCCTAGCTGACTAAAACATTAATGTTCTCAATTGTTTTTCTATTCTCTAATTCATTTAGTTCTGCTCTAAATTTTATTATCTGTTTTCTTCTGGTGGCCAATGGGTTCTTTTGTTCTCTTTCTACTTGTTTGAGTTGTAGGTAAATTCTTTGATTTGGGCCCTTTATTCTTTTTGGATGTGTAGATTTATTGAGATAAATTGACCTCTGAGGACTGCTTTTGCTTTGTTCCAAAGGTTGTGGTAGAATATGTTTTCATTCTCACTTCTATGAATTTCTTTATTTCAGCCTTCATTTCTGCTATAGCCTAGTCATTTTTGAGCAAGGTGTTGTTCAGTTCCCATGTGTTTGATTTTTTTCTGTTACTGATTTCTACTTTTATGGCTTTATGGTATGAAAACGTGTTTTGTAATATTTCAGTATTTTGAATTTCGTTAAGGACTGCTTTGTGGCCAATTCTGGAGAATGTTCTGTGTGCACTGGAAAACACGGTATACTTGGCCACACTGGGGGGAGTGTTCTGTATGTATCTGTGAGGTCAAGTTGATTGCTTGTGGCATTTAGATTTTCCGTGTCTTTATTGAGCTTTTTTCTAGATGTTCTGTCCTTCCCTGAAAGTGGTGTGTTGAAGTCTCCGGCTGTTATTGTGGAGCTGCCTGTTTCTGTTTTCAATGCAGTTAGTGTTTGTTTTCTGCAGTTTAGAGCACTGTCGTTGGGTACGTAGGTATTCAATATGCGTATGTCCTCCTGGAGTACTGATTGTTTAATCATTATATGGCATCCTTCCTTATCCATTGTGGAGGAATTTACATTAAAGCCTGTTTTATCAGAAATTAATATTGCTACTTCTGCTCATTTTTGAATGTTGTTAGCTTCATATATGTTTTCCCATCCTTTGAGTTTTAGTTTGTCCATGGCTTTGAGTCTAAGATGTGTCTCCTGTAGGCAGCATCTAGATAGGTTATAGTTTTTTTCATCCAGTCTGCAACTCTCTTGGTGCATTTAATCTATTTACATTCAGTACGATAATTGATACAGTTTAGTGCTGTCATTTTGATGTCTTTTTTTTGTGCATTTTTAGACAATTCTTCTGTTTTAATTTTCTGGGCTGAATCTTTTTTTAAGTGTTGTCTTTTTGTCTTTTTCAGTTTTGCTGGCTTTGTATTTGCTGAGACTTTGTGTTTTCCTTTTTTTTTTTTATTCTGGTGCCTTGGATTGAAAGCTTCCCCTATGGTTACCTTAATATTTACCCGTATGTTTCTAAATGTAAACCAGTCCTTAATTTCTTTATATCGCTCTGACTTCATCTCTATATGAGAGATCTGTGACTACATTTTAAGTCCCTCTTTTCCATTATAATGTTTACATAATGACATCTCTGTTTTCCCTATTTGTTTTTGTGATTTTTCTGTTTAGGTTTCTATGTAGTTGCACTGTTCTGTGTTCTAGTCTTGGATTCTTACCTGATGTTATTGTTTTACTAACCAAAGGACTTCCTTTAGTATGTCTTGTAATTTTTGCTTTATTTTTCTAAGTTCCCTACATTTCTGTTTATCTGGAAATGTCCTAATTCTGCCATCATATTTGAGGGACAGTGTTGCTTGATCTATAGTTCTTGGCTGGCAATTCTTTCCTTCAAATTTCTGTATATGCCCTCCTATTGCCTTCTTGCCTGCATGGCTTATGCTAAATACTCTGAGCTTAGTCTTATTGATTTCCCTTTGTAGGTTATTATTTGTTTATCCATAGCCACTTTTAAAATTGTCTCCTTTAGTTTTGGCAAGATTGATTATAATATGTCTTGGTGTCTTTCTTTTTGTATCTACCTTATGTAAAGTTCAACGAGTGTCTTCTCATCTTTCTTGGTATTGGGGAGATTTTCTTTGAACAATCTTTTGCAATTCTCTCTGTAACTTTCTGTTACCTTCTTCTGGTAATCCAATCACTCATAGGTTATTCCTATTGATTGAGTCTCACATAATTCTTAGTGTTTCTCGATTCTTTTTAATTCTTTTACCTGATTTTTCCTCAAATATGGTGATGTCATGTGCTTTATCTTCAGTCTAACCTATTTGGCCTTCCGTTGCCTCAGTTCTGCTCCTTTGGCTTTCTATTGAGTTATCTGATTCTTTAATTTTATTATTAGTTTTCTGAATTTCTAATTATTGCCTCTGTATGCTTTCTTCCAGCTGGTTCAATTTGTCATTATACTCTGCTGCATTTTGCCTTATCTCTTTCCTGGCCTCTTGAGTTCTAAATATTAATCTTTTGTATTCTACCTCTGGTAATTCCAGCAAGTTCTCTTCCTTTGGAAAATTCTAGT
This sequence comes from Heterohyrax brucei, assembly GCA_028571685.1. Classification (NCBI taxonomy): domain Eukaryota; kingdom Metazoa; phylum Chordata; class Mammalia; order Hyracoidea; family Procaviidae; genus Heterohyrax; species Heterohyrax brucei. The sequence continues at coordinate 271,559 of CM053160.1, read as the reverse complement.
CTTTGTTTTGGGAGTTTTCTGACCTATTATGGTCTGCCTGTTTAAGTGATTTGATATGGACTGTTGTCTCCAAGCCATTCACAAGTTGTTGTAGTTATTTGTTTGCTTACTGTGTCCCAGCTTCTTGTTTAGTTCTCAGATGTCCAAATAGGCTAGTTGTCTGTGTTCATTTGGTTATTGGTCCCTTTGAAGCTCTAACTTCCTATCACCAGGTGGTTAGAACAGTTACTAAATGTGAGAGCCAGAGAGCCCATTTACTTGTATGGATTCAGGTGTCTGGGTAGTTGGATACCAAGTGTGTGGTGCAGGCTCTTGCCTGCTGTCCCAGATGGGCAGGGGTGATTACTGTAGACACAGGTATCTGGCTGCAGCTGCTGAGAAAGGCAGGAGTTAACAGCTGTCCCAGAGGATGGTGTATTCCTTTATGTCAGAATCTAGGTGAACAGTTTCTGCCCTGAATTTCCAGCTCAAGGGAATCAACAGATTTTCTTTATTGTTTCCCGTTCCCTGTTTATTAAATTGCTCCCTCTATGAGTCTTATAAAATGGGTCAGGGCAGGCTTACAGAGTCCTAATTCCAACTCAGTTAATGGTATCAGGCATCAGAACTAGGCACAGGGCAGAGTAGGGAGGGGGAAGTGCTGGGAGAAGGGAGAGAGGTTTATGCTGAGGGAAAGATTTAGACCTGCACATGTGCAATAGGCTATGCACAAAGACTTAGCTTTTGACAATCTTGTGCTGTTCCCACTGGTTCTGGAGGTGCGAGTGGGTTTTCTGGCCAGTTTCTCCTGGTGGGGAAGATACCCTCCAACTTCCATACTCAGCTCACCACACTATCTGAAGCTGTTCCCCAGCAGATCAGGTCTGGGGAACACTACTCTCCATTTCCTACTGTTTAGTCTGATTTCTGAATTTTCCTGTCAATGTTCTGGGTTCCTAGGATGTAATACATAATGGAGTCATTTGTTCTTTTGGGTCTTTGTTGTCAGATGACTGAGAGGAAGCATCTAACTACTCCACCATCTGGGCCCTGGCTCCTGCTTTCTTTTTGAGTAAGAATTTTGTTCTACACTTTTCTCTGGCTCTGTCCAAGACCCTCAGTGGTGGTACAGCTGAGCATTCATCTAGTCGTCCTGGATTCAGTCGGCTGGAGGCTGTAGTAGATGTGGTCCATTTGCCCTTTGGGCTCATCTTTCCTGTTTGTTTAGTTTTGTTCATTTATCCCTGTTCCCGAAGTGGTAATACCACTGGAGTAACCTAGATGGCTGCTCACAGGCTTTTTAAGACTCCAGAAGCTAATCACCAGAGTAGAATATAGAACATTTTGTTTGTAAACTATGTTATTCCAATTGAGCTAGATATTCACTGAGACCATGGTCCCCACAGCCCTCAGCCTAGCAGTTTGGTCCTTCAGAGAGTCTGGATGTGTGTATGGCGCTTTTGGAAGCCCTGGTGGAAAAGTGGTTAAGTGTTACTTCTGCAAACCAAAAGGTCGGCAGTTCTGATCCACTAGGTGTTCCTTGGAAACTCTATGGAGTAGTTCTACTCTGTCATATAGGATTGTTATGAGTCAGAATTGACTTGACAGCACTGGGTTTAGTTTTTTTGGTTTATGGAGCTTACAAGACATTGTCTTTCACAAATTATATTGGCTTTCCCAGTAGTGTGTACTGTCCTACCCTTGACTACTTATCTATTGTCTGTTTAGTGTTTTTCCATCCCCATGCCTCCCCTCCTGGTAGCCATCACATAGAAACATTTTCATGAATTTTCATAGTAGTGGTCTCACACAACACCTGTCTCTCTGTGACTGACTCTTATCATTCAGCACAGTACCTTCCAGTTGGCTCCACGTAACGAGGTAACATCCAGTTTTGTCAGCATTGTCTGCTAAAAAGACTGTCTTTGTCCCTCTTAGAAGATCATATGACCATATGTGGATGGATTTGCATCTAGGTTCACAGTTTTGTTATATTGGTCAAACTGTCTGTCATTGTACTAGTGCCAGGGCTCTTTGTTTCTGAGGTGCGTCTCTTGTAAACAGTGTATCAGTGAATCATGTTTTTTGATCCATTTTGTCACTCTCTGTCTCTTTCTAGGTGTACTTAGGTCATTTACATTTAGTGTAACTGTTGATAGGTCTGAGTTTATTGCTGTCATTTTGTAGGGTTTTTTTTTTTTTTGTGTGTGTGTGTGTGTGTGGTCCTAACATTTTCTTTGTTCCTTTTATTCTCCTGTGCTGAATTCCTTTGATTTGTGGATTTCTTCTGTTTTTGAAGATTTTGTTTCTATCAAGACTTTGTTTTCATTCTTTATTTTGATGAGTAGCTTCATTAACTTTTCTTTGTAGATACCTTGAAATTTACCTTTATCTCCCTAGGTCTGAACCACTCTGTTATTACATGGTAGAGCCCTGCTTTCAACTACATTACAAAGTTTGTATCCATACTGTTTATTCCCTCTTCTGTTGTTCTGATATTGTTGTCACTTACAGATTAACCTCTTGGGTTCCCTCTTATAATTCTTCTGGTTTTGTACACACACACACAAAAAAACAACAACAACTCACTGCTGTCAAGTCAATTCTGACTCATGGAGACCCTTTAGGACAGAGTAGAACTGCCCCATAGAATTTCCAAGGAGCATCTGGTGGATTCAAACTGCCAACCTTTTGGTTAACAGCTGTAGCACTTAACCACTATACCACCAGGTTTTCCTTAGTTTTGGATAATCCTTGAGAATTCATTTCCTAGGTCAGTATCTGTCTGGTACAATCCTGCATTCTATATTCAGACTGTGGCATATATTGTTTTTTCTCAGACTGAATGACTCCGTTTAATAATTCTTGTAAACTTGGTTTATTTTTTTACATATTTCCTTAATTTCTGTTTATCTGGAAATGTAATTTCACCACCATATTTGAACAAGAGTTTTTCAGGATATATTATTAGTATTGATTGGGAATTTTTTTCTTTTAAAGTTCTGTGTGTATCATCCCATTGCCTTCTTGCCTGCATGATTGTGCTGGAAAATGAGTGCTTAGTCATGCTGTTTCACTTATTCTACTCTCAGAATTTTTTCTCCGTCTTTGGTTTTAGTGAGTGGGATTGTGATCTGCCTTGGTGATTTTCTTTTAGGGTCTATTGTATATGAGGTTTGTTGAGCTTCTTGGTCGGTTTTTCATCTGTAATGATATTAGGGAAGTTTTCTGTCAGCAGTTTTTCAATGATCCTTTCTGTGTTTTACATTTTGTCCCCTGGTTCTAGAACTCTGGTCATTTGCAATTTTTGCTTTTGATTGTATCCTACGTAATTCTTAAGAGTGTCTTCATTTGGTTTTCTGATTTTTTCCTCAAACAGAGATGTATCCAAGTATTTAGCTTCAATTTTGATGATCCTGTGTTCCGTCATGTCACACTGCTCCTCAGCCCTTCTGTGACACTGTTTCTGAAGTCTTGTTGATTATCTGCTGGATTTTTAATTGTTGCTTTTATATGCTTTCTAGTTGTGAATTTATTTTGGCATTTTGTTCCTGTATTATTTTCCAGATTCTTCCATGAATTTGCTTTTCCCATGAATTTGTCAGTTTTTCCCATATTTTTGTCTGCTTTTTGCTTGAACTCTTAGATAGCTCTGAATATTAGAGATTTTAATTCTAATCTAATGCCTTCTAATTCTAATGCCTTTCTTCTGCCAGAAAGTCATCTGGTGTTTTATTTTGGATCCCTACTAGAACCATTCCATCCTGTTTTTTCAATATGTTTTGATACTGTCTGCTGTCTTCAGGCCATTCAGTAACTATTTTGTTTATTGACTGCAGGTCTGTTTGTTTCATCCTGCTGTTTTTCACTCAGTATGTCAGAACAGGCAGGTTGTATATTCTTTGTTGTTTGCGCATCTACAGTCATTGTCCAATGGGCAGGGCCAGTTGCTCAACTCTGGTGTATCAGGGAGAGGTCGAGCAGGGTGATCTGTGCCCTGCTGGGAGCTCCTGAAGGTACTTTTGCATAGTCTCTGCCCACCTTACGTATCCTACGTAAGTGGCATAGGTGCCACACTTCTGGCTGGCTAAGCCACTGCAGTGAACCAGGAGACACTGGAAGCAGAGCAGCAGGGGGAACGAGGGATCAGAAAGCGTGTTTTGCTTGTTACCAGCTGCTTTGTCTTCTGCGGAGATTTCTGTGAATCTGCTCTCCTAGCTCCCTTCCGCTGGTCTTTGACAGGCATCTAAGAAGGCAAGTCCATGCTGGGTTAGCTGATAGATAATGTTCTCTTAGATCTCTTCTAACTCTTTGGTTTTTGTCAGTTTCTTATTCTGTTTGGTTTTTAGCTGAGATCTGTAGCTCTTCATTTGACCCTTCACATTCCAGCACTGATGTTCATCTGTGTGTTATTAGTTTTTCTGATCTTTTCTGTGGAGGGACAGCATGGTGCTTTTGTCTGTGGCACCATGTGGGCTGGACGACCAAGACAACTCTTAACACTATATAATTCGATTCAACTTGTAAGCATTTTTAAAAAAAACCATGGAAGTAGAGAATAATGTACCAATAACAATAGTGTATTATCAAACCAAATTATAAAAAATTAGTGTGCAATCATATTTGCTGTAAAATATTTTAAATAAGGGGAAAATCATCAGTTGTTCATTAGCCTCATTAAGTGGCTCATCTGTCCCACTAGTCCCCGTAATCACTACTCCCCAGCCCAAAAAAGAAATGCTCCACTCCACTTTCAGTGTCCTTCCATTCCGTGTATCTACATTTTTACTACATACAGGTGATGTGCACTGATGTATTTATTGTTTTATGTTTAATTCATGAAGTACTGTGTCTTTTTTTTTTTAAATTCAGCTAGGTTTTGAGAATTACATATATGGATGAATATAGATACACTTCACTCATTTTAAGTACTGTATACTGTCCCAATTTATGAACACCACCATAAAGATTTACGAGTTCTGACAAGTCCTCAAACTTAATTGTCCTAAGTGCTCCATACCTCATTGCTGAATGTCACTGTGGTCACCTTTGAAGTCCTCCCCTTGGAAAGCTGTGCACTAATGTGAGTGCCTAGTCCACCCTTCAAAGCAATTTTGGAACTCTTTCAGGAATGGCCACTGCATAGTGGCAGTGTGGCAAGTTCACAGACTTAATTGCTTAGTTGTCTGTGAGGGAGTTTTTAGCCAGTGAATGAGTAACTGCAGTAGAACACCCTCCCTGCTCACCTGATTTGGCCCCCGATGACTTTTTTTTGACCTGAAGGTAAAGGAAATATTTAAAGGAAGACATTTTGATGACATTCAGGACACCAAGAGTAATACAATGACAGCTCTGATAGCCATTCCAGAAAAACAGTTCAAAAATTGCCTTGAAGCATGAAACACTAGTTGCTGGCATCGGTGCATAGCTTCCAGAGGGGAGGATTTGGAAGCTGACCGTAGTGATATTCAGCAGTGAGGTATGGAGCACTTTTTTTTCTCGGATGAGTTTGCAGACTTAATTGGCAGTCCAGCTGATTGGGTATTTGATCCCCTTTGATATCCTTTCAGTCAGATCCAACTCGATGGCACTTGGCTGGCTGGCTTGATATCCTTTATCAACATTTTGTAATTTTCAGTTCTATAATTTTCGTACAGCCCTCCTTTTTACAATTTTGCTTTGCCTGATTCTTTTTCACCCATCTATTTCAGGAGAATTTGTAATTGTTTTTTGAGAAATTTTATGATGGCTGCTTTGAAATCCTTGTAAGATAATCAACATCTGAGTCATCTCAGTTTCAGGATGAAATTATTGTCTTTTCTCATTCAAGTTGTGATTTTCTTGCCTCTTGATATGATTTTGATTTTCAGCTGTATTCTGGACTTTCTATTGTTAGGGTTCTATTTCAGTGTTTTCTTTTAGCAGTTGCTCTGTTCAGTTGTAGCATGTAGGTCTTGCCCTATTTGTGTAACTTGTAGTCTCACTTGCAGTTTAATTTTCAGGGCATTTGTCATGTTACATTGGCCTGCTAGGTCTCCCTGGTTCCACTGGTCGCTGCTGCTGCCTGCAAGGGTAAAAGGAGTTCCCCTATTCTGGGCTGCCAGATCTCAGCAGGGGAGATGTGTAGTGCAATCTCCCTGCTTGTATCCTTTTGCCCCTGTGTCTCTGGGCAGGGAAGTGAATTCCCAGACCCATGGGCTGGGCTGCTTGTTAGGGCTGAGACCCTCATGACATGGTCCCTTGTGACAGTTGCACTCACCTGTACAAGTGCCTCTTGTCAGGGGTTTGCTGCCTGGCTACGTGTTACAGCTAGGCCACTCATACCAGTCCAGCCCACCTGCTCTAGAACCTTCAGGTAGGGAAGGAAGTCTCAAGATCCTCAAGCCCACAAAACCTGCAGGGTAAGAATTTCCTGAGCTGCTTGCTGTGAACAGGGTCTCTCTTACCAGTTACTCCTCCACCCTGCTCCCCTTAGTATCTCTTAGCAAAGGAGGAAGTCTCAGGCCCTGTGGGAGAAGAACACTTCTCCTGGCTCCTTGACAGGTCTCCCTGTTGTCAAAGGAATCCCCCCTCAATGGGGTGTTGGTAGACTGAGCCTGCCTCCACTCCTTCTGTGGAGGTGTAGGGAAATGATGGAGTCTGTGTGGCCTTCTGTTGGGGGGGACATACTACCTCCTACTCTTGTACTGTTCCTCCAGTTCAGGGGTCTGAAATGAGGTTGCCTTCTTACCACCATTCACATTGCTCCCTTAGTTGTGTCTTGCATTATTGACAAGTTTTGTAATTTAATTCCATGATGGTCAGAGAACATACTTGGTGATTTCAATTTGTCAAGGTTTGTTTTATGAGCCAGGATATAGCCTTCTTTATCCATATGCACCTGAAAAAAATGTGAATTCTGGTATTGTTCAGTGGACTGTCCCACAAGTGTAAAGTTGGCTGATGGTATTGATCAGTTCTTTGCTGATTTCCTACATCTATCAGTTACTAGAGGTCCCTGAAGTACTCAAGTATAACTGTGTGTCAGTTTCTTTCAGTTATTCCATTTTCCCTTCATGTGTTTAGAAGCTCTTTTTAGGGGCTTACATACTTAGGATTGTTGCGCCTGCTGGGTGCGTGAACCCTTTAATCATCACGTAATGACCTTTTTTATCCCTGTTAATATTCTTTGCTTGAAAATCAATTTGATATTGATGTAGCCACTTTAGCTTTCTTTGATTTCTGCGTGGTGTGTTTTTTTTCAGTCCTTCAACATTTAAACCCGTCTACATCATTACATTTAAAGTGTGTTTGTTTCTTTCCAGTGTGACAAACTCTCTCAATAGGTACGCTTAAACTATTCACATTAATGCAACCATTCATGATTCTATTTAATGTTTTAGGTTTGCTCTGATTTTTATTCCTCCACCTTTCTTGCCTCCTTCGGAATTATTTTTCGGGTTTGTTAGTGTGCCTGTTTGCGTAACATCTTACTCTGAAAGTTGGCAGTTAAAGGTAAAATGTGGAGCATTTCTCCTGATTTCCAGGAGGAACACTAGCTGTGTGGGAAAACACTTCTTTATAGAAGAATGCATACTGCTAAATGTAGAAGAAATTACAGAATTTGGAAAATAATCCTTTTTTTCTGCTCCTGATGAAAATAGTGATTTTAGACAGCATCACAGATAGATATTACAACTACTAAGTGATAGGATGATGGGGACGTGGATATTTACTGGATGCCAGATTGTTAGTCTACAGGTTACTTCCTGCCAGGACTAAAACCTAACTTTATGATGGAGGGTTTAGGCTTTCGTAACCTGACTTCTCATTACTTTGAAACCTCCCAGAATTTGTTCAACTAAACGTTATGCACTTATCAGTGCAACCCACTATGTAGTATACAACATCCCATAGAGGTATTCTTACCAAAGAAAATTGTGCACAATCACGTTTTAACAATGAAGTTTCCATGTCCTCTTCTGAATCTGTCCTACATTTCTGGCAGCTCCCTGTCAGTACACCACTGCAGTTACTTTTGAATAATCCTGTAGGGTCACTATGCATTGAAGTCGACTCGATAGCAATTAGCCAGCATTGGTTTGGTTATTATATCATCAATGATACCGTTTGATAATTTCCATGAGGTTGGATTAGCTTTCATAGGAATAAGCATATATATGGATCTCTTCTACCTGGTTGGCCAGGTAGCTGTCCTCCAAATTTCTTGGCATAGACAAATGACTGCTTCCAGCACTGCATTCACTTATTGAACCATCTCAATTGGTATCTGCTTCCCGAGTGCTCCTTGGAAGCAAAGATGGCAAGACTATGTGTTACATGCTTTGGACATGTTGGTCAGGAGGGATCAGTCCCCAGAGAAGGACATGATGCTTGGTAGAGGGTCAGTGAAAAAGAGGACGGTGCCCAACAGTGTGGAGTGACCCAGTGGCTGCAACAAGGGCTTCAGCATAGAGACACCGTGGGCTGGTGCAGGACCCCGCAGGGTTTCATTCTGTTGTGCACAGTATCGCAATGAGTTGGCACCAACGTGATGGCCCCTAACAACACAACAGCAGCCATGAAGGGGCACCAAACAATCCCATGGGAGGAACATTATATTAAAAGACAGGGAGGGACAACATTCTGAAACATGTCAATATGAAAAGGAAAGGCTGTAGGAATGTTTAGGATTGTGTAAGATTTCAAGGACATGGAATCTAAATGCATACTTAATCCTAGATTGAATACACTATGGGAGGGAAAATGCTAAAGGGGGGACATCATGGAGCCAACTGAAAAAAACCTGGAATATGGACAATAGATGACACAGTGGAATCGTATCTCAGTTAAATTAGTTTATACATACACTGGAGTAATGTAACAGGTCATGAAACATGCTGTGCTCTTAAATCACGCAGACACATGTATGTGGGAAGGCTCAAGGGAGAACATGCAAGTGGTAAAGCCAATGAGGTGAGCTGTTTACAGCAGATGCATGAAGAGTGTTCTATGTGTTATTCTTGCAACTCTTCTACAAATTTAAAATTATTTTCCAATTAAATGTTTTTCCTAAAAATAATACTGACTAAAATATATACATATCACTGAGACATAACAGACCATTGGGGACAAAAACAATTATCTACTAAGTCCTCAGTGAGAAAAATCCAGTGACACTGCAGGATCAGAGCTGCTTCACACTGGAAGCCCAAAGACAACAACATCACGTTCAGAATTCGAAGAGAAATTGTTCACATAACCGCACTGTGTCGGCGCTGAGTAACGCTCGACCCAAAGTTACGATTCAGCTCTCCTGGAAGCAGGAGGGGATGGGAAGAGTATGCAAGTATGGAAGAAGAAATGAGAGGCAAACCCTCAACACCCACTGCAAACAGATCCTCAGAAGATACACTGCAGACACACAGGGGAGAGGAGATGGAAACATCAGTTTTCTCAGCAAAACTTCTTAAAGTAAGTTCTTCTTAAACTATATGCATGGGTGTATCTGATGAAAACAAGAATTTTAAGTAAAGCAGAAGTGATAGTTCTTGTCTCTTCCCAGTCTCACTGTTCAGTACGATGCTTGATGAGTACCAGGCACCAGCACCACCACCACTGGTAACTACTACTGAAACAGGAGGTGCTTTGCTTCCGGTGTTTGTGGGGTATCTGCATTATCAAATGTTGGGAACTGATCAAAATTCGTATTTAGAATTGGTGAGAATACAGACCAGTTTATTTATAAATTGTTTGCAGTGATTACACTCACATATCAATTCATTAAGTACTTTACTCAGTAACTCAGTTTACTCAGTAAACATATAGTACAGAGATTTAAAAAAAAAAAAAAACAGCACAGCAGGAAGCAGTAGGTTTCAGCTAGCACAGCTCTCCCTGCCTGTCCTGATACCGAGAAGATGCAGTGGTCAGTGGAGACAAGAGCCCACCACGCATCCAAGGTGCTCCTCCTCCAGAATGAAGGACCATCCAAGCTTGCTCTGTCAGCTAGTTAGTTCCCCCTCAGGTGTGAAACTCAGCATCATCACTGTCTGCAGTCTGTTTTACACACACATTATACACAGTAGGAAACATCATACGTGACTTGTTTATGTCCCTGGGGAGCTGCCTCAAAAGCTTCATGTTTGGGGGATGAAGCTGTGATTACATTTGGATAGCTGACCCTGGCTTGAATGCTCTCTTCATATGGTCAATCTCTAAGAAGCACTTAAAAGTTCGTAAGCTCCTCACCTTTTTTTGTATGTCTGAGCTTGATTTGTTTTTCACCTGTAGTTTTGACAGAAATGCTTTAAATGAAAACCTCAAATTATAAATGTTCCTTTACTTGTATTTCTCTCTTGTTTCATCTTTACTAATGCTTCTATAGCAACGTTCTCTTGGGCACCTTTAATGATATAACAATTGTTAAATAAATTTGGTATTATCTGTTGTTATTATAGTTAAATAAAAACTGCAGCTGTCTGAAAGTAACAGTTTCAACGGCAAGATGTCAAAAACTAGCCAGACACAATGAGCAATAACTGTGTTCTAAGTTGCCACGATCCTAAAAGAAAATTAAAAATTATTAAATAGTATCACCAAATTCATAGGTTTGGCCTCAGAACTAACCCACTGCTTATTAAGGTATGTGCATGGATGTGGTGCTGGGGTGTGTGTGAGAAAGACTGGAGGGGAACTGCAATGTGAAGAATATACCTTAGAGGAACCAAGCCCCCAACCAAACTCCTTGCTGTCCAGCTGGCTCTGACTCACAGCGACGCCCCATGACAGAGCAGAAGCACTCCACTGCGTCTGAGGCTGGTTCCTCATGGCAGCAGATGGCTACATCTTACCTCCGGGGGCAACCAGTGGCCTTGAACCACCACCTTTTAGTCAGCAGCCACCTGGTTAACCACTGTACCACCCGGGAGGGCTCCGACACCCTCGAGGTAGCCTAGTTACACGGCATTATTTTGAGCTGGCCATGCAGTGTTCTGTTAGTGGTTTCCCAGGCTGCAGACGGGCATCATGAGGTAAATGCTTTTTAACATAATGACTGTGGGTAAGGCCTCTGTCTTTACTATGTGGTAAGTTAAAGGTGCCCTGAGGGAACCCTGATGACAAAAACCATTTGACTGTCATATATAGATCACACAGCACTGTTACAAACAGGGAACGGTCACAGTTTTGTATTCCAATTATGCCCATGTCTCACTGTACTAGTTAGCTAATGCCTTAAAGGCAGGCCCAGCGAGTTACACAACTTCCTTAACGCAGACTACAATGTAAATTGTGCCTCTTGGAACTAACATTGGAAGCCTGTATAAAGGGCCCATTTCAAAGTGTGGGTTGGAATGCAGTCTCAACCAGGAAAGAAAAACTGCTGGGTAGCCAGCTGGTACTTACTTCCTTTCAGATGAGGTCTGTATGCTAGGAGGAGAGGAGGAGTGGTCAGGAACGAAGTTCTTACGGAAGACATTTGGCAAATGACAGGGGACCGATGTCCACAGTGGGCCTCTTTGGTATGCTTTTGAGATTAAAGGTGAGGACGCTATAGTTACCAGTAGAAGAGCTGACTCCCTTTAGCGGCATTTGTGACGGAACATCTGGGAAAGGCTGTAGGAAGGCTCCCAAGAAAGTCTCCAGACTAATTCTGGCTGAAATGGAGACTGTACCACGTTTTGGAAACTCATGTTCATGGGTTACAGAGTAAATGAATTACACATAACAGAAAACAGCAGGATATGGGATGGGGACTTTTTCACTGTGCAGCACAACCTGTTAAAATTAGAGTACTGTGAAATACCATATACCTAATGTCTTTTTCACTTAGTAACTTTTTTTCTTTTCTGTACATTTTTAACATAGATAATAATGCTTTTATAAGTTGTCTGGCCAACGCAGAGGTAGCATGTAAGACTTCAGACACCTTCTGGTTTCTGTTGTTGACAAGGAGCTTGGTAATAACTGCAAGCCCATTCACATATGTAACAGATGGTAACAGTTCCCCAGAGCTATTTACATAAGCAGAGGAAAAAGGCACAGAGAACTGTGTAATTCAGTTATAACTTCACCTGCACTGTTAAAATGCAAAGAGAAACACTGATGTTTAGTGTGGGAAATCTTAGTAGATGACAGTGTAAGCTCTATGAGGCACAAGCAACAGAACAATACAGTTTTGCTACATGCTCATCATTGAAAACATGGCACAGATAATAAATGGCACAAACAGTTAACTCAAGAAAATGTAAGGAAGGGACTGTTTGAAGATACACATTTAAAGTTAAGGAAACCAATAAGGGACAGTGAAACACCCCAAAGCAGTGGTCACCCTTAAGTCTAAAGAGCAAGGAGAAAAGATGCTGTCGCTTCAGAGATGGCCAGACTGGGAGCCATCCGAGGGAGCTGTAGCCACAGAGGGACAAAGACACTGCCTACACCACGGCCCTGGAGGCAAGGCCAAAAATACCCCAGCCTCTCTCCCGCTGACCTCTTCCTGGTGCCTCCCGCTGTGCAGACCTCAGCAGAAACGCAGTGAAGCAGTGTCTGGAGGACAGCCTCTGACGGGGCAGAGAGGGAGGACAACAGGTCTGGGGAGACAGCATAATCAGCACATGCACAGATCCATGAAATACAAAATCCTCTTGAGCAGCTGCTACAAAAACACACAACCTGAGCTGTGAGAAAGTAAGTCTCTAACTCAGATGAGGCAAACTATTCAGACAATTTTGAAAGCTTCATACATCAGTGCTATTGTCACACATTATAGTGCTAAATATGCCACAAACCCCAGATATATTTTATAACTGTTGCTTTACGCAGTCAACTACCTTTCTAAAAGATTTAGAAATGAGAAAAACAGTCTATCTTCACCCATGTAGTCACGTTCCTTGGTGTAGTCCACGTCCCCACTCTGTAGGACGTTCCTTTTGCCCAAAGAACTTCCTCTAACACTGCCTGCAGGCAGCTCCGCAGATGATGACTTCTCTGGGCTGTTATTCTGAAAGAGTCTTTATTTTGCCTCATTTAGAAAAAACATGCCTGCTGGGACAGGATTAGAGCCGCACGGCTCCCCTCTTTCTCTTTTTCCTTTCAGTCAGTTGTTTCAAGATGTTCACTCCAGTGTCTCCGAGTCTGAATACTCTCTGACGAGAAGTGTGCTGTCGTTTTATGTTCCTCTATGTATACTGTGTCTTTTTTCTTCTTTTCTAGGTGCTTTAAATGTTTTTTATCACTGGTTTTCAGAAAATGTGCCTCTGTATGGTTTTGTTTCGTCTGCTTGGAGTTCTCGGAGTGCACTGAATTGGTGAGGTTACAGTATTCATCACACTTGGGAATTTTTCAGTCGTCATTTCTCGGCTCCCTTCTCGCTCGGCACCTACCACTACGTGTACACAACACTGCTCTGATTCTCTTTCTCTTTTTCCAGTGTTTTTTTCAATCTACACATCACATGGATAATTTTTATTCTTACTGTTCAAGTTCACTGATCTTTCTTCTTCTGTGTCTAATCTGTTCTTATTTCATTGTATCTGTGTGTGTGTGTGTGTGTGTGCAAGTGAGAGAGAGAAAGACAGTAGGTGTACATAATTTTAGATGTTGTTGCTTTCATCCCTCAAAGTTCTACCTGGACCTTTTCCTTTATCTCCGTCGTCAGGTCTCAACAAGTTCAAGTTTTCCTCTATATCTGATGGAATTAGATGAACAGTTATTTTAACATCCTCTTCTACTAATTCCACCACTTTGTCCTTTCTGGTTCTGTTTCTATTGTTCTGTTTTTCTCCTGCTTCTTTGTATGCCAAGTAAATTTTACTATATGCCAATAGTAAATTCTGTCTCATTTGTTGTTTTGTTTTATTGTGTCGGATTTTGCCCTGGTGGAGTTAAACTACTTGGAACCAATTAGATCTTTTACAGGCTTGATTTAGGGTGAGTCCTAACCTCACTACTGAAACGATACCATTCTGAGAATTGCATCTGAGGTCTCACACATTACAGTGACAGGAACTCTTTCCAGCCCTGAGTAAAATCCTGGAATTGTTCAAACTAAGCTTTCTAGTGGTTCCTTCCCAGGACTCATGGAGTTTCCTTTCATACATGTGCAAATCAGTACTCATGAGAAGTGTCCAAGGCCGCCCTTCACACATTTCTGGAGCTCACTCTGTCTCTGGGAAGTTCCCTCCTCTCTAGTACTCTTGGCTGCAAAGTCTAAACTTCTTTCATTAATAGTATCTTCTGCAATCAGGAAGACTGTTTCCCTCCTTGAAATGCTACCAGGCAGTTAGCTAGGCAGTCGTAGGGCCCACCTCACCTTATTTCCTTTTTTTCTAGAGGATCACAGGCGCTCCTTGGAAATTCCGTGGGGCACTTCTACTCTGACCTCTAGGGTCACTATGAGTCGGACCTCACGCGACAGCAGCAGAAAGCAAGAAGATCACAGAAACTCTAGTGGTGTAGTGGTTAACTGTCACAGCTGCTCACCAAAAGGTCAGGAGTTCAGATCTGCCAGGTGCTCCTTGGAAACTCTATGGGGCAGTTCTACTCTTTCCTGTAGGGTCACTATGAGTCAGCATCGACTTGACTGCACTGCGTTTATTTATTTATTGGTAGGGGATCACAGACCTGTGCTTGTCAGATATTTGAAAAACCTTTATTTCACATGTATTACATAGTTTCTAGCTGTCCAAGAAAAGGAGGGTCAATCTGGTTCTTGTTATTCTATCGTGGCTGACAAAAGAAACCTTCACACTTAGTAAACAGTTACTATTTACAGTTGTCAATTTTTGTAATAATTGACATACAGTGAACACAATTTCCCTGCAGGATTACTTTACTGGGATCATGCTGACCACATTCTTCAGATTATTAGGGCTACTCCTCAACATGTAGTCTCTAATACAACACAGCATCTCCTGCAGTATAGTTAGGTACTTGGCTGCAAACCTAAAGGTCGGTGGTTCCACCTCACCAGCTACCCTACCAGCGAAAGATGTAACAATCTGCTTCCGCAAAGACTGACAGGCTTGGCGACCCAGTGAGTAGCTCTACTTGGTCCTATAGGTACCAAGTTGGAATTTGTCAACTGGTGTACAGTGACCTGTCATTTCTCAATGAAATCTTTTGCTCACTTGTTAAAAGAATAGTTTCTCTCCTGTTTAGGTCCTCAGTTGTTTTCTGAGCTGAGAACTTCTAACTGAAAGCTTGTGCACCTTCACAATATTGATAAAACACTTACCCTGAGTTACCTGATGTGTTAATTAGCTATGACTTCTGGGAGAAGCCTTTCTGACATTTACTTTTTTATAAATTTGGTCTTTTAAGAATTCTGCTTAATGAGACAACTTTACACAACAGCTTTTCAACAATAACTGCATTGATAAGGGTTTTCTTGTATGTTAAGAAACACTCTCCTCAGCAGTGTTAAGAGGGTATGACATCTGAGAACAGGCTTTCCATATTCATTGCCCTCATATAGTTTTTACACTACATGTCTTTTCTGATGTATTGTGGGCTGTAACTTCCTGTTTCAGGTGGTCTCGTATTCACTGCACCCATAGTATTTTTCTCCTGTATGAATCCTCTGATGCCTCATGAGGTGTGACTTTCTAGTAAAAGACTTGGCACACTCGTCACATTCATATGGTCTCTCTCCTGTATGAATCCTCTGATGTATAAGAAGCTGTGCCTTCTCAAAAAAAGCTTTTCCACAATCATTGCATCCATAGGTTTTCTCTCCTGTGTGATTTCTCTGATGTTTAATAAGCTGCACTTTTTGAACAAATGCTTTCCCACATTCACTGCATTCATAGGGTTTCTCTCCCGTATGAATTCTCTGATGCCTAATGAGCTGTGGCTTCCAGGCAAAAGCCTTCCTACATTCACCACATTCAAACGGTTTTTCCCCCGTGTGGGTTCTCTGATGATGAATGAGACTTGATTTCTCACTGAAGGTTTTCTTGCAGTCACCACATTCATAGGGTTTCTCCCCTGTGTGTGTCCTCTGATGTGATACCAGGCTTGATTTCTGAGTGAAGGCTTTTCCACATTCACTGCATTCAAAAGGTTTTTCTCCAGTATGCGTTCTCTGATGTGTTAAGAGCTGTGACTTCCCAAAGAAGGTTTTTCCACACTCAACACATCCATAAGGTTTCTCTCCTAAATGGATTTTTTGATGTCTAATTAGCTCTGACTTCTTAAAGAAGGCCTCTTCACAATCACTACATCTATAGTTCTTCTCTCCTGTATGAGTTATCTGGTGTTTAAGAAGCTGTGGCTTTCTGATGAAAGCTTCACCACACTCACTGCACTCATAGGGCTTCTCTCCTGTATGAATCCTCTGGTGTCTAATGAGGAGTGAGTTCCTGCTGAAGGCTTTCTTACACTCACTGCATGCATAGGGTTTCTTCCCTGTGTGAGTCCTCTGGTGGGTAATAAGCTGTGACTTCCAAAAGAAGGCTTTCCCACATTCACTGCATTTACAGGGTTTCTCTCCCGTATGAGTTCTCTGATGTGTAACGAGCTTTAATTTCTGGGAGAAAGCTTTCCCACAGTCACTGCATCCATAAGGTTTCTTTATTGTATGGGTTATCTGATGCCTTTTAAGCTGTGACTTCCTGCTAAAGGCTTTTCCACATTCACTGCATCCGTAGGGTTTCTCTCCTGTGTGAGTTCTTTGATGTAAAATGAGCAAGGACTTCCTGCTGAAAGCTTTTTGACATTCACCACACCCATATGGTTTTTCTCCTGAATGAGTTCTTTGATGTATAGTGAGCAATGACTTCTGTGAGAAGGCTTTTCCACACTCACTGCATTGGTAGGGTTTCTCTCCTGTGTGTGTTCTCTGATGTATAATAAGCTGTGATCGCTTATAAAAAACTTTGCCACATTCCATGCATAAGTACACTCCTCTGTGTGCTATATGATTTGTAATAAGCCACAACTCTTTATTGCTGACTTGTCTACATTTATTGCAATCACAATATCTTATTCCATTATGAGTTCTGTCAGGTTTGATATGGAATAATAACTTCTTACTAAAATCATCAAGTTGCATTCTTCCACAGCGACTTTTTGGAATAATTACATCAAAAGGATGTTTTAAACTTTTTCCACAAGTACCATATTTATGGGGTCTTGTTCTTAAACGAACATAGTTTATGCTTGAATGAAATATTTTCCCCAAAACATCACATTCATGGCATCTCTCCACACTTTTAAGCTTCTCTTGATTATCTTGGTGCCTCATATTGTGATTATTATCTAGCCAGACTTCTAAAAAGGAAAAAATGAACCATACTGTGTAAATCTTCCAATGATTATACTTATTGAAAAAAAAAAATTTAGAAATGGAGTCTAGCATATCAGTTTTAAAAATTCCCTAAATATAGTATCTACTTAATGGGCACCAAATTATTTAACAGAAAAGATTTTCAAATGGTAAATTTTTATAAACTTATAGAATAAGAACAAATGATACATACTCAAGAAAGAATGAATGGAAGACTATGGAGACGGGAAAATTTCTAATCAAGTACTGGGGTACAGAATTTACTTCTTGTACAAATATATACTGATTATTTACTATGAACCTGAATTCTGTTAGTAGCAGAAGATCAGGGAAGAAAACAGGTTCAGTAAGCTGTCATCAAACAGTTTACAATATAGTAAAGATAAATGAAAACAAGTAAACAAAAGAGCACAATTAGCATACACTACAGAATGCCATAAAGGAAGAAACACTGGGTATGAGGTACAGTGAATACAGGATAACAACTTTAGACCTGGAAGATGAGAAACATTACTTTTCTGCATTACTTTATATTTTCAAAACATTTCTATTCAAGACCATCCACTGAATCATTGTTATCAGTTACTTCATGATCACTAAACCTATTTTTTGGAATTATCCAAGAGTTCTCCAGAGCTCAGCATCATCACCTTTGGTTAAGTTCTTTGACAATCAATCATTTTTAATGGAATCTATAATCTGTACAATAAAAAATATACATTCCCACATATATATATATATTAAAGTCAGTAGAAGTTATCTATTCACACAGTAGAAAATAGCAAGGATGTATTTGTCAAGTATTAGGGCAGAATTTTTTCACGCTATAAACACAACTGTTGTGACTTCCTTGACATGACCATTTATTGAGTATTTCTCAGTGATCACTTAAAGGTTTGTTTATGATAGTATCCTTAGTAGCAATTGTGAGGTAATATTCCCAGGAAGTATTCTGCAACATGAAAGATGTGGTAAGGTCTCAAATATAAGACAATTACTTCTTTTATGATGGGTAAATTAGGAAAAATGCCGCACCTAAATGTCAGGCGCAATCAGAATTTCACAGAAAGAACCAACTAGAGCCACTAATACAGAAGAAGAAAAGGAGGACTCTGGGTCTTAAGGGAATGATCGTGACAATGCTATTCACTGAGGGAGGAAAGATGACAGGAATAGGGGATATGGAGACAGCAAGAATAATATGTAGATATGTACAGCACGAGACTGATTTGAAAAGAACTATTTTATGAAAAGTAATAGATTTAAATTAAAATTAAATAGAAAACAAAATGAAGAAATATATTTATCCAGTAATAGACTAGATGATACAAAAATACAATGCAATAGTTCATTTACAAATTTAAAAGTTTAGATATTCAACTGCGTTTTAAAAATAAAACCATGAAAATATTGTTAGGAAAACAGGTGGACCATAGTTTCCCAGTGCATCCTGCTGCCTTCATTTCACTCCTTCTCCACAGTGATATCACAGCTTCCAGTCTTGGCCCCTGTTCAAAGTTAACCTACATATAGCAGTCAAAAATGCTCTCCTTGAGCAGTGGAAGCTGCATATAGGTCGGCATGTAAATTTATAAGGGAATGTACATTTTCACTCAGTCATAATAAAAAAAAATCCTCTCCTTGGCGTGTACTAGCACAGAAAGGAGATGTGTGCTGTCAGCAGGCAAGGACAGCAGAGCCAGCCAAGTGCCGTCGAGTCCGGTCCGACTCATGGCGACCCCAGGAGAAGGCGCTGCACATACATGGGCATGCAAACTGAAACGGGATTGTACACTTTCACTCCATCACAGTAATAATTTAAAAAAATCCTCTCCTTAAAAATACTTAGAATGGACAGAAACTTATCGTGGTTTATCAGGGCCCTGTGTGACCTGGTGTCTTTCAGCCCCTTCAGCTGCACGTCAGCCCCCTCTCACTCACTATTCCTCAGTCACAATGGGTTCCTTTCTGTTTTCTTGGCCACAAAGACCTTTCAGTCTCAAGACATTTGTATCTGCTATTCCTTTTATTTGGAATGCCTAGCTCATTTAATCTAAATATTATTTTAATGCCTTATTAACAAAAATCCTGCTGATTTCCTTCATGTCACTTATCAAAGAGGTAATCATGTTACTTTTATTTCTACCACTAGCATGTACAAGCACTGACATTTAAGTTTGCAAACTCATCCTAGGAAAACCGCTACGTACCTGAATGCTGAATATCACTATGGTCACCTTCGAAGAAGAACCCCCTGTGGGAAGCTATGCACTGATACCAGTGCTAGTCCACCCTTCAAAGCAAGTTGGGAATGGTTTTTCTGGAATAGCCATAAGAGCTGTCATCGTATCACCCTTGATGCCCTGAATGTCATCAAAATGTGATCCTTTCAGTGCTTCCTTTACCTTCTGGTAAAGAAAAAAGTCATTGGAGGCTAGATCAGGTGAGTAGGGAGGGTATTTCAGTGCAATTATTTGTTTACTGGCGAAAAACTCCCTCACAGACAATTATAACATTAAGCTTGCAAACTTGCCACCTTGCCACCATGCACAATGGCCATTCCAGAAAGAGTTCCAAAATGTGAAGGACGGACTAGGCGTTGCTGTAAACGCATAGCTTCCTAAGGGGAGTTCTTGGAAGGTGACCATATGCAGCAAAGAGGTATGTAGCACTTAGAACTAAGTTTGCAGACTTAATTATCAGACCTCGTGTATTCCATGAAGACAGGGAACGGGTCTGCACTTTTCACTAATGTACATATCCTCTCGTGGACTGAACTGTGGACCCCCAAGTATGTGTTAACAATCTGGCTGGGCCGCGATGCCCAGTATTTCTTGACTGTCCTTTTGTGATCTTCATATGCTATAAGCCCTAATCCCTGCCTATGATTAATAGATTAGATTATGTTAAAAGGGAGTAAGGGCACCTGAGGTCACCCCCCTGTTCCAATGTAAAGGGAGTTTTCCTGAAGTATGGCTTGCAACACCTTTTATCCTGTATGGGATAAAACGAAAGGGAAGCAGGCAGAGAGTGGGACCTCAGACTACCAAGACAGCAGCACCAAGGGCCGAGCCTGTCTTCTGGATCAGAGGTTCCTGTGCCGAGGTGCTCTCAGACCAAAGAAAGACTGATGCAACACAAGGACCGTCCTCCAAAGCTGACAAGACAGAGTGCATTCCCCTGGAGCCACCAAGCTGAATTTGGACTTCAGGCCTACTGGACTGTGTGAGAATAGGCTTTTCTTTGTTAGAGCCATCCATGAGTCATATTTCTGTTAGAACTGTACCAGATAACTAAGGCATACTCTATTGCATAGCTCATAACAAGTCCTCAACCATAACAAGTCCTCAACACAGGCAGGATAAACATTTTGTACTCTCAACAAACTTCTGAAATAATACCTTTTTTATTATTAGTCTTAATAATCAACTTTGAATTTTAACATGAATACTTCATATTGCATTGAATGGCTTGTATGGTATTGCATTGAAGGTCTTATATGGTTTTGCATTATCTTCTGAAATTCTAGGCTCTGTAAGGTAGTTCACTGCTCTGACTTCCTTGCAGTCCCGTAACTGAACACAACTGCAGTGGTTCTCAATTGAAGGGACGGACAGAAAAACTGTGTACACAGATTACAGATTAAACAGGTCTGTAAGACATAAAAGGACACTGGTGAAGAGTGTGCTTCTTGGCCTGGGCTGCTCCTGTCTAGAGGCAAGACGAGAAGGCAGAAGGGGACAGGAGTCTGTTAAATGAACATGGGAAGTACAAGGTGGAGAGGAAGAGTGAGCTGTCCCATTGTGGGGACAGCAAGTAGGTTCACATAAAAATGTGTCTAAGTTTTTCTGTGAGAAACTGACCTGAACTGTAAATGTTCACTTACAGCACAATTAAAACAACATTTAAAAAAATAAAAAAACAGAATCACCTCAGAGGTTCCACAGTTACTGGGTACATGCTAGGTAACATGAGATGAGGGCTCTTACCCAAGAAAACTAGATTACTGTAGTTCTCCAACATCACGTCCCTGTATAAATTCTTTTGCGTAGGATTAAGCAGCTGCCATTCCTCCAGTGTGAAATCCACAGCTACGTCTGCAAACGTTACCTGGAAAAGCACAATCCCCATCAGATCCAGAGACAGGCTATCTCCTTGTGGTGGTGGGCATCCTCTAAGATGACCCACTCCTGTCATCATGCTTTGGAGTCCTCTTTCCTACCAGAGTGTCAGCAGGGTTACTTCCTTGCTTTCAATGACTAGAATAGGGCAGAAGTGATGGGGTGTCCCTTCCAGGGTTAGGTTAGAAAACGGCTGTGGCTCCTTCCTCGGCATGCTCTCTGGGGAAGTGAGATGCCACAGTGTGAGGCCGTCCTGTGAAGAGGCCCAGTGGCAAGGAATGGAGGCCTTGTAACGCTCACATACGTAAGCATGGAAGGGGTATCTTTAGGTCTCTCAACTGCTGTGTGAGTGACCCTGGGAGGACTTCCCATGTCCAACATCTTGATGACAGCTTGCTAAGAGAGCCTGAACCAGAACCATCTCGGTAATCTGCTGGCAGAGTCCTAATGCACAGAGTGTGAGACCAGCTGCTATAACAAAAACACTGCAAGTGGTGGCCTTTATAAACAGAAACCTATCTTCTCACAGTTGAGGAGGCCAGATGATCTAATTCAGGGCATCGGCTGTCAGGAAAAGCGTTCTCTCTGCATGTGCTCTTGGGGAAGGTCCTTGTCTCTTCAGGTTCTGTTTTCTGCTTCCTCAGAGCTCTCCATGTGGCCTGCTATCAGTCTGCCTCCGTCTGCTTTTTTCACTTCCTTGGTCAATCTCTTTTACATCACAAAAGATTCTGACTCAAGATACACCCTACACTTATCCAGTCTTACTAGCCTAACAAAAACAACCTATTCCCAAATGGGCTATAACCACAGGTACCGAGGCTAGGGTTTACAGCTATTACTGGGGGACGCCATTCAATCTATCACACACAGCATTCTGGAATGATATCCTGAGAACAAAAACTTGATTAGAATATTAACTGTGAACTGATTCATCCACCGACCCATCCACTCACAAACTGGAACAGGCTGTCTTTGTGACAGTTCCTCACTGAGCGGTACAGCCCCATGCATCTGAAGCAGGCCTGGCCTCGCCTCACTGCAGGACAGCAGGTTTGTGGACACATCCACATTTTAAAACACTCTTCTCCCTCAGGGGCTGGTCCTACTCCTTTTAGATATTTTCTAGAACATATGGAGTTAGCAATTAAGATGCCAGGAATTGTAGGAGGTGTTAGAAATAATGAGCAGGAAAAAAGTTCATGTTTTCAAATATTTCTTACTTTTCTTAGGCCAACAGTCTCCCCACGCAATGGCAGTAAGGTGTTCAAGTGGCTGTGAGGCAGGGTAGCCGACGGATGCCAAGCGCTGACCTCTCGGCTAGCGGCCTGGACTCTGAACCCCGCACCAGCGGAGCTCCTTGCGGACACCAGGTTAGGTGAAGCAAGAGAGTGCACCTCAGGGAGGGGCTCAGGAGGGCACTAAGGGTTCTACACGGTGGCAGGGAAGGACACTCCGGAGAGCAGCAGCTCGAGCAAAGGCATTAGAAACAAAAAAGCATGCAGAGTTCTCGAGTGACCGTAAAGGACACTAGTACAAGAAACGGTGGAGGAGATGGGACAACCCAGGTCGTCCCTGTGTACAGTGGAAGCTGGGACACGGAGAGGGAAGTGGGACCCGCAGGCCAGCCTTCACCTGCGCGCAGGGCAATGGTGAGCACTGTCATCTCGACAGCTACAAGGGGCCTAGAGGAGCTTCTGGCAAGCCCAGGAGTGAACCCCAGCAGGGTGTCTCCTTGTCTTCATTGTCTGGTGCTGCTACGACAGAAATACCCTAAGTGGAGGCTTTAGCAAACATTTATTTTTTATTCAACCAGACATATGAATTTTTTATTCAGCTAGAAACCTGAACTCAAGGCTTTCCTCTCTGTTGGCTCTGGAGGACATCCTTGTTCCTTGGCACCCTGGTAATTTTCATGTGATGTGGCATCTGTCTTTCCCATCTCTCCTTGCGAATCTCTATCTAGTCGGCTCTTTTTATATCTCAGAGGTGCCTGGCTTAAAACACGCCCCTTAACAAAACACAGAAAACCCATTTCCAAATGTAATTATAACAGGTATAGGGGTTAGGATTCACAACACGTAATTTTTTAGGGGACACAATTCAATCCATTACACCTCCTCTTTAAAGCTGGAACTCCAAAGGGTAAATAAATAAAACAGTGAACTACATTCAATGTATCAAAATTCTAACTAAGAGGATTTATGGGCACCACTGAAAGCCTGGTAGTAATCAGTTATACCAAATGATTTTGACTTCTTTCCTAAAACTAGCACACAGCTTGACTCTGTACTCAAGTTATGATGTTTCATACCCCTGGCAAACTGTGTATAATGAGTTTTCCTTCAGATTTATGCCCTTATTTTGAGGAGCTCTTTAAGAAAAGCCCCAGGAAATATTCCATTGCATTTCTCAGAGGGTAGCTACTTAGGGTTTTTTCCACTATGGCTATCAAAACAATGTCTAAGGAAATATTGTTCCTCCTGAGTAACTGTGTCCCTTTTTCCTGTTGACACAAGAATCCATGTGGCCACTCCTGTCACCCGTTAGTTACTGCTGCTTAGGATATCTAAGAAAAGCACGCAGCTCAACTCTAATAAGGAAGCACATCATGTCTTATACACATCAGTGTTCCAAATTTAAGACTTCGGAGTGACCCTGTAATCTGCTGTTGGCGTCTGTTGGTAACTGTCTTCTACAGGTTTGTCTTTTCTCTAACTACGATCTCTGCTGCAGTGATTCTGCTAAGCATCCTCACATCTACTTTCCGACGATTAACCAATAACTCACCTGCAAGCTGATCATTTTCTGCAGCTTATGGGACAGTTGCTCTGTGCTATAACTTTTTTGTCCTGCCACTGTGGAAAGGCCTCTTTTCAAAGGTCTGCACACTGAGGATGCATTCCTGGTCCTGAAGCCTCCTTCCTTAACTCGTGGGAATTGTCTTGTCCCTGAGTGCCAAGGCCTGCGGACTCAGTGGAAATTAATTTTGGATGATGTAATTAACTTGGGGTCCTTGTCTTCCTCTTGTTGGTAACTCACATCCAGAGCTGCAGACTGGATGTCTGTAGACTGGTAGAGAAAAAAATAGGATGGAATGTGGGCAACTGGTAGATCTCAGAGGAGTGTGACCAGCACCTGGACCAGGTCCACCCCACACATCCCATATCATAGCCCTGGGTCCCACCCAGACACACCAGATTGAAACCCCCACCTCATTGGTTCCAGCAAACACCCCCAGCGGGCTGCAGCACCACGACCAACCCGCTCTGCGATGACATCAAGAAATGCCAGAAATAGAATGATGGTTCAGGCATGCTCTGGCAGGATTTCCTGGGAGCACTTAAATGAAATAAATTATTGTCAAGGATGCTGTGGAGCACAGTTCATCTTGTTTTTAGGCAGGATACCAAAGCCACTGCTGTTGAGTCGATTCCAACTCAGAGTGATCCTACAGGACAGAGCAGAACTGACCCACAGTTTCCAACCAGCACCTGGCGGGTAGCACTTAATCACTGCGCGACCAGGGTTTCCTGCAGGCAGGATGGTAAACAGAAAAGAGCTAAGTAGTGACACAGCAGTGAGTTAGCCTGGGGTACTGGTTTACTTCCCCCTAGATTGGCCCTGGGGTAAGAGGAAAGCAGAGACTAGAGGAAGTAACAGCAATAAAGAGGAAACAAGATCCCCTGTGCGACTGCAGCCTCATGAAGCTGGCTGTCCAGTGTGGGTCTGGGGCTAAGCTGGGTCTGGCTGCAGCCTAGGTTTGCAGCCGGAAGGGGCGGCAAGGAGAGAGGTCTACAGCAAGCTCTTCTGTTGCTTCTGCCTCAGGTCCACCTGGGGACAAACACTGCCTGCCCTGCCCTTCCTGTCAGAAATCAGCCATGTCTCCTAGGCAAGGGAGTGAGTGCCCGCTTATTTGTACTAAGATCCAAAACCTGGCACCAAGAATTCCTCTGTAGGGATCCTGACACCTTCATACACTCTGTCATACCAAGGTCACATACACAACTCATGCACCTGCACACAACACGAACACACACTCCCACAGACTCACTGGTCAAGGAAGCCACTTCTGAGTGCCTGCTATGGACCGGGAACCGTTCTGGACATAGACGAGGGACTGTGAGAGATGATCCCCATCCTGTAGCAAGTACGTCCAAGAGCGGGAAACAGGTAAACAAAATATTTTCACACTGAGTGTAACGTGACAATCATGTGTGGAGTCCCTGGGTGGCACTAATGGCTAAAAGCTCAACTACTGGCTGGAAGACGGGCAGCCTGAAGCCCCCCAAGCCAGGCCTGGCAATCCACCTCTCAAAGATCAGTCTTGAAAACCTCACGGGGCAGTTCCGCTCTGCACACGGAGGAGGGTAACATCTGCAGGGTGAGCACGCCTCCGGTAGTCAGAGAAAGCCTCTCAGGGGTAACATCTGGCTGAGTTCAGAAAGAGGACGAGCCTGCCACCTACCACTGATCCCAAGACACTGCACCCAAGGCCCCTAGTCCGTGACCAGAAACGTGCCCCAAATGCTGAATCTCAAAGGACCTCCTCTCTAGAACTCCCGTCCCTCTCTCAACAGAAAGCCCCTCACTCGGCTCTCCAGTCACCGCTCTCACAGAGCCCCCACTGTTGACATCCTCAGATTCACTGTCTCTCAGCACCACAAGCTGCCTAAATTAAGCAGCCATTTCTATACAGACCGCCTTACCCTTTCCAGAAACCCTGGTAGGGAGCCGCTAACCAAACAGTCAGCAGTTCCAGTCCCCAGGCTCTCCCTTGACACAGTGGGTTTGGCTCTGTTTGGTATTTTTCCCTGACTCCCAGTCTCTCTCTGATGCCTCAATTTCAAATCCTTAAACAAGGCCTGGAAAGCCTGGGGGCGTAATGGTACGTTGCTAACCAAAAGGTTGGCAGTTTGAATCTCCCAGGTGCTCCTTGGAAACTCTATGGGGCAGTTCTACTCTGTCCTATAGGGTCGCTATAAATCAGGATTGACTCAACAGGAATGGGCTTTTTTACAGAAGGCCTAGAAAGGACCGTCAAGCACTGATCCCAGGCCATCCCAGCCATTCCCATTCCCTGCCAGGTGGTGAAATTCACAGTCCAACATTTTTCTGGCTCCCTTTATGTGCCCTCAAAATAGACGCCCCCCCCCAACCCTGGGTCTTAGCATTCATACCCACTGGCCTCTAGTTATTACCCCAAAAGCCAAGCCAAGAGACGTCCAATTCACTGGTCACCAGAATCCTAATTCCTCATACAAACAAACCCTCACAGTGACACACACACTCTTATCCAAGGCCTCTGACCCAGCTGCTCACCCACCAAGAACAGACCGCCTGCGTGACTCCACAAGGCTCCAAACCTGACCCTCAAAGGCCCCTTCCAATGACTCACCCCAGCGGTCCCCAATCTACTAATTCATTCCCTCCACTGGTCCCACAACCTCTCAAGCCCTGCCTAGCCCGAAATGACTGATTTCTGGAGACACTGCAGTAACTGTTCCTCAGGTGGCCACAAATCAGTCTCACATTGACCTCCACAGACTCCCACGATCCCGACCCATCCACTCGCCCGCCGCGCCGCACGGCGGAGCCCCCCTCGTCCCCTCCCATGCGATCCCCGGTCACCCGACAAGGCCCGGGGTCGGGGCGTGCACCACGAGGCCGCCGTCGCGGGCATTCCGCGGCCCGGGCTCTGGGGCAGGTCGGGGCGATCGCCGGGGCGACCGCATGACGCGCCCAGAAACACAAGTCACCTCTGGCCCCAGAGCTCTCTCGCCCGTCTTTCACCGCACGCACCCTTACCCCTGCGGCCCCGCGGCGCCGAGGCGAACGCGAGCCGACCGCGGAAATGTGCGCGCGGAACTACATTTCCCAGAGGGCTGTCCTCCCCGGGGGCGCCCAGGCGTCGCGCTTGAAACGGCGGAGCTTTGCGGAGTCACAGCGGCGTGAGCGTCCGGCACGCTGAGGTTGACCCCTACTTCATCAGGATACCCCAGGCTGTTGTGAAACACAACCTAGGTGGAAAAGTTTACATGCACAAAAACGCATTTTGTACACCAGGGCATTTCTTTATTATAGGCGGGGAGAGGCAGGTGAGAGGCTTGGGGTGAGGTTTTATTTGGTGTTTAGCCGCTGCAGGTCAACGTGATTAGTTCGCAGAGCATTCTGGGAATCGTAGTTCCAGCGGGCCACGGACTCGCGCGGGCGCACTTGCGGCCACTGCTCGCGGCCCCGCGGAACGCCCACGCGTTGCCAGGCGACCGGCCCTCCCGGGGAGGCGCCCCGTGTGCGCGCCCCTCGGCGGGCGTCCGCCCGGGCTGTGCGCCGCGCGAGGCCGCTGGAGCCCTCTGCCTGTACGCTGCCCTCTATCCGGGTGTCTGAGGGAAACCGAGGCCGCGGCGAGAATGCTGGGCATGCCGCGGGCTGCCCAAAGAGTAAACAAGGCTGTCTGGAAAAAAGCGCAGGCAGCGTGCTCCCCGGAAGCGAGGCTGGCCGGACGCGGCCTCACACGCGGTGGACGTGTCGTCAGGAGGGGAGAGTCCCGGCAGGGCGTCCTGCTCGGCGAAGCAGGGGTCCGAGAAAACGGGGAAGGCCCCCCCGGGGCGCCCCCTCGTCGGCAGCGGTGGCCTCGGCGTCGCCCGGTGGTCGGGCCGGCCCCGGCCGGCGCCGCGTTTCTGTTGGGCGCGAGGTCGCTGCGAGTAGGCCTCACTTAGGGGAGCCTCCCAGCGGTGACGCCGACGTTCGCGGTTTGTGCCTTTAAGACGCCGTCCGTGCTGGGTGGGAGCCAGGTGTGCGCGGCGTGACCGGTTACGGCCCGGGAACAGGACGCCACAGCGGGAGACGCGAAAGCCGTCCTGGCCGCGCGGCGCAGGGCAGGAGCAGTCGGGGCTGTCGCCTCCAGGGCTCCGTGGACGCCGCTCGGGAAGGTGGGCTTTGGCAGGGAGCAGACAAGGAAATGCAGGTTACTGGGAGTACTCAAGACCGGCCTCTGTGATGGGTAAGACTGTGTGTCCGCGGGGCCGGGCCGCGCGCCGGCAGCTGGAGACGGGCGTCCCCCGCGCGCCCCGCGTCCCCCGCGCGCCCCGCGCCCTGCTCGCCTCCGCGCCGTTCCTGTCTCCTGTCTGAGTCCTGGGAGCTCAACCAGCAGCTGTCGGAGTCATCGACCCTCACAACCTGCGAGTGAGAGTCCTGGTCCCTGACCCGCCGGTCCTGGGGTTGCTTCCCCGCCGCGCTGCCGTCCTGGGGCTCAGTGAGCTGAGCTTCCAGGCTCCGACGTGCCGCCCTTGGGGTCCCCAGCCTCTGCAGCTGGGGGAGGCGTGTGCTCCGATCCAGGACTTGGAACGTTTCAGTCTCCACGTTTCTATGAGCTGTTCCCTCATCTAAATCTTTCTGTGTACATGTTGTACATGTTACTGGTTTTGCTTCCCTAGAGAACCCAGCCTAAAACAATGTTTATGCAGGCGCTCGGAGCGTGGGAATGACTGTGTCCTTTCTTTAGACAAGAGTTTAGTACCCCAACATGGAGGAAGAGGTTGATTTTCTTTCATTGGGGTGTTACGTCTGCACCCAGAGGCAGGTCGTGGCTGTCTGTAGCCCGTTCTGGGGTCATCTTGTCGAGGACAGTTTCAGAAGGACGTGCAGCTTATTCTGCTTGGTGTAGGAGGATAAGCCAGAGCAGTGTTTCTTGGGCGGATTATCTACCTGATGATTGGTTGTCATCAGATCTTGCCCATCTTAGGTAACGTCATGTACGGAGTAGAGCTGCTCCATAGGGTCTTCAAAGCTGTGTGACCGTTCAGGAGCATCGCCAGGCCTGTCTTCCGAGGCACCTCTGGGTCTGTGTGAACCGCTAGTAGTCAAGCACTTAACTGTTTGCGCCACTCAGGAACCTCGTCTTTGTTGTTCTGCTTATCTGAAAATAACAGTTGTAGTCATCTGGTACTGCTGTAACAAACACCACAAAATAGATGGCTTTAAAAAGAGAAATATTGGTTTTTACGTAGCTCAGTAGGCTACAAGGCCAAACTCAGGTGTCTGCTCCACTGAAAGGCTTTCCCTCTTTCTCGACTCAGAGAAAGTCCTTGTGTCGCATCAGTCTGGTCAGAGAGCACCTCAGTGCAGGAACCTCAGATCTGAAGGATGCTCTCTGCTCTGGGTGCTGCTTTCTGGATGATGTGAGGTTCCCAACTCTCTGCTTGCTCCCACTTCCTCTTACCTCTTGTAGGATGAAAGGATAAAAAGTAGTGCAAGCCACACTCCAGGGAAACTCCCTTAGGAAGGGTGTTGCCACCCTAATCCTCTTTTACTATAATCTGATGTATTACCCACAGGTAGAAATTAGGATTTACACTCTAGGAAAATCACAGAATGGTGGGCAGTCACACCATACTGGGAATCACCAGTCCAGCCAAATTACTACACACCTTTTTGGGGAGACACAATTTAGTCCATGACAATAACGTATTCCTTTTTCTGACAGTTTTCTATGATTGCTTTACATATTTGTTGATATATATATTCCTTTAGCATATACTTAGTGTAGACATCCACATCACTCTCGGAATATACTGTCCAGTGGAGGAATGAGACACTCACAATTATCAAAGTATAAGCTGACACAAGATAATTTCTAATATGGATTACAAATTTTTATTCTAAAGTATTTTAAAATTTTATATTCAAACGTCAGTGACTTGAAGGTAACAATGTTATTAACAGAAGACAGGAAGAAGAAAGATAATGGCTTCATCACTTTAGATGCTTAGTTGTGCAGCTGGTGTTTATTTTATGGAGTGTTTGAAGGAGTAAACCCGGGATGGATGATGTCACAGGCCTCCAGTAGGGCAGCCACGTTTGTAGGGTGGAGACAGAATGATCGGGTAGGTGCTATTTTAGAAAATCCGTGTATTGACTGCTGGGGGTCTAAATGTGAAAACAGTGTCAGAAGGAACGTAAGGGAGTGGAATTTGAATGCCACTGAATAAGGAGAAAGACAGGATTTGGGGGACTGTTATGAGCAGGAACAAATGCGGTTTTGAGTTTCTTGGCTTGAACTGTTCCTGCTGGTCCTTGGTGCTTACCTCAAGCCGTTCTCTTTCTCTTGATTCCTGTTCTTCCAGGCAGTTTCTCAATCATAGTGGCAACAACAACCAGAACCACTTCTTTTTATTTATTTGGTGGTTTGCCAAACCAAAGCCATTTGGTGGTTTAGGTGAAGTTTATAGCTCAAGTTCATTTCTCATTCAAGAATTGATATGCATATTATTTTTGACATTGGTTGCAATCCCCACAATGTGACATAACACCCCCCTTTTTTCATCCAAGTTCCCTGTGACCATTTCCTGTCCCTTCCTGCCTTCTCGTCCGGCTTTTGGGCTGGAGTTACCCGTTTGTTCTCATCTATCTGATTGAACTGAGAAGCCCGTTCCTCGCATGTACTATTTTTTGTTTTAAAGTCCTATCTGATCTTCGCAGAAGATTGGGCTTCAGGACTGGTTTCAGTTTGGGGTTAACAGAGTGTCCAGGGGCCATAGTTTTGGGGGTTCCTCCAGTCTCTGTCAGACCATTAAGTTTGGTCTTTTTATGTGCATTTTGAACTCTCTTCTTCCTTTTTCTCCTGTTCTGTCTGGGACTCTGCTGTGTTCCTGTCGTGGTGGTCATTGGTGGTATCCAGCTAACATCTAGTTCTAGATTCAGGCTACAGTCTCTGATTTATTTGGTCCTTTAGTACTTTGGGATAGTATTTTCCTTGTGTCTTTGGTTTTCTTCGTCTTTGTTTGTTGTAAGTCCGATAGGACCAACAGAGATGTTTCTTAGATGACCATTTGCAAGCCGGACGCTGTTTACCAAAGTGGGATGTAAAACATTTTCTATACAAACTGTGTTGTGCCAGCTGACCTCAGTGTCCCCTGAAATTATGGTACCCCAGGACCCAGTCCCGGCTACTCTGTCCTTCAGAATGTTTCAGTGTGTTAGGTTTGGTCGAGTTGTCTGTTGTCTAGTTCACAGAGTCACTTCTTTAACACTCACTTTCTGCCCTTGCATTATTGTGATATGATATTGTTTGTTGGCATTGTACACTTAAAGAAATTGCATTACAGAGAAACTTGTCAATAGGAACAGAGTAGTAGGTGAAAAAATTGGAGTCTGAAAATCAGGTCTTGCAAACTCTGAGTCTTCAAATGTCTTCACCAAACCCCTTGTTTCCCAGGCTACTGTCTTCCCTCTGAACTCTGGGTCACATTTGCTGCAGGCACTGCCAAAGCCCTTGTTTGGCCCTCCCACCCAAAGGCCCAAAGGAAACCTCAAACAGTCCTGAGAAGATCATATTACAGTTGAGACTTCAACTTTCTTTTCTCCCCAGATGTGAAGATGTAGTGGTTTTTTGGGTTTTTTTCTGTCTTTCAGAGGTAAAGCTTACATGAGATCTTGAAGATGCTGCTGAAGACGGACGTTTATGGAGACTCCTCACCTGGACGTAGAGAACGGTGTGTGATTTTGAGTGTCTCTGTTTCAGAGAAGATTGGGGATGTGAGAGGCATGTTGAGAGACAGGAGGAAAACAAGGAGGGACATTAATGGCAAATACAGAAAAATACTCATTTTTATTCAGCATGTATTCTTTACGTCACAGTGTTCATATGGAGGAGAGCTCTTCTGAATATTCCCAAAGTAGGAAATTCTTGAGCCATTACTCAGTTCTTGTTCAGTATCAGAGGAGTCACACAGGAGAGAAAGCTTGTGAGGACAGGGAATGTGGAAATGGGTCGCAGATAAGAACTTACTCCACATCACAGAAAGCACAGCACAGTGACTCTGTGCATGCAGGAAGACTTCCATTTGCAGCCCACCCTTTGATAAACACGGAAACATTTTTTCTAGAGCTAGATTCCTTGATTGTAAGAAACACGGGAAGGCCTTCACATCGTATCAACTTCTTCCTCGGCATCGGAGTTTCCCAGTCAGTGGAAGATCTTATAGACAGTAATGAAGACAGTGAAGCTTTCTGCAGTCATGTGTCCCTTCCTGACTATGAGAGAATGCTTTCTGATGATAATCACAAATGCAAGCACTGTGGGAAAGCTTTTAGTCATGCTGCTGTTGTTAGGTGCTGTTGACTTGACTCTAAGTCACAGCAACCCTGTGTGCCACAAAAAACACTGCCAGCTCCTGTGCCACACTCACAGTCGTCGTGTTTGAGCCTGTTGTTACAGCCCCCATGTCAGTTCAGGTTGTTCAGGGTCTTCTTTTTTTCCACTGACCCCCTGCTTTACCCAGGGTGATGTCGTTCTGCAGGGACTGATCCCTCCAGATAACATGTCCAAAGTGTGTGAACGTAGGTTCGCTGTCCTTGCTTCTTCCGAGACATCAGTTCATTCGTTTGGCAGTCCACAGTATGTTCAACACCAGAATTCAGAGCTGTCAGTTCTTCTTTCGTCTTCCATATTCACTGTCACTGTAGTCTTCAAGGTGACATATTTTCAACACTTCAAAGAGGTCTTTTGCAGCAGGTTTGCCCAATGCAATGTATCTTTTGATTTCTTGATTGCTGCTTCCATAAGCATTGATTGTGGATTGAAGTAAAATGAAATCCTTCATAACGTCAGTCTTTTCTCCGTTTATCATGCTGTTACGGATTGGTCTAGTTGTAGTTTTATTCACAGTGAGCTGTAACCCATACTGAAGGCGGTGGTCTTTGCTCTTCATCAGTAAGTGCTTCAAGTACTCTTTGCTTTCAGCAAGCAGAATTGTGTCATCTGCATAACATATGTTCTTAATGAGTGTTCTTCAATCCTGATGCCCTGTTCTTCATATTGTCCAGCTTCTCAGCTTGTTTGTTCAGCTTGCAGATTGAATAGGTATCATGAAAGGATAGAATGCTGACACACACCTTTTTTAACCATGCAGTATCCCCTTGTTTTGTTCAAATGACTTTCTCTTAATCTATGTACAGGTTTCTCATGAGCACAATTATGTATTCTAGAATTTCTTTTCTTGTCAATACTGTATACAGTTTGTTATGATCCACTCAGCTAAATGCCTTGGCATAGTTAATAAAACACAGGTAAACTTCTTTCTAGTATTCTCTGCTTTCAGCCAGTATCCAGCTGACATCAGCTATGATACTCCTAGTACAAATGGATTAAATTATTTCCCCCCGAAAATATGTGTAGAGATTTGGCTGGGCCACGATTCTCAGTATTGTATGATTGTCCACAGTTTTGTCATTTGATGGGATTTTCATATGTATTGTAAGTTAATATCACTATGATTTAATAAGATAAATTAGCAACAGTCTTATTGATGAGGTCCACAAAGTTGGATAGTGTCTTAAGCCAATCTCTCATAGAAATCAGAGAGAGGCAAGCGTAGAGACCTAGCATCTTTGTACCACCAAGAAAGCGGTGCTGGGAGCAGAGCTCTTCCGTAGAAGCTGAGTTTCCTGTGTTTAGATGCTCCCAGACCCAGGAGTGATGGATGCATCGGCAGGACCTTCCTACAGAGCCAACAGAAAATCCTTCCCAGAAGCTGATGCCCTGAATTTGGACTTGTAGCCTACCAGACTGTGAAGAAATAAATTGCTGTTTGTTGAAACCATCGATATGCAGTATTTCTGTTATAGCAGCACTAGATGACTAAGATATGTGGCTTCCTGTCCTCTTTGGAATGTGGGTTCTTGCTAGTATTTGAATACCAGTGGCACAGCTTCCAGTACTGTAGTGACATGCACGCCTATACAGCATGACAAACTGACAGATGTGTGAGGGCGTATAGTCACAGGTCGCTGCTTACACTCCTTCAGACAATTCACCCTGAGAAAGGCCCTGTAATATAAGGAATGTAGGATGCCTTTAAAATCTACTCATGTCTTAGCACAAGCAATTTGGTATTGCAGAAAGACCCTATAAATGTAAAGAATGTGGGAAGGCCTTCAACTGTGGATTTCTTCTTACTCAGCATCAGAAAATTCATGCTGGAGGTCAGTCATAAGGATATTGTGAACGTGGGAAGGCCTTTGCTCAGCTGGCATCTTGCTCAGGATCAGGTAATTTATACTGAATAAAAGCCTTATGAGTGTAACAAATATGAAAAAACCTTGAGCATCAACTCACTTGTTACTTGACCACAGAAAATTGGTACTGGAAGTAGCCCCAACCATTGTAATGAATGTGGGAAAGCCTTCAGCACCTGCTTACACTTTCCTCAACATCGGGAAGTTTGTACTAGAGGAACCCTGTGAATGTAAGGAGTGTGGGACAGCCTTCAGCTATGGCTGGTGTGGGAGGTTCATGTTGGGAAACAACGTAAAATCTTGAGTACCCTCACCTGGTCCGTGTAAAGATGGGGACTTGTCTTGAGAACGGCAAAAGTCCTCAAGACAAGTTTGTCTCAGTGTACTGAAAAACTACATGCTGAAAACAGCATTCACTGATAATATTTCAAGGACTTCATCCCCCTTCCTGGGAAGACCGCTTTTTCTTTTGAAGGAAGAAACACTGATAAGATGCCTTTTCTCACTTTCCCAGCAGAAAACTTGTTTCCTTTGCTCAATAGAAGCTGGTGGGTGAAACAAACTGGTGTCAGTCCCTACTCGCAGGAGACTGTCCCTTTTCTGCCCACAGCAAACGAAAAGTGTTGTCAGTGTGATTTTTTTTCAACCTCGGCGTCTCACACACATAACAGCCGTAAATGGTGTCCCATCTCACACCTGTCAGTGGTCCCGTGTTAGTCACACCAGTAGCTGGTGTCCCGTGTGAGTCACACCAACAAGATGGCTTCTTACTGTCATCAGGAAATTCCTGCAGAGATAAACAGCGTGCATGTCTGGAACGTGGGAAGAGCTTTACCGGGGGCTCACATCTCGTTTGATGCCAGAGAATTCATACTGGAGAAAGGCCCTTGTTTTAGTCAGCCAGTGCCACTCTAACAGAAATACCACAGAGTGGATGGCTTTAACAAAGGAAGATTTATTCTTACACAGTCCGGTAGATTGCAAGTCCATATTCAGGGTGACCGCTCCAGGGGAAGGCTTTCCCCTTGTCGACTCTGGAGGAAAGTCCAGTATTGCATCAGTCTTTGTCCAGGGAGCGTCCCGGCGCAGGAACCTCAGGTCTCAAGGATGCACTCCTCTCCTGGTGCACATTTCTTGATGGTGCGAGCCTCCTAATTCTCTTTGTTTCTGTTTCCTTTTATCCCTTGCAAGCTGAAAGCATTAAGGGTGGGGCAAGCCACACTCCAGGGAAACTCCTGGTACTGCAAAGCAAGGAGGTAATCCTATGCAGGAATTTGCAGCTCCTTTAGCATACAATTTAGCGAAACCACACAATGGAGGAAGTCCCAAGATACTGGGAATCATGTCCCAGCCACATGGCTACACATATTTTTGGGGGGACACAGTTCAACCCATGACAGCCCTCTTGAGTGTACTGAATGTGGGAGGGCCTTCAGTGTCAACTTGTGTCTTAACATCAGAGAATCCATACAGGTAAGAAACCCTACGTGTGCAGTGAAGGTGGGAGCATTTGTGGTGTAAGCTCACGTCTTATTCAACATCAGGAGATTCGTGGGGGGGGAGACTATCAACGTTGTGAATGTTGGAAGCCTTCTCTAGCCAGTCATATCTTAATCACTGGATGATTGATACTAGTGAACGTAAGTCATGTGGAAAGGCTTTTGACTAAGCCTCACCCCTTACTTGACATCAAAGTATTCATAGAAAAGAAAGACCCGATGAATAGAATGTAGGAAGATTTTTAACCACTCCTCAAACATTGCTCAACTTCAGTGAGAAACCTTGTGTCGGGAGTGGGCCCAACATAAGGGTCAAGGAGGTGCCTCCTAAGAGGGGCTTCACATCCCCCTTGGTTTATGGAATTATACTGGGAAAATCTGACCAGGAACTTCTGGGGTATAGAGATCAGAGGAATGGATTTCAATGCAGCACGCCTAATAGCACTGAGGCCTGCCCAGCTTCGCTGGCTTCTCCCTAATTGCATTCCCACCTTCCTTTTCTCCACATGCACAGGTTTACAAGCTAACCCTTGAAAAGCTCTCAAGGACAATTCTCCACATAGCCATTAAAACTACACAAGCATCCCACCCCCTGCAACAGAAAGAACGAACTTTTAGGTTCTTTATAGTTGGTATGGCAAACTGATAACACTAAAGAAACAGTGCAGCTGTGCTTGATTAGGGGATAGCAGACACTATCTACACAGGAAGATACAAATAAAAACTTACAGAAACAAATGGAGACAGCCAAATGGTGTGGCCTTGAGAAGTTTACCCTTCTGTACCTTCCACTTTGAGGTACAAATAAAACCATTAATTGTTTTCACTGACATTTAACACTTGGTTCAAACCATTATCCAAAAAGCCTTGGCAATTAAGTAGAAGAAGAAAACCACGAGGGGTCACTTTCTTGTTAGCCAATAATGTTAGGTCAGTTTCTTGTTAACCAATAGTTTATATAATGAAGAAAATAGGGTGACCACTACGTCACCTCACCTATAAAAAAATAAAGACGGACAGCTCTCGAAACACAGACTCCCTTGCTCTCTGGGTCGGGCTGCCTTAAACCAGAAAAGTCTTTCCTGTCTCCTTTATTCATTTCCCACCGACGCTTTCCCTCCCTCCGTGCGGGACCCTGAAAAGTGTTGGGGCTGGCTCCCGGCAACCTTGGAATGTGACACACTCCCGGTGCCACCTCAGAAAATCCTTACTAGAGGTACACTTCAAGAACGTAAGTACCTGTTGCCATTGATTCAGCAGTAACTCATGACGACCCTGTGTGTGTCATAGTAGATCTGTACTCCATGAGATTTCCAATGGCTGATTTTCAGAAAGTAGTATTTTAGTCAGCTAGTGCTGCTCTAATGGAAGCACCACAGGGTGGATGGCTATAACAAAGTCCGGTAGGCTACGAATCCAAATTCAGGATGTCTGCTCCAGGGGAAGGCTCTCCCCCTTCTTGGCGCTGGAGGAAAGTCTGATGTTGCGTCAGCCTTTGTCCAGGGAACATCTTGGTGCAGGAACCTCTGGTCTGAAGTATGCGCTCTTCTTGAGGTGCTTGTTTCTTGATGGTGTGAGATTCTCAGTTCTCTGACTGCTTCCGTTTCCTTTTACCTCATGTAAGATGAAAGGATTAAGGGTGGTGCAAGCCACACTCCAGGAAAGAAACTCCCTTTACAGTGGAGCAGGAAGGTGATCCAATGAACAGATTTGCAGTCCCACCCTAATGCTTGAACATACAGCATAGGAAAATCACAAAATGGAGGACAATCACAAAATACTGAGCAATCGTAGCCCAGCCACATGGCTACACATATTTTTGAGGGGACACAATTCAATCCATGATAAGTAGATTGCCAGGCCTTTCTTCTGAGTGGATTCCAACTTTGAACCTTTCAGTTAGTTCCTGTGAGTGTTCACTATTTGCACCATCCTGAAAAGATTGTAGGAAGGCCTTTAGCATCAGCTTTAACTAAGCCAACAGAAAGTCTATACTGAGAAATGGTCCTATGAAGGCAGTGAATGTGGGATGGCCTCAGTTCTTTCATGTCCTCCCCAGCTCCCCAATCCCTTGTAGCCTTGCTTTACCCCACCCCAGTTCTTCCAGTTTCTCATCTTTCCCATGGTCCTAGGTGTACCTGCCAGGTCTCCCAGCTCCTTCCAGTCTCCAGTCATCATGAGTCATCTTTGTCACTTACTCTCCTCCAGTCCTTCTTTGTCCATCTCGGGAGCTGTCACTCATGAGAGTTCTGGAAGACAGAGATGAACAGCCAGTGAACTGACAATACACAGAAAGTGTTCCTAAGTCATAAATTTAAACGGAGGTGTTGTTTTTATCCAGGTAGATGATGAGGTAGCCCAGTGGAGCTCCTATGGGATAAGATCGTGGCAGTCATCTTCACTCTCTGGATGCAGAGCAATGACATCGAGAGACGAATCCCGGTCTCACTAGTGAGCCAGAACTTGTGGGAACTGTCTGATGAGAGTGGATGATACAGAGTGGGAGGAATAGAAAAACACATCTTGAGTTTAGGCTATTAGAGATAAGTAATCAGGAATGTCATCTTACTTGAGTTCTTAAAGATGAGATGTTCTGAAGCCATGACTAATAGGAAGCAAGTTTTCTCCCTCTGAAACCCAGGACTACAACTGCAAATATAGAATCATCCAAAGCCAGTAAGATAAATTTGGCATAAAGTAGGACAGTGTAGCTCTGCAGATGTAAGACTTAGTGTTTGCAGGTTGTTTTGTGTGTGGAAGAATACCAGATGAAGGAAAGCAGGAAGGAGTATTTGGCAAGATTCAGAACTGGAGTGGATCTGGGTATGACCTGGTCTTAACCTTTCTGAACGAATTTCTTTATGTAAAAATTATGGATAATAATTTCTAGGTTACATTGTGTGATTTGAATTGGAGATATTAGATGGAAAACATCTAACCATTTAATAAATTATAACTGTGACAAAGGAGAAATTAGTTAGCTAAAATGAAACCTCATAGGCCACTGCACTGGTGTAACCTGAGAAAGCAAGTGACCATATGTTTTCTGTGTAGCATGATGCTTTTCTTAAATAACTATAAATATTTTTTTTAAATTGTGAATTTTGCCCCTTCCCCCCAATATGTGTCAACTTGATTAGGTCATGATTCCCAGTATTGTGTGGCTGCTGTCATCCATTTTGTGATTGTAGTTTTATGTCACAGAGGATGGGGCTAGGATTGTGACACCTTCATCCAGGTCACATCCCTGATCCAGTGTAAAGAGAGTTTCCCTGGGTGTGGCCTGCACTGTCTTTTATGTCTCAAGAGATAAAAAGGAAAGGGGAGTGGACAGATGGGGGAAGTTCTCATACAACCAAGAAAGCAGTGCCAGGAGCAGAGTGCATCTTTTGGACCTGGGGTCCCTGCACAGAGAAGCTTCTGGTCTGGGAGAAGATTGAGGAGAAGGCCCACAGAGAAGACTTGCCCTGAAGCTGACACCCTGTATTAGATTGTGAGAAAATAAATTACTCTTTGTTGAAGCAATCCACTCATGTTTCTGTGAGAGCAGCCCCGGATGACTAAGACAACCACAATAAAGGAGAGAGCAAAACTACCTCTCAGAGTTTCCAGGGAGCAGCTGGTGGATTCAAGCTTTTGGTTAGCAGCCTAGCTCTTAACCACTGCACTATCAGGCTCCAGCATTGAAAAGACGTGCTCAATGACCAGGCGTAGGGCGAGGGGTGAAGACGGGTTAGAAGGGATTCAGGCTCTGTGAGTTCTTAAGATGGTATCAAGATGTCTGAACAACTGGAAGAAGAACTGTAATTGCAGTTAATGAACTGAAGTGAGGAGCATTAGAGAAAGCCCAGGTTTGGGGACAGAAGCTTAGGATGTTCGCTTTAAGATAGATTAGCGATGTACATTAGACATTCAAATGGAGATGCCAGTTAGGCAGCTGGGTAAGCATTTGGAATTCAGAGGAGAGTTCTAGGTTGGAGATACAGATTTATGTGTGTCAAATAAACTGCACCAGCCTATGAACATTTCATAAAGCGCTCAATCATATGTCTTGGCATCAAGTGAGAAAAATGACACCTCTGAGGAATATCGTAGGCAGTAGACAGTGGAGGACAGCTTGTAAACCCGGAACAACTGCAACAACTGAACGTATGATCTTGGGAGTGGAAGAGGAGAAGAGGGGAGATGTGTTGGGGGAGGAGCACTTTTTTACTCTCTGAAACAAGATGCTTTGCGTTCATCCTGTACTTTCCTTGTCCTGGCCATTTCCTGGAAGGAGACTTGGTTCCTCTTAAGGGCGAATGGTGTTTAGAGGCCAAGATCTGGGGGCTAGCCGTGTTACTGCAAACCTACGCAGAGTTCCTGCTGCAAACAGCCAATTTGTTTTAAATTTTAGTTTTTTGTCTAAGTGAAAATTTACAGTCCAAGTCATTTTACCGTATAAAACCCCAAAGACACAGTTCTGTGCAACTCCATGTGCTCTCCTCACCTTGTGACAGCACATTGCTCCTTTCCACCCTATACTTCCAGTATCCACTCAACCAACACTTGTCCGTTTCTCTCCACCCTCCTGCCTCCCCTCTAAAGAGGAACCAGTTGGACAGCCTCATATGTATAGTAAGCCAAGAAGAACACACCACCTGCATCACTCTGTTTCCCATAGTCGAGTCCAGTCTTTGTCTGAAGAATTGGCTTCAGAACTGGTTTCAGCTCTGGGCTAGCAGCTGTTAAAATGAGGTATAAGTGGCTCCATTTTGAGGAAGGGCACAGTAAAACTTCAAGATATTAAAGTAGAAAGCCCCAGGAAACCACTTAATAGTGGGAAATACCGTAGAGTAATCTCACCTTTGTCTTGCAAAATATCTGTCTGTCACAAGACAAAGCCTGGAGACACCCTTACAAATAACCTCTAGAGCCAGCCCTAACCACAATCTACTGAAACATTCATTAACAACTATTCCATATGGCCTCAACCAATCAATGCAAAAGCCAGCTCCCCCTCCCTACTTTGTGGTTTCATGGCTTAAATACTGTATGCTAAAGAAGGCTGGAGTCACCTCCTGCTCTGCATAGTTTGGAGTGCGTCGCTGGTGCACCAGCCTTTTTCCTATTGGGCACATTTTTAATAAAGCTTGACTTTAAGGAGAATCTGTGTTGCATCTTGAAATCCAGACCCTAGCAACAGCAAGTCCAGGGGCCGTGTTCTCAGGGGATCTGCTAGGATGTTGGACCATCAAGTCTGGTGTTTTAATAGAGATCTAGATCTGTGCTGCGCTTGTTCTTTATCAAGGACTCTACATTCACAAACAGCCAGTTTTTGAGATAGGTGAGATGAGAAGCCAGACGTTTAGGTCCCAGTACACAAGGCGATGGATGGGATAGATTCCTCCAGATTCTGCCTCCGTGAAATGGAGACTGGTTGGAGGTTTTATGGAAAAAAGAGATACGGTTTTATGAGCCTCAGGAATTTGTAGAGTGTTAATTCTTCTTTGGGTAGCCACAGTAGTCTTCCAGATGTGCTAATTTCTTACTTGGTCTTTTCAGCCCAGAGGTGGTCTGACTCTCATATCAGTTCCTGGTCACAAAGGCCGATTCCTTTGTTTTTCTTTTATGGTTTTTAGATTATTATAACTTGTTTTTTCCATAGATTAGTTCTTAACCTTGAGAGACACTAAGGGAAAGAGTGGAATTATGCTTGGAGACAGAATTGAGAAGCAAAACGGTGCAGGTTATGCTCAACATGCAGTCACTTACCTCACACGGCTTGTTCTGGCCAGGCTATCACTCCTGGCCTATCAGAACTTCTGAACTCTCAGCGTATATTCTTATTTGAATTGAAATACAATACTATAGGATTCTTCCTTTCCTTTCATCATAGCATGTTTGTATCTTTATTTTCCCACAGTTAAAAACCCTAGAACTTCAACATGCCTACCGTTTTGCTTTATTTGACAATGTTAAAGAATGTTGTAGGTTCTGAAGAGTCAATGTTTAACTCTTAGCTACCTGTATACGACAGAGCAGAATGCCACGTAAGATTTTCTAGGCTGTAATCTCTCTGGGACCACATTTCTAGGTCTTTCTCTTGTGGAGCCACTGGGTGAATTTGAATTGCTAAGCTGTCGGTTAGCAGTTCAGTGCTAAACTATCACACCACCCTCGCTCTTTCTGGGGTAAACTGAAAAGCAAGCAAACAAACAAAAACCCCTAAACTTGTCGCCATCAGATGGATTCCAACTCATAGTGACCCTGTAGGACAGAGTAGAATTGCTCCATAGAGTTCTCAGGGAATGGCTGAGAGAGTCAAACTGCTCACCTTCTGATTCACAGAGAAGCTCTTAACCAACGCACAACCAGGGCCTCCCTTTCTACTCTGCAATACAGTACACACTAGTTCACAATACCTAATAGTTTCAGAATTACTACATCTATGAAACTACAAAGACAAAGCTATTATGAAGTTG
The DNA here is from genome assembly GCA_028571685.1 of Heterohyrax brucei. Classification (NCBI taxonomy): domain Eukaryota; kingdom Metazoa; phylum Chordata; class Mammalia; order Hyracoidea; family Procaviidae; genus Heterohyrax; species Heterohyrax brucei. The sequence goes on along the minus strand of CM053160.1, from coordinate 229,216 downwards.
AAAACTTATTTGCAGTTCTCCTTTTTAAGCAAGGCTTTGAACAGGTTCATTCTGGTTCAAACCCCTGCTGAGAATTTGCCTTTCCAACAAGTTCTCCAGAAGTTACACATAAGAATCATCTACAAATCCTGTGAAAAATGAAGATTTGGATTCAGTATATCTGGGGTGGAAAGAATATATTGTTAGTTTTTGCATAAAAGTTAACATGCTATATATATTTTTGTACCTTGCTTTTTCTTCTTAATATACGTAATATAACCTTGAAAATCTCTATGTCAGTTTATAGAGCTCTTTCTCATTATTTTTTTTACAATTGCAAAGTACTCTGTTGAATGGAGGTCCTATAGTTTACTCAACAAGCATCTTACATGTGACAATTCTGGTGACTCTTACAAATAATGCTATGTAGGCTTGTTTACTTTTTAAATTAACATCATTGGATATATATCTCCAGAGAAAATGCCTAGAAGTAGAATTGCTGGATCAAATTGTTGCGGAAAAGGTGGCATGAAACAGATGCAGAGACACACCAGTCCAAGGGTCCAGTGAAGTTTATTTGAAGAGAATGAGAGTGAGATCTGAGCCAAGAGTGACTCAGCCCGCCTTTTCTCAGTAGGGCAAGTTTTTTCTAGTTTTAAAGTTTCAGTGAAGTAGTGTGGGGTGAGGGGTTTATGGTTTGACAAGGAAAGAAAAACAAGGGCAGCAAGCAATTCTGGTTAGGGGGCTTATGGTCTGAATAAGGAAGAAGTGTTGATTAGAAGGGGAAGGGGTAGGGGTTGTTTACGGTCAAGATTTTGATAAGGGAAGAACTTTCAATTGAGAAGGTGGGGAAAGCAGGCATAAGGTTATTTATCGGTTTATGGTTATACCAGATGGGATGTACCAGGCTGTTTTTGGTCATCCCTGTGGAGCATGTATACCAGGCTATTTTCAGCTAATGGTGAGGTCTGATCACTGGATAAGATGACCTCCCTGAATTTCAGGGACAGAGTCCTCTCAATGACTCCCCTGAATTTCAGGGGCAGATTTCCCTCATAAGTGTGTATACTTCTGTAAGATGTTGCTGATTTTCATTGTATAGGAGTGTCTTAGGCTGGGTCCCCTAGATAAACAAAACTAGTATAGTGTATACACATTTATATCATGTTTATGTCAAGAAAATGGCTCCCATGGTTGTAGAGGCTGTAACATTGAAGTCCACAGGTCAAGATAGAGGCTTCTCCCGATTCATGTAGCCACAGGCTGATGAATTCAGGATTGGCAGCTCCGAGAGCAGGTCTATTGCTCACACACTGTGAAGGCTGATGAATTCCAAGATCACCAGACAAGAAGCCAGGTACACTGAAAGCTCAATTCCAAAGAAATGGAAGTCAGATGAACAGGAGCCAGCCACTGGATCCAGAAAGGGCAAAGGCCCCTGAGCCCTGCTGGAATATCCACCCACACTTGATGCAGGCCACACATCCAAGGAAACTCCCTTTCAACTGAATGGCTATTCATAGCTGATCCCATCACGGGGGTGATCACAAATCAGATCTCAACAAGGAAGTGACCACAACATCACATCACTGCCAAAACACTGAGAATCCTGACCCAGAATAGTCGACACACAGCCTTCATCATCGCAAGGGTCTACACCACTCTACACCCACACCAGCAAAGTATAAGAGTGCTTCTTCCTAATAACCTACACCACCAGAGTGTAATGGCTTGCTTTTTACTTTTGTCATCTAATAACAGTCCCTCAGTGTTGTTCTTCTAAAAGTTTTTTATTGTGATTAAGTGGAAGTTCACAATCCAAGTCAATTTGCCATGTAAAACCCAAAGCACCCACCTCTGTGCAACTGTCTTCTCCCCTCACCCTGTGACAGCGCACTCTTCTTTTCCACTCCTTACTTCCGGTATCCACTCAACCAATACCTGTCCCCTCCTCTCCACTCCCTCCCCTCCCTTCTAAAAAGAGATCAGTTGGACAGCCTCATGTATATATTAAACCGTAAAGTACATGCACCACTTGCATCACCCTGTGTCCCTTAGTCCAGTCCTGTCTTTGTCTCCGAGTGTAGTTTTAATTTGCATTTTATGATGAATGAAGGTGTCTTAGGCTGTGTTTTCTAGGGAAGCAAAACCAGTAACACGTGTAGGTACAAGGAAAGATTTATAATATATATATATAGACAGATAGATAGATACAAATATAGGAAACAGGTCACGTAATCACAGAAGCTGAATGTCCCAAGCTCTGGCACAAGCCTCACGTGTCCATGGAAGCTGAGGAACCCAAGGTCAGCAAGTCAGAGACCAGAGTTGTAGATCACCGGTTGTGTAGATCAGTGGATCCCAAGCTGGTGGTGAGATGAAGCGACAGAGGCTGGAGGTCGGTGGATCCCAAGCTGGTGGCGAGACGAAGTGACAGAGGCTGGGGAACCCAGGATTGGCAGGTCAGGGAGCAGGACTGGGCAGAGGCTGGTGAGCGCAGGATTGGCAGGTCAGGGAGCAGGACTCTCAAGTGCCAACTGTAAGGACTGATGAGCCCAACAGCTGCTAGCTCAAGTCCCGGAACCAGATGCTGGAACAAGAGAGCAGGAGCTCCTGGCCATGTGAGCGATCATCAGCCGTAGTCCAGGGTCACAAGATGAGAGCCGAGGGGCAGGGAGCCACCACAAACCCTGCCCTGCCACTTAATACAGCAGCCAAATAGGTAGTAGCCAAGTTGACATAATCCTGACCACCACAGAAGGTAAACAACTTTTCATAAATTTATATGCTATTTGTATATTTTCTGTAGCATGCTTTGGTATCTGATTAGGCCTGTCCCCTCCATTCCTTTTAGATTATATACGTTTAAAATTACTGGTAATATTTTCTTATAGTTAATTTATATGTGATATGTATATATCAATTCTTTTGTAACTCTCTTCATTTATGTAATTATGTAGTAGTTTCCACTTTTTCATTCCTAATATAGTAATTTGCCTCATCATTTAGCTTGGTCATTATAGCTAATGTTTTGTCTGTTCATCTTTTCAATGATTTTATTGATTTTCTTTGTTGTTTTAAATTCCAATCTTCTGGGGATTTCTTATATTTCTTTGTGTTGTTGATTTCTAATTTAATAGTTTCAGAGAATATACATCGTTTCCTTTTAAATTTTTTGAGGTTTGATTTGTGGCCTAGCTGGAGAATGTTCTGTAAGCACATAAAAAGTGAATGCATGTATTTAGTTGGGATATTCTATATATTTTGGTTCAAATTCATTCATAGTGTTGAGTCTCCTCTATTCTTCTGAATTTTCTAATTAGATTTGATCTCAAATATTTCCATTCTTTTGCTTTCTCTTGGTTATTTTGTTCTATAACTAGTTTTTGATATGAGAATTGACTCATTTCTTATTACTATAATTAAGATTACAAAATTTCCTTTGATCACTGGTTTAAGGAAATTATTAGGTAAGGTGTTATCTACAATTTTGTTTATATTTTTTGTTTTCAGCTAGTGTTTATGTAATAGAGAACCATAACTTTTTTTTTTGGCAAAAATGACTTTTTAACTGTTATTAATTTGCAATTTTCCATTATTATGATCATGGGGGAAAGATGTGGCAGTTTGTTTCCATACAGATTTACAGACTTGGAAATCATATGGAGCAGTCAGCTCTGTCCAGTAGGATTGCTGTGAGTTTGAACTGACTTACCAGTGGTGTTTTTTTTGGTGATCAGATAGTATTTTTTTTATCTCTCCTGGATCCAGTGATGGATGTCAGTGCTCCCTGTTTTTGTTGTGCTTGTGTTTTTCTCCTTTTGTCTACTATAGTTTTTCTTTCTGAAGAAAAAATTCAAGCCTCTAGCTTCCATATTGAAGAATTCTACAGGGAAAATACTGAATGACACAGGTAGTATCAAAAAAGATGAAATAAATACACAGTTACTGTACCAGAAAGGTTTGGTTGGCATCCAGCCATTTCAGAAGACAGCGTATGGTCAAGAATTGATGGTATTGAAGGAAGAAGTCCAAGGCACCCTGTAGGCATTAGTGAAACACAAATCTCCAGGGACTGAGAGAATACCAATAGAGATGTTTCAATGAATAACTGCAATGCTGGAAGCACTCAATTGTCTCTGAAGACAGCTACCTGGCCAACCAACTGGAAAAGATGTATGTTTGTGCCCATTCTAAAGAAAGATAATCCAGCAGAATAAGGAAATTACTGAACAGTGTCATTAATATCACACGCAAGTAAAATTTTTCTGAAGATCATTCAACAGTGATTGCAGCTGCAGCAGTACATCAACAATGAACTTCCAGAAATTCAAGCTGGATTCTGAAAAGGACATGGAATGAGGAATATCATTGCTGATGTCAGATGGATACTGGCTGAAAGCAGAGAATACCTGAAAAATGTTTACCTGTGTTTTATGGATTATGCAAAGGCATTCGACTGCATGGATCATAACAAATTTTAGGTAAAACTGCGAAGAATAGGAATTCCATGACACCTACATGTGCTCATGAGGAACCTAAACACAGACAGAAGAGCCAGTTGTTTGAACAAAACAAGGCGACACTGCATGGTTTCAGTTAGGAATGGTGTGCATCAGCGTTGTATCCTTTTTGCTAGGCTGAAACCCAAATCTCCCTTCCCCAGCTGGCCCGAGCCAGCTATTCCCGCAAACACCTAGGCCACCCCTGGAGAGTCCCTAGCTGTTTTTCTCTCATTCAAATGAGACTGACTGCCGCTTCTTCCCCATAGGCTCTCCTAGACCTCTCCTCATCTTACCCCACTGAAACAACACCCCTTATGCTAATCGAGCGATTATAATCGTCCACAACCCTATTGCCTACTTACCACAGACACTGTCCTCATCAAGGTCTGCCACCACCCTTTTATAAACCCCCAACCCCCAGACCAGAGCACGGTTTTGCAGACTCCCTCCCTGGAACTCTGTAAAGCCACCCGGGACGCAAATAAACTTTTTCTTTCTCTTTCTCTCTTTCCCTGGTTTTCTTTTACTGCGTAATTTAAACTAAACAAAACCTTTTACATCTAAAACCTCTAATAGTTTTATGATATTTATTCAGTCTATATGTTAAGCATATAATCTGAGAAGCTGGACTGTATGAAGAATTGGGTGTCAGGTTTGAAGGAAGACCCACACACAACCTGGACATCAGGATGATGAAAGCTTGTGTGCAAAATGCAGAGGACGTGAAGTGTGTGTTGGTGAAGATCAGAGACTACAGCCTTCAGCACACATTATACCTCAACACAAACAAAAAATACAACTGGACAATAAGCAACATCATAATAAACAGAGAAAAGACTGAAGTTGTCCATGTAAGCAGCAGGTAAAAAAAATCAAATGATGTATTTCATTGGGCAAATCTTCTGAAAAGAATGCTTTAAGGTAGTTTTGAGGACTAAGTTGGGCCTGATCCGAGCCATGGTATTTTCAGTGGCTTCATGTGCACGAGAAAGCTGCAGGATGAATAAGGAAGACTGAAGAATGATCGAACCACTTGAATTGTGGCATAGGCGAAGAATATTGACTGCCAGAAGAACAAATAAATCGGTGCTGGAAGAAATGTAGCTGGAATGCTCCTTAGAAGGAAGGATGGTGGGACTTCAGCTTAGGTGCTTCGTGCACGTTATCAGGAGGACCTAATCCCTGGAGAAGGACATCCTGCTTGTTAAAGGGAAGATCTGAAAGGACGTGGTTTGACAGTCCTCAATAACGGGGTGAAACCAAGCAATGATTTCGAGGGCGGCCCAGGACCAACAAGTATTTCATTCCTGTTGTACGTAAGGTCGCTGTGATTTGGGACGGGCCCCAACAAGCGTCCCCTTTATGAAGTTGATTACTGTAACATTTAGTACAATTCTATTTAAAGCCGTGATACAACGTTGTGGATTCCGGCTTTTAGCTTTATAAAACGTCCTTTTTGGTCACGTTTATCCCTTTCTGTCAGGGCTCTGGAAACCTTGGTGGCATAGTGATTAAAGAGTTCTGGCTAGTAACCGAAAAGCCAATGCAAACCCACCGGATACCCCCCGGAAACCACACGGGCGGTGCTACTCCAGCCCGTGGGGTCATTAGGAGTCTGGATCGACTCCAGGGCAGCGGGTTTTTTCTGGTCGGGTCCACTCGGCTTGGCTCATCTTATGTACCACCTCGGTGCCCTGCGTCTGCGGCGGAGTGCGGGCTCTCCGCAGAGCTTCCCCAGCTAGGGCAGCCGCCGGCTACCCGTCCCGCCGGCCGGCTGCGGTCAGGCTGGCCGACCTCTTCCGGGGCAGCGCGGCGGGGAACGCGCCCTGAGCGTAGCCTTCTGGGAGATGTAGTTTCTTCTGGCACCGGCTTCGACGGGCGCCTCGGCTCGTGACGCAATTCCTGTGCGACGCACGAGGTCGCGGTGCGCGCGCCTCCTGGGAGTGTCGGGGTCTGCGGACCGTCGCGGGGTTTCCCGTGGTGTTCTGGTCGCTGACCCAGTGGGTACCCGGAGTCCACGGGGCCCAAAGGGTCGCGGTTAGACCAGGAGCTGGCAGTCTCTACCCGCCACTGTCGGCCCGGGACTTTGAACCAGTGCGTCCTCGGCACCCGGCGCCTCAGGGTCGCGGAACGGTGCTCACTCCCCCGCCACCCGGCGCCTGTCCGGCTCCGGGAGTCTCCAGTCCGCGGTCGGCTCTCGCCGGGGCTGAGCTGCGTGTTCGCGTCCCTCGAGAGGCAAGCGCCCCAGCCGGGGTCCGGCAGGCGCCCAGCGCCCATGGATCCTTTCTGTGAGCGGGAGAACCTTCGGGGGGTTGCCTGGGAGACCGGCTGTTGGCGGTCCTCGTAGGTCTCTGCTTGCAGCCTTCGCGCCCTGAATTCTGGCCGCGCGCTCGAAGCCGAATGCGGGATGGCCACCAGGTTCCAGGCTTCTTCGTGTTGGGTGAGTAGGGCTTTCCTTTTTGAACAGTTGACTCGGCACTGCGACCGAACATTCATCTCGCTACTGATACGTCTGGGTCCTGAACTCCCGTGCTCCTACCCCCATCTTTGCTTCTAGAAATGCTCCTCGTCCCCCAGAGTTTTCTGCCTAGGGTCCTCTCTTTCAACAGTTAGTCTGTACTGCCCACTGTGGGCTTTTAATTAGGAGGCAGATGCGGGTTCTTGTTAGGGAAATAACCCATCCCTCCTCTGCTTACACGTTTACTGATTGAGACCCTTGGAGCTTCGTTAGGAGAATGGCCCACCTCTTTGATCATTAGTGTGTGCACGTACACGTTTGCTGAGTGGTAGGTGTTCGCTTGTGCATGGTGGACGTTGGTGGTGGTGCTGGTATTGCAGAGATGGAGGACGGATGTTCCTTGTTTTTGAGGAGCTGTGGTCGGGTGGGGTGAGAAGCAAGTCCGCCGAGAGCGTGATTACATGTGAGTAAATGGGGTGTGGAAGGGGGGAAGCCCGGAGAGCCCTTGAGGGTACAAAGGAGCAGTGGGTGGGGTAGTGGGCCTGTGAGTGGCCTGGACTGTCCAAGTGATGGGAGGGAGGGAGAGGGAAGCGTTCCCAGCGTCGAAGAATTTCTAACCAGGTGGACACGGTGGTGCTGACATGTCCTCAGACTGGGAAGATTATTAGAAGAGGCATCCAGGGGACAAAGTGAAGTATTAGAGCTGTGGAATGGCGGTGCCAGTATGTGAGTTTGTAGCTCAGGTATGAGGTGTAAATTGGAAATAATCTGGTCTGAAGCTACCTGTGCCGTTGGAGGCTCAGGGTGGGCCTGAGTTAGTTGGAACCATAGTAACAGGTCGCTGAAGAGGATGGAGAATGCCGGTGGCAATTACACGGAAGGGACAGGCGGTGGATCCCCCGTCTTTAGGAAGAGAAATTCGGTAAAAGCCACAACATAAGATGCCTCAGAAGTACTTTATAGGACAAAAGGTGTCTGTTAGATTTGGGACCTTGTGGGTCTTCGGCAGTTTTTTTAGAGCAGAGTGTTGGGGTGGGGAGTGTGGGTGGCCGCTTTGTGAAAAAAAGGTAAGGAAGTGCCACAGGTTAGGGTGTGCTGGGCTGTAGACAGTGACATGTGATGACAGGCTGAAGAATGTAGACTTTAGTGACAGGAGGAGTTAGGCTGCCAGTGGGTGGTCTGCCTGTGGGTGGTCCGAATGACCCCCGGTTAACCTACAAATCAGCAGACTTCATTTTTCACACAGTAACCACTGATGACTGCCCTGACAGGGAACAAAGAGTCGCTGACATAGCAGGGGAAAAATGGATCTGCAGAACTTGAACTCGATTAAGAAGGCCAGAGGTGATGGTCTGACGGACTGCAGGGTCCCTGGAAGACGTGGCCCCTGCACTCTGTTAGCCCAGAACTGAAACCGGTCCCAAAGCCAACGCTTTGGACAGAAATTGGATTGGAGGAGTTGTGATTTTTGGATTAAGTAGACACATGAGACCAACAGGGGAGCTCGTGTTCAGAGGTGGGATGAGCGTGCAGAGAAGGACAGGAACTGTTTGAATGGACATGGGAAGTACAGGATGGAAAGGAGGAGCGTGCTGTCACAGAGTGGGAAGAGCTGCTAGAGTTACACAGCACTGGGTCTGTAAGTTTTTACAGGACAGTTTGAGTTAGATTGTAAATTTTCATTTAAAGCACAATACAGAAAAGATAAAGACTCTCAACCCCTGATTTCCCTCCAACAGTGTCTTCAGCTTATGCTTATTTTCCAGGTTCTTAGTTCTCTTTACATCTTTAAGATATCCTTCTTTTCTTCAGACTTTAGGTATGTATTTAGAAAGATACTTGCTGTATTTTATTGATCATTTCAAGATGATTTTTAGGGTAAGAGTTTCCAGGTTACTTTGTTTGCCATTTTACCAGGATCGGCAGTCTTGTTTGTGTCTTTCTTTGTTGGTATTTCTATACTTTCTTGTTACGTTTTCAGGAGTTACGTTTTGAAGAGGAATGTCTAAATCCAAATGCTTAGATAAAGTGCCTTGTTCCTTTAAACCAACAATATGGCAGACGAGTGTACCCTGTCACTAGAAAGCATCGTCTTCAACAAATTCAGAAGAATCACTTTGCAGAATTAGTGCAGGCAGTTAGTTGCGGCTGTGATGAACATCAGGTTGATTATTTGCAACTCAGGACGAGACTGAGTTACCGTGGCACTGCTTTGACACGTGAGACTTTGTACCACTTTGGGTCGGGAATGTGTGACTTCTCCTTGTTAGCCAAGTACAGAGTTGTTTTCTGTGCTTCTCATGCTCTGGCTTGCTGTCCCTGCCGTTGTTGTTTCTGGTCACCAGGAAGAGGCTGGAGGAGTGAATCGGCGTGTGCCCGATGATGGCCGCAGTTGCCTCGCAGACATAAACTCTGCAGCTTCGTTGTTGTTGTAGTGTACGAAGTGATGTGTGGAGAACCAACTAACAGAGAATGACGTAATCTAGTTTTCTGGGTGTGATGGCAAGCGGTACCAAGTCTTGAGAGCCAGAGTGAGTCTTCCAAGTGGAGGTGCTGGAAAAGAGGAATCTACTAGCTGTGTTGTGATCCTCCCCAGCGGGGATACATAGGAAAGACATTTAGTTTCATTCTCCTTAGTTACTTGTACAAAATGCAATTATCCTCTGCTAGTTTTGTGATTATTAGCTTTCATTTAGTGTTCACCTGATAAGTCTTTATTCCATCTCTTTATTTCTAATTTTTTGTTTATTTTTCAGGTTATCACATTGCTTTCTTAGCTGTACTTTCTGGGTGTGTCTACTAAACAACACAGTTATGACTTGTTTATTCAATGTATATGATTGCTGACGATTAAGTTCGTGAACTCATCTTAGAAAAATAGCTATATACCTCACTGCTTAATATCACTACAGTCATCTTCGAATTACTCCCCTTGGGCAGCTCTGCACCGATGTCAGTGCCGAGTCTACCCTTCAGAGCAATCCTGGAACTCTTTCTCTGGAATGGCCATCAGATTTGTCATCGTATTACTCTTGATGTCCTGAATGTCATCGAACTGTCCTCCTTTGGAGTGTGCTGTCACTGGGCAAGGACAGCTGAAGGAGTTGCAGATAAGTGGGCTTGAAATTTTAATTTAGATTGTATACTTCCACTTAATCACAATTAAAAAAAAAAGGAAAGAAAAAAACCCCCAAATGTCCTCCTTTTAATATGTCCTTTATGTTTGAGTCGAGAAAAAAGTCACTGGGGGCCAGGTCAGGTGAGTAGGGTGAGTGTTCCAAAACAGTTGTTTGTATACTGGCTGAAAACGCCCAACTATACAATTAAGTTCCTGAACTTGCCACTATGCCACCGTGTGCAATGGCCATTCCAGAAAGAGTTCCAAATTGCTTTGAAGGGTCATCTAGGTGCTGTTATTGGTGCATATCTTTCTAAGGGAAGAACTTCAAAGGTGACTGTAATGATATTCAGCAATGAGGTAGGTAGCATGTAGAACAAGTAAGTTTGCAGACTTAATTGTTGGACTTCACATATCTTTCTTTTAATAGATGAGTTTCCTTATTTCATGCTTAACTGTGATTACTAATCATAGTATTTGGAAAAGTGTTACAATGTTTAGTTGTTTATATTTTCTGTACTTTTTTCCTCATTGTGATCTTTTGTATCAAACATTTTCTTCTTCTGTGTATTTATTTCTCTCTGTATATGTATTAGGAAACCTGGTGGTGTAGTGGTTAAGTGCTATGGTCGCTAACCAAAAGGTTGGCAGTTCAGATCCACCAGGTGCTCCTTGGAAACTCTATGGGGCAGTTCTCCTCTGTCCTACAGGGTCCCTGTGAGTCAGAATTGCCTCAGTGGCAGTGGATTTGATTTGGGGGGCTATATATTTATTATAGAAGTTGTACACCTCTCTCTCACCCTTCCTACAGGTTTCTAGTGGTTAGCTTTAAGCTGTTTACATACACACTTGAACTTTTTTATTTAAACCAAAATCCAAAGTATCTTCTCTTTTCCCAAATGAGAGGATTTTTGTACATCTCAGTTTCTTCCATTTTCACCAATTTGTACCTGTATAGTTACTGATTGTTATTTTAGCTTGAGTGTGAGGAAATACATTAAAAATTTTGTTGAATCAATAATTACTTAGATTTGTTGATAGGTTTTTATTGATTTCAGTGGTTACTGTTGTGTCTAGTTTCCTACTAACAGCTTTGTGCCTTTTTTCCTCTTGATGTACTTCCTAGGAGGTAGATTTTCCAAGTGTTTGTGTACTTAAAAATGCCTTTTATTTTCCCTTAGTTTGGCTGGATCTAAGATGTGCTCTTCCTCAGCACATTAACTGTTGCTTTGGTTTGTCGTCAGCTGTTCTCTTTATACTCTATTTTCTGTTATTTTAGTTATGTCTGCTTAAATTTGGACTTTTTGAAAAAAGTGACTTTGTGTTTCAACTGGTAGAGTTTTTCATTGTGAATTCCTGTATTGTTCAGTCCTACAAAATCTGTGGTCTGTATTTCTTTTGAGATTGTTAATTATTTCTCTATTTACGTAAATCTACATTGGCTCTTCTGTGAAGAAAAGCATTCTATGTAAAATGTTCTAGATTTGGTTCACAATCTGACTCTTAACCTTTGCTTTCATTGTTACCCCTTCCTCTGTTTCTGAAAGTAGTTCCTTGAATCGATCAGGTTCTATGATGTTCTGTGTAATACTTGTTTCATGTACATGTTGCCTATTGATACTATTTTTTCTTCTATAACAGTAGATTCACCAGTTTTTGGATGGCCACATGGGACAAAGACTGAATTTCTTTCTTTCTTTTTTTTTTTTGATTGTGATTAAGTGAAAGTTTACAATCCAAATCAATTCTGCATGCCCACCTCTCTGCAGGCCCATCTGCTGTCCTCCCCCAGCGACAGCACATGCCTCCTTTTCACTCCATTTTTCTGTCATTCTCTTAACGAGCACCTGTCTCCTGTCTACCTTCTTCTCTCCTATCTAGAAAGAAACCAGTAGGACAGCCGCCTATGAATGTACAGAACCATAAAATACACACACAGTATGGTCACAGTGTGTCCCCGAGTCCAGTCCATTCTTGTCTGAAGAGTTGACCTTGGCACTGGTTTCTGGCCTGGGCCAGCAGCAGGTCTAGGGGCCATGTTCCCAGGGGACATTCCAGACTGTTGGACCGTCAATTCTGGCCTTTTAGTAGAGTTCTTGAGTTGCACACCCATTTTTCTCTTGTTGCCTCAGGGACTCTTGTGTCCCCCATCGTGGCTGCCCTTAGTGGTGGCTGGGCTCCATCTGGTTCTTCTGGTCAGATGTTGATACGGTCTCCCATTCATATGGGTCCTTCTGCCTCCTGGGCTCTTTTTTCCTCATGTCTTTGATGTTCTCAGTGATCATCTGTTCCAGATGAGTTGGGACCATTTGGTATACCTCAGATAGCAGCTTGCTAGCTTTTAAGACCCCAGACATCGCTCACCAATATTGGATTCAGAAGACTCTTAGCAAAAGATTAGTTATGCCAACTGGCTGCGATGTTCCCTGAGAACATGGTCCCCAGACCCGTGTCCCCACTACTCTATCCTTTGAAATATTGGGTTGAGTTGAGAAAACCTTTCAATTTATGGTTTAGTCCACTTATGTTGATCTGCTCTCTACTGCATGCTGTCACTGCTTTCACCTAACGGAATTCCTATCTACTATCTAATCTATGACCAACTCTCCCTCTCCCACTTTCTTTTTTGCCACTGGCAGATTCCACTCAGCTTGATGTCTTCTAGTTGAAACCAGGTTATGAGATGCTTCCTAAAGTCACCCTTGTTCTTTATTGTTCCATAATGTTCCACTGAGTATGTGTACCATAGTTTGTTTATCCATTCATCTGTTGGTGGGCAGGCGTCTAGGTTGATTCCTTCTTTTGCTTCTTGTGGGTAGTGCTGCAGTAAACATTTCTGTGCATGTATCTGTTTGTGTGACTGCCAAGACTACATTTCGGAATCTCCCTGCAGTTTCTGCCTCCCAGTGCCCCCTTTCCTGCCGGTTAGGGTGTGAATATAACCACTGGAGTCCTTGGACACTGGGAGATCACTGGATTGCCTTTAGACTCCTACAAGTGGGAGAAAGACTTGTTTTACTCACAGCTGTTTGTTCTTCTGTTGCTCACAGTTGAATTTAATTCTGTCTCCTGAATTGCTCTCTCTACTCTATTCTCTTGGGGAACACACCATGAATCTTCTTAAAAAACAGTGTTCAAGTGACTCAGTAGGGTCTAACCTGACCAGTTTTTGGAATTGTTCTCCATTCCTGTCCAAAATATACCCAGGATATGTTTATATCAAAGACTCATAAAGTCTTAAATCATTTGCATGGATACATATTCATATCCCTCTCCAGGACTGAAAGTTTCCTGACAGTAGGACTGTGTTTTATTCATCTTGTAGAATCTCAATTTTTTAAAATTCTTTCACAAATTAAGACTGGGCATAAAAGGCAACCTGTGGAGGAAGTTTTTCTCATATTCCATTTCCCCCACTTCTTGTCCATGACCCCTAATGCATGAGATTGAATGAGTGTATATTATTACAGGGATTATTGTCATTCAAGGATATATCTATGGAGTTCACATGGGAAGAATGGCAGCTACTGGATTCTGCTCAGAAGTACCTGTACCAGGATGTGATATTGGAAAACTACAGCAACCTAGTATCTGTAGGTAAGCACAGCTTTTCTGTGTAACTCAGATTGTGGGTCACCAACTGTGACCCTCTTTTCTGTGGTTGCCTCTGAAGTGCTTGGTGATTATGGACTTGAACTTTAGAGGTCAAATACTCTTACTCCCTGCCTGGTTCTCACCTCTTAATTGAAATTTTTCCCCAAGTGTAAATGAGCTGGTTAGTCTTATAGCTTCTGATACTGTGCCTTCCACTGTCTTTGGAGTCCCTGAATCCTTAGAAATGTGGCCCAAATTGTTTGTGGTTTTTCCGTTAACAGGATATCATGGTATCAAACCTGATTTAATCTTCAAGTTAGAGCAAGGAGAAGAGCCATGGACAATACATGCCAAACTGTGCAGTCAGAGCTGTCCAGGTGGGTGAGTGAGGGCCAGGAGGCGGGAGGCACGGAGGTCAGCCCACCTTTACTGCCACTGATGTGATGTTGTGTATGGAAAGTTCTTAGAAGTCCTCAAACTACTGAGCTGACTAGGGATGAAGACTGAGTGTCTTACATGGGAAATGATTGTCATCTCTACACATTTGGCCTTCCTTCCCATGGCTTCTTTAGCTTTCTTCAGACCTTGCTTTCTAAGGTGTTTCCCTCTTCCTAGTCCGTTTATTTCTCAGTGTTCCTTCCTGTGGTCATGAATTTCTGTTACTAGGCATCCAGGCCTTTAGAGATTGTCAGTTGCCTCTTGATTGGTCTGACTCAGGCCTTTTCTACTGTGCTTGCATTTGCCTTCTCAGTAATTCTTTAGACTGTACTCACAGTTGTAGGTTCTTGTATAACCTTGAGCATTTTATGAGATTTCATTTCATCTCTTTCTCAGACTGGTCACTTTGAAATCAAGGCAGTTTCCTTTCTTGGGCACCTTCCCTGGAAGGATTCTGACTCTAACCCAGTGTCACCGGCAGCGTTCAGTGCTTCCACGCACCTGTCATTTCCTGGCTCCTGCTCTAGCCCTGAGTTCTCCAAAGGGTTTCTCTCCAAACTCTGCATTGTAACTCTGTGAACGGCTCTTCTTTTTTCAGCACGAGAGTTTTTTGCTCCCAGTGTTTGCTGTGAGAGTTACATCTTTATTCTCTGTTGTCCGCATTGGCCCCCCGGGGTCACCTGCCTGTGGGACAGCTCCTCCTGTGCTTTCCCAGTTGCCGACCTCAGTTTCAGAGATGGGAGTTAACTGCAGAAATACCCATCTTTCTCTGTTTTCCCTGTTTGTTATGGCTGGTGCATTTCTAGTCCTGTGTCCTGGCTTCTGTGGACTCATTCTCCTTTACTGACATCGCTCCTGTGTCCTTTGAAATGTTATGTTTATAGCTCATGTCTTCTCAAGTTTCACCCAGAGTGAAAAATCAAAAAAACTAAACACATGCCACCGAGTCAGTTGCAACTCATAGCGACCATATAGGACAAAGTAGAACTGGCCCACAGAGTTTCTAAGGAGCAGCTGGTAGATTTGAGTTTCTGACCTTTCAGTTAGAAGCTGAGCTGTTAATCCCTGCACCACCAGATGAGACAGTATTATCTTATCCTGGGACAGCTCTAATCTTTTGTATTTGAAAATTCCAATTGTCCCCTTTTGATGTTGCTTAGCATTTTCTCAGTGCACCTTACCTGAGAGATATGTATTTCATTCTTGCATCAGGATGCTTTAATTTGAAAATCTGTGATTCAGCCAGACTTAAACAATAAAGAATTTATAATCATACGTGACAAATGTGTGCTGTATAGCAGTTCTGCAGTGACGTAGTTCAGAAGCTTGTTGATGTTGGGATTTAAAATTCCATCTGTCTCCATACTTTGTTACTCTCAGCTGTAACCATTCTCAGTAACCCCCTTCAGTGTTACCTGGTAGATGCCTCAGCTGTAGGGATCACACAGAAACAAAACAGGAAGCAGTGGAGTAAGTTCTGTTTCCTTTTGAAGATCTCTCTTCATCAGTGACCAGAATCTCTTTTAGAAGACTGTCAGTATGCTTTCTGTAAAATTCACATGCCATCATCCCCTAAGCCAATCAGAATATGTGCCTGGGGCTAAGCTGATGTGCCTGGGTCTCTGAGAGTGGTACTCTCCTCTTGGGTGGCTAGCCTCACAAAATCAGGGCTACCCGCAAAGCAGGAAGAATGATGGCTGTAGATAGGGAATGAACTGTGTCTCTGAGAGTCCACCACGTGAAATATTCCAGCACAACTTGCTCTTCTTTCCACTGTACATGTTCAGAAATGTTCATCTTAACATGAAACATAATATCCTTTCCCCAGAGGAAGACAGTGCATGTTTTCATCCTGGACCTGAATCTACTTTCAAGTCCAGGATCTCTTGGATCTCCTGGGATGTGTACAAGACTCTCAGACTTGACTTCAAGGTATGGATGGAGCCTCTGTGATGTGAGTTGACATATAGTTAAAAAGACAAGTTGTCTGTTCTAAACACACCCTGTAGTAGAGAAAGAACAGGGTCACCGTAATAGAAACGTCTCTTTCCAGAAAGGAAGGATTTTAAGCAACCGTCATTCTGGGTCTTTTGCATCCCTTGTCTACTTAAATAGAGTCTTGCCGTAGCATTGTTCTAATATTCTTGGTTGGTCAGTGTTGCATTTCCTGGCTCTGCTCTCTGAAATGATCTCCTTAACCATTTAGCAGTATGGGTCCTGGTCTTCCTCTGAGAGGATCTTCCTTTCTGATGTCCTGTATGACTAGAGCTGTGATTATGTGGGGGCAGCTCAGTTCTGTTGGTGTCCGTGTGGGGCACTGAGGGTTAAAGAGTCATAGGTTATTATCACACCAGGATTGGGATTCCTTCAAACACGTAGTAGGCTTCTAGACATTATTCTTTTTTTTCTGGTTAATCTGTTAAGCCAGTAATAGCAACCTAAAGTCTTGTTTAGACCTAGTTCCTAAGCCTAAGGATTCTCCTTTTCTGTGTTTTTCTTTCTGCTCATTGTGTTTTGTGGCTTTGGGTTTCAGGCCCAAATCATAACCCACATCATGCCACCATTCTTGAAAAGAGGCTGTTTAGCAGAAGTACTAAGAAAGAAAACTAGTGAATATCCTATCATAGTAATCTTGTAATGAGGTGATAAAAGTGTACAACTATATCAAACTGTAGACTTTCTGCTGTTTTCCTTTAACCCCCTTTTCTGTCACCTCGTCATTACGTTAGTGTTGGGACTTGTTGATGGCCCTTCTCCTTCTCGCTGCACCCCTTGTGTAACCTTATCTGTACTTGACTTCCAGACTCAGCATTAGTTTGCTTCATCTGTATTTGTTCCATGGATCATTTCTTTTAGGCTTATTTAACACCTTTTATATTCTGTTGACTCCTACCTTTCACTGTACACACAACTTAGATCCACCTTCTGTTTGCTTTCTCCATTTGGATGTTTAACCGATCTCTCGAATGTAATAAGACAAAGTCCTGTAACTTTTCCTGTAAATATTTTTCTCTCCAGTGTTTTTCACCTCTAAAAAGCAGCATCTCTTTGCCTAAAAACTAGAAGTTATTATTACTTCTTCCCCTTTTCTCAGCTCCCACATTCTATCCCTCAGTAAATCCTTTTAGTTCTATCTCCACATATGTTCCAGACTTCTTAAACTGCAGATGTATATAGTCCAAACTACTGTAATTTCATGTTGGACTACTATAGTAGCTTTATAATTTTGTATATGCCCTTAATAGTTTTTTACATAGCAACCAAACTGATCTCTTAAAAACAAGGCATGTCAAGTTCTCCTGTGATTAAAATCCTTTGTATAAAGTGACAAAGTTTTGCCATGGCTTTGGACAGTTTGGTTGCTGCCTTTAGTGTCTTCACTAGACAGTCTTAAGTATCCTGGCCTTTTATTCTTAACCATGCCAAACAGGTTCCTACCTCAGAACTTTGCATTTGCTCTTCCTTCTGTATGGGATGCTCTTGCCCTTAATTTTCTTTTGGCTCATTCATTCTCATCTTTATGGTCTTAAGCTCTGTCCCTCTTCCTAAATGTCATGCTATATTTTGTCTGACTCCTTTGAATTCACTCCTTGTGTAAGTTAAGTCTGATAGTAATAAAATTTTGGTATAAAACAATGGGCAGCTGGCTCCTGAGTGCAAGGTAAATATTTTATACCTCAGTTTTAACCAGTAAAAGCTATTTTTGGTCATTGGAATGATCATGGTTTGGTGTGGTTCTGTGTGTTCCCCTTGCTCCCTTGCCTATGCGCTGTGTCGCATGCCCTTTTTAACTAGTGTCGTATACCTGTTGCCGAAAGAAAAAGCCTTACTATGTGGCAGTTCTAAAGTTCTTTAATTTCATGTCAGGTTCATGTCTGATTAAAAAATATGGTTTCTTTTTCTTTCTAGAAGCCTGCGAAGAATGGTACCAGAAAAATCAAGATGAGCGTGAAAGTACTGAGAAAGGTTATACTTGTAGTTCATTTGGGAAACTTCATCTGAGTACAAACCATGTTTCTTTAAGACAGAGACTCCCTAAGTGTAACATATTTGGAAAAAGTATGACACAAAACTCAGGTTCATCCAGAAATTGTGTAAGGAAGAATCCTGGTAAGTTTCATGGATATGAAGAATCTTATTTTCTTAAGCATCAAAGAGCTCACCCCATAGAAAAAAACTGTGTATGTAGTGAATGTGGGAAAGCTTTTCGTTGTAGATCACAGCTCATTGTACATCTCAGAATTCACACAGGAGAGAGACCTTATGAGTGCACTAAATGTGAAAGAGCCTTTAGTGCCAAGTCAAATCTTAATGCCCACCAGAGAGTCCATACAGGAGAAAAACCTTATGTATGCAGCGAATGTGGGAAAGTCTTCTCTTTCAGGTCACAGCTCATTGTCCATCAAGAAGTTCACATAGGAGGGAAACCCTATGGTTGCAGTGAGTGTGGGAAAGCCTACAGTTGGAAGTCACAACTTATTTTACATCAGAGAAGTCACACAGGAGTGAAACCCTATGAATGTAGTGAATGTGGGAAAGCCTTTAGTTTGAAGTCACCATTTGTTGTACATCAGAGAACTCACACAGGAGTGAAGCCACATAAATGCAATGAATGTGGGAAAGCCTTTAGGAGTAAGTCATACCTGCTTGTACACATCAGAATGCATACGGGAGAGAAACCTTATCATTGCAGTGACTGTGGGAAAGCCTTCAATATGAAGACACAGCTTGTCGTACATCAGGGAATTCACACAGGAAATAATCCATATGAATGTAATGAATGCGGGAAAGCATTTGGTAGGAGGGAACAGCTCACTGCACATCTGAGAGCACATGCAGGAGAGAAGCCCTATGGATGCAGTGAGTGTGGGAAAGCATTCAGCAGCAAGTCATACCTCGTTATCCACAGGAGAACACACACCGGTGAGAGACCTTATGAATGTAGTTTCTGCGAGAGAGCCTTTTGTGGGAAATCTCAGCTCATTATACATCAGAGAACTCACTCAACAGCAAAGCCATATGAATGCAGCGAATGTGAAAAAGCCTACCCTAGGAAGGCATCACTTCAGATACATCAGAAAACTCATTCAGGAGAGAAACCTTTTAAATGCAATGAATGTGGAAAAGCCTTCACTCAAAAGTCTTCCCTCAGTGAACATCAGAGAGTTCATACGGGAGAGAAGCCGTGGAAGTGCTCTGAATGTGGGAAATCCTTCTGTTGGAATTCAGGGCTTCGTATACACCGTAAAACTCACAAGTGATAAATTAGAATGATGCGGTGAATATGAGAAGCATTCTCACTGAACTTGATCCTCAGGAGACTTCAGATGATCACACAGAAAGGATATACAAGCAGGAGGTCCTAAAAATACACTTATTATCAGATAAGTTATGTATTTGGAATGCATGTGTAAGAGCTTTCAAAAGTCATACAAATCTTTGTTGGTAAGAGAATATTTGAGCAGTAAATGACCAAAGGTGGTAGCATCGTTATGAAAATTTAATTTGGAAAATTCTTCCTGAGAACACCTTGAAAAAATATTTTCCTGTAGAAAGTGTGTTACATGAAGTCACATCCAGATTTGAAGCTATGTTTTTACAAAGAGTGATTAAAATCTCAGTTGTTTAAGTGGTAGACTTTTTCATGGTAGAGTATAAAATTGTTCTTTTTAAAATGTGTAAATAAGGTAATGGAAAACAGCAAGAAACATTCTGAAAATTAAGCGGTATGTTGTTTCATACTTCACTGTGTAAGTAATACTAAATAGCATTTTTAAAACTTCTGGTATTTTTTAATGTAAGTTGTTATATATATATTTGCTAGTTTGTGGAATTGCATCCACCAGTGTTACTGTATTAAATGCTAAGTATCAGCATTGTTTCTTTATTTTTTACTAATATAACTTATATAAATGAAAATAATGTGGTTTATAACAAATGAAAGGAAACACACTTCAAATAACTTTTTACCTCTTATTCAGTGGTCTTAATGGGTCTGGCAGTTGTTACCAGGCTGCCTAAGAACCCTCATAATAGGCGTTTATTGTATTTGAGCAGTTTAGTATCTGTTCTCTATACGTTGATAATTTTCTCTAGAGAAACGCCTCTCTCTGTGTGAAGCCCTGTGGTGATGTCTGTCAGGTTGTCCCTCCCACCAGCCAAGGGGGTATTCTGTACTTCACTCTCACATGAACCAGAGGGGAAATGTGGAAACTCATTTATTTTACTGTAGATTCTGCTCAGGTCATCATTAGTTCCTGATACACTGATTCCCACAGTAACTGGGTACTGCCTGTCGCCTTCTAGCCTCTGTGTACTTCCACTGTCTTTTAAATAAACATTTTCCCTGCTTAAGAAGAGTGAGCTTGTTTCTTGTAACCTGTGGATTCCAATGGATAAACTCCTCACTTGGAGTTATGTAGGTAATACATTGTTTAAAGAACTAGGATATGTGGATTAGGACATTTTAGCCCATACTGTGAAATAGTGTTCTATAGTGAATACCTAGACTCTTGTGGCCCATGCTTGCTGGTAAGATTTTGGGAAAATTGAGAAACTTTTGCCACGGAATAACATTAAGATGCATGAATCAATTGGCTTTATTGGCTATTGCAAGACCAGATTCAGCACTGGCCGTGACAGGAAGTACCGAAGCCAGAAACTGTATGGCAAGACAGAGAAAGAAATGGTAGTGCTTTGAGAGATCGTTTTTGATTGGATCCATTATATGTTCCCCCACAAACCCGGAGTGCTGTGCCTTTACAAGATCCATAGACGCTTGTTCCTAAAAGGAGCAGCCACTTCCTGGAGTGGGAAGCTGAGTGGGAGAATCTGCAGTTGAAATTGTCTTCTCTAATTGGGAGCACACGGTTCCGTGAGAAGACTGGCAGTACCCTTAACAACTAGACCAGGTTGGTTTGCTCAGGATAATGGAAAGGTAGAGTTAGTGTGGAAGTCAGGGCCCCAATTTTTAATTGTGTGTTCTTTAGGAATGGCCTAGAGTCCAGTAAAACATTACTTGTGAAGTAAAAAGAATATATGACTGATGGGCACTATGAAGAACCACAGCCCCTGTCCCGTGTACATACTTAGTTAAAAATCAAAGAAATAATGTTCCTTGTTAAAATTCAAAGAAACTGTGCTCACTGAAGTAAACATAGGCCATGCGCAATCACACAGCTCCTGGTGGCACCAGCGGTGGTACCCATGACTACTCTCCAACAGGTTTGGGATTCAGAGCCACCCAGAGGCACCTCAGAAGAAAGGCTTGGTGATCTACTTTAGAAAAATCAGCCATGGAAAACCATGTGTAGCACAGTTCTACTCTGCCACACAAGGGGTTGTCGTGAGTCAGGAGAGCAACTAGTTTTGTATTTCATATATAGTCGAAGGAAAATTGTAGTGATGTGAACATTCCTAATGTTTTAGGGTACGTGTACCTGTAACCTAACTAGCTCTTTACCTTTCAGAGGCTGCTGCATACTAACTCTGACCTCATACATGAAATCATCTTACTGTGACCTATGTACCAAGTGGGAACTTAACAGACTAAGTGGAATTGTGACCCAAGGTCAAATCATAGTAAGGCTTATGGGTCCTTGGATCCCATGTCTTAGTTGTTTCCCAAAGTGCGCTATGGGCATGGGCCCTAAAATTGAAACATTTAATATACTACAACTAACCCTGGTGGTGGCACTTGGCTCAGCAACCCTGGTGGCTTGTGGTGAAGTGCTACAGTTGCTAACCTAGGGGCCGACAGCTCCAATCCACCAGGCGCTCCTTGGAAACTGGGGAAGTTCTACTCTGACCTACAGGGTCGCTGTGAGTCAGAATCGACTTGATGGCACCTGACGACAAGAAAGCTTGGTCTGCAAACCGGTGGCAGTCTGTAAGTCCCTGTGAATTTTAACAGCCATGTGACATTACAGCTACATCAGAGGGGACAGTTACTGGACTCTGCATTGAGAAGGCTGTAGGCCCGTCATGAGTTTGTGACAAGTCTGTGCTGTGATAACGCACAGTTTCAATTTTAGGACCCATGTGGAAAAAACAGATTCACCAGCCTATCCTGGTAGGGAGATAGGGAATTAGGACCCAACGTCTGCAAAAGCCAGCACTGTCAGTGGGCTGCACCCTTTAGTGAAAGGGGGTGTAAGAAAAGTCTAGCCACTGACAGAAGACAATCCATGCTTATTGTGGAGTGTGCACTATGTATAAACGTCTGTATGCAGCATCTTCAGTTTTAAGGTCCAAAGTCGTATCTGCAGCAAGTCCAGCAATAATCAAACTAACAGGTTAACATAAAAATTGATTGTAAGGTTGTGATACCCTTAAAACTCATTGCTGTCAAGTTGATTTAGACTCATCCACTTTAAAAGAGTGAACAGAACAGTCCTTAGGGTTTCCAAGAAGTGGCTGGTGGATTTGAACTGCCAACCTTTTGGTTAGCAGCCTGAGCTCATAATGCTGGAGTCTGATAGAAATACAAAGCCCAACAATGTCAAGATGAACACTCCTACTAAGGCTGCACAGGTTTCCCACATGCAAACTTGACTAAATAGCAGCTCAGAAAGCAAAATTAGGAGAGGAGTATATAGTCTGCAGGGATCATGGTGTGTGGCAATCGTTGGCTACTCACCAGAGTTATCTTTTTCTTGTTAAGAAATCCACGCCTTTATTTGGTATCAAGCAGTAATGTCCACAGGGAAAGGGGAGAACCCCATATCCTTCTGCCAGTAGGTGGTTTAGGCATGGTATCTGAGGTCTTGCCAATGATATGTAATTGAAGTTTGCTGGTTGTTTTCCAGGAGTGGTATTACTCCCTGATACAGATATACTCAAGATCATTTCCCCATCTCTTCCTGCTTCTGACACTCATGTGTCATGATTTACAGTAGTCACCTTGTTATCCAAAGGGGAAGAGAGAACCCTGGGAATGACAGTAGGGAAAGGGGAAAAAATTATGGTCCTTGAAAACATAATTGAGTTGTTCAACCAACCCTGGAGCTACTGTCTTCTGAACTTACTGTGAGATAAAAATTGTCCTCAGTCTTCATCGTACTTTTAGTTGGGGATTCTTTTACTTAGACTGAAAAGCATCCAGACAGCAGGGTTCAAGAACAGGCATATAACTCAAAGGTGATGAAACAGTAGGAACTGTTCAGAATTATTAGTCATAAGACATCAGAATCATAAAGGAATAAGATGCCAATAGGAACAGGTTTGTTGACGTGATAACCCAACTTTCCTGGGGAATTTATAGCTGACAAAAAAAGGATGATGATCTTAAGTTCAGTATTTTTTTCACTCTCTGTTCACTAACAGTGTGTCTTGTTAGCACTTTTGCCACTGGCCATATTGGGTTTTATGTCTATGTGGTACTCCAGATGAGCATTTGGCTGGCTCACCTTTATTATTTGAAATACTGCAGGGCTTTGTTCGAACCCAGAGCTTTCCCATTCCAGTGGGATTGGTGACTTGAGGGATGCTGTCCTGTTGTCCTGGGGCTACTGCTTTTAGGTCATCTCAGCAGTATTTATGGAAACCACTAATACACAAGCTGTATGTCTGACATAGTCGTAATTATGGCAAGTAAATTTTTGTCTTCATTGGCATGGACATCGATTATTGCTTGGAGCAAGTAGACAGAACCAGGAAAAGAGGTAAAAAGAAGACCAGTGTGGATGTTGCCAATAAGCCAGAAGCCAAGAACACAATGTCCTAAGTAGAGGAGCCCAGAAGGCGCTCCCAAAGAGAAGAGTCCAGCCTGAAATTAGGGAGCTAGAGGTGAAAAGGAGGAATTGTTGACCTGACTAACAGAGTGTGTCTTGTTAGTTGAAAATACTTCTACTGGCATGTATTCTGCCAGTAATTCTTCATGAGAGTTAGGCCAGCTGTTGAAATTTTTGTTGACTTCTTTGACAGCAGTCTGAAGTAGAAATGCCATATGTGATGTGACAAGGGCTGATAGAAGAAAGTGGCTTTTTGCTTTTTTAAAAGATTGGCCATGAACAGTATCCTGATGATATAAATCCATGTCTTAGGGTTTACTCTTAGGAATTTAACTCATAAAACCAAACCCACTGCCGTCGAGTCAGTTCTGACGCATAGCAGCCGTATGGGACAGAGCCAAACTGCCTCGTAGTTTCCAAGGGGCAGCTGGCAGATTCGAATCATACTTAACCAGTGTGCAGCTAAGAGTTCTCCGAGAAACATCGGACACCTTAATTTTTAAAAATTATTTAACTCCCCCCCGCCCCCATTTTGGAAGTCAGGTAACTTTGGTCCAAGGCTAAAATTCAAAATTAATTCTTTTTTTATTTATTTTTATTTTTATTTAACATGACAGTGAAAATGTACATTCACGTATAAATTTACATGCCCACCTATATGCAGCTTCCACTGCTCTCCCTGTCCGGTGACTGCACACTATTCCTCTCTGCTCCATACATGTCTCATCCTCCCAACAACCTCCTTTCCCCTCCTCTCCGTCCACTCCCCTTCCTCCAGCCAGAGGTCAGCAGGATGATATCCTGTAGATGTATAGCACCACAAAGTGCTTCCAATATATGGTCACTCTGCATTGCCAAGTCCAATCCATTCCTGTCCAAAGAGTGGACCTTTGTTATAATTTATGGGAAAGGGCAGCATCAGGGCCGGGGGCCATGCTGTCAGCCAAAAAAAAGCCAAGTGCCGTCGAGTCGGATCCGACTCATGGCGGTCAGAGGAACCCCAAAACCGCTGGGCCATCAATTGAGGTCTTTTAGTGGAGATCTCAGGATGCACCCCTTTTTATTCTTGTGTTGCCAGTGAGACTCCTCTCTGTGAGCTCCATCGTGGCTATCACTGGTGGTGGCCGGGCACCATCCGGTTCTTCCGGTCCCAAGTCGATGTAGGCACCCACTCCTGTGGGTCTCTCTGTCTTCTCGGTTGTCTTTACTGCATGTCATTTTGGTCCTCGGTGAGCATCCGTTCCTGCTGAGTTGGGACCATTTGCTGTGTCCTCGGATGGCAGCTTGGCAGCTTTTAAGATCCCAGATGCCACTCACCAATGTGGGGTGCAGAGAGCTCTCAGCAAAACGCTAGTTGTGCCAATTGGCCTGGAATTCGCCTAAGAGCATGGTCCCCCATCCCCTGCCCCAGCTACTCTATCCTTGCAGTATTGAGTCAAGATGGAAGGAGTACTCAAATTATGCTGAAGTCCACTTAATGTTGTTCTTGTTTCTAATGTGTGCTGTCACCGCTTTCTCCCAACTAGATTTCTAGTAACTATCTAAACTAAACCCTCCCCCTCTCTCCCTCCCTCCCTCCCCTCCCTCGCAGCTGTCAAAGAGTCTTTTCTTCTATACACAAGTCTGTTTTTGAGATCTTATCGTAGAGGTCTCATACAGTATTTGTCCCTTTGTCGCTGACTACTTTCACTCAACATAATGTCTTCCAGTTGAAACCAGGTTAGGAGATGTTTCCTGGGATCATCGTTATTCTTTATCATTGCGTAGTGCTCCATTGAGTATAGGTACCACAGTTTACCTATCCATTCTTCTATTGTTGGGCTCTGGGTTGATCCCATCTTTTTGCTATCGTGGACTGTGCTGCGGTAAACATTCTGGTGCATGTGTCTGTTGGTGTGAAAAGCCTTTCAAAATTAATTCTTGTGTATTGCTACTTGTAATACACTGAGGCTGTACAGATGAAAATACTGGTTCAAAGTAAAAAATTTATCATTAAATTGGCCTCTTCTCAGGCTCAGCAGACTTCTCAAGAGCAACAACAAAGATGAGTAGTAGAGTATCTTCGATGTGCTGAAAATACTACCCAGAATCAAATGATTACTCATGAATCAGGGTGCAATAATGTTCCTTAGCGAAGAAAAGATTTACTATTAAGAATGTTTGAAATCCAGGGGAAGAAAAAAAGCATACTTGTATAAATCTAAATAACCCTGAGGGCAATAGTGTATGTAACACTGCAGGAGAGCAATTTAAATAACCTGTAGGAATGCAGACATGCTTGCATTAGTAGACCCTAGAAGAGGCATTAGACTAGGGAACTCATTTAACCACAGGTGGAGGAGTGGTCCCATGACCAAGGAGCCCACTAGTTGTGTCTAATACATACTCCACCACCTTAGAAGCTGCAGGTGTGACAGAACACTGGACTAGCCTGCTGAAGGTATAATCGAAGTACTCTGAAGAATACTCTTATGAGCATAGGGCACCTCCCTCCAAGACGCCGTCATTAAACTGTTAAGTAGCACTGATTCCTGAACAGGAAGAGTATGGGGATCCAGGAATTCAAGGGGTGCAAGAGGGACTCTTACATCATTCTCAGTGAACCACCGAGAGGCTGTGTGCTCTGCGGAGTTAGAGATTCCAGTTCTCAAAGAAGGCACGCTTTTGTTCGAGGACACACAACACGAGTCGTTATAAACTGGCTGCCGCTTGGCCACTTTGGATTCCCAGGGACCATGGGGCCAAGAGATGAATCCCCATAAATCATCACGATAAGTAAAAGCTGCTGTTACCGCAATGGTGTCAGGGAGAAGTTGATGTGGTTCCAAGTGAGGTACCTGGCCGCTGTAGCTACTCCCTCGCCTAGTTGTTATGGTAAATGGACAAGGGCGGCAATCCTGCCCTGAAAAAGGAAGGACTCAGACCCTCGCTGGTCATGTAAATACAACCAAGTAAGTCACTGAAACTAGTCGAGATTGTGGCTCAAAGTAACGGGAGTCTAGACTGAGGAGTCTCAGAGGGGGAAGATAAAACCAGTTGCCACTGACTTCATTCCCACCCTCAGGGAAACCGTCTGTGTCAGTATCGATCGGCTCCTCTCTTTTTTTGCTTACCTCTGACAAAATTTTATTTCATTCCAAATTTGCCTGGTTCCTATTTAATTATTATTTTAATAATTATGTTACACAAAATTAATTACAAAATAATTATATAACAAAACCCCCAGTGGTGCCTCTGGGTGGATTCCAGCCTCTTACCTTTCGGTTAGTAGACAGCTGCGTAACCGGTTCAGCCACTCAAGGACTCCTGTTCCTGTCAAACGTTCAGGCTCCCCACGATTCGTCCTCACAGACCCCGTTTCCGAGCGGCCTCGGCTCCGAGGCGTCCTCAGCGTCTCCAGGCGACCGGCGCTTCCGGGAGGTGGGACCCGGCGGGCCGCGCGGCACGCTGGGAAGCGGGGGTGGAGCGGCGCCGTGCTCTCGCGCAGGCGCGCTGTCGCGGCCGCCGGAGCTTTCTGGGAGAGCTTTCCTGCTCTTTGTCCTCTCTGCAGCCCAGGGGTGAGTGTCTGAGGTTTGAGGGGCTCTCGGGGGCGAAGGGGGGGAGCGGGTGTGCGCACGGCCGCCCCCGACACCCGGCGCGTTCTAGTCCGGTCCGACGAGGCCGCCGCCGGGGCTGGCGGGGCGGAATGTGCGGGCCGGGAGTTCCTGGGGGGCCCGTTCGGTGTGGACTTCTTGATTCCGGGTCTGCGGGGACCGTTGTGTAGGAAGACGGATAAGTTCGCAGACTGTCAGCCATGCGGAAGGGGCAGTGGCGACCGATGGATCCTGGCTCGGCGCCTCCGGGGCGTCTCGAGGGGCTGGGGTGCAGCGTTCTGGGGCTGCAGGGGCCTGACTTGGGTGGGCAGTGACGCTGTGGGTCAGTTGAGTACCCGCAGAGGGTTTGTAGGGTGATTTCATTAGAGTCTTTGGGAATCCTCTTGTGTCAGTGATGCGGGTTCTGAGGGTTGGAAGTGGAGGGGATGGGTGGGTTGCGTTCGGGGGGCAGTTCTTGGGGCCGAGGTAGTGAGCGGGATTTGGGTGCTGGTGGGACAGCCTCAAGCTGTTTTCGGGAAGCCTCTCTTTCAGACACTGCCTGGTCTGGCTGGTGCGTTCTGTCTCTTGGATGTTTTCCTTGCAGGTTGATTTTTAAAAGGTGGTTCTGCCCCCATTGTGGCGCGGTGGTTAAGAGCTCGGCTGCTAATCGGAAGATCAGCGGTTGGAATCCTCCAGCTGCTCTTTGGAAACCCTATGGAGCAGACCTACTTTTTCCTGTAGGGTCACGATGAGTCGGAATCGACTCAGAGGCAGTTGTTTTGGTTTTGTCCTGGTGGGAAACAGTCACCCCCGGATACCTTTGTGTCGGACTCCAGATTAGGACAGACTGAAGTGGTGGGACCGGTGGCCGCCCATCCTCACTTCATCTAGTATCCTAGTATCGTCCTGCTGTGTTACGGATAGAGTTTGCTTTTAAGGACCTCTCTGCTTGAAAACAACAAGGGAAAACTTAGACAGTAGCTGCTGTGGGAAGGGACCCTTGGCTGGAAGTCCGTATCTCTGGTTTTGATTTCTGCTTCACAGCTCACGTAGGGCACGGCGCTAGCAGTTGCTAGGTTTTTCATTTACTTTCATCAGATTTTTCATCTGAAAAATGGGGCATGGAAAGAAATAATTTTTTTCTTTTTCTTTACTTACATGCTTTTAATTGTATTAAAAGCATTGCTTACTTACATGATTTAAATTATGTAATTTGTGCACGTAGTACAAGAATCCAAAGATTAAATTGGGTATATTATCAAAAACAAGTCTTCTTCCCCAGCCTCCTTAGAGGCAACCACTGGAATCAGATATGCGTTTGTCCTTCCATACAAGCTCATATGCATTTATTTCTTCTTCCTTTGTCACAAATAGTTGCATACTATACATAGCGTTTAACACTTTTTTTTTTTTTTTCCACTTTATATGTTGATAACTTTGTGGTCAGTATCGA
This sequence comes from Heterohyrax brucei, assembly GCA_028571685.1. Lineage (NCBI taxonomy): Eukaryota > Metazoa > Chordata > Mammalia > Hyracoidea > Procaviidae > Heterohyrax > Heterohyrax brucei. The sequence goes on along the minus strand of CM053160.1, from coordinate 200,368 downwards.
TTGGCTTTTCTTCTTTTTACCTTTGACAAAATTGTATTTCCTTCCAAATTTGCCTGGTTATTATTATTGTAATTTTAATATTGTGGTTTAAATAACAGATCCAAGCGAATTTGCATATAAAACCTTGCACCATGCTGCCATGTATCTCTAGCTGCTCTCTCCACCCTGTGACAGCACACTTCTGCTTTTTCCACTCTGTGCTTCCTGTAACCATTCAACCAGCTCCTGTCCCCCAACACCCTCTCATCTCGTCTCTGGACTGGAGCTGCTCAGACAACTTCCTGTATATATTTGAGCCAAGAAGCACATTCTTCTCCAGCATCACTCAGTGTCTTAGAGTCCAGTCCCATTTTTGTGTGAAGAGTTGGCTCCAGTACTGTTTTAAGCTCTGGGCTAACAGCGCCTGGGGGCCGTGTCTTCAGGGGACTCTGTGGTCTGATAGGCTATCAGCCCAGTTCTGTACCCCTGTTTTTCTACTGGTGTGTCAGGGACTTTACGCTGTGTTTCCTGTCATTGCAGTCAGTGGTGGTAGCTGGATACCATCTCCTTCTTCTGGTCCCATTCTGATGTGGTGTTGGGTCCTAGAGCCCCTTCTGCCTCCTGGGCTCAGGTTTCCCCCGTGTCTTTGATGTAGTCCGTTCTCCTCTACTCCAGGTGGATTGGGACTGATTGATGCTACTCACAAAACCTCAGTTATGCCAGTTATCAGCTCCTCATTCTTAGTTTAACTGTTGCTTTGAGTCAGTTTGGACTCGTAGTAACCCTGTAGGACTAAGTAGAACTACCCCACAGAATTTCCAAAGCATTCAGCTAGCAGCTGAGCCATGCAGCACCGTGCCGCCAGTGCTCTGTTCTTCGTGTGTATCCCAAAGCACACCCACTGCCATCAAGTGAGTTCCACTCATAACGGCCCTGGAGGACAGAGTAGAACACCCTGTAGAGTTTCCAAGGAGTGCATGATTGAATTGCCAGCCTTTTGGTTAGCAGCCGTAGCACTTAACTTATTATAGTACAGAGATTATTTAGTATGTTGCTGTTAGGTGCTGTTGAGTTGGTTCTGACTCCTAGTGACCCTGTAAACAACAAAATGAAATACTGCCCTATCTTGTGCCACGTTCACAATTGTTTTTAGGCATAAGCCCATTATTGTGAAGCCACTGTGTTAATCCATCTTGTCAAGGCTCTTCCTCTTTTCACCTGACCCTCTACTCTACCAAGTGTGATATTCTCCAGGGACTGCGCCTTCCTAACAACATGCCTAAGGTATGTAAGACGCAGTGTTGCCATCTTTGCTTCTGAGAAGCATCCTGGTTGTACTTCTAGAACACATCTGTTGGTCCTTTTGGCGGTCCATGGTACATTCAACATTCTCCTCCAACTCTAATTCAAAGGCATCAGTTCGTCTGTCTTTGTTCATTGTCTAGCTTTCACATGCATATGATGTAATTGAAAATACCATGGCTTGGGTCAGGCACACCTTAGTCTTCAAGGTGATGTCTTTACTTTTTAATACTTGAAAGAGGTCCTTGGCAGCAGATTTTCCCAACACAATGTGTCTTTTCACTTTGTGACTACTGCTTCCAAGGGTGTTAGTTGTGGACCCACTGAAACCCTTCACAACCTCAATCCTTTCTCCATTTGTGACAGTGTTGCTTATTGGTCCCATTGTGAGGATTTTTGTCTTCTTGATGTTGAGGTGCAATCCATACTGAAGTCTGTGGCCTTTGATCTTCATCGGTGTTTCAAATCTTCCTCATTTCCAGCAAGTAAGATGGTGTCGTCTGCGAAACACAGATTGTTAATGAGTCGTCTTCCAGTCCTGATGCCTTGTTCTTTGTATGATACAGTTTCTTGGATTATTTGCTCAGCATACAGATTGAAAAGACTTGGTGAAAGGATACAATCCTGATGCACCCTGACGCACACCTTTCCTGGCTTTAAACCATGCAGTGTCCCTCGTTCTGTTTGTGTGACTGCCTCTTGATCTAGATACAGAAGCCTTAAGAGCACAATTAGGTGTTCTGGGATTCTCATTCTCTGCAGTGTTAGCCATAATTTGTTATGATCCACACAGTCGAATGACTTTGCATAGTCCATGAAACCCAAGGAAACATCTCTCTGGTATTCTCTGCTTTCAGCCAAGATGCATCCCACATCAGCAGTGATATCCCAGTTCCACATCCTCTCCTGAATCCAGTTTGAATTTCTGGCAGTTCCTTGCCAGTATACTGTTGCAGTCACTTTTGAGTGATCTTGAGCAAAATTTTACTTGTGTGTGATATTAACTGTATTGTTCAGTAACTTCCGCATTCAGTTGGATCACATTTCTTTGGAATGGGCATAGCTATGGATCTCTTCCAGTCGTGATTCGACACAATCTGTTTGACACAGTCCTCAACAGATTGTTTCAGTCATGTGGTGCTGAACTGAAACTTGCAGCTCTACTTGCCTCTTGTTTCCTTAAATAATTTTAAGTAATATCTACCAGTTTTCCTTTTATGATAAACTTAAAATGTGTTCTTTGCAGTCAGTTTGGAGCATCTTGATAATGTCATCAAAAGGACATAGTAAATGTTAAAATTTTGGCACATTTCTTTAATCAAGAAATGTATGTTTTTTTATATGTCTTAAACCAAAACCAAGCCTGTTGCTGTTGACTTAATTCTGATTCACGGTGACCGTAAAGGACAGGGTAGACATACCCGATAGAGTTTCTGAGGCTGTAATCTTTACAGAAGCAGACTGCCACATCTTTTGCAGACCAGCTGTCGGGTTTGAACTGCTGACCACCTTTCAGTTGGAAGCCAAGTGCTAAAACTTAAAGTTGTTACCCAAACCAAAAAAACCAAACCCACTGCCGTTGAGTCAATTCTGACTCCTAACGACCCTGTACATTATAGTGTGTCATAAACATCTTTCCTTAATTTGTAATACTTTATACAGAGTGGAGCTAAAATTCTGGGGAGCATTTTCAAGTGTTCTCTGAGAACTTCTTTCTCATGTATTTATTCTTTCTCTACCTTGGTGCCATCAGTTCTGGACAGGGGACTAGATCATTCCTCTGGGCATAATGGTTAAGTGCTACTGCTGCCATCTAGAGGGTCAGCAGTTCAGATCCACCAGACTCTCCTTGGAAATTGGAACCTCTCTGGGGCAGGTCTGCTCTGACCTGTAGGGTTGCTATGAGTCAGCATCAACTTGATGGCGGTGGGTTTTTTTTTTTTTTTTTTTGGGTACTCGGAATAAAAACGGACACCAAAGGTGTTTGCCCGTCCTGCTGTTGGTGTTGTGAAAGATGTGATCACAGCCTCTGGAGGGAATTTACGGAGTCGGTGGCCAATTTAGTGACCTGATTCATGGATGTTGAACAAGTTGCTGAATCTGTATCTTACAGCTTCTTCTGCTCTTTTTATTATTTTAATTTTATAACTTATGTTAATGTTTTACTGGGATAGTTCACACTCAATACTTTGTATTTCTAGAAATGTACTAGTTACTCTGAGTATTTTTTCTTCCAGGAAAGGAAAAAAAGGAAAAATGGAGATTTTGATTGGAATTGGCTTAAATATATAGCTCATTTTCGGACAGAGTGCGATATGAAGCCTTATCCCTGGACAGGAACAAATTAATACATTTACTTAAGTCTGTTTTTATAATCCTCACTGACACGTTTCATTATAGGTTTTCTATATTTCTTATCAAGTATATCTATTCTGTGTATTTTACTGAGTAAGATTTTATTTTTTTTATTGTTTTACATAAGAAAGAGAATTATTAGACCTGAAAGATATTTTTTATGGGTAAGTATATAACCTTTTGGTTGGCTGAGGTAGCTCATACCTACAGGATGCTGCCAGGGTTTCCATTCTTTATATGGTGAGATAAAAGCAAAAGCAGTTTTTCAGTGTGACCATATGCTGCCATTTTTGTTGAAAGTGTCAGAAAATTTCCATCGTCTCTTAGGAATGGTAGTGTATGCTCTAATAGGGTGATATATAGTGATAGTTGTTTCTTATCTAGCTTGTGTGCGTTTTTACAGTTTTCCATCTTATTTGTTTGTAATAATGAGTAGGGCTAATATTTAATGAATATTCTGTGCCAGCTACTGTTATAAAATGCATATATCATCACAATTTCAGGTAAAGAGGGATACTCTGTTGATAACTGGGAGAAACCTCAGTGTGCATTTCTGAGCTGGCATTGAAGTTTAAGTCACAGGAAGACATGACATTGAAGGGCCTGGACTCTGTAAGTGCTACTTGTTAGTATGATAAAGGGTGAGGCAGGGTGTGCTTCATTTGTGTTTTGTGGGAGTATGACTGGGCATGGAAATAAGAGCTAATTGGATTTGTGGGTGGGGTGTGTGTGTGTGTGTGTGTGTGTGTGTGTGTGAAATAACATTGTGATTCAAGCAGTTTGTACTCCACTGTCCATGGTGAACACTGAGTGAATCTCATTACTTTATTTCCGATATTTTTTAATCTGTTTTCAGAGCCATAGACTTTATGATTAAGGATTGTAGGTTTTTTAATACTACTTCTAGTTTCGCTCTCTGATAGCCCTTCTTCAATTATATAGAAAGCCATACTATGGATTTAGATACCATATATCTCTAGTTTTTTGTTTTTTTTTTTTTTAATTTTTTATTTAATATAACTGAGTGAAAATGTATATTCCCGTGTAAATTTACGTGCCCACCTATATGCAGCTTCCACTGCTCTCCCTGTCCGGTGACAGCACACTAGTCCTCTTTGCTCCATACATGTCTCATCCTCCCAACAGCCTCCTTTCCCCTCCTCTCCACCCACTCTCCTTCCTCCAGCCAGAGGTCAGCAGGGTGATACCCTACAGATGTATAGAACCATAAAGTGCATCCAATATATGGTCACTGCATCACCAAGTCCAATCCATTCCTGTCCCAAGCGTGGACCTTCGTTATGATTTATGGTCAAGGGCAGCATCAGGGCGAGGGGCCATGCTCCCAGGGGAACCCCGAAACCACTGGACCATCAAATGAGGTCTTTTAGTGGGGATCTCAGGGTGCACCCCTTTTTATTCTTGTGTTGCCAGTGAGACTCAACTTAGTGAGCTCCATCGCTGCTATCACTGATGGTGGCCAGGCACCATCTGGTTCTTCCGGTCCCAAGTCGACGTAGGCACCCACTGATGTGGGTCTCTTTGTCTTCTGGGTTGTCTTTCCTCCGTGTCATTTTGGTCCTCAGTGAGCATCTGTTCCTGCTGAGTTGGGACCATTTGCTCTGCCCTCGGATGGCAGCTTGGCAGCTTTTAAGACCCCAGATGCCACTCACCAATGTGAGGTGCAGAGAGCCCTCTTAGCAAAACACTAGTTGTGCCAGTTGGCCTCGCTTTCACCTAAGAGCATGGTCCCCTGCCCACTGCCCCAGCTACTCAATCCTTGCAATATTGGGTTAAGATGGAAGGAGTACTCATGTTATGTTTAAGTCCACTTAATATTGTTCTTGTTTGTAATGTGTGCTATCACCAATTTCACCCAACCAGATAGATACCTAGCAACTATCTAATCTAAACCCTCCGCCCTCCCTCCCTCCCCTCCCTTGCAGCTGTCAAAGAGTCTTCTATACACAAGTCTGTTTTTAAGATCTTATCGTAGAGGTCTCATACAATATTTGTCCTTTTGTCGCTGACTACTTTCACTCAACATAATGTCTTCCAGTTGAAACCAGATCATGAGATGTTTCCTGGAGTCATCGTTGTTCTTTATCATTGCGTAGTACTCCATTGAGTATATATACCATAGTTTACCTATCCATTCTTCTGTTGTTGGGCATCTGGGTTGATTCCATCTTTTTGCTATCGTGGACTGTGCTGCAATAAACATTCTGGTGCATGTGTCCGTTGGCGTGAAAGGCCTTGATACTGTAGGATATATTCCAAGTAGTGGAATTCCTGGGTCAAATGGTATCTCAATATCCATTTTTTTAAGGAAGCGCCAGATTGCTTTCCAAAGAGGCTGGACCATTTTGCAACCCCACCAGCAGTGTAGGAAGGTTCCACTTTCTCCACAGCCGCTCCAGCATTTTTTGTTTTGTGGTTTTTGGATCATGGCCAACCTTGTTGGGGTGAGATGGTATCTCATTGTCGTCTTGATTTGAATTTCTTTAATAACTAAAGATCATGAACATGTCCACATGTGTTTTTCGGCTGCCTGGATCTCTTCTTTAGTGAAATGTCTGTCCATCTCTTTTGCCCATCGCTTAATTGGATGGTTTATCTTCTTCTTGTTGATATTTTGTAGTATCCTATAGATTATGGAAATCAGGTGTCGGTCTGACATAGGGTTTCCAAATATTTTTTCCCATTCTGTAGGTGTTCTTTTAATTCTATTAATAAAATCTTCAGATGAGCAAAAGTGTTTAATTCTTAATAGATCCCATTTATCTAATTTCTCTTCTGATGATTGTGGTTTGTTTGACAGATTTTGGAGTCTGTCCGTATTGTGTATTAAAACTTCCATTGTTGTTCCTACCTTTTCTTGGATGAGCTTTATCGTTTTAGGTTTGATATTTAGGTCTTTTATCCAGTTGGAGTTGGTTTTTATATAAGGTATAAGCTATGGATCTTGTTTCAGTTTCTTGCAGATGGATATCCAGTTTTGCCAGCACCATTTGTTGAAGATACTGTTTTTACCCCAGTTTAATGTCTTAGGGCCTTTGTCGAATATCAATTATTCATAGGTAGATGGTGTCATCTCTGGGGTCTAAGTTCTGTTCCACTGATCGATCTGTCTGTTCTTATACCAGTACCAGGCTGTTTTGACCACTGTGGCAGTTTAATATGTTCTAAAGTCAGGTAATGAGAGGCCTCCCAGTGTATTCTTCTTCTTAGTAGTACTTTGCTTAACCTGGGCTTCTTCCCTTTCCAAATAAAATTGGTGATTTGTTTCTCCATCTCATTAAAAAATGAGCTAGAACTTGTATGAGGATTGCATTCTCTAAGTAGATTGCTTTGGGTAAAATAGACAGTTTCACAATGTTAAGTCTTCCTATCCATGAGCAGGGTAGGTTTTCCCATTTATCTAAGTCTCTTAGTTTCGTGTAGTAAGGGCTTGTAGTTGTCTTTGTAAAGGTCTGTTATTTCTCTGGTTAGATTAATTCCTAGGTATTTTATCTTCTTAGAGGCTACCATAAATGGTATTGATTTGATAATTTCTTCCTTAACAGTCTCATTGTTGGTATAAAGGAATCCTACTGATTTACTTATGTTTATCTTGTATCCTGAGACTTTGCTGAATTCTTCTATCCGTTTGAGTAGCTTACTTATAGATTCCTTGGGGTTCTCTGCACATACAGTCATATCATCTGCAAACAGGGAGATTTTAACTTCCTCTTTGCCAATGCAGATGCCCTTTATTTCTTGGTCTTGTCTAATTGCTCTGGCTAGAACTTCTAGCACAATGTTGAATAGAAGAGGTGAGAGTGGGCATTCTTGTCTAGTTCCTGATCTCAAGGGAAAGACTTTCAGTCTCTCTCTATTCAGGATGATGTGGGCCATTAGCTTTGTATAAATGGCCCTTATTGTGTTGAGGAATTTGCTGTCTGTGCCCATTTTGCTAAGAGTTTTTAGCATGAATGGGTGTTGGACTTTATCCAATGCCTTTTCTGCATCCATGGACAAAATCAGGTGATCCTTGTCTTTTGTGTTATTTATGTGGTTCATCACATTGATTGTTTTTCTGATGTTGAACCAGCCTCGCATCCCTGGTATGAATCCCACTTGGTCATGATGGATTATTTTCTTGGTATGTTGTTGTATTTTACTGACAAGAATTTTGTTGAAGATTTTTGCATCTAGATTCATGAGTGATGTTGGTGTGTAGCTCTCTTTCTTTGTTGGATCTTTCCCTGGCTTGGGTATCAGGGTTATGCTGGCTTCATAGAATGAGTTTGGGAGTACTCCATCCGTTTCTATACTGTGAAATAGTTTCAGTACTATTGGAGATAACTCTTCTCTAAATGCTTGGTAGAATTCTGCAGTGAAGCCATCTGGACCTGGACTTTTTTTGGTTGGCAGTGTTTTTTTTTTTTTTTTGGAGTTTTTTTTTTTTTTTTATTTAACATAACTGAGTGAAAATGTACATTCACATGAAAATTTACATGCCCCCCTATATGCAGCTTCCACTGCTCTCCCAATCCGGTGACTGCACACTATTCCTCTCTGCTCCATACATGTCTCATCCTCCCAACAGTCTCCTTTCCCCTCCTCTCCGTCCACTCCCCTTCCTCCAGCCAGAGGTCAGCAAGATGATATCCTATAGATGTATAGAACCGTAAAGTGCTTCCAACATATGGTTACTCTGCATTGTGGTTGGCAGTGTTTTGATGACCTTTTCAATCTCTTCCTTTGTAATGGATTTATTAAGTTGTTCTGCTTAACGTTGTGATAATTTGGGTAGGTGGTATGAGTCAAGGAATTGGTCCATTTCCCCTAGGTTTTCAAATTTGTTAGTGTACAGTCTTTCATAGTATTCTGTTATGATATTTTTGATTTCTGTTGCATCTGTGGTGACACCCCCCCTCTCATTTCTAATTCGGGTTATTTGTTTCCTTTCCTGCTTTTCTTTAGTGAATTTAGCCAGTGGTTTGTCAATTTTGTTGATCTTCTCAAAAAACCAGCTTTTGGTCTTTTCAGTTTTTTTTAATTGTTTTTCTATTCTCTAATTCATTTAGCTCTGCTCTAATCTTTATGATCTCATTTCGTCTGGTGCCTGAGGGGTTCCTCTGTTGTTCTCTTTCTGCTTGTTCAAGCTGTAGGGTTAGTTCCTCGATTTGGTTTCTTTCTTCCTTCCAGATGTGTGCATTTATGGAGATAAACAGACTTCTAAGCACTGCTTTGGCTGTATCCCTTAGGTTCTGGTAGGAAGTGTTTTCGTTCTCATTGGAATCCATGAATTTCTTTAATTCATCCTTGATTTCCTCTATAACCCATGTTTTTTTGAGCAAGATGTTGTTCAGTTTCCAAGAGTTCCACTTTCTATCTCTGTTTTTTCTGCTATTGATTTAAACTTTGATGGCTTTATGATCTGAGAAGATGCTTTGCAGTAATTCAGTGGTATGGATTTTGTTGAGCATTGCATTATGGCCTGTCGTGTGGTCAATTCTGGAGAATGTTCCATATGCACTGGAGAAGAAGGTGTAGTTGTCTGCTGATGGGTGGCAAGTTCTGTATATATCAATGAAGTTTAGTTGGTTAATTGTGGCAATGAGGTCTTCTGTATCTTTACTGAGCTTTTTTCTAGATGATCTGTCTAGCATTGAGAGTGGAGTGTTGAAGACTCCCACTATTATGGTGGAGTCATCTAACTGTCTTTTGAGTGTAGTCAGTGTTTCTTCGACGTATTTAGGTGCTCTGATATTAGGTGCATAAATATTTAATATAGTTAAGTCTTGCTTGTGTACTGAACCTTTCAGCAATAAATAGTGTCCATCTTTGTCCATGATGGTGGATTTGACATTAAAATTGATTTTGTCTGAGATTAGAATTGCCACCCCTGCTCTTCTTTGTTCATTGTTAGCTTGATATATATTCTTCCAACCTTTAATTTTTAGTTTGTTCCTGTCTTTAGGTCTCAAGTGAGTTTCCTGTAGACAACATATGGATGGGTCATGTCTTTTGATCCAAGATGTCACTCGATGTCTCTTTACTGGAGCATTCAGTCCATTCACATTCAATGTAATTATTGATAGGTATGTGTTCAGTGCTGCCACTGTGATGTGTTTATTTTTATGTTGATGTTTTCTCTGTTGTTCTTATTAGTCTGTTCTAGGACGTTCTTTTTTGTGAGTTGATTTTTCACCTTTTTCAGAGCTGGTTTTGTGGTTGTTGAGACTCCTGTGTTACATTTCTTGAAATGATATGATACATCTTTGTTGTGCTTTACAGCTGCCCCTACGACCCCCCCTTAATAAACTATATATAAACCCAATTTTAATTACTACCAGTCTTGTCATCTTCCTCTCCATCTGGAAGGACTATAACAACTGTAGTACATCACTCTTTTTAATATATTGACACCATAGTTTTCATGATGATCACTGGATTGCTTCTTTCCTTATCAAAGCTGTGATTGGCTTTGGAGCCTTCCCTAACTGAGTAGAGTCTTGAGTAGTAAAGTCATTCTAAAATATAACGTTAGTGGTTTTGTTCTTCTAAGCCAGAGCCAAGAACTTCTTTCAATATTTCTTGTAGTTTCTGTTTGGTTTTTACAAAGTCTCTGAGTTTCTGTTTATCTGGGAATGTCTTAATTTCATTTTCGTATTTGAAAGATAGTTTTGCAGGATATGTAATTCTTGGTTGGAAGTTCTTCTCCTTCAAGGCTTCGAATGTGTCGTGCCACTGTCTCCGTGCCAGCATGGTTTCTGCTGAGAAATGTAAAGAGAGCCTACAGGGTTTCCTTCTGAATGTTAGCTTTGCTTTGAGTCTTGCTGCCTTTAAGAGTTGCTGCTTATGTTTCATTTTGTTGAGCTTGATTATAATATGTCTTGGAGTCTTTCTTTTGAGATCTATATTGGGTGGCATACGATATGCATCTGAGATGTCTATGTTCTCTTCATGATTTCTGGGAAGTTTTCTTTCAGCAGGTCAGCAGCAGTACTCTCTGTATTCTCAGATGTCTCACTCTGTTCAGAGACTACAATTAATTGAAGGTTGTTCCTCTTAATAGAGTCCCACATGCTTCTTAATGTTTCTTCAATTTTCTTGTTTCTTTTTTGTGATTTCTGCTCATAGATGCTGGCCTCAGTAGCTCTGTCTTCCAAGTCAGAAATTCTTTTTTCTATTTGTTCCATTCTGTTTTCTTGGCTTTGCATTGAAGTTTCTGTGTCTTTGATTTTGTTCTTGATCTGTTCGGATTTTAGAGTACTGGTGTTCCATCAGATCGAACATCTTACTTAATTTTTCATTTTGTTCTCCTGCATTTTGTATAAGGTCTAGAAGGGCTCTGTATATAATCATTTTGTATTCACTTTCTGATGCTTTCATAAAAGTTTCTTCATCTGGAAAACTCCTTGGTTGCTTTGCTTGGGAGCCTTCTGAAGCCGTGGCTGATTTCTTGTATACCACAAGTGTCTGTTGCTTTTTGGGACCCATGTGAATATGTAGAGGCTGGAAGAGGTACTGTGAGGATGGACTGTAGATGTTTCTCTAGGCTGTCTTAAAATGTAAAGCAAAAGATGTCTGACCACCTCACAAGTCAGTTAGGTTTTCAGATGTAGAGGTCCCTCTTCTCAACTGGCAAAGTAAGCACCACCATGTCCAACCCCAGATGATACAAACCAGTTCAGAATACAGCACTGCTACTGCCCTGTTGGCCTCTGCTGACACGGCGTAGCCTTAGATGACACTGCGTAGAGTACTGCTTTTCTGATAGAAGAGCACTCTCCTGTGGGCAGGCTGTGGCTCCCAAGCTAAGAATTAGGTTCAGCTGCTGCCACCATATCCGAGAAGGCGCCCTCCACACAGGCAGCAGACAGAAGGGCTAAAGGTGCCGAGAGGTAGTCATTCCTCTGATTCTGTTGCACGACCCCCAAAGCAGGTGGCACTAAGTAAATTACTGTTTTTCTGTCGGAGAAGCGCTGTCCTGTTTGCAGGCGCTGGCTCCCAGGCTAAGAATTAGGTCCCACTAAAATCTCGGTACCAACATGGCGTCCTGCACACTGGCTGTGAAACTCCGTGTACAAACGCTGCTGATGCAGATATAAAACGACAGGCTCAAAGTGGCTAGATTAACAGAGTCCCAAGCCTGGCTCTCAAAATATGGGAATTTCGCCTGCCTGTCCCCCCAGCAGCGTGTCTGAGTCTAGCTGCTAGGCAAGACCCTGCTCCACCCGCCGGCCAAGACAGAGAGAAAAAAGTCAAAGTGGTGCATTTCCCTTTAGTCCGTGAGAGCCAGGGCTAGCCAGGTGCGGGAGTCAGCCTAAAGAGAGGAGGTTTTTCGCTCAGTAGAATGAAGTCCAAAGTAACAGCCCTGTGCCGTGTCCTGGGGCTGATTAGGTGACCAGAAGGCTCCGTTTGATGATCAATTCAGGTCTTGGTTTCCACAGGGATATGAGGAAACATGGGCTTAGTCCGCCAGCTTGACTCCACCCAGCGTGTAGCTCTAGTTTTTATCAAGAACGGAAAAGATTTTAGGCACAGTGGAGTATACTGACTAAAATGCATTTGTCTATAAGTGTGCAGATAACAAGACTGCTTACGTGAGATAAGAAGAGAGGTCCTGGAATTCGGAATTCACCCGTAATGCAGAAGACCAGCCAAGACTTCACCCCAGAGCAGTGAGGTGGAGGCCGAAGAGACACCGAGAGCAGGCTCAGGCTGGCTAATGATCTCATGTGGGCAACAGAAAAGGACCATGTTGCAGGTGAGCTGATTTTTATTTCTCGTTTTCCAGCATACTAAAGGAAACATGTCAGTCTTATAGTGACAAAGAAAAGTATAAGTAGTTTAGAAATCAAGATCAGGGGAAAATAGCCTCAGAATAGATTATCAGAATTTCAACAAAATTGGAGCAGTGATGCATCAAGTATAGAACCTTGTGAAGTTGTTAAGTTGAAATTTTTATGTCATAATATCCTACAGAATTGTTCAATTTAACCTGCAAACTTGGATCTGAAATTTTTGGTAGTTATTATAAAGAATCAAAGGCATTTATGAATTGTATTGTCCAAAGGAAAAATCAAACAAATGCCTCAGTAAAACAAGCAAACAAACAGAATATCAGACCTGTTGCCACTGAGTCAATTCCAACTCCCAGTAACCCGGCAGGGTGGAGTAGAGCGGTAGTCTCGTAGGGTTTCTAAGGAGCATCTGTGGATTCGAATCACCAGGCTTTTGGTTAACAGACGTGGCTTTTAACCTCTGAGCCTAGGGGGTCTTCTTGCACGTAGAAAGGAATTCTTTCTTTATCATTAGGCATTTATTTTTTTTCTTGGTGACTTTTGAATAAATGGCATAATAGGTAATTTCCTCAAGAAAAACACTGTAATAAGTACATAGATTTTATGACCATTTTTTATAGCATTCCTCAGATTGTGAGCCAGCAGTATAGTGCAAAAACAAAGCTTAGGGACTGTGATTATTTTATTTACATTTTTAATTGTAAAGCACAGTTTGTATGCAGAAAACTACATAAAATTTAAAAGTTCACTTTAATGAATTATTATTATTATTAATGAAATACAATTTCCCCAGCCCAAATGGAGCTCTTCATATACTCTCCTGGCAAAGGTGACTTGGATCCTGACTCTTGTAGATTCTTTCTTTGTTTTCTTTGTAGTTTTACCCCAAGGATGTATTCCCGAACACTATAGTTTATAGGTCTGTTTGGGTTTTCATTACATGCAGTCAGGCCACTTGGGAATAGACAGTGTGACAGAGTTTTATGGTACCGCCTAGAGCGTTCAGGAGGATGTACAACCGAAGTGGTGTTAGGGGACGTCGTCTTCTCTACCTGCACAATCCGCTGTGTTAATCACTAACTACATGTGGCTCTTTAAGTCTAAATTTAAACAAAATTGACTTACAGTACCGTTGTCTTGGTTGCACTAGTCACCTTTGCAGCGCTCCGTAGGTGTTGCTGATGCCATCTGTGTTGGGCGGGGCCGACGTAGGACCTCTCGGTCATCACAGATGGTTCTGTTGCGCAGTGATCCCATAGTCCTGATGGGAAAGCAGTTACTTCTGTGGTAAGTGTGATGTGACTGTAGATTTTTTTTACTAGATTATCAGGTGGAGTTCCATTCTTTTACTAGTTTGTTGACTGTATTTTACAGTGGGCAGCTGTTCACCACATGCCTTTTCTGCATCTGTTGAGGTGATCATGTAGTTTCTCTCCTTTATTCTGTTAATGAGATTAATCGCATTGACTTTTGAATGTTAAACCAACATTGTTCTCCTGGAAGAAAGCTCATATGGGCATGCTGGAATATAGTCTTTATACACAACATGATTGAATTTGTTCTTTATACATGACGTGATCGAGTTTGCTAATACTTTGTTATACGTTTTGATTCTATGCTGTGAGAGTTACTTGCCTGTAGTTTTCTTTGTCAGGTTTGGGATCAGGGATCTACTGGCCTCATAAAGTTAGTTGTGAAGTGTTCCCTTTTTCTCTGTTTTCTGAGTTTGTATAAGATCATTTTATGACCTTCTTGAATGTTTGGAAGGATTCACCACTGAAGCCGTCCAAGGTCCTGAGTTTTTTTTTTGAAGAAAGGTTTTATTACTTTCTTTAACAGTTTCTTTAACATTCTATTAAGGTTTTCTGTTTAATCTTTGGTCAGTGTATTAGTTACCTAGTACAACTATAACAAAAATACCACCAGTGGATGGCTTTTGCCCCGGCCCGCGGGACAAATCAACGAAGGGACGAGGGGGAGCCTGTGAAAGTAAAGGTGGGAGGGCGGAAAAATGGAGGCAAGACAAGATTCTGATCAAGCCTCGTTTTATTATCAAAATGAGGTATATTTATAGTGGTAGGAATAAAGGGAGGGATCAAGTGACGTAGGGATGGAGTGACATTTGGAGTGAGGTAGTTGTCTGCTGGGGATTGGATATACATAGGACTAAGGCAGTGACATCAGGCAGGAAGTTTTTCGCGCGCGCGGGCTTTTTCAGCCCTACAAGCTTCCTGTATGTCGGGGCCTGGGGGCTCACCCACGGCTCCCGACATCTCCTCCCTTTTTGTTTTAATTCATGGGAGGTGGGCTTTAACTGGGCGAGGGGGTATTGACCAAGGCTCCTCCGCGTGGAATTTATGGCTCTTGGTATCTTTTGAGGAGGAGAGGCAGAGCCGTTTTGATGTAGAGATAGATACCAACCTCTATGCAAGCCAGGTGTGCCCCAGGGAAACGTAGAGGAGTTAGTGTTAACTTTCCCTTGCAATGCTTTGCTTCGCACTCGTCCCAGTACCCATACCTCTCTTGCCGAATTGGTAAGGAGGTAAGCATGCCTCTACTTTTCATGCTGTCCCCGTGGGGAGGAAGCTAGGGTACCCCATTTCAGTGGCATAAGCTTTGTCAACTGCCAGGCGATGGTAGTGAACTTGAATAGGTTTAGCTTGTGCAGCATCTATTTGTTGTTTGATGAGGCTTGTTATTCTTCTGAATGCCCAAGGGCCGAAGGTCAGGAACAGTAATATTCCTAAAACAGGGCCAGCAAAACTGAGAAGTAGATTAGTAAGCCATGAAGTTCCGGTAAAGTTAAAATCAAGCGGTCCTGAGCTGCTTCCCCATTCTCGTTGTCTTTGATTTAATCGCTCTCTGAGTTTAGTCATAGTGTCCTTAATGACCCCTGAATGATCTGTATAAAAGCAACATTGCTCTTTGAGGGCTGCACATAAGCCACCTTCTTTAAGAAAAAGTAGGTCAAGCCCCCTTCGATTTTGGAGGACCACTTCTGACAGGGACGTTAAGGAATTTTCCAAGTTTGAAATGGATTGCTCAATGGCCTTCAGATCCTCAGTTATGGCCATGTTTAAGTTATGGAGCTGTTTAGGGCCTTCTACCAAAGCTGCAGCACCGGTACCGACTCCTGCTGCTATGCCCAGGCCCAAGAGGACCGCCAAAGTTAAGGAGATGGGTTCTCTTTTAAACCTGACAGTTTGTAACTGGTATTGGGATATAAGTTGTGCTATTCTCTTTTCTTTTGGAACAGACAGGGGCCCCAATGGAGCCGAGGCCAAAAGAGTAATTTGTCCTGTGTAGTCATTATCAATGACCCCAGGGATGACATGAAGGCCGGCCAAAGAGGAACTGCCACGCCCTAAGATTAAACCAAACATTCCTGGAGGCAGTGGCCCATAAACCCCTGTAGGGATGAGTTGAACACCCTGATCGGGCACTAATATTGTATTGGTGGCGGAACACAGGTCTGCGGAGGTCCGACATCAGCCTTGTAGACAAAGTCACGAGCCCCTGCAAATGACGGGCTGAAGCATCTCACCTGTGACATGTTTTTTTTTTTTTTTTTTAGCCTACTGTCCTTGATATTATTTGGCTTCCTAATCAAATTTTCTCCTCTCCTGGCACAAGAATCAGGGGAGATGCCTTCTGAGAGGGGCCTTTTACTACCCCCTTGGTTTATGAAATAATATCGGGAAAACCTGTACAGGAATTTTTGGGTAAAAAGAGCTCAGAGGAATGATCCCTAACACACCCAGCATTGAGAGCAGCGAGGCCGGCCCAACCCCTGCTGACTTCCCCCAACTGCACATCAAGAGCAAAGTAGGAACAAATAGAGATCATAAACTTTAGACCCTTCCTCGTGAACCTTTTAACCTTGAGGTATAAGTAGGGCTGATTGAGCTTGAGGCATCCTTAGGCCATTATCTTTAGATAAGCCTTAGCAGTTAAAAGGATCACCAGGTTTCAGTTAACTAATAGCTCATGTGGCAGGGTAAAAAATTACATCACCTCAAGACCACGAGGTTTTGGTTTTAAACTAGCCCATAGATTGTGTGGCCAGTGGGCAGGGCAAAATTCACAAGGTCTCTCCTGTCTCCTTGATTCATTTACCGCCGCGCCTCTCCCTCCCTCCGTGCCTCTCCCTCCCTCCGTGCCTGACCCTGTAAAGTGTTGGGGCTGGCCCCCGGCACAAGTCCAATCCTGTGCTTCCAGGGGTGGCACGGCAGAGGGAGCTGATACTTGTCTTTGTGTCTGTTTCTAGGGGACGAACCTGACTGCCCCTAGGTTCTGTCCCAAGGGTGGGGCTGGCCGGGCCGAGATTTTTCAGCGGGCGGGGCGGCGGCTGACGGCAGCCGCCCCTTCTCGGCCCGCGCGCTAGGAGCTCGGGGCGGCGCAAGGAGAGCGCGCGGCGCGCCGAGCCCTGAGCGCTGGAGCCCGGTCGCCCTCGTGGCGACCGTGGTTTGGGGAGCCCTCTCACCTGCCCCCACACACCCCCGAGGAAATTTTTAACGCCCTGTTGCTTCACAGGGGACTTTCTCTGTTCCAAAGGTTCTATAATAATCATTCAGACAGTCTCTAACCCTTTTCCAACACTTAGGGTCTATCGCCCCCTTCTGGGGAAAACTAAGGTCAGACGTTAGACAAGAAATTAAAGAAATGTACTAAATCTCTTTGTTAGCCTTAAATTTCCGCCCCTTGAAAGAATCCTTGATTGCCGTTAACAAGAGCTCATGTGAACTTAATTCTTGCTCCATAAATTTCACCCACTTAACCTCTAACAGATCAGACTCGCAGGGCGGCTACTCCCGCAGTGATCAGAACGAGTTTGACTCACGAGCAGCTTTTCCCGTGGAAACTCCAGTCGAGCTAACTCACACCCGGTGCGGCAGCTCAGGACGCCTGGCCAGGACTTCCTTCTCCGTAGTGGGTTTCTTTCAGCAGCTCTGTACCTCGGGCCCCACGTTGAGGCGCCAGTTCTGCCCCGACCCGCGGGACAAATCAACGAAGGGACGAGGGGAAGCCTGTGAAAGTAAAGGTGGGAGGGCGGAAAAATGGAGGCAAGACAAGATTCTGATCAAGCCTCAAAGTTTATTGTTAAAATGAGGTATATTTATAGCAGCGGGAATATAGGGAGGGATCAAGTGATGTAGGGATGGAGTGACATTTGGAGTGAGGTAGTTGTCGGCTGGGGATTGGATATACATAGGACTAAGGCAGTGACATCAGGCAGGAAGTTTTTCCCGCGCGCGGGCCTTTTGAATTTCGCGGGCGCGGGCTTTTTCAAACTTGGCGTGCGCGGGCTTTTTCAGCCCTACAAGCTTCCTGTATGTCGGGGCCTGGGGGCTCACCCACGGCTCCCGACAGGCTTTAACAAAGTGAAATTTATTTTCTCACCGTCTATGAAGCCAAGAGTCTAGATTCAGGGTGTCAGCTCCAGAGGAAGTCTTTTTCTCTTCGTGCTCTCTGGGGAAAATCCTTATTGTCAGTCTTCTCCTGGTTGAGGAGCTTCTTAGTGTAGGGACCCCAGAGCCAAAGGATTCACTGTATCCATGGTACTTATTTCTTGGTGTTATGAGGTCCCCATGTCTGCTTCTTTTTTCTCTTACATTTCAAAAGAGGTTGATATAAGACAAAACCTAATCTTGCACACTAAATCCTGTGTTATTAACATAACTGCCTGTAATCCTGCCTCCTTAACATCATATTGGTAGGGTTTACAACACACAGGTGGATCACATCTGATGACAAAATGGCAGTCCCAGAGCACTGGGACTCGTGGCCCAGCCAAGTGGACACAATTCAGTCCGTAACATTTGAGTAGGTTGTTTTTAGAGGAAAATACCTATTTCATCTAAGATGACAAATATGTTAGCATAAATTAATCCATAACATTGTCTATTTTACAACTTTATTGAGGTATAATTTACATACCATAAGATGCACCTGTTTTAAATGTATAATTCAGTGATTTTTTAAAAAAAATATGTGTAATGTTGTGCAGCTAGTGACACAGTCCAGTTTGGGGTCTCCGTCACCCCAAAAACCCTATGGCGTTTGCAGTCAGTTCCTGCTCCATCCACGGCCCTGGGGAACCACTGCCCGCGTAACCTCTTCTACAGATATTTCATGTGAATGAATTCATACCATAAAGTCTTTTGCTTCTGTCATCTTTTATTGAGCATGTTTTCGAGGTCCATCTGTGTTTTAATATGTGCACAATTCCTAAAATCTTCTGAGATAGTAAGAAAACACACAGACACAGACACAGACACACACATCTTTCACAAACGCACAGTACTACTCAAAGTATAAAATCTGACCCTCACGAGAAAGCCATGCAGTGGACTTTGAGAGGAGTCAGTGATGGTAAGGAGAGACCAAGAGAAGCTCCAGTTTGAAGAACAGAGAGAACAAAATTTAAAAAATCAACATAGCCCTAGAAATCTGTAACACTTGTGTCGTGGGAATCTCAGAAAGAGAAGACTTTGTCACATAAGGAAAATGATCTACTGTGTTGATCCAACGTCCACTACCTTTCTAAGACCTAACATCAGTATGTCACACCCCTTCTTGTCAAGCTTTGTGTGGCTAACTGTTGGCCGTAAGAAACAAGATAGTTGGAGCAGTTAGCCATCCAGTTGGGCTTTAAGTGTAAGGACTGTCCCCCCCACACCCTCTTCTCCTGTCTGGCTGGCTGGGTTGCACTGCCATGCTGGCAGTGTGTGAGTGCTTCTCTGGGCTGCCACCTCTGAGAGTGAGTGCCTGTGCCCGTCCTGTTGTCACCGCTGTTGTTGTAAACATTCCTCGTCTCCGAAAACTCAACTCAACATTCAGCTCTGTTTTAGGCTCCTGTGAAACTCTCCAGTTGAAATAGACTCGCCTTGCGTCTCATCCACCCTGTGCCGTCTCTTCATTTCAGTTTTGTTGTTCTAACACCATATTTTATTTATGTGTATGTGTTTACAGCCTGCTTTGAGACTGAGCAGTTTTTGAGGATTTTGTTTGATCTTTCTGTTGCTACTACCTCTTCTAGTGTCTGACACATTTGAAGTTTGGTGAGTGTTTTGTTGGTGGCTCAGAGGATTTAAAGTCACCTATTCTGGCTCACCTATTGTTTTAATCAGCTGGTCCTGCTGTAACAGAAATACCACACAGAGGATGCTTTAACAAAGGAAAGTTTATTCTTACATAGTCTGGTAGGCTACAAGTCCAAATTCAGGATGTCTCCTCCAGGGAAGGCTCTCTGCTTTTGTCAGCTCTGGAGGAGAGTCCGGTATTGCGTCAGTCTTTGTCCAGGGAGCATCTTGGTGCAGGAACCTCAGGTCTGAAGGACACGCTCTTCTCCCAGTATTGCTTTCTTGATAGTGTGAGGTTCCCAATTCTCTACGTGCTTCTCTTTCCTTTTATTTCTTGTAGGAGGAAAGGATTAAGGGTAGGGCAAGTCACACTTCAGGGAAACTCCCTTTACAGTGGAGCAGGGAGGTGATCCTATGAAGGGATTTACAGTCCCACCCTAGTCCTTTAACACACAGCATAGGAAAATCCCAGAACGGGGGACAGTCACTGAATACAGGAAATCACGGCTCAGCCACTGGCTACACCTATTTTTGGGGGGGGACACAATTCAACCCTTGACAAGTATGTTAGATATATGGAATGGTAGGAGGATCCACAATGGCATTTTCTCCCACAAAGTAAAGTACGAAGGTAGAAACGCACTGTGGACATTCTGTGCGTCTTGTATGATGACAGTCAGGTGCCCAAGCTCTGATACTTCTTTCCTTTGTCATGGAAAAGTGGTAACTGCTTCTAATTTGTTAGGATTGTGCTCTTGCAGGAGTCACTGTCGTTTGAAGATTTATCGGTGGACTTCACCCAGAAGGAGTGGCAGCTGCTGGACCCCTGTCAGAAGGATTTATACAAGGATGTCATGTTGGAGAACTATAGCAGCCTGGTATCACTGGGTAAGGAGAGCTGCCCAGAGTACGTCCTGTTGTGCTCAGTAAGTGGCCTAAGCTCTTGTTAGTTACTGAGCATTTGGGGGCCTCTGAAACATTGAACTATTTGGCACTTAAATTTAGGAGATCAAATTATCTTGGATTGTGACACCAGAGAAAATGTTTGGATCACACCTTCCAATCATGAGGTCATAACTTCATTGTTTAGCTTCTGAAACTAAATAGCAGCAGCAGCAGCAGCAGCAGCGGCGGCACCACCACCTAACACACCCAGAACTGATGTGTGCCACACACTGTGCCCCTAGTGGCTCCTGGACTCATGAGAGCTGTTCTCTAGGGCAGGGACTGTTGTTAGCCTTTTTTTCCTAAAGAGGAGATTGAGAAAAAGAGAAGAAACTTTCCCAAGGGCTGACAGCTAGTCAATGAAAGAGCCTGCATTTGAATCCACACCATTTGGCTGTAGAGCCTCTGAGGTGCTTAGTGGTTTTGAATTTGAATTGTAGAAGTCGAAAATTCTTAGTGCCTATGAGCCACAAGGGAGACTTACTGTGTCTTTGAAAATTGTTTACTGTGCTTAGATACAAGTGGGTAGCTTCACTGGGCTAGCTCTGATGCTGAATCTTGCTCATTCTTCAGAGGCCTTAAAGCTGAGCAGTTGGGTCAAAGCCCTTGTTATTTCCTGAATAGGTTACGAAATTATGAAACCAGATGTGATCTTCAAGTTGGAACAAGGAGAAGATCCGTGGGTAGTAGATGGAGAAGGAACAACTTCAGAGTCTGCAGGTGAGTGGGTGAGAAGCAGGCAGAGCAGAGAATGTCAGAGTTCAGTCTTGGTTGGCCTTTGATGGGTTGGCATCCTGAAGCGTGCTTTAAAGGACTTTTGTCAAAATTTCTTAGGTGGTGATTCAGAGCAGTTGACAAAAGCTGAAAGATGTGGCTTCTTTGTAGCCTGAAGTGGAGTAGTCCTGCTTATCTGTCACATCTGGGACTTGGACTTCTCATGTAGGGCTCTGGCTCCTGGTGTATTTAACATCCTATGAGCCCCTTTTCCCCATGATTAGGAACATCTCTGTGTACCCGAGAGTTTTCACTTTCCTCTCATCTGGGGTATCTCTGATCCCCTGAAGAGTATCTTGGGAAGCTCCACTCTGTTCGTTGTTGTTATGTATAAAAAATGGAACCAGAACAGTTTGTCTTTATTTCCTCGCTCCTGTATGGAAACAGTGCGGTTCTTTGCCTATTATTTATTTATTTTATTGTCATGAAAGTATACATTAAAATATTTACCAGTACAACCTATGCATTCATAATTCAGTGACATAGATTACATTGTTCTGTTGGACCACCATTATTGCTAGCCACCTCTGTTAACATAAACTCAGTGCTTCTCGCTCGACCTGAAGCTCCCGCTTTCTTCCTCCTTCTCTCCCTGGTAACCATTGATAGTCTCAGGTTTTTGCGTATTTGCTTACTTTGTCCATACAGTGTTTATTCTTTTGCAGCTGACTTGACTTCATTCGACATGATGTTCTCGAGGTCCATCTGCGTTGCGGCGGGCACCGGGACTCCTTTCTCGGGCTGGTGGCATGCTAGCTTCACTGTGGCTGTGTGCCACGTTCGGTGTCTGTGCTCAGCCATCGGTGGGCACTTAGCTGTCTTTATCTTTGGCTATGGTGAATAGTGCCACAGTCACCACTGGGGCGTAGGTGTTGGCTTGTGGTCCCACCTTCATTTCTCCTAGGTACATACTGGGTCATGTGGTAGTTTTATGCTTAACTTTTTGAGGCACTACTGGAAGTTTCCCATGGTGGCTGCACTATTTTACATTCTCATTAACTGGATGAAAGATTCAGTTTCTCCACAGCCTCACCAACTCACCCTTTGTTTTCTGGTTTTTTTTCGAGGTGATACCTCGTTGTGGTTTAGATTTGTGTCAGCCCAGTGACCAATGGGAAACCCTGGTGGCATAGTGGTTGAGAGCTCTGGCTGCTAACCAAAGGGTTGAGAGTTTGAATCCATTGGGCACTTCTTGGAAACTGTGGGCCAGTTCGCTGTCCTGTAGGGTCGCTGTGAGTTGGAACCAACTCGATGGCAGTGGGTTTAATGGCTGGTGACGCTGAACATCTTCTCATATGCTTGTTGGCCAGTTGAATCTCCTCTTTGGTGAACTCTCAGGTCCTTTGCCCATTTTCTTTCTTTTTTGATTGGGCTGTTTTTGTTATTAAAATGTGGAAGTTGTGTGTGTGTTTTGGTTGTTAGACTCTTATCTGAGACAGGGTTCCTGAAAATGTTTTCCCAGTCTGTAGGTTGTCTTTTAACTTTGCTAGTAAAATCCTTTCACATATGAATGTGTTTGATTATTAGAAGATCCCGTGCATCTGTTTCGCTGTGTGAGCTTTTGTTATTTCTGATAATGTATTGTTAAATGCACAGTCCCACAGCCTTTCCCGTGTATTTTCTCCTAAGAATTTTGAGGCTTTAGTTTTCGCACTTAGGTCCTTGATAATTTTGAGTTGTTTTTTATGTGTGGCGTGAAACATAGGTTCTGATTCCTTCTTCTGCGTATGAAAATCCTATTTTCCCAGTGCCATTTACTGAAAAGAGTCTCCATTGAGTGGAATTAGCACATTTGTTGAAAATCTGGTGATCACAGTTGTATGGATTTGTTTCTGGACTTTCTGTTGTATCCCATTGGACTGTATGTCTTTTATTGTACTAATACCTATTTTTGTTGTTTTTTTAATTGCTGTAGCTTTATAATATGTTTTAAAATGTAGATACATGAGTTTTCTTGCTTTATTCTTCAAGATTGCTTTGGGTATTTGAGGTCCTTTGCCCTTCCATATAAATTTGAAGGCTGGCTTTTCCATTTCTGCCGAGAAGGCTCTTGGCATTTTAATAGGGACTGTGTGAATTTATAGATTGCTTTGGGTCGCACTGACATCCAGTTGTACTAAGACGTCCAGTCTATGAACAGAGAAAGTCCTTCTCTTACCTTTTTAAATTTGATTTTGCGGTGCTTTTTCTGTAAACTAGACACCATCAAGTACACTGAGTAACTTCTTTCTACCATTCTTTCTTACTGATCTCAGTATTATTTTTAATATTTTTGCTCTTTGGGAAATATTTTTTAAAGCCTTTCTTCCTTAATTGCCCCTTAAAATTAGGCCCATGATGTTTCATTCTTGAGTTTGTCAAACTGCTAGAGAGAGCCAGATTCTAAATTTCCTAAGGTGTCTTAAGTGATAACACCGTATTTGATTTTCTAAAACACCCAACAATACTGTGACCAGTTAAGTCAACTGCTATTCATTATTTGCTGTGTGACCTTGACTTAGCTCAGGTTTCTTCAAAAGCAGACCCTGAGACACATGTTTGCATACAAGGATTTTGTGTAGAGAGAATGGGGAAGTGAAACTTGGACGTGAATAATGACAGTGAAGGCTGTGTTAGTGGGCACACTACTGTCGAGAGTGGTGGGAGCCCGTTTCCCCTGGGGGATCTTCTGAGGGACTGTTAAATGTACCTCAGACTGGAGTCTGAAGGAGAAGGAAGCCGTAGTGTTTATCCTGCATCTCCCACTGGTTGATGTTGTACCTGGGGTTATGAAGTCAAAGCTTCCTGCATCCTCTGTGGTTACTAAGTCAAAGCTTCCTGCATCCTCTGTACACCAGGAACAATGTGCAATCCAAGACATGCAGGAACTTCAGTAGGTGGCCATTTCAGCCTACAGTGACAGCACAGTCACTGAAGCTGTGGGTGTCTTCTGCCTGCAGCCAAGAGGCACAGGTGAAGCAAAGACGGCCTCTACGACAGGTTTGCAATCTCCTTCAAGAACCTTCATAACCTGACACTCTCTTACCTGCTCAGTTATTTCTTGTTTGGCTCTAAGTTCATGGTCAACATCAAAACATTTGTTAGTATTTTCATGCATGTAATTCTAATTCTCTTCTATACATCTAAACCTGTGCTTATGTTGTACTTTCCTGATCTAGAAACTCATTCCTTTCAGTATGCGCTCAGTTTTCAGTGCATACATAGTCATGAAATGTTCCTTGAGTACTCCAAGCTAAATTTTTCTTACCTTTTTCTGAAGTCTTCCCCAGAGCTGTTCACAGTACATGTAATAGTTTTTACTTGATGGAGTTTTGAGCTTTGTATGCATAAACACAAGGATGTATAACTTAATGTCTTTACTTCAGTTACGGAATACATAACAGTCAGTAGACATCTTCATGATCGTTGTTTTAATCTATATGGCTTTAGCCAGGGTGTGCAGTAGATTGACAGGATTTTGTCCTCAACTGCAGGCATCATGGATTCATTACTAGAAAACTCTTCAGTAAAAATGGTACGAGGCCTGCCAGTTAGGTTTGTGAACTTATCCTAGAAAAAAGTGCTACATATCTCATAGCTGAGTATCACTTTGAAGTACTCCCCATGGGAAGCTATACTTTGACATCAGTGCCTGAGCAGTTTGGGGACTTTTTCTGGAATGGCCATCAGAGCTGTTGTCATATTATCCTTGATGTCCTGAATGTCATTAAAATATCTTCCTTTATCTTTGGATAAAGAAAAAGGTCATTGGAGGCCAGATCAAGTGAGTAGGGAGGGTGTTCCAGTACAGTAATTTGTTGACCGGCTAAAAACTCCCTCACAGACAACTGTGCAATAAAGTTTGCGAACTTGCCGCCGTGCCACTGTGCTCAATGGCCGTTCTAGGAAGAGTTCCAAAATTGCTTTGGTGGGTGGACTAGGCACTGTCATTGGTGCATAGCTTACCAAAGGAGTACTTCAAAGGTGACTGTAGTGATATTCGTCAATGAAGTATGTAGATCAAGTTCACAGACACCTAATTGCCAGACCTTGTGTCTGTGTAGTTATTATTTAGTAAATGTTATTTGGTGATTTTTATGTGCCTCATCTAGTTGAGGCCCACTGCTTTAGTGATTACTAAAAAGAATTGTAAGAGATCTAGAAAATGCTGTCCAGAGCATAGGTCTTAGTTGAGAAGATTCTGCATTTACACATTGAGCATAGGTTTTATCGCAAAGTATTGCAAGCTTATGTGTCAGAATTATACAAACAGACTGCACTGGGGGTCTCAAAGACCACTCCCATGTTCAGAGATTTACTGGAAAGACTCGTGGGGCTCAGCATATAGTTGTACTCAGTGCTAAAGTGTATGACGGTAGTGTCATAAGGGTCATGATGGAAAAGACTCAGGCTGAGGCTGGAGAAGACCATGTGCAGGCTTTCTGATGCTTACTCTATCCTGAGAAGGTCTCCTGGGGCATGTTCCTTCTCTAACAACATCAGCAAGATACAGTAAAATGTGTGTGGTGTTTCTGCTCTGAGAAATCCACTAATCACTTGGCCCCCATGCTTTTTATTGTGGGACGGTCATTGCCACATTCTGCCTAGCACATAACAAAATTCCAGATTCCCAGAAGAAAAGCAGATGTTAAGCATAGATCATACTGTCTGTGCAAACATACTAGATACAGTGATGTAGACTTATTCAGTTAAGGAATGGTGGAAACACTCACAAATCCAAGTTACGTTACACCACCCGGGGGCCACTGTTTCTAGCAGATGCTCCTAAGGAGAGCAGTTGCGGGCTTGCTGTGAACACTCTGCACAGACTGCTTTTGCTATTCAGAGAAAATTAAGTATTTTGGTCCTGTTTCTCCAGTACTCTGCTGTTTGCTGTGGCTGTGGTGGTGAACCTGACAGATACAGGTATGCCCTTCTAGTGCTTCCTTCCTAGTGGAAGGATAAAAAGATGAGCAGGTTAGCAAATAACCAAGATAAAATCCAAATCACATTAAGTGCTATTATGAAATGCCATACTGAGTAACCTGAGGAAGCCAGCCCTGGACGTAAGTGCAGTGAGCAAGCTGTGCTAAGAAGTGGCAGAAAGCCTCCCAGCTGGAATGGCAGGTGTGAAAGCGTGAAGTCAAGAAAATGCTTCCTGACTTTATGAAAAGGAAACTCGTGGCTGGACATCAGTGTGCCAGGAGAGAGGGGAGGGACTAGATCATGTATCAAACTGCAAGCAGTAGAAACGAGTTTGGATTTATTTAGATATTTTTAAATAGAGATAAGGTTATTTGATCTACATTTTTTAAAGTTTAGTTTGGCTACTGAGTGAAGGATTTAATTGGAGCAGAAACACCAGTTAGAAGGAGGTTTCATTGAGATGTTAGCTGGGGTAGACTGCAGCAGAGAGAGTGATGGAGAGAACTGGAAGGAGTTTGCTTATACCAAAACTGACCCAATATAAAGCAATCCTGTTTTTCTGATGGTGAAGGATTAAACAGAATTTTTCAGATGTTGATAGATTTTCAAATCTGTACTTAGTTGAGTGATGTAATAATATTTAAGGTAAAACTGTAAGTTTCATTTCTAAAAGCTTTCCTATTCACATTCTCTAAAACTGCTTTATTGAAACTTCATATACATGTCTTACAATGTCTATAATAGAGTCTTGATTTTAACTTCCAATGTTTTTATGCATTTAGTCTTCCCCAGCTGAGTAATTAACCATAATCCACTGAACTGCTGAAATGCCAAACCTGGCAGTCATTTTTTATTTTTTCCTTTACCGTATTCCCCTCATATCAAATCCATCAGCAGATTGTGTTGATTCTACCTCCAAAATATCAGATATTGCCAACCGTGATTTGTGGGTTTTCCCCAAACTTACAGTCCTCAGTTGACATTTAGATCCTTAAAAGGCCTTCGTATTATTGATTCTCTTTCACACATGTGGTTATGACATCAGAGAGATTCATAATCTAGATTGTTATTAAAAGACAAGGCTTTTAGAGACACTTAAAATAAGAATATAGGTGGTTAGGTTATAAAGATAATAGAAATAGGATTATATAATGAGTGACAGTTGAACTGTCAGAATATTTTAAGAATGAGTAAAACCTCTGTACCTGAACAATTTAGATGGAAGATCATGTATTCTGAAAATACATTGCATGAGGTTGCTTTCCTGATAAATAGGTTGAAGATGTGTGTGGCAAATTTAAATAAAACTTCCAGAAAATGTGAAAGTAGGGAAAAGTACACGAAATATTCGTAATCCTTCAAGCTTGAAATAGCTGTACCTAATTATCAAATCTGTTCATTTTCTTCTTAATACTTACCACACTGTATGGCCGTCTTTAATATTATGTATTAAGTTGTTCATTAGAATATATGTTTCATAATGGCAGGGCCTATGGCTTGTTGTTTTGTATCTTCAGTGTATCACTGTAAAAACAGAGTGGGGAGCAATGTCTGACCTCCCCTAACTTCACAGTGAGGAAGGAGAATCAAGATACACAGCCCAGGGCTGATTGTTGTGGAGCAGAGGTCAGACATCCCTTCTCTGTCTCCCGTCTTTACCAATTCTGAGTCAGCCAACCCTCCTGCAGCACTCTCTGCTTGTCTACTGGGTTCGCAAACTCATTGTAATGGCCACACAGAACCCACAGACCATGTAGTTGTGATGTTTGTTAGGGAGGTAATAGGTTACCATTCAGGCTTAGGAACACTCAGGATGCAGGTCTTCCATCAGGACAGCCTCTTCTCAGCTGTGCTCGAAGGCATGCCTCTGCAGCCCTAGGCTGTGCCCTGCTCGAGAACGTATTGTAAAGGTTTTTAGGTCCCTGCCAGTAAGTTCCCAGAGGCACCCCCAGCACTCATCCTTCTCAGTGTGTGGGCTGGGAAGCCCCCTGTGTGATCTTCTACTGGTCTCTCGTGTCACTGCTTCATATTTATTGGCAACTAGAGATGATTTAATCTGTCAGTTACTCTTTTCAGCATTTAGTTTTCGTTACTTGGCACTTTTTCCAGACTAATAAACCAAGTTTAAAAAACAGTCTTACTTTCAGCATAGCGTTTCTTGTTTTTTATCCAGCATGTACAGCCACAGAAAGATTCACAGATTTTTTTGTTTTCTTTATAGAAGAAGTCTGGCAAGTAGATGGTCACATGCTGTGGCAGCAGAATAACCAAGACAAGCTTAAAAATATGAAACGAGGTCATGGATGTGACACATTTGGGGAGAACTTCGATCTGGGTATGAATTTTGTTCCTGTAAGGAAATTACACAGTGAAAGTGACTTAGGTGGAATAATTTTAAAGCATCATTTAGATTTACTTATCCCAAAAGGTCATTATGAAAAAACAGAACCAAATGACTTGAACGTATTGGATAAATTACTTCTCCGTACGAAGCCTGAGGAAACTGATACGTGGTTAAAATACTGTGAATATGATAAATGTGACAGAATTAGCTACAAGAGGTCACAGATTGTCATTTATCACAGAACTCGTTTGGGGGAGAAGCTGTACGAATGCTGCGAATGTAGGAAACGATTCAGCAAGAAGTCAAGTCTCATTAAGCATCAGAGCAGACATGTAAGAGAAGTAGCCTATGGCTGTGGTAACTGTGGCAAAACCTTTCCCCAGAAGTCACAGTTCATTACACATCACAGAACTCATACAGGAGAAAAACCCTATGATTGTAGCCAGTGTGGGAAAGCCTTCTCCCAGAAATCACAGCTCACATCCCATCAGAGGACACATACAGGAGAGAAACCCTATGAATGTGGTGAATGTGGAAAAGCCTTTTCCCGAAAGTCACATCTGATATCACACTGGAGGACACACACGGGAGAAAAACCCTATGAGTGTAGTGAATGTGGGAGAGCCTTCAGTGAAAAGTCAAATCTCATTAATCATCAAAGGATTCATACAGGAGAGAAGCCTTTTGAATGCAGGGAATGTGGGAAAGCTTTTAGCAGGAAGTCACAACTCATTACACATCACAGGACTCACACAGGAACAAAACCCTATGGATGTAGTGATTGTAGAAAAGCCTTCTTTGAGAAGTCAGAGCTCATTAGGCACCAGACAATTCATACTGGAGAGAAACCCTATGAATGCAGTGAATGTGGGAAAGCATTTAGAGAAAGGTCCAGTCTTATTAATCATCAGAGAACCCATACAGGAGAGAAACCCCATGGATGTATTCAGTGTGGGAAAGCCTTCTCTCAGAAGTCACATCTCATTTCACATCAGATGACACACACAGGGGAGAAACCCTTTGTGTGCAGTAAGTGTGGGAAAGCTTTCAGCAGGAAATCTCAGCTTGTTAGACACCAGAGAACTCATACAGGAGAAAAACCTTATGAATGCAGTGAATGCGGCAAAGCTTTCAGTGAAAAATTAAGTCTTACTAATCATCAGAGAATTCATACAGGAGAAAAACCTTATGTATGCAGTGAATGTGGGAAGGCCTTTTGTCAGAAGTCACATCTCATATCCCACCAGAGGACTCACACAGGAGAGAAACCCTACGAATGCAGTGAATGTGGCAAAGCCTTTGGTGAGAAGTCAAGTCTTGCCACTCATCAGAGAACTCATACAGGAGAAAAACCCTATGAATGCAGTGACTGCGAAAAAGCTTTCTCCCAGAAGTCACAGCTCAATACTCACCAGAGAATTCACACAGGTGAGAAGCCCTATGAATGCAGTTTTTGTAGGAAAGCTTTCTTTGAGAAATCAGAGCTAATTAGACATCAGAGAACTCATACAGGTGAAAAACCCTATGAATGCAGTGAATGTAAAAAAGCTTTCAGGGAGAAATCAAGTCTTATTAATCATCGGAGAATACATACAGGAGAGAAACCTTTCGAATGCCGTGAATGTGGCAAAGCCTTTTCTCGTAAGTCACACCTCATACCACATCAGAGGACCCATACTGGTGAGAAACCCTATGGGTGTAGTGTTTGTAGAAAGGCCTTCTCTCAGAAGTCACAACTTGTTAATCATGAGAGAATTCATACAGGAGAGAAACCTTATCAGTGTGGGGAGTGCCCCAAAGCCTTCTCTCAAAAGTCACAGCTCATTAATCATCAGAGAACTCATGCAAAAAAGAAGTCCTAGAAACATAGCCAATATGAGTCTGACCAAGATTGTAACTTTGTGGCACTACAGTAAGTGAGGTGGTAAGATTTCCAGATTATAGTCACACTGTGTTGTATGTCAGAGAACTCCTTTAAGGTAGCAACACTATAAATGAGGTTTTATAGATTACAGCCGCTAAATATACTGAAGTATCAGAACTCTGAGTACAAGGAGCCTACAAATGCACTGAATTGCAGAAATCTCTGAAACCATAGTCAAAGTTCATACAGTGGAAGATTCACCAGGAAGCGAAATCTTGTGAATCCTGTGAGTATCAAATACCAGCCTTTCAGAGGTTAAATCTTATTAGCTGTTGGAAATATTTTCATATAAATTCTAGTGCTGTGAGTGAGGGAATACCTCATAAATGCAGCAAAGTGAGGCAGGATCTTCAAGAAATGTTAGCTCATTGTACACTACAAAATGCCGTTGGAATGCAATCATATAAAGATAATAAATGTGTTTAGCAAGTAATCCAGCTGTATTGTATACTGGAGAATTCATATTGTGGGAAAACCTAACAGTTTAAAGATACAACGTTACCTTAGGGATAATGCCAGAAGGGAAGCCATACACTTTTTATTGACGTGGGTACAAAAATATCTAATTTTAAATGGTTAACAGATTTCCACTCTGAACATGTGAGTAAATCGAATCCTGGAAATACCTGAATAAGAAATCTGCTGGTGGTATTTACGGCTTATTTGTCATATAGTGTGTTTCATACTTTGGAATTCCATATGATAATTTAGTGTAATTGCCTTGTAGTGCCTCTGCTGTCCGTCAGGATGCTGTGTGCCAGTGACTTATCTAATTTAACAGTGCTGTAAGAATGGTAGCTGATGTAACAGGGCTGATTGCTAAGTAAAGGAGCCCACAGTGGCAGAATGGTTAGGTGCTGGACTGCTGACTAAATGGTTGGCAGTTGGGCCCAGCCAGCAGCCCTTCAGGAGGAAGACTGGCAGGCTGCTCCTGTAGAGATCACAGCCTGCAGAAGTCTGTGGGGCAGTTCTCTGCTACCTGGGGTCAGTATGAGTTGAAATCAACTGGATGGCACCTGCAGACAATGACAGCTAAATAAGAAGTCTGATTGAAAATACCACATCCCTTTTTCCTTATTTGCTCTAAGGTGCATATAACAGGTCTGTTGTTACTGGAGTCTCTGGGCAGTGCAAATGGCTAACATCCTTGGCTATTAACCAAAAGGTTGGAGGTTCAAGTCTACTGGGAGGCTCCTTGGAAGAAAGATGTGGCAGTCTTCTGAAAAATCATCCATTTAAAACTTCATGAGCAGACTGCCTTTGACGCACATTAGGTTACCATGAGTCAGAGCATCCCAGTGGCAGCGAGTGTTTTTTGTGTTTTGCTTTTTTTATTTTGAACTTTCTGTTCAGTAGTAGAAATGAATACTCTATAAAGTCTTCTGCAGTCTCAGAGTCTGAAAAACCATTCTGGTAAAACACTGTTAATAAACATGTAAAGGGAAGAAGCAGAGAGTATGAATATTTGGATGTCATACAGAATAAGCAAAAGATAATAATAAATGATACAAAGTAGTGCTGTGCACCATCTTTTTTAGTGAGCCACCTTCGCACATTGAAATGTGTCTGTCAAATGCTGTGTAACCCAAGTACAGCTGGGTGTTAATTTAGTGTCATGAAATACCATGCGTACTATGTGCTGCTATTCTAAGTGTTTCATAAAATATTTTTTATAAAAAAAAATTTGTTGGAGAAACCCACGTTAAGAATTACTGTTCAGAAAATGTTATAGAGAATTTTGCAGTGATAAATATATTTTTGACATATTCAAGGAAGCCTGCTTTGCCTTCCTGCAAATTTCTGTATGCTTCTTGTTGAAAATGCTTGAACCATTTCTCAATTTAAATTTTTTTAGTGTTTCCTTTATAATGTTGCTTGAGAAAATCCGAAGTATTTTTTGTATGGTTGTGAAATTCAGGGGAGTTCAACAGTAAGCTGTATTTTGAATTTAGAGAAAAGCTGTCTAGTACTCAAGTTGTTACATTAAGTGTGATGTTGTGCACCTTTGTTTCTATCAGTGTTCTTTGGTTTAATTCTGCAGTGTTGGTGAAAGGTTGGTATTTTAAATGAGGATAAAGTTCTGAAACCAACGTATCAGAATTTTATAGTTTAATAATCCTGTTAATCACTTGATAACTTTTAAATAATCCAGCTTTTATTCATACTCCAAATTATGATTTTCCTGTTTTCTCTCTAACGTCTGAAAGTATCAGACCTTTGTAAATGACCAGTTACAACGTGCAGTCTTCTTTGTCTGCTGTGTGTTTTATTTTTTTCCTTCTATCATGAATTTCTTCCTTAATCTCAGAGATTGATTTTTTAAGTCTAGGTTAAAGCTCAGGAATCTGTGTTGTTTACAATGTTTCTAGTTTTCATCAGTCCAACTCTAGATTATTCCATTAACTGTTAAACAGTTAAACCTGTTACTTCCTTCATGGAACTTTGGCATTACCCTGGCTTGTTGGTTAAGTGCTGGCTTGTTGGCTTAGTGGAAGGTTGCCAGTTCAAATCCACCGGGGGCTCCTTCAAAACTCTCTCGGGCAGTTCTACTCTGTCCTTATAGGGTCACTGTGAGTTAGAATTGATTCCACATCACTGGATTTGGCTTCAGTTTTATAGATTAAATACCCAAGAACCAAATACTTGTTTCCTACCTTGCAGGTGTAGGTCGTAAGAGAGGATTGATGTTAACAGTTGTAGACTTCTAATGTATCAGGATATCTGATCTGATTCAAAGAACCACAGAAATCCTGTTGAACCATTGGTAGCTCTCCGTTGCACTAAAGTGTCCTAAGAGGGCTCTGATTCTGAAATTAGAGATTCTTAATGTTAGTTTATGAAATTACTTTTGCAGACCACAAAAACATGACCCCACGTTTTTCCTCATTGATTCCTATGACAAGTTGTACATGAAAAAGAAAGCCTTTTTTTTTTTACTACAGCACAAGTAGAGCCCCCAAACGTCTATGGATATAACTTCCGCGTTTACAGATCAGTGACATGGATTATGTTTTTCTTGTTGTATCACAGTTGTCACTATCCTCATCCAAAACATTGTGCTACCATTAAATTAAACTCAGTGTGCCCCCAACAAAAACTCTTTTCCTCCTCCTTCCCTGTAACTATTAATAATCGTTGCTTTGTGTACGTTTGCTTTTTTCACGTTAGCGCGGTCCTTTTGCAATGGATGTATTTTTCTCAACATAATGTTTTCAAAGTTCATTCATATTGTGGAATACACCAGATCTTCATTTGTCTTTACAGCTGTGTAATATCCCATTGTGTATGTATATACCATGTTTTGTTCATCCATGCATCTGTTGATAGATATTTTTGTTTTTCCACATTTTGGTTATTGTGAAAAATATTGTAATGATGGACATTGGTGTACAGGCTTCTCTTTGCTCCTGCTTTCATTTCTGGGGGTATACCTAGGGATGGGATTGCTGGGTCATATATGGTGTCTTCTACTTTCCACCGTTTGAGGGACCACAAAACTTTTCCACAGTGGCTGCACCATTTTGTATTCACCCCCGCAGTAGATGAGGTTTCCAGTTTCTCCACAGCCTTGTGAACCCTTGTGTCTTTCTCCTGAGGTGATGCCTCGCTGTGATGTGCAGCTCCCTGACGGCTGTGAGTCAGAACCTACAGGACAGTGCTTTTTTTCCCTCGGAAATAGCTAGTGATGTTAAGCATCTTTTCATGTGCTTGCTGGCCATGGGAATATCCTTGTTGGTGAACTGTCTGTCCTATGTCACTTTTTGGTTGGATTGTCTTTTTTTGTTAAGTTGCAGATATTTTATGTGTATTTTTTTTATATTAAGACTTTAACTGATCCATGCTTACCAAAAAATTGAAAAACCAGCATAATGCTAGATCAGAGTTAGTTAGGATCTTGTTAAGTTGCGTTGAGATAGATTACTGAAGGAGTCCAGCTGGGTCTCATCATCTGGGTTCCTCCAGTTACCTGAAGTTGTGCCCAGTTCTAGAGAGGACAGTTTACCTTGTATTCCTTTTACTGAGTGTTTTAGTCAGCTAGGGCTGCTCTAACAGAAATACCACAGAGTGGATGGCTTTAACAAAGAAAGATTTATTCTTACACAGTCCGGTAGGTTGCAAGTCCATATTCAGGGTGTCCGCTCCAGGGAAAGACTTTCCCCTTGACGGCTCTGGAGGAAAGTCCGGTATTGCATCAGTCATTGTCCAGGGAGCGTCCTCACACAAGAACCTCTGGTCTGAAGGACGTGCTCTGCTCCCGGTGCTGCTTGCTTGATGGTAGCGAGGTTCTCAAATTGTCCTTGGTTCTTTTTTCCTTTTATTCCTTGCAAGCTAAAAGCATTAAGGGTGGGGCAAGCCATACTCCAGGGAAACTTCCCCCATAGCAGGAATTCACAGCCCCACCCTAATCCTTTAACATACAGGTTAGCAAAACCGCACAATGGAGGACATTTCCAAGATACTGGGAACCATATCCCAGCCACATGGCTGCACACATTTTTGGGGGGACACAATTCAAACCATGACATCCCACCCTTTGACAACCCAAAAATCACATCACAAAACATTTAACACATTCATCTCACCATAGCAAAATTATGTCCATCCATATAACAGAAGTCTTAAATCAGTTCCAAGTCCAAAATACAAAAACTCTTCTACATCTGTGAAACTTAGAAGGCATTAACAGGCAACAGGCAAGTCAACAGAACACATTACATTAGCCCTCAAAGCTTTGGAAATACTCTTACATTTTCTGAAACGTTCTACACAACAGCAATGCTCTCCAGACTCTAGGTATCGGCCACACTCTCAGGTTTCTGAGTGGAGACCTCCAGCCCCGTGCTACAACTCTGCCTTCAAGGCCCACTTGGACAGAAACTCTGTCCCATCAGCTTTAGGAGCACCCTAAGCCCAACTGAGTGGCAATTCCACCCTTACGAACACAGCACGCCATGGTTCCACCCTTTCAAACCCCTAAGGTCATGGCCATACCTCTTGAGACTGAGGCAGCTCAGCTTCTCACGCTATCTGCCTCTTCAGCTTCAGCTTCCTATGGCCGCATGGCCCGGGCCTCAGGCCCACATCTGCCGTGCCGGGCAAGTGTTCCAAAGCTCTGTAGCTCCACTGGTTTAAGTGCCCGGAGGCACCCCACTCTTGCTGGAAAGCGTCCTGCCCAAAGGCACTCAACTCTCTCACTCCGTGGGTCAGCAAGGCCAGCTCACCGATTCAAGTGCCCAGAGGCACCCCGTTCCGCGAGGAAAGCTCTGCGCAGGCACTGACCTCTCTCGCTCCATGGGTCGGCTCCAGCGCTGCCTCTGGTTCTGCTGCTGCCGCTGCCGCTGCTGCCGGTCCTCCGTTGTTTCTCACCATCTGCGCCTTCTTCGTTCCTTCTGAATCTTCTATCCATTCGCAGTTTCAAAGTGGCTTCCACATTTTAGGTATTTGCTAGAGCAGCACCCCACTTCCACGGTACCAATTCTGTTTTAGTCAGCTAGGGCTGCTCTAACAGAAATACCACAGAGTGGATGGCTTTAACAAAGAAAGATTTATTCTTACACAGTCCGGTAGGTTGCAAGTCCATATTCAGGGTGTCCGCTCCAGGGAAAGACTTTCCCCTTGACGGCTCTGGAGGAAAGTCCGGTATTGCATCAGTCATTGTCCAGGGAGCGTCCTCACACAAGAACCTCTGGTCTGAAGGACGTGCTCTGCTCCCGGTGCTGCTTGCTTGATGGTAGCGAGGTTCTCAAATTGTCCTTGGTTCTTTTTTCCTTTTATTCCTTGCAAGCTAAAAGCATTAAGGGTGGGGCAAGCCATACTCCAGGGAAACTTCCCCCATAGCAGGAATTCACAGCCCCACCCTAATCCTTTAACATACAGGTTAGCAAAACCGCACAATGGAGGACATTTCCAAGATACTGGGAACCATATCCCAGCCACATGGCTGCACACATTTTTGGGGGGACACAATTCAAACCATGACACTGAGTAAGGAGGTTTTTGGAAGCTCAGTTTGTGAATTTTGAGATCTGTCCCAGGGATGCCTTCTGTTGTTCTTTTCTGTGTGGGCTTTTGCTATTTTCTGAGTTATCTCTGTATGGATCCACATTTTTGCAGTATTTTGGTTTCAAGATCACTTAAAAAACCCTAAGATGAATTGAATCCGGAAAATACTACATTTATCTAGTAATAACTTTATCAAAAAGCATATAGATAGTAGACATTAGTAATCTGCACTTTGAGGGTTTTTTTTAATTTTAGCAGTATAAATCCAGAGTGCCATTTCACTGGGTCTGTTAATCTGCAAATATGGTGCCAACAAGCTTTCATATGTCTGGTGTCTAGAAGTGGCCTAAGTGCTGATCCGCTGATCCTTGACACTTGGAGCTGCATGCCTTTTTTGTGTGTCTTCCTTCTTCCATTTTTCGGCTTGTACATAATGAGTGTTTTAAAGTTCCGTTCTTATTACACACTCTTCTGTTGAAATATTGTGTGGCACATTGTGAACTTCAGAAAGTGCAATATTCTCATTATGGTATGCAAGGACTTTTATGCAAACCCGTGTCTGTCTCTTCACTGTTTCTGAATATCTTTTCTCTTATACAGTATTTTCTGTCCACATTGACTTAACACTTCCCTGGGATTCCTAAAAGGTCTCATGTTTTTGAAAATGTATTGCAACCAGAATGTTTTGTTTCTTCCTAATAATGCCTGTTGATCCTATGTGAATCTGTACATGTATTTCTCTTTGATGATGCAGTCATTGCATGTGTTATCTTGTCTGTTTTAAGGTTCCTTGAAAACTAGGACAAATTTGTGTATATAATTGGGTGATACTTGTGGCTGTGTTTTCTGTCACATGCAGAAAAGTGATCTGCAGTGAGAGAGAAGAATGAAACCATCATGGAATCAGAATTTAAAAACTCAGTTGATTTTTAGATTCATCTTCACCTTCTTCATGCCTTGATTGTTGAGTTCTTCTGTGAGATATCCCAAGTATACCAATAAATTCCCATTTTTGCCTCAGGTTGTTTAAATTGTGTTCCTTACAATGAAAATATTCCTAACCAGTAGAGAAAGTGAGGCACAATCAAGGTTGGGTTTTCTGGAAGCAGAATGAGAAGTTAAGGCTGTTATGGATTGAATTACGTCTTCCAAAGATACACGTTATAAGTGCTAACCTCTTCTGGTTATAATCCCATATGGTAATGGGTTGACTTCATTATTTTAATGAGGCAAGATTGTTTCAGGGTGTATTTCAAGTCAGTCTCTTTGGAGATGTTAAGGAGGTAAGCAGAGCAGGGATGGGGTAGGAAAGATGCCAAGCCTCACGAAGGTGGCCCAGGAGCAGAAGGTGAGAAGAGACAAGGACCTTCAGAGCACACAGAAAGCATTCATTTAGAGTCAGCACCCTCAATTTCAACTTCTAGCCTCCTAACCTGTGAGAAAATACATTTGTTTCTTAAAGCCACCCACTTCAATGGTATTTCTGTTATAGCAGCACTAGATAACCATGACAGGGTACAGGAGACTCATGACAGATTAGCACCATGAGATCACGGGATAATATATGGGAAATGATTGAACAGAGGAAAAAAAAGACTTGCAGGTTGACAAAACATTGGCCAAGCCATCATGATCTCTAGACCCAGTATAGCTTATCAGCTGTCTTCATCTGAGGCCACAGTGGTCAGGCCCTCCTAAGCCTGCACTGCTCAGTCCCCACGAGAAGGCTGTATGGGGAAGGGCACAGCCTTAGGTGAAGCAGCTCTTGTTGGCTGAGGCTGTCTCTGAAAAGCCTGACAGCTGGAGTTTGTCTTCTCACTGCTCTTCCTGGGCCGTAAGTCCTTTGATACAGGATCTGTGGGATGCATCTCCTTGTTCACCGCAGTCTGTCACTCACTCTGTACATCCGTGTTCCCATGTTACCTTAGTGGAGCTGCTCCTGTAGGAGTCTGGTGGCCGTCTTCTGAGGAGAAACCTGAAACAGGAAGGTTAGCGGAACACCCTACACTGCTAACAGTTGCATTTGTTTCCTCTCCTCTGTTG
This sequence comes from Heterohyrax brucei, assembly GCA_028571685.1. NCBI lineage: Eukaryota > Metazoa > Chordata > Mammalia > Hyracoidea > Procaviidae > Heterohyrax > Heterohyrax brucei. The sequence continues at coordinate 161,914 of CM053160.1, read as the reverse complement.
CCCAGTCTGCATTCTCACCGTCGGTTCCCACCTGTGCTGGCATTGGTGGCTGACCTGGTGGCATTACTCAGATGCTCAGCATTTCATTTAATTATTCAAGGTACTCCAAATACCTAGTGGGATTTGTGATGGCCTGAAACCCAAAAGGAATGGCATTTAGGGGAACAGGGTTAGGACAGTTGGGACAGTAGGTAATGTAAGAAAAATTTGAAGATAGGGGTGAGATGATACAACCTTGTGGAGCATTTTAAGAAATTTTTCCTTGACGTAAGAGCATTCAAGAGCCATCAAATAAGATGAAGCAGGGAAATGACAGGATCACAAGTGCTTATGTAAACATCTGGCTAACTTCTATGTGAAGAAAAGATGTGGGAGAATGGCTACGGTCGTCACGGTAAGATTCCTGGTAAGACAGTGGTCAAAACAGCCTGGTACTGGTACAAGAACAGACAGATTGATCAATGGAATAGAATTGAGACCCCAGAGATGACACCATCTGCCTATGAACAGTTGATATTCGACAAAGGCCCTAAAACATTAAACTGGGGCAAAAACAGTATCTTCAACAAATGGTGCTGGCAGAATTGGTTATCCATCTGCAATAAACTGAATCAAGATCCATATCTTACACCTTATACAAACACCAACTCCAAGTGGATAAAAGACCTAAATATCAAACCTAAAACGATAAAGCTCATCCAAGAAAAGGTAGGAACAATGGAAGTTTTAATACACAGTGAGGACAGACTCCAAAATCTGTCAAAGAAACCTCAACAGAAGAGAAAGTAGATAAATGGGAACTATTAAGAATCAAACACTTTTGCTCATCCAAAGACTTTATTAATAGAATTAAAAGAACACCCACAGAGTGGGAAAATATATTTGGCAACTCTGTCAGATCGATGCCTCATCTCCATAATCTATAAGATACTACAAAATATCAATAAGAAGAAGATAAACCATCCAATTAAGTGATGGGCAAAGGAGATGGACAGATACTTCACTAAAGAGGAGATCCAGACAGCCAAAAAACACATGCGGACATGTTCACGATCTTTAGTTAGTAAAGAAATTCAAATCAAGACAACAATGAGATACCATCTCACCCCAACAAGATTGGCCATGATCCAGAAAACACAAAACAACAAATGCTGGAGAGGCTGTGGAGAAAGTGGAACCCTCCTACACTGTTGGTGGGGTTGCAAAATGGTCCAGCCTCTTTGGAAGGCAATCTGGCGCTTCCTTAAAAAAATGGATATTGATATACCATTTGACCCAGTAATTCCACTACTTGGAATATATCCTACAGATTCAAGGCCTTTCACACCAACGGACACATGCACCAGAATGTTTATCGCGGCACAGTCCACAATAGCAAAAAGGTGGAATCAACCCAGATGCCCAACAATAGAAGAATGGATAGGTAAACTGTGGTACATATACTCAATGGAGCACTAAGCAATGATAAAGAATAACGATGATTCCAGGAAACATCTCCTAACCTGGTTTCAACTGGAAGACATTATGTTGAGTGAGAGTAGTCAGCGACAAAAGGACAAATATTGTATGAGACCTCTACGATAAGATCTCAAAAATAGACTTGTGTATAGAAGAAAAGACTCTTTGACAGCTGCAAGGGAGGGGAAGGAGGGAGGGAGGGTGAGGGGGGGAGGGTTTAGTTTAGGTAGTTACTAGAAATCTAGTTGGGAGAAAGCGGTGACAGCACACATTAGGAACAAGAACAACATTAAGTGGACTTCAGCATAACTTGAGTACTCCTTCCATCTTAATACTGCAAGGATAGAGTAGCTGGGGTGGGGGGCGGGGGACCATGCTCTTAGGTCAATTCCAGGCCAATTGGCACAACTAGCATTTTGCTAAGAGAGCTCTCTGCACCCCACATTGGTGAGTGGCGTCTGGGGTCTTAAAAACTGCCAAGCTGCCATCCGAGGACACAGCAAATGGTCCTAACTCAGCAGGAACGGATGCTCACCGAGGGCCAAAATGGCATGCGGTAAAGATAACCGAGAAGACAGAGAGACCCACAAGAGTGGGTGCCTACATCGACCTGGGACCGGAAGAACCGGATGGTGCCCGGCCACCACCAGTGATAGCCATGACAGAGGTCACAGAGAGGAGCCTCACTGGCAAAACAAGAATAAAAAGAGGTGCATCATGAGATCTCCGCTAAGACCTCAATTGATGGTCCAGCGGTTTTGGGGTTCCTCTGGGAGCATGGCCCCTGGCCCTGATGCTGCCCGTTCCCATAAATTATAACAAAGGTCCACTCTTTGGACAGGAATGGATTGGACTTGGCAATGCGGAGTAACCATATATTGGAAGCACTTTATGGTTCTATATATCTATAGGATATCATCTTGCTGACCTCTGGCTGGAGGAAGGGGAGTGGACGGAGAGGAGGGGAAAGGAGACTGTTGGGAGGATGAGACATGTATGGAGCAGAGAGGAATAGTGTGCAGTCACCGGACAGGGAGAGAAGTGGAAGCTGCATATAGGGGGGCATGTAAATTTACATGTGAATGTACATTTTCACTGTTATGTTAAATAAAAATTAAAATTAAAAAAGATTCCCGGTGAGAGATGATTCTGACGAAGTTAAGATCAGACATACATTGGGTCTCAACATGTCCCAAGACAAATCCTTTTTCCTAAATACCATTTTCCCATGTTATCGTAATGAAATAAAATGAGATGTCATGAGAGTGTTGAGATGGCATAGAAGGCCTAAAAGAATGAACTTTTTTGGTAATACTTCATCCAAGGAAGGACACAGTTCTCTCTTCCCTCTCATCTACATCTCTGGTTCATCACCCTGTGTTACATTGTTTCTTGAATGAAATTTCCTCTGCAGAAACTGAAATCAGTCTGGAAAATACACAGCTGGTGCCCTCACTGGCCTTCCTGGCTCAAGTCCTGGCTTCCCGTTCACCATTGCGACCCTACGCACTACAATACAAGTGCTGGTCACACTCTTCAGTGTCTTCCCCTTCCTTACTGAACCACAGCTAAGCTCCTTCATGAAGCTTTCGTTAGCCAGTGTTTTCAGCGTCATTGTCTTCACGTCAAGGTCCTTTGCCCTTTTTTCCCCCAGGCCATTTTTCCCCCTGCTCCTTTCATCTTTATTAGGCCTTTTGATTCCTTGCCTGTCTAAGTCCTCTTTATAAACTGGTCCTTTCGCTCCAAACAACATTCCCTGATTTAGTATACAGTGAAACCTCAGCCGGCGTTCAATGAGACGACCCCGTTTTCGGGACCCCTCAAGCTTTCCATCTGACACAGTGCAGTCTTCCACTTCTCTGTTGCCAGTTTCAGTGGGAAAGATTTGAGTTGTCCATCTGGTTCGTTTCTGTCTTTCTCTGACAGGTTCTGGCATTTGCAGGGCTTACCCCTACCCCATCCAGACTCTGCGGTCTTCAGTGTAACGGACACCTCCGGTCTGTCCCGTAGATGTTCCTGTTTCCCGGGTACGGCAGGCGGAGCATCAAGAGGGACGCTCCTTCAGACTCCTTTTGTGGAGGGCTGCAGGGCGGCTCGGAGGCGCCGAGAGCACTAAGCGGACAGTTTCTCAACACACAGTAGGAAACGGAGCCATCCGCGGGTCGCGCGTCCTTTCACCGGAACCCAGTTCTTGGCTTCACTAAACGGGGAAGACGCTTGACGGTCCCGGCCCCGCGTTGGATGGGTCCCGGCTGCTCGCAGGGCCGCCAGGGATTAGGGGAGTTGTAGTTCTCTGACATCAGTGTTTCGGGGCGCCGAGGGAAGGAGGGAGGGATTCTGGTTAATTTATTGACTTTGAGACAGGTGTCGTCTCTAGGTACTAAGGCTCAGTTTTGGGGAACTGCAGGTATCCGATGCCAGCGGCAGGTGCTCCGTGGGCGGGACTGCAAGAAGTTCTGGGAGTTGGAGGTGTCTAAAGGCGGAACCCTGTGCCCTGAGACTGGAGGCCGCGGTGGATTCTGGGAGCTGTAGTCCGCGGCGTGCCGCTATTGTTCCGGGTCGCAATGAGCGCGGCCCCGAGGCCTTCTGGGAGTCGGGTTGGCCAGGCGGAGCCCTAGCTTCTCGCGCGCGGGACGCGGTGGCTTTTGGGAACTGTAGTTTCCTGCCGGCGGCGACTGTCCCGAGGCGCGGGCCGTGGGTCCCTGGGGCATTCTTGAAGTCGCAGCTTTCTGAGGCCGTAGCGCTGTATCCTGAGCGCGGTCAGGGCCGTGCTTTCCGAGGGTTGTAATCATCCGAGTGGGGGACCCATGGTCCCTGCGTGGAGGCCGCGGTGGCTTCCGGGAATGGTCTTTGTCGCCGGCCGTCCGCCGTGTCTCCCGGCGCTGTCGGCGCGGTCCCGAGTCAGCCTGGAAGCCGTAGTTCTCTGAGGGCGGGACCTTGGGTCCCTAAGGCGGAGGACACGGTGGGCTCTGGGAAGTGTGGCTGTCGTATTTGGGCGGCCATCGTCTCCAGGGCCGGTCCCGATGGGTTCTGGGTTGGTTTTTCTTTTGTGTTTTGCAGAGGGAGGGGTGGGACGCCCGCTCTTCTAGCTGACGTTCCGCGGTTGGCTCTGGGAATTGAGGGTTTTGGACGGGAGGCCATTGTTTCTGGCCTGTGTTGGCTTGGCGGCGGGATGTTTTGGAGTTGCGGTTGTCTGTAGATGCCGTCGTTTCGCCTGAGGACACAGAACGCCTGTCTTTATGCGAACTGTGGTTGTCCTCACCTGGCGGCCACCGTCCCCTAGCGCAGTCGTCGCTGTCTGGAGGCGGAGCTTTGCGATTCTCTGAGTGCGGCTCTCGACGTCGGAAACGAGAAGGGCCGCGCTTTCTTCTGGGAGTTGTAGTTTTCTGGGGCTGGAGGCCTCGTCTGTCCGCGCTCCAGGCGTTCTGGCTCCAAATCCCAGCCTTGGAAGATCGGGAAGGCGCAGTCCGAGCAACACCCGCGGCACCGTCCTTGGGCTGCGGAGCCGAGGCCCTGGCCTGGTTTGGGTCCGAGGCAGGTAACGGACGCCCGCTGTCCCCGTACCCAGTGCTTGGCCGGCCGTGACGAGCTTGCGGTTCTGGCCGGCGCTGGGGAGGCCCCTCGGGGCTTTGGGTCAGTGACTGCATTCTGAGTCCGGGACCCCAGGGTCCAGAGTCAGTGCAGACTGCAGCGTCCTGAGACCGCGATTCCGTGCGGGCCAGCCGAGAGCGCCAGCCTCGGGTAGCGGCCCGCATCCTGCTCGGCGGCAGCGAGCGACCGGCTGGAGCTGGGCGGGATGACCCACCCGGCGTCCCGGGCCCTTCCGGCCCCCCGGCTCCGTGCGGTGGGGTGCGCGTAACGAGGGGCGCCAGCCGGCGGGCGCTCGGTGCCCCGGGCGCGGGCCGAAGGACCCGTTCGCTCACAGTCCCTTTCTCTCCCTGGCAGCCGTGCCGTTTCAGAGAGGCCGTGCTCCCCCGTCCCTTCTGTGAGCCATGTTTCAGGTAAGCCGGGGCTTGCTTTCTGAAGTCTAGCTTTTGAGGACTTGAGACTTAAACGCTTTCTCCGGAAGCCTCCAGCCTGACCGAACCCCAGGAGTCTGCCCCCGTTTCGTGACGGAAAGCTATCCAGACATGGGTGGGCTTCGGACGTGGCCTGTTTTTCGCCACTGTCGAAGTGAGAATGACCTTGCTTTATGCCGCTCCCACCTGCTGCTCTTCAGTCGTTTATGCCACACGGTTTCTTTGAGACCCTGCAGCCGTGGTTCCAGTTGTGATCTCTGGGCCAGCAGTATCGGTATCGTATCAGAACTTACTAGAAATGTATCCTCTGGAGCCCCACCCCAGACCTTTTGAATCAGAAATGGGCCCAGCGGTCCCTCCAAGTAATATGAGAACCACTGTCCATTTCTAGGTCTTCGGGTGCATCAGCGAGCAAAGCCAAACCTCGGATCTCACAGAGGTTGCTTTTCAGAGCTGACATTAAGTTTCTTCATCTAAGAGTTCTGATTATTTTGTTTGCTTGGTCCTAACTGCCTGGCCGGCTGCCCTGCCTCCTGGGCTGAGGACAGGATCTGCCCTCCAAAGCTGGTCCTGTTTTTGAGGCCACCTCTCTCCTGCCCTTCCTCACAGTGGTCTCTGATTCCAGAGTCTCTCTGAGTTGGTTGGAGAGTCCAGTTTCCACCTCTGACGCAGATCCTACTGTTCACTTCAGGCAGCAGCAGTTTTGATTGCTTTTTGTGAAATAACTCTGCCACACAGTTACTAGTTTGGGATCTCTGGAGTTTGTTTCATGCTTTATCACTCAGGTGGAGCAGGCCTGGGTCGCAGAGATGGGGCTTGTTTGTTCATGACTCTCTTTGACCCTGAGGCGAAGCCCGTTAGCCTCCACCTTGGGAAATACTAGCTTCTCTTCTTAGGAGGTCCTGTCACTTTGCTGTTTATTCTCCGTATTCTGTCGCAAACCAGAACTGCCAGTTAAGTTCTTGAACTCATCCTAGAAAAAGTACTCCATACCCCACTGCTGAACATCACTATGATCACCTGTAAGATTCTAAACTTGGGAAGCTGCGCACCAATGCCAGCACCTAGTCCCCCCTTGAAAGCAATTTGGGACTCTTGGCCATTAGAGTTGTTGTTGTATTACCCTTCATGTCCTGAATGTCATCAAAATGTCTTCAAGATTTCCTTTATTTTTAGGTAAAGAAAAAAGTCATTAGGGGCCAGATCAAGTGAATAGGGAGGATATTCTGATCCAGTTATTTGTTTACTGGCTAAAAACTCCCTCACAGACAGCTATACAGTTAAGTTCACAAACTTGCCACTCTGCCACTGTATGCAATGGCCATTCCAGAAGGAGTTCCCAAATCACTCTGAAGGATGGACTAGGTACTGATGTTGGTGTGTAGCTTCCCGAAGGGAGTCATGATATTCAACAGTGAGGTGTATAGCACTCAGAACAGTTAACTTTGAGGACTTGTCAGAAATCATAGAAAGCCACAGCTATTTCTTCAGAATTGGAGATTGTCTTAGTCAGATAGTGCTGTTTTAACAGAAATACCCCAAGTAGATGGGTTTAAAAAGAGACATTTTGTTTTGTCGCAGTCCAGTAAGCTAACAGTCCAAATTTAGGGCATTAGCTCTAGGAGAAGTCTCCTCCCCTAGCTCTGGAGAAAAGTCCTTGTCATCAGCCTTTGGCTGGACTGTAAGCTTCTGATGCGCAGGGACTGAGGGCCTTTCCAGCGGGCGCATTTAGCTCCTGGCACTGCTTTCTTGGTGGTTGGAGGTCCCCGACTCACTACTTGCCTCCTTTTCCTTTCTATCCCCAGAGGCTGCCTCAAGGTACAGTACAGCCCCACGTATTGAGTCCTGTCCCAACACCGCTGCCTCCCATCCTCCCTCATTAATATAGAGGCAAGGAATCATGGCCTTGCCAAACTGCCACACACACTTTTGGGGGGTCCCGATGGCAGAGATGCTTATAACAAACTCTAGAATGCATGCTGTGTCCTAAGGGTGCTGCTGCCATCCACCCCACCCTGTTGTGAAGAATTCTGGCTGCGTCCCATTAAAATAGGCATTAAGGGAAACACATACTACATATTAAACACAAAGGAAGAGTCTTTACTCTCCAGGAAGTGTTATGAGAAAGGCTCTACAATCAGTGCCAGGAGTACCTATTGTTCAAGTTCACAACGCTTCATTCTTTCTCATACAGTCATCTCAGTATATAAATCACATGCATCTTTTTCACCTTTTCTCTAGTTAAGTAACAAAACAAAAGAAAAACAGCTAGGCCTTTAGTTAATGTATAATAATGACTTGTATTGCTTAAAGTGTAGCCTTCTCCCACCATTACTACTTAAAATACATGCTGTCCTCCCCCTGCAGTGGGATTCATCTCATTTCTTGATCACAGCCTTTTGCAGACCTGGGTTCTAGTTGTGGAGATAACTGTGTCATTTCAGGGGTCAGTGACCTTCAGAGATGTAGCCATAGACTTCTCCGAGGAAGAGTGGGAGTGGCTTCAGCCTGCTCAGAAGGATTTGTACAGATGTGTAACGTTGGAGAACTATGGTCACCTGGTCTCACTGGGTATGTATGAACTCCAGTTTCCCCCAAGTCAGAATCTTTCCTTTAGAGTGGTTGTTGTGAATGTCACCTGGCTAAATTTTCCAAAGGAAGGTGTGGCTTTTTTTTAGTTTTTAAGATGAGGATTGTAGTTTCACTTAATCTTTTAGATGTTACTCATACTTACTGTCTTAGGCTGGGTTTTCTAGGGAAGCAAAATCAGTAACACGTGTAGGTACAAGGAAAGATTTATAATGTATAGATAGATAGATAGATACAAATATAGGAAACAGCTCACGTAATCACAGAAGCTGAATGTCCTAAGCTGTGGCACAAGCCTCATGTGGCCACGAAAGCTGAGGAACCCAAGATCAGCAAGTCAGAGACCAGAGTTCTAGATCGCCGGTTGTGTAGGTCAGTGGATCCCAAGCTGGTGGTGAGATGAAGCAACAGAGGCTGGCAAAACCAGGATCAGCAGGTCAGGGAGTAGGAGCGGGCAGAGGCTGGCGAACCCAGGATCAGCAGGTCAGGGAGCAGGACTCTCAAGTGCCGACTGTAAGGACTGATGAGCCCAACAGCTGCTAGCTCAAGTCCCGGAACCAGACGCTGGAAAGAAGAGAGCAGGAGCTCCTGGCCACGTGAGCGATCAGCAGCCATAGTCCAAGGTCGCGAGATGAGAGCCGAGGGGCAGGGAGCCACCACAAACCCCGCCCTGCCACTTAATACAGCAGCCAAATAGGTAGTAGCCAAGTTGACAGAATCCTGACCACCACACTTACATCTGTTCTTTTTTTAACGTGGCCCCTCTTTCCTAAGGATTCAAGGGCTGCTTTGAATTTGTCTCATTTTCTGTGAGCAGGTCTTTGCATTTCTAAGCCAGATGTGGTGTCGTTATTGGAGGAAGGGAAAGAGCCTTGGCTGGGGCGCGGAGACACGAGGAGAGACCTGTTTTCAGGTGAGTGAGTTAGAAGGGAAATAATCACAACCCAGCTGATCAGTGAGAAAGCAGCACTTGGAGTATATTGGCTGAAAGTGTTCCCTAAAGAGACTGGAAGTGTGGAGGCTGGCAACTCTCAGAAACAGGCACTCGAGAGAGACCCTGTTTACCAGTCTGCCCTCACCTTTCATTTTGCACAGTCCCCACTTTCTCACAAATAGATGTATTCTTTCTTTCTGTTGTTTCCTCTGTCTGGTCTTTGAATTCTGTTTCTCTGTTGGTTCTTTTATTCAAATTTGCAAACTTTTAAAGTCAAATAAACAAAGAAAGCTAGTATGGCTGTGTTAATATCTAAGAAGATTTAAGATGAAAAACCTTACTAGAGATAAATAAGGTCACTTTATTGTAATAATATTTAGTTAACTAGGAACATGTGTCAATTCTCAGTAGGTATGTAGAGTGCCAAAGTATATAAAACTGGTAAAGCTTGATCAAACGGCCATCATTAAGGATTGCAATCATACAGATTATATTCTCTGATTATAATTAGGTTAAGTGACAAAAAGATAAGTAGAAAAATCCACTTAGGTATTGAAATTAAGTAGTATACTTTAATAAAAAGTGACTCGGGGAAATCATAAAAGGAAGTTAAGAAATGTTTTGTACTGAATTATAAGGAAAATAATACATAATCAAAACTGGTATAAAGCAGCTAAAGTAGCATATAGAGGAAAATTATAGTCTTAAATACTTATTTTAGAGAAAAATAAAAAAAAACTTAGGAACTAAGTATCCGTTTTAAGGGGTAGGAAAAACAATAGCAAAATAAACCCTGAGAATGTAGAGGGGCAAATGAATAAAATAGAAGAATAGCAATAGAATGTCTGTATTTAGCCTTCATTTATGAAGAATATTTTCAGTGAATGTAGAATTCAGAGTTGCCTGTTTTTAGTAGTTGAGAAAGGTTGTTCCATTGCTATCTGGCTTTCAGGGTTTCTGATCAGAAATCCAGTCATTCTAATTCTCATTCACACCTAATTACCATGCTACTTTTACATTTTGACCTGGTTTTCTTGGTTACACTTTAGTCCTGTTTCTTTGGGATATCATGTGAGGACTGCCAGTTGAGTTCATGAACTCACCCTAGAAAAAGTGCTCCGTACCTCATTGCTGACTATCACCAGGTTGCCTCCGAAGTCCTCCCCTTCCCCTTGGGAAGCTACGCAGCGATGCCAGCGCCTCATCCACCCTTCAAGGCAGTTTTGGAACTCTTTTTCTGGAATGGCCATCAGAGCTATCAAATCGTATTATCCTTGATGTCCTGAATGTCATCAAAGTGTCTTCCTTTCAGTATTTCCTTCATCTTTGGGTCAAGAAAAAAGTCACTGGGGCTCAGTTGGATGAGTAGGGAGGGTGCTCCAATACAGTTACTTGTTTACCGGCTAAAACCTCCCTTCCAGACAACTATACAATTAAGTTCATAAAATTGCCATTGTGTGCAATGGCCATTCCAGAAAGAGTTCCACAATTGCTTTGAAAGGTGGACTAGACGCTGGTGTTGGTGCATAGCTTTCCAAGGGGAGCGCTTCAAAGGTGACCACAGTGATGCTCAGCTGTGAGGCATGTAGCACTTAGAACAGTTAAGTTTGCGGACTGACTTGTCAGACTGGTACGTCAAGTACCGCACTGAAGGCCTGCAGTTAATTCCCAGTAGCTTTTTCTGGTGCCATGAAATGTCCAGGTTTCATACTTCAGCTCCCAACTAGTTTCCTCAGGGAAGTCTTTCTAAATCAAGCCTTTTCTTTGTTTTTGTTTTAAATTGGTTGTAGTCAATTTGCATATCTCTGATCTCTAAACTTGCATACAGTTTTTATTCATACCATTAATTTTTTTACATGCTCAGCTTCTGAAGAGAATTACCTCAGTTTATATCACAGAGTTCTTACTCAGATGCTTACTAGGGACGGGATTTTCACGGAGGACTCATAATTTCCTTAGCAGCTGTGTCTACAACTTCCCCGGTTCCTCCTATGTACGCACACGTGCATAAGTTGTTGTTAGGTTCCGTGAAGTCGGTCCTGACTCATAGCAACCCGAGGCACAACAGAGCGAAATACCGCCTGGTCTTGCGCCCTGCCCCAAATCATTGTTATGCCTGAGCCCGTTGTTGCGACCACTGTGTCAGTCCATGTCTTCAAGGTCCTCCTCGTTTTCCCCGACCCTCCACTCTACCAAGCATGATGTCCTTCTCCCGGGACTGATCCTTCCTGACACGTCCAAAGTACGTAAGACACAGTCTTGCCATCTTTGCTTCCAAGGAGCACTCTGGTTGTACTTCTTCCGGAATAGACCTGTTGATTCTTTTGGTGGTCCATGGTACTTTCAACATTCTTCTCCAGCACCACAATTCAAAGATATCAATTCATTTGTCTTCTTCATTCATTGTTCATTATGCATCGGTATGTCTACTTTTATGTATATTTATATTTAGGTATAGATCTTGATTGATTGCTGAGAGATTTATTTTAACTTTTAAATTTTTTGTTTTTCCATCCCCACTTTTCTCCTCCCTGGTAACCATCAAAGATTCTTTCTGTCTATGTCAACCTTTTCATGAGCTTTCATATTAAGGGTCTCACACAACACCTGGCCCTCTTGTGACTGACTCATGTTGCTCAGTGTAGTACCCTCCAGTTTGCTACATATTATGAGATGATACAAAGTTTTGCCAGCACGGTCTGCTAAAAGGACTGCCCTTTGGACCCTCAGTGGAGGTCGGATGACCACAGGTAGATGGATTTACATCTGGCTTCTCAGTTTTGTTCCGCTGGTCAGCGTACCTGTCGTTGTACTGGTAGAGTGTCTTTGTTTCTAAGGTGTCTACTGTAAACAGCGTATTGGTAAATGCTTTTTGTGTCCATTGTGGGACTGTGTGTCTCTTTATAGGTGCATTTAGCTCATTTACATTCAGTATAAATGCTGGTAGGTGTGACTTTATTGCTGTCACTTTGTAGCGCTTTTTTTCTGTGGTGCTGACATTTTCTTTTACCCCCCTGAGCTGAATTTCTTTGGTTTGTGCATTTCTTTTTTCATTTCTTTTGGTTTTTTGTAGATTTTGTTTTTAGTGAGACTTGTTTTTCTTGTTTGTTTTTTTCTTTTCTTTTTTTACTGTGATTGAATGAAAATGTACATTCCCATATAAATTTGCATGCTCACTTATATGTAGCTTTCACTGCTCTCCCTGCACACTCTTCCTCTCTGCTCCACACATGTCCTATCCTTCCAACAGTCTCCTGTCTTCTCCTCTCCACCCATTCCCCTTCCTCCAGTATGAGGTCAACAGGATGACATCCTGTAGCTGCCTAGAACCATAAAGTGTCCACAAAATATAGTCACTCTGTGTCACCAAGTCCAATCCATTGCTGTCCGAAGAGTTGACCTTCATTATGATATATGGGCAGGGGCAGCATCAGGGCCAGGGGCCATGCTCCCAGGGGAATCTCGAAGCCCCTGGACCATCAGTTGTGGTCTTTTAGTGGAGATCTCGGGGTGCACTCTTATTTATTCTTGTGTTGCCAGTGAGACTCAACTTTGTGAGCTCCATTGTGGCTATCTCTAGTGGTGGCCGGGCACCATCCAATTCTTCCTGTCACAAGTCGATGTAGACACCCGCTCATGTGGGCCTCTCTGTCTTCTGGATTCTCTTTCCCCCATGTCGTTGTGGACCTCTGTGATTCCTTCTTTGTTTTGATGAGTTCGGCTGATTAACTCTCTTTTCTGTTAACTTGAAATTTACCCTTATTTTCCTAGGTTTGGACCAGCCGTTTATGACTTGATAGCACCTTGCCGTTGACTCCCTTAGAAAGTTCTGTATCTACAGTATGTATGCCATCTTGTGTTGTTCTGACATTGTCGTTCACATTCTGTTCTCTCTGGTTCCTTGCTGTACTTCTGTTGGTTTTGGATAGCCCTTGAGAGTCCATTTCCTAGGTTGGTCTCTGGCTGGTACAATCGTGTGTCCTCAGCTGAGGCTGTAGTCTGATGATGGTGTGTTCTCAGACTGAAGGACTTTCCTTTAGCAATTCTTGTAACTTGGTTTGATTCTTACATATTCCTTTAATTTCTGTTTATCTGGAAATGCCCTAATTTCCCTATCATATTTGAACAAGAGTTTTGCAGGATATATTATTCTTGGTTTGATGTTTATTTTCTTTGAGGGTTTTATATGTAGAATCCTACTGCCTAGTTTCTGGCACATAATCAGAGCTTAGTCTCATTGTTTCTGCTCTGTATGTGACTTTCTGTTTTTCTTGAGCTGCTCTCAGAATTGTTTCTGTCTTCAGTTTTTAAGAGTATGATTGTGATATGCCTTGGTAATTGTCTTTTAGGGTCCGTCTTGTATGGAGTTGTTGAGCTTCTTGAATGGTCAGCTTTTTATCTTACAATATTAGGGAAGTTTTCCATCAGGAATTCTTCAGTGATCCTCTCTGTGTTTTCCATGGTCTCCCTGGTTCTGGAACTCAAGTCACTCATAAATTTTTGCTTTTGATTTTCTTCTTGATTTTTTTTTCCTCAGAGATGTATTCCAGTGTTTAGTGTTGCTGATTCTGTGTTGCATCGTTTCAAACTTGCTCCTCAGCCCTTCTTTGACGTTGTCCATTTCTGAAATCTGGTTGATCTTTGGGATTCCTAATTGTTGTTTTTGTATGATTTTTAGTTGTGAATTTATTTTGGCATTTTGTTGTTGTATTATTTTCATGAATTCTTCCTGAATTTGTCTCCCCCCCTCATTTTTGTCTGCATTTAGCTTCAACTTTTGGATAGCTCTGAATGTTAGAGATTTAAATTCCCTGTCAGTTACTTCTAGTGCCTTTTCATCTACTGCAGAGTTATCTGGTGATTTATTTTGGACAGCGACTGGACCTTCTGTCATGTTTTTAAATATGTTTTGATACTGTTTGCTGTCTTCACGGTGTTAAATAGTTGTTTTCTTTGTTTATTGATTGTAGTTCTGTTTGTTTCCTCTTGCTTTTCTGGTCTCATCTGTTCATGTCAGAGCGGGCAGGCGGTGCATCCTTTGTTTGCCCGTCTGTGGCTGCAGTGGTTTTCACCTCCTCGTCCAGTCCGGTGGAGCCGGTCACTTGGCTGTAGTGCAGCGTGGCAGGTCCAGCAGGTGATGTGTCCTGCTGGGGGTTCCTGAGGGTGCTTTCATGTATTCCCCAGTACCCATCTGTGGTATGGGTGTGGTGAATCCCAGCAGCACAGACGCTGTCTTAGTGGCAGGCCGAGCCACCACAGCTAGCCAGGAGGTGTTGGAGGTAGAGCAGCACCGAGAAGGTGAGGGGTGGGAAAAGGTGAGGGGTGGCAGAGTGTGCCTTGGTTGTCACCAGGTGTTTCATCTTCTGCTGAGATTCCAGCGACTCTCCTCTCCTGTGCTCTTTGTTGGCCAGCCTCCCACAGGCATCCCAGATGGTGAGTCCGTGCCGGATTAGCCGATAGGGAACTGGAGATAACTATTAAATGCATGTCAGATCTGTTTACTTCTCCGCAGAACCTTGACAGAGTGATAATAACAGATGGTATTCTTCCACACAAAATAGCGAAAGCCAAGTGCCGTCGAGTTGGATCTGACTCGTGGCGACCGTAGGGGCCAGAGTAGAACTGACCCCCAGAGTATTCAAGGAGTGCCTGTGGATTTGAACTGCCGACCTTGTTTGTGTTTTAGAGACATACAAAATTTGAAAATAATTTAAAATGTATAGAGAATGTGTGAGAAGACTTCTACCCTCTGTTGTCATCTGGGAGCACTTTACCTCACTGGCTTTTTCATTTGGAATGTGATAGATGCTTGAAGCCTTTCAGCCTAAAGTATGTGCATCGTAGTCCTTACTCCTAAAAATGTATATGTATATTTCCAAAGCATAAAGATGAGAGAATACTGAAAAAGCAAAAAGCTTCATATTGTGAAATTCTACTCCAAATGAAAAAAATGATGAAGTCTATTCATAAAATTCAGCCTGGAGAAATTAGGCCTCATGTTTTTGTATCAAAGACATTTGATGCAAAGACACTGTTACACCAAGACTGAGTTTCAGATACAAGTTTAGAAGTTGAGTTAGAAAGAGTATCCTAGAAAATAGTTTTCTGAAACTTTTTTTTTCAATTGGAGTAACTTAACTCTAAGATACTCCAAAGGCACTAAGTGAATTCAGAGTCCGATATCTTTCTGGGGCCTGAGAAACACTTGTAGTTTGTTTATTAGCAGTTATAAAACTGCCATTTTTAAATAATTCTGGTAGCAAGTATGTTTTCAGTGTTGAAGAAGAGCAACAGCCTGTCCCTCCCTATTTGTCATCTTCTTGATCGCTCTGTTTCTGGGCATACTTTTCGGATTTCACAGTCACATTACAGCCATGGAAACAAACTGGTGATATTTTTATTTTCCAGTGTAGTTATTAAAAAGAGGAGTGGCCTGTATTTTATGTATTTTTAGCTTTCGACATTGGTCACAGTATACGCAGCCAAGCATTTGCCATTCAACAGTTTCTGCCATTGTAGTTCAGTGACAAGGATGGGTCTCCATGTGGTGCAGCCATTGCCACCTGACTGCTTCTGAGTTATTCTACTACCGTGAACATAAACGCCCCTTCTTCCCACCCTCGCCCCTGCCTGCCTCACACCCCATAACCTCTCGTCTTTGGTTTCTGTGTGTTTGTCCTTCTGCAGCTAGCTGATTTCACTCACCGTACTGTTTTCAAGGTTTACCCGTGTTACGGCCTGTTTCAGGACTTCATTGCTTTTCAGGGTTGATCATGATTCCATTGTATGTGCCATGTTTGGTTTCTCCGTTCCGTTTCCACCTGTTGGTTACTATGAAAAGTGCTGCAGTGAACCCCGGTGTTTGCGTTCTTGCTTTCACTGCTGGGTGTGTGTATCTAGGATTGGAATTGCCGAATCATACGGTAGGTGGGAACTGCCCAGCTTTTTTCCACAGCCGCTGTCCTGTTTTACCTTCCCACCAAAATGGATGAGGGTTCTTGCTTCCCTGCCACCCTGCCAGCACCTTTTGTTTTCTGTTTTATTTGGTCCTCGCCATTCCAGCAGTGGTGAGCTGGTGTGTCATTGTGGTTTAGATTAGCGTCTCTCCAGTGACGAAGGATGCTGAGCATGGTTTATGTACCAGTTGGCCATTTGCATAGCCTCTTTGGTGTGAACTGTGTGTTCAAGTGCTTTGTACATTTTTCAGTTGGGTTGTCTTCTTGTTAAACTGTAGAGTTTATAATTTAGATGTTATATTCTTACTGGGTATGTGGATCCCAGCAAAAAATTCTGTCTGTAGGTTGTCTCTTTGTTGACAGGGTCCATTGAGGAATCAGAAAAACAACACGTGAAGGACTGCTGGTAGTGGTAGGGTTCTTGCCTTCAGTTCCCGGCCAGTGCGCCTCATGTGTAGACACCACCCACCCTCACGAAGAGGCCAGCAGGTTAGGGTGCTGGGCAGGTGGCGGTGGGGCTTCCAGACCGACATCCACCGGGGAGGATGGCCTGTTGGTCTACTTCAGGAAAATTAACCAGTGAAAATCAGAATTGGGTGACGCCTGGTTGGTCATGAGGAGAGCACAGGACTGGGCAGCATTTCATTCCATTGTCCATGAGGGTTGCCGTGAATCAAAGGTCCAGTCTGCAGCAGCTCGCAACAAAGAAAACCTAAACCAATCTCCTTGCTACAGAGGTAGTTCCAACTCACGGCATAGCTGAGTCATTCCAAGCAGAACTGCTCCCTACGGTATTCTCGGCTGTAATCTTACAGAAGCAGATCATTAAGGCTTTTTTCATGTAGCTGCCAGGTATATTCAAACCACCAAACTTTTGGTTAGCAGCCAAGAGCAAATCATTTGTGCCACCCAAAAGTATTTAGCCACTTTAAGCTCCCAGTTTTTTGTGTGTTTTAATGGTTTTGATGGTGCCATGTGTTTTTAGTAGTGGAATGCATGCTTGGTTATTGAGTTTGCAGATTTCTGGTTGATAATACGGATTTTGAAAATGTCATGGAGGCATACATTTCTCACATAATGTTGGTAGTAGTCTGGCATGATGTTTAGTGGGCTCCATTTGTCCCAAAGCTTTTTGGTGGTGGTGTCTTCAGTTTTGTTATACTGATTTTCCAACTATTATACACACAAACACACACACACACACACACCCCAAACCCACCAGGGCTCACTAAGTATCACACAGGAAGCCATAAAATATGCTTACAAGTATTATATAGCTGTTCAAAAGCCGAAAGAGACAAAATCTTGACCCAGTTATATTTCTGGACACTCAGCCTCATACTTGAGCCTTCTCTTGTAGTGCGTTTTCACTGAAGAAAACATCTTTAATTTTACACTGTGACTCAAGCCTCTAATGGAAAGCAGCATATACTTTTAGTAAGATGAGTAGCCTTCTGAGAAACCTGAGAACATGAAAATTTTGTGGGGGCACTCTGTCCCAAGAAGCATAGGAAGGTTTATTTTTATGAGGTCTTATCAATCTATTTTGTGTTTTGCCACATATGCTCTAATTTTCATATCTGATCCTCCACTGTTACATACTAGGGCCAGCATGCTCCTGTATTATAAGAATTATATGGTTTTAACTTTTGCATTCATATTCTTGATCAGTTTTCAACTGCCTTTTGTGTTTGGTTGCCTGGTGTGAGGACTGGATCCTAGCTCATTCTTCTGCTGTGGAAATCTGATATTCCCAGCGCTGCTTAGGGAAGAGGCTCCTCTTCCCATGTTGAAGGAGCTTAGTATTCTTGTCAAAATCAATTGACCAGAATTTCTGAACTTCGGATCCGACTCAGCGGCACGTGGCTGGCCTGGCTTTAGACATTCAGTTCCATTCCTTTGGTCTATCTGTGTGTGTATTATTATACCAATCGTAGGCTGTTTTCATGACCGTGGCTTCACAGTATCTTTTGAAATCAGGACACGTAGGTTCTCCTACTGTATTTTCATTTAAGGTTCCTTTAGCGGTTTGGGGTTTCTTGCCTTTTCATATATATTTAAGGATTGGCTTCTCAATTTCTGTTGGCTCTTGGTGGGGATTGCATATTTTCCTCAGTAAAGAAAAAAAGAAACATTTGTGTGGTTTTTTTGGTATCTTTCAGTTTCAGAGTCAAATAGCGAAATCCAAGGGATTTCTCCAAAAAATGATGTCTATGAAAATGACTCATACCAGTATTTGATAATGGAAAGAATTCTAAGCCACTGCCCTGAGGATGCCAGTTTTAGAGGAGATTGGAAATGCATGGCTGATACTGAGCTGCTGCGAAGAAGTCAAGGATGTATCAGGCAAGTTGCGGTCTCTCGTCAGGAAGCCTTAACTCAGCACGTGAGCGTGAGTGGTGTGGAGAGGCCGTACGGGTGCCATGAGTGTGGGAAAACTTTCAGTCGGCGCTTTTCTCTTGTGCTACATCAGAGAACTCACACCGGAGAGAAACCATATGTATGTAAGGAATGTGGCAAAACCTTCAGCCAGATCTCAAACCTTGTGAAACATCAGATGATACATACTGGGAAGAAACCTCATGAGTGTAAGGACTGTAACAAAACATTCAGTTACCTTTCATTCCTTATTGAACACCAGAGGACACACACTGGGGAGAAACCTTATGAATGTACGGAATGTGGAAAGGCCTTCAGCCGTGCCTCAAACCTCACTCGACATCAGAGGATTCACATGGGAAAGAAACAGTATATATGTAGAAAATGTGGAAAAGCCTTTAGCAGTGGCTCAGAACTCATTCGCCATCAGATTACACACACAGGGGAGAAACCTTACGAGTGCATTGAATGTGGGAAGGCGTTTCGTCGTTCCTCGCACCTCACACGACATCAGAGCATCCACACGACTCAGACTCCCTACGAGTGCAGTGAATGCTCCAAAGCCTTCCGCTGTCACTCCTTCCTTATTAAACATCAGAGAATTCACGCTGGAGAAAAGCTCTATGAGTGTGAGGAGTGTGGTAAGGTTTTCACCTGGCATGCATCCCTTACTCAACATAGGAAAATTCATACTGGAGAAAAACCATATACATGTGCTGAGTGTGACAAAGCCTTCAGTCGGAGCTTCTCCCTCATTCTCCATCAGATAACGCATACTGGGGAGAAACCCTATATATGTAAGGTGTGTAACAAATCCTTCAGCTGGAGCTCAAACCTTGCTAAACATCAGAGAACACACACTCTAGAGAACCCCTATGGGTATGAAAATTCATTTAATTACCACACGTTTCTCACTGAACACCAACGAATTCACATTATCGAGGAGGAAAGCTAAGAATGTGGAGATTATTTTACAAAAAAACCAAAACAGTTAATGCCTTACATTTTGAACTGAAAGAACTTGGGAAAGAAGCCTATGTAAGCCTGTGTGAGGGAACGTGGTTCATAGCTTCCTGAGCTTGAGAGAGTCCATTCTGGAGACAACTTCTAGGAATGTGTGGGGAAGCATTAGTAGATACACTTTCTGTTGTAGTAATTTCAGAAGAAAAAAATCAATAAATACTGAGAATGTGGCAGAATTATCTTCCTGTTTGTTGTGAATTCCTACAGAAAAGGCTGTAGCTACTTTCAGTAACTATGAGAAAGCTTTTACGGTTAGTCCTCATTCTGCATCTAGGAGCTCACTCAGGACAGAGTTAATAGGAGTGAATGTGCTTCATACAGGGTGTGCTTTTCTCCTGCACATCATAAAATTCATGGTGAATCGAAGTGACACAAACAGTAGTTGGGGGAATGCCTTCATGTACTGTGTAATATTTATTCATTAAAAAAAATTCTAGTAGAGAAAGCAAGCCTTGTCAATGAAATGGATATAGGTAACTTTATGCAGTGTTTTAAACTTTCGCAGACAATTATAGTGGGGAAAAGACTGTCACTGTAAAGGAATGCAGCAGAACCCTAGAGTGCTCAGAAGTCGTAGTGGAGGCAGTTAGCCCGGGAGGTGTTTTTTTCTTTAATTTTTGTTGGGGGGGGGTAAAGTGTGTGTTTTGTTCTTTCTTTAAAGCTAATTTTAGAAAAGAGTTTTGAATAAATCCTATGGTTTATAATGAATTTTGTACTTGATTTTTTTCACAGCTTATGTGACTCTGAAAATGCGTCTGTCTGATGACATTAGTGAAGAGCACTGTCTGTTTCTGAAAACATGTAGTAAGCAAGTGCCGCTCTCACAGAAACACCACGAGTGGACGGCTTTAACAGGAAGGTTCATTGTCACACAGTCTGGTAGGCTACAAGTCCACATTCAGGGTGTCTGCTCCAGGGGAAGGCTTTCTCCTTTGTCGGCTCTGGAGGAAAGTCCAGTATTGCATCAGTCTTTGTCCAGGGAGTGTCTTGGTGCAGGAACCTCACGTCTGAAGGATGCACTCTTCTCCCGGTGCTGCTTTCTTGATGGTGCGAGGTTCCCAATTCTCTGCTTGCTTCCCTTTCCTTTTATCTCTTGTAGGATGAAAGGATTAAGGGTGGGGGAAGCCATACTCTAGGGAAACTCCCTTTACAGTGGAGCAGTAGAGAGTAAAGAGATTTACAGTCCTACCCTAATACTTGAACATACAGCATAGGAAAATCACAAAATGGAGGACAGTCATAAAATACTGGGGATCTTGGCCCAGCCAGATGGCTGCACATATTTGGGGGGGACACAATTCAATCGATGACAACAGTGTACAAAAAATTTTAGAAACATTTTTAGGTGTCAGTGCGACATCTAGTGGTTTCAACTTTGGGAAAGTCAGTTCAAGTTACACTAACTGCCCTGGTGGGATGGTGGTCAACTGACCAGAAAAGGCCAGCAGTTGGAATCCGCCAGGCACTCTTTGGAAACTCCATGGAGCAGTTCTACCCTGTGCTATAGGACTGCTATGAGATGGCATCAACTTGACGGCACTTGTGTTTTGGTTTTGAACTCCGACTTAGTCTGGTTCTTCACTGTGGTCTAGACATCCTTGTCCGCCGCAGACGCACATGGGGTCGTCTTAGCTGTGACAGCACTGCCGTCAGTGGGTGGCGTCAACAAAGGGTAGGAGTCCAAATTCAGGGTATTTCAGCCCCAGGGGAAGGCTTTCTCTGTCGGCTCTGGATGCAAGTCCTTCTCATCAGTGTCCCCTTCCATAGGAGCTTCTCTGTGCAGGAACTCTGGGTCCAGAGGATGCACTTGACTCCCAGTGCCTCTTTCTCGGTGGTGTAAGGTCCCCACTGTCTCCTTGCTTTCACTTCTTGTAAGATAAAAGGTGATGCAGGGCACCCTCCAAGGAAACTCCCTCAGAGCTGATGGCCTCTTCACAGCAGATCCCGTCATGGGAGACATCCCATGTAAAGACTGGGGATCATGGCCCAACCAAGTCACACACAATCTTAACCATCATAGTCCACCCTTGCCAGCTTGGCACAGGTATGCATTGACTTAAGCCATACATTATCTTTGAGTAAAGACAGTTACAAAGTCACACTTCCACTTGACATAATACAACAAACTTGTACAACTGAAAAACACTGTAGCTCCATTTATATTTTTGTAAGTGAAGAAAACAGAAATACTGGATGCATACATGCAAAGCAGATACACTCCTAACAGTTACCATGAACATTTCTGCAGCTAGGCACTTGTCTGTCACTGGTAGTCAGAACTACCTTCCTCCACTACTCATTCTATGTTCTTTTTACCATAGCAAGCAGCTCAGCTGGTCATGATCCTTTTACCTGTTTTGGTGACCCAACCCTTCATTCCTGAAGGGTCTGAGTCATTGGTAGTCATGTTGGGATTGGGCTGCAGTAGTTTCCCATGGACTTTCATCACGGGGCATGGTATTACTAAGGGATGCCCTGAGGGGTCTTCTACATTCCAGCCAGACTCCTCTTCACCTTCACTGTAATGTCAGTCTGCCTTCCTCTTGGTAATCAGGATCAGTCACACCAGCCGGTAGGGCAGTTCCCTTCTTTGCCTGTTGATCTGAGGTCTGAGGAGCCTGACGTGGCCCGGTAGCATTGTTAGCTTTTCGGTCAGTGGAGTCAGCAATGTGTCTGTCTCCAGGTGGGAGGATTCCTCCCTTTGGAATTAAGATTTGTAGACCTGCAGCGCATAAGGTCGTGAGGACAGGAAACAAAAATCTTGCAAGTGGGTCACTAGGAGTAATAGTGAGAGAGATGCCACTACCATTCCCGTCCCTTAATTCCCAGATCCATGAATCATGGTTATGAAGAGGTCCATATATTGGGCACTGCTTAAGAGCCCTTCTGGAGAACATTGTCCTAAACGTGCAAGGTACTGCCACCTAACTGGTGCTGTAATTGTATTTTTAGGCCATTCCACCATTATATCAAGCCAGTTGCTGCAGGGTGATGGGGATCATGGTACAACCAATGAATTCCAGGAGCACAAGCCCACCGCTGCACTTCACTTGTGAAGTGAGTCCCTTGATTCAAGGCAGGTCTGTGTGGGCCGCGAGGTTGGGAGATAAGGGACTCTGCAAGTCTGTGAATGATAGTTTTGGCAGAAGCATTGCACACAGGGAAGGCAAATCTATATCCAGGTAAGTGTCTATTTCAGTGAGGTCAAAATACTGCCCTTTGCATGATGGAAGTAGTCCGGTGCAATCAACTTGCCACCTGGTTGCTGGCTTATCACCTTGAGGGACCAGTGCCATACTGGGGACTTAGCACTGGTATCAGCTACTGGCAGATTCAGTACTTGTGGCTATAGCCACATCAGCCTTGTTGAGTGGGAAGTCCATCCATGTTGCTGGGCTCATGTGTTGGAAACTGTCTTAGTCAGCTAGGGCTGCTCCAACAGAAACACCACAGAGTGGATGGCTTTAACAAGGGAAGGTTTATTCTTACATAGTCTGGTAGGCTGCAAGTCCATATTCAGGGTGTCTGCTCCAGGGGAAGGCTTTCCCCCTTTCATCTCTGGAGGAAAGTCAGGTATTGCATCAGTCTTTGTGCAGGGAGTGTCTTGGCACAGGAACCCCAGTCTGGAGGACACACTGTTCTCTTGGTGCTGCTTGCCTGATGGTACAAGGCTCCCAATTCTCTGTCTGCTTCTCTGTCCTTTTATCTCTCATAGGATGAAAGGATTAAGGGTGGAGCAACACATCCCCCAGGGAAACTCCCTTTACAGTAGAGCAGGAAGGTGATCCTATAAAGGGATTTACAGTCCCACCCTAATCGTTTAACATACAGTTTAGGAGAACCACAAAATTGAGGACAGTCACAAGATACTGGGAATTGTGGCCCAGCCACATGGCTACATATTTTTTACGGGACAGAATTCAATCCATGACAGAAACCCTGGTGGCATTGTGGTTTCAGTGCCACGGCTGTTCACCAAAAGGTCAGCTGTTCAAATCATGTGCTCCTTGGAAACTGTGGGGCAGTTCTAATCTGTCCTACAGGGTTGCTATGAATTGGAATCAACTTGATTGGTTTATTTATTTGTTTGTTTTTGTTTAATCCTCTCCCTGCCACTGCGGCCACCTTGTTCCTGTGCCCACTGAGCAATAACAGGAGTAGCTGGGGAAAGAAGACTGGTTTCCACCGAACGTGTTAGCGTATCCACCTGTTAAAATCATCCTCTGTTCGGATCACCCTTTGGTGACCATTCACATGAGACACAAATAATCTTCCTTGTCTTGGCTTATTCTGAGAAGCCTATCCACATACATTGTCTGCAAAAAATCCTCCAGTTTTCCAGTCATGTTCCTTCCATGTCCGTGACCATCCTGCCAAACCACTGGCCACATCTCATGAATCAGCAAATAATTGCACATCTGGCCCTTTCTCCTTCCAAGCAAAGTGAACAGCCAGGTTCACTGCTCAGAGTTCTGCCATTGAGAGGATTTCCCTTCACCTGTGCCCTAGGAAGCAGCCATGGTGCTGCTGCTGTCCACTTTGGGATAGTGCCTGTAGGTTGTGCAAAACCGTCTGTAAACCAGGCCGAAGTTTTCTCTTCAGCCAACTGATAGTAAGGAACTGATTGTCCTGAGTTCTCCATGAGGCCATAGGTGCAGACTGAGAAATGGAAGGCAGTGTGACGGGAGTGAAGATCACAGGCATCCGTGCTCAGGCTCACTCTTGTAATACCTATGGTTAAGTATTCGGTCACTAGGAAGGCCCAGTAGCAAGCCAAAAACTGTTTCTCAAAAGGAAAGTAGTTACCTGCAGAGGATAGCAGGGCTTTGCTCCAAAATCCTAAGGTTTTGTGCTGTGATCCCCCAGTGGGGGCCTGCCAAGGAATCCCGACAGCCTCTCTCTCTGCCAGTGACACGCTAAGTACTGTTGGATCAGTGGGGTCCTGTAGGCTGAGGGGCCTGCACAGGAGCCTGAACCTGTCACAGAGCCTTCTCTTGTTCTGGGACCGACTCAAAACTCACAGCTTTTGCAGTGCCTAGATAAACGATGGAGTAGTGCACCCACAGGGGGACTCCACCACCTCCCAAATCCAAAGCAGTACTCTGGACATGGTGCGTGCCTCCTTTTGAGTTGGGGCAGCAGATGCGGTAACTTAGCCTTCGCTTTAGGACTGTCTTGATGCCCCACACCACTGGACCCCTCGAAATGTCACTGAGGTGGAAGGTGCCCAGATTTTTGTGGAATTAATTTCCCATCCCAATCAGTATAATGTCATCAGTGTGACAGTCCCGTGTTAAATGTCTTGTGGAAGGGAAAGATGACCAAGGTCCCCACAGACTAAATTGTGACATAAAGATGAAGAGTTGAGGTAGCCCTAAGGTAGGCATGGGAAGGTATATTGCTGGACTGTCCAGCTAAAGGCAAACTGCTTCTGGTCTTTTGAAACAGGTATGGAGAAAAAGGTATTAGCCAGATCAGTAGCTGCCGTCTTAGTTGTGTAGTGCAGTTTTAACAGAAATACCACAAATGGATGGCTTTAAAAAGAAACTTTACTTTGTCACAGTTGTCACAGTGCAGTAGGCTAAAAATCTAAATTCAGGGTGTCAGCTCCAGGGGAAGCCTTTCTCTTTTGACTCGAGGAAGGTTCTTGTCATCAGTCTTCCCCTTGACTGGACGCTTCTAATGCACAGGGATCCTGAGTTCTTTCCAAAGACTGCACTGTGCTCCCTCAGCTTTAGACACACTATTTTTCTAGTCCAACTGAGTGGCAACTCCATTCCCAGAAACACCAGAGGCCGTGGCTCCACCCTTAGAGACACTTGAGGTCAAGGCTGTACCTTTTGACAGAGGCAGCTCATCTCACAGTCCTTTTCAGCTTCTGCCTGATGGTCTCAGCCTCATAACCCACATCTACTCTGTAGGAGCAGGTGTTCCAGAGCTCTGTGGCTCCACAGACTTAAGTGCCCAGAGGCACCCCACTCCACTCTGAAGCCTCCTGCACACAGGTGCTCAGCTCTTGCTCTATGTGTCAGCAAGCCTCGCTCCCCCAATAAGTGCCTAGAGGCACCCCACTCTGCCAGGAAGCCTCCTGCACACAGACAGCTCTCTCACTCTGTAGGTCAGCTCCAGCACTGTCTCACACTGGTCTCCTGGTTCTGCTGCTGCCCATCCACTGCTGTTTATCACCATCTGAGCCTTCCTTGGTGTTAACAGTTCTACGTTCTTCCTGAGTCTCATATCCATTCACAGTTTCAGAATCACTTCCACATTTTAGGTATGTTAGAGCAGCACCCCACTCCTGGTACCAAATTCTGCTTTAGTCATCTGGTATTGCTGTAACAGAAATATCACAGTAGATGGCTTAAAAAAGAAGTTTTGTTTTGCCATAGTCCAGTAGACTGAAAGTCCAAATTTGGGGTGTCAGCTACAGGGGAAGACTTTCTCTGCTAGCCCTGGAGGATGGTTTTAGTTGTCAGTCTTCCCCTGGACTGGGAGCTTCTGATGCACAGGACCCCAGTTCCATTCCAAAGAGCACATTCAGCTCCCAGCATAGATTCTTGGGAGTATGAGGTCCCCAAATCTAAGCTTTCTTCCCTTTCCCTTATGTCCCAAAAGATTGCTTCAAGATACAATCCAATCTTACACATTATGTCTTGCCCCACCAACACAACTGCCACCATCCTCCCTCATTAACCAGAGAGGCAGGATTTACAATGTGGGGGAACATCACACAGTACCTAGCCAAACTGCTACACACATTTTAGGGGGACACAACTGATGATAGCTGCATACCATAGTTTGCTCAAGCAATGAAACTACATCTGGAACAGTAGACACAATTGTAGTCACCACCTGGCTGTTTTCAGCCACTTACCGTCATTCTCAAGGATCCGTTTGTCTTTTCCACAGGTCAGACAGGCAAGTTGATGGGGATGTGGTGGGAATTACCATCCCTGCATCCGTCCAGTCCTCAGTGGTGGCAGTAATCTCTGCAACTCTCCAGGAATGCTGTAGTGCTGTTTTCTTGGGGTGGGGCATTTCTAGATGCTTCCATCTGGCTTTTCCTACTACAGTAGCTCTTACCCTATTTGTCAGTGACTCACTGTGGGGGTTCTGCCAGTTGATAGGGATGTCTGTCCTCATTAGGCATGTTGGCACTGGGAAAATTAGTGCAATTGACCCACTAGATGTACTGTGAAATGGACCTGAGCCAAGACTCCATAAGTAACCTGACCTCCATATGCCTCTGCTCTGACTGGTGGACCACAGAGATGTTTTGTGTTTCCTAAATCTTTATCAGTTCACAGTCAGTATCCAGTAGTCCTTGAAGTCTGATTATGTTCTCTTCCCCAGGGAACAGTCACTCATAATGGCTGTAGGTCCCTTTTGGAAAAGCTGGAGTCCTTCTAAAAGGGGACCTGGCCTTTAAACTCGTTCAAATCTGAGAATAGATTGAGGGACTGTGACTCTATGCTGGTGATTCGGGTTAGACTGCTATTCATCTGACCCACAATTCATCCATTTGTATAAATCAAGTAAATACTTATATTTCCTCTCTGTTTCATTCTGTAGGACACCATAACTATCAGGGATTGAATTGTGTTCCCCCAAAAATGCATGTAGAAATTGGGCTAGGCTATGATTCTTTGTGCATGCTGTCAACTCTGCCCTTACGATGTTACTGAGGGAGGACAGGCAGCAGTCCTCCTGGTGGGGCAGGACTCGGTGTGTAAGATTGTTCCGTCCCTTGAGGCAGTCTTTTGAGATACAAAGCAGCTAGCCTAGAGATTCGGGAACCTGGTACCAAGAAGCTGTGCCAGGTGTATACGTCCTTCCAAAGGACCAGGGTCCCTGCGCCTCGGAAGCTTCCAGTTCAAGGGAAGAGTGGCGACAAAGGCCTCCCTCCAGGGCCAGCAGACAAAGCCTTCCCAAGAGCTGACACACTGATTTGGACTTGTGCCTACTGAACTGTGACAAAATTTTTCTGTAAAGTCACCCACTTGTGGTATTTCTGTGAAAGCAACACTAGATGACTAAGACAACGGCTAAGTTGCCAAAGCTGTTTAAGTCCCTAAGAGTCAGTATTCTGAGTACTGCTTTGACTCTACTGCCTGTTACTGTACCCACACCTGACTTGTCTTTGTTGACTGAGGGCAGCCACTTGGCCCCGGCTACCACCATGGGACCAAAGAAGGACCACTGTAGTTAGGTGTTGTAATTCAGTTAGGGCCGTTCCCACTGTCAAATCTTAATTTATATAAAGTAGCAATAAGTAGTCTTAAGAATGGTGGAGCTCCCTTCACATGTGTGTTTCTCACAGCAGTGGTAAAAGGTGTGTCCTCTGGGCACGCCATGTGTGCATCTGTGGGTCTAGCCCGATAAATCCACTGTAGCACACCCATTTCTCTAAGCCTTTTTGATACCCTCTTCTACAGTATCCAAGGCAGGTCTGGTGCTTTAACTTGATTTAGTATAGGCCACGCTGTGTAATCTATGTTTCAGCAACCCAGCCACATAAACTGCTTCTCAAGATGAAACCTGAACAAAGGATCTTTGCTTAATGGACTCGTATCAGTCAATTCAGAGTGATCCATTTTTGTTTCAGGCACCATTATGTCACACCCTTAATATCAATTCCTATGCATATTCTCCAGGTTTCTGACATGCTAAAAAAGTCAAGCAGTTCTTCTGGAGTGTAGTGTACCTTTTCCTTGAAACCCCTGTGGCATGGTTTAAGTGTGACATCTGCTAACCAAAAGGTCAGCAATTCAAATCCACTGGGCATTCCGTGGAAACTCTATGGGGCTGTTCTTCTCAGACCTGTAGGGTCACTGTGAGTCGGACCCGAGCTCATAGCAGTGGGTTGGGTTGGTACCTCTTCCCAGGTCACAATTTATACTTCATGTTTTGGGGTTGCTGGGACTTAAATATAGTTACAGGTTTAGAAGCCAGATTTGGCAGTGTGAAAGTGTTTTGACAACGTTCAGTATTGTCTTCTTATGCATCTGCCTCAGGCAGTGATTCTGGCAAGGACCCTTTAGAGGTAGCTTGGCTAGGGCTAATCTCATTAGACAAGTGGAGGGGCTTATGGTCTTTCTGCACAGGGTGATTTAGAAGACAGGTGAGACATAATTTCTTCAGATAGGCATGGTTCTGTGGACGGAGTGATTTACCCTATTTTAGGGGCTCAGTGTTTCCACAGTCCTGATTATATGCCTGTATGTCCCCAACCCAAGTTTCAGGATCTCATTTCTTACCAGTTAATACTCTACCTTTAGACATCTGTAGGAGTTGGCAGTTGAGCTGGTGTTGTAGTTCAGCCACTCCTCGACAGTAAGGTCCTGGGTTGGCTTATTGGCAATTTTGTTTCTTACTACAATCAATAAAGCTTTCTTTCAAAGCACAAGTGGAAGCTTTGGGGTCATTTATGTCACTTGATCTTTGAAGCCATGAATGCATCTCTCTTTTTTTTTTTTTTAAACAAGCTTGTCTTTAGAGAGTCAGAACAGCCATCCAGCTCCCTTCTACATCAGTCTGGCCGGTCTGTAGAAAGGTACCACATGGGGTCACCAATACCTGATCTACTGCTGGTGACATTCTGTGTATTCGTGTTGCCACCTCAGGCCATGGATTAGCATTCTCTTTACTGCTAAAAGCAGAGCCATTAACATCTTTAAGACTAACTAGACTTGAGAACAAATTCAGAAGATTTATCCTTACAGTTTTGCTTCTCTGGAACCACTTTTGGTGCCAAATCCTGCGTTTGTAATCTAATGCTGCTATAACAGAAATACCACAAGTGGATGATTTCAACCAAGAGAAATTTATTTTTTCAGTCTAGTAGGCCAGAAGTCCAGATTCAGGGCATCAACTCCAAGGCCAGGTTTTCTGTGTTGGCTCTTAAGAAAGGTCCTTCTCTTCAGTTCTCCCCTGGACTAGGAGCTTCCCCATGCAGGAACCCCAAGTCCAAAGAATGTGCTGTGCTCCTTCCATGGTTGTATGAGGTCTCTGCTCTCTTCTTGCTTCCGTTTCCTTTTAGCTTTTGTAAGATAAAAGTAGTGCAGGCCACACTCCAAGGAAACTCCCTTTCAACTAACTGGCTGTTCACAACATACTCTATCACAGGAAAGATCACATGTAAACACTGAGAATGAGGGCCCTGCCAAGTTGGACACACCATCTTAAATATCACAACGATCCACTCCCAAATGGGATTATAGCTATACAGACAGGGGTCAGGACTTATAACACATGTTTTGGGGGGATATAATTCAATCTATGACAGCTGCCCATCTGGCAAAGCTCACACCATCAGAGTGAGTTTGCTCTGACTCGAAGGTATGCAATTTTATACAAAGAAAAATAATATGGATAGGAGCGACTTTCTTGACAATGTCACAGTGGCCAAATTGAGGGCACATCTGTAGGACATGTTAGATACGTGATTATTTTAAGTCATTTTGTCAGAGGTAGAATTCAGAAGTTTTTTCCTAATCAAAGAGCCTTATTTGGAAATCCTGGCGGCATACTGATAGTGTTATGGCTGATAGCCAGTAGGTTGGTAATTTGAATCTACCAGGTGCTCCCTGAAAACTATGGGGCAGTCAGTACTACTCTATCATATAGGGGCACTATGAGTTGGAATCAACTTTAAGGGATTGATTTTGGTTGGCTGGTTAGGGTCTCACTGCATTATTAGAAGGTTGTGTTGTCTTAAACCTGCCATACGATATGCTGTTTTTTTGTGCGTACATTTTGAAGCTTCCTCACATTTTTAGAGTCATTTATGAAAGCCTGAGTTTGTTTACAGTGTTGTAGTCTGTCTGAAATACTGGTAAGTAACATACCTTTATCCCTCCCTAAGGGTTGGGCTGTGACCACTGGTGATTCACACGTGTGCTGCAGTCTTCTCCAGTTTGTGCTGCTTTGTCTACTCTGATTTTTCTATCTCAAGAGATTGGGTTTAGGATACACCTTGCATGCATAATGACCTTAACAACATAACAAGTGGAAACCCCATTCCCCAATGAGATTACACATACCGGTGCAGGAGTTAGGATTCCAACACGTATTTTGGGGACACAGGTCAATCCATAACACCTAGGATTTAACTAGAGTGGCTGGAGAATACCCTTCTTTGTTGAGAGGCTAAAGACATGTTCCATGCATAAGTCTCTTATGCTAAATACTGCGTCATTCGTCGTTTAATGTCCACAATATGTTCTAGGAAATAGGATGTTATGTGATTTGTACATTGTGTAAACACCCTATTAGATGAGGCACTTGCCTGTTAGATGCTCAGCCCTACCTGCTGTTCCACCGGCCTGAGCAGCAGTCCAGGCCCAGAAGCCCCCACCTGCCTGTCAGACAAAGCCTGAAAGCCATATCCTAAGTATCCAAGAGGCCGGACTCTCTTGGTTACGTGGCTGTGGACTGGGTGCTGGGAGGCACCTTGGGACTTAGCCTGTCTGCAGGCTGGGGGCATGGAGCAGGTGTGGAGAGTTCAACTGGTGGTGGTGGGGCCCTAGCTACTGCCACCCTGTTGGTGCAACCACTTCCTGACCATGGGCAGCCACTGTTGTCTGCTGGAGCCGGGGGCCCACAAGTTGCCTGGGCCTCTGGCCGGCATCCCGGGCAGTGCCCCCAACAGAAGTGATGCTGCAGGTGCTGTCCTGCACCTGGAGTGAATGGCTGTCTAGCTGCAGGGTGTTTGCTATGGAGGTGAACGAAGCCAGGAGGGGAAGGCAAAAGAGGTGCTGTGCGGATCCAGCTGTGCCCTGGAGTCCAATTGCTAGTTTACCCTTCAAGTTTGGGGTCTACATTTATCCATTGCCATTGAGTCGATTACAGCTCTTACTGACCCTACTGGACAGGACAGAAGTTCCCCATAGTTTCCAGGGAGCACTTGGAGGCTTTGAACTGCCATCTTTTTGGTTAGCAGCCATAGCACTTAACCACCACACCACCAGGGACTCCCATACAGCATTAGGGGGAAATAATAATAGCTTTTCCTTTAAGAAAAAAAAAAAGGGACCCATGGACATATATTCCATCAAATGTTGCCTGAACCAACATTATGGGTCCCATGACTGTATAACAATAGTGTACAGTTACAAGTTTATAGGAACTCCAGATATCAGGGATCAACATTAAGGTTTTAAATTTTAGAGCAGCCAGCTTAAATTTTCAGCCAGTCCAGCTTCAACTCATCCTTAACCTGGCCCTATGCACTTCATAAGAGGTATTTTCTGGGTGCAAATTAGATTTCATGGCCAAATACAGGTGGTTGTGAAAGTGTGTAAAGTGGGTGATGTAACAGAATTTTGGGGTAGAAATTATGGTGAATATGAACTGTTTAAACAGACAAAACAAGGTAGAAATTATCTACACTGGGAGACCACAAACTTTTTCAAGAATGGGCTGGACAGTAAGGCTTTCTGGTTTTGCGGGTCATAAGGTCCCTGCTGCAAGCGCTCCTGCCGTCATAGCAGGAAAGCGGCCACAGAGAAGATGAAAACAAATATGACTGTGTTCTAATACTTTATTTGAGGGCACTGACATTTAAATTTCATACAATTTCTGTGTCACAAAATATGTTATTTTCCTAAATAACCTTTTAAAATGCAAAGACTATTCTTAGCTTAAAGGCTATACAAAAGCAGACTTCAGGCCTCATTTGGCCCATGGGCACTGATGATGCCCATCATCATCAATGAAGAAGGTTAAGTATTCTCTACGTAGAAAAAAAGCATTAGCAAAACTATGACTTGGAAGGAGCAGGTTGCTTGGAGATTACAGAGGAGGCTAAATTGAAATGCAGTTGGAGAAATGAGGGTTAATTTCTTCCCATTGTTTAGGACTCTATTTCTGAGCCGTTTTTGACCTTATTGAAGCAAGAAGAAATATTACAGACAGAGAAAGACATAAGAGGCCCATGTTCAGGTGAGTAACGGAGAGATGACACCAGAATCATTCAGTTCAAAATAAGAATTCCCTCCTCAGATTCCCTTCTTGCAACATTCTGGATTACGTATCTTATTTGAGAATGTGTATGAAATGGTTTGCCATCTACTTGGGTAGATGGTAAGATAAATTTTCTTTCTGTCTTTGCAATCTCTTTAATGGATCACCTGTGAGGTACATCATATTCTGGTTTAATGGTCATTCAGTAATAAAATTTGCTTCTACTTTTGGGGAAAGCTGCTCTGGGGTGGTAGGTTTTGTTTGTAATGATGCTTTCCCAGCAATGCAGAGTTAGGAAAAACGGTGTCTCCCAGCACATACGAGGTGTGACAGTGAAGTCTGCAAACTTGCCCCTGTGTGCTGACATTGGCAGAAATGTACAAACTCGGGTTTCAGAACTTTGGCCTATCAGTGTCACCACTGTGTCTATGTCCACATGTGGTATCTTGCTGAGTGGCACTTGTTACTGTTGCATGTTTCTGTGTGTCATCATGAGAATGTTAGAGCTTGAATTAGAGCAATATTAAATCTCTTGTTAAACTTGGAAGAGTGGAAGTGAAGTCAGGGACATGTCAGTCCAACTTTATGGGGATAATGCCATGAAGAAAAGGGCTGTGTACACGTGGATTAAATGCTTTTCTGAGGGGAGAGAAAGCTTCAGTGAGGTCAGGGTGGTCAGTAAAAACCGAACTGATGGAAACATTGCAAAAATTGGTTGAACTGTGAGAATTGTCAGTGACTGTGGGAAACACAGAAGACTAAGTAAACACTGATAAACAGGAAAACCCTAACTGAAAATCTTGGCATGAGATAGGTGTGTGCACAAAAATGGTCCCAAAGGAGCTCACCAATAAACAAAAGCAAAGGAGCGTGAAAGTTTGCCAAGACCTTTTGGAAAGGTGAGGCAATGTTCTGAGCCATGTTATCACTGGCAATGAAACATGGGTGTACCACATACAACTCTGAAAGCATCAAAGTGCACACTGAAAGTCAGCCAATTCTCCATGACCCAAAAAATTCTTAGTCCAAATCAAGAGCCAAAAAGATGTTGCTAACCTTTTTTGACATTAGAAGGAGTGTTCATTATGAATTTGTACCACTGGACAAACTGTTAACCAAGCTTACTGTTTGGAAGTGCTGAAAAGGCTGCGTGAAAAAGTTACATGAAAACGACTTGAACTTTTGGCCAACAACTCTTGGTTCTTGCACCATGACAGTGCATCAGCTCCCATGGCACTGCCTGTGAGTGAGTTTTTAGCCAGTAAACAAACACCTGTATGGGAACACCCACCCTACTCACCTGATCTGCCCCCAGTGACTTTTTTCTTTACCCAAAGATAAAGGAAATATTGAAGACATTTTGATGACATTTGGGACATCAAGGATAATACAGTGACAGCTCTGATGGCCATTCCAGAGAGTTCCAAAACTGCTTTGAAGGGTGGAGCAGGTGCTGGCATCAGTGCATAGCATCCCAAGGGGAGTTCTTCAGAGGTGACCATAGTGCTATTCAGCAATAAAGCACATAGCATTTTTTCTAAGATGAGTTCACAAACTTAACTGTCAGACCTCGTATGTTCCCAGGTGAGACTGAACAAAGTTATGTTCTGCCATCTTTCATATTGCTAACAACCATCCTTTTATGGTCTGCTTAGTGACACATTTTTCTGTTTATTTTGTTGTTGATGACAATGTGTTTCACATGGCCTCTGAGCCTCGTGTTAGAAGTGCTGTCTAATCTTCCTAAGTCCAAGAAGCCTAAGATGTGCCTTACACAGAAAACATGTGGTCCATAAGGTCTACTGAGGCACGCATTACAGTGCTCTTGGCTATGAGTGCAGTGTCAGTGAGTGAACTGTAGTCAATAAGGTGTCTTCAAACAGAAACTCACAAGACAAAGTATGCATTGAAGATTGACAAAAATGTTACCAGAGGCTTCTGGAACAGAACTCTGTGTTTTTCCTAGAGCAGTGGTTCACCTTTTGCCAAATGAGTGTTCACTGTGACTAGAGAACACAGCTATTGTGAGTAACTAGTCAACTGTGTCTGTACTAGAAAGTAGGGTCATGGTCCTCCTTGCTCCCCAGTATTGCTTTCTTGAGTAATAAAAATGAAGTAAAGCAGCCTCTTGTGAAAATCCCTACTTCTCTGAGGTTCATACTATCTTGTTGACCACTTTCTTGTTGCTACCCTTCATCCAACTGGATTCTCCCTACTATTCACATTAGACTTTCCTTCTTGCTTTGCTGCCTTCGCCACTAAAGGCCCTACTGATAACTTAGATGACTTTTCATTTGCAGACATCTTCTCTAAAACCTCCAATGTCATTCACCTTATTCACAGCAGATACTCTTGCCACCAAACCTACAATCCATCTCATGTGTCTATTCTATTGGCCAAACCAAAAGGAGAAAAAATTAAATAAATACAAGAATACTCCAAACCCATTGCTATGTAGTTGATTCCAACTCACAGCAATCCTAGAGAACAAAGTGGAATTTTCCCATAGGGTTTCCCAGTTTGTAAACCTTTACAGAAGCTGACTGCCACACCTTTTTTCCATGGAGCTGCTGGTGGTTTTGAACCACTGAAGTTATGTTTAGCATCAGCACGCTCAACAACTGTACTATCAAGGCTCCTTTTGTTGGGCAGGTACAGGGGAAATGGCTACTTGGGTACAAAGAGACTAGGAGTCTTATATCTAGGCACCCTGCTACCCTCAGGCAAATGTGGATTGTATAAGGAAGGAGAAAATGCATTATTAGGTTAGCAACTAGCAGTATCTGCCACACTGAGGCATAAAGTAGGTCTTAAAAAACACCAAAGAGCATTACAGACTCAGACACTCTGAGCACAATGCAGTTAACTGAGATGTAAATAAAAGGCAATTGAAAGCTTCCATTCCTCCTTTCTGTGTGAAAGGTGGAAGCATCCTTTCTTAAAACAAACACCAGTCCTGTTTGTGCCTGATTCCTTTATCCCTTTCTTAACTCTGTTACTGACTTTTTCTCTTCTTATACCTTTACATTTAATCTCCACTGGATCCATCACATTAAGGTTTAAAAATGTTGTAGTTTCTCATTACAGAAGTATTTCCTTTGAATCCAAGTCTCTCTCCATCTGCTATTCTTTCTCCTACTATTTTCAAACTTTTTAAAGTTTGGTGTTACTGATCCCTAAGCACATCTCAATACAGCACCCATCCTCAGCCACTGCAGTATCTCCCAGTAAAGGTCACCAGTGATCTTTACATTGCTCTATGACATGTTCCCTTTTCTAGACTCTGACATCTAAGGAGCATCTAAAACAACCAATCGTACCTTCCTTTTTGAAACACTACTTTTTCATGGTCAGGTTTTTCTCGTCTTTCTCTGCTGTGGATCCTTGGTTCATTCTATCTTCACTCTATAGGAGTTCAAGGTCAGTAGTAGGCATTTGCTTCACTTTTTTTCCCTATGCAATCTTATTCACCTGTATAAAGTCAACTGTAATTTGTATACTTATATTGCTAAAACGTACATCTCATTTTAGATACCTCCTCAAGTCTAGACTTACATATCATCCGTTTTCTGTGAATGCCTTAACATCCTATAAAGTTGACATGAATAAAACTGCAACTATCACGTCTTCCTTCCACTATATGCTTCTCCTTCTGTCTTTTCTCTTAGTAAAATTAGGCTACTCTGGTCAGTATCTGCAAGACCAAATAGCATAATCTCAAGGCTCCATCCAACATCTGAAATAAGTAATTTCCTCACTACTTGAACATTCTCTGAATTTCTAATGCTGAAGTACTGAGATTCCTTTCTTGTTTTTCAGATTACTTGTTCTCAGTGACCTCAGCTCCATCTATTTTCTGGTTTAGTACAAAAGTTCTTTCAGCATTTGTCTTCTACTGTTCTGTTTCTAATAGAATTTGTGTATCCAGCATAAAACACAGAACCCTATGTGTCTCTATGATCTTAAAAAAAAAAAAAGATGACTGTATTCATAGTCACATTGCTTTCTTTAAAAAAAAAAAAAAAGCTATTTCTCATCACTTAGAAAGATGCCCTCATATCAGTAGTACAGGGCTAGCACAGTTATGTAAAGGTGCTTTGGGGTACCAGGATCTCTGTCTTCTACACCATCCTTGAGTTGTTGTTGTTATTCTCCTGGTGTAATTCCAGGAATGGTTTAGTCAGAGAGGGAAAAAAGAAATGGGGAGGGCATAAAGGTAAAGTACAAAAGTCTGAGAGAAGATAGGTCTGTCCCCAGTGACACTAATCTATGTTTGATTGACCAGAAATGGGGGGATATGACTATCACTGGTTGCAAAGATGCTGACAAGAGCTTTGTGTATGGACACACTGTCCTGAGCTAAAATGGGATTGATTAATAATGAAGGATGAACTGGACATTAGATTTGGCTCCTAGCAAGAAATGCCACATTGAGCCACAGCAGCTCTGAAGATTATGTCAATAAAGCAGTATCATATAGTTCAGATACTTTGAACACAATTCAGTTCAGTTAGAAATCGATCATTGAAAAGGTAACTAAAAATCTGCAAATCTCACATAGTAAAAATACATTAATTCAAAATAGCCCATGTATTAAAAAAGTCATAATAGATATTAGATATTTATAATTAAACTAAAACTAAAATATCATAGGTAACAGGTTGGGTTATATAGCTAAAGAGGTGTTTAGAGGGCCATTTATAGCCTTAAACACTTAAAATAGACAACAAAGACATAGTCAGTTTAGAGTCTACCTGAAAACACTGAAAAAGGCACTGTATGCTTAGATGGTTTCTCTTTCAACATGAATTCTCTTATGTATAAGAAGTGAAGAGCTCTGACTGAAAGTTTTTCCACACAGAATACATTCATAGGGTTTTTCTCCAGTGTGAGTTCTCACATGCCTCCTAAGGGAAGAAGAAACACTGAAGGCTTTCCTACATTCTTTACATTCATAAGGTTTTTCTCCAGTATGAGTTCTCACATGCATTCTGAGAGATGAGAAACCACTAAAAACTTTCCCACAGTCATTGCATTCATAAATACTCTCTCTAGTGTGTATTTTTTTGTGCACTTTAAGGTGTGAGCTTGTGTTAAAGGCTTTTCCACAGTCACTGCATTCATAGTGTTTCTCCCCAGTGTGTATTCTCTTATGCACTATAAGGTAAGAGCTTGTGCCAAAGGATTTTCCACACTGAGTACACCTGTATGGTTTCTCTCCAGTGTGAGTTCTCACATGAGACTTAAGAGATGTTTTTTGACTAAAAGCTTTTCCACATAGATTACATTCATAGGGTTTCTCTCCTGTGTGAGTTCTCACATGTCTCCTTAAGGTTGAAGAATCATGGAACAATTTCCTACATTCCTTACATTCATATTGTTTTTCACCCATGTGACTTCTCTTATGCAAAATACGATTAGAAATCCTTTCAAAGGCTTTTCCACACTGGTTGCATTTATAATGTTTCTCTCCCGTATGAGTTTGCTCCTGTTGATCAAGGGATGAGTGATGACAAAGGTTTTTGCTGGTTTTATTACAATCTTCAGAATTCTCCATGATATGAAAGTTGTCATGTATGGGATATCTGTTATGCTTGAAGTTTATGTCATATTTAGAAAACATGCACTCTTTTTGTGTTGTTTGAGTTCTTTCAAGATACCATAAAGCTCTGTCATAGTCATGCCTTTCACATATCTTCTCACACACAGATTGTTTCTGGTAATTGTTTATGTCTGAATTTTGTTTCAGACAGTCAATATCTGAGTTATAGTCACAGCAGTGTTTATTGCTGGAAACGCTCTGTGAAAAAACAAGTTTTGAGTTTTCTTCAAATGCATGATGGTCATAGAATCTCTCCTGAAACGCTGGTTTCCTTTTGGTAAAGTTCACTTGCCTCAAATGTCCCTTTGTGATTTTGTGCTGTTTTCTGACCTTGTGGCAATCCCAGTCTTCTTCCAATGTAAAGGACCAATAATCATCCATTGTAAGTCTAATCATTTTCATTCCCTTGGATGGTTTTTCATAAAAACTATTCTTCTTAGGACTTGATTCTTTGGTTTTAAATCGATTCTTCCAGTTCAGATAGTTTCCTTGGGAAATTCTCCTTTTCCCAGTCCTCCTCTCTTCTTGATCTAACTGAGAGATCACAGTTGGCCTACATAATTGATATTCCACTGAGGTGAGATTTCTGTAATTTTCCAACATCACATCTCTGTACAGATTTCTTT
Organism: Heterohyrax brucei; assembly: GCA_028571685.1. Classification (NCBI taxonomy): domain Eukaryota; kingdom Metazoa; phylum Chordata; class Mammalia; order Hyracoidea; family Procaviidae; genus Heterohyrax; species Heterohyrax brucei. The sequence continues at coordinate 123,365 of CM053160.1, read as the reverse complement.
GAGCAGGGTCCAGCATTACCCACTCCTCCTGTGTGAACTCCACAGCCACATCTTTGAAAGTCACAGGTTTCTGTAACCAGGTTGCTGGAAATCTAGCAACTATCTTTTCCTCCTTAGTACTTCCCACATGGAAATAGGCAGTGTCTTGTGCAGACAGAGACCATGTGGGTGAAAGGTCAATGGCTGCCATCCCGTGAGTCTGAGAGTGACATCTGCCTCCACAACAGAAAGAGATCAGAAAAGTCCTCTTCTTGTTTCTCTGGTCCAGTTAAGGCAGGGGTGCATTTCACCAAGATTAGTTATTTATGTCTCCGCAGGTATTCTCCCTTTAGCCAAACAGCCAGGTTCAGGTAAAAGATGAGATGTGGATATATGACCCTATTGAGAGTGGGAAAAAAAAAATAAAAATTTGTAGCCCCTCTATCTCCTAGCAAAGTATGGCTAACAACATAGTCATTTTTGGCCCTCTTTCTAAAACTGCCATCCTGGCTAATGGTGAAGCCTGGTGGAAGGAGCATGCATTATTTTTAAAAAAGAGGAAAAAGCACGTAAGGAGAATCAGTAAAGAATACATAGCTGTGGAATCAAGTTTCATACATAAGCTGCAACCTTAACTTTTTGAAAAAGAAAAATAACTTCCTTGTTAAAAAAACAGTCGCAGTTAAATTACTTGTTCTGTCTATAACTTGGTATTTATCTGAAGGATCTTACATGTGGTGAACAGGACTGTTGACCATGCTGGTCTCTTGCTAACGAATTTTACTGGAGTTGTTACATGCGTGTCTTTAATACAAACATTCATTTGATTACTCTAATTGCTCCTCAAAGATCACATTTTCTTACAAGAATTTATTCTCTAAAACTTGAATGTGATCAGGAGACAAATCAATGCATATGACCTATGTTCCTAGCTTAGGGAGTGAAGCTCTAACATATAACTTTCCTGAAGTATTGTTATTGAGTAATTTTTCTAATGGCCTATATAAATACTAGGAACCCTGGTGTTGTAGTGGTTAAGTGCTACATCTGCTAACTGAAAGGCTGGCAATTCACATCCACCAGGTGCTCTCTGGAAACTCGATGGAGCAATTCTATTCTGTCTGACAGCATCACTATGAGTCGGACTCGATCTGATAGTAGTGGGTTTGGTTTTGTTTTATACAAATAGTAAAACAATTGATACACAAAATGAATACAAAAGATGTGTTTGGAGACTTTATAAAGATCATAACAAACCACAAGGTAATTTATTATGCTAATATTTTAAAGGCCTCAGGTTTTTGAAGATTAGATAACTTTCAAATGCAAGCCTTCCCAGTATTATACTTCAACATACTCCAGTTTAAATGAATAAAATTATAGAACTGGCATTTTTATTTAGACAAAGATCTTTGACAGGAAGATTCTATGCCGTAAATCAGAAATTCATGTAAGTTTGTCATGTTAGTGTAAGTTACGGAGAAACAGATTTGTCTCTGATTTGCCCTATTCCTATCACCTAGAACAGTCCCAGCACATGGAAGACACCCAGTGAACATTTACTGAATAAACAAAAAGAATCTATGACAATGAAAGTTTATGGACGGTATTTTTTTAAAATCCAAACTCTTCTGTCAGAAGGAAAAGAAAATAAAAAACTTAGAGTTCTTCTTCAATAAAAGAAATCAGTTGCCTTCTTGATATGTTAAGCTAGTGTGGCTGTGCAGGCTCATTGCCCCATTCCTCATGATTTCTTTCTTTTTTAGTTACAAAATTACAAAAAACAGTCAACAAGGGGGGAAAATAAAAGCCTGAATAAAGGGAGCTACTCAACAGGCTCATGGAAGGGAAGACTCAGCATTATCGAGATTTCAATTTTTCTCAAACTGGAATTACAGTGGGATTTTGATTTCCAGTAAGTCCCTGGGTTATGAACCTCTGACTTATGGACCATACGGACAATGCTTTGTTACGTAAATTTGCTCTCACTCTGAAAAAAGTGAACCCCCATTCCTACCTGCAACACATTCTTCAGCTAGTCACCGTCACTTGCTTCATGTGTAGCTATTGAAAATCGTTGCACTAAAGTAAGGCTGTATATGAACCATATGTACCTGTTCTGACTTACCTACAAATTCCACTTAACGACGAACTTAGGAATCGACGTCATTTGTACTCAGGGACTGCCTGTATCTAAGAGGGATTTCTTGAAAGAGGACAAGCTGATTTTAACAGTTTTAGAGAAAAATGACTGCATATGAGTAATCAAGGCAATTATCAAACAAACACGAGGCCTCGTCCTATGTCAAAATGCATTCTAAATCTGTAGTAATTTAAACAAATTATAAGGGGGTGTTACCAGAAAATAAAACTTCAGACACAGATTCATGTGCTGCCAGATATTTAGTGCAAGGTAAAGGAAAGCACTGTAAATCACTCAGGGAAAGGATAAGCTAGTTGATAAATGCTATCAGGACAAATGGCTCTTTGGAAAAAACACATATCCTGCCTCACACAATCACAAAATCCAGATGGGGCTAAAGATAAATAGTCTAATGAAAATTTCAAAAGAGGAAGATAGAAGGAATATGAAAAAATAAATGCTAAAGGTAACATATTTTTATCTAAAACAGATAAAAACCCTTGTTCTGAAAAGAGCATACATCATATAACATACACAATAAACTTTTAAAATACACTAGAAACACTGAGGTAAACTGTAGAATATAAAAAATAATCATTAAAATTTACAACTTACCAGAGGAAAAAGGCAAATTACCTATAAGAGAATACCAGTTATACCGATTAGACTCCTCAGCCACAAAGACAGAGGCCAAAAGACAGTGTAATTAATATCTTGAAAGTACTAAGGGAAAACAAATACCAAAAAACAAAAGAACCAAAGTTGTTGCTGTTGAGTCGGTTCTGACTCATAGCAGCTCCACGGACAGACCAGAACTGCCCGATAGTTTCCAAGGAGTGCCTGGCAGAAGGGAACTGCTGATCTTTTGGTTAGCAGCACTTAACTACACCATCAGTTTCTGTGAAAACAAATCTCATCCTAGAATTCAATACATGCTGAAGAGTGACAGCAACATGGAAGAGCCTGGCATACATATGACATGAAAGCTCGTGAGTTTCGCACTCAAGGAAGAAACTGAATACTGTTCTGCTGGACTTCTCTGCTTGGCCCGTCTGCCCTCCTCTCTTCTTTTCCCTTTGAATAGTTACAGAGTTGGAACAGGATCTCTCAAGACTAACAGTGCTCTGAGGGAAAATAATTTCCTACCCAGGACTTCCTGTGCTAGTCCAGGATATACAAATGGGAGGAAACAAAGCCACACACAACTTTAACAGAGGTAGATCAATGGACTTATTTTATAGACAGTATCAAGAGTGTATTCCACCAAAAAGGGGGGGGGACAAAATTTCAAGGAAGCAGGAGATGTAACATAGGGAAGATGAGGAAACGGGGGGGGCAAGGGAAGCCCCACAGTGTCAGTACACGGCATGTCTAGAGACTCCCCAAGGGCTCCAGAACGCAGGACTGGAAGGTCCTTTCCTACAGTGTCCAGGAAAGGACAATGCCAGTCAGAGTGCGTGACAGGTTTCACCTGGAGGAAGTTGGAATCGAGTGGCATTTTACAAAAGTAGAAGGAAAAGTAATCAAATAATAAAAAGGAAATCATAAAAATCAGGAAAACTGGAAGCTATACAAGAAAGAAGCTCACCATGTCTCAGCACTTAAGACTCTTTACACAGTTATCATGTGGAAAACATGGAACGGAACATTTAGCCAAAATTTTTTTGGAGAACGACATCACAATATTTACAGTATAATTATAACTGTGACATAAGGATGTCGGGAGAAACAAGTGGGGTGTAACAGGCAAAGTTCTCATTTAACACAGTGAGATTCAAAAATTTCACAAATTAAGACTCAGAACAGTTCAAAGACAGAACAGGTTAAATATCTTAACCTGAGATAATGCGGGGGGAGGGAAAGGGCCTGTTTTTATTAGAAGCCTGTTAGCATAAGCTCCCCCAAACTTTTGCCATGGATTTGATTCACATGCATGGTGACTCCATGTGTTATGGTGTAACTGCTGTCAAGTGTCTTCTTCACAGAGGGAGATGGCAGCGCCCTTCTGCCACAGTGGTGCTGGGCAGATTTGAACTGCCTGCCTTTAGGATAGCACCAGAGGCACCCTGCTTGTAGCACCCCGTTTATCGTTTTAAATACATATTTCTTAGGAGAGAAAAAAAGTCAAAAAGAAAGCAAATGAAGTAATCAAGTCAAAAAATAGAAACACCGCCACAAAGTAACCTAAATTAATACAAAAAGAAATTAAAAGCAAAAATTAATGGGGGAAAAACCCCAAAATTCCACAAATCATAAAAATAACCCAAAACTTCTTCTTTGAAAAGCCCATAAAAGGCATATATCTTCTTGGGCAGATATTCTAATAAGCAAGGTAAGCACGAGTCTGCCTGTGCATGTCTAATAATCTGTAGTGAACCACACTGCCTGTGTCACTTGTGTTTACTTAGTAATGTGTAGTGAACAATCAGTCGGTCTCCTGTGAGAGTGTTCACTGCAATTACTAAATAAGCACAAGGAAGCCTTGATTACCTTGATCAGTTACCCCCTTCCCTCAGGGACTGTAAATTTGAGAAGAGGCTTTGATGTGGAGGAAGGTGCTGTCGGTTTGGGAGAGTGGCAGAGGCCAGCCCGACCTAGAAGCAGAATCTCTGACGTGGTGAAAACAGGTGAAATTGTTCACTGCAAATTAGTAAGTACAAGTAAGCTTGTGCTTATTTTGCTTACTGATTATCTGACCCTGAATATTTGCGAGAAAAGTCAACAAAAAGAGAGGGCACAGACAAATATTAGGATCAAAAAATTAATTGCAGTGACAGCAGTGGTTTTAAAATAGCACTGAAAAGCAGTGACTAAAAAATATATATATATAAAACAAGGAACTATTTTATGTTAACCTATTTGGAAATTTAGATGAAAGGAACAATTTTCTAGAGAAATATATATGCTCAAAATTGAACAAGCAGGAATTTTTAAATCAGAAGGCAGAGATTTTTCATGTCCACTGTACCAAACTTTCTGGGGAAAAATAATTGCCCCTAAGCAGAATGTTTCACAGAATAGAAAAAAAGGACAAAAAGCTGTGCTATCCAGGCTATTCATGAAACTTGTCAAATTCTGTAAAAAAAACTGGGCAAGGGCAGTAAAAATAGAGAAGATCAAACTGCAGTCCCAGTTTTGAATACAGGTGAGAGAGACTTAAATAAAATTCCAGCGAAATGAACACAGCAGTGTATTTACAGAGTAACAGCATGATCGCATTCACACAGGGTTTAGCCAGGAATGCTTAAGAATGACTGAAAAACAGAAAAACTCCGTGATTCGCCCCATGAAAACACAGATTCAGGAGGCTAATGGGTAATGATGATATCCCAACTCCTCTCACCGAATTCGGTCAACCTTTCCCTAAACGGGCCGGGGTCTTCCAGGACAGCAGCCCCCAAGTTCCTCCTCCGGGGGCTGCCTTCCTCAGGCCCCGCTTCCCACCGCCTTTCTGGGTTCAGACGAGCGCCTCCCTTTAGGAGGCCTTTCCAGGTGCCCCCTTCCTCTCCTCCTGCCTCCGAAGGCAGGGCCCGGCCAGCCGAGGCGCGCCCGTTTCGGGGTAGACCTGGGGCTCCGCAGGGTTCTCCTGGAGGCGGTCTCTCCCGGACCAGATCGCCAGGCCTCGTCCCTCGCCGGGCTGCGGGGTGGGCGCCTCCCCTAACCCTAACCGCTCGGCTGGCAGCCACCACAAGGTCCTGGCGCCACTCCTGACCCCGATCCCTGGGGAGGGACCGCGTGATGCCTGGGCGAGCGGCTGCCGAGGCGTTTGGGGTCGCACGGGACCAGCACACACCCAGGGTCTGCACATTCAGGTTAAGACCCCAACCTTGGAGTCCCTGCCTCGCCTTCCCGGTGACTTTTCCGAACAGCCAGTTAGGACTAAGCTCGGTCAGCTAGCGACCACTGCCCTAAATACCCTGTAGGTCACAGGTGTCTGCAGCTTGGCGCTCCCGCTCCCGACCAGGGACGGCGGGCTGCCTCCCCGGCTCGCGTGCTCCCCCGTTTCAGGACCTGTATTGAACTTGTTTCACCGCCTTTGTGTGTGGGTCCCGAGGCTGCGCCCTCAAAGCCCCCAGGATATCTAGGGCCTTTACATTCCACACGCAGGCGGTCCCAGCGGCTGACCGCCCCCGGGGACTGCCGCGGGCCTCCGCCCCCAGCGGGCCCCCATTTACTTATTTGGGCCCCCAATCCGTCCCTTATTGTCAGAGACCTTTCCCACCTTCCCTTTCACTCGCCCGGCGGCGTGGGCGAGTTCAACCTCTTCCGCGCTCTCACAGCTCACCTGTCCTCCGGGTGCCTGCCTCCCGGCGTCGGCACCACCCGATCGCCGAGCGGCCGCCACTCAGCTATTAGGAAAAGGGACACGAGAGGGCCTCCAGGGCCGGCTGCGGCGCCCCAAGCCTGGAGGCAGGCGGCAGGACTCGGCTGGGCCTCAGCACCCCGAGCCAGCCGAGCGACCGGGGCGAGAACTACAGTTCCCAAGAGCCCGCGCGCTCCGCCCCGCCCACCGCGGGGGGGATTCCGGGTCACGTGTCACAGACGCGGTTTTCGGCAGGAGCTCAGCGGCTTCGGCCTAGAAAACAGGGGCGGGGCGTGTGCGTGGCGTCCGTGGCAGGACGGGCGGGGGGCGCGTACGTGTCGGCGTAGGGGTACGTATGTGACGGGGGGCTGAGCGCGTGACGGCAGGGGCTCATACGCTCCTGGGCGGGCGCATGCGTGATGGGGCGGGTGTACGTGACGCGGCGGGGGCGTGCGTGACGGGGCGGGGCGCGTGTGTGTCCGAGCGCGGGCCGGGCCGGGCCGGGGGTCGGCGAGGGGTGCGGCAGCGGGGGCGCGGGAGCGAGGCGGGGGCGCTCGGGCGGCCCGCAGACCCGGCTCCGCTGGCCTCGCCCTGGCGGGCTGCCCCGCGCGTCGCCGGTGACGGAGTCCTGGGTCTCCATTGATTCTGCCCTTGCTGCTGCTTTGTGACGGGGTCGCTTTCGCCCTTGGAACCCCTGGGGGCCGGTTGCAGGTATTTCTGAGAGGGCTTAATTTTTCGTGTGGGCTTCGTACTCAGATGCCTGTTAACACGTGAGGTGACGCTGCGGTGTATTGGTCTGATCTTTCTGGCTACACGGTCCTATCGCCCGTAAGTAGTTTCACCCCTTGCTCGTAGTCACGCCTGTGCCCCTTCGCCTCGCCCTCTCCGTGGTGGCACCTCAGTAGGGCTCACAGCAGAAGGGCCCGTTTGTTAAACATAGGCACCATGTGCAGGCGGTTCCAGCCAGGTGTCCTGAATAATAGCAAAGTAGGGTTCCTTCTAGTCCGGTTTACGGTCTCCCCCCATGTCCAAGATGTTTATAGTGTGACCTTTTTAGCGTCCGGTGAAATTATCTTGCTTTTTGTTAAAGTAGGGAATTTCTTAATTGTAAATGCCTTGCCTTCGTGGGAGAAATCCCACGTGGGTTTCATACCGGTTTTAAAGGTACAAATGCCTTGGGTTCTAGTCGCGGGTATTACACTGATGAGTGGACTGCTGGGCGAATCTAAAAGAACTTACAGGCTCTGTGGGGTAAAGAACTAGTTGAACACCTTTTTTGCCTGGTGTTTGAAAATAGCTGGAGCAATTAAGGCGCTTTTTGTTTGACCAAATAACCAGGCACCCAGGCGCTGCGCTGTTGGGTAAGAGCGGCCCTGGCCCCACACCTGCTGGGCGAACTAAGGAACGCCGAGGGCCCAGCGGGCTTCACGTGGGGGGATCGCAGCCGTCAGAACCGTGCATTGAGGCCCCAGTCATGAGTATTCGTCGAGGCCCCGTGAATAAGGCAACCTAAGCCGTAGACCTCTCTTTGGGGCCTCCTGGATTGGTGAGAATACGTGGATGGGACAGGGTGATATGTCCCCAAGGATACAGAACTCCTGTGCCAAGAGCTTGCCGGTTCTTGCCTTATGGTCGCTTCGCTTTGTAATAAATAGGTAACTGTAAGCAGTAGTCTCTGTGAGTTTGGTGAGATGTTACAGATTATTAACAAACCCACAGGAGGTCATGGGACTCTGACTTCGCTCAGGGTAGCTCATTCAGAGGAGAGCTACATAAGCAGTCATTAAGTGCACAGCAAAATGTGACAAATGAGGTTTGGGTCGGTGGTAGATGGAGAAAGGGTGTACGGGTAGTAACTGGACAGCGTCCTTCCAGCTTGTGACCTCGTCTCTGGTAGACAGGAAGAGAGAATGTGCAGGACCCCTGGGCGGAACACTGGTTGGCCAGGGTTTTGTTTTGTTTTTTTTTTAAGTAACATTTTATTAAGCTTTTGGTGAAAGTTGGCACAGCAGGTTAGGTTCCCGTATGCTCATTTTTGCAGAGATTTTTCAGTGACAGTTGCACTTGTCGCCGTGTTGTCAGCGTTCCCTTTCCTTGTGCTGTGTCTCTTCCATCTCTAGTACTGACGGCTTCTCTGCTTTTGAGTCATTGTTGACCTTTTGTCTGCTACTGATTTCACAGGTGATGATGGTCCTCTGTGTTGTGTGCCACTGCGGTTTCACTGAAAGGCTGTCTCAGGATAGACTTGGTTCTGTATTTAACAAGTGGCTCAGGTAGTCAGCCAGGGTGGTGTTCACCAGACTCAGCGTCCTTTATTTAGATGAGAGAGGAGGTGTCGCAGAAAAGGAGCTCACAGCTAGGTTCCTGGAGATGTGAGAATGTAAGGCCAGGCTCCCCTTTCCTGTGGAAATGGGATGCATGCTTTGCCACAAAGTTAGTGATAAAGGTGGGGGCTGCCCACTTTGCCTTTAGGAGTATGGTTGGCAACAGTGGTCCTTTCTGGAAATCATGTTTATAAAAAATATATTTTGAAAGGATTCACCACAAAAAACATCTGAGCTCTCACAGTTTTGAGAGGTAATTCTTTTTTTTAATACTGTATTTATTTATTTATTGTGATTGAGTGGAAGTGTATAATCCAGGTTAAATTTGCATGCCCACCTATGTGCAGCTCCTACTGCTCTCCTTGTCCAGTACAGCCCACACCTCTTTTCTGTTCTGTACGTGTCATATCCTCTTAACAGTCTCCTGTCCCCTCTTCTCTACTCTCTCCACTCCTCTCTAGTAAGAGGCTAGTAGGACGACATTCTGTAAATGCATAGAACCATAAAGTGCACACGTGATCTGGTCACTCTGTGCCGCCGACTCCAGTCCATTCCTGTCTGAGGAATTAACCTCAGTAATGGTTTATGAACAAGGACAGCATCAGGTCTAGGGGCTATAATCCCAGGGGAACCCCTGGGCCTTCAGACCATCAATCGCAGTTTTTTAGTGGAGTTCTCAGGGTGCACCCCTTTTTATTCTCATGTTGCCACTGAGACTCAACTTTATGAGCCCTATCATGGCTGTCACTGGTGATGGCCAGGCACCATCTGTTTCCTCTGGTCACATATTGATGTAGTCACCCATTCACTTGGGTCTTTCTGTCTTCTGGGTTCCCTTTCCCCCATGTCATTGTTCTTGGTGATCCTCTGTTCCTGCTGAGTTGGGACCATTTGGTGTACCTCAGATGGCAGCTTGCTAGCTTTTAAGACCCCAGACACCACTCATCGATATGGGGTGGAGAAGACTCTTAGCAATAGGCTAGTTATGCCAATTGGCTTCGATGTCCCCTGAGAGCATGGCCCTGACCCCCGCCCCCGCTACACTGTCCTTGCCATGTTGGGTTAAGATTGGAAGAGTTTTCAGATTATGTTGAAGTCCAGTCAAATTGATCTTTCTAATGTATGCTGTCACTGATTTCACCCAAGCAAATTTCTATCAACTATCTAATCTATAACCAGTCCTCCCCCTCCTTCCCTCCCCTCCCTTGGCAATCATCAAAGAGTCTGTTCTTCTGTACATGAGTCTGTTTTTAAGTCCTTATAGTAGAGGTCTCATACAATGTTTGTCCTTGCGCCACTGACTGATTTGACTCAACGTAATGTCTTCCAGTTGAAACTAGGTTATGAGATGCTTTCTAAAATCATCATTGTTCTTTATCCTTGCATAGTGTTCCGTTGAGTGTATGTACCATTGTTTATTTATCCATCCATCTGAGTCGGATCCGACTCGACGGCACTTGGCTTGGCTTATCTGTTGTTGGGCATCTGGGTTGATTCCATGTTTTTGCTGTTGTGGACTGTGCTGCAAAAAAAAAAAAAATTCATGTGCATGTGTCTGTTCATGTGACAGCCTTTGCTTCTGTAGGATATATTCCAAGTAGTCGGATTACTGGGTCAAGTGGAATATCTATTTCCAGCTTTTTAAGGAAGCACCAGATTGCTTTCCAAAGAGTTTACACCATTTGCAATCCCACCAGCAGTGTAGGAGGAGTTCCAGTTTCTCCACAGCCTCTCCAGCATTTGTTGTTCTCCATTTTTTGGATCATGGCCAACCTTGTTGGGGTGAGATGGTATCTCACTGTAGTTTTGATTTGAATTTCTTTAATAGCTAATGATCATGAGCATGTCCACATGTGTTTTTTGACTGCCTGGATATCCTCTTCAGAGAAGTATCTGTCCATCTCCATCGCTTAATTGGATAATTTATCTTTTTCTTATGGATATTTTGTAGTACCTTGTAGATTTTGGAGATCAGATGTAGGTCTGACATATAGTTGTGAAATATTTTTCCCCATTCTGTAGGTGGTCTTTTAATTCTTTTGATAAAGTCCTTGGATAAGCAAAAGTGTATGATTCTTAGTAGTTCCCATTTTTCTGTTTTCTGTTGATTGTGCTTTGTCTGTCAGATTTTGAAGTCTGCCTGTGTTGTGTATTAAAACTTCCATTGTTGATTGTATTTTTTCTTGGATGATCTTTATCATTTTAGGTTTGACATTTAGGTCTTTTATCCAGTTTGAGTTGGGTTTTGTGTAAGGTGTGAGATACGGGTCTTGTTTCAGTTTTTGGCAGATGGATATCCAGTTTTGCTAGCACCATTTGTTAAAGAGACTGTTTTTACCTCAGTTTAAAATCCTGGGGCCTTTGTTGAATACCAGCTGTTCATAGGAGGATGGTGCCATCTCTGAGGTCTAAACTCTGTTCAATTGATCTGTTTGTCTCTTTTTATACCAGTACCAGGCTGTTTTGACCACTTTGGCAGTATAATGGGTTCTAATGTCAGGTAGTGAGAGGCCTCCCAGTGTGTTCTTCTTCAGTAGTGCTGTACTTATTCAGGGTTTTTTCCCTTTCCAAACAAAGTTGGTGATTTGTTTCTCCATCTCATTAAAAAATGTCGTTGGAATTTGTATTGGGATTGCATTATGTATGTAGATTGCTTTGGGTAAAATAGACATTTTCACAATGTTAAGTCTTCCTAACCATGAGCAGGGTAGGTCTCTACATTTATGTAAATCTCTCTTAGTTTCTTGTAGTGAGGTCTTGTAGTTCTCTTTGTAAAAGTCTCTTGTTTCTCTAGTTAGATTTATTCCTAGATATTTTACCTTCTTGGGGGCTATAGTAAATGGTATTGATTTGATGATTTCTTCTTTAATAATCTCTTTGTTGGTATAAAAAAATCCTGTTGATTTACTTAATGTTTATCTTGTAGCCTGAGACTTTGCTGACCTCTTCTATCAATTTGGACTCTTTAGGATTCTCTGAATATACAATCATATCATCTGCAAATGGGGAGATTTTTACTTCTTCTTGCTGATGCAGATGCCCTTTATGTCTTGATCTTGTCTAACTGCTCTGGCTAGAACTTCTAGTACAATGTTGAATAGGAGAGGTGAGAGTGGGCATCCTTGTCTAGTTCTGGTTCTCAAGGGAAATTGTTTCAGTCTCTCCATTCAGGATGATGTAGGCAGTTGGCTTTGCATAGATGGTCCTTATTGCATTGAGGAATTTGCCTTCTATTCCTATTTTGTTCAGAGTTTTTAGCATGAATGGGTATTGGACATGATCAAATGTCTTTTCTTCATCAATTGACCAAATGAGGTGATTCTTGTCTTTTGTGTTATTCATTTGGTTGATCACATGAATTCTTTTTCTGATGTAGAACCAGCCTTGCATCCCTGATGTGAATCCAGCTTGATCATGCTGAATGATTTTTTTGATATGTTTTTGAATTCTATTGGCCAGGATTTTGTTGAGGATTTTTGCATCTAGGTTCATGAGTGATACTGGTCTGTAGTTGTCCTTTTTTGTGGGATCTTTCCCTGTCTGTGGTATCAGGGTCATGCTAGTTTCATAGAATGAATCTGGGAGTATTCCATCCCTTTCAGTGCTGTGAAAGAGGGATAATTCTGATTCCCTTTGTTGTCTGTGGTTTTGCTTTATTTCCTTTTTTAAAAAAATTGTGAAAATTATTTACTTTTTAATAAAGTTAATTTGCAGTTATTTTTCTCAAAACTTCCCATTTCACCAATTTTTGTTACAGTTTATGATCACCCTGGTTTGCATATTGTCCTTTAAAAATATTCAGCATTTATGGATCTTAGCTTCCTCATCTTCATTTTTATTTTTTCTTTTTTATCACATAGATTAACAGGTGGTGTATAGTGGGTTAAATGCTGTGTCTGCTAACCAAAAGATCAGCAGTTCAAATCTGCTGGGTACTCCTTGGAAACTCTATGGGCCAGTTCTGCTTAGACCTGTAGGGTCGCTGTGAGTTGGACCTGACTTGACAGCCCTGGATTCTTTGTGTGTGTTGTTTTCAATCTAGTTGATTTTCAGAATCAGCTCAAATAGTTAAATATTTTTATTTTCACCTGGCGCTAGAGTTAATTATGTACGTGTGGAAGTATGTATATGTGAATATATGCACATATATGTGTGTACCAGTGTATGCATAAAATACTTGTGTGTGTATGTGTTTTAGTCAGCTAGGGCTGCTGTAACAAATATCACAGAGTGGATGGCTTTAACAAAGGAAGGTTTATTCTTAACACAGCCTGGTAGGCTGCAAGTCTAAATTCAGAGTGTCCACTCCAGGGGAAGGTTTTCCCCTTGTCGACTCTGGAGGAAAGTCCGGTACTGCATCAGTCTTTGTCCAGGCAACATCCTGGTGCAGGAACCTCAAGTCTGAAGGACACCATGTTCTCCGGGTGCTGCTTTCTTGGTGGTGTGGTTCCCAGTTCTCCGCTGCTTCCCTTTCCTTTCAGCTCTTCTAGGATGAAAGGATTAAGGGTGGGGCAAGCCACCCTTGCCAGGGAAACTCCCTTTACAGTGGAGCAGGGAGGTGATCTTATAAAGGGATTTACAGTCCCACGCTAATCCTTTAACATACAGCATAGGAAAACCACAAAATGGAGAAGTCACAAGATACTGGGAATCATGGCCCAGCCACGTGGCTACACCAGTTTCGAGGGGGACACAATTCAATCCATGACACTATGTATGTATGAAATTTGCTGATATCTAGTATAAATACCAAGGAAACCGTGGTGGCATAGTGGGTTAAGTGCTCTGTCTGCTAACCAAAAGGTTGGCAATTCAGACTCTCCAGGTGCTCCTTGGAAACTCCATAGGGCAGTTCTGCTCTGACCTCTCAGGTCACTGTGAGTCTGACTCGACTCGACAGCAATGGGTTTGGGTTTTTTTGATTTAGTATAAATGTCAAAGCTAAGGTTAGTATAAAGATTAAAAAGATCCCACCAAAAGTATCTTGAGAAGGTAAGAATTTCCACACTAATTATAGGGTAATAGCAGAAAGAGACTGTTAAAAAAAAAAAAAAAAAAAGGAGCAGGGGAACGCTATATGTCACCCACAGTGGTTGCCAGGCGGGTTTTTATTTGGGTTAGAGATGTCGACCACAGTTCACTGTGTGACTGTGAACTGGCTAGTGCAACTTGTCCTGCCCCTGCTGAGCCTTCTCAGCACTGCAGTGGCTCTTGTCTGTGACCTAATCTGTTGTTTTCTTGGGTTCATCGTCCCTTCATCTTTCAGAGTCTCTGAAATATGGAATCCCACATGTAGCTGCCTCTTCTTCAAAACTGTGCCTTCGTTCTTTTACTAAGCCCATAATTAACTCTTAATGTGTGCCGGTCACAAGGGCAGATGTTTGAGATTCACATGATAAATAAGAATATGTGCTTATCAGTGTTTTATGTACACATTGTTCTGGAAATCCAGCTAGGGCCGTGCAGTATTTAAATAAAGAAGAGGTCGGCCTCCTGAGCCATGTTTCTTCCTGGAGCTTTGAGAGGACATAAGTGGATCTTTCTGCATGTTGTATTTAGACCATATTATTACCTCTTTGTCACTGTAACATAAAATTACTAAAAGTGGTCGGGTTGTCCAGTCTATGTCTGTTACTGTGTTCGTGGAGATGGGCTTAGAAATGGCACGTGTCACCTGCCGTTTGTAAAGGACTCGCCTCTCCCCTCTCTGACGAGTAGTTCCGTTCCTAAGGCAGCCTACATGCTGAGACATTTAATTATCGCTGTTGCTGACTGCTGGTTGTCTTTTTCCACTTATCAAAAGAGTATAAATATCCTTAGCTTAAGCTCCCAAAAGTGTGAGATCCTACAGGGGGTGTCACTGGCTCAGTGGGTCCTTGTCGTACACCACTAAGAGAATAATGGAAGGAAGCATCGTAAGTGTAGAGGCTTTTATTTCTTGTGCAAGAAAGGAGATTGGCTGGAGTCAGCTGTCAGTGAAGCTGTCTCAGAGGCAGGGTGCAGTAACCAGGGATTTTACGCACTCCGAATGGGGAAGTTACACGTATTCACCGAGGAGGAGGCCTTAGTCATACATTGTCACGTCTGGGCGTGGCTGCTGCGCATGCTTTCTGGTCCTGTGCAAACGTACTGTGTCGGCACGGGTGCATGTATTCCAGGGTGGGGGGCGCTGCTACTGGTGGGCTCGGAAAAATAACTTCTCATAGAAGTTACTAAAAATAAACCTCAGGCTTTACAGAAGTTACTATTGCTACTTTGATCTATTGTGAGGTGTAGGATCTGGTTTGGACTGATAGCGACCCTGTGTACAGCGCAAGGGAACACCGCGTGGTCCTGCACCTGCCCCCAGTCATTTTTATGCTTATGGCCAGTGTTGTTGACCCTCTGCTTTACCAAGCATGACCTCCGTCTCCAGGGATCGGCCCCTCCTGACAGCATGTCCAAAATGTGGAAGACGCAGTCTCACCGTTCTGGCTTCCAAGGAGCACTGTATCCAGAGGAGATCTGTTGGCTCTTCTGGCAGTCCATGGTATATTCACTATTCTTCTCCAACACCACAATTCAGAGGCATTGATTCTTCTGTCTTCCTTATTCATTGTCCAGTTTTTGCGTGCATGTGATGTGACTGAGGATACCATGGCTTGGCTCAGTTGCACTGTAGTCTTCAAGGTGACATCTTTTCAGTACTTCAAAGAGGCCTTTGCAAAAGATTTTCCCAGTGCAGTGTGTCTTTGGATTTCTCGACTGATGCTTCCACGGGTGTTGATGGTGGAACCAAGTAAAATGAAATCCTTTACCACCTCAGTCTTTTCTCCATTCATCACGATGTTGCTTACTGATCTAGTGAAGATTTTTGATTTCTCATGTTGAGGTGCAGTCGATACTGAACGGTGTGCTCTTTGATCTTCATCAGTAAATGTGTCAGTTGCCGTCCACTGTCAGCACGTAAGGTTGTGTTGTCTGCATACTGCAGGTTGTTAATGAGCCTTGCTCCAATTCAGATGCCTCATTGTTCTTCGTATAGTTGAGGTTTTCTGATTATTTGCTCTGCTGAAGTGTCCTGTTTCCATGGTTTGCAAGTACCTGGTGGTAGGTGAGGGGTCTCAGGGAGAAAGCATCTCTTTTGCCTAAGGAGTGTGCTGTTGACTGCGCAGTGGCCTACTTTGTGAACCCTTGAAGTCCCTGGTTTGCATGATGGAGAATAATTCCAAGAGCAGGTCTCCCTGGAGACTCTGAACCACATGGGGGAAATAAGCCTCAGATGCTGAGGACTTTGAAAGACATTTAGGTAATTTTGTCTTCAGACTCAAGCATTCCCTGCTGTACTTCCCCAAAATACAAGAGGCAAGCATCATAAGTGCAGAGATTTTTACTCCTTGGCATAAGAAAGGAGATAGCTGAGAGTCAGTTCTTTTTTTTTTTTTTTTTTGATATTTTATTGTGCTTTAAGTAAAGGTTTGTAATCCAAATCAATTTGCCATATAAAAACCTCCAACATACATACTGTGCAGCTCTGATTCCTCCCCCCCCCATCCCAGGACAGCACAGTTGTCCTTTCCACTCTGTACTTCCTGTATCCATCCAACCGATTCCTGTCCCCTCCACCCACTCCTGTCGCCTCTAGAGGGGTGCTGCTTAGGCAGCCTCGTATGTGTTTCAGTCAAGAAATGTATTCTGCGCCAGCGTCACTCTGCTTTGTAGTCCAGTCCAATCTTTGAAGAGTTCACCGGTGTCAGTACTGGTTTCAGCTCCAGGCTAACAGAGAGTCTGGGGGCCATGTCTTCAGGGGACCCTCCAGTCTGACGGACCATCAAGTCTGATCTTTTAGTTCTGGTTCTGCACACGCATTTTTCTCCTGCTGCGTCAGGGACTGGAGGTTGTGTTGTCGGTCCCCATCATTCACGGTGGCCAGGGGCCATCTGGTTCTTCTGGCCTCAGGCTGATGTCGTCCCTGGGTCTTAGGACACCTTCTGTCCTTCTTCATGTCTTTGACATCCTTCATTCCCATCTGCCCCAGGTGGAGTGGGACCAACTGATGCTACTTGCTTAGGTGACCATTTGCTAGCTTTGAAAACCTCAGACGCCACTCGCCAAAACGATACGTAGAACATTTTCTTTAAAAACTAGTTATGCCAGTTGACCTAGATGTTCCCTGAAAGTGTGATCCCAGACCCCCATTCCTGCTACCCTGCCCTTCAAAATGTGGGGTTGTATTTAGGAAACCTTTTAGTTTTTGGTAGAGTCCAGTTGTGCTAAACCTCCCTTCTGCTGTGCACTGTCACTACCTTGACCTAACCCAGTTCTGTCTACTATCTAATCGGAGAATAGCCCTCTCCCTCCCTCTCCACCCTTGTAACCATCAAAGACTATTTTCTTCCACACTTAAACCTGTTCTAAGTCCTTGTAATGGTGGTGTCATGTTTGTCCTTTTGACTGTAATTTCTTTCAATGTAATGTCTTCCAACTCTGTGTTATGAGCTGTTTCCTGAAATCATTGTTGTTCTTCATCATTGCATTATGTGGATATACCATAGTTTGTTTATCCATTTGTTTGTTGTTGCGCACTGAGGTTGATTCCATCTTTTGGTATTGTGGACAGTCCTGCCGTAAACATTGGTGTACCTGTATCTTTTAGTGTGACAGCCTTTATTTTTCTAGGATATATTCCAAGTGGGATTGCTGGGTCATGTGCTATTTCTATGCCTAGCTTTTAGAAAAAAGTGCCAAATTAATTTCCAAAATGGTTGTTCCATTTTACAGTCCCTCCAGCGATGTAGACGATGTAGTCTCTCTACAACCTCTCCAGTGTTTATTATTTTGTGGGTTTTTTTGTTTTAGTTTTTTAATTAATGCTAGCCTTGTTGGGGTGAGATGGTATCTCATTGTGGTTTTGTTTTGGGTATCTCTGATGGCTAATAATTGTGAGCAGTTCCTCATGTATCGCTAATAATTGTGAGCAGTTCCTCATGTATCGCTAATAATTGTGAGCAGTTCCTCATGTATCTGTTAACTGCCTGGTTGTCATCTTTGGAGAAGTGCCTGTTCATATGCAGGGCTCATTTTTTAATTGGGTCGTTTGTCTTGTTGAGATTTTAAGTCAGTTCTCTTCTATCTCAAAAGCAGGGTGTAGTAACCAGGGATTTTATGTGTTTGGAAGGGGAAGTTATACACACTCGTGTCTGAGGGGGTATACGTAATTAAATTTGGGCTGGGCTAACACTGGTCTCATGTATTTTGGGGGGGAAGGGGTCTGCAGAGTTGTTCCAAGATAGAGGATTGCTCAGTACTGCCACCGCAGGAAGGTTTAGAGTTGTGACCCTGAAAAGAAAGTGCAGCAGAAACTGCTACCAACCTATATGATAATTGTTGGAACAGCCAGTCCCAAGTGGGTTGAAACTCTCCAAAGGGACTTGTAGCAAAGGTTGTTACTAACCCGCCCTCAGGTGGCCGTCAGCAGCTAGTCCCAAGCTGGCAGTGGTTACTGAGGGAACTCTGTCCCTGAAATTCAGGGGGTCATTGACAGGACTCTGTCCTTCAGGGAGGTCATCTGATCCAATGATCAGACCTGCCATCAGCTGAAGATAGCCTGGTAGGCCACACCTGGTATGATCATAAATAACTTTAAGCCTGTCTTCCTCACCCTTCTGACGATAAACAAGGTGAAGACCTTTCCCCTCCTAATCAACACTTCTTCCTTACTCAGACCATAAGTCCCCCAACCAGAATGTCTTGCTGCCCCTCTTTCTTTCCTTATCAAACCATAAATCCCCTCACCCCACACTACCTCACTGGAACTTTAAAACTATAAAAAACCTGCCCTCTTAGGGAGGGGCGGGCTGAACCACTTGGCTCAGACCCCCATCTCATTCTCTCCCAGTGAACTTCCCTGGACCCTGGGACTGGTGTGTCTCTGCCTCTGTGTCGGGCCACCCCGTCCCCAGCAATTACATGTTAGCCACAGTCTCCTAGTGAGTAACAGACTGAGGGGGACAACGGTGGGGGTCTCAATTCCTGGAACTCAGAAGTGGCTGAATGTTTCTAGGCTCTGAGTGGGTCTGGAGTCATGGCCATTGGTGTAGGAGTAGGCCCTGCAAGTGTTTCTGACCATTATTCTGAAAATAATGAGGTTTGGGGTACGTTCAGGATCAGAAAACGTGGATGTGTTAGCTTTGGAGAGGATTGGAAGTGTTTGAAGGGGAAGATGAGAATGGGAGATAATTTTCTGTGTGAGTATGGTCAGTAGGCTGTGGGATGGGAAAATAATTAAGTCTATACTTTTCAGGGTTTGGACCCTTGCAAATAACTTCGAAAAATTTTTTTTTTTCCTCTGTGGCCATTGAAAAGTATTTTGAGCAGGGAATACACAGACAGGGGTCTCTTAACAGTATAGTATATAATCCAATAATAGTTGTTAGAGCTGGGCCTCAGGTATGACCTTGAACTTCCCCATGCCCAAAGCACAGAGGAAAATGTGTCCAGTGACAGAATCTGATAGGGTCGTGTGACTGAAGACAGGGCACCAGCTTCTTGGAGGCACAGCTTTTCTCCATGCCAATCCCTGAGAGGTTCCCCCTTGGATCCTGCTGGGGTCATGACCTCTGTGTGCAGTGAGGACAGTAGCCTGGGAGAACCCTGTTCTGAGGCACTGTGGAGTCTCGGCTGAGCCGGGTCTTTCGTCCAGATCTCTCTCTTTCCAGGGTTATGGACAAGACCGTGTGTGATTTTGAGACTGTCTCATCTCACTGAACCCCTGCATTCTTCATCTGTAAAATGAGGGCGTAGGCTCAGTCAGGTTTCCCTCTCACCCCTGGATGTTTTTTGTCAGTAAATCAAAGCACACCCATGCCAGTGGATCAGTTCTGATCCACGGTGACTGTATCGGACAGAGTGGAATTGCCCATGTGGTTCTCAAGGCTGTCATTCTTTAGGGAAAGCAGACTTCCACATCTTTCTCCAGAGCAGTGACCAGTGCATTCCAACCGCTGACCTTTCGGCTGGCAGACGAGTACTTGAACCGCAGTGCAACGAGGGCTCTGTATTTCCAAATGAAATTAGCATGAAACCTCAGAGATGAAAGGTGGAAAAGGGAATTTACTTAGCTGTGTTCATCCGTATCCCAGGAAGTTTCACAAACTGTACCTTTGCTTCTGAAATGTCCCAGATGTGCCTCTCTGTGTGGTGGGTGTGTGTGTCACACCTGGCTGGTCTGTGAAGAAGTCTGCCTGATGTTTTAGGGAGCCTCTGAGACATGATGCATTTTCCTTACATTTCTTCCTTCTCCCTAGGTTTGCTTTCTCTGGACTTGCCTTTGCTCAAGAAGGTGCCACCCAGAAAGAGCAGGGTATGGAAGCCCAGCTGCTCACGGCCCAGTCTGGGGTGAGTCATAGGTGCCTGCTCTCCTCCTTGTTTTCCGAGTCCCTTGTTTGTGTGAGCTCTGAATCTCCTTTGGCTGTGAAGTTGTGACTGAGAGACTGCCTTCCAGAAGACTAGGCCTATCTCATGTGCTGCTTTTATAGCCGTAGTTGTATTTCCTTTAATGTGAAAAAAAAAAATCCAAAAATAAGTTTAAGAAAAATACTGGTGGAGTCAAGTATGGGAATATCAAGAGTTCTCATAAGATGCTCCTGTTTTGCCTACACTGGAGTCACGTCCACAGCTTCTTCCCCTCCGAGATGGCGACCTCGGGAAAGCCAAACTAGCCTGGTGCCGTCAAGTTGATTCTGACTCATAGCGGCCCTGTAGCGACCCCATAGGACAGTGTCCATCCTCTCCCCCCATTCCGGTGCTGTCAGCCTGATCTCTCTTCCAGTCCATCCGCAGGATGAGGGTGGAGCAGAGGTGGATGTCTGCTTCCGTGTTTGTTTGATGTTGTAGACACCAGTGACCTTCAAAGATGTGCTTGTGGACTTCACCCAGGAGGAGTGGAAGCTCCTGAACACTGCTCAGCAGGTCATGTACAGACATGTGATGCTGGAGAATTACAGGAACCTGGTGTCCTTGGGTAAGATTGACTTCTGTTTCTATAGAATACCTGTCGCCGTGCAGATCTTGCGTCTTCACTGATGAACCTTTGATGAGCCTTTGAAGCACATCATACTTAATTGGGCCTGGGGGTTAGGGTCCTGATTTCTTTAGGGTATAGGTCACAGTTTTTGTATTCCTGCTGTTATGAAAAACATTGTTTTGTCAGTTTTTTTAAGTATATATTTGTTGCTTTTGGACCTCCCCTCGCCCAGTTTTCGTGGTCCCTGGGGACCAAGGGGTTGCCATCAAATCTGTGATGCTGCTTTGTCTGCGGCCCAGATCCGTCTCTACCCTCGCCCAGTTCCTTGTCTTTTCCTGTGAACAGGACCTCAGTTTCCCAAACCAGATGTTATCCTCCGGTTGGAGAAAGGTGAAGAGCCCTGGCTGGTGGAGATTCACCAAGAGACCTTTCCAGGTGAGAACCAGATAGGAACTGTGTCAGGCAGCAGCCTAGATGGCCAGTGGTGGGTTGGAGTCTCTGGAGACGATGGTCAGCTGGCTTTCATCACATTGTCTCTGAGAAGACCGAGTTTACCCTTCTCCAGCATATAGTTGCCACACTTCTGTTTGTATTCAGAGAAAAAGATGTCTTTTTTTTTTTTTTAAGCCAGGCTCCTTCTAATTCCTTTGGTCTTAGGGCAAAGGGGGCAGTTGTTCACTGAGGTAGTTAGCTACTCGTTGCATTTCCTGCTCCTATTTCTGACTTTCCTCTGCTGCTCCGGGTGAGTGAAGACCAATTACTGGACCCTGCATGTTACTCTGCGGGCGTTGAAGACCCCAGCCACCTGCTCAGTCAGGAGGTGGGACAGAAGCACTGAACATGTTAATAGGCCCATTAACTGGGTTCCTCCAAACCAGGAGAGCAAATTCCATGAGGTGTTTGATTGTACGTACGCTGCCTCAGCAGGTGCTCGTATGTCTGTGTGTGTCTGTGTGTGTAAATATGTGTCACAACTTTTTCTAGGTATAAAACTGACAGGAGTCATATTAATCAGCTGTACAAAGTACTCTTAATCAATGCAACTTTTCCATCACCATAAGTTGAAATTCAGAATTATATAAGCAAATAAGCCCGTATCCTCTAGTAACCACTGAGAAACTCGGGTCTCTATATAATTGCCTGTTCTTTTTTTTTTTAATCCACATAAGTGAAGTCGTGTGATGTTTGTCTTTTTGTGACTGACCTCGTTCACTCAGGATAATGTCTCCAGCCTCCATCTGCACTGTAGCCTCTGCCAGGATTTCCTTTCTCCTGCTGGCTGAATGGTGGCCCGTTGTACAGAGGACCACGTTCCTCTGTGAGGGTTATCCATTCCTCCACTGAGGGTGCGCAGGTGGCTCCTTCGTTGCAGCTGTCGGGCACAGTGCTGCCGTCCACACTGACAGACCAGTGTCCATGTTAGTCTCTGTTTGCAGGTCCATCCTGTGTATACCTAGGAGTGGAAGTGCTCGATCACAGGAGAATGCTGTTTATAAACAGTTTCTGAGGACCCACCACCCCGATTTCCACAGTGGCTGCACCATTGTGCGTTCCCACCTGCAGTGGATGATGCGTCTGATTGCCCCATGTCCTCTCCAGCATTTGTTATTGGTGTCTTGTTCATTAAATTATTTTTATGTACAAAATCAAAAGGAGAACAGTTGCCCAAAAGCAAAAACAAGAAAGCAGGAAGGAGTTGAAAAACTGGACAGAAGGAAACAAAGAACCAAGGGTGGAGATGGAGAGTGCTGGCACAGTGAGGGGAACACAACCAGTGCCACAGAACTCTGTTTATGTACAAACTGTCAAATGGGACACTGATTTTTCTCTGTATACTTTCACCTAAAGTGCAATAAAAAATTAAAAACAAAAAGTTAGAGGGAAGTGGATAAAGGTATAGTGAAACTGTTTAATCCTGTAACTTTTCAATAGATCTAAGATGATTTTAACATAAAAAGTTAAGGACTTTTTTTTATGTAAATAAATGTGGTTTCAGCCCTGTTCATGTCGCTTTCCACTAAGTCCAGAGCAGGGAGCTGTCGAGTCCCCTCTGCCTCAAGATGACACCGTGCCTTGCTGTGCTGCAGAGAACTGTGCTCCAGAGGTCATTCAGGTGTGATGAATCGCTGTGTGTCCTTTGTTGCTGTGGTGTGGTAACTCCCACTCGAGGTGCCTGGTGGCACTGTGCAGATGGAGTAGTTGTGCCCCTCCAAGGGTGGTTGGCGAGAAGAAAAAGGGGTGCATCACCACTGAGGAAGGAGAGTCAAGAATGGAGCATGTTCTTGTGCCAAGGATCCTGCTGCTGAGAAGCCCCTGGGACCGGAAGAGAGAGAGGGAGAGAGAGAGGGAAAGAGCGCTGTAACACCGAAGACAGCAGGAAGTGGTGGCCGAGACGTGGCAGCAGTGGGAGCCGGCAGGAGATGGTGTGGTGGGCTTCCTGGTGCACCGAGTGAGAAAGCCGGCTGCCTGGGGGCGGAGCCTCACCTGCGGAGCGTCTGGGGCGGGGCCTCACCCGGAGAGTGGCCGGCCTGGGGGCGGAGCCTGATGGGCAGAGCGGGCTGTCCGGGGGCGGGGCCTCACCGGGAGAGTGGCCGGCCTGGGGGCGGAGCCTGATGGGCAGAGCGGGCTGTCCGGGGTGGGGCCTCACCGGGAGAGTGGCGGGCCTGGGGGCGGAGCCTGATGGGCAGAGCGGGCCGTCTGGGGGCGGAGCCTCTGGGAGAGAGGGCTGCCTGGGGGCGGAGCCTGACGGGCAGAGCGGGCTGCCGGGCATTTAGCAGCCGAGCTGAGAGCTTAGTACCGGTGACCTGAGCAGGGCAAAGGCTGAACGTTAGAGAGCGGCGTGCCCGTGAGCAGGGCTGGGAAGCGATTGTCCTGACAGAAGAACTGTGGTCTGAGCGTTGATGAATCTGAATTGTAGTCTGTGAATGCTGTGATTGACCTGTCGCTGTGACGTTGACTGGGAGTTCTCTGTGGCCCCTGTGACGGATCCCTGAAGCCTGCGGAGTCACAGCGCCGTGGGAGGGGACTCGGCGAAGCAGCACGGCCGCCCAGCCTCGTTGGCGTTAGTCCTGGGCTTTGCTCCTGGTCCTCCTGCCTGCCGGTGAAGTTAAGGAGGTCCGATACCGCCTCCAGCTCCTCTGCCTCCAACAGGATTAAAGCATTGTGTGTTTGCACTCAGAATTCTGCCTGTAGCTCAGGACTGGATGTAGTAAGAACATGTGAGTGAAGGATCATCAAAGTTGAGTGAGCTAATGGAAAGACTTCTGTAAAAAAAGGCGTCGAGCATTGGGCCTCCACGTCTGACTTCACGAGGGGACGGGAGAACCGTGTGGTCAGCCTCTGAGCGTGGGGCCTCCTCGAGGAGAATCGCGTGGTCAGCGTCAGCCTGAGGCTGGTTCCTGTGAGGTGAGGTCAGGCCTGCCTCCGTCCACCAGCCTTCTCACTGATGCGGACACCGGCCATCCTCCCCGCTGCACTCTCTACTGCTCTCCCGGGCTCTATAAGTCATTTGCAGTGGCCACATATTACTCACAATACTCAGGATTATGGTGTTTATTGAAGCAACAAATTGCAATTCAGGATCAGGAAGAACTCAGGACACAGCTCTTCGCTGTTGTGTCCTGTCATCTCTGCTGTTGCAGTGCTCTGTGTCTGTGTGTCCTGGGCCCAAAAGGTGGTCAGCTCAAGGGCCCCAGGTCCAAAAGGTGATCTCTGCTGCCGTCTTGCCTTGGTGGTCGTGTGGTTCCCCCTTTCCCCTTTGGGGTGACTAATTTTAAGCCTCGTTGGATGGCAAAACTTATACCAACCCTTTTGTTAGAGCCCATCGTTTGCCTTATGTGCATCTTCAGGAAGCTGTCGGATCCCCAAAGGGTCACTTGTGGTGCAGTGCTTAAGTGCTCAGCTGTTAACCAGAAGATCAGAAGTTCAAACGCAGGAGCTGTTCCCCAGGAAAGATGTGGCAGTCTGCTTTGGTAAACATTTGCAGCTTTGGAAACCCTGTAGGGACATTTTGGTTTTGTTCTATAGGGTTGCTGAGAGACAGAATCAACTCAGCGGCGGTGGAGTTAGTTTGAGTTTTGTCTGTCTCCTTGGTGGCCCACAATCGTCTCATTTACATAGTCACCTTCAATCACTTGGTAAGAGTCACAAGACCAAGGTAAGTGTCTTCATCAGCCAGGGCTGCTCTAACAGAAACACCACACGGTGGATGGCTCTAACAAAGGAAGGTTTATTCTCACACAGTGCGGTGGGCTACAAGTCCAAATGCAGGCTGTCTGCTCCAGGGGAAGGCTCTCCCCCTTGTTGTCTCTGGAGGACAATCCGCATTGCATCAGTCTTTGTCCAGGGAGCCTCTGGGCGCAGGAACCTTGGGTCTCAAGGACGCGCTCTTCTCCCGGTGCTGCTTTCTTGATGGTGTGAGGTTCCCAGTTCTGTGCTTGCTTCCTGTCTTTTCATCTCTTGTAGGATGAAAGGATTAAGGGCGGGCAATACACATTCCAGGGAAATGCCCTTTACAGTGGAGCGGCGCAGTGATCCGATGAAAGGATTTGCAGTCCCACCCTAGTCCTTTACACAGCACAGAAAAATCACAAAATGGAGGACATTTGTAGAATACAGGGAATCATAGTCACATGGTTACACCTATTTTGGGGGGGACACAATCCATGACAGTAAGACAGGCCACACAAAAGTGATCTGTCACCATTCAGCTGTCTTAGTCACCTAGTGCTGCTGTAACAGAAATACTGCAAGTGGATGGCTTTTTTGTGTGTCACAGTCCGTTAGGCTTCAAGTCCAAACCTAGGGTCCCAGCTCCAGGGGAAGGCTTTCTCTGGTAGCTGTGGAGGAAGGTCCTTGTCATCAGTCTTCCCCTGGCCTAGGAGCTTTGGGTCCTTTCCAAAGGGTGTATTCTGCTCCTGGCCCTGCTTGGTGGCAAGGGCTCCCCATCGCTCTGCTTGCGTCCCTGTCCCTCATGTCCCAGGAGACAGCCTCCAGGGACAAAGCAGTCTTACACACTGAGTCCTTTCCCTCCAGTACAACTGCCACCTGTCCTCCCTCACTGTCACCACAGAGGCGGGGTTCCCAGCACAGGGGAACATCACACCGTACTCGAAGTCACGGCCTCGCCAAGTTTCTGCATGTTTTTAGGAGGATACGATTCAATCCATGACATCAGCGTTGAAATTAGGATTTTTTTTTTAAAGGGCTTCTTGCTGTGTGGAGACCCAGGTGGTGTAGTGGTTAAGTGCTATGTCGTCTAACCAAAAGGTTGGCAGTTCAGATCCCCCACACTCCTTGGAAACCTTAGGGCAGTTCTGCTCTGACCCACAGGGTTGCTGTGAGTCAGAATTGACTCGACAGTGGTGGGTTTTTGGTTTTGATTTCTTAATGTGTGGATGAAGTGTAGAATTTGAAGACAAATGCATTATGGAATTATGAAGATATTGAAAAAGAAAAGTAGTTAGGGAATCGTGAAATCTGGGCTGCAGTCCGAAGTAACGTTTGAAGGGTGGGGCGAGACCATCACACTTCTCAGGATGTCAGTTCGCTCTTTTGTGAAATGAGGGTTCTGGAGGTGCTGTGTGGTTTTCAAATTTCATTTAAAGACCTCGAGCCTTCTAGAACCGCCTCTGGCTTCGGCTGGTGGCTCCTACTTTTCTCACCCAGCCCCCTCATTTCCAGTGGCTCTCCTTTCTTCTGTTGTGGTAAAAAATATGTGTATCTGTGTGTGTGCACATATGTGTATGTGATTGTGTATGAGTGTGTGTATATCTGAATGTATATGTGAAGTATGTATGTGTGTATATGTGGGGATGTATATGTGAGTGTATGAGTATGTGTGTAAGTGCATGTGCATGTGTGTGTATCTCTGTGTACCTGTATATGTGTACATGTGTGTATGTTTTTTAATTGCCACTGTAATCATTTAAGCATACAATTCAGTGACATTAAATGCATTCTCCATGTCGTACTACCCTTATCACTGTATTTCCAAAAAATTTTTATCACCCCAAGCAGATTCTGAGTACCCCTTAAGCAGTAACTCCCTCTCCCCAGCCACTCTCGTGTTTTCATAGACGCCTTTCCTTCACAGGGGGTCTTTCCTTCCTGTGTCCATCCCAGCATCCTCTTGTGAGCTCTGCACTGGGACTTCACCACCTGCTTTTCTGGCAGAGTGTTTGGGGGCAAAAAATGAATAATTTCTTCTTCTTGCTGTTTTTGTTATCGTTAACTTTTCAATGTGATTTATTTTTTCCCATTCCTTTTTTAAAATTTTGTTATTGTGCTTTAAGTGAAAGCGTACAGTCCAAGTCAGTTGACCATCTCAAACCCCACAGCCACACCACTGTGCAGCCCTCGCTGCTCCCCCTGTCCTGTGACAGCACACTCCTGCTGTCCACCCTGTCCTTCCTGTGCCCAGTCAACAAATTCCTGTCCTGCTCCACTCTCTCATCTCACTCCAGACAGAAGCTGCGCAGACAGGCCCTTGTTTATGTTTCAGCCACAAAGCACGCTCTGGCCAGCATCACCCCGTGTATTACAGTCCAGCCCAATCTCTTCCTGGAGAGCTGGCTTCGGTACTGGCTTCAGCTCTGTGCTAACAGAGGGTTTGGGAGCCAGGTCCTCAGGAGACTGTCCACTCTGATGGGCCATCAAGTCTGGCTTTTATTAATAGAGTTCTAGTTCTGCGCATGCACTTTTCTCCTGCTACACTAGGGACTTTGTGTTGTGTTCCCTATCAGGACAGGCACCAGCTAGTTCTTTTGGTCTCGTGCTGATGAAGTCTGTGGGTCACATGGCCCATTCTGTCTCCTGGGCTCACCTTAGATGTCCACTTGCTAGCTCTTCAGACTCCAGACACCACTCACCAAAGCGTGATGCAGAACATATTCGTATAAAAACTACGTTGTGCCAGTTGAGCTAGACAGCCCTTGAAACCATGGTCTCCAGACCCCGGTGCCTGCTACGCTGTCTGTCAGATGTTGGGTTGTATTTAAGAAACCTATTTTTTTAGTACGGTCCAGTTGTGCTGACGTCCCTTCTGCTGTGAGCTGTCACTCTCCTCACCTAACCCAGTTCTTGTCTGCTGTCTAATCGATGAATATCTTCCTCCCTCCCCACCCTTGTAATCATCAAAAAATATTTTCTTCTGTACTTAAACCTTTTATTGAATCCTTAGAATAGTGGTCTTGTACAGTATTTGTCCTTTTGCAGCTGACAAATTTTACTCAGCATAATGTCTTCCAGATGACTGTTCTGAGATGCTTCCTACGATCATCCATGTGCTTTATCATTGTGTAATATTGTGTGACTGCACCGTGGTTTGTGTATCCATTAACCTATTGATGGACACTTTGGTTGAGTATGTCTTTTTGCTATTGTGGACTGTGCTGCAGCAGCCGTCAGTGTGCATGTATCTATTGGTGTGTGTTTTAGTCAGGGCTGCTCTAACAGAAATACCGCAGGGTGGATGGCTTTAACAAGCCAAGCCAAAGCCTAAGGAAGGTTTATTCTTAACACAGTGCGATAGGTTACAAGTCCGCATTCAGGGTGTCCGCTCCAGGGAAAGGCTTTCCCCCTTGTCAGCTCTGGAGGAAAGTCCGGTACTGCATCAATCTTTGTCCAGGGAGCGTCTTGGCGTAGGAACCTCAGGTCTGAAGGACACACTCTTCTCCCGGTGCTGCTTTCTTGATGGTGTGAGGTTCCCAATTCTCTGCCTGCTTCTCTGTCCTTTTATCTTTTGCAGGATGAAAGGATTAAGGGCAGGGCAAGCCATACTCCAGGGAAACTCCCTTTACAGTGGAGCCGGGAGGTGATCTTATAAAGGGCTTTACAGTCCCACCCTAATCCTTTAACATACAGCATAGGAAAACCACAAAATGGAGGACAGTCATAACATACTGGGAATCATGGCCCAGCCACATGGCTACACATATTTTTCGGGGGACAGAATTCAATCCATAGCAGTGTGATAGCCCTATTTCTGAAGGAGATCCCAAGAATGGGGTTGCTGGATCATGTGGTGTTTCTGTTTCTAGCTTTTTAGGAAAGCACCGAATCGATTTCCAGAGTGATTGTAATAGCTTACATTTCTACCAGTAGTGTAGAAGAGCTCCAGGCTCTCCATGAGTAACTCCTTTTGTAAGGATCATCACAAATGTGATTCCTATGAAGGTGATGTTGAAAATGTCCCCAGTGTCTGGCGTTTCTGAATCACTGGGCCACTCTATCATCTCTAGTGTCAAGTCTCCCTCCTCCCCTCAGTCCTCTCCCTCCTGCCTTTGGACTCCAGGTTGCACTGTAACATCTCACGGAGCCCAGGAACCATATCAGGAAGTGGCTTCATTGGTTGTGGGGTCTGCCAAGTCCCAGATACCTAGGTCAGGAGTAGGTATCTGCTGACCCATGTGGAGGCAAGGGCCGATGAATCCCAACTGGCAGGTTGAACCATAGGCTGCAAGCTCACAAAGAAGCTGGTGAATCAGGTCAAATGGTAGACTGCCGAGCCACAGCACCGTGGAGACCAGTGAACCCCAAAATTGTCAGATCAAGAAGCAGACCGCTGGCTCAAGTCCCAAGAACCAGAGATCAGACCATCACAAACCAGACGAGGGATCAAAAGTGTGAAAGTTTTGCTGGGGCACCCATGTGTGTATGTTGGATATAGGCCACGTCCCAGGGAAGGGTGTAACTTCAGTAAGGGTAGGACTCGAGTGAAGCCTCATGCAAGGCTGGGACTCAAGATAAACCCTCACACTGGTTTGGCCTTATTAGTGAATAGAGGTTAGGATTTACAACATAAAACGGGGAATAATTCAGGTATTTGCCTCAAAAGGGAGGACGACCATGTGGTACCGGGAATCACGGCCCAGCCAAGTTGACATGTAATACTAGACATCAGCGGCCCCAGTACTGCATTTCCGAAGTCCCACTCAGTCATCTAAGTCTTCACTGTGTGTAAGTCACAAAGACCGTGGCTGGAAGGGCCATATCAAATAACTCATTGCACCCCAGGCCAGTTTGAAAACCGCCTCAGAGGGTTCATGAACTCCAGTTGCTGTAACTTGCCTCACTTCCCAGAATCACTGCTTTTAACAGCACCTGACTTCTCCCTGTACCAAAGCTCTATATGCATTGTTTCTTCAACTTGTTCCCGTTTTCATCCTAATATTTCTAAAATCTAAATCATTTTGTTAGTTCCCTAACATAATTCCTTTTCCTGCCTTTCCTGTGTATGGCAATGCCATAAAAAGAATGAACCTTCTAGGTTAAATAATGTCACATCTTTTCACAGCTTTGTTATGTGGAAAACCAAAAAAAAAAAAAAAAACAGTTGCCATTGAATTTCATTCTGTCTCGTGGCAGTCCTGTAGGCATGAGATTAGAACTGCTCTGTAGTTTTTTCTGTGGCAGAGTTTCTGGAAGTAGACCATTAGGCCTTTCTTCCAAGGCGCGTGTGGGTGGATGTGAACCTCCAGCCTTCAGTTAGCAGCCAGGTGCTTAGCCTTTGCCGCTGCCAGAGACCCGTTTGTTTTCTGTACATGATAATTTGTTTTCATTTTAAATAGTCTAACTGCTGTCTTTTCAGCCCTCTTTAGATGCTCTTCTCTGACTCATACACTGCAAATCACCCTCTTCTTGTGGTGCAGAACAGATGGTTACACTTACTGCTGACCTCTTGTGGGTTGCTGCAGAACACGTACCTTCCCAGGCCCGGTGCAATGTAGTCTTATTAACTGCCTTAGTTACCTAGTGCTGGTATAATAGAAATATCACAAGTGGATGGCTCAAACCAAGAGAAAGTTATTTTGTTGTAGTCTAATAAACTAAAAGTCCAAATTCAGAGCATCAGCTCCAAGGAAGCTGCCTCTTTTGGCTGAGATGAAAAGGAAGGTACTTATTATCAATTTTCCCCTGGTTTAGGAGCTTCTCTGTGCAGGGACCCAAAGTAGCAACTCCTGTTCCTACTTCCTTGGTGGTATGAGATCCCCATTTCTCTCTGCTTGCCTGTGTCTTTTATGATCTCCAAAGAGATTGATTAAAGACTTAGTGAGTTCAAGGCAAGCGTCACCATTCTTGGCTTACAGATAATCAAAATGAGGCATGCAAAAAGTGAGTTACTTGTCTAAATTCTGAATCACTAGCGTTAGTATAGCTAGGATTAGCAGCTATATGTGTGTACCTTCTGTGCAGGCTGTCGTGTTTATATCTACTTGAGAAGTGTTTTGTCTCGGTAGCCTGGGCATTATTTGGAATGCTTTGGTGATGGACATCAAAGACAGTTGTCTTCCATGTGGTTAAATTCATGGTCTAGAAATACTGTTGGCAGTAGTGTAAAGAATGAATATCAAGGGAAAAACCTTTACACAAGTAGCCGTATTAGGATCTTCTACCCTTAACACTTAGATTAGATAGTGGGAGTCTAGTCCTTCCTGTTGTCCTTCTCCTACCCCAGCTCCCACTGCTCAGTGTCCTGATCCCGTTTGTCACAGCTCAGTCCTGTAGCCGTGCCTTGCTCTCTGTACCCCTTTTGTGTCTTGCTTACTCCAGTGTGATTCTTGCTGGTGCGCTGTCTTGCCGTTTCTTAATCTCTTATCAAGTGTAGAAAACCATGTTTGGAAGCAGTGCTACAGTGTCTTGCTTTCTGTGTCTTCCCACATATGCCACCATGCTCACTTGAATACCTTTATGTACCCAAAGCTTTTCTCCTTTCTTTCAGATTCAGAGAGTGCCATGGAAATTAAATCATCAATATCCAGTAACAGCCTCTTTGAAGATAAACAATCCTATGACATTAAAATGGAAGGGATGATAAGGAATGACCTCTGGTATTTATCATTAGAAGACGTCTGGAAATGTGAAGATCAGTTGGACAAGGATCGGGAAAACCAGGAGAAACATTTGAGGCAAGTGGCATTCACGCAAAAGAAAGTCCTTGTTCCAGAGAGAGTCTGTGAAAATGGTAGATATGGGAGAAATGGTCTTCTCCCTGTGCAGCTGTCACTGAGAGAGTGTTTCCATAAACATGATTCACATAATAAAACTTTAAAACACAGTTTAGTTTTCACTGGTCATCAGGAAAGCTATGCAAGTAACAGTAATGAGTGTGGTCAAACATTCTGCCCAAATCTTCACCTCATTCAGTTTGCAAGAACTCAGAGTGGAGGTAAACCCTACAAGTACCCTGATACTCACGACTCTGTTACTCACGGTACGTCCCTTGGTATATCAAAGGACTTACATAGAGAGAAACCTTACGAATGTAAAGAGTGTGGAAAATTCTTCAGTTGGCGCTCTAATCTTACAAGACACCAGCTTATTCATACTGGAGAGAAACCCTATGAATGTAAAGAATGTGGCAAGTCCTTCAGCCGGAGTTCTCACCTCATTGGACACCAGAAGACCCACACCGGTGAGGAACCGTACGAATGTAAGGAATGTGGAAAATGCTTCAGCTGGTTTTCTCACCTTGTTACACATCAGAGGACTCACACAGGAGACAAGCTGTATACATGTAATCAGTGTGGGAAAGCTTTTGTTCATAGCTCCAGGCTTATTAGGCACCAGAGAACCCATACTGGAGAGAAACCCTACGAGTGTCCTGAATGTGGCAAATCTTTCAGACAGAGCACACACCTCATTCTGCACCAGAGAACACATGTTAGGGTGAGGCCCTATGAATGTAGTGAGTGCGGCAAGTCTTACAGTCAGAGATCCCATCTCGTTGTGCATCACAGGACTCATACTGGACTGAAACCCTTTGAGTGTAAAGACTGTGGGAAGTGCTTTAGCCGGAGCTCTCACCTTTTTTCTCATCAGCGAACCCATACTGGAGAAAAACCCTATGAATGTCATGACTGTGGTAAATCCTTCAGCCAGAGCTCTGCCCTTATTGTGCACCAGAGGATCCATACTGGAGAGAAACCATATGAATGTTGTCAGTGTGGGAAAGCCTTCATCCGCAAGAATGACCTTATTAAGCATCAAAGAGTTCATGTTGGAGAAGAAACCTTTAAGTGTAACCAGTGTGGGATCATCTTCAGCCAGAACTCTCCATTTATAGTACATCAGATAGCTCACACTGGAGAGAAATTCTTAACATGTAATCAGTGTGGAACAGCTCTTGTTAATAGCTCTAACCTTATTAGGTATCAGACGAGTCATATTGGATAAAGCACTTATGAGTAGGGAAAATTCACAAGGAGCAATAAGTTTCTTTTGCATCAGAGAACTCATGCTGGGAATAGCTATATAAATGGAATCTGTGTGAAAATGTTTTCAACATTGTTACCATCCTTAATTGTGCACTAGAGAACATCCTGGGGTGAAAAAACAAAATGAATGGGGAAAAAAAGACCTCACAAATTACATTTCAGTAAATCAGGTTGGATTTTCTTCTGTCTACAATTTCCTACAAAAGAAATTGGCCTGAAAGCATTCTTCACTAAGCCTTAATGCTGGAACCTTAAAAGAAATTATTAAGTGGGTGAGTTGTTACTGAGAGGTGTGTCAGCTTCATTACCTCAGAAAGATAAAGGAGAGTGCCACCGCAGGGAGAATAGTTACTGAGAAGAGTAAGAAATACACATAGATACTACGACAAAAGGTGGACAGTGTTAGTCCGGTGAGTGAGTGTGCCATTGTTGGCCTCATTATTCATTTCTTCCTGGACACTCAGTAGTTTGCAATCTGTTTTATGTGTCCGGCAGAAAGCATAGTTCAGTTAGCAGCAAGTAAATGCTTACAATGAAATGCAATTAAAGAACAATATATTTACTGTACTAGCAGTATGAATTTTTAAATATTTGCATGTGGTCAAGAATTGAATGTCTATGTGTAAGTGAACAGAATTAATTTTTTTAGATAATGGAATTATGAGTGTGTTTTTCCTATGGCTTATTCATTGTTCTAACCATTATAAAAAACTTACACATTAAAAAAAAGTGTTCAGTTTCTCTCTTCTACCTGTAAAGAAATTTGCTAGCAAACATTTCCATTAATTCAGAGTTGTTTTGGGTCATAATAGAGTTCCAGCCTTGAAGACATGGTGCCAAAGGCACCTGAGAAGTCAAAAACATGGTCATTCCCTGGCATTTGGGACCTCGAGGGAACACTGGCCATTTTCACAGGTCAGGGAGGGTTGCATTTGAGTGACAGTGTTAAATAGGCATTATTGAGAGCATTCATACTCATGGAGTCAATACAGCGCTGGCCGTGGCCACCCTCCTCAATAGCAGTCTTTTGTCTTTGTAAAGAAAAGAGTGCTCAGAGCGCGGACTGAGGAAGACGATCCAGATTGAAACCCCACATGTGCCCCTAGTCAGGTGATTTTGGACGTGGTATTTGTCTTCTTTGTGCCTAACTTACAGACACCCTTCTCTGTCAGGTAGAGGTAACAGTAGTATTTACTTCATAGGATCGTGGTGAATGGTAAACATGTAAACAAGTGAGACTAGTGCTTGACATATTAAGTACTTCTGTTATTAGTGTTACTATTCTTGCCCCAGCCTAGTGTCTGTCACTTAATTGAAATCTGCCTGAGTGCTTGTAAGATCTCAGGGAGTTCTCCTTTCCTTTCCATTTCCAATGTTCTTCCTTTTTTTCCTAAATCAAGACCTATCAGCATGTGTAGTCTCTGACCCGTGGTGCGCATACAGACTCATTTCTGAGTCCAATAAACCATTTTTAGTAACTATGCAAAACTGTTCCATTTGTACAAAGGTTTTTCCTTCAAGGAGGATGACCCCGACCTTCAGACTTTGGTAAGTCCATGACACAACAAAGAAATTAAGAAAGAGAATTTGTTATTTTTTTTTAAGTTTCATTTCTATGAGAAAATAGTGTTTTTATTATGATTAAGTGAAAGTATACAATCCAAATCAATTCTGCATGCCCACCTATCTGCAGCTCCATCTGCTGTCCTCACCCAGCGATAGCACATGCCTCCTTTTCACTCTATACTTCAGGTATCCTCTTAATGAGCACCTGTCTCCTCTGCACCCTCCTCTCCCATCTAGAAAGAAACCAGTAGGACAACCTGCTATAAATATGTAAGACCCTGAAGTATACACATCATATGGTCACCCTGTGTCCTTGAGTCCAGTCCATTTTTTATCTGAAGAACTGACCTCAGTACTGGTTTCTGGTCAAGGTCAGCAGCAGGTCTAGGGGCCATGTTCCCAGGGGATCCTGCAGGCTTTTGGAGCATTACTTCTGGTCTTTTAGTAGAGTTTTTGAATTGCATACCTCTTGTTTTTTTTTGTTTTTTTTTTTCATGTTACTTCAGGGACTCGACCTCGTGTCCGCCACACGGCTACCTTTGGTGGCAGTTGGGCACCATCTGGTTCTTCTGGTTTCATGCTGATATAATCTCCCATTCATATGGGTCCTTCTGTAGGAAGAGGGTCTGTTTTAATTCTGTTTCATTCTCTGAATGGATCTCCTGCATGTGTGGACTGGCCATATTTGGTATTTTCTAGTATACATATTAGATGTTCAATAATTGTTGAATGATACACAAATAATACTGAGACAGAGATTTTGATGTCTCTCTGAGTCAACGTCTAGAAATGACTGTTAGAATCATAAGACCTGAGAATTAGAAGGAACATGAGAGGCCGTCTGTCTCTTCATTACACAGCTGAGATCCAGTGAGTTGCCCCAGGTCTAACACACTTGGAGGAAAGTTAGAGCTCGAATTATAGGTGCCTGCTGTCGAGTGGATTCTCACAGCCACACCCGAGGACAGAGGAGAACTGTCCTGTAAAGCTTCCAGAGAGTGGCTAGTAGGTTCACACTGCCCCACTTTGTTAGAAGCAAAGCTCCTCACACTTTGCCACCAGGCTGCCTCTGGATCTCGGCTGGAAGTAGATCCCGGGGTCAGTTACTGCGTGTGTGCCATTCACATGTGTAAAGTCCTATCTGAAGTAGCATTTCATTACGAGCAGTGGTTCTTCATGGGAGTCAGAATAGCCGCTTGACTGCTGATCCAGGGCCCAGTTTCCTGAACTGTATTAGGAGGGTACTACCAGTGTCTCCCCCATGGGGTTATTGTGAGGATGAAGTGAGCTGACATGTGTGAAGCTCTTAAAATAGTACCTAGCACACAGTAAGTGCCATGTGTGATCTGTTTTCATTAACACCTTAAGAACCACCTGTGTAATGTGGACAGAGATATGTGATTAAAAAGGATTACTGAAACGTTGTTTACAGCCATGCAAAATTAAAAAAGTGTAACAGCCCAGTGGTTATTTATGGCACATCCATGTAACGGAATGTTTTGGTGACCTTAAAATGCTCCCAGTTTAGTAACGTGGGAAGTGTTGGTGCTGCCATGTGCTGTAGAAAAGGAGGACGATCACCCACCTGGAGTAAAACTGAAACATGTCAAATGCATTGTGGAGACAAGTGGATCTTGCTGAAAACTGTCAAGAAACTTGTTAAAGTATTAGTATTGATTAACCTACATATTGAGAGAATTGGAGTTTACTTTTGTGTATACTTTTCTCACCAAAATCTCCTAAAAGTTATATAGAACTTTTAGAAGCAGTAAAACTATCTCTTAAATGGTGGACTCTTCTGTTTCAAAAGGTCAAATCTACATAAAACCGAAAAAATTAGAACAAAAGAATTTAGCAAGGTCACAGGATACAAAGTCAATATATAAAATATCTAACCTTTGCATTACATAATTAAATCAGAAATGCAATTGCATGGCATACAAAACCTGAAATTCCTAACAATAAATTTATTGAAATACCTGAATGATCTATGCACTGAGTCTAAAACGTTGCTGGAAGTCAAGAACACAGTAATGAATTCATAGTGAACACAGGGGCGAGCTATACCGTGATCAAGGACAGGAAGACAATATTGCTAGGAATGGAATTCTCAAATCTACATTCATTGGACAGCCAATCAAAATTTCTCATGCATCTGTGTAGAGATTGACAAGGCAACCTGAAATGTGTATGAAAATTCAAAGAACTTAGAAGAACAAAAGCAATTTAAAAAAAAAACAAAGTTGGAGGACTAGTACTACCTGATTTCAAAACTTACTATAAACCATCCAAATAAAGAGTATTATGATCTCATGAGGAACAAATAGAAAGTCCAGAAACTGACCTACAAAGCTTCCAAAAAGAAAAAAGGAGAAAGGATGCTCTTCTCAGTGAATGGTGCATAACAATTGGTTCTTTGTTTTTTGTCTGGGGAAAACGTAAGCCCTCACATCTAAAGAAACAAATCACAGGCCTAAGTGTAAAAGCTAAAAATTGAAAATATCTAGAAGACAATAGGGGAGAAAATCACAGAAAGCACAAATCACCAAAAAAAAAAAACAAAAAAACACAAAAGCTGCAGCTCTTTGTTAAGAACATAAAAGGACAGGTGAGGGGTAAATACTGACAACACGTGTCTAAGGATATGAACAACCAACAGAAACAAGAAAGAATACTCAACATTAATGCTAAAAACCAAACAGTGCTGTCAAGTCGATTCTGACTCATAGTGACCCTACAGGACAGAGTAGAGGGCCCACAGAGTTTCCAAGGAATGCCTGGTAGATTTGAACTGCTTACATAAATAGATCAGTGCAAATAAAACCACAGTGAAACACCACCACATACATTGCTGATGGGAATGTAAAGTAGTACAGCCACTTTCGGAAATGGGTTGGCAGTTCCTCCAAATGTTAAGCAGAGTTACTGTGTAATCTAGCAGTGCATCCCTGAAGATCCCAAACATGTGTATATGAATGTTCTTAGCTGACGGGGCCAGCCATCTGTCTTCAGGTGAACAGGACTGAAGGGAGGGCGTGGGAGCTTAAAGAAAGATGCTCACATCAGGAGGGACCCAGTCAAGCTGAAAAGTTTATTTCTTTTTCAAGCAAACTTTTATACAGTACACACTTCTTTGTTTATTCTTAAGTCTGGTCTTTCTCATGCACCTGTGTTCCCTAGTTTTCAAAACCTCTGATCTAATAATAGCCCTATCCAAGGACAGCCACATCTTGTTTATTCTTTCCTGGGAGATTGCTAAGCAGTCAGTTCTCATGACCTTGCTGGCACAATATTTTTCTTAAGTAAGCCTTGCCCAGTAAATTTCTTTTAAGATTTTAAGATGTTTTCGGCTCCCGACACTTAGCACTGTTATTCATGTGAACCCCAAACTGGAATGAACACCAGCATAATTGCTGGTGTGTATATTTCACAATGCGGGAATAGATCAAGGAATTGTGATGTGTGCATATAATGGAATACTACTCAGCACTAAAAAAATCATTACTGATCCTCCATAAACAAACCCCAGAAGCATTATGCTAGGGAAAGTCAGATGCCAAGGTTAGATGCTGTCAAGTTGGTTCCAACTAAGTGACCCTGTGCGACAGAAGGAAACTGCCTGGTCCTGAGTCATCCTTGGGGTTATTAGACCTTAGCCCACTGTTGCAGTTACTCAGACCATCACTTTGAGGGTCGTCAGCTTTTTTGCTAGCCTTCTACTAAGCACGATGGCCTCTGCGGACTGGTACCTCCTGATAACTTGTCCAAAGCATGTCGGATGATGTCTCGCCAGCCTCGGTTCTAAAGAGCATTCCGGCGGCACTGCTCCAAAGCAGATTTGTTCCTTCTTTTGGAAACCCTGGTAGTATAGTGGTTAGATTCTACATCTGCTAGCCAAGAGGTCAGCAGTGCAAATCTGCAAGTGCACTTTGGAAACTCTGTAGGGCAGTTCTACTCTGTCCTACAGGATCTTTATAGTTGGAATCGACTCAGTGGTAATGGGTGTGATTGTTTTTGTTTTGGTTGGCGGCCCATGGTATATTTAGTTTTGTTCATCAACATCATAATTCAAAAGTGTCAGGGCTTTAGTCTCTTTTACTGTCCACCTTTTGGATGCATATGACGAGATTGAAAACGCCATCTTAGTTGTAAAAGTGGCATCTTTTTTTTTTTTTTTTAATACCATTGTCATGGTTGGAATTGTGTCCCCCCAAAAATGTGTGCAGCCACGTGGCTGGGATATGGTTCCCAGTATCTTGGGGCTGTCCTCCATTGTGTGGTTTTGTTAACCTGTATATTAAAGGATTAGGGTGGGGCTGTGAATTCCTGCTGTGGGGGGAGTTTCCCTGGAGTATGGCTTGCCCCACCCTTAATGCTTTTAGCGTGCAAGGAATAAAAGGAAAAAGAAACAAAGGACAGTTTGAGAACCTCGCTACCATCAAGCAAGCAGCACCGGGAGCAGAGCGTTTCCTTCAGACCAGAGGTTCTTGCGTGAGGACGCTCCCTGAACAAAGACTGATGCAATACCGGACTTGCCTCCAGAGCCGACAAGGGGAAGGTCTTTCCCTGGAGCGGACACCCTGAATACGGACTTGCAACCTACCGGACTGTGTAAGAATAAATCTTTCTTTGTTAAAGCCATCCACTCTGGTATTTCTGTTAGAGCAGCCTAGCTGACTAAAACAACCATAAAAAAGTCTTTTGCAGCAGATTTGCCCAGTGCAATACATACTTAGACAGTCACTTCCATAGTGTTTAATCGTGGATACATGTTAAATGAAGTCCTTAACAACTTCAATATTTTCCCCATTTATCATGATGATGCTTTTTGGTTCAGTTGTGTTTTTGTTTTATGTTGAGGTGTATTCCATACAGAAAGCTGTAGTCTTTGATTTTCATCAGTAGGTACTTGATTTTTTCACTTTTTCACTTTCAGCTGGCAAGTTTGAGACATCTGCATATCATAGCTTGTTAATGAGTCTCCAATTCTAGTGCCCTCTTCTTCATACTCCAGCCTCTCAGATTATACACTCAGTATATAGATTGAGCAAGTATGGTGAAAGGATACAACTCTGATGCACAAACTTTATTTAAATCACGGTAACACTGTGTTCTGTGAACGACTGCTTCTTGGACTATGTACAGGTTCCTATGAGCACCATCAAGTGTTCTGGAGTTCCCCTTCTTTGTAGTGCTATCCATGATTTGCTATGATCCACACAGTTAAATGTCTTTACA
Organism: Heterohyrax brucei; assembly: GCA_028571685.1. Lineage (NCBI taxonomy): Eukaryota > Metazoa > Chordata > Mammalia > Hyracoidea > Procaviidae > Heterohyrax > Heterohyrax brucei. Next base: position 83,593 of record CM053160.1, on the reverse strand, counting down.
TAGTAAAACACAGGCAAACATCTTTCTGGTATTCTCTGCTTTCAGCCGAGATCCATCTCTGACATCATCAGTGGTACTGATCATTCCATGTCCTCTTCTGAATCCAGCTTGGATTTCTGGTGGTTCCCTGTTGATATGCTACTGCAACCACTTTTGGATGATCTTCAGCAGAATTCTACTTGTATGTGACATTAATGATGTTCACTAATTTCTGCATTCTGTTAGATCACATTTGTTTGGAATGGCACAAATATGGATCTTTTCCAGGTGGCTGTCTAGGTAGCTGTCTTCCAAATTTCTTGCCATAGACAAGTGAGTGCCTCCAGTCTTGCATCTGTTTGTGGAAACATCCTAATTGGTATGTTATCAATTCCTAGAGACTTTTTCTTGCCAGTGCCTTCAGTAGAGCTTGGACCTCCTCCTTCAGTGCCAGCAGTTCTGATCATACCCTACCTCCTGAAATGGCTTAATATTGACTAGTGCTTTTGGCATAGTGACTCTGTTTTTCCATCTTCTTTTGGTTCTTCCTGCATTATTTAACATTTTTGCTGTAGAATCTTTCAACATTGCAACTCTAGGCCTGAATTTTCCCTGAAGTTCTTTCAGCTTGAGAAATGCCAGGTGTGTTCTTCTCTTTTGGTTTTCGTCTCCTGTTTTTCACTCACTTTAGCTACTCAGTGTTTGAGAGCAAGTTGCAGAGTCTTCTGACCTCCGTTTTGATCTTTCCTTCCCTTCCTGTCTGTGATGACCTCTTGCTTTCTTCACGTATAATGTCCTAGATGTCACTCCACAACTCATCTGATCTTGGTCATTAGTGTTCAGCATGTCACGTCTCATCTTGAGGTGGTCTTTAAACTCCAGTGGGATATATTCAAGATTGTAATCTCATTTTGAGGTGGTCTGTAAACTCCGGTGGGATATCCTGAAGGTTGTACTTGTGCTTTTGTAGACTTGTAACTGTATTCAGCTTCACCTTGAACATGCATATGAGCAGTTGATGTTTTTTTTCTCAGTTGTGCCATGGTCTTCTTCTGACTAGTGATAGCTTTCCATTGCTTTTTTTCCACAAGTGTATTCAATTTGACTCCTGTATTTTCCATCCAGTGACATCCACGTGTATAGTCCTTGGTTTTGTTGTTGAAAAATCACTATTAGCAAGAAGAAGTCATTGGTCTTGCAATGTTCTGTCATGTGATCTCCAGCTTTGTTTCTGTCACTAAGGCTGTGTTTTCCAACTATCAGTCCTTCTTTGTTTTCAACCTTTTAAATCCAATCACTAGTAATTATCAGTGCATCTTAATTACATGTTGATCAATTTCAGGCTTTATAAGTTGGTAGAAATCTTCATCTTTGGCCTTGTTTGGTGGGTAAATTTGAATAACAGTCATATTAGCTGGTCTTCCTTGTAGGCATATGGATATTATCCTATACCTAACAGCACTGTACTTCAGTATAGATCTTGAATTTTTTTTTTTTGTCAGTGTTTTAGTCAACTAGGCTGCTCTAACAGAAATACCACAGAGTGGATGGCTTTAACACAGAAGGTTTATTCTTACACAGTCCGGTAGGTTGCAAGTCCATATTCAGGGTAATTACACAGTCCGGTAGGTTGCAAGTCCATATTCAGGGTGACCGCTCCAGGGGAAAGCTTTCCCTTTGTCGGCTCTGGCTGAAAATCTGGCATTGCATCAGTCTTTGTCCAGGGATGGTCCCGGTACAGGAACCTCAGGTCTCAAGGACGCGCTGTTCTCCCGGTGCACATTTCTTGATGGTGAGAGGCTTCTAATTCTCTTTGTTTCTGTTTCCTTTTATCCCTTGCAAGCTGCAACGATTAAGGGTGGGGCAAGCCACACTCCAGGGAAACTCCCCCCTACTACAAGGCAAGGAAATAATCCTATGCAGGAATTTGCAACTCCTTTAGCATACAGTTTAGCGAAACCACACAATGGAGGACAGTCCCAAGATACTGGGAATCATGTCCCAGCCACACGGCTGCACATATTTTTTGGGGGACACAATTCAACCCATGACAGTCACTGAACATGATGCCATTCGTTTTCAATTTGTCATTCCCTGCGTAGTAGACCATATGATTGTCCAATTCAGAATTACTGATACTAGTCCATGTCAGCTCATGGCATGAGCTGAAATGAAAGTATCTCATGCCTGAGATACTGGTGTGTATGTACTCCACTTCATTTTTGACAATTTCAAATTTTCCTGGATTTATACTTCATACACTCCATGTTATAACTAGTAGTGGGTGTTTGCAGCTATTCTCATTTTGAGTCATTCCACATCAGCAAATGAAGGACCTGAAAGCTTGGCTCCACCCACATCATTCAGGTCAACTGTCCTTTGAGGAGGCAGCCCTTGCCCAGTTGTGTTTTGAGTGCCTTCCAACCTGAGGGGCTTCTCTGGCACTATATCGAACTGTATTCTGCTGCTATTCATGAGGTTTTCACTGGCTCAGGTTTTCAGAAGTGGACTGTCACATCCTTCCACGTCTTTGTCTGGAAGCTCTGTGGAAACCTGTCCACCATAAATGACTCTGCTGGTATTTGAAATATTGTTGGCATAGCTTTCAGTGTCATAGCAGAGTACAAACTTCCACAATCTGACAAACTCATGATGTGGTCAACAGCATTTAAGAAAGTCAGATGCCAAGTTACAGAGTATATAATTTCATTTATAATATTCGATAAAATAGAGGTTAATCTGTAATAATAGAAGGCAGATCAGTGGTTGCCTAAAGCTGGAGAAGCCACTGACTTCGAGGAAGAACATGAAATCGGAGGTGAGGAAAATGTTCTGTGTTTTGATTGTGGTGGAGGTTACATAAGTGTATGAATTGGTCAGACTACCCAAACTAAACATTAAATGGATCCAGTTTATTGTAAATTTCATCTCAAGTGGATTTTATGTTTCCTCAGTAAATAAAAACAAGAGACTGCTGAGAGACCAGAGACAGTCGGTTCCATGTATAATGGTGGTAATAGCAATTGCTGATTTTTCGAACGTACCATGATCTGTAGACTCCACGGAGTCCTGGTTGCTCAGTGGTTAAGCACTGGGCTGCTGACAGGTACGGACGCGTTCCCATCCACGGCCTCTTCCCAGGTGCGTCTGGCAGTCCGCGTCCACAGAGATTCACAGCCTCGGAAACCTAGCAGGGGCGCCACGAAGCGGAACAGACTCCAGGCCACGTGTTTTTGGTAGTCGTTGCTAGTACCACAAAGTGGGTGGATGAAAAGATACATTTATTTCCATTTATGGACGCTGGAAGTCCAAAACGAGCGTGTGGCAGAGCCATACGTCTTCTGAAGGTTCCAGGGAAGAACCTTGTTTTCCGGGCATCCTCTTCCCTTGCTGGGGCGTCCGCAGTCGCGTCTCAGCGGCCGCCGGGCCAGCTCTCACACTCCCAGAGGCTCCTGGGAGTTGTGGTCTCCTCCGCCCTCGGGCCGTGATGACGCATTTCCTGTGCGCCCGTAACGGCGCCGTCGCTCTGGGCGGAAGCGGGTTGCTCGTGTCCTGTGTATCGCTGAGCCGTAGCGTTGAGCAGGCTTACTGGTGGACTGGCTGTCCGGTGAGGGGGCTGTCGGCCGCAGGGCGCGGGGCGGGCGCCGTGGACTCCCAGGCGGAGACGGAGACAAGCGGGCGAGACTCCCGGTGCTGTGGGTCCGGATGGCGGAGGCCGCCCGTTTGCCCGGAGTTCCCTTACCGGCCTTCGGCGGGGCGGAGCCGGAGGGGCTTGGAGCCAGACGGTACCGAACCAGGCTTGACTTACTTCGTCCTCCGGCCATGCTGCGATCGGTTGGCCCGAGTTTAGGGATATGTTTTGGTGCCGGTGGGAAGCTCCCTGGCTGAATGAGGGAAGGGGCGGTTTTGTCCTCGAGAAGGCAAAGCTGCCCTGGTACTCTCTGTGTCACCCGTGTGGGTGGGAGGGTCCCCTTTGGGGCGAGTGCCTGGTAGCTCCAGGGAGACTGGTTTGTTCTGTTATAGTTCTCTTTGCTGTCGCAGCCTTCGAGTTCTGTCTGCCACCACCAGGTGAAATAGACAAACCACCAGTAGGCATGGCCAAGAGGATCCGACAGGTTCAGTCTGCGTGAGTTGGTTTGTTTTTATTCCTGGAAAGCCATCCTGAACTCCAAGATGCGGCTACAGGGCCTCTTCTAGGATCAGAGCTCGCCTGAAGCTGTCACCACCCCGCCCTCTTGAAGTCAACGTATGCTCCTGAGAGGATTTTAGATTTGCGGGAGATACTCGTCTTACTTCTCATTTAGAAACTTCCTCCAGCCTCTTTTCTGTCATTTTTGTGCAGTAGACAACCAGGTAAAAACACCCAGTATCTTTAAACTTCATCAACGCATATTTGCTGAGTCTTCTATGTCTGAGGTCTTTGGGCTTCCTTTGGGAAGTAGTTCTTTATTCACTTATTTCACAGATTTGCTTATTGATTTGTTTTCTCGACCCTAGAGCAGGCACTGAGTGTAAGGATGAGTTGTGCATGGCCCCAGCCATAGAAGAAGAGTGGTCCGATGGGTAAGAAAACCTGTGGGCACCAAGACAGGTGTACAGTCCCATGAGAGAGGCAGTGTCAGTGTGTGCAGAAACACAGCCAAAGATCAATTTTAGGAGTCAGGATACCCAAGAAGTACTTAAAGGATTAAGAGATCCTTCAGCTGCAGTTTTAGAGAATGAGGTGACAGGAGCCTGAAGGCCACCCTAGGAAAAGGAAGCAACAGATGCAAATTTTGAAAGGCCTGAAGCGGCCCAGTGTGCTGGTGGACTTTGAGCATGTTAGGGTTGCTGGCATGTAGAGTTTTGGCGTTTGGGAGCCAGGAATGCTGGTGTATGTTAGGGACTGAGGCCGGAGTCTAGGCAGAGATCAGGTATATGAAGAGCTTTCCGGGCCAGATTCAGAAATTGCACTTTATGTTGTAAGGGATGGAGACTTACCAAAGTGTTTTCAAGAAGGTTATTTGGATGGATCAGTGCCAGTGAAGAGAGAGGAGGAAGACAGATTGCAGAGATGGTAAAGAAGTAGGAGAACTGATATCCATCTGCAATAAATTGAAACAAGATCCATATCTTACACCTTATACAAAAACCAGCTCAAATTGGATAAAAGACCTAAGTATTAAATCTAAAACAATAAAGCTCATCGAAGAAAAAGTAGGAACAACAATGGGAGTTTTAATACACAACATAGACAGACTTAAAAATCTGTGAAACAAACCACGGTCAACAGAAGAGAAAATAGATAAATGGGAACTGTTAAGAATCAAACACTTTTGCTCATCCAAAGACTCTATCACAAGAGTTAAAAGGCCACCAACAGAATGGAAAAAAATATTTGGCAACTCTATGTCAGACCGACGCCTGATCTCCATAATCTGTAAGATACTATGAAATATCAATAAGAAGAAGATAAATCATCCAATGAAGTGATGGGCAAAGGTGATGGACAGGTGTTTCTCTAAAGAGGAGACTCAGGCAGCCGAAAAACACGAGGACCCGTTCACAATCTTTAGTTATTAAAGAAATTCATATCAAAAGTACAATGAGATGGCATCTCACCCCAGCAGGGTTGGCCATGATCCAAAAAACACAAAACAATAAATGCTGGAGAAACTGTGGAAAAAGTGGAACTCTCCTACACTGTTGGTGGGGTTGCAAAATGGTCCAGCCTCTTTGGAAAGCAATCTAGTGCTTCCGTAAAAAAATGGATATAGATACACCATTTGATCCAGTAATTCCACTACTTGGAATATATCGTACAGAATCAAGGCCATTCACATCAACAGATACATGCACAAGAATGTTTATCGCAGCATAGTCCACGATAGCCAAAGATGGAATCAACCCAGATACCCAACAACAGAGAAATGGATACATAAACTATGGTATATATGCTCAGTGGAGCACTATGCAATGCTAAAGAACAATGATGATTCCAGGAAACGTAACCTGGTTTCAACTGGAAGACGTTATGTTGAGTGAAAATAGACACGAGGACAAATACTGTATGAGACCCCTACGATAAGAACTCAAAACAGACTCATGCATAGAAGAAAAGACTCTGATGGCTGCAAGGGAGGGGAGGGAGGGCGGGCAAGGGGGGAAGGGTTTAGATTAGATAGTTGGTAGAAATTTGGTTGGGTGAAATCAGTGACAGCACACATAAGAAACAAGAACAATATTAAGTAGACTTCAGCATAACTTGAGTACTCCTTCCATCTTAATCCAGTAATGTAAGGACACAGCTGGGGTCGGGGGCAGGAGGCCATGCTCTTAGGTGAAATCGAGGCCAAGTGGCACAGCTAGCGTTTTGCTAAGAGGGCTCTCTGCACCCCACATTGGTGAGTGGCATCTGGGAACTTAAAAGCTGCCATCCGAGGGCACAACAAATGATCCCCACTCAACAGGAGCAGATACTCACTGTCTTGGTCAGGATTATGTCAACTTGGCTACTACCTATTTGGCTGCTGTATTAAGTGGCAGGGCGGGGTTTGTGGTAGCTCCCTGCCCCTCGGCTGTCATCTCGCGACCTTGGACTATGGCTGCTGATCGCTCACGTGGCCGGGAGTTCCTGCTCTCTTCTTCTAGCGTCTGGTTCCAGGACTTGAGCTAGCAGCTGTTGGGCTCATCAGTCCTTACAGTCGGCACTTGAGAGTCCTGCTCCCTGACCTACCGATCCTGCGTTCGCCAGCCTCTGCCCAGTCCTGCTCCCTGACCTGCCGATCCTGGGTTCGCCAGCCTCTGTCGCTTCGTCTCGCCACCAGCTTGGGATCCACTGACCTACACAACCAGTGATCTGCAACTCAGCTCTGGTCTCTGACTTGCTGACCTTGGGTTCCTCAGCTTCCGTGGACACGTGAGGCTTGTGCCAGAGCTTGGGACATTCAGCTTCTGTGATTACGTGAGCTGTTTCCTATATTTGTATCTATCTATCTGTCTATATATATATATTATAAATCTTTCCTTGTACCTACATGTGTTACTGGTTTTGCTTCTGTAGAAAACCCAGCCTAAGACACTCACCAAGGACCAAAATGACAACCCAGAAAACAGACCCACATGAGTGGGTGCCTCTATAGACTTGGGACCGGAAGAGCCAGGTGGTGCCTTGCCACCACCAGGGATAGCTATGATGGGACTCACAAAATTGAGTCTCACTGACAACACAAGAATAAAAGGGGGTGCACCCTGAGATCTCCACTGAAAGACTGCAATTGATGGTCCAGCAGCTCCGGGGTTCCCCTGGGAGCATGGCCTCTGGCCCTGATGCTGCCCTTGCCCATGGATCATAATGAAGGTCCACTTTTCAGACAGCAAAGGATTGGACTTGGCGACACAGGGTGACTATATATTGAGTGCACTTTGTGGTTCCATGCATCTATAGGATATCATCCTGCTGACCTCTGACTGGAGAAAGGGGAGTCGGTGGAGAGGAGGGGAAAGGAGACTGTTAAGAGGATGAGACATTATGGAGCAAAGAGGAATAATGTGCTGTTGCCAGGCAGGGAAAGCAGTGGAAGCTGCACGTAGGTGGACATGCAGATTTATATGGGAATGTACATTTTCACTCAGTCATAACTAAAAAAAGGAAGGAGAACTGGATTTGGTAGCTAGCTGGCTGCTGGTGGCGAGGGAAAGGGGAGAGCCAGGCATGACCACTAGAGTTCTGCTCTTTGGACCTGGGTTGGAGATGGGAACCAGTCCTTGAGTTAGGAAAGACTGTCAAAGTGGTCATGGTTGGGAATATTTCAGATTTATATCATCTATGGTATAAATTGTAGGATCTGTGGTGGGTAGGTGGGTAGATGTATATTTTCATGAAAAGATGTGGACCTGTTACACTGATTAAACGTGGCTGAGTTTGGGGAGAGTTTATCATGTCAAGAGGGTTGAGGACAATGTTTAGAGAAATGACAAGGAAAGACAGGGAGACCAAGAAGTGCTGGAGACTGAGAGGGAGCCCAGGGTAAGAGAGAAAACAAGCAGAGCGTTATGTTTCACAGTTTCAGAGAAGGAAGCCCCCAAAGTGGTTGCCATGAGACGTGGTGCAGGGAGGTCAGATAATACAAGTCACACAGCCATAAATGGAACTTAGGGGTCATGGCAGTGGTGGGTGTTGCTGGTGATATTTCAGGAGGGAGAGAGTCAATGTTTGTGTGAAGACGTGGGGTAGTGAGTCTAGATCAGTGGGTTTCTTCTTGTAGGTTTCTGGCCATGATCTTGTAGCTCCTACAGAATGATGAGGTGGGACCACGCAAATACGATGTATAAAACTCTCGTGGTTGACTGGGATGTGCAGATACGATGCTTGTGGTCCACTCTGAGGATCTGGCAGTTCTGACATCCCCTTGACTTAAAAGGATCCACTCCCAAAGACTAAGAGAGGACCGTACTCCTCTCAGAAAGAGTTAGGCTTCCTGTTAGCTCAGACCTGAAACCGTTCCCAAAGCCAGGTCTTCAGACAAAGATCAGACCGGAATACAAAGTATGAAATTATCCTGGTGAAGAGTGTGCTGCTTGGCTCCAGTAGATACCTGAGACTAACTGGGCAGCTCCTGTCTGGAGGGGAGTTGAGATGACAGAGGGGGACAGGAACTGGTTGCATGGACAGTAGAAGTACAGAGAGGAGAGGAGTGTCCTGTCACATTGTAGGGAGAGCAGTTAGGGTCATGTAGCAATGTGTGTGTAGGTTTTTTGTATGAGAAATTGGTTTGAATTGTAAACTTTCACTTACAGCACAATAAAGGGAGGAAAAAAAAAACTCAGCAAAAAAAGAAGAGAGCTGGGGTTCTGCCTCATTCCTGTCCTAGGTTTATAGCAATTTAGAGTCCTGGCTTGTTTGGGAAGAGTTTTATATATGATACACCATCCTGGGCCAGTGTTGAATTTTGTCTTTGTTTTCATTTCTTAACATGATGCAAGGTCATCAGAGTTAAGTTTCTTTTTTGGGGGGGTAAATCAGGAGCTAAACTTAGGGCTGAAGTAGTGTCCCTGTTTTCTTCTCTGAGATCACCTTCCCTCCTAGGGTTTGGGCTGATTATTGTATTTTCAGCTCTTTGTTACTTTTAGTATTTTTTTTTTATTTTTTAAGTTAAAAATCAAATTAAAAAAATTAGTTAATCTTTAATCAGTAACTTTAGTTACTTTTAGCAGAGTGTGTTCTGAATAGCAGGTCAGCCATTGTGGACTTTAAAAGTCTGCCTTCTATGTACATGAAGCTAACTAGGCAGCTCACGTCTAGAAGGAAGACGAGAGGGCAGAGGGGGACAGGAGCTGGATGAAGGGACATGGGAAATACAGGGTGGGGAGGACAAGAGTGTCGTCACAGGTGGGGGAGATTACCTGGAGTTACATAGCAGTGTGTGTGCAAGTTTTTGTGACAAATTGACAGACTGTAAATTTTCATTGAAATACAATAAAATATTTTGAAAAAAGAAAGTCTGCTTTAATATTCCAAATCTGTCTAACTTCATGGGGGATAATGAGAATCAGATCCCTATGACACGGAGGTCAGACACAGCTCCACTTACTGTGTTATTGACTGTGACACTGTTGCCCTTCCCATGGCATTCTGATTCTCTGCTTGGCTTGACAGTTTGTTGGAGTGGCTGCTCGGAACTCACAGATCACACTTACAGTTCAGTGGTTTATTAAAGAAATAGCAGGGTGCAACTTAGAAGCGGGATCATCAGAATACGATGGAGATCAGCACCCAGAAACTGTGGGCAAAGTCTGGAAGTCTTCCTCAAAGTGGGGAGCACAGCCCTCCCTTCTTCAGGGCAGGATGGCTCTCAGGCTCCTCTCAGCCAAGCAAGCCGGCAGGCCCGCATCTCTGCCGCGCACGCCGCATCCCGACCGCAGGTCTCGTCTGAGTCTCCTGAGTGCAGTCTTCTCTCGGCCCCTCAGGACGGGTCACGTTTGCCCCTGTCGGCTGGGCGGACCACTGGGACTCCGGCCTCCCTGCGAGGCGACCCGTTCCGTAGCCAGCGTAGCAGCTTTGTTCAGCTCTCGTAGCTGCTTCAGTTACTGTCCTGGGCTGAACTGTGTCCCCCCAGCAATGTGTGTAGCAGTGGACTACCAGCTCCGCCACAGGACACCCTCCAACCTGTCACGTCTTGACCCTTGGCTCTTTAGGTGGTTGTGTCCCTCTTCTCAGTTTTCGCCTGCTGGTTTGCTTCTTCTCTTTCTGTCTGCAAGCCTCTCTAGGGTTGGCTTCGCATATGTGTCAATTCCTGGTCAGTTTTAACACGTAGTCCTCCCAGCAGGGCCACAAACTTGACCAGTCCGCTCTTGGTAGGCTGCAGCCACTTCACTGCTGCCGTAGGCTTCAGTCACTGCAGTCGCATAAGTATAAACCAGTCACAGGGAGGCAGCAGCCCAGGGCCAGATAAGAAGGATCGGGCCGTCAGGTGGTTCACAGCTGGCAGGGAAACGTCAGTCAGCCTAGAGTCGAAAAGTGGGGCAGAGAGGGTGCCTCTGGGTTTGGGGCGAAGCTCTGCGGCCGTTTTCCAAAGAACCAGGCAAAAGGCCACATGAAGGAACTGATTTCATCACACTGTCTCAGCTCCCTTGACCTCACATGGTGTTTGTGAGCCATAAACAATGCCATTCTCACAAAGAGCTTGGCTGCTTGCTTGGCACCAAACACAGACTCATTAACGTTGGTTCCAATAATTTAAAAGTTACAGAGCTCTGTAGGGAAACCCTGGTGGTGAAGTGGCTAAGAGCTGTGTCTGCCAACCGAAAAATCGTTTGAGTCCACCAGGTGCTCCTTGGGAACTCCGTGGGGAAGTTCCACTCTGTCCCTTAGGGTTGCTGTGAGTCAAAATCAACAGTGAGGCTTGTTTGTTTTTGAGCTCTCCAGTGTTTGTGGATTACAGCGTGCACTCATCTCAGCCGCCCTGTCACATCTGCTTTACTCCCTAATTCTCTGTTAAAAAAAAAAAAAAGGCATTCTATTATGAAAGTTTTCAAATGCAGAAGTTGAGAGGATCCACAATGAAGCCTCACCTAGCCACCATCCACTTTCAGATATGAGCAAGCTCTTGGCACCTGTTAGCTCTGCCCTCCCCTTTACTGCTTAAATATTTCAAAGCAAAGTCAGTCACAGGTCTTCCATCCCGGCATGCTTTATTATGCATTAAAAGGCACAAGCCTTTTCCTACTTAACTGCCGTGCGTTGTCTCAGCTGACAACATGCTTTCTTGGTACCATCTAATGCCTATGCCGTGTGCAGGTTCCTTGTTCAAATGCTTATTAAACGTTGACAAGTTTGAATCTGAATCCAAACAAAGTTCACACTTTTTATGTACGTTAAGCCTCTTAATCTAAAATAGCCCTTCCTGGGCCAGGTGATCAGAGATAACAACACCAGGAGACCAGCAGAACTGGTCACACAGACTCCCCGACATGTGGGGAAGGGTGGTGGCACAGAGCCAGAACCCCGTTCGTTACCAGACCAGACTTGGCGCTCTGACACCCCGCAGGGTCACCCGAGAGCAACGCCCGGGTCTCGTTCCCAGCCCAGAGCTGAACCAGCGCCGAAGACCACTCCTAGACAAACACCGGAGCAGACTGACAGTCTCTCCCCAGTGATGAGATGGGAGGGTGGGCAGGAGGGGCAGGCTGGGCTCAGCGGGAACAGGAGGCGCAGAGTCGGAGAGGAGCCTGCTGTCACGGGGTTGGGAGAGCGCAGGAGCTGCAGGGGGTGTCTCTGTGGGGTTTTCTAACGGGAATTGACTTCGTTTGGAAACTGACTTAACCACAAGAAAACATTACCAATAAATAATGAAATAAAAGCTAGAAAAAGAAATAGCCCTTCCCTCTTTCCTTCCCATTTATAAGAGACAGGGTTTTTAAAGATGCTCAGTCTTCTGTTTTATTGAATGTCTTCTATAGATACATGGATTTTCTCTTGTGATATCAGTATCTCCTGTATTTCTGATAGGCAAAAGTTAGCTTTAAAGGCTCTTATGGGTTAGTTTTTTCAGTAAGAATTCTTCATAGGGCTTTGTTTTGCGTCACCTCGAGGCGTGTAATGTGGGGTTGCCTGCCACTTAGTGAGGCAGATGGATGGTTTCAGGTGGTGACAGTCTGATCTAGTCATTGTGAGGTCTCCATCCACCTTTCTTAGTGGCTGCATCTGTTGGCTGTCATTGCTTAAGCCTGTCATTTCAGTTTATAAAAGTGGTGTCTAATTTGGTCATTCCTTCCATAAGTATCAGTTGGAGTTTCTCTGTTAAGAATTTAGAGTTCTCCAAAAAAAAAAAAAAAAAAACTTTTCCCTACCAGCTAGAGCTCTTTAGTTTTTAAAATGATAGTTTGTATGGGAAAGGCAGCAGGATCTGTGAATTAAACATTAACTGCCAGTTTTCGTACCAAGGAGTTGATGCCTCACCTACCTCTACTGGTGATCACAGTGGAGTTTTTATTGGGTTTTCTTCAGTTTACTGATTGATTAATGAATGAGTGACTTTTTGTCACTTGGAGTATGATTTTAAAACTCCTAATTTTTATAGGTGTAGTGACTTTAAACCACCTGCAGTCATTGTCATTTAGATGCTTAAACTGTCCCAGCTTGCCCTGAGGGAGCCTCTTTATTTCTTTAAAATGACTTCATTAGTCTTAAATCTTGCTTCTTTTGGACACAAAGTATTCTGAACTCATCTTGAATATTTCCTGCCTCTAATCTGGAATCAACTCTGGTTCCTTTTAGTGGAAAATGTGCTTGAAGACCACATTTTGAGTTTTGTTTCTGGAATATTTTTACTTCTAGGCTGTTTCAGTAGGCAGCACTTTGGTGGATTTTTGGAAAGGACAAAAAATCAGGAGTTCATACTGATACAATTTTTACTTGGTTCTTTTCTTTCAGATATACTTTTTTTATCGCAGCTTTTGAGCTTTATACCATAAGACTTACCCATTTAAAGTATATGCAGTGGTTTTTAGTGTATTCACAGAGTGCTGCACTCATCACTTGTCTACCGCCTCTTCATTATCCCAGCAGGGAGCCCTGTGCTCACTAAGCAGCCACTGGCTCCCCACACCCCTGCCCCCTCAGCCCTAGACAACTGCTAGTCTTACAGGTTTGCCTCTTCTGTATATTTCCTGTAAGTGGGATTATATACTGTGTCGTCTCTTGCAGCTGGCTGCTTTGACTCAGGATGTGAACTCTTGAGGGTGCGCTGAATGTATTTACTGTTGTCTTTCTGTCTCTCCTTTTCTTTTAGCAGCTGTGTAACATTCCATGGCTTGTATGATCCATAGGTTATTTACAAAGCTGTGCTTTTGTGAACAGTCTTCTCGTAAGTCATTTTGTGTCTTATCTCTCTCCAGCTCTTTTCCCCCTCTTCCTTTTTCCCTTCCCCTTTCTCCTTTGCTGGCCTGTAACTCCTGTGGTTCTTGTCTGTGTTGTTTGCTTTCTTTTCGGTGTTTCAGTTGTTTACCCAAGTTTTCTTTAGCTCATTTGGAAACATCTGCTGACAGCATTTCCTGTATGCAGAGCTCGATGTTGTGAATGCACTTTCATTGTCTACCAAAGCCTCATTGGGTTCACTTTTATTCCACAACAATGCTGAGTGGGCATAAATGGGAGGGGTGGGCTTTCCTGGCCTGTTAGGAAACCATTCTGTTTGGGGCCAAGGAGGCTGTTCCTCCTGTCCGGTCTCCTCCTCTGCTGGGGCCTTGTCCCACTTGTGCTACTTCTGTGGTTTGGCCACATCTGCTCACGTCCTGAGATTTGTGGGGACACTCTGTCCTTTGGATTCCTAGAAAATTTTTTTAAAAAGATGGCCATGGGTTTTTTTTCTATTATGTTCTAGTGAGTCTCTTCTTTGACAAGTTTTGGGAGATTAGAGAGGTACACTGCCATCTTGATTTTATCCTGCTATCACTGTGTTACAAAAACCAAAGAAAGAAGGAAAAGGATATGACTTAGAGGGTACACGCACTGTCCAAAGTTATCTCGATAGTGAGAGGAGAAGCCTGAAACAGACACTGTTGCATTTCTGTCTCAAACTCATCTACACCCTAGCTAAGACAGAGTTTAGCTTCCTGGCATCCTGTCACCATGATAGTGACTGTCCACAAGTTGTTTGGACTGTTGAGTGACTTTTAGGTGTGGGACCTATGCGGCGTTTGGCTGAGGCCCCGTTTTCAGTCCGGTGGATTCCTGTCTGCATGCAGGCTCGTCCCTGACCTGCAGAGCGCTGCTGACCGCCATCCACAGGAAACCCAGCAGGCTTCATGGGGACAGGGCTCATCAGCCCGCTAAGGTGTTGACCGGGGAAATCTGCTCGCCCACAGGAGTGTGCTCCCGAATCCGCAGGTCCTCCCCCTCCTGGAACGAAAGAGCCCAGGTGATTTAAGAATCAGAAAGCTCCCAGGCCAGGAACCGAAGGGACCCCAGACCAGAGACTTGTCCCTGAAGCACCCAGGCAGAGCCAAAAGAGCCACAGGGCAGGACAGGTCCTAGAGTGGCTATTGCTTGACCAAGAGCAGCCAGGAACCACCAAGTCCCAGGTGAGTTGGTGTGTTTGTTTTTTCTCACTTTGTCTTTTTGTCTTCTATTTTAATGAGTGGCAGAGGAGGTGGATATCCCTAAGTTAACCTCGCCCTGGTTCACAGTCTGGTCGTCATCGTCTGTGTGTTGTTGGCCCCCGTCTCCCTGTGTTTATCGCATCATTTCCTCATACTTCCACGTCTGTGTCCTTCCCATCCCCCAGAAGGACCTTGTGTTTCATGGATGTCCTGTTGTTGGCGTGTTTTCTGAAATGTGGGTGACTGCTGTGCCTGTATTTCTTGTTTGTTGGTGTGCGTGTTGTTAATGTGCACACATTTTCATGAGCACTTTGTCTGAAGATCCACACGTGCTCTTGTGTCGACCAGCTGGTACCGCCATCAGTGAGTTCGGCCTGCTCCGCCCTCTCAGCCAGCGCTCACCGCGGCGCCTCTCGTTAACCTGAGCCTTTGGGGTGGTTTCACCTCGTGTTCCGCTTGCGTTTCCGGACTGCAGCCGTCAGCCCCGCCCCCGCCCCCTGAGCCCCGCCCACATCCCCGCCCCCAGCCCCGCCCCCCCAGCCCCGCTCCCCCGGAGCACCGCAGCCTGCGCGTCACTGACAGAGCCCGGTGTTTGCTAACGCTGCTTGGGGCTGGCTTTTTCCCTCTCTCACCATAGTCTGTTGATTAACACACCTTTTAAATTTTGTCTTATTCTCGTTTATCTTTTCTTTAAATTACTGCTGCTTTTTGTTTCCAGTGAAAAAATGTTTTCATTTCCCAAGGTCATGAAGATATTCTCTTTTGTTACGCTGTTTTATTCTTTATGTTTAGATTTACAGTAAACCTGGAATTGAGGTATTTTCCCCCTGTAGTTACCCCTTTGTCCCAGCTCCATTGCCGTGGCTGACCTTGGCCCTGGCCCGCAGTGCTGTTTGTCACCTACGTGTGAGTCATCTGGTGCTGCTGTAACAGAAATAACACAACTGGGTGTCTTTGAAAAGAGAAATGTATTTTGTCACAGTGCAGTTAAACTACAAGTGCAAATTCACGGCGTCAGCTGTGTCTTCCTCTGTCTGCTCAGGAGGAAGGTCTCTGCAGTCAGCCTGCCCTGGGCCGGGAGTTTCTGAGGCGCGGGGACCCGCGGTCTTTTCCAAAGGATGAGCTCCGCTCCTTGCCCTGCTTTTTGGTGGTGTGAGGTCCTCACATCTTGGCTTGCTTCCCTTTTCTATAGCTGCCGAAAGATTGCCTCCTGCCCAGTACCGTCTTACCTGTTGAGTCCTGGCCCGGCAACACAACCACCACCCGTCTTCCCTCAGTGACATCACAGGGGCCGGGTTTACAGCACGGAGGGACATCGGGCAGTACTAGGAATCATGGCCCAGCAAAACTGCCACACACGTTTGGAGGGAAACACTTGAATTGATGAGACGTGCCAAGTGTCCATACAATTTGAAAGTCTTCTGCTCCATTGGTCTGTTTTACTTTTTTTATTAGAACTCTTGATACTAAGTTGCTTTCAGTTTTTCACAATTACAAATTATATGGAAATTTATGTACAAGGTTTTGTATGTACATATGCTTTCATGTCAGTTGGGTAAATACCTAGCAGCCTAACTGTTAGATTGTATGCTATGGCTATATTTAGCTTTTTAAGAATTTTCCAAAGAGTTTCCCACCAGCAATGAGTGACAGTTCTCTTTGCCGCACATCTCTACCAGTGTTTGATACTGTCATGTTTGTGTGTGTGTGTCTTGTGTATGTGTGTATGTCTGTATGTGTGTCTGTGTGTATCTCAGCCCTGCTGATAGGTGTGTAGTGGTATCATTTTGCTTTTAATTTGCAATTGCTAAGGAGCCCTGGTGGTGTAGTGGTTAGCTAACCAAAAAGTTTCCACCTTGGAAACTCTATAGGACAGTTCTGCTCTGTCCCGTAGGGTTGCTGTGAGTCAGAATGAACTCTATGGCGGTGGGTTTTTTTATCTCATGGAGTCCTGTGGCATAGTGGGGAAGTGCTATGGTTGCAGACCAAAAGATCACCAGGTCAAATCCATCAGCTGCTCCTTGGAAACCCTATGGGGTGCTTCTTCACTGAGCTACAGGGCTGCAGTGAGTGGGAGTTAACTTGAGGGCAATACGTTCTGATTTTAACGGCTGATATTGTTCTTCCTCTTTTCGCGTGCTTATTTGTCATCTGCGTATTTCTTGTTCAGCTTTTTTACCCACAGACTGCTGGTACCTAAAGCCATTGCCTTTCTCTTCCACCAGGCTTTCCAGTTTCTTTTCCTGTGCTGGTCAGTACTGTGGGACCCTTTCCTAGACTCGCCCAGCACCAAGAGGTCTTGGTGTCCTCCTTGTGCCCACAGTGTACTCTGTCTCTCTCGTAGCTTTTTGGACCCCTGATTTCATTAGCGCGTACTTAACTTTGATTCCCTGTACAGCACCTGGACGATTTCTTGGGGACGAGACCATGTTTGTTTCTCTTGATGCCAGTTGCGCCTGGCTGAGTACCTGGCACCTTGGGGTCCATAGCCTCTGGGTGGAGGGTGGTGAGTGACCGAGGTTTGCTCGTCGCTGCTGGCCTGGCAGTGACGGCCTTGGGGCGGAGGGCTGGGGGGCGTCTCAGTCCTGAGCAAACTGGCAGAGTGAGTCACCTCGTGCATCTGACCCCAAGGAAGGCTTAAAGAAGTTATGTCAGCCTCTTCAGGGGACCAGAGTTAAGGAGAGACTGTCTCAGTTCCCATCTGTCAAGTGAAAGGGTGAATGAATTAATGCACATTCGTGGAAAATATTCAAGGTGATTTCTGTTTCCACAAAGTAGAGTATAAATAATGGGCACACAGTCACCTTTTTTTTGTACAAACTCAAGTGAACCACTAGAGATTGAATAGGACTGTGTTTTTCGGGGACCGTTGTCATTTGAAGATGTATTCGTGGATTTTACCTGGGAGGAGTGGCAGCTCCTGGACCCCGCTCAGAAGAGCCTGCACAGGGCTGTGATGTTGGAGAACTATAGTAACCTGGTATCCCTGGGTGAGTGCTGCGTCTCCAGAGAAACATGTATGCGACCAGCTGACTTCCCTTCCTTGGTTACTGAAAGCCAGGGGGACTTCTGTAAAACACTTAGTGACTTTGAACCTGAGTTGTAGAGGTCATTTTTTATCATACCCCCTTTAGCGTCCAAGCATGCTGGTTGAATAGTTGTTAGCTTGCCAAAGTGCGGAAGAACAGTGTCTTAAGTTCTTAGTGCTGCTGTAACAGAAATAGCACAAATGGGTGGTTTAAAAAAAAAAAGATATTTATTTTCTCGTGGTTCAGAAGGCTAGAAGTCTAAATTTAGAGCAGTCTGAATAAGGCTGGGGGAAGGTCTGTCTCTTCCAGCATGCCTCAGTTCCTTGGTGCTCTTTGAATGGCTCGGCAGCTACCTTCCCGTTTGTGCTTCCTTGTCTCTGTTTGGAAACGCTGGTGGCTTGCCGGTTAAGTGCTGTGGCTGCTAACCCAAAGGGCGGCAATTCCAATCCACCAGGCGCTCCTTGGAAACCCTATGGGGCAGTTCTACTCCATCCTTCAGGGTTGCTACGAGTCGGCGTCGACTTGGTGGCACTGGGTTTGGTTTTTCTTTTTCTCTCTGTTTATGCCTTCTCTGTTAACTCTGAAATCATTACATTTAGGACACCCCGACATTGATAATGGCCCGCTAATGTAACAAACCTTATTTCTGAGGAAAATGGCACCTACAGGTATAAACCCAAACCAGACCCATTGCAGGGGTCCCTCTGACTCATGAGAAGCCTATAGGACAGAGTGGGATTAACTATAGGGTTTCCAGAGAGTGGCTGATAGATCTGAACTGCCAACCTTTGGGTTAGCAGTCAGTCTTATAACCCCTAAGTATAGGGGTTAGGATCCCAATGCAAATTTTGGAAGTGGGGAGTGGGGACCCAGTTCAGTCCGTAACAGGCAAGATCGGAATTGCTTTCTGAAATGATGTCTTCCCCCTTATGCAGAATCCTTGCGTCCCAAGCACTTTTGTTCCAGATTGTCTGTGATTTTCCTTTAATAGGGTATCAACGTTAGAAAACTGACATGATCCTCGGTGGAAAGACCTTGCTTTAAATGCATAAGGAAACGGGCGGCTGTTTTAAAGCGAGCACAGGCATGGAAACTCGAGGGGGAGTGAGAGGACACAATCTCCACTGAGACGGGAAGTGCCCACATGGGGCCTCTGAGGCACCCTTGGGGCTGTGCCCTGTGCCCTCGGGGCCACAGGCAGCAGCAGCAAGGAGACTTGGAAGCCCTGTTGCAGGAGCTGACTTGCGTCTTCTTGGGCCCTCATCCCACTCCTGCTCCCATTCAGACAGTCTCTGATTTGGGGGTGAGTTTTCACAGCATCCCACTTCTGTGATAGTCTCTGTTAGTTAGGATTCTTAGTTGTAAACAACAAAAAATAGTTCTGGCTGATTTAAGAAAAGAATTTATTAAAATCGTGTTAGGTATCTGAAATAACTGTGGAGGTAAAGGCAGACGCTGGAGTTGGACACCAGATTTGGGACCATGAAGCTGTTGCCTCTGAACTTTAGATCCGTGTCGGTAACACAGGTGCCACTTTGTCCTGGGCGTTGGAAGCTTCTGTGTCAGCATCAAGGCTGCTTAAGGATCTCTCGGTGCGACCACTAGTGACTGGAAGGCTCCTTGTGGTTGTTTCTCTGCATGAGTGCTTCTTATTTCTAAGACGGAGGTAGAAGCCCGTTCTGGGAAGAGCCTGGCTCACCTGCCCTCCCTGTAGTCACGGGAAGGCATGTGTACCCACAGCTCTTCTGTCAAGGACCTCTTGGGTACATGCCCTCTTGTCCCTTCCGAGCAGTCTCCCTGACATTTCTCAGACTGGTTCTTCTCTCCATCTCGCCTCATTTTCTGCCATTCTCTGAACCTGTGATGCTCTTTTGCTGCATCTGGGCCTTTGAACACAGTTTACTTTCCCGTTCTGAATGTGGTACCTGTCTGCACCTCTTCCGTGAAGTTCTCTGCCCATTCGAGCTTTTGCCAGGGTCCGCTTCAGCTTAATGTGGCATCCAGTATCTGGAGCACGAGAACCGTTTGCGTGGACAAGACCACCTGGAACTTACCTTTAAGTGGCTACGGTTGCATAGCAATCCATTCCTGAACGCAGCATTTTCGCAGAGTGGAGAACTGGTAGACACAAACACACACACACCACACAGTAAGATTACTTTAAACTTCCTTTTCACGTGGTCTTCAAGAGTCTGACAGCTGGTCAGCGGTAATGTGGCCGCCGAGGGCCGAGCTGATTGGTAACCACAAACACACACATGCCACACAGTAAGATTACTTTAATCTTTCTCTTCATGTGGTCTTCAAGTCTGACAGCCGGTCAGCAGTGATGTGGCTGCCGAGGGCCAAGCTGACGGGCCGGACGCCAGCATAGCTCCCCCAGAACCCGGCCCCTCACGGTGCACAGCTGCCCGTGGGCAGATGCACCCACCGGATGGATTTCCTGCTGCAGTGCTGTGCTTTGATGTGGCAAGGCTCGTCTCCGTTTCTGGGAAGAACCCATGTGATTCATATACGATTTAGTATTGAAGATAATACTTAAGAACTTTTGGCCTCAATCAAATTCTGTCAAAAAGGCTGTGTTCTCAAGTAGATACTTGACTTGAACAATTTCCGTTTCCAGCATTTTGGAAAGCCTATTAAACCCTAACAATTTACTCTGATTCTAATGTAATATGCCATAATCTGATACTAGATTCGTAGGTATTGCAAAAGGTTTACACTGGACTGTTAACTTCAGTGGTTTGAACCCACCCAGCTCTGCTGTGGCAGGTAAGCCTGGCTATCTGCTTCCATTAAGATTATACCCAAGAAAACCCCATAGAGCAGTTCCATTCTGTAACACATAGGCTCACCATGAGTCAGAATCAACAGTAAATAACAGCTACAGCAACCTGATTCGGATTGTAGTCTGTGGTTATTACCTGAAATATGGCAGGTATGCTTTAGATTTATTTGGGAAATTTTTTTAGAGTGTGTATACCAAATGTCATCTAGATTCCAATTCATTAGGGTCAGGGTACAGCCAGGACAGGCAATTCTGTCACCCCTAAATCACTGTAACATTTATGGGAAAGGATTTGAAGAAAATAAGAATTAGAAACAAATTATGCAAGCTCTTGAACTATAAATTTAATTTGGGAAAGGAAAACAGTTTCCTGCAATATTTGAGTATTCATCGTTTGAACGTGAAATATTTATTTTACAGTGCAAGTTTATAAAAGATTATGTTTCCAAAGAATGTTACAGACAAGGAATGGTGAGCTGTAAGTGAAATAAAGGAAAGTGGATGTTGGACTTGAATCACGAGGCTGACTAAGGACTTCTTTTTCTTTTCTGTGGGGGAGTAGGTGAGGTGGGGAAGAGGTGGCCCTCCCTGAAAGAGATCAAAATTTCAAATAAAAGGGATAGTAGATACCAAATTCAGCTACTGTAAAAATATGTGGAGGTGCCCAGTATTGGAAAATTACACAGTCAGAAAGACAGATTGGCCAGCTGGAATAGAAGTTACTGGTTGGAGACCGGTAAAGCAGCACCCACTGCCATCGAGTCAATTGTGACTGACACTGACACTGTAGAACAGAGTGGAACTGCCCTGTAGAGTTTCCAAGGGGTGTCTGGTACATTCGAGTGGCCAACCTTTTGGTTAGCAGCCATAGCATTTAACTACTACACCACCGGAGTTTCCAGGAGACCAGCAGAAGATGAATTTACATATATGTATGCTGATTTAAGACTTTGATTTGTCTGCCAGATTAATTACTCTGTTGTGTGTGTTTATAAAAGGGGCTGTTGTAAGGCTTCATAGAATATTTTAGACAATTAGCACAGGAATGTGAGTGTTGCACTGTTACGGGTATCAGACAGTATTAATAACTGGGTTCAATGAAGAGTGGTAACAAACAGAAGATAAATGCTTGGGTTGTTGTGTGCTGTGGAGTCAATTCTGTCTCATGGTGACCCCAGAGGACACAGTAGAACCACCCCGTGGGGTTTCCTAGACTGTAAGCCTTATGGAGCAATCACTGGGTCTTCCGTGGAGCATCAGGTGGGTTCAGACCACTGGCCTCCCGCTTAACTGGTGTGCCCCCAGAGCTCTGTAATGTTTGCGTTGAGGACCATTCATCTTGATTTTCAAGCCCTTGAAATGATGGACTCAACACGTGGGAACTAAGGTAAGCGTGCAGACGTAGGGGTGAGTGTGGCACCAGGAAGAGACCTCGGTCAGGTAGTGGTTAAGAGCTGTGTCTGCGAAGCAGAAGGTTGGTAGTTTGGATCCACCAGGTGCTCCTTGGAAACCCTGGGGATTGTTCTGCTCTGTATTGCATGGTCTGTGTGAGTTGCAATAGACTCGATGGCAGTGGGTTTGGTCTTCTGATTTATGATACCAGGAGCAGACGGACTGGAAGGGTCAATTACAGGGTTTTCTGGTTAGGAAAGCTTTAGTATCCATGAACTTTGATAGGTACAGGAATTAAAAAAAAAAATCTGCTGCTGTTGCGGTTACCTCATGGCAGCTGTACAGAGCAGAGTAGAACTGCCGCATGTGGTTTGCAAGGCTGTGAGTCTTTATGGAAGGGAAGTAATGCATCTTTCTCCTGCAGAGCTGCTGGTGCATTTCCGTTAGAAGCCAAGCACTTGATCAGTGTGCTGCCAGGGCTCCTCCCAAGAATAATAAAGCAAAACCAAACCAATCTCACTGCTGTCAAGTTGGTTCCAACCAGTAGCAACCCGACGGGACAGAGTGGACCTGCCCCCCTGAGTGTCCAGGGGGCACCTGGTGGACTTGACCTACTGCCACTCTGGTCACCAGCTGTAGCACCGAAGCACCTGCCACCGGGGTTTTCTGCAGAGTTGTCTGGCTGTCAGACCTGTGAGCGAATCCGACTCTAGGGCCAATGTCAGTTACTCAGTGGCCTACTTCTTTCTTTTTTGTTTTTTAGCAATATCTTACTATGCTTTTAGTGAAAGTTTACATAGCTAATCAGATTCAAATTTGAGAATTTATACACAAATTGTTCAGAGATATTAATTATATTATACACGGTGCATCAACATTATTTGTGTTCTGCTGGTTCCGTTTCCAGTACTAGATCCTGTTTCCCTGACAAACTACAGAAATTATCCCTGTTTCTTTTTGGTGGAGACATTCCTGATTACAGGAGCATGTCATAGTTAGTAGCAGGTTTTTTTTCTAAATTATTGTGACAGGCAAAATCCCCTGTATTTGTGAATCAGCTCATCCAGGGTAGATACTACTCCAGTTAACAACTGATGTTAGGAAAAATAGGATTTTGTGACTTCGTGGTGGTGTACAGAATGAATGAGAAGGATCATAACCAGGAGGTGTGAGTGCTACTTGAGATTTTATCACAGTCCGACTCTAATGAGATGTCAAGATCCTTTCATCTACTATCTCCAACCTGAGTTTTTAACTTAATATCTTTTTCTGTTCTTGCCCTGAGCAGCTTATTACTTTGGAGTATCTAGATCTACTCAATCCATTTGTTTCTAACCCCTGGATGTGTGTTGCTGTGTCTTGTGTCTTGTCCTCTCTCCACTGTAGCTTTCTGTTTTTAAGTTAAAGCAGTGCTGTCCTCACTTTATTTTCCATTTCTACCCAGAGACAACCTGTATCATCTCTTTCAGCTACTTGTTATATTTCTTATTTCTAAATAGTCAGCTCACTCTGCTGCACCTTGATCACCACATCTTGCTTGTAGGCAATTATCTCATGACTTCTGCACATAGAAGAACAATGATTTCATTGTGTTTCAATCTCCACCCATCACACGTCCAACTGTGCGCACACTGACTCTTCCTGTGTCACTGTTATGTTAATAGGGTCACAGCCAGTCTTCACTTATTGACACAGTTAGGTTCTAAAGCCAGGTTGTTAGGTGGAAATCAGTGTTATGCAAAGATGGAGAAGGATCACGCCAGACCAATGGAGAATGACCACATCCTTATATAACTGCCAAATGACATCATTATTGAACTGCCAAACGGCATCCCTCCATAACTGCTCAGCCACCTTGACTTGTGACCCAGTGAATGACTTACTCCTTTTTTAAAAAAACACATCACAGGGTTTTTTTTTAATTGTGCTGTAAGTGCAAGTTTCCAGTTCAAGTTAGTTCTGACACAAAAAGATGGTACACACACTGCTATGTGACCCTAGTTATTCTCCTTACAATGTGGCAGCAGAGTCCTTCTTTCCACCCCAGATTTCCTTTTTGCCTTCTCTTGCCTCTGGACAGGAGCTGCCTATTTAGTTTCATGTATCTACTTGAGCTAAGAAGCACTCTCTCTCTTTTTTTCTGTATTTTTTTTTATTTATTTAACATAACTGAGTAAAAATGTACATTCACATGTAAATTTACATGCCCCCCTATATGCAGCTTCCACTGCTCTCCCTGTCCGGTCACTGCACACTATTACTCTCTGCTCCATACATGTCTCATCCTCCCAACAGTCTCCTTTCCCCTCCTCTCCGTCCACTCCCCTTCCTCCAGCCAGAGGTCAGCAAGATGATATCCTATAGATGTATAGAACCATAAAGTGCTTCCAACATATGGTTACTCTGCATTGCCAAGTCCATTCCATTCCTGTCCAAAGAGTGGACCTTTGTTATAATTTATGGGAACGGGCAGCCTCAGGGCTGGGGGCCATGCTCTCAGAGGAACCCCAAAACCGCTGGACCATCAATTGAGGTCTTTTAGTGGAGATCTCATGATGCACCTCTTTTTATTCTTGTGTTGCCAGTGAGGCTCCTCTCTGTGAGCTCCGTCATGGCTATCACTGGTGGTGGCCGGGCACCATCCGGTTCTTCCGGTCCCAAGTCGATGTAGGCACCCACTCTTGTGGGTCTCTCTGTCTTCTCGGTTGTCTTTACCGCATGCCGTTTTGGCCCTCGGTGAGCATCCGTTCCTGCTGAGTTGGGACCATTTGCTGAAGAAGCACTCTCTTTATGAGTAGCATTTTATGTCTTATGTTCCGGGCTAAGAGAATCTGAGGCCAGCCATGTCTTCAGTCAGACCACCCGATCTGGCCCTTTTGAATTCTGTGTCCCACTTCCCCTGACTCATCAGGACCTCTGTTGTGTTCCCTGTCAGGGCGGTCAGGGGTGGTAGCTGGGCACCAGCTGGTCCTTCCAGTCTCAGGCTGATGGAGTCTCTGACTTATGTTAACGGTTAATCTTGACCATCACAGATAGCATTCACACAACTCGGCATTCTTTGGTATCAGACGTATGTCATTAATGCACAGGGTAGTTGGTATCTTGGTATCTTGGTCATCTATTGCACAAAGCGAGTTCCTATGAAGAGGAGGTTAAAGGTGTCCCAAACTTTTCCAGACTGCTGCACCACTCCGTCGTCTCCAACATCAGTTGTTCCTTCTCACCTTGGTACTCTCCCTCCCATTTTGTGTTCCCTAATTCGCTGCAGTGTCTCACAGAACTTACAGTCTTGTATAAAGGAAATCCTGCATGGTTGTGGAGGCTGACAAGTTCCAGATCCACGGGTGAGGTATAGGCTTCTCTTGAGCCACGTGGCTGCAGGGGCTGATGACCCCAAATTGGGAGTTCAAATCACAGACTGCTGGCTCGGAAGGCTGTGGAAGCTGGTGAACCAGGTCTGACGGATGGGCTGGTAGCCCACAGGGCTGCTGAGGCTGGCAGTTCCCAGAACCGGCAGGTCAGATGGCAGGCCTCTGGCTTAAGTCCTGTGAGCCAGATCCTGTGGAGGACACAGGATCCAGACACAGAGAGGGAGAATCCCACTAGGGCACCCACACATGCACTGCAGATGCAGGCCACTCCCCAGGGAAGGGCACAACTGGTGTGAGGGCAGGGCTGGAGTCACACCCTCTTGCAGAACTGTGGCCCGAGGACCCAAGGCCCAACTCACACAGATCCTGCCTCCTCAGCATGTAGAGGTCAGGACCCACCAGATACAGAGCAGCAGACAGCTGTGCAGTGTCGGGAGTCGTGGCCCACCTGTGCCCACCCACGACCCCGACTGTCGCAGGTTCCCTCTCCCTTGTTTTCATCATCCTACTCGATCACTGCGTGTGAGTCACAAAGGTCATGGCTGGAAGGACCAGATTAAGCAGTTCATTATGCAAGTGTGTGTGTGGTTTTTACAGTATGTAATCGGACTGTAATTTGAATTCATAGGTAAATCATGCAATATGGAATTATTAATTTTCCTTCTTTATTCATAATTTTTTTACTCGAGTTATATCTGCTTGCTTAATTTTCTTTGTCATCATTAATGTATTTATCATTAATTTATCTCTAGACTCTTCTGATGTATAAGTGTTTTCATAATACATGTAGACAAATTACCAATTTTTCCATTTTTATTTTCTAGGTGACATTATCCCCCAGGTCTTTCTGACTTTCTTCATTGTGGCCTAATTTCTGCTGTATGTTTCTTGTCCTGGGATCTTTTTAGATTTTATGTTCTATTTCCTAGGTCATCCTTTTTCCTGTTTTTTTTTTTTATGTCCTCCAGTAGCATGCTGTGAACAGGTTCAGATGTTACAAATTTTGAGACTGTATTTGAAAATGTTTTGACTGTACTCTCGACTGTTTTTTTTTGTTGTGTTCTAGTGTTGCTAATGAAAAGTCTGATGCCATTCTAAAACTTGATCCATTGTATGAAACACTGTAGTTTTCATTCCTATGAAAGCTTTAATATGTGTTACCCTGGATATTCTGAAACTATGATGATGTTCATGGTGATGCTTTTTTCATTCATTCTTGATAGGATGTAGGAACTGTCAGTAATATTCTCTGATGTCTCTTAAGAGGTTAGTACAGTGTTTGGCACATAGTAGAGGTAGACAGCTGATGTCTAGTTGACTCAGTTGCATGACAACCATTTGTACAACAAAACAAAATGCTGCCCGGTCTTCAATCATCCTCATAGTCACTGGTATATTTGATTTCTTTGTTGGGGCTGCTGTGCTAATCCGTGTCCCTGAGGGTGTCTGTCACCCTGTTGGCCTTTCACATGACCGGTGTCATGATGCTTCCTGCCTGTGACTGTTTCCTTCTGATAGTATGTCCAAGGTAAGCAAGTTAGACTGTGTTTTGTTGAGATCTGTAAGGCTTTCATTGTATAATTCAGAGGAATAAATTGTTAGGCTTTTCTTCCTAGCTTGTCTTAGTTTGGAGATTCTGCAGAAATGTGTCCACAGTGAGTGACCTTGCTGGTACTTGAAACACTGGTGGTGTAGCTTCCAGCATGACAGCAGTGCACAAGCCCCTGCAGTGTGACTGACGTCGAGGTAATGGTGGCGTGCGGTATGTTGAATAAATATTTGTTGAATCATCAGATGCTCAGAGACCCTTTCCAAGCCCATAATATTGTGTCCACTTATTGTTTCTTAAGCCTGTTCTGTTTTTCCTTTTCCATTATGAGAGACTGTAAACACCATTTTCAGTTTCCTATGCTTTTCTACGGTTGTTTTTGATTCACTTTGTTTTCCTCATTGCTGAGAAATTGAATACATTTACACTTGAGATTTATTTAGATTCAGATTTACTATCTGATACCAAAAGAACAGCCTTGTGACATAGTATTTAAAAAATAAACCAGAATTGTATCATTGTTAATAACATGTGATTGCTTTCACTTCTAGAAAACGTCCGGGAAATTGATTATAATGTGGAATGGCAACAGGAAAATCGAGAGAAGTTTGAAGTATGGCAAAAGGTTGTGAATATACTATACTGAAAAACTTTGTCTCAGCACAAATTATGTGTTGTCAAGACAAAAGCTTCATAAATGTGAGGCACATGGAAAGAGTTTGAAATATAATATTGGTGCAACTAGTAATTATGCTGGAATGAATCCTAGTGGGTTTCATGTACATAAAGAATCATTCCTCCTTCCTGAACATCAGGAAGCTCTTACTAGAGTGAAATACTGTGACACTAGTGAATCTGGAAAGGTGATCAACAAGAAGTCACAACTCATATGCCAGCAAATGTGTGTGAGGAGGAAGCACTTTGAATACAGTTACTGTGGGATCGCTTTCAGCAGCAAGTCATACCTTGAAGTGCATCAGCAAACTCATGCTAAATGGCAACCCTACAGATGTAATGAATGCAGCTTAGCAGAAAGTCATACCTCATTGTGCATTAGAGTTTTCACTCAGGAGGGAAATTTTATGAATGCTGTGAGTGTGAGAAAACTTTTAGTTTCAATTCACAACTTGTTATTCATACAAGTGGAATCCCTATGACTGCTGTGAAGGTGGGAATATGTTTAACGTGAAAGACCATGTCATTTCACTCCAGAGAACTCATTCAGTGCAGAACTCATAGGGATGCAATGAATGTGGGAAATCTTTTGGTTTGAAATCACAGCTCATTATACATCAGAGAATTCAGACAGGAGACAAACTCTATGAATGACTATCAGAAAGCCTTTACTACCAAGACAGACGTCATGGTACATCAGAGGACCCACACAGGAGAAAAACCCTAGGCTTGCAGTGAATGTGGTAGAGCCTTTACTTTTAGGTCATAGCTCATTGTTAACCAGGGAGTTCACACTGGAGTAAAACCCTACGGATGCGCTCAGTGCGGGAGAGCTTTCAGTTTGAAATCACAGCTCATTGTACATCAGAGAAGTCACGCAGAAGTGAAGCCTTATGTATGTGGTGAGTGTGTAAAAGCCTTTAGGAGCAAGCCATACCTTATTATACATATGAGGACTCACACAGGAGAGAAACTCTGGGAGTGTAATGAATGTGGGAAAGCCTTCAGTTTCAAGTCGCAGCTCATTATAAATCAGAGAATTCACACAGGCAAGAACTTGTATGGATGCTGTGAATGTGAGAAAGCTTGCAGTCGGAAATACCAGCTTATTTCATACCAAAGAACTCATGCAGGAGAGAAACCATATGAATGCAATGACTGAGGAAAAGCTTTTGGTTTGAAGTCACAACTCATTATACATATGAGAACTCATATAGGGGAAAAACTATTTGAATGCAGTCAGTGTCAGAGAGCCTTTAATACTAAGTAAAATCTTATTGTACACCAGAGAACTCATGCAGCAGAGAAGCCCTGTTCTTGCAGTGAATGTGGAAAAGCCTTTACTTTTAAGTCACATCTCATTGTACATCAGAGAGTTCAAAAATCCTATGCATGCATTCATTGTGGGAAAGCCTTCAGTTTCAAGTCACAGCTTATTGTACGTCAGAGAAGTCACACAGAAGTGAAACCTTATGGACACAGTGAATGCAGAAAAGCCTTCAGGAGCAAATCGTACCTCATAACACATATGAGGAGTCATACAGGAGAGAAACCTCATGAATGCAATGAATGTGGAAAATCATTCAGTTTCTAAGGCACAACTCATTGTGCCTCAGAAAGTTCATACAGGAGAAAATCCCTGTGAGTGCAGTGAGTGCAGGAAAGGTTTTACTAAGGGAAGACCAGATCATTTCACATCAGCAAACTCATTCTGGGGAGAAACCTTATGGATGCAGTGATTGTGGGAAAGCCCTTAGTAGCAAGTCATATCTAATTATACACCTGAGAACTCATTCTGGAGAGAAACCGTATGAATGCTATGAATGTGGACTAGCCTTCATTTGGAAGTCACTACTTATTGTACATGAGCAAATTCATACAGTGAAAACCCCCTATAAATGCAGTCAGTGTGAGAAATCCTTTAGTGGGAAATTACACCTTGTTGTACATCAGAGAATACACATGAGAGGGAAACCATATGGATGCAACGAATGTGAAAAAGTCTTCATTAGAAAATCTCAGCTCACTGTACATCAGAGAACTCACTCAGGAGAGAAACTATATGGACACAATGACTGTGGAAAGACCTCTCAGAAATCAATTCTAAGTGCACATCAGAGAAGTCACACAGGAGAGAAACACTGCAAATGAACTGAGTGTGGGGAAGCCTTTCAGTGGAAGTCACAACTCATTATGCATCAGAGAACTCACATGGATGAGAAACATATTAGTTAATTAAAAGTAAGAAACTCTCAAAAGTTAATTTGGAAACTAAATGAACTCATTGCATCCCGGAACACTTACACTGAACAAAGAGAAATGTTATGAACACAGTGTGCATGCAGAGACCATCCAGAGAAACATACTGTTTACACATAAACACATAAAGTGTGGAAACCATGAACGCAGTAAAAATGAGTCAGTCTTTAGCTTATATGTCATGTGACATCAGAAATTTCACATAGGAACCCTATTGTGTGAATGTGGGAAAGTTTTTCATAACTTTTAACAATTTAAACAAGCAAGGAAACTGTGTGAATGAAATAACTGTGCAAAAGTTACAAATATGAAAATGGAAAGGTGGAAACTCAGGAAAGCAGATGAATATAGAATAGAATAGACTTCTTTGAAAGTCATAGTTTATTAAACCTTAGGATTTTAATGAGAGAAACTGTAGAACCATTGATAATGGCAGAATTATCAAAATTCTATACTTTAGAAGCTCATATCCTGGACAAACTATGCTGCAAAGTAGGAAAATCCTTCATCTAGAAAAGGCAAACCTGTCTCCTCAAATTAATAATGTATGAATGAAGATCCATGAATGTATTGTGTGAGGTGAATTCATTAACAGAAAAGCTCACCTTAGCATAACAGATTTATTCTGGAAATGTTAATTTGGACAAATAATTTGCTTTACTAATTTTTTCAAGGCAAATCATGCTGTAGGTGTTCCCCAACTTTTATGGAAATGTAGAAAATGCTGTGGGTTTTTTAAGTGTGTAAGGAAAAGTAATAATCAAGATAAAGACAATAATATCCTAAGACCTAAAGTGATACTTAGATATTATATTCTTATGTAGTGTATAGGAATGTACATACTTTGACATTTTACTTCAGAAGCCCCACATGAAATAGATGGTAGATACACTAACATCTCATTAATTTCTACTGTGAATACCAGTTTGCCTCTTGACAAATTATTTGTCATAAACTAATATAAACCCAGACCAAACTGAACTGGCCCATAAAGTTTCCAGTGAGTGCCTGGTGAATTCACACTGCTAACCTTTTCGTTAGCAGCCATAGCACGTAACCACTGTGCCACAAGAGTTTCCATAACTAATGTCACTTATTGAGAATTTGTTTCAACAGTACAAAAAATTGTTGTTATTTCAGCTTATGTAAGTGGTTCTGCAAGCTACTTTTTAATGGAAATCAATAAGATATACAATATAAGGTAGAAGAGATTCCAGGATACAAGAGTCTGTTGCACCCTCACTAGTTACAACATCTTGATTTTCTTTGAGGAAAATAGTCTCTCACAGTTATGATGAGATCATCATTCTCTGTGTGCTGTGATTAAATTAGAGCTCTCTTCGAGGAATCTGAGAAGTCAGCACTGCATATATTTCTGAAATATTGCTCATTTTGTTCACTTTGAACTTTTTACTTGAGTGAATCCCTTGTCTTACCTAGTGAAACTGTTACTGGAAAGAAGAATTTAGCAGTTTTCAGGTGCCTGATCCTTTCCATGTTCAGCCCATTGCACAGAAGCAAATCTCAAGATATCTAGACTGAACAATGATACAATACAGAAGAGAAAGCTTATGTCAAGAGTTGTGTATATTTTCTAAATTTCCAAGATATGACAAATATTAATGGAAATGTACTTTGTCATTGTTGTACTGAAGTAGATAAAACAAACTCTTAAGAGGAAGTTTACTGTACTGCTATCTAGAGTTAAATTTTCTAAGTGTAGCATGTTGTTTCATCCAAATCCACATGCAAATTTGCCCTGTAGAAGCCAGACACATTGACACAATGTTGAGGTTAGACAAGAAATACTATGGGAAAGAACAGGCTGAATTAGGCCTCTTGTCTCTGTCAAATCCTGTCTGTGTATATGGCCCAAGGAAACTCATGGTTGCAAGTGTTCAGTTGGTTCGTTTTGGGGGCAGGTCATACACAAGGTACCATTGAAATGCATTGTCTGGTCTTACTATACATGGATAATGGGTTCTGTAGCTCCATGAGATCAGATTTGGATTCTCACATACTGTTTTTTTTTTTTTTTTTAATTTTTATTTTTATTTAACATAACTGAGTGAAAATGTACATTCCCATATAAATTTACATGCCCCCCTATATGCAGCTTCTACTGCTCTCCCTGTCCGGTGACTGCACACTATTCCTCTCTGCTCCATACATGTCTCATCCTCCCAACAGTCTCCTTTCCCCTCCTGTCCGTCCACTCCCCTTCCTCCAGCCAGAGGTCAGCAAGATGATATCCTATAGACATATAGAACCATTAAGTGCTTCCAATATATGGTTACTCTGCATTGCCAAG
Organism: Heterohyrax brucei; assembly: GCA_028571685.1. Classification (NCBI taxonomy): domain Eukaryota; kingdom Metazoa; phylum Chordata; class Mammalia; order Hyracoidea; family Procaviidae; genus Heterohyrax; species Heterohyrax brucei. Next base: position 51,660 of record CM053160.1, on the reverse strand, counting down.
TCCAATCCATTCCTGTCCAAAGAGTGGACTTTTGTTATAATTTATGGGAAAGGGCAGCATCAGGGCAGGGGGCCATGCTCTCAGAGGAATCCCAAAACCGCTGGACCATCAATTGAGGTCTTTTAGTGGAGCATACTGTTTTTTAATACACGGATAACACCAAGATGAAGTGACATGACGAGCAGGATAGAAAAATCATCCTGATTGCTCAAGTGCAAAGTGGGTAATCATGGAAAATAGATTACATTAAAATGCTGAAGCTTAGCACCTCGATAAAATTTCGTATAAGCCAGTGATTTGGTGGTTTTGTAGGTAGGTGGTTTTTCCAGAAGAAGAGATACCCTGCAACATTTGCTCCTCCATGATTCTTCTTCTTCTTTTTTTTTTTTTTTTCGTGATTGAGTGGCTCTCCTTGTCTGGTGACAGCACGCACCTCCTTTCCATTCTATATGTGTCATATCCTCTTACCAATCTCCTGTCCCCTCCTCTCCAGCCTCTCCTCTCCCCTGTAGTAGGAGGCCAGTAGGACAGCATCCTATAGATGTATAGAACCATAAAATGGACACACCATGTGGTCAAATTGTGTCTCCAAATCCAATCTATTCCTATCTGAAGAGTAGACTTCAGTAATGATTTCCTGTCAGGAACAGGAGCAGGCCTAGGGGCTATGCTCCCAGGGGAGCTCCCAGGCTTTCAGATCATCAGTTAGGGTCTTTTAGTGGAGTTCTTGAGCCACACCCGTCTTTTTCTCGTGTTGCCACTGGGACTGGACACTGTGTGCTCCATCATGGCTGTCTTTGGTGTTGGCCGTGCACCATCTGGTTCTCCACGTTTCTTACTATTTAAAAATCATGATACTTGAAGGCTGACTTTTGGCTATATTGTTCACAGTCATAGACTGAAGGGTGGGACAAGGCAAGTGATTAGAAGTAGAAAACAGCCTTTCTCAGAGTAAGTATAAAAATGTCCAACCAGTGCGCTTGCTGCTGAAGCTCTGAACAGCTCCCTCTGACAGGAGGAAGGCGAGCACGGCATCCAGCCTCTCTCATCTGCAACATCGCGCTGCAGGGCCTGGCCAGTGTAGTAAGGGAAGAAAAGTAAGAAAATTGAAATAAAGAAATCTGTAACTCTTAGTATTTGAATATGTCATGTGCATACAAAAGAAGCCAAAGAATCTGAGGTGATGTAGAAATACTGTATTGTATGATGAGTTTAGCAGTTTTTCTGTACATAGAAAAATTATATTAATTTAAATTTTATTTCTGTAGTCTAATAATGAAATTTGAACATAAATAATATCATTTATAAAGCATCACATTGCCATATCCCTAAAAGTAAGTCTGATGAAAGATGTTCACAACATCGGAAAAGAAATAAAACTTCATTACAAGGTATTAAAAACTCAAATCAAACCCACTGCTGTGAAATTAATTCTGATTCATAGTAAATGGAAACATTTGCTATGTCATGAATTGAGAGACCTGTAAGCATCTTTTGATATTGGTCTATACGTTCATTCTAATAAGTCTAGTAAGTCTCTAATAAGTTGTATTCTTGAACCTGAGAAGCTAATTTTAAAATTTACATGGAACTCAAAGGGGCCAAACATCAGCAAAGGGATCCGAAGAGTAACAAGTAGTGATGAAACTGTAACAATCAGGAGAGTATCAGTGCAGAGGTAGGTGAGAGGTAAAGCTGAATGGACTCCAACGCTGGATCACATACACGGGCAGTGAGTGCCGGGGAACTGTGTCAGGGGAAGAAAAAATATGTAAGTGAACTGTAAACTGAAGATGTAGCAAATAAATTCTGAAGATACAAGAGTATGTTTTTAGCTTCAGATTAGCAAAGGATTTTGTAAACAGAACAGGAAAAACTTCCAATATACAGGAAAAAAAAAAAGGCTACTTAGCTTTTTCCCTCTGGGAGCCAGGAAGCTGGCTCCTGCCGGGTCTCTCCAGCTGCTCTCACCGGCTTCAGGTGCACTGCAGCTCTTTCTCGGTCTCTCGCTTCCAGGAGCACAGCCGGGGTCCCAGGTCCCGAGGAGACGCTCCTGCTCCTGGTTGTCCTTCCTTGGTGGCGGCAGCGTTCTCCGGAACTGGCTCTTTTAACGGGAAACCGACCAGTCCCCTGGGCTGGCCATAGTTAGCCTCTCACTCAGTCCTGCCCAACCACCCGGATGGAAGTTACAGGATCACGGTTAGAAAGGCTACACAGAAGTAATCAGTCGCTCCGCACATAAGGACAGCCGTTGCAGGCTACTTGCCCACTAAGCAGTATGGCAGTATTGACTGTCAACCTGAATTTGGCCAGATGAGGGTAGTTACAGTCCACCCCATCAGGCCTGTGGGAATTTCGATGTATGTATTTAAGGGTGTAATTACAATCTCTTGCCACTACGTCCTTGGCCCTGGAAATTCACCATCTGGCAGGATGAAGCAATTCTTGGTGATGGGAGGAAGAACTGTACAGTGGTACCAGTGTCCTCCCCCTTCCGCTTTCCCCCAGATCTTCCAGAGAAGTGTAGGAATCCGTTCAGTGGTGATCCCCTTTTATCCCCTCATGTGGAACGTGAGCATACACCTGACATACGCGAAGGACCAAAAGCCGTTTAAGCTCGGCATTGACACACAAGGATGCCAGTGAGGTCACATCGTTCCCTGTTAGCTCTTCAGTCCGATTTAGAGCCCGTCGGGAGGAGAAGCTGCTGGGCAGCAGACATACCCTGACTGTGGCTCTGCTGTCTGTGAGGTGACTCATCTGGGGGCTTGATGGCCAGTCAGGGTGTCTCCATCCTAACAAGTTAATGCTTCGCACACAAAGTGGTTACCTGGAGGTATGCACCACTTTTTCACAGAACGAAAGAGGCTAAAAGCCAAAATCCTCCCCAGAGAATCTGTGAGATCTCAGTCCCAAGCTGAACCTGGGCTATACCCCTCCTCTCCGGCCTGGAAGGTTCTGAAAGGAGAGACTGTGCTGGCCCAGAAAGAAGCTAGCTTGAACCCCAGGCTTCGTCTCGGCATCTCCTTCACACCTTCTCACCGGGACCTCAGACCTCACTTCCTCAGTCCATTGGTCAAGGAACAACACACACTGGGGATGGATGTAGAAGCAAAACGGAATCCGTGTTCACTGGGACAGATTCTCCAGAAAGGAATTTGGTGGTTCGGTGGTTAAACTTGGCTGGTAACCAAAAGGTGGGTGTTTTGATCCCACCAGGCACTTTGCAGGAGAAAAATGTGGTCATCTGCGTCCATCAAGATGACGACCTTGGCAGCCCCATGGGCCAGTTGGGCATCAAGTCCACGACAGTGGGCTGGGCTGTCATCAGTCCAGTCTGGTCACAGTGGCCTGTTCTTTGAGTTGTAAACACTCAGGAAACATCCCGATGTTAGAGCTGGCTACCGGCACAGGAGCAGGCAGGTACGCTAAACGGGACCTTTAGTGTCCTTCTTGTAGACCAAGATTCTTGTGCGAAACAGGGTACCTAGGGATTAGTGCCATTCAGGAAGGAAGGAGTTGCAAGGGCCTGGGACCCTCCCCTCCCCCTCCCCTCCCCCTCCCCCCACAGCTGGAGAGCGTATGGAGTCCTCTGGCGCCCTCTTGCGGTCAAAACGCGGTTGCCCGGGTGCATCACGGAGGCTTCAGACTGGAAACCCTGGTGGTGTAGTGGTTACGAACTACAGCTGTCAGCAAAAAAGTTGGCGGTTCCAGTTGGTGATCCGAAGGCCTGGGGGTTCCCCTGGGAGCGTGGCCCCTGGACCTGATGCTGCCTCTGCTCATAAATCTTGACTGAGGTCAACTCTTCAAACTGGAATGGATTGCACTTCATCGTTCCACGCATGTATAGGATGTCATCTTACTGGCCTCTTACTAGATGGGAGTGGCGAGGGTGGAGAGGAGGGGACAGGAGGTTGTTAAGAGGATATGACACGTATAGAACAGAAAGGAGGCATGTGCTGTCACCGCGCAAGGAGAGCAGAGGGAGCTGTAGATAGCTGGGCATACAAATTTAAACTGGATTGTACACTTTCACTCAATCACAATTTAAAAAAATATGCACGTATAAAAAAAGAAAAAGGTTGGCGGCTCAAAACCACCAGGCCCCGCCCTTCTCTGCAGGGTCGCTGTGGCTCGGAATCCACTGCGGCGGGGTGTTTCCTGTCCTCTATGTAGTCCTTTCACGCCCTCTTGTGGTCACTGAAAAACTTGACCTGGTAAATTGCGGCGGTGCAAGTCGTCCTTCGGGGAGCCCTGGCGGGGCAGCAGGTGGGACGGTTCTCTGCCGGTTTGTGAAGTCGTAGTCACGGGAGAGCTGGCGCACGGGTTTCATTCTGGCACCCTTCTGATGCTATGCTGTGCAGAAATCGATGTAGCCAGTCCTCTGAAGCTGAGATTTATAAGAATCAGATGTGCTTTTACCTGGGGGAGGCGGTAACAGGCCTTTGAGGTTTTGCCCTGGGGGCAGTTACCCCCACCTACTCTCCGCCCTAATGTTGATCAGAGGAATTTAACTTTAATGCGAACACTGACATTCGTTTGTGGCCTGCAGGGAACGAGTGTTGAAGCTGGAAGATAAGACTGCTCCTGTCGCCTGTTGAGGAACACAAGTCTGGAGTTCACACAGACACAGACACACACACGTGTGTGTGTGCGCGCTTGCGTGCGACCTGAGCAGTGCTCTCAGGGTAAACCTGTGTCAGACCAGTTCACAGTTGGTGTGCTCTCCTGGCTCTTGGACGCACACCTACTTATCAGGTCACCTGTAGATGAGCAACTTTCATCTGGAACCAGTAGCCACTCAATTCCCAAGAAGCCCTGAAGCAGACGAAGGCAAAAGAGTTTTTACCTGTTACCAAACAAAAAACCCTTTGACCCACGTGGGGGCGTTCCCCCGTGCGTTCTGTGACAGAGGAAAACGCTGTGGTTGCTCCCACTCCGGTACAGGAAGTTGGACGTTTTACGTTTCCAAAGTATACTTTGTGCTACAGAAAGGAATGTTCCTGATACACAGTGTGAGAAGCCAGCAGCTAGTTCTCTCATTCGAGTAGATGAAGCCACAAGAGCGTCACCTCTTATCAAAGAACACTGTAAGAAGAGCTCGAGAATATTCCTCATACTTTTTCTGAATGAGAAAACAGGGACAGTTTCTCCTGTCCAAGTACATGAAATAATACAAGTTTTACTTATCAAAAACCCTTCTGTGGTGAAAGTACAGGAATGTTTCTGGAACGTTCTGTGGATGAGAAAGAAACCCAGTTTCCCCATTCAAGCACCTGAAGTCGAAAGTTTGACATCATATCCAAGTACATTTTCCATCGCAAGAACACTGTACAGAAGGGACCAACATCCAGTTTCTCTCCAGGATGTGACTTCAGTACACAGTATCTCTGAACCACACACAAAGTCAAAGCAGCTTTACATATTTCCAGTTGTATTTTCCTTTACCAGGTGGGAAAGTCTCCAGTGGGCTGTAAATGACAAAACCATGTACCGTGTGCACTGAACCTCCAATGACTGTAGTCCAAGGGGAGAAGCTGTAAACTGTTTCCGCATTCACAGAATCTATTGGAAATAGTCCCGTGCTCTTAACATAAAGTCCTTTTTCATACTGTGATAGTCTTTTGACTTCATCTACTTGAATAAGAGAAACTGTGTGCTGGTTTCTCATTCACTCAATGTATCTGGAAGTTTCTAGTTCTTGTAACGCTAAGTGTTTATGTCTCAGTCGTCCAGTGCTGCTGTAACAGAAACACCACCATGGATGTCTTTAACAAAGAGAAATGTCTCACAGTCTCCCAGGCTACAAGTCCGAATTCAGGGCTCAGGTCCGAGGGAAGGCTTTCTCTGTCAGCGCTGGGGGAAGGTCTTCACCCGGACAAGGAACTTCTCCGTGCAGGAACCCCAAGTCTAAAGCTCCCAGTGCTGCTTTCTTCGTGCTATGAGGTCCCCACTTTTATCTCTTATAAAAAGTAGTACCGGTCAGGTGACACCTCCAGCAGTCCCCGTAGGAGGCTGTGCTCAAGGACCTTGAAAAGGTCCAGGGACAGGCAAACCTCAGAGGTGGAGCCCCGGGGCACAGCAGGGCACAGCGAGTTGGAGGCAGCTATCTGACATTGTGAGTGCAGTAGGCCCTTGGGAGCATGTTGGGGTGCGCATGGCCTGGCGCGCTCGAGGGGTCGTGTTGTCATCAGGAGCCCAGTTTGGCCACCATACATGGGGACCCAGGGCTAGGTGCGGAGGTCTCAGCTGTCCCCCGTAGAGGAGGAGATTCCAGACCACGGCCACAGGCTGGACAGGACCCAGGCGGCAGTGGGAACGTGAGTCTGCACCGGCCCCCCAGCGTCCGCTTCTGGTTCCCTCCTTCCTGCCCTGAGGGAAGGGGCCTAGCTGGCTGTTCCTCACCAGGAAGGGGTAAGACAAACCGGCACGCTGGTCCCGCGGGGGAGGGGCTGCGGCCGATGGGGTCAGGAGGGAGCTGACCGCGCAGCCCGCAGCCGCAGGAGGGCGGCAGGGGGGCTGCACCCCGCGTGCTGCCGCGGCAGGTGGCGGTGAGCGCCGGGGCGTCGGGGTGCCGGGGCGCAGGCTCGCGGCCGGGCTGGGGGCGGCTCGCCAATCGCGTCGACCGCAGGCGCGGCAACAGCGACCTCCAGTGGCCGACGGAGAACGTGTGTGTGTGTGTGTGTGTGTGTGTGTGTGTGTGTGTGTGTGTGTGTGCGCGCGCGCGCGCGCACTGGGGGGCGGTGGGACCTGCGCGGGGGCGTGGCGTGGAATTGGGCGTGGCTCGTAGGCGTGACAAGGCGTGGCGTATGGTATGACGTACGTGGTTGTGACAAGCGCCGGAGGTGTGATGTGGAGTTTGGGGTCGTAATGTGGGTGTGGCGTGACATGTGGGCGTGGTGTGGCAGAGGGAGTGACTCGTTGGCTTGCAGGGACGCGTGGGTGTGACGTGGTGTGTGGGCATGCGTGATATGGGTGTGGGTGTGAGGCGTGTCACTGCGGGGTAGGCATGGCGTCTGGGCGTGACAGACTGGGGCATGTGGGGACGTGTGGGCGTGACATGGCAGGGTGGGCGTGCTGTGGGATGTGGGCGTGGCGTGCGTGTGGGCATGTGACGGTGGGGTGGGCGTGGTGCGGGGACTGGTGTGACTTGAGTGTGGGCGTGGGGTGTGTGTAGCCACGTCCTGGTAGGGTGGCCGTGGTGTGGGAGCTGTGGGAGTGAGGAACGTGTGGGCATGTCACGGAGGGGTGTTCGTGGTGTGGGGGACCGTGAACGCGATGCGCCCTTGGGCGAGTCGTGGTGGGGTGGGCGCCGCGAGTGCCATGCCGTGTGGGCGGGCGTGCTGTGGGGGGTGGGCATTACCTGCTTGTGGGCATGTCATGGCTTGGTGGGCGAACTGTGGGGGACTCTGGGGTGCTGTGCCTGTGGGCCTCTCCGGTGGGGTGGGCGTGATGTGCATGTGGGTGTGTCATGGTGAGGTGGGCGTGGCATGGGGCGGTACACGCGCGTGGGCGTGCCTTGGCGGGGTGGGCGGGGCGCGGGGACTGTTGGTGTGACGTGGGTGTGGGGAGTCGCAGCGGGTGGGCGTGGCCCGGGTACGCCCCGCCCCCAGCTCAGCTTCCTTCCGAGCTCACCTCCCTGTCTGGCTGTTGACCTTGCTAGCTGTCAGGGGGCTTCTCGCAGCACCAGACAGTGGACCTGGTGAGCTCCGCACCTTTCCCGAGCTGACAAGTGGGCCCGGGATCAGGGACTGAGTGGAACCAGTGGGCGCCCACGGACCTGCCCCTTAGCTGCGGTGCAGTGGTGCCAGGGCGTCTAGGAGGACGTCTGACCAAGCTTGGTGACCGTGGCCGGCTGGGCAGGGCCGAGGGTGGCGGCAGGACATTTTTGTTTCCTGGTGTTTTTTTTCGGGGAGGGGACTGAGAGGCAAACCGGCTGGCAGTGGCCCATGCGGAGTGGGCTGAGTTTGTCATGCATTGTGTTCTCAGTGAAAGTCAATTCCGTTGGATTAAGGTTTTGATGTTTTGAGTGGCTGTTTTCCTTTTCACTTCACGTATCTTGGCCATCATTCTATGTCACCGTACACCATAAACGAACCCGTTCCCATCAATTCCTACTCATGATGACCCTACAAGATACAGTAGAACTGCCCCCCGGGATTCCAAGGAGCGGCTGGTGGATTTGAACCACTGGCCTTTCAGTTCAGCAGCCGAGCAGTTGGCCACTGTGCCCTCCTTGTCACAGTACTAGACGCGAGGACCAAAAAACCAAATCCACTGCCATCGAATCGAGTCTGACTGACAGCTGCCTCATCAACTTTCCAGTTTTTTTTTTCCTTTGGTGCACTGAAGAATGCATCTATAAATTCTAGTAAACGCAGTAAACTAAGTTTCTCGATTCTTACATAGCCGGCAATTTTTGTATAGTGAATATAACATAATGAGTGTAACTATCCCTAGGAAGCCTCAGTGAGTTGTTAAATCCACTGGAAGCCGATGAAGTCCACATTCTTCATTATAACCCAGAAAACTACTTACCTAAGAGCTGTAGTCCCAGCTGGGCCTGTTCTCCACGCGTGGATGTACCCAGGCACTCAGATCTAACAGGTCCGGAAGAAAGCTCTCTGTCGTTTTCACAAGCTTGTTCCTAGATGGTCTTCTCCGTGGAAGAATGGCACTGGTGACCATGCTATCACTGTGGCCTGAATTCCAGAAGTCCCGTTTGATTCTCCTTTCCCGTCGCCCCATACTTCTGATCCACCAGCGTTTCTGGCATCTCAGACTCCGAAGTCCACCTCAAGCAGCCCTGGGTGCCCTCCTGCCCTACCACCGTCCTCCCTCACCCTGGCCGCCGCAGAGCTTCCTGACCAGGCCTCTGTGTTGGCTGGGCTCAGGTTATCCCGGCCTGCGGTCCATTCCTGGGACATGTTCTCGCTGCCTCAGGCCATCGTCCAGCAGGAGAAGGGCCTTCACTTCATGCTGCCTGCTCCCCTTAAGCGGCGGGCCCGCAGACACCACGGCTCACTGTCCCTCTACAGCCTGTCCAGACTCAGTTCTGATTTTCTTCTTGGCTGTGCTGCTCTGGGAGCCTGCCTACACGGGCACTTCAGGGGTCCTGCACACAGGTGCCTGGAGGAATTTTCCTGAGTACAATCCTAGTTGTGTGATGGGAGTCGATTTTGACTCCTAGCGAACCTATACGGTAACTTATTGGCCTGTGGAGTTTCTTAGGCTGTACTCTGTGCGGGAACAGATCACCAGGTATTTTCTCCTGAGGAATGGCTGGTGGGTTCCGACAGCCCACCTTCCGCTTCTTGGCACGGCGCAAAACACTGTGCCATCAATCAAGCCAGCACCCCTGAGGGCCTTCTCCCGACCCGTCCCACCTCCTCACTCCGCCTTACTGGCCGTCACTCTTGCTCCTAGACCCCTCCCTCCAGTCCTAGCCCCCAATCCCACCCGTTCGCCCCCTCACCTGGGCCCGGGGGCAGGGTCGGCAGCCGTGTTACTCCCGGCCACTTAGCCCGGGGAAATGCGCGGAGAAGAGGTACTGAGTCACTCTGCACTAGCTGTTCGCGTAGCTCTGCTGGCCGCTACTTTTCGGGAGGAGGAGACTCTGGGACCCGGTTGGATCGACCTGCGCCCAGGGTGTACTGGCCCAGCGACAGGTGGAGGCCGGGCGTGGGGAGGCGGCGCCCAGTCCCGGACACCCCTGGGGGCGGTCGGATCCCTGCGGAGCATGGGTCTTTGCGTCCCAGGTGCTGGAGGGGTGACAGGTGCCAGATTAGCAGCTTGCGTCACCAGGTCCCGCCTGCCTGGCCCCGGCTGACTCTTCTGGTGGCCGCGGGGCTGTGACTGTGGATGTGTGGGTGAGTGTGCGGGGATGTAGCTGGGCTCCAGAAGAAGCCTCGGGGTGACCCACAGCAGGTTTGTGGGATTTGCACCCTCGCAGATGGGGGGCCTAGCCAGGGGATCTAATTTCCATTTCCTCTTTCACCCAGAGGCTTGAAGAGCTTGGGAGAAAGGCTGGGCCCACGCTGTGCACCCAGCCTCTGGGGAACCATGGCTCCCACTTACCCTGAGGGTTTGCCACCAGACAGAGGGAGAGGCCCCCGGAGGCCCTGTGTCTTCTTATCATTTGGGGTGCTCTGGGAGGTTGAGGCACCCCACACCCAGCCAGTCTACTGTGGGTGCTGGGGGCTTGGCACAGCCCTGGACCAACCTGGGGAAGAGGGCATCCCAAGGCCTGTGGGCATGATTCAGTGGGTCTTCCTAGTGACCTGGTTCCATTCCCCTGGTGGAGGGGCCAGGGAGTAGGAGGGTTGGCTGAGCACCTGTTTTATTGATTGATTTAAACACTTGTGCAGTGCTGTGTTCCGCTGACCCTGGGTTGGGGTCTGTCCTGCAGAGGTGATATGGGGAGTCCCTTGAGCTGGCAATACTGTAAGGTTTTCATGGGCTGATTCTTTTCAGAAGTAGACTGTGGTTCCTTCTTCCTAGTCTGTCTTAGTCTGGAAGCGCAGCTGAAGCCTGTCCACCACGGGTGACCCTGGGGTATCTGAATACGGTGGCCTAGCTTCCAGTATCACAGCAACATGCAAACCCCCACGGCATGACAGACAGATATGACCCATCAAACACTAGTGACTGAAAACCAGAGGAGCTGTGCAATGACATCGAGGACATCGTACGTGAAGAAAGCAGGAGGTCATTAAAAAGACAGGAGAGAAAGAAAAGACCACATGGGATGTCAGTTGCCATGTTGTGGTTCGGTGCTGCCGTGTCGGTTCTGTATCCCAGTGACTCTGCACAGAACAGAACGCACCGCTGTCCACCCTTGCGCTATGTCCACAGTTGTTTCTACGCTTAAGCCCGTTGTTACCGCCACTGTGGTAGTCCATCTCGTCGAGGGTCTTCCTCTTTTTCCCTGACCCTCCACTCCACCAGCATGATGTCCTTCTCTAGGGACTGATCCCTCCTGACCACATGTCCAAAGTATGTAAGACACAATCTTGCCATCTTTGCTTCCACGGAGCCCTCTGGTTGTACTTCTTCCAAAACAGATCTGTTTATTCTCTTGGTGGTCTATTGTACATTCAATGTTCATCTCCAACACCACAATTCAAAAGCCCCAATTCTTTATCTATTTTCTTATTTATTACCCAGCTTTCACCTGCATATGATGCAACTGAAAATACCATGACTTGGGTCAGGTGCACCTTAGTCTTGAAGGTAGCATTTTTACTTCTCAGTACTTCAATGAGGTCCTTTGCAGCAGATTTTCCGATGGGATGTGCCTTTTGATTTCTTGACTGCTGCTTCTGTGGGCATTGATTGTGGACCCACGTAAAATGAAATCCTTGACAACCTCAATCCTTTCTCCATTTATCATGATGCTGGCTACTGATCCAGTTGTGAGGATTTTTGTTTTCTTGACATTGAGGTGTAATCCATACCAAAGCTGTGGTCTTTGAGCTTCATCAGTAAGTGTTTCAAATCCTCTTCACTTCTGGCAAGTAAGGTGGTGTCATCTGTGTATTGCAGGTTTTTAATGAATCATCCTCCAGTCCTGATGTCTCATTCTCCTTCATATAATCCAGGCTTTTGGGTTATTTGCTCAGCATACAGATTGAAAAGGTATAGTTAAATGATACCCCCCTAATGCACACTGTTCCTGACTTTAAGCCATGCAATGTCCCCTTGTTCTGTTCTCAACTGACTCTTGATCCATGTACAGATTCCTTATAGGCACAATCAAGTGTTCTGGAATTCCCATTCCATACAATGTTATCCACCATTTGTTATGGATATCCATAACATGTTATGTTATCCATCATTCAACACAGTTGAATGCCTTTGCATAGTCGATGAGACACAGGCAAACATCTTCCTGGTGTTCTCTGCTTTCCACTAAGATCCATCTGACATCCGCAGTGATATCCCTGGTTCCATGTCCTCTTCAGAATCCAACTTGCGTTTCTGGCAGTTTCTTGTCAGTGTGCTGTTGCAGCCACTTTTGAATGATCTTGAGCAAAATTTTACATGCGTGTGATATTTATGATATTGTTTGGTAATTTCCACATTCAGTTAGATGACCTTTCTTTGGAATAGTCATAAACATGGATCTCTTCCAGTCAGTTGGCCAGATAGCTGTCCTCCAGATTTCTCAGCATAGATCAGTGAGCACTTCCACTGCTGCATCTGTTTGTTGAAATGTCTCAATTGATATGGCATCCATTCCTGGAGATTTGTTTTTGTCAATGCCTTCAATTCAGCTTCGACTTCTTTTCATCAGTGTCAGTAGAGACTCTGAAATCTGCTCTTGAAAATCGAGTAACTAAAGCCAAAGGAAGAAATGAACCGAGGATTTCAAAAAGTGGCTCCAGAAGACAACGTAAAGTATTATAACGACATGTGCAAAGAGCTGGAAGTAGAACTCTGAAAGGGATACATTTCTGAATCAGAAAGAACGGAAGAAAAATTTAAGCCTTCTGTTGCTGAACTGAAGGATTCTACAGGGAAAATGTTAAATGTCACAGGAGACAACCGAAGAAGATGGAAGGAATACACAGTCATTTTACCAAAAAGAATTGGTTGATGTTCACTCATTTCAAAAGGTAGCGTATGATCAGGAATCAATGGTATTGAAGGAAGACGTCAAAGCCGCATGGAAAGCATTGGTGAAAAACAAGCCTCTGGGAATGGATGGAATATCAATGGAGATGTTTGAACAAATGGAGGGAGCACTGGAAGTGCTCACTCACCTCAGCGAGGAAATTTGGAAGACAGTTGCGTGGACGATCTGCTGAAAGAGATCCATATTTATGCCTATTGCCCAAAAAGATAATCCAACCCAATTCAGAAACTTTCAAGTGATATCATTAATATCTCATAAAAGTAAACTTTTGGTGAGGATCGTTCAACAGTGGCTGCATCAGAATATTAACAGGGAACTCCCAGAAGTTCAGGCAGAATTCAGAAGAGGACACAGAACCAGGGATATTGTTGCTGATGTCAGATGGATCTTGGCTGAAAGCAGAGAATACCAGAAAGATGTTAACTTGTGTTTTATTGACTACAAAAAGGCATTCAACTGTGTGGATCTTAACAAATAATGGATAACATTGTGGAGAATGGAAATTCCAGACCACTGACTTGTGCTCATGAGGAGTCTGTACATGGATCAGTAGGCAGTCGTGCAAACAGAACAAGGGGACACTGCATGTTTTCCAGTCAGGATAGGTATGTGTCAAGGTTGTATCCTGTGTCATACCTATTCAGCCTGTATGCTGAGCATATAATCCAAGAAGCTGGAATGTATGTGGAAGAAAGGGCTATCAGAGTTCAAAGAAGACTGGGTAACAATCTGCGTTATGCAGATGACAAAACCTTTCTTTCTGAGAGAGGACTTGAACCACTTACTGACAAAGCTCAAAGACCACAACCTTCAGTATGGATTACACCTCATCACCAAGAAAACAAAAATCCTCACATCTGGATCTATAAGCAACATCATGATAAACAGAAAAGACTGAAGTTGTCGAGTATTTCATTTTCCTTGGATCCACAATCAACAATCATGGAAGCAGCAGCCAAGAAATAAAAAAAAAACTCACTGCTTTGGGCAAATCTGTGCTGAAGACATCTTTAAAGTGTTGAAAAGCAAAGACGTTGCCTTGAAAACGAAGGTGTGCCTGACCCGCACCACGGCGTTTGCAGTCACATCGTGTGCCTGACCCGCACCGCGGCGTTTGCAGTCACATCATGTGCATGTAAAAGCTGGACAGTGAGTAAGGAAGCAGGAAAGGAGCCGATGCCTTTGAATGTGGAAAAGAACATCGGATATGCCATGAACTTCAGAAGAAGAAGCAAATGTCTTCGAAGAGTTACAGCCAGAGTGCTCCTTTGAAGCCAGGGTGGTGAGACTATGTCTTACATGCTTTGGACGTGTCATCGGTAGGGATCAGCCCTGGAGGACATCCCACTTGGTGCAGCGGAGGATCTGTGAAAACGAGGAAGACCCTCAACAAGACGGACTGACACAGTGGCCGTAACAACGGGCTCGTGCATACCAGTGATCGCGTGTGTGGCGCAGCACCGGGCAGTGATTCCTTCTGTCGTGCGCAGGGTTGGTATGAGTCAGAATCGACTCTACAGCACCTAGCAACAAGAAGCGCGTGGTATTTGTAGGAGATTTGGGTCTCCCAGGCAGATTTTTGAAGGTCTGGTGCTGAGGGCTGGAGTCAGCACATGGGGCACAGTGGTGACTCAAAGGGGTGGGCCCTGAGGACCCACCAGCTTCTCCTGGGAGACCCTGTGGGGGGCTGTGCTCTGTCCTGTGGAGTCGCTGTGAGCTGGAATCACTCTGCACACTGCAGTGCTGTTTTTTCCTTCTGAATTTTATTTATTCTGCTGTCATTGAGAATACACACAGTATCAGTTCGCCAGTTCGTACAGCACGATTGGGTGCTGCTGATTACGCCCTCCTAGTTGTGTTCACCACCCGCCCTCTCCCTTTCTGAGTTGCTCCTCCCTCAGCCACAGGAACTCACTGCCCCTGAGCTTCCTGCCTCATCTTTGCCGTTTCTGCTGTCGGTTTGATCCCATCGAGATGGATAGCTCTGAAAAGCATGGTGCTTGTGGCAGATGCTTTTTCAAAAAAGGTATTTTAGGTGAAAGTTTATGAAACAAACGATTCTCTTTAAACAGTTGGTGCGCACACTGTTTTATGACATTGGTTAACAACCCCACAACGTGTCAACACTCTCTTGACGTTGGGTTCCCCATTACTAGCTTTCCTATCCTCCCCCCCTTCTTCTAATGCTTGCCCCTGGGCTGTGTTCCCTTTGAGTCTTACTTTGCTTTATGGGCCTGTGTCATCTTTGGGGTGGACCTTAGGAATGACTTCATTGCTAAGCTAAAGGGGTGTCTGGGGTCATATTCTTGGGGTTTCTCCAGTCTGTCAGGCTAGTAAGGCTGATTTTTTCCCCTTATTTGTGTGCGTGTGTGTGTATATATAATTTTGTGTGTCGTATACATACACACACACGTTTATGTGTACAGTTTACAATTTGAGTTAATTTCTCATACAGAAACCTACAGATAGTTTGATATGCGAACCTAGCTGCTCTCCCGCACACTGTGACAGCACACTCCTTCCGTACACCCCGAATTGCTCATGTCCATTCAACCAGCTCCTGTCCCCTTCTTTCTTAACATCTTGCCTCAGGACAGGAGCTACAGCAGTGGTTTTTTGTTTTTGTTTTATCCTTTTAATGGAAAATGATTATGAGCAGCTAGAATGTTGGGGCACCAACCCAGTCTTCCTGCTCCTGTGGTCATCTAGCCCCATCCTAGGGGGATAGGTTGCTCTGGGTCCCTGCTCCCAGGGTAGATAAAGAGCTGATGAACATGAGTGGCATCCTATGGACCCCAGTCAGTGGCGCAGCCCTGCTGCTGATGGCCTCGGTACCAACTGTTGGGGTCGTACGTGGGGGGTGGCTTCTGAATGTTCCCTCATGCCCCACTGTGTCAGGTGAGGACTGTCCCAGGTAGTGGGACTCAGCAGTAGGAGGTTCCCATTATTAGGGGGACCTGGTGGGACAAATTGGTGGTGCTTGTGGCTCTACTAAATCGCTCAAGTTCAGGGTCTTGATTTGTAGGTTGAAAGTGCAGCAGGGAGCACCATCCCTGCCTTGATGGTAACAGTGGAGGTGGGAAGTAAGACACAGCTCAGTGTTCCGGTCTACTGAGTGTCAGAACGACTTGGAGGGAGGAGTCAGAAGGAGAGTCGAGGGCCCCAAGAGCATTGGTGTTTCTGCATTACTTTTCATTTTTAGATGTATTGCACTGAAGTGTTATTTATCTTGATTGCCAGTTTTTTAGCCCTTCAGTTTGTGCTCTAACCTTTCCCTACTTCCAGATGATTGCAGGGTTTCTTAGTGCCCTAGGGAGCCCAAACTCCTCTGGGTTTGACAGTGGGAGGAGCTGTCCTTATTTCCTCTAGGTTTAGAATCTCACCAAGAACCTCCATTTCTTTGCAGAATGGACAGCAGTGAACCTCATCAGCTCTGGTGTGGGCCCCCTGCCCCCGCCCAGAAGGATGCTGTGGTGCCCTGGTTGCAGATGGGTCTGGAAGGAGGAAAAGGGACAGGGTAAAGGTGGGGAGGGCCCTGGTGATGAAGACAGAATCCCGTGTCTGTTAGGGGATGAAACTGTGCTCAGAGAGGGTAGTGCCTGGTCTGAGGATACATGGCAAAGCCTTTTCCAGTAACCCATGTGTGAGTGACTGTGGCCTCTGTGGCATCCAGCACTGTCCTGTGGACCCTGTCCCTCCATCTGCCATAAGCACAGTCTTCTATGTTCTCCACCTCCACCAACCCTTTGTCCGAGGAGGCCTGGTTCCTTTTAGTGGGGATATGGAAGTAAGAAATTGCAGTGTGGGTGCCAGGTGAGTGCATTGCTATGGATGTGTCATTGCATCTTGGCCACTTTGGTGGTCAGAGCTGCAGAATAGACACACACAGCCACAGATAGATATTGTTGTTGTCTCCGACTCATGACAACCTCACGTGTAAAAGGATGAGATGTTGCCAGGTCTTGTGCTCTCTGCCCAATTTTGGGGATACTTGAACTTACCTTTGCACTCTCATTGTTCATGTATCGTAGTGAGACTCTCCCTGTTTTTCATGGAGCCTGTTACTTACTGTTTTAGTCAGCTAGGGCTACTCTAACAGAAACACCACAGAGTGGATGCCTTTAACAAAGGAAAGTTTATTCTTACATAGTCTGGTAGGCTACCGCTCCAGGGAAAGGCTTTACCCCTTGTCAGCTCTGGAGGAGAGTCTGGTATCGCATCAATCTTTGTCCAGGGAGCATCTCGGCGCAGGAACCTCGGGTCTCAAGGACACACTCTTCTCCCAGTACTACTTGCTTGATGGTATGAGGTTCCCAATTCTCTGCCTGCTTCTCTGTCCTTTTATCTCTCTAGGATGAAAGGATTAAGGGTGAGGCAAGCCATAACTCAGGGAAACTCCCTTTACAGTGGAGCAGGGAGGCAATCCTATGAAGGGATTTATCGCCCCACTCTAATCCTTTAACATACAGAATAGGAAAACCACAAAATAGAGGACAGTCACAAGATACTAGAAATCATGTCCCAGCCATGTGGCTACACCTATTTTTGGGGGGACACAATTCAATCCATGCCACTTATGAAGCATGAAGTCCTCCAGTGATTGGTCTCTCCTGATGGTGCATCCAAAGTAAGCCGGAAGCATTCCCATTGCCACACCCTTTGGGCTGTAAAGTGTGTTCCTTGGTTTGATGAACTACAATTCAGTGGACCCGATAGGTACAGCATCTTTGTTCTGATCCATTAGTGCTGTTTTTGACATGTGCCTCTGTCACAAGATATGAAAGCCCAGTCTAGAGCAAGTCTCTCTCCCAGTCGGGCCCCATCTGTAGCTGTCCAGTGCCACCGGTGTCAGTGGTATGGTATCACGAACTTGCCCGCTGTGTGTAGAGCCTTCTGTGCAGGGAAGCTGTCCATCTGTTGCCATCTGCAACCCCTGTCTTTCCACTGGCAGACAGGGCAGTCCTTGTGGGTATTTTGTGCCAGGGGATGCCAGAGGGATGTGTGTCGCTTCAGGCTTTCTCTGTGTTGCTGTAGCACCTCTGTGTCTGCTCAGTGCACGGACTTCATTGGCCACATCATGTGAGCAGACCAACAGATGCACTTGCTGATTACAGTCTCCTTCTGATCCAGGAAGGGGGTTCTTCTGCTGGTCACCTACATGTCATATTGTAATGCTTCTTCTGAATTCCTAGACTGCTTTCCCCAGGTCTGTGCCCCATACAGGTATCGCTTTCCTAGTTCAGCTTTCCACAGCCCATTTGCCTGACCATGTAGCCAGGCTGTTGGCCGCTGGCCACGGATCCTTAAAAATCCAAACTTATGGACTCTCATCATTGCACATTTCTTTCACAGCTTGAAAATGACACATCACTCAGCCCGCTGAGGTGACCTCTGCTAACTTTCTTCCATCAGATTCTGTCTGCAACAGCTTTCCAAGTCACCTGTTGTCCGTGTCCCCTGGAACTACCATCCATGAACCAAGCAACCTTCTGGGGGTCTACAGAGGTGTTCACAGGGAACCATCCATGCAGCCATGGGCTCCGGCCACTTCTCAGGTGGTTCCAGGATAGCACCTGTGGGAAAAGAGGCCACCTGCCCATGGATGTGGGGGTTGCTTCCCTGCATTTCCCCAACAGCTTGTTATTGTAGACAGCATTTCCACTTCGTTACAGATGACCCTGCCACAGTGGGAATCACAGCCTAGGAGAGTTGACACAGAGCCCCAGCCACCACGGCTTCCACACACCTTGTTTGTAGAGTCTCCATCCTTGTGGGTGTGACTCACAAAGGCTTTGGCTACAAAGGGCCACATTAAGTATTTCATTCCATAGCAAGTGGGCCCCAAAACAAACAAACAAAAACACTCTTTGCTGTTGAGTCCATTCGAACTCCTGAGGGTACCATAGCTAGTATTACAAAATCTCTATCATCACGAGTTAGAAATTTTCAGTGCTGTAGGTTCCAAAGTTTGGAAGTAGTCTTTATTATTTGCTTATTATTTATTTGACAGCAGCAGTCACCGTGGGGTCCTGTATAAGACATGTCAGCCATCCAAAGTTACTTAAAAATTATTTCCTATCATTCCTGTGTCCTCAGAAAATGTGCAAGCATGGCAATGCTCTCCTCTGAAAATGAGATATGCTGAGGAGTCTATTTACAGACGGCTTGCAACCCGTTCTTCCTGGTTCCTTCATGACTGAGGACGCCACAGTGGAACAGACCTGAGAGTTGAGAGTTTCAGTCACCCTTTTGAAGGCCTTTTTACAAATATGGTTGATGAGTCAGCTTCCTAGGTGATCCTGAGTGGTGCTGATGGTCGAGTCCTTAACCATGAGCTGAGGGGTTGGTGGTTCAAACCCACCCACAGGTTCCTCAGAAGACAGGCTCGGAGGTCTACTTCTGAAACACAACGGAGCAGCTCTGCTCTGCTTCCGTGGAGCTGCCTGGAGCAGAAGCGAGTCATCGTACCGGAATGAAATTGGAGGACGCTGAACTGTTTCCAGAGCTACCACCGGAGCAGGTGCGGAAGCCCCCTGAGGACAGGGCCCGGGACCTGAAGAGGCCCTTGGGCCGAGGAGACCCTCAGGCGGCTGAGCAACAGAGGCGCCAGAGTGCCAGGGGCCCGGGTGACCCTGCCGTGCCCAGGAAAACGGCCGCCAGGGAGGCCTCCGGGCCCCCGAGAGCCAGCGCAAACGCCATGCTGTCGAGCCCATTCCCACTCCGGGGGTCCCCCGGAGTGGGAATCGGCTCGATGGCACCCGCTGTCCCCGCGACGGCGCCGCCGTGCAGCCAGGTCCCGAGCCTCGGCGTTAGAGAGTGGCTGCTGAGGCGTGCGGCCCGGCCCCCGGCCGAGGGCCCGGGGCCTCGGGGGAGCCCACCGTGTCCGCCCTTCCGGGGCGGGGAACCGACCGAGCCCGGGAGGCGCCGCCCCCGCCTCTTGGGCGTGCAGCCCCAGCCCCTGAGAGCCGGACCGACGCAGCCGGAGGGGCGACAGCCCGGAGACCCCAACCCCGGGCCCCAGGGCCCCGGGCCGCGCTGCTCAGCGCCGCGCAGCCCTGGAGAGGGCCCTGTGAGTTCGCCAGGATCCCGGCCGAACCCCCCAGGCCGCTGCTTCCCCCACGCCCCGGCCCGAGCGGGCAGGGACCGCCGGCGTAGTCGGCGGAGCGCACGGGGCGGTCCCCGATCCAATCAGCGTCGGTCCCCGGAAGCCGGCCCCTGGCGCCCCAGCGGCGCGGCCAGCAGGTGCGGAACCCCCCTGAAGCCTGGGCCCGGGTCCCGAGGAGGCCCCTCCCCTGACCGGACCCTTCGGGTCTCCCAGAGTGGGAATCGGCTCGAGGCACTTTGTTACGGTGGCTCTCGTGGGCCCTGGGGCCTCCCCGGCGGACGTTTTCCTGGGCACTGCGGGGCGGCGGGTCCCCGGGCACTCTGGCGCCCCTGTCGCTGAGCCGCCCGAGTGGCTGGTCGGGGGAGGGGCCTCCTCGGGCCCCGGGCCCCGTCTTCAGGACGGTTTCCCACCTGCTGGCCGCGCTGCCGGGCGCTAGGGGCCGGCCTCCGGGACCGACGCTGATTGGATCGGGAGGCGCCCCGTGCACTGCGTGGACTCCGTCGGCGGTCCCCGCCCGCTCAGGCCCGGGCCTGGGGGAAGCAGCAGCCTGTGGGGGTCGGCCGCTGTCCCAGCGACTTCCCCGGGCCCTCTCCCGGGCGGCGGGTCCCTGCGGGGCGCGGCCCGAGGTCCCCGGGACCGGGGTTGGGGTCTATGGGCCGTCGCCCCTCTGGCTGCGTCCGTCAGGCTCTCAAGGGCGGGGGGACTGTCCGCCCGCGAGGCAGGTGGTCCGCCGCCTGGGCTCGGTCGGTTCCCCGCCCCGGAAGGGCGGACACGGTGGGCTCCGCCAAGGCCCCGGGCCCTCGGCCTGGCTCCCGTCGGCCCGGCAGGGGACCGGGCCGTCCGCCTCTGCAGACAGTTTCTCACGCGGAGGGCCGGGGCCCGGTTGCACGGCAGCGCCGTCCAGGGGAGAGGCGGGTGCCGTCGAGCCGATTCGCACTCCGGGGAACCCTTCGGGTCTCCCGTAGTGGGAATTGGCTTGACGGTATGGCGTCTGCGCTTGCTGTCTTTTGCCCGGGGGCCCTCCTGGAAGAAGGAGAGTGGATGGAGAGGAGGGGAAAGAAGTGTGTTTGTTAGATGAGACATGTATGGAGCAGAAAGGAATAGTGTGATGTCACCGGGCAGAGAGAGCA
This sequence comes from Heterohyrax brucei, assembly GCA_028571685.1. NCBI lineage: Eukaryota > Metazoa > Chordata > Mammalia > Hyracoidea > Procaviidae > Heterohyrax > Heterohyrax brucei. The sequence goes on along the minus strand of CM053160.1, from coordinate 30,788 downwards.
GAGGAAGCTGTACATAGGTGGGCATGCAAATTTATATTAGACTGTACATTTTCACTCAGTCATTGAAAAAAAAAAGTTTTCTGGGGAGTTCTCTGACAGCAGCTCGGTGACCATACTCTCTGTGTTCTCAGGTGTGTCGCTGTATTCAGGGACTCCAATTAATCGTAGGTTTTTCCTCTTCATAGAGTCCCACATACTTCTTAATGCTGCTGCATTTTTCTTTCTTTTTTTTTTCAGATTTTTCCTCACAGATGCTGGAGTTGGTAGCTCTGTCTTCCAAGTCCGAAAGTCTCTTTTCCATTTGTTCCATTCTGTTTTCTTGGCTTTGGATTGCAGTTTCCATGTCTTTGATTTTGTTCTTGATCTGTTGGATTTCAGAGTGCTTGTGTTCCATCAGATTGAACAGCTTGCTTAATTTTTAATTTTTCTCTGCTACAGTTTGTAGAAGGTCTAGGAGGGTCTGTATATAATCCTTTTGTTGTCATCCTCCGATAATTTCAGAAAAGTTTCTTCATCTGGAAAGCTCTTTGGTTGTTTCCTTTGGGACCCTTCTGAAGCCGTGGATGATTTTCTCATTACTGCTTTCTCCGACATCTGTTGCTCTTTGGGCATCGTGTGAGTCAGTAAGGGCTGGGAGACATGCTTTGGTCTGTGAAAGTAAGGACTAGCCAGGAGCAGGAGTCAGCTAAAGAGAGGAGTCTTTCTGTCAAGTGATATGAAGTCCAAATTAATCGCCCTATGCCACGTCCTAGGGCTCACTAGGTGACAAGAAGGCTCCATTTAATTATCAGTTCAGGTGTTGGTTTCCAGAGAGATTTAGGGAGACGTGTGCTTAGTCTACCATCTTGACTCCACCGGCTGTGGATGGCCTCATTTTGAGTGGCATCTTATGAAACAACAGATTTCTTTGTGTGATGGTAAGGTTGAAACCATGACCATTTTTAGAGTGAAATAGTTACATCATGACAACAGGTGAAAACAGAAAGCATCCCAGGGAAACCAGGGTGTGTACCCACCCTACCAACAGAGCTTTTTCTCCAGGCCAGGCCCCACTGTGCAGGAAACAGAAGCAAGTGAGAACTTGGGTTCTGGAGACAGACTGTCAGGGCTCTGATTTCAGCTCCAGCCTGAAAGAATGGAGAGCTCAACCACGTGGCTGGCACATGGTGTGTGCTCAGTAAAGGCTGGCTGGGCCATTGTCATCAAAGAATAGTGGGTGTGAGCTGCTCTTGAAGGTTTGATCCCACATGGATCATAACGGTCAAGCCAAGCCAACCCAGTGCCATCGAGTCGGATACGACAGGCCTTTTTTAATAGTCAGGCTAGATTATTCTTCTGTTTCAGCTAGACTCAAATCTGCCAGATGCTCCTTGGAAACTCTATGGGATGGTTCTACTCTGACCTCTAGGGTGACTATGTGTCAGACCTGACTCGATGGCTGTGGGTTTTAGTGGGTTAGGCTAGATTATTATTTTCTTTCAGGGACTCTGGTAGCACAGTGGTAAGCCCTTGGCCACTAACCAGAAGGTCGGTGGGCTGAACTCACCAGCCACTCAGCAAGAGAAAGATGTGGGTGTCTGCTTCCCTAAAGATTTACAGCATTGGAGACCTTGTGGGGGAAGTTCTGTAGGTCACTTTGAGTTAGAATGGACTGCATAGCAGTGGGTTTGGTGTTTTGTTTGAGTCAGGTTAACAGGGGCAGCCTCTGAACTGAGGCCTGGAAAGCCAAGAAAAGCCTCCCTAAACCTGTCCATTCTTCCTCTTGAGTCTACAGGCCTTCATGATGCAAGTACACGTAACCTTCCGCAGTGACTGTCCTGCTGGGCCTCTGGGATGGGTCTTGGTTCATGCATCCACAGGCAATTTGCAACTTCCCTCTGTGTCCTGTTCCCATTTCTCTTGAGAGGGCCTCCAAGTGGCCTTATTTGACAGCACCAGTCACGGTGGGGTCCTGTATGAGACATGTCAGCCATCCAAAGTTATTTAAAAATTGTTTCCTATCATTCCTGTGTCCTGAGAAAATGTCCAAGCATGGCAATGCTCTCCTCTGAAAATGAGATATGCTAAGGAGTCTATTTACAGACAGGGCTTGCAACCGGTTCTTCCTGGTTCCGTCATGACTGAGGAAGCCACACGGCCACAGACCTGAAAGTTTGGAGGTTCAGTCACCCTTTTTACCCTTTTTACAAGGCCTTTTTACAAATATGGTTGATGAGTCAGCTTCCTAGGCGATCCTGAGTAGTGCCAATGGTTGAGTCCTTAACCATGAGCCGAGAGGTTGGTGGTTCCAACCGAGACACAGGTTCCTCAGAAGACAGGCTTGGAGGTCTGCTTCTGAGAGCTCACAGCCTTGAAAACACAATGGAGCAGCTCTGCTCTGCCTCCGTGGAGCTGCCGGGAGCAGAAGCAAGTCATCGTACCTGAAAGAAATTGGTGGACGCTGAACCGTTTCTAGAGGTACCACCTGAGCAGGAACCATGGCACTGAAAGAAGAAGTCCAAGCTGCACGGAAGGCACTGGCCGAAAAGAAGACTCTGGGAACTCAGAAACTACCGACAGAGATGTTCCAACGAATGGATGCCATGCTGGAAGTACTCCCTCGGTGGTGCCAAAAAATTGGGAAGACAGCTACCTTGCCAACTAATTGAAGAGATCCCTAGTACTGTATAGTTCCAAGAACGATCATCTCACCCAATGTGGAACTCATTTACCAATATCATCCACATCCCACACGAGTTCAGTTTTGCTGAAGACCCTTGAAAAGCAGCTGCAGTAGTCTATAGACAGGGATCTGCCAGAAATTCAAGCCGGATTCCAAAGAGGACGTGGAACCCGGGATATTATGGCTGATGTCCGATGGATCCTAGCCGAAAGCGGAGAATACTAGAAAGATCTTTACAGTGTTTTAAAGATGCTTGACTACGTAGATCCTTAAAAAAATTATGGATAGCCCTTCATTGTGCTCATGAGAAACCTGTATACAGATCAGGAGGCCGTTCCTTGAATAAAACAAGGGGATACCCAGTCATTTAAAGTCAGGAAAGTTGTGAGCCAGGAATGGATCCTTTCACCCTACCTATTCACTCTGTATGCTGAGCCAATCATCTGAGAAGCTGGACTCTGAAGAAGGGGGCATCAGGACCGGAGGAAGAGTCCTTAACCACCTGTAGGACACAGATGACTCACCTTTGTGTGGTGTGCTGGAAGTGAAGAAGACTTGAGAGACTTATTGATGAACCTCCGAGACTACAAGCTTTCCTATGGATGGCACCTCCCCATCCAGAAAACCGAAATCCTCACAACTGGACCTCTCAACAGCATCTTGGTCCATGGAGAAAAGATGAAGTTGTCAAGGAATTCATTTTCCTTGGATCCACCCTCGATGCACATGAAAGCAGCTGCTGAAAAATCCAGATTGCATGGCATCAGGCCCGTCAGCTGCCCAAGTGTTGAAAAGTATAGCCTTGAAGGCTAAGGTGGCAGACCCAAGTCACGGTCTTTTCAGTCACCTCTGATTCATGTGAAAATTGGACGAGGAATAAGGAAGACTGGAGGAGAATGGACACCTTTGAATTGTGGTGTTGGAGGAACTTGAATACCATGCCTGAACTGTGAAAAGAGTGAACAGAAGTGTCTTTGAAGAAATGCAAGCGGAGTGCTCCTTGGAAGTCAAGATGGCGAGACCGCATCTTACATACTTTGGACATGTTGTCCAAAGGGCTGTGTCTCTGGAGGAGGACATCCTGCTTGGTAGTCCATGAAAAAGAGGAAGAGCTTCCCTAAGACGGACTGGCAGAGTGGCTGCAACCACAAGTTCTGCTTCACGTCTGTGAAGATGGTGCGGGACTGGGCCGTGTTTCCTCGGTTTTACACAGGGTCACTGTGACTCACAACTGACTTGATGGCACCTAACAACAACATGCCTAGAAATGTACTTAAAAGCCACTAAAAACAACCAAGTCAGCGAAGTCCCATCATGATCCATGATGGCTTTAGAATAAAATGGAAACGCTGGGTGACATAGTGGTTAAGTGCTATGGCTGCTCACCGAAAGGTCCGCCATTCTCATCTGCCAGGTGCTCCTTGGAAACTCTGTGAGGCAGTTCTGCTCTGTCCTGTAGGGTCACTATGAGTTGGAATTGACTTCATAGCAGTGAGTTTGGGGTATTGATTTGGAACCAAAACGAGAATTATGTTTATATAATCTTTATTATTTTAATTTATAAATTTAAAGTCATGTGTCCTTGACTACATCTACTTATAAAGTTTTTAACTTTCAGGGGCAGATTCAAGATGGAAGAGTAGACACATGTCTCCCTAACTCACTCTGAAAATTAAGGCCAGGATTGATCATTCAATGGAGCCTTCTGTACACCCAGTGAGCCCTAAGACATGGCATAGGACTGTCCTTTTGGACTACAGGCCACTAAACAGGAAACTTCTACTCTTTTGTTGATCCCAGCCCTTGTTGAATGGTTGGCTCTCACTGTCTGAAGGTAACGACTGGCTTTAATTTTTTTCCTTTTTGTTAGCCTGTGGCAGAGATTAGGCTTAACTGGCCATAAAGTTCTGCCACACTGCCGACACGACCAGCAGGTGGAATAGTCACACTTTGAGAGCCTGGCTCTGGACTCTGAGCACCATGGCCCCTCCACCCCATTTTTTGAAACTCCACCATTGATTCGGCTATTTCCCAGAGGGTGGGAGAGCCTCAGCAGGACGCCATCTTGTCCAAACGGGAAGTGGAGCTACCCAAACGGAGGCCTCGGAGGGGGCTAATTCCCAGGCTAGGAGGTAGTGCTAGCTTGGGCCGTGCTTCCCCAGAAGAAAAGCCGTGTTTAGCATAGTTTACCCTTCAGGTAGGGCCCAACACCTGATGACAGCAGGGCAGTAGCCTGTCTATACTTTGAACCAGACCACAGCATCTAGGGACAGATACAGAGGTGCCTCCATTGCCAGCTGGAAAGAGGAGCTTGCCCACCTGACAGTCTGATTGTTTTGGGAAGCTGTCAGATAGCTTTTACCTTTCCAAATATGACTACCTAGGGAAATAACTGAGGTGCAGCCTGAACTGCATCTCGTCTAATTTTGACTGACCCACAACCTAGAGGCAGTGGAAGGCCTCCCAGTGACTCCCTAAATAGGGCTGTGACTTTGCCAGGCAGAAGGTGGGGCCTGCTCTCACAGAGATTCTACTAGGCCGAGTCACAGCTGTTCATAGAGGTCACTGGTGATCCACTTCTACGTCAGCTCCTATTAAGGCAACACCAGAGAAACTAAATAACCTCTAGATGCCCCCAAAGCAAGAGACCTTGGCCCAACACTGAAGGAAAAATCCAACCATGGCTCCAGAAAGCTCCCAAAAGAACGAACCAAAGATCTTTCCAGATGAAGAAGCCTTTCTGAAACTTTCAGAGATCGGAGTACAAAAGAATTATAGGGAGAGCCCTCCTAGACATTCTACCAAATTTAGGAGACCCAAATGAAAATTAAGCAAGCTGTCTAAACTGACGGAACTGCAGCTCTGTGAAAACCAACAGATCAACTACCAAATGAAGAACCACAAAACTCCATTCAAAGCGAAGAGAACAGAATGGAACCAATGGAAAACAGACTTTCTGACGGGGAGAGAGAACGGCTGACACCGGCATTTATGAGGAGAAATCCAAGAAAAGACACAAGAAAAATGCAGAAGCATTAAGAAAAATGTGGGACTCTATCAAGAGGAACCATCTATGATTCATTGGAGTACCTGAACAGGAAGGGACACCTGAAGACACAAAGAGGATTGTTGTTGACTTGCTGCCAGAAAACTTCTCAGAAATTGTGAAAAAGAGAACCTAGATATCCAAGATGCATATCTATCGCGGTACAATATACAGCTCCAAAGAAAGAGTCCAAGATCTATTGTCATCCAGCTTAACAAAATGAAACCTAAGCAGAAACTCTTAATGGCAGTGAGACTCAAAGCAAAGCTAACCTTCAGAAAGAAGTCCTGTAGGGTTTTGTCTGACTTCTTGGCAGAAACCATGCTGGCACGGAGGCAGAGGAGTGGCACCTTCAAAGCCTTCGAAGAAGAAACACTTCCAACCAAGAATTATGGACCCTGCAACACTGTCTTTCAAATATGAAAATGAAATGAAGACCTTGGCAGATCAACAGAAACTCAGAGACTTGTTAAAAAAACAAACCCCAAAAAGCTACAAGAAATACTGAAAGAAGCTCTTGGCTTAGAAGAACCAAACGATGAACTCTATATTTTAGGAGACAATACAGGACACAGCACTCAGAAACCTACTCAGTTGGGGAAGGTACAAAACCCCAACCAAAGCTCTAATACTAAAAGAAGTGATCCAGTGATCCTGTCGTGAAAACCACAATACCATCCCGTTAAAAAGAGGGATCTATTACAGCAGTTACAGTCTGTCCAGATGGAGAGGACGTTGATAAGATATTTAGAAATTAAAATTGGGTTTCAATGTACATTATTAAGGGGGATCCTAGGGGTAGCCACAAAGCACAACCAAGAAGTGAGCTAGCAAAACAAGAAATGTAATACAGGAGTCTCAAGAAACACAAAACCAACACTGAAAAGGGTGAAAAATCAAACCCTAAAGAAGAATGTCCCAGAACAGAATAACAAGAGCCACAGAGAAAACATCCACACGAAGGTAAGTACATCCAAATGACAGCACTAAACACATAACTATCCATAATGACACTGAAGGTCAATAGACTGAACAGTCCAGTCAAGAGACGAGTGACATCTTGGATGAAAAGACATGACCCATCTACCTGCTGCTTACAAGAAATGGACCTCAGACTTAAAGGTATGAACCAACTGAAAATTAAAAAGTTGGAATAGCATATACCAAGCTACCAATAGACAAAGAAGAGCATGTGTGGCTCTTCTTAATCTCAGATAAAATAGATTAGACTGTAGAAAAGCTCTCTAAAGATACAGAAAACCTCCCTGTGACTATTCACTAACTAGACCTCATCGACCTCTACAGAACTTTCTATCCATCATGTTGACTGAAATTAGTCAGTGGCACAAGGACAGATATGGTATGAGAGCCCTACTTTAAGGACTTGAAAACGGACCCACGTACTGAAGAAAAGACTCATGACAGATGCAGAGGAGGGAGGGAGAGAGCGGGTTGGGTATAGATTAGACAGCTGATGGAAACTTGGTTGGGTGAATCAGTGACAGCACCCATTAGAAAGAAGATCCATTTACCTGGACTTGGACAGAACCCGAAAACTCTTCCCATCTTAACCCAATAGGTAAGGACAGTAGCAGGGGCGGGGGACCATGCTCTCAGAGGACATGGAGGCCCATGGGTATAACTAGCCTATTGCTACGGGAGTCCTCTCCACGTCCTATTGGTGATTGGCATCTGGGGTCTCCAAAGCTAGCAAGCTGTCATCTGAGGTCCATGAAATAGCCCTAACTCATCCAGAACAGATGATCCCCAAGGACCAAAATGACACTGGACAAAGAGAACCCGGAAGACAGAAAGATCCACGTGAATGGGTGACGCCATCCACATGGGACCAGAAGAACCTGATGGCGTCTGGCCACCTCCAGTGACAGCCATGACGGGGCTCCCAATCTTGAGTCTCAGTGGCAACACGAGAATAAGAAGGAGTGTGCCCTGAGAACTCCCCTCAAAGACCAGCATCGATGGTCTGAAAGCCTATGGGTTCCCCTGGGAGGATGGCTCCTAGACCTGAAATGTCCCCTCATTATAAATCATTACTCAGGTCCACTTCTTGGACACGAATGGATTGGACTCGGCAACACAGAGCTACCCTATCGTGTGTGCACTTTATAGTTGTATATATCTATAGGATGTCGCCCAACTGGCATCTTTCTAGAGGGGAGTGGAGAGGGCGGAGAAGAGGGGACAGGGGTTTGTTAACAGGATAAGACTTGCACAGAACAGAAAGGAGGAGTGTGCTGTTACCAGGCAAGGAGGGCAGTGGGAGCTCTCCACAGGTGGGCATGCGAATTGAAACCGGATTGTACACTTTAGCTCAACCACAATAAAAAAAAAAAAAAAAAAAATTAAGCTCCACTTTTGTTCCACTAATATGGTAGGACCAAATCATCACTATAAACTTTAACAGAAACATGTGTAGGAGGACACTTATGTTCAGCTTCTCCTTGGCTTTCTGGCTAGGGCTCACCCAGGCACCGGGCGTGTGCCCAGCTGGGTAGACTAGAAGGTAGCTGTCTTCCATACACTCATTTTGTGATCCTCTATGCTCTTCCTCTCTCTGAATCCGTGGAGATTCTCCTCGGTTAATAATCCTGAATCCATAAAGAATACTCGAGCCTACAGTGGTTTCAGCTCAGCTAAGACATCAACGCATGGATAAGCTTGTCCAGCAAAACCAACACTTACCATCCATGAAACAAAAACAGAACTTGGAACCCCAAACCAGTTGCTGCCCAGCGGATTCTGACTCGTGTACTCTGATCCCCTTTGTCCCAGAACTGTGGTCTACAGAGTATTCTTGGGTGTCGTCTTTATGGAAGCTGATCGCCAGGCCTTTCTTCAGCCCTGCTCTGGGACAGGTTCAAACCACTGACCTCTAGGCTAGTTGAGGAGTGTCCACCGTTTGCCTAAGTCCTGTTCCAGTATTTCAGAAAGTGGAGAAGACGATATGTGGAAATAGTCTAGAAACAGAGTGCTTCTGCTCTTGCTAGGGTAGAAAAGCATCAGGGAGAAGCTGGCACAAACCCCTCTTCCGCAGTCTGGGGTGTGCAGAGGGAGTGCTGTCCTCACTGCTGACTCAGCGCCGGTTTGGTCCAGCCTTGGGGCGGTGGGTGCTACAGGACCCGTAGGAACCGCACCCACGTTCCCCTAGGCCCAGCGCCGAGCGTGGGGGGCTAGGTGGGCAGAACCGGCTGTTCGCACGCCCCCTTGTGGCCGTCAGCCGAATCACTGACGTTCCGTGTCAGGAGTTTGTCCGCCGCGGATTTCCCACGCTCGGGGCCCGGAGGGCAGAAAGCGTTGTTGGCACGCCCTCTCGTGGCCGGACGCGGAATCGCTGACGTTCCGGGTCAGGATGGTCCGCCCCGGATTTGGGGACAGAAGAGGCGCGCATCCTCCGCACCTCGTGAGACGGGAAGGGAGGCCCGAGCTGAATCTTCAGCAGTCCACGGAGGGTTAGAAACATCGGGAGGGAGGAAACGGGGGTGTTCAAGAGCGTTCCATGTCTTGGCACTGACGGGCGGGAGGGAGAACATTCTGACTTGTATTTTCCTTCTCTTCCTATGTGTGATTTCAGTCTAGAACTCTAGTGCAGCCGTCTGTGCCAGAGACGTCGACTTGGACAGAGGAGTGGGAAGGGTGACACTCTACCGTGTAAGGCCTGGATATTGGTGTCCAGATGTCCCCTCCTCCCCCTCGTGACCGTGTCTCTTCTACCACTGCACTCATTGTTCCTGTGATTTAGGCCTCGATGAGTAAAGCCATCGAGGAAGAGGGACACGTTCCAAGAGGAGACACAGAAACAGGCACGGTCTGGCAGAGCTTTGTGTGGACCGCAGGGGGACGTGGGGAGCCCCTGGGTGGTGCCCATGGTGGAGTGCTCAGCTACCCACTAGAAGATGAGTCTGCCTCCACCCAGAGGTGCCTTGGAAGAAAGACGTGGTGCCCTGCTTCTGAGAAATCATTCCCTGAAAATGCTGTGGAGCACAGTCCTGCTCTGACACCCGTGGTGTCCCTGTGACATCGAGCAGACTCCACGGGCTCCTGGTTTAGAGGGCAGCCAGCCCCTGGGAGGGACTATCTGCCCTGAGACCAGCAGTCCCTGTACTTGTGTGGGAAGGTCGGTAGCCAGGATGGAATGTCTAATGAGTTCAGAGCAGAGCATCTCCTTGGAGCCCCTTCCTGGGATTGTGCTGTCCACTGTGTACCCAGGAAGGGTGTCAGGGCACTCACCGGAAGGTACTCCCATCCTTTCAGATGTGACTTCACCGTCTCCATTTCCAGTGAGTGGAGCCAGCCAGGAGGCAGGGTCCAAAAAGGGAAGGTGCCGTTTTTGAAGCTGGACCCAGCAGAGTGTAGACCCTCTGAGAGTAGGGGGGTGGAGATGCTCAGAGGGTTCGTGTTAGGGCTCAGGTCAGTGTCAGGGTCAGGTCTTATCTGGATGGGGGCCCGTTCCAGGTTAGGCTTTCAGGATGAGCATCAGGGTTGTAGGGCCAGGGTCACGCCAGTCTTCTGGTTCTGCTGCTGTCCTTTCTCAGCTACACTTCTTGTCTTCTCGTGCCATCTCCCGAGTGACGGCTTTCTCTCAGCTCAGGGATGCTGGGTCTCAAGGATGTGCTCCATTCTAGGCTCTTCTGGATGGTGGTGGGGTCTCCCTCTCCCCTGTGGGATTGGGTCCTTTTAAGCCTAGTGGGATGGCAGAACTTACTATTCCTCTCCTGAGGTGCTTGATCACCGCCCCAGGGTTCCATGCACCTAATTTGCATTCTCCGAGGCTGTCCAGTGTCCTTGGTGGGACAGAAGCACCTTATTTGCGTAGTATCATCCAGTCATTTGATGTCTCTAAGAAGATCGTGACCAGAAGGCCATTCTACTAGTCATTAACTTCCCCAAATCTGCTGTAGAAAGAACTCTATTTAAACTAATTATTTTTTAAATCTATCCTAAGAAGTTTGCTACTACGCTAGTATGAAAACTTCTTTCTTCCCCATTTTTCATCGTGTTGTTTATGGGCCCCGTCGTGAGAGTTTTTTTTTTTTCCTCCAACATATGTGCCCGTGACCAACTCATGCTCCTAATTTAAATTCTAATCTAACAACCTGGGAACTGTCCTCTCTTTCCTCCTGGAGCATCTGAGCTCCTTTGTCCGGTGTGGGAAGCCCGAGGTTTCAGCTGTGTCTGTAGATTGAATCATTGGTCTCATTGTCATAACCCAAACCCCCCAAACCTAATCTGTTGCCCTGAGTGGGTTCTAACTCCTAGTAACCCTACAGGACACAGCAGAGCCACCCCACAGGGTTTCCATGGCTGTCATCTTTAGAGAAGCCCATGGCTCCATCTTTGTACCGTGGACAGTGCATTCGACTCACTGACGTTTCGGTCAGCAGCTATGCCCTTAACCACTTCCCCACGAGGTCTCTTCCATTACCTAACACGCAGTGTTAGGCTGAAACCCAAGCCCCTTCCCTACCATTCCCGGAGTGGCATGGCCTGAGTCAAAACGTTTTCTCTGCCAGCTATTCCTGAAATTCCATTCAAATAAGGGGAGATGCCCAGGGCCCTAATAGCTATCCCTCCTTTCCCATAGGCTCCACTCCACTGAAATAAGACCCCCTTATGTTAATTCAGTAACTTTAATCGTCCACGACCCCATAGGCTACTTGCCATGGATACAGGCACTGTTTTCAGCGCTGTCCTCAGCAAGGTCCGCCGGGCCCCTTTATAAACCCCCAACCCCCGAGCCAGCGCGCTGTTTGGCAGGCTCCCACCTGGGAGCTCTGTAAAGCCGTCCGGGACGCAAATAAACTTTGCCTTTTGTTTCTCCTCCTCTGTCTGGTTTTTGCTCTACATACTTTCGATTAAGCGAAACTCACTGCGCCTAAAAAATCTCTAACACGCGGAAAGAGAATTTCAGAATTGGTACACCTGCACCTATGTACGGTTAAAAATTCTGTGTGGCTGTTTTCATCTGTAGCTTGAAAATTGTCTGTTTCAGGTTTTGTATTTTCCTTTGCTTTGGCTGAGTTTTTGTTCCTTCTGTAGTGTGATGGTGAGATTCATTGCAGACACCATGAAGTCCATGTGTTTATTTTTTCATTGTTTGTTAATGCAGCACTGTAGGACATTCCATTGTATTGTGATTCCTGTTGTTAGTTACGTTGAAGACCTGAGCGGCCTGGTCCTTAACTGCTCACTTTGGGCCTTCTCGTGACCCCTTCCACGTCCTCACTGCCCACAGAAGCCCCCTCCTCTCCTCCACCTCCCTCTCCCCACTTGGGCCTCCTCACCTCCCTTCCTATAGTGACCCTTCTCCTGGCTCCTCCACCCCTCCTCCTCCATTTATATTCCCTCATTAGCCCCCTCACCTGGGCCAGTGGGTGGGACTGTGCACAGGTGAGCCTGCCCAGGGCCCTGATGCTGAACCCACCCTCCTCGTTCTCATCTGACTTGCCCCACCTGAGCTTTCTCCTGGCTCCTCCCCCGTCTGCCCCCATCTTGCTCCGTCATTGGCCCCCTCACCTGTGCCAGTGGGCGGAGCAGCAACCAGGTGACCCGCCTCAGGGCCTTGACGCCTCCGGAGGCCACGAAGGTCCGAGTGTGGAGCAGAGTCGGGGTGTCTTGCCGTTCTACTTGCTGTGCTTTTGAAAGGTAGGAGACACGGGACCCCAGTGGGGGACCCGCTTCCCGGTGGGACGCGAGGGCACTGTGAAGTTGTTGGGCTGTCGGAGGAAGATGCGCGGCTCCCGCTCTTGTGAGCCCGGGAGGTGGGAGCCCTGGAGGGACGCCTCCGCACCCTCTGTCCATTGCTGTGACCCCACCTGCTGGCCTCCGGGTCCCTGACGGTGCCCCCCCGGGCCTGGGGGCATTCCAGGTTGTAAAGGACCTGGGATGCCAGGTCCCCCTCCGTGACCCGAGGTAGCAGCAACACCCCACTTGTGGCTGCAGAGATTCCCAAGGGCGGAGGGCCATGGCCTGGAGCCCATGGGGGACCTGACCCAAAGATCCCGCTCCCCCAGGAAATAGCATACTTGGTGAGCTCCAAGAGGGACCCCCGATTACCGAGTGACTTGGTGGGAATTCACCCTCCCACCTGTGGGGGGAAACTCAGCCACGGATTTCCCTACATCTGGGAGTTTGAAGGGCCGTGGCCGAAAGGCCCGGCGCAGTGTGGTGGGCGCACAGAGCTCGTGGGGGGCCAAGGCCTTCCACCTGTCCCGCCGGATTGTGGGCCGGGCTGGAGGAGGGCTGGCCTGAGGCCCCTCGGGGCCCCTCTGCTAGGGTTTGGAGCCTGGGCCAGGGCCCTGCAGACTGGGGCTTCCGTGGAATCCCCTGGGGAGGATCAGCCTCCCCTAGTTTGCTGCCTGTCCCCTGAGGAGCCCCTGAGGGTCCACCAGGGGTGAGGGTAGGGAGGGGCAGCCCGCGGATGGTGCAGGAGACCCCAAGAGAGGTGGACTGGGTGGAAGGGGGGAAGAACCCCACAAAGGGCTGGGAGCCCTGGGAGCCCATGTTGGGCTCTTCCTGTGACGAGTGGTGGGGTGTTCACACTCTCCTGCTGAGAAAGCGGCCACTGTGTGGGAGAAAGGTGTGGCTGTCCCTTCCACAGAGTCACCTTCTCAGAGACCATATGGGACACTTGTAATCTGTCCTGTGGGGTTCCTGTGAATCATAGTGAAGTAGAGAAGTGAGTGCTTTATTTTGTGGGTGGCTTCGTTGTGAATTGAGTGGTTTTGGTACTGTGCGAGACGTCACATGGAACTTGTAAATCATTAAAAGTTGATTCAAAATCGGTGTGTGTGTCTGTTCTTCACTGAACTTGGCCTGCATCAAGAAGGTAAGTTCTGGAAGGGTGGGGGATTTCGGGGTTTTCGGGTGTCGGGATAGGATCAGAGTATTGGGATAGAGTGTTGAGGTAACGATAGGGTGTTGAGTGTCCGGTTAGGGTGTCCGGTTAGTGTTAAGGTGTAGAGAGTCAGGCTAGGGTACCATGCCAAGGCATGGGTCTTGAATTGTGGTAAAGGTTTATGTGTTTGGGATAAAAGATTGGGGGTTGGTGTTTTGGGGTTTTGGTTTTGGTTAGGGCATCGGGTGTTGGGGTCGGGTTAGGGTTAGAGTGTGTCGGGTTTCGGGTGTCGGGTGTCGGGTGTCGAGTGTCGGGTGTCGGGTTACTATGTCGTCTTAGCGTGTTGGGATAGCGTGTCCGGTTAGGGTGAGGGTGTCGGGTTAGGGTTAGGGTGTCGGGTTAGGGTTAGGGTGTCGGGTTAGGGTGTCGGGTTAGGGTGTCGGGTTAGGGTGTCGGGTTAGGGTGTCGGGTTAGGGTTAGGGTGTCGGGTTAGGGTGTCGGGTTAGGGTGCCGGGTTAGGGTGCCGGGTTAGGGTGCCGGGTTAGGGTGTCGGGTTAGGGTGTCGGGTTAGGGTGTCGGGTTAGGGTGTCGGGCTAGGGTGTCGGGTGTCGGGTGTGGGGTTAGGGTGTCGGGTGTGGGGTTAGGGTGTCGGGTGTCGGGTTAGGGTGTCGGGTGTCGGGTTAGGGTGTCGGGTGTCGGGTTAGGGTGTCGGGTTAGGGTGTCGGGTGTCGGGTTAGGGTGTCGGGTGTCGGGTTAGGGTGTCGGGTTAGGGTGTCGGGTGTCGGGTTAGGGTGTCGGGTGTCGGGTTAGGGTGTCGGGTGTCGGGTTAGGGTGTCGGGTGTCGGGTTAGGGTGTCGGGTGTCGGGTTAGGGTGTCGGGTTAGGGTGTCGGGTTAGGGTGTCGGGTTAGGGTGTCGGGTTAGGGTTAGGGTGTCGGGTTAGGGTGTCGGGTTAGGGTTAGGGTGTCGGGTTAGGGTGTCGGGTTAGGGTGTCGGGTTAGGGTTAGGGGTTAGGGTGTCGGGTTAGGGGTTAGGGTGTCGGGTTAGGGGTTAGGGGTTAGGGTGTCGGGTTAGGGGTTAGGGGTTAGGGTGTCGGGTTAGGGTGTCGGGTTAGGGTGTCGGGTTAGGGTTAGGGTGTCGGGTTAGGGTTAGGGTGTCGGGTTAGGGTTAGGGTGTCGGGTTAGGGTTAGGGTTAGGGTGTCGGGTTAGGGTTAGGGTGTCGGGTTAGGGTTAGGGTGTCGGGTTAGGGTTAGGGTGTCGGGTTAGGGTTAGGGTGTCGGGTTAGGGTTAGGGTGTCGGGTTAGGGTTAGGGTGTCGGGTTAGGGTGTCGGGTTAGGGTTAGGGTGTCGGGTTAGGGTGTCGGGTTAGGGTGTCGGGTTAGGGTGTCGGGTTAGGGTTAGGGTTAGGGTTAGGGTTAGGGTTAGGGTTAGGGTTAGGGTGTCGGGTTAGGGTGTCGGGTTAGGGTGTCGGGTTAGGGTTAGGGTTAGGGTGTAGGGTTAGGGTGTCGGGTTAGGGTGTCGGGTTAGGGTGTCGGGTTAGGGTGTCGGGTTAGGGTTAGGGTGTCGGGTTAGGGTGACGGGTTAGGGTGTCGGGTTAGGGTGTCGGGTTAGGGTGTCGGGTTAGGGTGTCGGGTTAGGGTGTCGGGTTAGGGTGTCGGGTTAGGGTTAGGGTGTCGGGTTAGGGTGTCGGGTTAGGGTGTCGGGTTAGGGTGTCGGGTTAGGGTGTCGGGTTAGGGTTAGGGTTAGGGTTAGGGTTAGGGTGTCGGGTTAGGGATAGGGTTAGGGTTAGGGTGTCGGGTTAGGGTTAGGGTTAGGGTTAGGGTGTCGGGTTAGGGTTAGGGTGTCGGGTTAGGGTGTCGGGTTAGGGTGTCGGGTTAGGGTGTCGGGTTAGGGTGTCGGGTTAGGGTGTCGGGTTAGGGTTAGGGTGTCGGGTTAGGGTGTCGGGTTAGGGTGTCGGGTTAGGGTGTCGGGTTAGGGTGTCGGGTTAGGGTGTCGGGTTAGGGTGTCGGGTTAGGGTTAGGGTGTCGGGTTAGGGTGTCGGGTTAGGGTGTCGGGTTAGGGTGTCGGGTTAGGGTGTCGGGTTAGGGTGTCGGGTTAGGGTGTCGGGTTAGGGTGTCGGGTTAGGGTGTCGGGTTAGGGTGTCGGGTTAGGGTGTCGGGTTAGGGTGTCGGGTTAGGGTAGGGTGTCGGGTTAGGGTGTCGGGTTAGGGTGTCGGGTTAGGGTGTCGGGTTAGGGTTAGGGTGTCGGGTTAGGGTGTCGGGTTAGGGTGTCGGGTTAGGGTGTCGGGTTAGGGTGTCGGGTTAGGGTTAGGGTGTCGGGTTAGGGTTAGGGTTAGGGTGTCGGGTTAGGGTTAGGGTTAGGGTGTCGGGTTAGGGTGTCGGGTTAGGGTGTCGGGTTAGGGTGTCGGGTTAGGGTTAGGGTGTCGGGTTAGGGTGTCGGGTTAGGGTTAGGGTTAGGGTGTCGGGTTAGGGTGTCGGGTTAGGGTTTAGGGTTAGGGTTAGGGTTAGGGTTAGGGTGTCGGGTTAGGGTTAGGGTGTCGGGTTAGGGTTAGGGTTAGGGTTAGGGTTAGGGTTAGGGTTAGGGTTAGGGTTAGGGTGTCGGGTTAGGGTTAGGGTTAGGGTGTCGGGTTAGGGTTAGGGTTAGGGTTAGGGTTAGGGTTAGGGTGTCGGGTTAGGGTGTCGGGTTAGGGTTAGGGTGTCGGGTTAGGGTGTCGGGTTAGGGTGTCGGGTTAGGGTTAGGGTTAGGGTTAGGGTTAGGGTGTCGGGTTAGGGTTAGGGTTAGGGTTAGGGTTAGGGTTAGGGTTAGGGTTAGGGTTAGGGTGTCGGGTTAGGGTGTCGGGTTAGGGTTAGGGTGTCGGGTTAGGGTTAGGGTTAGGGTGTCGGGTTAGGGTTAGGGTTAGGGTTAGGGTTAGGGTGTCGGGTTAGGGTGTCGGGTTAGGGTGTCGGGTTAGGGTTAGGGTGTCGGGTTAGGGTGTCGGGTTAGGGTGTCGGGTTAGGGTGTCGGGTTAGGGTTAGGGTTAGGGTGTCGGGTTAGGGTGTCGGGTTAGGGTTAGGGTTAGGGTGTCGGGTTAGGGTGTCGGGTTAGGGTGTCGGGTTAGGGTTAGGGTTAGGGTTAGGGTTAGGGTTAGGGTTAGGGTTAGGGTTAGGGTGTCGGGTTAGGGTGTCGGGTTAGGGTGTCGGGTTAGGGTGTCGGGTTAGGGTTAGGGTTAGGGTTAGGGTGTCGGGTTAGGGTGTCGGGTTAGGGTGTCGGGTTAGGGTGTCGGGTTAGGGTTAGGGTGTCGGGTTAGGGTGTCGGGTTAGGGTGTCGGGTTAGGGTGTCGGGTTAGGGTGTCGGGTTAGGGTGTCGGGTTAGGGTTAGGGTGTCGGGTTAGGGTGTCGGGTTAGGGTTAGGGTTAGGGTTAGGGTTAGGGTTAGGGTTAGGGTTAGGGTTAGGGTTAGGGTTAGGGTTAGGGTGTCGGGTTAGGGTTAGGGTGTCGGGTTAGGGTTAGGGTGTCGGGTTAGGGTTAGGGTTAGGGTTAGGGTTAGGGTTAGGGTTAGGGTTAGGGTTAGGGTTAGGGTGTCGGGTTAGGGTTAGGGTGTCGGGTTAGGGTTAGGGTGTCGGGTTAGGGTTAGGGTGTCGGGTTAGGGTGTCGGGTTAGGGTGTCGGGTTAGGGTTAGGGTGTCGGGTTAGGGTTAGGGTTAGGGTTAGGGTGTCGGGTTAGGGTTAGGGTGTCGGGTTAGGGTTAGGGTGTCGGGTTAGGGTTAGGGTTAGGGTTAGGGTGTCGGGTTAGGGTTAGGGTGTCGGGTTAGGGTTAGGGTTAGGGTTAGGGTTAGGGTGTCGGGTTAGGGTTAGGGTTAGGGTTAGGGTTAGGGTTAGGGTGTCGGGTTAGGGTTAGGGTTAGGGTTAGGGTTAGGGTTAGGGTTAGGGTTAGGGTTAGGGTTAGGGTGTCGGGTTAGGGTTAGGGTTAGGGTGTCGGGTTAGGGTTAGGGTTAGGGTTAGGGTTAGGGTTAGGGTTAGGGTGTCGGGTTAGGGTTAGGGTTAGGGTTAGGGTTAGGGTTAGGGTTAGGGTTAGGGTGTCGGGTTAGGGTTAGGGTTAGGGTTAGGGTTAGGGTGTCGGGTTAGGGTGTCGGGTTAGGGTTAGGGTTAGGGTTAGGGTTAGGGTGTCGGGTTAGGGTTAGGGTGTCGGGTTAGGGTTAGGGTGTCGGGTTAGGGTTAGGGTTAGGGTTAGGGTTAGGGTGTCGGGTTAGGGTTAGGGTTAGGGTTAGGGTTAGGGTTAGGGTGTCGGGTTAGGGTGTCGGGTTAGGGTTAGGGTTAGGGTTAGGGTTAGGGTGTCGGGTTAGGGTTAGGGTTAGGGTTAGGGTTAGGGTGTCGGGTTAGGGTTAGGGTTAGGGTTAGGGTTAGGGTTAGGGTTAGGGTTAGGGTTAGGGTTAGGGTGTCGGGTTAGGGTTAGGGTGTCGGGTTAGGGTGTCGGGTTAGGGTTAGGGTTAGGGTTAGGGTGTCGGGTTAGGGTTAGGGTGTCGGGTTAGGGTTAGGGTTAGGGTTAGGGTTAGGGTTAGGGTGTCGGGTTAGGGTTAGGGTTAGGGTGTCGGGTTAGGGTTAGGGTGTCGGGTTAGGGTTAGGGTGTCGGGTTAGGGTTAGGGTTAGGGTGTCGGGTTAGGGTTAGGGTGTCGGGTTAGGGTTAGGGTGTCGGGTTAGGGTTAGGGTGTCGGGTTAGGGTTAGGGTTAGGGTGTCGGGTTAGGGTTAGGGTGTCGGGTTAGGGTTAGGGTGTCGGGTTAGGGTTAGGGTGTCGGGTTAGGGTTAGGGTGTCGGGTTAGGGTTAGGGTTAGGGTGTCGGGTTAGGGTTAGGGTGTCGGGTTAGGGTTAGGGTTAGGGTGTCGGGTTAGGGTTAGGGTGTCGGGTTAGGGTTAGGGTTAGGGTTAGGGTTAGGGTTAGGGTTAGGGTTAGGGTTAGGGTTAGGGTTAGGGTTAGGGTTAGGGTGTCGGGTTAGGGTTAGGGTGTCGGGTTAGGGTTAGGGTGTCGGGTTAGGGTTAGGGTGTCGGGTTAGGGTTAGGGTGTCGGGTTAGGGTTAGGGTTAGGGTTAGGGTGTCGGGTTAGGGTTAGGGTGTCGGGTTAGGGTTAGGGTGTCGGGTTAGGGTTAGGGTTAGGGTGTCGGGTTAGGGTTAGGGTTAGGGTTAGGGGTTAGGGTTAGGGTTAGGGTTAGGGGTTAGGGTTAGGGTGTCGGGTTAGGGTTAGGGTGTCGGGTTAGGGTTAGGGTGTCGGGTTAGGGTTAGGGTTAGGGTGTCGGGTTAGGGTTAGGGTTAGGGTTAGGGTTAGGGTTAGGGTTAGGGTTAGGGTTAGGGTTAGGGTGTCGGGTTAGGGTTAGGGTGTCGGGTTAGGGTTAGGGTTAGGGTTAGGGTTAGGGTTAGGGTTAGGGTGTCGGGTTAGGGTTAGGGTTAGGGTTAGGGTGTCGGGTTAGGGTTAGGGTTAGGGTTAGGGTGTCGGGTTAGGGTTAGGGTTAGGGTTAGGGTGTCGGGTTAGGGTTAGGGTGTCGGGTTAGGGTTAGGGTTAGGGTTAGGGTGTCGGGTTAGGGTTAGGGTGTCGGGTTAGGGTTAGGGTTAGGGTTAGGGTTAGGGTTAGGGTTAGGGTGTCGGGTTAGGGTTAGGGTTAGGGTTAGGGTGTCGGGTTAGGGTTAGGGTGTCGGGTTAGGGTTAGGGTGTCGGGTTAGGGTTAGGGTGTCGGGTTAGGGTTAGGGTTAGGGTTAGGGTGTCGGGTTAGGGTTAGGGTTAGGGTTAGGGTTAGGGTTAGGGTTAGGGTTAGGGTTAGGGTGTCGGGTTAGGGTTAGGGTGTCGGGTTAGGGTTAGGGTTAGGGTTAGGGTGTCGGGTTAGGGTTAGGGTGTCGGGTTAGGGTTAGGGTGTCGGGTTAGGGTTAGGGTTAGGGTTAGGGTTAGGGTTAGGGTTAGGGTTAGGGTGTCGGGTTAGGGTTAGGGTGTCGGGTTAGGGTTAGGGTGTCGGGTTAGGGTTAGGGTTAGGGTGTCGGGTTAGGGTTAGGGTTAGGGTTAGGGTTAGGGTGTCGGGTTAGGGTTAGGGTGTCGGGTTAGGGTGTCGGGTTAGGGTTAGGGTTAGGGTTAGGGTTAGGGTGTCGGGTTAGGGTTAGGGTTAGGGTTAGGGTTAGGGTGTCGGGTTAGGGTGTCGGGTTAGGGTGTCGGGTTAGGGTTAGGGTGTCGGGTTAGGGTGTCGGGTTAGGGTTAGGGTTAGGGTGTCGGGTTAGGGTTAGGGTTAGGGTTAGGGTTAGGGTTAGGGTTAGGGTTAGGGTTAGGGTTAGGGTGTCGGGTTAGGGTTAGGGTTAGGGTGTCGGGTTAGGGTTAGGGTTAGGGTTAGGGTTAGGGTTAGGGTTAGGGTGTCGGGTTAGGGTTAGGGTTAGGGTTAGGGTGTCGGGTTAGGGTTAGGGTGTCGGGTTAGGGTTAGGGTTAGGGTGTCGGGTTAGGGTTAGGGTTAGGGTGTCGGGTTAGGGTTAGGGTTAGGGTGTCGGGTTAGGGTTAGGGTTAGGGTGTCGGGTTAGGGTTAGGGTTAGGGTTAGGGTTAGGGTTAGGGTTAGGGTTAGGGTGTCGGGTTAGGGTTAGGGTTAGGGTGTCGGGTTAGGGTTAGGGTTAGGGTTAGGGTTAGGGTTAGGGTTAGGGTTAGGGTGTCGGGTTAGGGTTAGGGTTAGGGTTAGGGTGTCGGGTTAGGGTTAGGGTTAGGGTGTCGGGTTAGGGTTAGGGTTAGGGTGTCGGGTTAGGGTTAGGGTGTCGGGTTAGGGTTAGGGTGTCGGGTTAGGGTGTCGGGTTAGGGTTAGGGTTAGGGTTAGGGTTAGGGTTAGGGTTAGGGTGTCGGGTTAGGGTTAGGGTTAGGGTTAGGGTTAGGGTTAGGGTTAGGGTGTCGGGTTAGGGTTAGGGTTAGGGTTAGGGTGTCGGGTTAGGGTTAGGGTGTCGGGTTAGGGTGTCGGGTTAGGGTGTCGGGTTAGGGTGTCGGGTTAGGGTGTCGGGTTAGGGTTAGGGTTAGGGTTAGGGTGTCGGGTTAGGGTTAGGGTTAGGGTTAGGGTTAGGGTTAGGGTTAGGGTTAGGGTGTCGGGTTAGGGTTAGGGTTAGGGTGTCGGGTTAGGGTTAGGGTTAGGGTTAGGGTGTCGGGTTAGGGTTAGGGTGTCGGGTTAGGGTTAGGGTGTCGGGTTAGGGTTAGGGTTAGGGTTAGGGTGTCGGGTTAGGGTTAGGGTGTCGGGTTAGGGTTAGGGTTAGGGTGTCGGGTTAGGGTTAGGGTTAGGGTGTCGGGTTAGGGTTAGGGTTAGGGTGTCGGGTTAGGGTTAGGGTTAGGGTGTCGGGTTAGGGTTAGGGTGTCGGGTTAGGGTTAGGGTTAGGGTTAGGGTGTCGGGTTAGGGTTAGGGTGTCGGGTTAGGGTTAGGGTGTCGGGTTAGGGTTAGGGTTAGGGTTAGGGTTAGGGTTAGGGTGTCGGGTTAGGGTTAGGGTGTCGGGTTAGGGTGTCGGGTTAGGGTTAGGGTTAGGGTTAGGGTTAGGGTGTCGGGTTAGGGTTAGGGTTAGGGTTAGGGTGTCGGGTTAGGGTTAGGGTGTCGGGTTAGGGTTAGGGTTAGGGTGTCGGGTTAGGGTTAGGGTGTCGGGTTAGGGTTAGGGTGTCGGGTTAGGGTTTAGGGTTAGGGTTAGGGTTAGGGTTAGGGTTAGGGTTAGGGTTAGGGTTAGGGTGTCGGGTTAGGGTTAGGGTGTCGGGTTAGGGTTAGGGTTAGGGTTAGGGTGTCGGGTTAGGGTTAGGGTGTCGGGTTAGGGTTAGGGTTAGGGTTAGGGTTAGGGTTAGGGTGTCGGGTTAGGGTTAGGGTTAGGGTTAGGGTTAGGGTTAGGGTTAGGGTTAGGGTTAGGGTGTCGGGTTAGGGTTAGGGTTAGGGTGTCGGGTTAGGGTGTCGGGTTAGGGTTAGGGTTAGGGTGTCGGGTTAGGGTGTCGGGTTAGGGTGTCGGGTTAGGGTTAGGGTTAGGGTGTCGGGTTAGGGTGTCGGGTTAGGGTGTCGGGTTAGGGTTAGGGTGTCGGGTTAGGGTGTCGGGTTAGGGTGTCGGGTTAGGGTTAGGGTTAGGGTTAGGGTTAGGGTTAGGGTTAGGGTTAGGGTTAGGGTGTCGGGTTAGGGTGTCGGGTTAGGGTTAGGGTTAGGGTTAGGGTTAGGGTGTCGGGTTAGGGTTAGGGTTAGGGTTAGGGTTAGGGTTAGGGTTAGGGTGTCGGGTTAGGGTTAGGGTTAGGGTTAGGGTTAGGGTTAGGGTTAGGGTGTCGGGTTAGGGTTAGGGTTAGGGTTAGGGTTAGGGTTAGGGTTAGGGTTAGGGTGTCGGGTTAGGGTGTCGGGTTAGGGTGTCGGGTTAGGGTTAGGGTTAGGGTTAGGGTTAGGGTTAGGGTGTCGGGTTAGGGTTAGGGTTAGGGTTAGGGTGTCGGGTTAGGGTGTCGGGTTAGGGTGTCGGGTTAGGGTTAGGGTTAGGGTTAGGGTTAGGGTTAGGGTTAGGGTTAGGGTTAGGGTTAGGGTTAGGGTTAGGGTTAGGGTTAGGGTTAGGGTTAGGGTTAGGGTTAGGGTTAGGGTTAGGGTTAGGGTTAGGGTAGGGTTAGGGTGTCGGGTTAGGGTTAGGGTTAGGGTTAGGGTTAGGGTTAGGGTTAGGGTTAGGGTTAGGGTTAGGGTTAGGGTTAGGGTTAGGGTTAGGGTTAGGGTTAGGGTTAGGGTTAGGGTTAGGGTGTCGGGTTAGGGTTAGGGTTAGGGTGTCGGGTTAGGGTTAGGGTTAGGGTTAGGGTTAGGGTTAGGGTTAGGGTTAGGGTTAGGGTTAGGGTGTCGGGTTAGGGTGTCGGGTTAGGGTGTCGGGTTAGGGTTAGGGTTAGGGTTAGGGTTAGGGTGTCGGGTTAGGGTTAGGGTTAGGGTGTCGGGTTAGGGTTAGGGTTAGGGTTAGGGTTAGGGTTAGGGTTAGGGTGTCGGGTTAGGGTTAGGGTTAGGGTGTCGGGTTAGGGTTAGGGTGTCGGGTTAGGGTTAGGGTGTCGGGTTAGGGTTAGGGTTAGGGTTAGGGTGTCGGGTTAGGGTGTCGGGTTAGGGTGTCGGGTTAGGGTTAGGGTTAGGGTTAGGGTTAGGGTGTCGGGTTAGGGTTAGGGTTAGGGTGTCGGGTTAGGGTTAGGGTTAGGGTTAGGGTTAGGGTTAGGGTTAGGGTTAGGGTGTCGGGTTAGGGTTAGGGTGTCGGGTTAGGGTTAGGGTGTCGGGTTAGGGTTAGGGTGTCGGGTTAGGGTTAGGGTGTCGGGTTAGGGTTAGGGTTAGGGTGTCGGGTTAGGGTTAGGGTTAGGGTGTCGGGTTAGGGTTAGGGTTAGGGTTAGGGTTAGGGTGTCGGGTTAGGGTGTCGGGTTAGGGTTAGGGTTAGGGTTAGGGTTAGGGTGTCGGGTTAGGGTTAGGGTTAGGGTTAGGGTGTCGGGTTAGGGTGTCGGGTTAGGGTTAGGGTGTCGGGTTAGGGTTAGGGTGTCGGGTTAGGGTTAGGGTGTCGGGTTAGGGTTAGGGTGTCGGGTTAGGGTTAGGGTGTCGGGTTAGGGTTAGGGTGTCGGGTTAGGGTTAGGGTTAGGGTTAGGGTTAGGGTTAGGGTTAGGGTTAGGGTTAGGGTTAGGGTTAGGGTTAGGGTTAGGGTTAGGGTTAGGGTTAGGGTTAGGGTTAGGGTGTCGGGTTAGGGTGTCGGGTTAGGGTTAGGGTGTCGGGTTAGGGTTAGGGTTAGGGTGTCGGGTTAGGGTGTCGGGTTAGGGTGTCGGGTTAGGGTTAGGGTTAGGGTTAGGGTTAGGGTTAGGGTGTCGGGTTAGGGTTAGGGTTAGGGTTAGGGTTAGGGTTAGGGTTAGGGTTAGGGTTAGGGTTAGGGTTAGGGTGTCGGGTTAGGGTTAGGGTGTCGGGTTAGGGTGTCGGGTTAGGGTTAGGGTTAGGGTTAGGGTTAGGGTTAGGGTTAGGGTTAGGGTTAGGGTTAGGGTTAGGGTTAGGGTTAGGGTGTCGGGTTAGGGTTAGGGTTAGGGTTAGGGTTAGGGTTAGGGTTAGGGTTAGGGTTAGGGTGTCGGGTTAGGGTTAGGGTGTCGGGTTAGGGTTAGGGTTAGGGTTAGGGTTAGGGTTAGGGTTAGGGTTAGGGTTAGGGTTAGGGTTAGGGTTAGGGTTAGGGTTAGGGTTAGGGTTAGGGTTAGGGTTAGGGTTAGGGTTAGGGTTAGGGTTAGGGTTAGGGTTAGGGTTAGGGTTAGGGTTAGGGTTAGGGTTAGGGTTAGGGTTAGGGTTAGGGTTAGGGTTAGGGTTAGGGTTAGGGTTAGGGTTAGGGTTAGGGTTAGGGTTAGGGTTAGGGTTAGGGTTAGGGTTAGGGTTAGGGTTAGGGTTAGGGTTAGGGTTAGGGTTAGGGTTAGGGTTAGGGTTAGGGTTAGGGTTAGGGTTAGGGTTAGGGTTAGGGTTAGGGTTAGGGTTAGGGTTAGGGTTAGGGTTAGGGTTAGGGTTAGGGTTAGGGTTAGGGTTAGGGTTAGGGTTAGGGTTAGGGTTAGGGTTAGGGTTAGGGTTAGGGTTAGGGTTAGGGTTAGGGTTAGGGTTAGGGTTAGGGTTAGGGTTAGGGTTAGGGTTAGGGTTAGGGTTAGGGTTAGGGTTAGGGTGTCGGGTTAGGGTGTCGGGTTAGGGTGTCGGGTTAGGGTTAGGGTTAGGGTTAGGGTTAGGGTTAGGGTTAGGGTTAGGGTTAGGGTTAGGGTTAGGGTTAGGGTGTCGGGTTAGGGTTAGGGTTAGGGTTAGGGTGTCGGGTTAGGGTGTCGGGTTAGGGTGTCGGGTTAGGGTGTCGGGTTAGGGTGTCGGGTTAGGGTGTCGGGTTAGGGTTAGGGTGTCGGGTTAGGGTTAGGGTGTCGGGTTAGGGTTAGGGTGTCGGGTTAGGGTTAGGGTGTCGGGTTAGGGTTAGGGTGTCGGGTTAGGGTTAGGGTGTCGGGTTAGGGTTAGGGTGTCGGGTTAGGGTTAGGGTTAGGGTTAGGGTTAGGGTTAGGGTTAGGGTGTCGGGTTAGGGTTAGGGTGTCGGGTTAGGGTTAGGGTGTCGGGTTAGGGTTAGGGTGTCGGGTTAGGGTTAGGGTGTCGGGTTAGGGTTAGGGTTAGGGTTAGGGTGTCGGGTTAGGGTTAGGGTGTCGGGTTAGGGTTAGGGTGTCGGGTTAGGGTGTCGGGTTAGGGTTAGGGTTAGGGTTAGGGTGTCGGGTTAGGGTTAGGGTGTCGGGTTAGGGTTAGGGTGTCGGGTTAGGGTTAGGGTGTCGGGTTAGGGTTAGGGTGTCGGGTTAGGGTTAGGGTGTCGGGTTAGGGTTAGGGTTAGGGTTAGGGTTAGGGTTAGGGTTAGGGTTAGGGTTAGGGTTAGGGTTAGGGTGTCGGGTTAGGGTTAGGGTGTCGGGTTAGGGTTAGGGTTAGGGTTAGGGTTAGGGTTAGGGTTAGGGTTAGGGTTAGGGTTAGGGTTAGGGTTAGGGTTAGGGTGTCGGGTTAGGGTGTCGGGTTAGGGTTAGGGTGTCGGGTTAGGGTTAGGGTTAGGGTTAGGGTTAGGGTTAGGGTTAGGGTTAGGGTTAGGGTTAGGGTGTCGGGTTAGGGTTAGGGTTAGGGTTAGGGTTAGGGTGTCGGGTTAGGGTTAGGGTTAGGGTGTCGGGTTAGGGTTAGGGTGTCGGGTTAGGGTTAGGGTGTCGGGTTAGGGTTAGGGTGTCGGGTTAGGGTTAGGGTGTCGGGTTAGGGTTAGGGTGTCGGGTTAGGGTTAGGGTTAGGGTTAGGGTTAGGGTTAGGGTTAGGGTTAGGGTTAGGGTTAGGGTGTCGGGTTAGGGTTAGGGTTAGGGTTAGGGTTAGGGTGTCGGGTTAGGGTTAGGGTTAGGGTGTCGGGTTAGGGTGTCGGGTTAGGGTTAGGGTTAGGGTTAGGGTTAGGGTTAGGGTGTCGGGTTAGGGTTAGGGTTAGGGTGTCGGGTTAGGGTTAGGGTTAGGGTTAGGGTTAGGGTTAGGGTTAGGGTTAGGGTTAGGGTTAGGGTTAGGGTGTCGGGTTAGGGTTAGGGTTAGGGTGTCGGGTTAGGGTGTCGGGTTAGGGTGTCGGGTTAGGGTGTCGGGTTAGGGTGTCGGGTTAGGGTGTCGGGTTAGGGTTAGGGTGTCGGGTTAGGGTGTCGGGTTAGGGTGTCGGGTTAGGGTGTCGGGTTAGGGTGTCGGGTTAGGGTTAGGGTGTCGGGTTAGGGTGTCGGGTTAGGGTGTCGGGTTAGGGTGTCGGGTTAGGGTTAGGGTT